>CM060922.1:729587935-732109602 GCA_030737875.1 Allium sativum | reverse complement strand
TGTGATCGATTACTGCAATAAAGGTTGCATTTGCATTAACACTGAAGTTCAGCAGTGATAGATGTGCTATATTTGGCACATGAAGGTGACTGCAATGTGGGGTGGAGCACATAAATTGCTTTTTTTTAAATAACTCTAAAAAATATCAATCCAAAAAAAATTTAGATTAGATATGAAACAACATAAAGGAGAATAATTTGAAAAGTTACATGCAAAGAGCAGTCATATTAAGCCGTTACATTCAACTGATATACAAACATGACAGTTGCTAAGAATAAAGCCATTCCAATCATAAGCCTTGTTAGAATGCATTCATTGGCACAAATGAACTGAGTTAACAGATTTTCAAACATGTTAAACAACATTAGTTACAAATATTCGAATTCCTAAACAAGACTTAATCGACTTTCCAACCATCTCTTCACACAAAAACTAAAAACAAGCTAGATTAGTCTTGTCAAAAATAACAGCCAGACTGACCACCATCAGGAATCAATGCAAACATTAACCGAAAACTTCACCAGTTTGGTCTTCCCAGCCTTCACGAATACCCTTTCGAAAGCCACCAACTGCTTAATAGGAGCTCCATCGATGTTGCTCAACGGCTTCGCGTACATAAGGACGACATCGTGACTGTCCATTTTACTCGTGTTCGACACGTGGACCTCGAAATTGATGGTCTCGGTGCACGACATGTTGGAAGTCGGGGCAGAAGGGCTGGCGGCTGCCATCCATGTTTTTCAAGGCTCGGTCCATTTCCTTTTCTTTTAACTTTCCAAGTTTAACTGCTCCTAGTGCAGTTCTATGTTGATCCCATCCACATTCCAAATCCAGACCTACAAAAGTACCAGTTCATTTTTTTTAATATAGAAGTAAAAATAGCCTAGAGAATATGACAAATTTTGATTTAAGACTTGCCTGCATTAATTGCCTTAGTAGTTATTTCCTCCTTGGTATGATGAAGCCATCTCTGATCATCATGCATGTAGTGATATACGTAACAGTCAGAGACAACATACCTGTTAATAGAAATATCTAATAACATGAGTCTTTATAATACATTTGTGTTCAATCTGAAAAAAAATACCAGAAATAATCAATTTTTATCATCCCAAACAATTTTATATGAGATATTTAACATAATATCTGGCTCAGATTCAACGAACTTTCAGTCATTTTGTGATACCTTCCGCATGCTCCTATCTGTTTTGTTTCCCTTTGCCCGCGTACTTTAAAAGCATTCTCACCTGATGGATTCTGCAACATCATAGTACTGCAAGAGAAAATACATTTGAAATAACTAAGTTTGTCTCAAGGCACTCGACTGCACCATTATACGTTTGATGCACGACTTCTTGGATCATACTGACTGCTTTGCTAGATAGCTGCATTAATTTGTGAATTAATGACAAAATATTGATTCCAATAAAATGTAAAACAATACTATGAAGCATTTTAATGAAATGAAAAATGTTATAAGCAATATTGATAAACATGTCATGTTAAGATAAGCTTGACTAAAGATGTCTTGGTAATTTAATCTGCTGATATAAATACTATGTTGATTGGAGAATAAGGTTCAAGAAAGGGGGACCGATTAAGCATAACTTTATAACCCCTCACAGCAAAATTGCGGTAAGAGCCCTTTCCAACCTTCAAAATTTCTTCCCGAGCAGTCAATAAGCCATAGTGCAAGTAACTAAAGAAAAATTGCAAGAATACAGTCATATTCACAGCATCAACAACTTAGTATGGAAAACATAAGCTAAAATTTGTCCTAATGCAGAACCTGTGACACATAGAGGTAATATTTTCTACCTTTAAGAAAAAGGTCCTTCACATACTTATCTTCACCGGCAGCAGGTACTGGCGCTCTAGCAGCTTTGCTTTCTGAAATAGCATAACCCATCTGAACCGATCCACCACCAAGGTCAACAACCACCATAGTGTTTGAGTATTTCCGACCAAATTTTCCCAGTAAATTATTGATTGTCACCTATAAAGAAAGCACAATCATTATTGCTATCAGAGTAAAGGTATTACACAGTACCAGAAAATAGCAAAAGGCAAAGCAACTGAAAAAAGTAAATACATAAAACTTTCTATGTAATTGAGGAAATCCAAAACATAGTAATTGAAAGGTAATACATGGATTGGAAATTATATATATGGAACACTGGAGCGAGAAAAAAATTACATGAGATATTAACAGATGTTGCCCATATTAATTCACTTAGAAAACATAGTTACCTGAAGAGTTCCATGCGATAAATAGTCATAAACTAATATGCTCACCTCCTTTAACAATGTACAAGTACTTTTCCAGGAAACCCAAAATCTGATCTCTGAAATGAAAACTAAACATTAAATAAAAAAAATCATGTAAAGATGATCAATCCTGAAAATACCATCCTGGTACTAACATAATAATTTTGGTTACTTATCAATATAGCATTTTTGACTACACAAGAGATGGTATGTAAGTTGAATCTGAAAAACACATGTACATCTAATTTAATTAATATGAATTTTTAAAAATCATAGAGCACTTTATAAAGAAGAGTCTGTAAGTTGGATCTCCGTTGAGGACAATGATGGGTATGCACTTTTCTTGCAATCCAAGGATAAAAAATCTTAATACCTTGTAATTTCATATACTCTCTCCTCTTCCCATATGAAGGCAACGAATAATTTCATCGGCTCACCTACATTATGAATCAAAATGCTAAATAATAAGATAGTCGGAGAATTAAAAAATTAAGTATGAATCAAAAATCAAGTATGCGTCTAATGTGTTATAGGTATAATGTATGAGTCATCTGACCATGAATTTTTATTAGGTTATAAATATTTCAAAAGAATTGAGGAAAAAATAATTGATTTATTTACCATTTATTCAAGAGACATTTTATGCAACCGTTCTTCCTCCATTAATCTTGAATGTAAGCCTTTGCATTTCCCAATTTGCGTAAGTCTTTCAAAAGTAAACATAGGGTTGAAAGCAAGATCCTCTAATTTCATAGTTCGTGATATTGCAACAAAAGTTAAACCAAGTCTTTCCCGATCACCAATATTAATGATTGCTCGATCAAGTGTGAGTCCTTGACTTTTATGTATCGTTATCGTCCAACATAAGACCAAAGGTAATTGAGTTCTCACACATGATGTACCAGAAGAAGTTTTCCAATTTAACGTTTGAGGAGTTATTCGAATAATGTAACTTTATAAGCATAAATGCACCTTGTAAACTCATTTTTTTGTTGTTGTTTTTCTTTAAAAAACAGGAATGAAGCAATTCTCTCTATTATTTCTTTAGGAAACTCAGTGCTCAACTGATACATTAATATCCAAACATGCATATTTTATATTACTAAAATGGATCATCAATATGTAACCATGTTTTAATTTATGGGAAACCATTATTCCATGGTTGTTGAAAATCAAATATTAAGTAGGCTCTGAAAATATTTACTCACCTAGGAATTATTACTGGAGTGCTAGAAGTGGGTTTGATTGTAATTCTGAAGAAATATCTACTTCAAACTCCCAGCAACCTCAAATTTCTTATGTTGCTATCATTGATTCATCACCACAAAACTTGAATTTCATTGGCATGGGTCAATGGAATCATCCAATGGCAGAAGCAATATAAATTTTCTACATATGTAAGCATGCACAATACTTATAAATCTGAAACGCTATTTTAATCTGTAAAAGAACGTGTATTTAGTAATAATAAGCTAAACATATAACATAGTTTGCGTAGAAACTAAATTTTCTAATTTTGTATATGCACATATGCAACATAAGCGATAGTGGGAGAATAAAGCCTGGCTTTTACCCGTTGATGCCATTAACTTACACGCATAATCACTATCAAATTAACAATAATAATCTAAGGATGATGTTTCAAGGATTATTTGACAATATTTTTTATCAAGGAAGGCCTCATGACAACATATTCATGAATAAATCGCCTCACTCCATTTCTGTCTAGGTTATATTTAGTGTTTAACTTTCCTATGTTCATATATTCTTTACTCCTATCTTACACAGACATGACAACATATTCAATAGGAAAAGAAAAAAAAACATTTCGTCTATAACTGCAATTATACACATTTATTATATTTGTAATTTTCACAACTTGTGCTTGACCTTTTCAAGGCTAAGCAACTGTGCCTTGAGCATTATATATTCCTTCTACATCCTATACATTTGTATTTCAGCCATTAGCATGTCTTATTTGAGGCAATTGCCACGTTTCTCTAGCCACTTTATATTACATTATAGATTACTGCCACAAAAACCGTATGCCAGCTGGATTACGTTACGATGTAAAAAATCATATTTAACATGGTTTAGCTAAAAACATTTTATTTGCATTTTTTTAGTTTCCTTTATTCCATGATTTTTTGTTAAACTTGAGTTCCGGAACACACTTATGTACCAAAAATGAACCAAGCTCCTATGCCTCTCAGTATCCAATTGTAGAACAATCAGGTCCTACAATATATATATATATATATATATATATATATATATATATATATATATATATATATATATATATAAAGGTATTCAAAAACTTACCTAGCATCTACATATATTTTCAAGATTTACATGACATCTGGTTTCTAAGTTATGAATGCTTTGAATACAATCAGGCTAATTAAATTCAAATTAGTCGGATGTGGATTGTCTACAAAGGTTCCCAGCTCAATAAGTACTTAGTTACATTAACTTTGAATATTTTACTTGATTTGTTATAGCTGATACAACAGGCAAGGAAGTTAGTTAATTGTTGTAAATCAACAAACTTAAATGCAAGGATCCACACTTCGTTACCTTTGTAACAAACTTAAATGTATGGATACAAACTTGTTACAAGCATAGACGATAGTATGATACTTATAAAAGAGTCATCTTGAATAGGAGCCTGCATTTTTTCTTGAGCTCTTCAAATAATGAGTTTGGGGTGGATGTTGGCTTTGCAACATAATAAGATCTGTAACACCCCATAATTTTAAATATTAAAGTTAACAAATTAAAGAATACTTAATTTCAAATGTGAGAATAAAGGGAAACGGGTTACGCCATTGTGTTCGTCTCGGAACTCTGGTTGAGATAGAGTCCGAATTTGCATAAAATGGACTTCGTATGAAGAAGTTATGGCTGTCGAAAGTTTCCAGAAAATTCAAATAAATTCAAACAGCTCGAAATAGATTCAAAATTCAAATCAGAAGTCAAAAGCGGGCTGGGCGGGAAAATTCCCGCCCAGGACCCAGGTCGACCTGGGGGTCGACCCTAGTGTCGACCTCCCCCCTACACGTCGACCTGGGGGTCGACCTGCTACCCCCCTCCCCCCCCCCCCCCCCCGGGCAGATCTGAAAGATGACGATTTTGTGACTCAAGTGCTGAGTCATTAAGGCTGAGGTGTCACCCTATCTTGACTGGATGGTCTTAATTGATTCTAGGTTGATCGGATGGCCTAAATTAATCCTAAATTCTATATAAACACATGTAGACTCAAACCCTAAAACCTAATCAAAATTAGAACCACGGCCGTTATGCCATCACCTTGCAACCTAGAATAGTGGTCATCAACTAGAGGAAAAGTAAAGCTAATCAACTCAATTCAACTCAAGTCTATAACAACAACAACAACGAATTTGTCTTCTTCAAAGGAGAGCTAAATCAATTTCAGAACTCAGATCCCAAAACTCAAGACCTTCTTTGAGTTGTGAGTTCAATTTTTTTAATAAGATAATTAACAAGTTAATTGGGTTAAGTTATAAATTGGGTTATATGGCTATGTTTGTGAAACATTGGAAATTGTGGTATTTTGTGAATATATGCTAGTTGTTCATAATGACAGTTTTTGTTGTAGATTCCTTTGTATATGCCCAATCACCTATGTTCAACTTGATTCATGTTTGACATCATTTTATATGCAAGTTTAGGTGTAGATTATATGCTAGTTTCTATGTGAATTGTACACAAGTTCACATGTGAATCAAATAAAGTGACTATATGCAAGTAGGAATTGGATTCACATATATGCAAGTTAACCCCTTTACATTTAGATCTATGACATACATAATTTTATGCAAGTTTGTGACTATGGCCTATACAAGTTTTGGATGAAAACTATATTCGTATATGAAAGTTTTGGGTGAAAACTATATTCATATATGCAAGTTCACACCTTTTAGGCCTATGTTTAGATTCATGACAATACCAAGTTTATGCAAGATATGTTGTAATGCTTATTTGTAAGTTAGAACCAATTTGTGTTATGCAAATTTGCGGTGTTTCTTCTCTTTTATGTCATTAGACTAATTGCTAGTCTAATATATATATATATATATGTCATGATAAGCGAATGAACAACGTGGGGACGATGGGGGTAATATTGAATATACACATATTGAGAATTGGCATAAATGGCCTTAAAAAGGCATATAATTAATTTAAGACATAAAATGGAAAAATTGGTATTTATGGATATAATTTAGGTGACAATTATGGGCATAAGTATATTTGGACTTTATTTACAAATTTGAATAGGGATATTAATCCACTTTGGGGTTAAATAAAGATGTGTAATAATAAACCGCCTAAGACACGAGGTTAGACTCGTTTGTGGTGTAAGACTGCCTGGACCTGCCTGGCAAATCCAGCACCCACAAATGCCAGTCTAATGTGAAAGGTCAAAGGCACGAATTAAATGCGTAACAGTTGTAAAGACACGAGGTTAGGCTCGTTTGTGGTGTAAGACTTCCCGGACCCGCCAAGCAAATCCAGCAGCCACAAATGCCAGTCTAATGTGTGAGGTCTTTACACGGTTAGGTGTTATTGAATTAAGAAACACTTAACCAGATAAACATGTGGTGGGACATGGGGGGTTAAGTGGGTGACTTGGGTGGCATGTGAAGTTAAGAGGGTGCCTTGGGTGGCATGTGAAATACGATTAGATGCACTTAACCATGATTGAAACATGTAAGAAGACATGAATAAGAATGAGGTTAAGTGGGGAAAACCTTAGAGGGGACCAAGCATAAGTGGAAAGCTTGTATCATACATGGGGGCCCTTTTCAAACCAGTAACCCATTAAGTATCTTTGAGGGCTCGACCCAAGTCGAGGATGGGACACGCATACTGGGTTTGATTGTAAGAGGTCAAAACGGGTTAGCGGTGGCAACGCAAGTCCAACGGGGTCATGTGCGTGTGTGTCCCCAGGCTGGTAGGTAAGACGTTGTTGCATCGTGTAGATATAAGCCGTGCATTCTTGGTGGTATCGGATTGCCACTTTGGGGAGTGATACACCCCATTGTGGGGCCAACATGGGTATCTACGAGTTAGGGAGCCGATCGAATGGGGGGTAGTGGATATACTTAGTGGAGATAGGGGAAGGCGGCACCTATGAAGGCAGCTAGGGGTACACGAAACTACCATTATCATTATTACGTTTGGTAGGCGGGATCAACTTTTAGGGTGATTGGTGTGGTGCAATGTAGTAATTATCTTATGTGATTAGGTGCGCCTTTAACGTTATCTTTGTTCATCTTATTTCCTTTGTTTGCTCTGTCATGCCCATTGTTCACAGTCATTTCCTTATTTTCTAGCTTATGCCTTATCCTAGTTACTTAATGATTATATTGTTAAAGTTATTGCACTCGCCAGACTTTATGTCTGACCCCCTTTGTTTCCACCTCTTTTCTTCCTTCCCCCCCATGTGCTCAGGGTGAGACTAGTTCTAGTGGAGCTTGATTTGGACAGCTTTATCTCTTTCTCTTGGAAGTTGCTTGGATCGCTGAAGTAAAGTTCAACCTATCTTATTTATGGCTATTTTATGTTTGGGGTTATGTCTTTTATTTTATGTACTCAGAGCTTATTTGTCAAGATGGATAATAAGTGTATTTGGTTTTTGATGTGATGTAACCAAACTATTTCTTCGCTGCAATAAAAGTGTTTTTTTTATTTTCCAAGTACCAGTATATTTATCTACCTTGTTTACTTTTCTGTTCTATACGCAATAAACGCTCCACCAAAATTAAGGCATTCCCTTTGTGAGTGACCTTAATGGAGATAGGGTGTCACACGTGGTATCGGAGCTGAAGGTTACTAGAACAGATAAGATATTTTGAAAAACTATTTTTCAAAAAGCATTTTATAAAGAAATACTTTCAAAAATATGTTTTAAGGAAAGTATTTTTAAGAGAAAAGTTTATTTTAAAAACATAACCCCCAAGAGCCATATGTCTTTCCTTTGAATTCTCCGTTTGAATCTCTTCATTTTCTTTTCAGCATGTCTGGAATTCCCGAGATACCCGAGGGGATACCGATACCAGGATGGTTTAGAAGGTATCTGGAAGCTAGGGCCAATGTCGCAGGCCCAGGAAATGCTCCTCCTCCTCCTCCCCCTCCCCGTGTTGATACTTTCGCAATGATATGCAAGGATTTTCGGGCAATGGGCGGAAAACCTTTTCACGGGTCGGAGACGTTTGTTGAAGCTCGAAATTGGCTAAAGGAGGTGGAGGAATTGTTTGGAATCATTGAGGTAGAAGATGGAAGAAAGGTCCAATTAGCTGCCTGGTTAATGAAGGATGAGGCCTCGTTTTGGTGGGATGTCACTAATGGAGAGCGTCCAGTTGATACATGGCTGGATTTCAGGCGTAGGTTTGAGGCAAAGTTTCTCTCACGGGCCGAAGAGAATCTATACATGGAAAGGTTTTTGGCATTGAGACAGGGAAATCTATCAGTGAAAGAGTACGTCAACAAGTTCAATCAGTTGGCGAGATTTGGCTTGGACTTGGTGAATACACCCGAAAAGAAGGCCCTGAGATTTGTTAAGGGTTTGAACAAGCCGCTACATGGGTTAGCTATGGCCCACATCCCTATGGGGGCCACCTTTGAGAGACTAGTTGACTTGGCGCTTATGCATGAAGAGGAGAAAGGCGCCAATGCTAATAAGGCATCTGAGAAGAAAGGGGATCAAAAGAAACCACAACAGCAACAGCAGAACAAGAAGGGTGGTAAAGACAACAATGGCAAGGGAAAGAAAAGATGCTTTAACTGTGGGACACCAGGCCATCTAAGCAAAGACTGTAGGAAGAAGAAGAAGACTGGTTGTTCCCACTGTGGCGAGGCAGGATATCTGATTAAGGACTGCCCAAAGAAAGGGCAGAGGGCAGGGCCTACCTCTGGAGGGCAGATTCAGGCTCTCATGGCACCAGGGCAGGCAAGGGGGCAAGTCCAGGCTCTCGTGGTCCCACCGCTGCAAGAACGAGGTAGAGTGATTTCCGTTGAAAGTTTAGTTTATCTTTTTGATCATCCTGTTCGCACACTCTTTGATTCCGGTGCATCGCACTCTTTTATATCTACTACTTTAGTTGAGTCACTACACCTAAACACCAGTATAGTAGAGGATCCCTTAATTGTTTCAAATCCAATTGGGGGCTCAGCCTATTTATCGATGATTTGTTTGGGTTTGGAAATTTCTATACTTAGCGCTGGGTTTAAATGTGATGCTTATGTTTTGGGCTTCACGGACTATGGGCTAATTCTGGGCATGGATTGGTTATCCAGTAATGGAGTCGTCCTAGATTGTGAAAAGAGAGAGGTTATGCTTATGACTCGCTTGGGCAACACTCTCGAAATCTCTTGTAATCCCATTAATTATGTTATGCTAAGTTATCTAGAATCGCTAGACGCGTCTGTTGAGAATTTGCAGTCTATTAGAGTGGTTCATGAATACTCGGATGTCTTCGATGAAGTTCGAGGTTTACCCTTGAGGCGTGAGATAGACTTTCGATTATACTTAGTAGATAATGCAAAGCCAGTTGCATTACCAGTGCGCCACATGGCTCCGAGAGAGAGAAGAGAGCTCAGTAAGCAAGTGAAAGAATTGCTTGAGAAGGGGTTCATAAGAAGAAGTATTTCAGAGTGGGGTGCTCCAATCGTTTTTGCTACGAAAGCTGATGGTTCACTTAGATTGTGCGTGGACTATAGAGAGCTGAATAAGCTAACAAAGAAGAACAGACACCCGTTACCGAGGATAGACGATTTATTTGATCAGTTGGTGGGTGCTTTGGTTTTCTCGCAACTGGATTTGGCTACAGGGTTTCATCGGCTAAGGGTGGCTGAAGATAGCATCGATAAGACTGCATTTTGAACTCCTGACGGTTTCTTCGAGTGTCTCGTCATGCCTTTTGGTTTGACGAATGCACCCGCATACTTTGTTGACTTAATGAGTAGGGTATTTAGGGAGTTTCTGAACAAGTTTGTGGTAGTCTTTGTAGACGATATTCTGGTTTTCTCTAAAAATGTAGAAGAACATGCCCTACATCTTAGGGAAGTCTTAGAGACACTACGAGCGCATCAAATTAAAACTAAGTTCTCCAAGTGCCATTTTTGGAGAAAAGAAGTGAGGTTCTTAGGACACGTGGTCTCTAAAGAAGGGATAGCTGTGGATCCCGCTAAGGTAGTGGCAATCCAAGATTGGAAAACACCTAAGAACGCAACAGAAGTAAGAAGCTTTTTAGGGCTGGCTGGTTATTATAGGAAGTTCATTAAGGACTTCGCGAAGATATCAGCCCCTCTCACTCGATTAACGAAAAAGAACTTGACTTTTACTTGGGACGTTGACCGTGACGATGCTTTCCAACGTCTGAAGAGGGCTTTGACGATAGCTCCAGTCTTAGTTTTGCCAGATGGGAGTAAGACATTCACTGTATATACCGTTGCTTGCGGGACAGGGCTTGGCGCAGTTTTAATGCAAGAGGGAAGGGTGATATGCTATGGTGGAAGACAGTTGAAAGCTCACGAGAAATATTACCCTACCCACGACTTGGAGTTAGCGGCCATAGTTTTTGCGCTTAAGTCATGACGTCATTATTTGCTGGGCGAGAGGTTTGAGTTGTATACAGACCATAAGTCGCTAAAGTACTTATTCTCTTAGAAGGACCTAAACTTGAGGCAACAAAGATGGATGGAGTTTTTGGCATCCTACGATTTTGAGATTGCATATACCCCTGGCAAGGGTAACATTGTAGCCGACGCCTTAAGTAGAAAGAAGTTAACTTTAAGTCCTTTGTTTGTAGAGCGGTGGAGTTCGGAGTATATATCTACTTTTGGCTTCAGACCCTCTGTCGATTATGTACCCGGAATGTTGGCATCATTAGAGGTACAACCTACACTTTTGGGTCGAGTTGGAGAGGCACAGCGAAACGACCCACAGTTGGTTGAGATAGTAGGCAAGCTTATAGGAGGGGATTCCTCAAGACATCTTGATAGATATAAATGTTGCATATAAATGTGTGTGGTGTTATCATATGGATGCTGCATTTTGATGAATGGTTGTGCACACATGTAGAAATAATATGTATCGATAGGATTCTTTCGCATACATAATGGACGCATGGCACTATCATGATTCGCATTAGGGAGGTCAACTGAATCAGTAGACCGCCTGATTTTGCATTAGATAAGAAGCATATACACACACTTCTTGCATATGTTCATACAGCATTAGAAATCTTGTAAGGATAATAGATTCTTGTGTTTGATGGTTGAGTAGATGGATGATTGGATGTTAGGATATGCATTCTCCTTAACTTGGAGATTTCGGGGGCGAAATCCTTTAAGGAGAGGAGAATGTAACACCCCGAAATTTTAAATATTAAAGTTAAAAATTAAAGAATACTTAATTTCAAATGTGAGAATCAAGGGAAACAGGTTATGCCATTGTGTTCGTCTCGGAATTCTGGTTGAGATAAAGTCCGAGTTTGTGTAAATTGGACTTCATATGAAGAGGTTATGGATGTTGGAAGTTTCCAGAAAGTTCAAATAAATTCAAACAACTCGAAAACAGATTCAAAATTCAAATCAGAAGTCAGAAGCGGGCTGGGCGGGAAAATTCCCGCCCAGGACCCAGGTCGACCTGGGGATCGACCCTAGTGTCGACCTCCCCTACAGGTCGACCTGGGGGTCGACCTGCCCCCTCCCCCCCCCCCCGGGAAGATATGAAAAATGACGATTTTGTGACTCAGTGCTGAGTCATTAGGGCTGAGGTGTCACCCTATCTTGACTGGATGGTCTTGATTGATTCTAGATTGATCGGATGGCCTAAATTAATCCTAAATTCTATATAAACACATGTAAACTCAAACCCTAAAACCTAATCAAAATTAGAACCATGGCCGTCATGCCATCACCTTGCAACTTAGAATAGCCGTCATCAACTAGAGGAAAACTAAAGCTAATCAACTCAATTCAACTCAAGTCTATAACAACAACAACAACAACGAATTTGTCTTCTTCAAAGGCGAGCTAAATCAATTTCAGAACTCAGATCCCGGAACTCAAGACCTTCTTTGAGTTGTGAGTTCAATTTCTTTAGTAAGATAATTAACAAGTTAATTGGGTTGAGTTATAAATTGGGTTATATGGCTATGTTTGTGAAACATTGGAATTGTGGTATTTTGTGAATATATGCTAATTGTTCATAATGACAGTTTTTGTTGTAGATTCCTTTGTATATGCCCAATCACCTATGTTCAACTTGATTCATGTTTGACATTATTTTATATCCAAGTTTGGGTGTAAATTATATGCTAGTTTCTATGTGAATTGTACACAAGTTCACATGTGAATCAAATAAAGTGACTATATGCACGTTTAGGTAGGAATTGGATTCACATATATGCAAGTTTACCCCTTTAGATTTAGATCTATGACATACATAATTTTATGCAAGTTTGTGACTATGGCCTATGCAAGTTTTGGATGAAAACTATATTCGTATATGCAAATTTTGGGTGAAAACTATATTCATATATGCAAGTTCACACCTTTTAGGCCTATGTTTAGATTCATGACAATACCAAGTTTATGCAAGATATGTTGTAATGCTTATTTGTAAGTTAGAACTAATTTGTGTTATGCAAATTTGCTGTGTTTCTTCTCTTTTATGTCATTAGACTAATTGCTAGTCTAATATATATATATATATATATATATGTGTGTGTGTGTGTGTGTGTGTGTGTGTGTGTGTGTGTGTGTCATGATAAGCGAATGAACAACGTTGGGACGATGGGGGTAATATTGAATATACACATATTGAGAATTGGCATAAATGGCCTTAAAAAGGCATATAATTAATTTAAGACATAAAATGGAAAAATTGGTATTTATGGACATAATTTAGGTGACATTTATGGACATAAGTATATTTGGAATTTATTTACAAATTTGAATAGGGATATTAATCCACTTTGGGGTTAAATAAAGATGTGTAATAATAAATCGCCTAAGACACGAGGTTAGACTCATTTGTGTTCTAAGACTGCCCGGACCCGCCCGGCTAATCCAGCAGCCACAAATGTCAGTCTAATGTGAGAGGTCAAAGGCATGAATTAAATGCGTAACAGTTGTAAAGACACGAGGCTAGGCTCACTACAAGAAAAATAGCTTTTAACAGCAATAATTTTCAGCATTTTGCATACAGCTGCGGTCAAAAGTTTACTTTGATGAATTATGTTTACATCAAAACGCTGACATAAGGTTTATCTCAAAACACACCGCTTTTTTCATTCGTGCCCAAAAAATTGCTTTCCCTCTTCTTCTTTTCGCTCAGTTTCATTTCCCTCATTTTTTATTTCATCGTGCCCTAAAGTTGCATTCCCCCGTTTCATCTTTCCCTATTCCCTCGTTTTTTTGATTTCATCGTGCCCTAAAACTATATTACCTCATTTCATCTTTCCCTATTCCCTTGTTTTCCAATTTCGATGGTTCCCTATTTTGTCTTTAGGTATGTCGACCGACTCGATTCTAATTTGTTTTTTTCTTTGTTCTATTTTACATTTTTATTCAGCCGCTGTATATTAAATTAGTATTAGTTAGGAGGTTGATTCCAAAAGTCATCAATTTTGGCTAGGAGGTTGATTCCAGAAAATTTTCATCACACGATCGATTCAGTTTTGGTTTTGATTTTTTGGTAAGGTAAGTTGACTGTTTCCATATTCTTTAAAAGAAAACAGTGAAATACAAAGATGCATATACAAAATATTTGCCCTTCTTATATGCTTATTGAACTCTATATAACTTACATTGACTTGAATGGATATTATATTTTGCTGTAGATTTCCAACTAGCAGTATTTATGCAGAATTATAATGGAACGACACTATCTGTTATGTTCACTATTAAGGTTTTAAGTTTGATGTTTTTTTGAGTTGTTAGGATCATTTTTTGTTAAGCTTTAACTGAAAATACTTAATTTTAAATGCATTACCCGCAACCCATATTTTACCCACTAAGCTGCCATTAATATATATTTTGTTACTATTGAGGCACTGACCTCTTTTCAATTCATATTAATGGTATTGTGGTGTTAAAATAAGTAAAATTATGTTTTAGTTTTTTGCATCCTTTGGTGATTAATTTCAGTATGTATTAGTTTTTTGAGCTAGTTAAACAACGTGATTTTGTTCTGTTCTTACATGCGGTTGATCATAGGGAGGGTAGATCCACAAAATTCTAGCTTAATAATTTGTTCAAGGTAGTTATAGTTTGTTTTTTCCTCATAGATATTTGCGTTATGTGCATGTGTAAATTTGGGTTATTGAGCTTTTGTTAAGTGGTCGTACTAGCTAGTTGTGTTTTGTTCTTAAAGTACAATTGATTGTGGTGTTGTTTCTGAAGTTATTGTTGACTTCAAAAAAGAAAAAAAATGAATACTGATTGGAAACGAATGAGATCAATTTTTTGATCTTATTTCTGTTATCTTAGACTGAGGAGAAGAAGCACAAAAACTGATTACATGCATTCCGTCTATGGCTGCTACACTGTCACGAAACTTCCACTATTTATACCTTATGTGACTATGTCTACTATTTTCACTACTGTTTGTACTACTCTGTTAATTGTATTTTGATTATGCTGCCTATATATTGTATTATTTCCTTACTTTTTGCTTTATGTATGAAAAAAACATGGTTCCGGTATGCTGCCTATATATTGTGCTGTCACTGTTTGGCTTATGAAGCTGACGAGTGTTTTCACGATTTGTAGCTCACGTCCCACCTTTTTAATTAACGCACTGATGAGTTCAAAATTGCATGCAGTATGTCTCTGCATGTATGTGTTTGACTAATTCATGCAGTATAATTTCTTCTGTATGATTGTAGAATCGTAATGCGAGCACTTGACTTCAGAATAAATTCTAATGACTAAGCACACAAAATCTGGAACTTCGATCGGCATTTGAGGGACATGTTATCAAGTGCATGAAGTCTATCCTATTGTGGTTTTAGATTTAAGGAACGTGGTATAAGCTAAAGGGAGAATACTGAGCTCATGCAGTTCAACAAGTGGATTATGGACATGGATGTTGGTTAGAATGTTTTTATGGTTTGAAGAAGTACAGTCCAATCTAGTTATCGTTACATGATTTATTTCCAGTCCCAACATATAGTTTGATTATGTGTATATTACTACTTGGCAGTAAAACGTATGAATCTTTGAAAGATAATGTTTTTCTTCCTTCACCTAATGTTTTGATATATTTTGTTTTATATGTGATCACAATTATGGATATATTTTCCTCTGCATCTGAATGTGTACTGATATTGTTACAAAAATAATAATTAGAATATATGAAAAATTCTAACAAGAGGTTATTTAAAATTCTAATTATGACATGGACTATCATACTAATGCTTATTAAAAATATTGTTTTTTATGTAGAAGATGTTAATATGTGAGCTAGTTTCCAATTAGCATTCGTTTTTTATATGCAAATGGCACAAACAACTTCAAACCGACCTTAGCCATGGGCTGTCATACTAATGAGATCAATTTTTTTTTTAATCTTACTTCTCTTATCTTTCATGCTACTCTTTTGTAGCTAAAATTGATTTCATTGAGAAATGCGAGAACCGTGTCGTCGAAATTAGATGGTTTCGAGGATGAATCCATGAAGGTACTTAGGCCGCATCGAATGACCTGATTTTAATGCAGAGAGCAGCCCTCGAAACCCAATGGTAATGCCTTCTCCTTTACATTGCTCGTAGCTATATTAATGTCTGTAGCAACAACACTAACACTTGAAACATTATATGTACTTGCCCAAAATTTATTCTATTGTCTTTCATATTAGATATAAATGACAGTTGTGTACATGTCAGTTTTGAGTTCTATGAACTTCAGTTTTGATCAATGGAATCATTCTTATTAGTATTTCTATATTGTACACGAGTCTTGCTATGTTAGACTTTATTACTAATAGAAGAATTGAAGAAATAAAAAAATTCCATGACAATCAGAAATTCAAAACTCTTAGCTTTATGTCTTTTCTTAACTTGTACACTTATTAGCTTGAAGTTCAATACTCCACAAATTTGCATCTAGCCTTGATACAATTCCTGTAATCTTTCTTATTATTTTTGGTTTTTAATATATCCTTGATTTAAGTAACTGGAGTTTATCGGAAGAGCTGGTAGTTGATAGGAGTGCATGGAAATTGGCAATCCATGTACTCGAACCATAGTGTTTCTCTCTCTTTTTTTTTAGACTTTACCTATTTACTTTTTATTTACTATTTTAGATTTTATTTCACTTTTGTTGAACATTTTTACTTCTTATTATTATTATTATTTAAAAAAAACCTTTATTGGACGACTTTTTATTTGATTGGTTATTTTAAATCCTTTATATATATTATCATCATTATTTATTTTATTTTAATTTAATTTTGGGTTCCATATCTAGCCAACCCCAACTTGTTTGGGATATATGGCTTTGTTGTTGTTGTTGTTGTTTATGTTATTATAGGAATCTAAAGAGAAGAAAAAAAAATCTGGTTTCTTGGTGACTGGCCTTGTAAAATCTGAGAATGTGGCGAATGTTTGTAAACAAAGAGAGTGGGCAAATTTTATTATTTAATTAGTAAAAGGCATTATATAAACATGATTTAGTCCTACTATCTCTGGAGGTTGAACGAACAGCCTAGAGATACATCATTATTTCATTTGGGACTTCCTTATCTATTATAATTTTAGAGATGAATAAATTGATTCTTCACAATCATTTTAGTTTATAAACTTTATCCTTTTGACTTGCAATTTTAGTTTCCAAACCGAGTTAAATAAGCATAGATTGCACATTGGTATGAACTTGTTGTTTTTCAGGTTATTGAGCAAATATTTATTCTACTCATGAATCATGATATCCCTTGTATGTATAGGAAAAAGTAGGAATCATAGTATGGTATGTCAATCATAAAGCACATACTGTACGTTGTCCTCATTGGCTCCTAGAATTCTTACCATTGATTGGTTGGTTATGATGCACCGGTTACCTGGAGCAGTTCCTACTCCAGGCGGTGCTCCATTTACCTATCTGTCACATTTTGTATTGCTCTAGCTTTTCTCACTTGTGTGTGAGTGTTGTATATGATGCTGAGAATTTGAGTCGTGCAGTATCCTCAGCCATTAGTTAATCAATACAATGATACATAGGGTTTCTCAATAGACCTATTTTCTAAAACCTATGTAGCCTGCTGCTTTCAAGCAGAGTATTTATATATATTGGCATTAGGCGTTAGATTAATACTGCAGCAACATATGAAACCTATACAATATATACACCAATTCATACTTTAGTTAATATACTTACACATATATGTTATGGATTGTAAAAGGGCTTGCATGGTCTGTCATATACTTGCATTGTATAACTCATAGTAGTAGATCTAATCTTAAATTTAACATTCCAACGAATAGGACTTTTGCTAGAAAAAAATTTAATGTTCATGTAAACACAGTACAATGTTTATTTACAACAAGAAATCATGTTATGAGGAAGGCGCATATACTTCTATTCATAAATATTGAGAATACAAAAGATTGTGAAGAAGAATATTCAAATATAAGTTATATAGAAAGCTATTCGAACTTGTTACTTTTATAGTGTGAATATAGGTTATATTTTATGAGGTTATCATTTCTGTCCAAGTATTCGGTTCTCTTACTGCTGATCAGCTTAGCTTCCATTTTTTGGAGCATTCATTGAGTTTTGAAGTGTTATATTGTACATATTTCATTTATATTACATTTTTTTCATTATTTAGGACCAAAATTCATTGCAAAGGGTACAGTGAGCATTATAAGGCCATGAATTATGCAGTTTTGGGAAAGTTCAATGTTGGTCTATGCTACTTAATCTATCTGGGCAGATTTTATAATGATTGCTTTTGGCAAGTATCCTGAGTATTCTGACATCATCGAAGGCCCATGAGGTTAAATACAGGGTAACACCTCTATCATTTTTCCATATGTTTCATTTTTTTAATGTTGTTCATATTTGCCAATTGTATAACTAGATAAATATACACAAACTCATATCCTTTTTTAATTAAACAGAAATACACAAAATTTCTTAATGTCTTTCTTAGCTTGTGCCTTGTTAAACAAACAAAAATGGATAACACAGAATATAAATCAATCTCAACAAAATGTACATTGTAAGCTAAAGACAATGAAATCTTTGTCAATGATTACTAGTGCAGACCTCATTGACTTTAAAAAAAAAATGTGTCAATTCTGCTATTTGAAAATGGTGCAGGCAAGTTCACTAAGTTCTGTTGTTTTTGGTTCAAAGTTTGTAAATGTGCATTGTAGGAAAAAAAATTGTTGCTGCAAAGGGAAGATGCTGCTAAGGTGCAACAGCAACTTACACATTTATAAAAAAAGGTTAAACATGTGTGTGGTGTGTGAGGGGGGGGGGGAGGGTGTGGGGGTGTGTGTGCGTGAAGTATTTGGGTTGGGTTTGATTGTGAGTTGCATGCGCTGTACCACTTTGTTCAATTATTTGCTCAGGAAACACATAACCTATAGAAGTAGAAGCCGACGTAGGTTCTATGACTTTGTCAATTAATTTTAATGATGCCAATGCAAATTTGAGTTTAAACTTAGGGTTCATCTTATCGGTGTTTTGTTGGAAATTTGTACTTCTGCTTACGTGCAGTTTCATACAATATTTTTAAACAAACCATCCATGTATTTGAATCGAAAACTATCTATGTTTCAAATTATATAATCAGGTTTGGTTCTATAAAGAAGAAAAAAAGGAAACCAACTGTGATGTGCATGCATGTGTTCAAACTACTAACAAACTACCATTAATTAGCGAACAACGACGCGATTAGCAAAGCAACAATTAGCGGAAAAAAAAGCAAACAAAATACCATCATGTTATATAATCAGCAATTAGGCAACAAACATGAACAGATAACCAACAAAAAAAGGTTCATATCTTCGAGCAATTAGCGAAGCAGTTGCACCTCACTTTCACAAGCGACATGATATCCCATAATAGGAAGAATGACAGAACAAGATAATCAAACAACCAATCATCAAAACATATCACCATGCTCAACTGACCAAAACTAGACTGCCAATTTCATGGAACAAACGATTCGAGCAAAAATAAAACAAGGCTGCACCAGTAACCCAAAATGCATGCAATACAAGAACTCTGACATAGAAGAACTGAATGTGTTTGATACCAAAAAATATTTACTCCTAAAGAATGCTTATAGAAGTTTGAGCAAACCTAAACTTATAGGAAGCGATGCTTTATAAGCATGGACCTGAAGACAGATGTGATTAGTTGTGCTAAAATTGTTGTTGAAAAGTCCAGCATTTCTTTCGTGCCAAGTACACCACACACAGCTGGTTGAACTAGTCTTGAAATTTAACTACCTTTTGTTTCTAACTGAAAATCTATGGTCCATATTTTCTACTTCATTATGTAACCTATTTTGATGGATCTGAATGAGTTAGACCTACAAGTGTTTTTATTTTGGTGTATAATTGTTCATGTGGATGTGGACAACCTACAAATATTGGTGAACATGTTTCAATGAGTGTTGATTTTGGATATATATAACCATTGATATTTTTTATGATTATTTAGAAATAGTATTTAATAATAGAATTCTGAAATTGTTCATATATGAATTATTTAGCTTTTCAAATTATTTTGGGTATGAACATGGGTTGCTCTGAAAATGCAAAAAACTAAGCTGAGTTATTTTGTTCATATCTTTTGAACGTTGTGTCCGATTTTGATGATTTTACACTTCCTGGAAACAAACAATCGAAATTATAAGTGTATCTTAATCTACTTGTTAATATAAACAAAGTCCTGATTTCATTTTCTATTTCTATGCATCTATAGTTTTTCGCTACTATTTTAGACATCATTTTACAATGTCCATCTTTGGTTTTCCAAATCAATCTTAAATTACAAGTCAGTATTCACAAGTGAAAACTCAATGATTGAAGATATATCCTATATAAAAAATAACCTCCCTATGTACTATGACAATTCATATGATTATAAATAGCAATAAATAAATACATTCATTTGCCTTGATATCCGTCATACAATCTCTCGTTAGCTCTTTTAATGGATAAAAGTTTTCTTTTGTCGCAATTACATAATTTTGACATTTTAGCTGCGAGTATATTAGTGCTTTAAAACAAACAAACTAATTATTCTGTCATGTTCAGTTGATATATCCTAAACTAATTTTTTGTTAATATGTTAAATACAAGTACTTTTAATGGACGATAGTGCTTCACGCCTTATGCTGATGTTAATTAAGACCATGCCTGATGTTAGCATTGCTCTTCTTTTCAAATAAAAGTTATTTGGTTTAGATCATAGTTTCATTTTTTTTTATTTGCATATTTCTCAACTTTCTACAGCTTACGATATCATATCCTATCTCATGAGATGCAGTTCTTCGCTTATTTTGTAGACAGGCCGGGAAAGGAAATTCACAGTGGACACTTTCATGTAATGTAAAGGTATATGCTTATTTGATAAGCGTTTTCATATATTTTATTCAGTCCTACCTCTATGTCCGTGATCTCTAATTTTGATATTCTATTTCTTGCGTTTATGATTGGTATAGGAGTTGGTAAAATTTTGTTCTTCTAGTTTTTTTTGATGGTATTGTTATATTGACAGTGGGTTCTAACCAACTTATGATTGATGAAGCTGAAAGCAGTCCTCATGATCTGCAGTGTGTTGTCAAGCGCCTGGTGAACAAGAAGTATCTGATCACAGGTGGCGGCACTCCTGAAACAGAGAGTCAAGGCAACTTGAAGCAGGGGAAAAAAACCTCTTCAGGATCGAAAGCTACCGTACTTAAGAGCCTGTAGGGGGCTTGAGGTTTTCCCATACACATTTGCTGAGTATGCTGGTCTAAATAATTAAATCCGTTAGCCATTGTAACTGAATCAATAAACTATTCATGTAGAGGGGGAAATCAATGCTGGGATCAATGCGAGGAAGGGACTGATAATGGATATACTAGAGGATAACATGCTGCAGCCAATTTTGTCAGCACGAGCGCAGTAACACTTGCCAGTTAGTGCATTAGGATGATTCTCAAGATGAATGGTACTATTAATGTCAGGTAAGCATAGAATGATGTTGATGTAATGCATAATAAACGACTTTTCCTTGAAATTTGTTGAAATTGTCTGCCCATTTTATTAGTTCTATTATCTTGAAGACCTTGGAATGTAGGAATATTGATCTGGTAAACAAAAATAAAAAAAACTAAAAGTTTATGTTTGAATTGGTATAGGGAAGATTTCTTTCTAAATTTTGTCTGTGGAAAATGTGTTTTTATGCTTTTAAATCTGTATGCTAGGTGATGCATACATTGTATTATAATATATGTATTTGGTTTTTCGAAAAGATGTATATATTCACACACACACACAAATACACATACATACACACATACATACATACATACATACATACATACATACATACATACATACATTCATACATACATATATTGGTTATTTAGGCATAAAATAAAAACCAATTTGTGACACAATATCTCGTATATACATACGTGTACGCACATAAATACATATCTGCATAGTTGAACCGAGGGATGAGGGAAAGCACCAACCGGATTTTATAAAAATTAACCAAGTTTTATGAAATTTTAACTAAATCGATTAAGTTTTGTAATAATCAATTGATTTTTATGAACAATAACAAACATACAAAGTTCTATATAAATTAAGCAAGTTTATAAAATTGATTAAGTTTTGTAATATTTAATTAATTTTAATAAACAATAATAAACTTATGAAGTTCTATAAAAATTAAGCAAATTTATAAAATTTGTTTAAGTTTTGGAAAAAATTAATTAAATTTATGAAAATAACCAAATTTATGAAACTTAGTTGGGTTCTATAAAAATCAAATAAGCTTTATAAACATTTAACAAACTTTCCTAAGTTAAATCTGGCTAAGTTTTTTTATAATTATTTAAGTTAGTTAACTAAGTTTACATAAGTTTAACAAAAGGTAAATATGTTTATTAAACCAACAGTTACTAGTTTTAAATAATAAATACTATTAGCATTAGAACCAATACGCGAAAGAACTTGGTTTTTGGATCAGTTTCTACAAGATAATTACAATTAATTATATTTATCCACTGATATATGTGTCCTCATTACAAATAGCCAAACAGTGAGTCCAATCAATATTAAGGTCACATGGGATACAACATAAGATATAATACATAAGTGAACATGTATTTATCCACTTATGTACGCCATTAAGCAATTAATTGTTTTCATCGTAGAAGAATCCTTCATTAAAGGAAGTCCATTTATAATATATAAGAATACATTAAACCTGAATAATTCTGGGATAAAAAAATGGTATAAGAAATTCAGAATTGGAAGTGGAACATCTGAGTTCATCCGAACATTAACTTTTTGAAGTACAAATAAAATATAACTTTTGTCTAGATTAGTGTTTAACTCTATTGGTATAATAAAAACATTTGAGAAATACTGTGTTTATGTCATAAAAAATTAACACCAAAATGTAGTTTTTACATAAATTTATTTGTCTTCTGATGTATATTGGATTTTTCTATGAAATGGCCTGAAATCAATTAGTTCATAAAACTGTTATATGATGTTAAGGAAGCCTTTAGTTTATAGATTGTATGGTAAGGAAAAAAAACTAGTTCTGTGGCATATTTCAATTAAAAGGACTATAGCAAACAGTGAGATATAACCATCCATCTATCAGGAAGTGCAAATGCAAATCTATATAGAATGCATAAAATGATGGTCCAACTATTGCACTAATATTTGTTTCAACTCTAGCTTTCAGATTGTCCCACCATCAAATTCCTATGTTAATTCTTCATACGTATTCATTTATCTTTTTTTATGTCTGACTCATATAATATGAGTCACTAAACTATTAAACAACCCCACATTCTATATTATCTTCGATGAATTAAAACATTAGTGATCAAGGTTCTAGCCTTTCAAATTTATGTTTATTGTATTTATGATTTATTTTGCTTAATTTTGGACTTATACTTACAGGTAGACAAGTATCTTTGACGAAGAAACTAGCACCGTGCCACAAGTCATTGATTTGAAGTGATTTTTGATGCCAGAACTACATTTTGGTCTGTATGCTTGTATGTATTTTGTCGCTAGCTACCATTGTTCTACATTACTTATGAAATATTATGGAAGTATTATATATATATATATTTTGATGTAAGAATATTATGCTGATTATATAATATTATATGCTAAGTTTGATTATGAAATCCGTGAATAATATATAATATGTTGATTTCTACTGTTGTATATATACCTGTCATTGATGTGAACACAAGTGGAA
This sequence comes from Allium sativum, assembly GCA_030737875.1. Taxonomy (NCBI): domain Eukaryota; kingdom Viridiplantae; phylum Streptophyta; class Magnoliopsida; order Asparagales; family Amaryllidaceae; genus Allium; species Allium sativum. Next base: position 732,085,839 of record CM060922.1, on the reverse strand, counting down.
TGCATTGGTAGAGAAATGCAGATTTTATAAATGGCATGCTTCAGAAATGTTGTGTTAACATTCAACAACGTTTAACAATTGAATTCTTAATAATGAGGAAACGCTGTGAAAGAAAATAATAGCAAAGTTAACAAAGCTGTTAAAAAGTTAGCACATCAGTTTAGAAAATCTACTATAGCGGTTTTATTATGCCATAGAAAATATACAACGTTTCTTAAACGCTATTAAACTACCCTTTGACAGCGTTTCGTCTGATGCCACGGTAGGTTCCTAACTTTTAACTGCATGTTGATATACAGCATCAAGAAAAATGCTATTATATCCTTTTATGGCGTTTTTTAAACGCTATTAAAACTCCTTAATGTTGTAGTGGCTCGTTTGTGGTGTAAGACTGCCCGGAACCGCCCGACAAATCCAGCAGCCACAAATGCCAGTCTAATGTGGGATGTCTTTACAAGGTTATGGTGTTAATGAATTAAGAAACACTTAACCAGATAAACATGTGGTAGGACGTGGGGGGTTAAGTGGGTGTCTTGGGTGGCATGTGAAGTTAAGAGGGTGCCTTGGGTGGCATGTGAAATACGATTAGATGCACTTAACCAAGATTGAAACATGTAAGAAGACATGAATAAGAATGGGGTTAAGTGGGGAAAACCTTAGAGGGGACCAAGCCTAGGTGGAAAGCTTGTGTCATACATGGGGGCCATTTTCAAACCAGTAACCCATTAAGTATCTTTGTGGGCTCGACCCAAGTCGAGGACGGGACACGCGTACTGGGTTTGATTGTAAGAGGTCAAAACGGGTTAGCGGTGGCAACACAAGTCCAACGGGGTCATGTGCGTGTGTGTGCCCGGGCTGGTAGGTAAGACGTTGTTGCATCGTGTAGATATAAGCTGTGCATTCTTGGTGGTATCGGGTTGCCACTTTGGGGAGTGATACACCCCACTGTGTGGCCAGCACGGGTATCTACGAGTTAGGGAGCCGATCTAATGGGGGATAGTGGGTACACCTAGTGGAGATAGGTCAGGCGACACCTATGAAGGCAGCTAGGGGTACACGAAACTACCATTATCATTATTAAGTTTGGTAGGCGGGATCAACTTTTAGGGTGTTTGGTGTGGTGCAATAAGTAATTATCTTGTGTGATTAGGTGCGCCTTTAACGTTATCTTTGTTCATCTTATTTCCTTTGTTTGCTCTGTCATGCCCATTGTTCACAGTCATTTCCTTATTTTCCAGCTTTTGCCTTATCTTAGTTACTTAATGATTATATTGTTAAAGTTATTGCACTCGCCAGACTTTATGTCTGACCCCCTTTGTTTCCACCTCTTTTCTTCCTTCCTCCCCCCCAGGTGCTCAGGGTGGGACTAGTTCTAGTGGAGCTTGATTTGGACAGCTTTATCTCTTTCTCTTGGAAGTTGCTTGGATCGCTGAAGTAAAGTTCAGCCTATCTTATTTATGGCTATTTTATGTTTGGGGTTATGTCTTTTATTTTATGTACTCAGAGCTTATTTGCCAAGATGGATAATAAGTGTATTTGGTTTTGTAGTTGGTTTTTGATGTGATGTAACCAAACTATTTCTCCGCTGCAATAAAAGTGTTTTTTTTATTTTCCAAGTACCAATATATTTATCTGTCTTGTTTACTTTTCTGTTCTATACACAATAAACGCTCCACCAAAATTAAGGCATTCCCTTTGTGAGTGACCTTAATGGAGATAGGGTGTCACAGGATCATCCATTATTTCACATGGAATCTAAAAATTGAGCGAAAATAAAATCACGTAAGAATCTCAAGTCAGTAAAATTAGAAAGTATGCATAAAAATTCCATTTCACTTATATTTCAATCATGGTGTTAATTCATTTTAGTACAATTAAAGAGTAAGTTTAAATGTAGAATGGAAAATAATCACCGTATGTAATAAGTGTTTTATTGACGATTGTTGCACATAAGCAACTTCAAGTGGTTGGTCGTCGTTGCTAGATAAGGATGATACATGTAACTCAAATGTACGCTTGATGCCTGCTTTTATACAAGATATCACATTTTATCAATTAATAAAAAAAATTCATTTATATATTCTGAAAAGATGCATTACTTATTATGGAAGAATGAAAGCAAAAAATGATTTTAGAAAAAATTATGTAAGAACGCCATATTAATAAAATTCGGAAGTATGCAATTTAAATTACACTACATTTATATTTCAATCATGGTATTATTTCATTTTAATACAGTTTAAGAGTAAGTTTAAATGTGGAATGGAAAATAATCACCGTATGTGAAAGGGGTGATATTGACGATTGCTACACATAAGCAACTTCAAATGGTTGGTCATCGATGCTAGATAAGGGTGATACATTTAAGCCAAATGCACGCTTGTTGCCTACATTTGTATAAGATATTACATTTTATCAATTAACAAAAAAATTGATTTATATATTCTTGAAAGATGCATTACTTATTATGGAAGTGATAAAGAAAAAAATGATTTTGAAAAAAAATAGTTGGTTGGTTTGAAAGATTTCCTTGCCTAGTAGATTTTGTAATCGCAGCTTCTTGCATATGGCTGATATGATTCTCAAATTGTTGTTGTTCATTGATACGTAGACAATATGATTCATATTAGGTGTATGATAAAAGTATAAAAAATAAAAATTGGTTAATTTGACAAAAATACCGTATGATTGGTTAACTCCAACGTTGACACCTGTTAGATTCAACATGATGCTCAAATGTAACGACCCTATGCTTTGCCACCATCAGGGAGTGGGCAAGCCTCCCACCGTGACATACAGTGATACCTCAAAACTGATTTACGGCCAACTTCTCTACTGCAACAACCAACCCAATCTTCCCATTGGGACGTGTAAGGGTAAGAGTCTCCTGCTCGCCACCAAACAGCAAAGCGAGAACTCCCTATCACATTCTCTAACCAGTTATGATATCAACTGTAACGACCTGCCTTTTTGACCGCTTCAAGTCAATAATTAAACTAACTTAAACCACTTGAAACGACAGATTGTTATTTAGCTTATGGAGTTTAAATAAAATCATACATGGAATCACAGAATAAAATAAAAACAATATCTCACAGCGAAAACATTTTATACAAATATCAGAGTTTTCAAAATTCATATACATAGCGGAAGAAAAGTATATATTAATTTATTTACCAAAAAAATCAAATTTTAATTGGACCAAAAGCGAGCACGACTTCACGAATCCTTATCGTCGTCAGCTTCAAATCTAAGCTGTAATTACTCAGGTCTGACCCCGACTCGAGCAAACATAAAAACTCGGGTCAAGTTGTATTCAAGTAAATCAACTATAATTAAACACGAACGATCGTATATGAATAATACAATAATGTTATCGGCGGCTGCGGCATAATTAAAGGTCTCAAGTTGAATCAAGTGCCATTAAGTCGATGAAAAAAAAGAGAATATAAAGTCAAAACCAAACACATGCACTACTATATGTTTGAAAAATATTTGATAGAGCACTTGTAACAGATCAAGTTTCACATAAACAAAGTTACCATTAAGGCGTAACATGGTTCACAATTATCGTATATGAAAAGATCATTTGGCATGTCAACAGTAGAAATATAGCGTTAAAATGAATCAAAGCCCATCAATCCAGTACTCATCAAATTCAGGTTAATGAAGATTTTTTTTCCAACATGCATGTGCTTTTAGATTCAATACATATGATCAGGTCTTTAACTAGCCATATAGGTGTGATAATTCCGGTATATATACAAATTCATATAAAAGTATATGTACATCCCCAGTCTTGCGCAGATATATAAATCTTAAGCCCAGATTATACAAACCTTACTAGTGTTCCAAACTTAACAAACAAACAAGAAATTTTCACTCTAATACAACTATTAGTACAAATCACTTTCTGTTCCTAGGCTTTAAACAAAGTAGATCGGGAATACAGTAGCCTAAACCTATTATTCTTATCTAGTTCATTTCGGATTGAATGATGCAATTTCTAACAATAAATGCATCACTATAGTCATCATCTTGTTCTCTACTGCTAAACTTCTTAACAAAATTTTGAAACCTTTTTATCACAGTAACAACCGCATCTACAACATACACACCCATAAAATGGAAATTTGTTTAGCATACTCATAGTAAGCAATAATAAAAACCAGCAACTGAAACTGTTGAACACCCAAATTGAAAGAGGGAAAAATAAAATAGTTGAAGAACTTGAATTTGTTTATAGTGAGATAACTCACCTTCAGATCTAGAAACGCGGCGAGGCGCGACCGATCAGGGTTCGGTGACTTTGAATTTGAAAGTGGAGGTGAGTGGATGAACGAGGAGGTGGAGAGCCTCAGCTGGTGACCTCAAGCAGAGGATTGGCTTTAGAACGATGAAGCTGGGCTCGATGAAGGTAGACGGATGGTCGACAGCTGTGTGTGGTACTGGAGGGAATGGAGACGATGGAAAACAGAAAAATGGGGTTGTTGTGATCGTTTTGGAGTGGGGAAGTTACAAAAAAATGGCAATGGAATTCACAGGAAACTGAAGCAGATATGAGAATGACAAAATATACGTTGGAAATAAATAGGTGCCTTTGAAACAGACGGCTTTGGAAATGTGTAGCGACTATTGGGCAAAACAACCATTTTGTTTTGTTGTGTGTAACGCATTAATTATTCCAATTCTTTTTTTTTGTATACTAAATGGGTGCTTCAGGTTGAAAAGGGAAAGGAGATAAAATAGGTAGCGTCGTGCATGAGCAATTTGTGCCATGCGTTTTTTAATTTGTTTATTTATTTTTATATACGAATGGAAAGTTTCAAATTAAAGGAAATATGGAAAGGATGGGGATGTGAGCATTGAAGAAAAGGACATACATGAGCAAATGAATGCATGCATTGAATTTAACGTAAGGAAGGAAATGAATTAAGTTGAATCGAATGAATGCATGCATGCATTGACAAAAGATAACACAAGGAACTTGAAAATGAAGTACACCATGCATTGCAATGAACGTCAGCCATATTGAAAATATGACATATTGTGCCAAGTTTGAAATGTATGCAACGCATGAAATATGATTTGAGAAATGGAATGCAATGCATAGTAAATTATTTGATTCTAATTGTTAGAAATTGCATCATTCAATCCGAAATGAACTAGATAAGAATAATAGGTTTAGGCTACTTTATTCATGATCTACTTTGTTTTTAAGCCTAGGAATAGAAACTGATCCGTATTAGTAGTTGTATTAGAGTGAAAATTTCTTGTTTGTTTGTTTAGTTTGGAACACTAGTAAGGTTTGTATAATCTGGGCTTAAGATTTATATATCTGCACAAGACTGGGGATGTACATATACGTTTATATGAATTTGTATATATACCAGAATTATCACACCTATATGGCTAGTTAAAGACCTGATCATATGTATTGGATCTAAAAGCACATGCATGCTGGAAAAAAAATTCATTGACCTGAATTTGATGAGTACTAGATTGATGGGTGTTAACGACAATTTTCGTCAACACTCGGAGTATGGTATGTAATGTATGCATTCATAAAATTTGTTGTGATTATGACTCAGAGTCCTCAGGATATAATCCTGGATCTAGAATTGGTAAGCCTTTAAGCCATGATAGCGACACTGTGTATTCCATTAAGAAGAAAACAGGCTAGCGTTTCCCTTAAGTTTACGGATGAGGGCGTCACAACATTTATCAACTCCGATGTTTCTCTCGTGTCAGATCCTCCCAAGAGAGGGGTATGGATTACGACAGGGATCAGGTTAGGAATTCATATGCGATTTCGTCACATCAATGTTCGAGAAGCGTTAGGCTCAGCATGAGAGTAAGGATCAATCATGGCGACCCCTTAAGGAGAGGAGAAGGGGACTTTACGTTTCCGCAAAGCCCTTTTCCTCCGCTGCCAGAGTGCCCTGGTTGATCTCCTTATCAGAAAGGTTAGTGTTAACTCCATGTTTCATCATTATGATACTACAAGATTATCAAATCGCAAGATGTATGGGACTCAGAATTCTCCATTCATAGATTGTTGATATATTACAGGAATTGATGATTAGCTCCCATTGAGAAGGAAGGAACTAAATTGAAAAATAATATTTATCTTGGTCTCAGGCATCTGGCTGTTGGTCCTCCTCATGGTGCCGGTTATAGTCTTCGAAGCGAGGGTTCCAGGTGAATTTGGGTCTCCCCTTGATGGAATGGAGTTTGTTGCCGAGGCGGATTGCGGAGGCGTTTCGTGTTTCTCAGTGGATGCCTCCAAGTGTCGGTCCTTGGTTGTAGGCTTTCAAATGTAAGCTTTCGGCTTTATCGCAGGTACTTGGAGGGGCTTTCCCTCATTATGTACGTGTATATCTGCCGGTTTAGAACCATTGATGGTTCAGGTACTAGGCGGGTTAGTACCAGTAGCCTGTATCCTTGCTTGAGTCTCGGTTTAGCCTTCCGGCTTGGCTTTCTGGAAGATAACTTTCGGTGATACCCATGTCACATACAAAGGTAACCCCTTTCGTCTCTTATGGAGCCATTCTTCAGGGGTTGGTTACAGACCACCTTTATGCTCCGATTTGATACTCTTCCTTTTTTAATGTGTTGGTGTCCATTGGTTGATTCTTGGCGTGTAGACCTTGTCGGATGAAACTTTGCTGATGCTCGGTAGGTTTCGGGTCCCTTTTCTCCAGAGGGGGTATCATCCTAAGTCGTTCTCGAATTCTTTATTTCTTCCTTATATTTGTTTGACATCCCTTCATTGTCGTCTCGTGCTAAGATCATTTTGGTAGTAACATTTGCCCCCCCCCCCTTAGTGAAGGGGTGTCTTCGATTTTCCAAGTGAAGTTTCTTTCCCCTGGGTTTCTCCTATTTATTTGCCAATTATTTTCCAATGCTAAGTTACGCCACAGGTCCTGTTGAAGAGATTCACTTTCGACGCCTTGTGGAGGAGTGAAGTGACCTAGATTCAGGCCTTGATGGAAGATTGAAAACTCTTTTCGACAATGATGTTGAGTCGAATATTATCCGGACTCGGATGGGTCAAGATTATGGAGCCTAATTCACCTAGATTCGGGAACTTAAGGGTTGAAAACCGGGAACCTTTCCGGTATTAATGAAGAGCCGAATCCACCCAGATTCGGGTATTTTTAGATCAAGGACCATAAACCCTTCTGGCATTTACTAAGAGCCGAATCCACCCAGATTCGGTATTTTTAGATCAAGGACCGGAAACCCTTCCGGCATTTATGAAGAGGCGAAGCCACCCAGATTCGGGTATTTTTAGATTAAGGACCGAAAACTCTTCTGGCATTTATGAAGAGGCGAAGCCACCCAGATTCGGGTATTTTTAGATTAAGGACCGGAAACTCTTCCGGCATTGATGAAGAGTTGAATCTACCCAGATTCGGGTATTTTCAGATTAAGGACCGTAAATCCCTTCTGGCATTAATGAAGAGCCAAATCCACCCAGATTTGGGTATTTTTAGATCAATGACCGTAAACCCTTCCGGTATTGGCAAATCGCCGAGTCGACCCAGATTCGGATATTAGCATAGAAGACCATAACTCCCCTTCGGTATTGGTAAAGCGCCGAATCGACCCAGATTCGGGTATTAGTATAGAAGACCGGAACTCCCCTCCGGTATTGGTAAATCGCCGAATCGACTAGATTCAGGTATTATTATAGAAGACCAGAACTTCCCTCCAGTATTGGTATAGCGCCGAATCGACCCAGATTCGGGTACTAGTATAGAAGACCGGAACCCCCCTCCGGTATTGATTTGGAAAGCAGATATTGTGCGTGCTTTTTGAGCCTCCCCTTGGGCTTTTGATGTCAAAGCAGAGGATGTATGTGCCTTGTTGAGCCTCCCTTGGGCTTTTGATGTCAAAGCAGAGGATGTACGTGCTTTGTTGAGCCTCCCCTTGGGCTTTTGATGTCAAAGCAGAGGATGTATGTGCTTTATTGAGCCTCCCCTTGGGCTTTTGATGTCAAAGCAGAGGATGTACGTGCTTTGTTGGCCACTCTCTAGGCCTGTGTGTCCAGAAGCTTGGCTAGCTTATCCACAAGCAGGGCCCAACGACTTACCCAACCTCCCTCTAGGAGCTGCCTTATCCTGACCATCGTAGGTGATGATAAGGGCTTAGAAACTTAAACGGGGCCATCGTAGGCACATAACTAAGGTTTACTCTTTTGATGCTCTATACGGGCCATCGTAGGCACTGATAAAGGCTTATACGCCACCCCGCTCCAAGGGGTACGCTATCCTGACCATCGTAGGCGATGATAGGGGTTTGCACTCCCTTCTGCGGGTAACACAGAACATAAGCAGAGATATAACGTGCTCTTTTGCGAGCACAGGTAGGACGTGCTTAGTTCAACAGAGGCAGGGCATACTCTTCTGCGAGCAAAGGCAGGGCATGCTAATTTTTAGATGCACCGCCACGACCACCTCTGGTGTGAAACGGCGGCTTACACTTTCGATGCTTTAACCCTTCCCCCTCTGGTTTGGGCAAGGAGAAAGACTAACACAATCATCCCCCTCTGGGGGATGCCTCGTCCCGACTAATTTGGCGATGACGAGGGATTCAATCCTTTTTCCAGCTCGACCCCTTTTGGGTTTCTCACGAGCTATTGGGAGGGTTTCCTTGCCCCTAGTTGTATGACAATTTCTGTGGAGAAAGACCTTGTCCTCTATTCTTTTATGGTTGAGAAATATGGCCTCAATTGTTCCAAGTTCCATGTCCTTGGAACAAGATCACTGTAACAACCTGAAATTTCGGGCAGTAAATATTTAAATATTGAGGTTATTTAAATATTTAAATGTTGGATTTAATATTTTTATAACCGTATTTAAATCCATTTATAACTAATAATTAAAAAGAAGAAAATATGATGTTGAATTTTTGTTTACAAATATAAGTAGTTCAAAGAAAAAATCGATAATGTGGCGGAAAACAATTTTGTCGATAAATGAGGTTTTATTTATTAAAAGTTGTTGGAATAACGTGCATATAGTAACGTTAGAAGAACATATATATGTGTATGTACATATCATAGAAGTAACATACAAATGATATATGTGTACATGTTCTAGAAAATGAGAAATGTGTTAAAATGATAGGGACATGTGTCATAAAATGAAAGGTGCACATGTCATGAGAATTAAGGAGGTAAAGACACATATACACATTAGGTGTCCATGTGTAGAATCCTCTTAAGACACATAAGAGGGCATGTGTCTACATCCTAAAGAATGCATGAATATGTAGTGGACAAGTGTCCAAAGCTAAATTACCAAACTAGCCTTGAAAACTACTATATAAAGGGATGAAATATTCACTTCATTTCATACTTTCACAAGTGGAAAACAAATTCAAGAGAAGGAGTAGAAGTTTGGGAGAATCTTAGAGGATAAATACAAGATGAAGATACAAGTATAAGGTGAGAAAAATTATTTAAGTTTATATATTCATTTCATGTTTTGAAGAAAAGTTGTGAAAGTTAAGAATGAATGATTACTCTCGACCTTTGAAAATGTTGTTCGTTATTTTGGGCATAACTTTTACAATTCTTGATGAAATTTCGACTTCTCTATCAATTTGGAAAGCTAATTCAAAAGGCTACAACTTTCGCGCATACACTTTTTTCTAGCACGGCCGTTTGCATACCCAAAAACTGGATGCAAAGTAAGGTAAAAATCAGCCCGAATTAGACATGTTAAAAATGCCTTGAATTATTGAATTTTATTTATTGATTAAATAAATAATTTTAAGGGTCTCTTTTTATGATAATTAATTAGACTAAGAGAGCTTTTTACTGTAGAAAATTTGGAGTCAAAAGCTATTTTTATTATGGAGAAACAAAGTCAAACTTTTTGCCCAAAAACAAGCTTAAAATAGAATTTCAGAGCTTTTTGTAGCGTTTTAAAATGCTGTCTTTTCCCTGAATTAGTTATGAAGCATAATAGGCTATACAGAACTTTTCATAGCATCGCAGAAACACTATACTAAGCTGCTTTTGTCTAAAATCATTATAAACTAACCAGAACTTACCATAGCATTTCTGGAAACGCTGTCTTTCGCTGCGTTGATTGTGAAATACTTTAAAATGAGCAGAACTTTTCATAGCGACATAGAAACGCTATAATATCTGTTTTGAGTCCAAAAAAAAAACTATTCCAAACTACACCGAACTATACATAGCATAACTGAAACGTTGTAGTAGATATTTTGAGTATAAAACCATGGTAAATTGCTCTAAATCCTCTCAAATTTGGATTTAACATTTGATGTGACATATAATAATAAATGATTGATGAGACCTTTGATGAGACCTTTGATGTGACCTTTGATGAGACCTTTGATGTGACCTTTGATGTGACATTTGATGTGACCTTTGATGTGACATTTGATGTGACCTTGATGTGACATTTGATGTGATATTTGACGTGACAATTGATGTGACATTTGATCTGACATATAATATTAATAAATGAGTAACGCTTAAAGAACTTTTTAGAGAAATACAAAGGTGGGTTGAAACTTGTTTATAAAGGAGATTTTGCAAAAAGAAGATGATTAGTATTTGAAATAAAAGATGTTTATCTTTTGAAAGGAAGATCTATAGGAGATATATAGATGTTTTTCAAATAAAAGGCTGGAACGTTCTAGGGTGACAGAGAGGATAGTGTCTAGGCTTGGGTTTGGAAAATATAGTTTCCTGCTCTCCCTAACTGATCCGACGAACGGTATGGTTAATTCAAAATTATTTGAAAAGTAATTTAAGATTACTTATGAAAATCTCTACACGATACAAAGAGTATTTTGTAAGTAAACAATGATGATGATTTTAAATGTTTTGTGTAAAGAAGAACTACATTGGCTTGATCCTATATCTAATACCCAATTAGATAAAGGTACGTAGGCAGTCATAAGGAGTAGTGACGCAGCTGCTTTATTAATAAAAAAATATTTTTTTTTGTTGATATTACAAAATAGAGCTATCATAAAATGGCAATTCGTGTATTTGAGTTATAAACAGTAAACGTTTATAACTTTTGGAATTTAAATCGGATTTTCACCAAACAAAGAACGTTTTATTTATATTGACAAAAGCTTTCAAATGAGTGAAAGAAGATTTTAATTTCAGGGTATAATTTTCAAGTTATGTTTCAAACTGTTTCGGAAAAGAACGCTATAAGTGCAATTATCGACCGTAACCATAAATAGTTATTTTTAATGTTTTAAAAATATGGAAAAATATTGTAAAATTATTATAAATTATGTAAGAGTGGATTGAATTGGATTGGTGCATTTTTCATGTTTATTATTTAAGTCATGCTAATGTGTTTATCAAGTGTGCAGGAATGAATATCGATGTCCATCTTATTAGAGTTGCACAATGGTAGATTTACGGCAATTGTGTTTAATTTAAGCACAAACAGTTAATTAGATAAGTGGCATTTATTAAAAAAAAATATGTAGTGCAATTATTGATATTGTATGCTTATCAAATAAATGGCAACTATCATTGTTTGTTGTTTTTGGACGCACGGCATTTTCGGCAATTTTGACTGGTTGGAAATTCCGGGGCGTTACAAAGTGGTATCAGAGCTTAGGTTAGGTGCCTAAGTAAAATTTCATATAAAATAAGGACAACATTTTTAGAAATTTTAAAATGAAGTTACCTCGATTTGATAAGGTAAGGCACCATTCCTCTGACCAGGTATATGAGTATTATTTATTTGTTTAACTTTTGTTTATGAATAATGTTTTGATTCATTTTCAAGCACCACATAAAGAGGTTTGACGAAGTTGTAAGTGCATATGATAAGTTATAAAGTAGCGAAGGAATGAAGCAGCTTATAAAGGGAGGTAAGTAGTAGCATAAAATGGATGCAATGGTGTGGCTTAGACCGAATGTGGAATAGCAACTTGTTGAGGAAGCAATTGAATGAGCTTGGGCAAACAAAATTGAAGAAGACCAAGAGAAGTAAATTGAATACTACATTCATGCAAAACCGAGGTGAAATTTTCTTTTACATAATGAGATGTTAGTATTGTTTAGCCCTGATGATGTTAGCTTAGCTACTAAAAGATCTTTCAGCAATTCATTGATAACTTATGATTCCTTGATGGGATTTAACATAACTTATTGGGAAGCTAGATTAATTATCTAGAATATTTATATCGTACACATTTTAAATCTTGAAAGTTTGCTATCTCAAAACAGTTTTTTTGCAAACTGAACTATGTGTTTGACAAAAAAGAAGAAGAAGGATGGTTTATACTTAAGATGATTTTTGAAGTTGAGAGTGTGTATTTTCCAAAAAGAAATGGTTATCCATATGGGAGTAATGATTACAAAGTATAAAAGTACTTTGAGAGAATACTTTGTTCAAACTTATTAAAGATTTTTATGGATTATTTCATTAATGGTGGATACTTTCGGATGATGATGACGATGACGATGTGCGGTATAAGATAATAGATCTTGGGTAGTGCACTATTACTCTATGTTGGTATCGAGCCGAGTAGAGTACATCCTATTTGATGACGGGATGCCGGCATAAGATAATAGATCTTGGATAGTGCAACTATTACTCTATGTTGGTATCGAGCCGAGTAGAGTACATCCTATTTGATGACGGGATGCTGACCGCAATAGGATAAAATATCCTAAATTGAGTACATTGGATCCACTTTGCTGAATATGATCTTAGTTTTGACAAAAGAATTTCTTATAAAAATTTGCTTGACTTATTTGAAAGTTTGCTTGGGAATTCTTATAGTAAGAGTGTCATGATTACTCTCTGGTTCATTTCGATGGAGAGTACACCATTATTTGATGTATTGCTTTGATGAATATAATCATGTTTTTAAGATATTACGTGAGATGTCTAGATTACTCTCGGGTACATTTTGATGAGTACAACAATATGGAGAATACATCCTTACTTGATGATAATGAGTCGGATGAGCCGAAGTATGATGAATCTTTAGTACAATTCGATGGGTACCACACAAAAAGAGGAGGAGACCGGCTTGTAGGAGTGACAGAATGTTAAAAGGATCGAATCATAAAATATCCAGGTACAATTTCAATTTATAAAATTATCTTGAAAGTATAATTGCTAGAAAATTTCCTCGATATATATAGAGTGTCTTTTATGGAATATCTGGTTAAGTATTGCATAGAATTTCGGGGACGAAATTTCTTTTAAGGGGGGTAGAATGTAACAACCTGAAATTTCGGGCAGTAAATATTTAAATATTGAGGTTATTTAAATATTTAAATGTTGGATTTAATATTTTTATAACCATGATTAAATCCCTTTATAACTAATAATTAAAGAGAAGAAAATATGTTGTTGAATTTTTGTTTACAAATATAAGTAGTTCAAAGAAAAATCGATAATGTGGCCGAAAACAATTTTGTCGATAAACGAGGTTTTGCTTATTAAAAGTTGTTGGAATATCATGCATGTAGTAACGTTAGAAGAACACATATATGTGTATGTACACATCATAGAAGTAACATACAAATGATATATGTGTACATGTTCTAGAAAATGAGAAATGGCTTAAAATGATAGGGACATGTGTCATAAAATGAAAGGTGCACATGTCATGAGAATTAAGGAGGTAAAGACACGTATACACATTAGGTGTCCATGTGTAGAATCCTCTTAAGACACATAAGAGGGCATGTGTCTACATCCTAAAGAATGCATGAATATGTAGTGGACAAGTGTCCAAAGCTAAATTACCAAACTAGCCTTGAAAACTACTATATAAAGGGATGAAATATTCACTTCATTTCATACATTCACATGTGAAAAACAAATGCAAGAGAAGGAGTAGAAGTTTGGGAGAAGCTTAGAGGATAAATACAAGATAAAGATACAAGTAAAAGGTGAGAAAAATTATTTAAGTTTATATATTCATTTGATGTTTTGAAGAAAAGTTGTGAAAGTTAAGAATGAATGATTACTCTCAACCTTTGAAAATGTTGTTCGTTATTTTGGGCATAACTTTTACAATCCTTGATGAAATTTCGACTTCTCTATCAATTTGGAAAGCTAATTCAAAAGGATACAACTTTCACCTATTCACTTTTTTAAAGTTCGGCCGTTTGCATACCCAAAAACTGGATGCAAAGTAAGGTAAAAATCAGCCCGATTTAGACATGTTAAAAATGCCTTGAATTATTGAATTTTATTTATTGATTAAATAAATAATTTTAAGGGTCTCTTTATATGATAATTAATTAGACTAAGAGAGCTTCTTACTGTAGAAAATTTGGCGTCAAAAGCTATTTTTATTATGGAGAAACGAAGTCAAACTTTTTGCCCAAAAACAGGCTTAAAATAGAATTTCGGAGCTTTTTGTAGCGTTTTAAAATGCTATCTTTTCCCTGAATAAGTTATGAAGCATAATAGGCTATAAAGAACTTTTCATAGCATCGCAGAAACGCTATACTAAGCTGCTTTTGTCTAAAATCATTATAAACTAACCAGAACTTGCCATAGCATTTCTGGAAACGTTGTCTTTCGCTGCGTTGATTGTGAAGTACTTTAAAATGAGCAGAACTTTTCATAGCGACATAGAAACGCTATAATATCTGTTTTGAGTCCAAAAAAACTATTCCCAACTACACAGAACTATACATAGCTTAACCGAAACGCTGTAATAGATGTTTTGCGTATAAAACCCTTGTAAACTGCTCCAAATCCTCTCAAATTTGGATTTGACATTTGATGTGACATATAATAATAAATGATTGATGAGACCTTTGATGAGACCTTTGATGTGACCTTTGATAAGATGTTTGATGTGACATTTGATGTGACCTTTGATGTGATATTTGACGTGACAATTGATGTGACATTTGATTTGACATATAATATTAATAAATGAGTAACGCTTAAAGAACTTTTTAGAGAAATACAAAGGTGGGTTGAAACTTGTTTATAAAGGAGATTTTGCAAAAAGAAGTTGATTAGTATTTAAAATAAAAGATGTTTATCTTTTGAAAAGAAGATCTATAGGAGATATATAGATGTTTTTCAAATAAAAGGCTGGAACGTTCTAGGGTGACAGAGAGGATAGTGTCTAGGCTTGGGTTTGGAAAATATAGTTTCCTGCTCTCCCTGGCTATCCCTAACTGATCCGACGAACGAGATGGTTAGTTCAAAATTATTTGAAAAGTAATTTAAGATTACTTTTGAAAATCTCTATACGATACAATGAGTATTTTGAAAGTAAACAATGATGATGATTTTAAATGTTTTGTGTAAAGAAGAACTACGTTGGCTTGATCCTATATCTAATACCCAATTAGATAAAGGTACGTAGGCAGTCACAAGGGGTAGTGACGCAGCTGCTTTATTAATAAAAAATATTTTTTTTGTTGATATTACAAAATAGAACTATCATAAAATGGCAATTCGCGTATTTGAGTTATAAATTTTAAACGTTTATAACTTTTGGAATTTAAATCGGATTTTCACCAAATAAAGAACGTTTTATTTATATTGACAAAAGCTTCCAAATGAGTGAAAGCGGATTTTAATTTCGGGGTATAATTTTCAAGTTATGTTTCAATCTGTTTCGGAAAAGAACGCTGTAAGTGCAATTATCGACCGTAACCATAAATAGTTATTTTTAATGTTTTAAAAACATGGAAAAATATTGTAAACTTATTATAAATTATGTAAGAGTGGATTGAATTGGATTGGTGCATTTTTCATGTTTATTATTTAAGTCATGCTAATGTGTTTATCAAGTGTGCAGGAATGAATATCGATGTCCATCTTATTAGAGTTGCACAATGGTAGATTTATGGTAATTGTGTTTAATTTAAGCACAAACAGTTAATTAGATAAGTGGCATTTATTAAAAAAAATATGTAGAGCAATTATTGATATTGTATGCTTATCAAATAAATGGCAACTATCATTGTTTGTTGTTTTTGGACGCACGTCGTTTTCGGCAATTTTGACTGGTTGGAAATTCCGGGGCGTTACAATCGAAGTTGGGTCTGCATAGCCGATATATGCCGGGTATGACTTCTTGATGGACAATCAGGGGTCCTTCCTAATTTGGACCGAGAGGCCCATCAGCCGGATTCTTGGTGTTAGCCATTACTCTTCGCAGCACTAACTCATCCTTAGTGAAGGTTCTAGCTTTGACCTTTGAATTGTAATATCTGGTGATCCTTCTTTGGTATTCGGCGGTTCTAATTTCAGCCTCATCCCTTAGTCCATGTATCAAGTCTAGTTACTCTTTTCTTAACTCCTGATTGGGGTCAAATGCGTATGCTACCCTTCTATATGATGGGATTTCGACTTCAACCGGAAGCATAGCTTCGCATCCATATGTCAAGGAAAAGGGGGTGTGTCCCGTAGCTGTTTTTGTCGAAGTTCTATATGCCAATAGTACTAGAGGTAACTCCTCTGCCCAATTTCCTTTATCCTGATTTAGGAGTTTCTTAAGGATTGTCTTAATATTCTTATTTGCGGCTTCCACAACTCCGTTAGATTTCGGGAGGGCTACTGAGGAGAAATTTTGGATAATTCCATTTTTCTCACTGAATCGGGTGAACTCTTCGCTCTCGAATTGTGTTTCGTTGTCCGATATGATCTTATGTGGGATTCCGAAGTGGGTAACGATATTCTTTATTACGAATTTTAATACCTTTTTGGATGTGATAACCGAAAGGGGTTCCGCCTCTACCCACTTAGTGACGTAGTCGATAGCTACTACAGAATATTTAGCTCCTCCCTTGGTGAGTGGTAAGGGCCCGATTAAATCTATCCCCCATATATTGAAAGGCCAGGGGCTTGATATAGCGGTCAGGTCGCTGAGAGGAAGTCGTGGCACCTTAGAGTACTTCTGACATTTATCGCATCTTTTGACGTATTCAACCGCTTGACTAACCATTCGTGACCAATACCAACCTTGTCGCATGACCCTTTTGGCCAACTTAACTCCAGTGGAATGGTCCCCACACCATCCTTCATGAGCTTGTCTTAATAGGCTGAGTCCATCTTCGAAACCTACACATCTTAATTAAGGAAGTGAATATCCCTTTTTATAAAGTATGTCGTCTATGGTCACGAATGTGGGATCTTGGTGTTTTATCTTTCTTGCATCTTGCTTACTAAGGGGCAACGACTCTCTTAGGAGGTAGTCCTCCATGGGAGTCATCCACGTAGTTTCTTGTTGATGGCGTGTTTCTGTTATGGGGAATTCCCTCCTGGAGTTCACTTCTTGGTCTTCTCCATCTCTCCTTCTTAAGGCTTGGGATATGGTCAAATCTAGTAACTCTTTTCCTTTCAGATTCTTCCTGTTCGATGCTGGGCATCTCCTGATATCCCACCAGCACTATACGGGTTTCGGGAGCTCCCCGGGAGCTGGCTAATTTGGCTAGTGAATCCGCCTGGGTATTCTCCCCGCGGGGTATTTGATGAACTGAGAAATACTCAAATAGAGAAAGCAACTTTACTACCTTCTTCATGTATAAGATGGGTCGCTTGTCCTTGGTCTGATACGCTTGTTTTATCTTGTTTACCATTAATTGTGAGTCGTTGAAGATTTCTATCCTCGGTATCTTCAACTATAATGCCGGATTCCGACCGGCTATCATGGATTCATATTCAGCCACATTATTGGTTGCCAGGAACCCTAACTTCATGGCGTAGTGTAAGCGGTGTCCGTCAGGGGTGATTATAACGTAACCTTCCCCTGCTCCCTGCTCGTTTGATGCTCCATCTACAAAGAGTTGCCATTTGGCCTTTGAGTCATTTTCCTTAATCGACTGTTCCGAAATGAAGTTTGTGCACTCGTTCACGAAATCTGCGAGAGCTTGCCCTTTAATTGCCGCTCAGGGACGGAACTCAATTTCGTATTGGCTAAGCTCAACACCCCATTTAATTAGTCTCCCCGAGGTCCCCGGTTTTCTGAACACTTGTTTGAGCGGGAAGCCAGTTAAAACTTTAATAGGGTGCGCCTGGAACCTCTGAGCTTTTGTGCGCTAGTTTCTCTATGATGGGGTATCGGGTTTCCGCGTCCTTTAGCCTTTGGCTAACATAATAGATAAGGTGTTGAATCCCCTTGTCCTCTCTTATCAGGACTGAGCTCACGCATATTCGGAGACAGTCATGTATAGGTGTATAGTTTCTCCCTTCTTGGGACTGGACAAAACTGGAGGTGTTCCCATATAAACTTTCAATTCTTGGAATGCCTTCCTACACTCTTCGTTCCATTCGAAATTCTTCTTTTTATTTATAACATCGAAAAAATGGACGCATTTATCGGTGGCCTTAGAAATGAACCTGCTGAGAGCTGCTACCTTCCGTTTAGGCTTATAACTTCCATGCCGGTTTTAGGTTCCTTCATGTCCTTAATGGCTTGTATTTGGTCGGGTCTAGCTTCAATTCCTTGCTCGCTTACCACGTATCCTAGAAACTTCCCTGATTGAACTCCAAAGGAACACTTTTGAGGGTTTAGCTTCATCTGGTAATTTCTCAAAACACCAAACATTTCCTCCAAATCCTTTAGGTGATCCTCTATTTTGGTGGATTTCACTAGCATGTCATCCACATATACCTCCATATTACGCCTTATCTGCTCTCGGAACATTCGATTTACCAGCCTTTGGTATGTTTCCCTTGCATTTCTCAAACCGAAGGGCATTACTTTATAAAAAAAATGTTCCTCGGTCGGTGATGAAGCTTATGTGTTCCTCGTCGGGTTTGTGCATCAGGATTTGGTTGTACCCCAAATAAGCGTCCATAAGGGATAGTATCTTGTGTCCACTCGTGGCATCAACCAACTGATCGATCCGCGGGAGAGGGTAACAATCTTTCGAACAAGATTTCTTTAAATCCATGTAATCAGCACGCGTACTCCACTTTCTGTTGGACTTCTTCACGAGCACGGGATTGGCTAACCATTTCGGGTAATGGACCTCTCGGATAAACCCCTTAGTCTCCAACCTTTTGACTTCCTCCTTCAAGGCCTCTATCTGGTCTCGATTATATTGTCTCTTCTTTTGTCAGACCGGGGTTACCGAAGGGTCGATGTTTAAGGCGTGGCTCATAATTGAAGGATCGATACCAACCATGTCTGAATGGGTCCAAGCGAAAACATCTTTGTTGAGCTGCAGGAGGTGGATTATGTCGCTTCTAGGAGGTTCTGTTAACCTCTTCCCTATGTTGATGACCTACAATTTATATTTCGGGTCAACGTTTACTTCTTCTACTTCTTCTATTAGGTTTATCCTTTCGATATCTCCTCTAGAGTCTAAATTTGTGATAATTTCTCCTTCTTCAGTTGAGTTCACCTCAATGGGCCTTTTCCTCTTCCTTTTCAAAGAAGCGTACCTACCATTAGTGTGTTTGTCAGTCTTATTTATTTTTATCTTGGCTTCAAATGAGGGACGAAAGAATCCCTTATCTAAAGGCATAAAAACAGTAGAAGAATCAAAATACGAAGAATACTCCCTTTTGTATTTTTCGACCGTTGCAAAGTACAACTCTCTGGAGCTAAAATATTCTCCTCAAATGGTACCCCATCCCTGTTTGGTCAGAAATTTTAACATGAGATATTTGAAAGAAACGAAGGCATCCATTTCCTCTAAGGCTGGTCATCCGAAGAAGGCGTTGTATTAGGATGGCTGATCAATCACGACGAAGAGAGTTTCGAAAGTGACGAAGAGAGTTTCGAAAGTCCTGTAAAGAGGGGATAACCCTACTTGAACCAAAAGGTTGATTTGACCCTCTGGGGTTGATCCTTTATTGTTGAACCCGAAAATTGGTTCGTTGCTAGGCTCTGACTTCTTTTAGGAAATTCCCATTTGATTGAAGGCGTGCTTGAAAATGGCATTGACAGCGCTTCCGGTATCCACCAATATTTTAGAAACGACCAAAATCCCTATTTGCGCTGTTATCATGAGGGGGTCGTTACGGGGGTGACGGACCCCTTTCTTTATTTCTTCCGGAGAGACCACGAGGTTATGCATTTTGAGAGCATAACGCGCGCTCTCCAATGATGGTTCTTCTTGGATGGAGAAGATTAAATCCCAGGCTTCCTTCACGTATTGGTTCCTGGACTTCAGACAGCTTTCGGCAAGGTGTGGTCCCTCATGGATCACATTGATTCGGTTTACGGGAGGCCCCAAATCCAAGCTATTCTCCTCCGTAGCGACTCCTATCATTTTTACCGAAACCTTCTGTTGTCCTCCTGCACGTTGAGTTGGTGCTGCTTTATTTGAAACAAACTCCTTCAGGTGTCCCTCTCGGATTAATTTCTGGATAATCTTGTCCAATACCTTGCACTCGTCTGTCTTATGCCCGTTGGTTTTATGGAAGTCGCAGTACTTACCACCGGCATGAGGTTCGGGGTAATTTTTGGCTTTGAACGAGATGGGGAAGTTATTGACCCTTTCTTTTGCAATAGCATACACATACGAGATGGGCTTGTTCAAGGCAACTGAGTTGGTGTTAGAGTCTTCCCACCTCGACCTCCTCTGATTCCCTTCCGGGAGCTTTCGTCCGAAGTTCGGCCTTCCTCCTTCCCCTCGAGGCCCGAACTTCCTCTTTGTGAAGTACAGTTCATCCATGCGGATAAACTTGTCGGCTTGGAAGTGGTAATCTTGCAAGTCTTTGTAGCCATGGATATGTAACTCCTTCCAGAAGGAGGTGTTCTCAATCAACCCTGAGTGTACGACGATCAGCTTGTCGCGGTCATTCCTATCCTTGGCCTTTACGGCTTCAATGTTGAACATTTTCAGATAGTCCCCTAGAGACTCCCTTTGTCTCTGTTTGATGTTGGCGATAACCATATAGTCTACGGTTGGATCTTTACAAATGCAGAACTACGTGGAGAATTTGTAGGAGAATTGTTCCCACGAGTAAATGGTGTTTTCCCTATATTGGCGGTACCACTTCACCGTAGCCCCTTGGAAGGTCACCGGAAAGAGGCGGCACCTGATGGCTCCGGAAGCATTGTAAAGATCCATATAGCTCTCAAAATCCATCAGATGATTGTCAGGGTCAGTTGTTCTCAGATATTTTATGGTGAGAACTTTGACTCTTGACGATATAAAGGTATTCATAATCTCATCGATGAACGGTGCCACTCTTTCGTTGTCATTAACCTTGTCATCCTGGGTTCTCTTCCCCTTGCTTCCCAGCAAGTCCTTGATGGTATTTTGAGTGACATCTCTAATGTAAGCTTCCGTGTTGTCATAGTTTTCCCTTTTGGGATCATAGCCTTTGGAGGTAGAGCTCCCATACTGTTCCTGCTCGCACTGATTCCCTTGATGATCTACTCCCGTCAAATGGGACTTCCTTTTCTTGGAAGAAGTTGCCTGAGGCTTCCCTTTTGCTTCTGATTGTTAAATGGGAGCCTTCCTTTTTGGAGATTCATTCATCTCTCTCTGACTAGATCTTGTGAGCCTTGAGGATTTTTGTGCCTGGACAGCGTTGACTTGAGCATGCATTTATTGAAGTTTCTTTTCCAAGACCGGGATTCTTGAGACATTATCTTCCATGGAGTTTGAGTCTGGTGGTTGTTGTGGATTGGGCGTGGCTCCTTTCTCGTTATTATTCGGTTTGAGCGTTGGGCCCTCATTTCCTTCGAGGGTGACATTGGGATCTAGCTCTTTGTTTTATTCTTTCAGTTTCTTCGACTTCATTATTTCTTGCCATGGAACAATAAATTCACCCAGTTAGCTTAAACAAATTAACCACAGGGTTGGAGGGTCAGGCCCTCCTTCTAGCGCCAAAATGTTAAAGACATTTATCATCAACACCCGAAGTATGGTATGTAATGTATGCGTTCATAAAATTTGCCGTGATTATGACTCAGAATCCCCAGAATATAATCCTGGATCTAGAATTGGTAAGCCTCTAAGCCATGATAGCGACACTATGCATTCCATTAAGAAGAAAATAGGCTAACATTTCCCTTAAGTTCATGGATGAGGGCATCGCAACATTCATCAACTCCGATGATCCTCTCGTGTCAGATCTTCCCAAGAGAGGGGTCTGGATTACGATAGGGATTGGGTTAGGAATTCGTATGCTATTTCGTCACATCAATGTTCGGGAAGTGTTAGGCTCAGCATGAGAGTAAGGATCAATCATGACGACCCCTTAAGGCAAGGAGAAAGGGACTTTACGTTTCCACAAAGCCCTTTTCCTCCGTTGCCGGAGCACCCTGGTTGATCTCCTCATCAGAAGGGTTAGTGTTAACTCCCTGTTTCATCATTATGATACTAGAAGATTATCAAATCGCAAGATGCATGGGACTCAGAATTCTCCATTCATAGATTGTAGATATATTACAATAATTGATGATTGGCTCCCCTTGAGAAGGAAGGAACTAAATTGAGAAATAAA
This sequence comes from Allium sativum, assembly GCA_030737875.1. NCBI lineage: Eukaryota > Viridiplantae > Streptophyta > Magnoliopsida > Asparagales > Amaryllidaceae > Allium > Allium sativum. The sequence continues at coordinate 732,063,418 of CM060922.1, read as the reverse complement.
AAGTTCATCCTCCTTTATGTAGGTTCTGGGGTCCTATTTATAGAGAATCTGGGGTCTTCCTATCAGCAGGGTGCTAGGCCTGAATGATTCCTGTCGGTCGCTATTTCTCTTGGTCTCGGGCATCTGGCTATCGGACCTCCTCATGGTGTTGGTTACAGTCTTCGAAGCGAGGGTCCGGGTGAATTGGGTCCTCCCCTTGATGGAATGGAGTTTGTTGCCGAGGCTGATTGCGGAGACGTTTCGAGTTTCTCAGTGGATGCCTCCAAGTGTCGGTCCTTGGTTGTAGGCTTTTGGATGTAAGCTTTCGGCCTTATCGTGGGTACTTGGAGGGGCTCGCCCTCATTATGTACGTGTAAGACCCGGATTTTCAGCCATTGAATTCTGAATATTTAAATTTGTTATTTGAATCATATATAGTAATTTATAAGAAATTATTTAATAAAACGATATTTAAATGTATAATTTATAATATAATTTAAAATGAGCTCGTAAAGTCGCGACAATTCGTAATTTAACGTTTTGAAATTCAATTAGATATATAGGATTCAAAATAAGTCAGATTTCTTTGAAACAAGAAACGTTCGGTTCTGTTTAACTATATTTTTCTAATGGAAGAGAAAATTCGAGATTTCGTCTTATATATTGGGAATTATGTCCAAATCAAATTTTCAGAAAGTCGTTGTGGAATCGTATATAAGCCATAACGGTTATTTAAATATCGGTCTTGAATTTGGACAAGATTCTTTTGAGGCGTAGTTATAATTTAATTTTTAGAATTTTACTAAAATTTTTAATTAATGAAATACCCAACTTTTTATTTGGAGTATTTTGCAACCTATATCAATATTTTGGGGTTTCATAATATAAGTTAAACTACCGATATGATTATATTTTTGGGATCGTGGCGTACTGCTTGTCACGATCATGTTTTTATTTCTGTCTGGAGCGATCAATAAAGTAGAAAAAAAGGGATCCTCATAAAATACCAGCATGTTACATTTCCTTTCACGATCAACATGTCTAACTAAACAATCTTTTGTATATCACCATACTTTTATTTGTGTAAAGAAACTTCGCATCAATCTTTTTCCAAAACAGTAAAAACAAAAATCTAACCAAATCTGTAAAGGACCTTATCAGATCTTTAACATATCTTGACACGTTGAGTTTGATATCTCCGCAAGCCGTATGAAATCTTGAACGAAGTAAAATTTGTTTTGATGTTGCAAACGAAAAATATATCTCGTATATCCTATTGTATTTTCGAAACAGGCAAAGAATTCAAACATTTAGGCTATGAGTCACTATTAGACCACTTGCACCAATGATGAAAAAAAATCTCAGCAAATCAGTTCTTTAAATTTTCTTATCTATCTTATTATATTGCTCCATCCTAACCGTGCTCTCCAATCCAACTACCCGTGCACGCCAAGCCATTGTTACCAACCGTGTTCCTCAAGCAATTGCACTTTCGTGACCCCCAAGTTGTTGTGTCTTTAAATATGGTTCAATCTTCTTCCCAAATTCTGGTTCTCAGATCCAAAACAAACCACTGGAAAAAAAGGACGGAACCTCATAAAGTGATAAAAATCAAAATAGAAACACTGTCCTTCTGGAAACAAATTAAAAACAACTCTACTTCATCGAAAAGGAACAATACGAGATTCACCAACTGCTCTTCCTTCGATCTCCTCCCCTGTTCTCGGTTCAGCGATGGGGTCAAAGGACAAAGTGCTCGGCTTGGCATCAGCTACTCCCAGCCGGAGGCGCAGACACTCCGGTCACTTCATCAGGTGGCAGCGGCCCTACAAAGTTAGTGCGGTTTTCGTAGAAATTTAGGGGTTGTAGTGTCCGAGATAGGGTTAGACAAGGGGGGTTCTGGAGTTCTTGGTACGGCAGAGTCGTGGCCGGTCTCAAATCGGAGTCTGGTGATCGAAGTCAACGCAGGCGGAAAGCCAAAGGGATGGAATAGTTTTCGTTTGGATATGTATAACTTAAAGATGAGGTGAAGTTTGGAAATGAAGAGGGATCGTTCGCAGGTCCAACAGTAGGAAGCAAATGGGATAGGAGACTGGGTAATGGCATGAGTTGCGGTTCCTAATGTAACTGTGTTGGAGGAGAGAAAGAGAACTTGCAGGTTTACTTTTAAAACAAGAATTGGAAAAAAATATAGCATGGGAAGTTTTGGTTACGGGAGGATTTGTTGTTCTGCTGGGATTTAACGCAAGTTAATGGAGGATGCTGTGTTAAGGAAAGTTGTGAGGAGAGAATCAAGTCGGTGGTCTTGATTCTAAAATTCAAGGAGGAACAACGAGTTTTAATCATCATGGAAGAAGAAAAGTTCCAACAGTAAAGGTTTGAACTCCATATATTAACATATAAGTCATACATTCGAACAAAACTAGGGGCAGACTTATTGGTAATTAATGTTATTGATATGGTGGGCTCGGTTGAAGTAACGTGATGCTGTTTGATTGAAGGGGATTGAAGAATTAGGGTGTTGATTATTGGTTAATTAGAGTTTAAGGATAATTAAGAGAAAAATATAATATAATAATTTATTTATTTATTTAGTTAAATCGATTTAACTTGATAACACTGGTAATTATTTCCTATATCAACAGAATTAGGCGAGATCAATCACGTTGGAACTGTAACGTTAAAATCTACGTGATGGAGTTAGTATGGCGGTGAACAGAGTTGTTCGGATTTCACAGTAAAATCAAACGCTCCTTTAATTTTTAACAAAATTAACAGCAGAACCGTCAACTGCAAATCAAGATGAGTAAACTCACTAACTCTGTCTCGTTTATATTTTTATATAAACGAGTTTTAAATTTATTTATAGTAATTTTATACTGTTTGATGGTTGATATGATTACATCGTTGATCGATTATTAGTTCTGATATTTCATTTTGATGTAATTAATATTATTGATGCTGATTAACATCTGTGGATGCAGGGAAACAGGTTGGAGGGATCCAACTGGATTCCTCAACATTTATATTACTGTTTTATATTATGTGATGTGTTATAAAATCCATGATTGGATATGTTGTATTTGATTTACCCTGACCCTAGAAACTTGGTATTTTAGATCCTCCAAAATACATTGAAAGTGGAAAAGGAAATTGGAATTTAAAAATAGAATTTTATTTCCAAAATAAAAAAATAAAATTTGAATAAACTTAAAATAGAAAATGGTTTAAATCAAACAAGAAGTTGTTTATAAACAATGTTTATAAATTAGTAAAAGTATTTTCTTGAGATGAAGTAAAAGTATAAATTCAAGTTTGAATTTATAAATGGAAAGTGGAAATCGGTTTTGAAATCGATATTTGTAATGGAAAATGGAATGTAACGATTATAAAGGAAATTATAAGCGTGGTTATAAATGGATAAGATTGAAATAAGATTTGGTAATATAAAATAAAGTGTGATACATTTCGTGGACTGGAGGGGTTATAAAGGAGTTTGGTAATGTTTTGGAAATGATGAATTCAAATGTGAATTTGGAATTTGAATTTACCTGAAACGGTAAAGTTTAGAGTATAAATCGAATATAGATTATTCGAAAGAAAGTTATTTATTGGAATTTGATTATCTTGAATGTAAGGAAGTAGTTATTTTACTTTCCATTTTGAATCAAATTTAATTATTTACTTATTAATTTATTTCTTGAATTAATAAGTACAAGTTATATTTGGAAACAACGATTTTAACACTGCCATTATAATCAATGTTTTGTAAATGCTAAACGTCGATTTTGACGTTGTCGTTATAATAAATATTTTGTAAATCTAAACAGGGATCTTAAAGCTATTGCTATTATAAATGTTCTATAATTCTAGATAGCAATCGTAACGCTGTTGTTAAAAGCAATGTTTTATAAATCAAATATTTGGAAACAGCGATTATAACGCTACCGTAAAAATTAATATTTTTCTGTAAAGGGAGTGTGTTCTTAGATCGAATCCGAGAGTTGTGTAAACGACGTTTTGTTTAAAGTTGCGAGCTTTGACTATTTCAAAGTTGAGAATGTTGTTCAGTTATGGTCTGAGAGGTAATTATAATCCCAACTTGATTGACTTCATGATCGATGGAGGAATGGTTAAGGTTCGATAGTGAAACTTGGTTAGCAATATGGTTAGCTAATAAATGATTAAGGGTTGGAGTTATTATAACGATGTTTATAACATCGCGTTAATTTAAAGAATTTGAAATGTTTTTCCCCAAATAAAATGAGGAATTAAGAAAAGTAAAATGAGGAATTAAGAAAAGGAATAGGAAATAATAATTAAATAAGGAATTAAATTAAAAAGGGGCCCAGTGTTGTTTAATTCTTGATCGATAGAATTTCCAATTGCAAATAGGACCGTTGATTTGTATGGATATTTCTTTGATAGTTAAATCACCGACTATCAAAGTTTTGATTTATTTGATACCTCCGTTGTCAATACGGAGAGACCGGGATCCGATTTAATATCTGAAAACCACTCCGTATTGGTATAAGCGTTATAAATCAACCTATGCTGAAGATAATTGAAGACGGAGTAAAATGCAAGGGATGTTCTGTTAACCCTAGGTAGAAATTGCCCAAGATTGATTAATAGAATGGTGCCTTCGGTTTGTCCAGACCTAGGACAACTTGTATGGACGAGTGTCTGACAGAGTATTTCCAAAGGGTTTACGTACGTTGATTCCTTCAAACGTACGAAGTTGGTGGCAAAGAAGGGAAACTTCTTTAACCTAACAATCTGAGTATTTTTGTGGGAATCAATTAGTGATTTCTGATGGATCTGACGATGTGACATTCAAAGTGAATGGTGGCCAGATGTTCTGGAAGATAATTCAAACCTCAAGCCTCCCAACCAGGAATTGACAAAAATCGGGCAGGCAGCATGGCTATGTGGGTCGCTCCGATTAGGATGTATAATTACCTATCTAGAGAAATTCCAATTGCTTCTTTAATTTATCGATGCTTTCCCTTTCGGGAAACGGTTGCTGATCCCAACCATTGGTGATATACATTCGATGCACTCAAGCGAAATGAGTGGTCGGCCATGTGAGGGCCGGGTTGTAAGTCGTTCTTGTTGAACCCAGTGTATTTGCCTCTAGAGATACACTATCGGCAGATGGTCCCATACCTTATGCTGGAAATCCAATCTCCAATAAGCTCCCTGGGGTTTTTGATTTTATATTATATATAGAGCGTGAAATGAAAGCGTTCCACTAGATTCTACTTATTTGATTTAGACACTATTATAATTATCAATGGATTTGATATCAAAAATATTTGTGGTTATCATAAGGTAAAATCCATCCGTGTTTATATGTGGATCGATCTTATGATTATCATTTCTTTCGAAAGGATTTTTGAAAGTTAAGCAAATGGTTGGAGTTTACTCACACCAGTCCCATGACTGACCCATGGTTTATTTTGTTTTGTTTTCCCTAAACTCTGGGGTGCCCAAATTTGTACGGGCAGTCAAGTAGTCGGGATTTTACAGATTCACTTGGAGGAGCTTGAAGTATGAGGCTTCATCAGTTAGCTATAGGCTATCATATTTTCCACTGTGTATTGTGTTGTATCTGGAAACATGTGTTTATAACTGTTCCAGAGATAACTGTTGTGCTCTGATGATGGTATGTATATAAAGTTACTGAATTTTATTTCAAAGTTTATGTTATCTAATATATTTTGTTCGTTCCACTGTGAGATTTGTATTCTTCGTTTTCTTCTATTCAAATATTTTTTCTTTCTATTTCTCATCCTCTAACTTCTTTCTAATAATGATTCGTATTTCTGTGCAATTTGGGTTGGACGTGTGGCGTTATTAGTCGACTCAAAGAGTACGGAAATTCGAGCCATTACATTTGGTATCAGTGCGAGGTTGAGTAGTAACCTTGGCTCTGTGGCGTGATTCAATAGAGATGGGGTTAGTAATACCCTAGGTTGAATTCGAGTGTATATATGTGAGCGCGTATTTGTAGATTTGATATAAAATCATTTTATATTGTGTTGCCTGGTTTGTTGAGTTGTTTATGAATTCTGGTCGATACAGGATGTACAACTGTATCGATAGGTGTTTCTAAACTCTCGAACAAAGTTATTCGATACAGTATTGTTTTAAAATGGGTAAATGAAATAATTTTGCCCAAAATTATTTTGGATATGAAATGAATAATTTCTGAATTATTATAGCATATGGATATATTGATTGTTATTACAATCAAGTGAAACTATAAAATATTAAAATGGTTATATATATACATACATATATATATATATATATATATATAACCAAATATAATTGTATACGGATAATGTGTACAAATAAGATGAACTTGGATTGAATTCAAACCAGAATTTGAGGATTTAAATCCCAGTTATTCAGAAGTATTTTCTGAAGTATTATAAAGTAATATAGATTACCTGAAGGTATTTTTGAATAAGAATAGTTTTTAAATAGATTTTGAAAATGATTAAGCATTGAAATCACTCTAGTGGCGAGAAAATAATTCTGATAATGGGTCGCGACATTATCGGTATTCATTTTTAGGTTTCTGAGTGATAGATTGCTACCATAGTAATTTGGGAATGAAATATTTGTTTGAAAAGGACAAGAAGTTTTAGAAATTCGAATGTTTTGAACTAAGTTGATTATAAATATATGTATATATGTATGATTTTAAACTAATTTGAAATAAAATCCAGGAATTTGAGTTCTGAAAATAAAAGTTAACTTGTATAAATTGAATAAATTGAAATGGTGGAAGTAAATCAAATGGATTAAAATTTAACTTAAGTTAAATGGCAAGTGGATTAGATAGAAATAATCCCGAATGAAAATAAATAAAGAAAAATGTTGAGATTTGAAATTTTTAAAGCAAATTTGACTTATGTATAAATAAGTTGAATATATATTGGATATTGTTGTTTGGACTCAAATTGTGAATAGAAATTAAAACTCAAACTGAATAAGTGGATTGATTCCTGAAATAAAAATCAAATTGAATGGGCAGAATGGAAATGAGCTAATCAGGAAGTTGATTAGTGAATTAAAAACCAAATGTTGGATAGATTTGAAACCAACTGGGAATGGATATATGTACGCTGAGCAGATAATGAATGGAAGCAAATGCAAAAGAAAGAATTATGCCCGACAAAAAGGTACATGTGTACAATATTGCTTGGGTTTGATGATTTTATGAGCCTATGGGGCAAGCCGCTTGGATTTTTGACTTTCTTTTGGATTGGAAAGAACCTAGAGAGGCGAGTTGTGGTTGTACCGATTGAGCCGTGCAAAGGAGATGCTGGCGAAATTTTTCGAAAATTTTTAGAGTTATAAAATTTTCAAGAAATTTTATTTATTTTTGATAATTTGAAATCGAGTTGTTAATAATTGAAATAAGAAAACCAAAATTTGTTAATAAAATTTCAAGTGGAATAATAAAATTGGTAAATGGATTTCAAAATCGATTGGAATGGGTGTGGATATACAGAAGTGGATATCGATTGAAGATAAGAAAGTGATGACGGATTATCCAAAAATGGTGGACATATCATTTGGAAAGAATTATGAATAGTCGAGTATTGGTATGGGAATTCGAAGGTCGGATAAAAACTGAGTTATGAAAATATGGAGTATAGGATTTCGACCAAGTAGGATATGAGGAGTTAGAGTTATAGCATTTTACTGCTTAGCAATTTCGAGGACGAAATTATTTTAAGGGGGAAGGAATGTAACGACCCGGATTTTCAGCCATTGAATTCTGAATATTTAAATTTGTTATTTGAATTATATATAGGAATTTATAAGAAATTATTTAATAAAACGATATTTAAACATATAATTTATAATATAATTTAAAATGAGCCCGTAAAGTCACGACAATTCATAATTTAACGTTTTGAACTTCAATTAGATATATAGGATTCAAAATAAGTCGGATTTCTTTGAAACAAGAAATGTTTGGTTTTGTTTAACTATATTTTTCTAACGGACGAGAAAATTCGAGATTTCGTCTTATATATTGGGAGTTATGTCCAATTCAAATTTTCAGAAAGTCGCTGTGGAATCGTATATAAGCCATAACGGTTATTTAAATATATTTAAATATCGGTCTTGAATTTGGACAAGATTCTTTTGAGGCGTAGTTATAATTTAATTTTTAGAATTTTACTGAAATTTTTAATTAATGAAATACCCAACTTTTTATTTGGAGTATTTTGCAACCTATATCAATATTTTGGGGTTTCATAATATAAGTTAAACTACCGATATTATTATATTTTTGGAATCGTGGCGTATTGCTTGTCACGATCATATTTTTATTTATGTCTGGAGCGATCGATAAAGTAGGAAAAAAAGGGATCCTCATAAAATACCGGCATGTTACATTTCCTTTCACAATCAACATGTCTAACTGAACAATCTTTTGTATATCACCATACGTTTATTTGTGTAAAGAAACTTCGCATCAATCTTTTTCCAAAACAGTAAAAACAAAAATCTAACCAAATATGTAAAGGACCTTATCAGATCTTTAACATATCTTGACACGTTGAGTTAGATATCTCCGCAAGCCGTATGAAATCTTGACCGAAGTAAAATTTGTTTTGATGTTGCAAACGAAAAATATATCTCGTATATCCTATCATATTTTCGAAACAGGCAAAGAATTCAAACATTTCGGCTATGAGTTACTATTAGACCACTTGCACCAATGATGAAAAAAAAATCTCAACAAATCAGTTCTTTAAATTTTCTTATCTATCTTATTATATTGCTCCATCCTAACCGTGCTCTCCAATCCAACTACCCGTGCACGCCAAGCCATTGTTACCAACCGTGTTCCTCAAGCAATTGCACTTTCATGACCCCTAAGCTGTTGTGTCTTTAAATATGGTTCAATCTTCTTCCCAAATTCTGGTTCTCAGATCCAAAACAAACCACCGAAAAAAAGGACGGAACCTCATAAAGTGATAAAAATCAAAATGGAAACACTGTCCTTCTGGAAACAAATTAAAAACAACTCTACTTCATCGAAAAGGAACAATACGAGATTCACCAACTTCTCTTCCTTCGATCTCCTCTCCTATTCTCGGTTCAGCGATGGGGTCAAAGGACAAAGGGCTCGGCTTGGCATCAGCTACTCCCAGCCGGAGGTGTAGACACTCCGGTCACTTCGTCAGGTGGCAGCGGCCCTACAAAGTCAGTGCGGTTTTTGGAGAAATTTATGGCTTGTGGTGTTCGAGATGGGGTCAGACAAGGGGGTTTTGGAGTTCTTGGTATGGCGGAGGCGTGGCCGGTCTCAAATCGGAGTCTGGTGATCGAAGTCAACGCAGGCGGAAAGCCAAAGGGTTGGAATATTTTTCGTTTGGAATTGTATAACTAAAAGATGAGGTGAAGTTTGGAAATGAAGAGGGATCGTTCGCAGGTCCAACAGTAGGAAGCAAATGGGATAGGAGACTGGGTAATGGCATGAGTTGCGGTTCCTAATGTAACTGTGTTGGAGGAGAGAAAGAGAAATTGCAGGTTTACTTTTAAAACAAGAATTGAACCAAAAAAATATAGCATGGGAAGTTTTGGTTACGGGAGGATTTGTTGTGCTGCTGGGCTTTAACGCAAGTTAATGGAGGATGATGTGTTGAGGAAAGTTGTGAGGAGAGAAGCAAGTCGGTTGTCTTGATTCTAAAATTCAAGGAGGAACAACGAATTTTAATCATCATGGAAGAAGAAAAGTTCCACCAGTAAAGGTTTGAACTCCATATATTAACATATAAGTCATACATTCGAACAAAACTAGGGGCAGACTTATTGGTAACTAATGTTATTGATATGGTGGGCTCGGTTGAAATAACGTGATGCTGTTTGATTGAAGGAGATTGAAGAATTAGGGTGTTGATTATTGGTTAATTAGAGTTTAAGGATAATTAAGAGAAAAATATAATATAATAATTTATTTATTTAGTTAAATCGATTTAACTTGATAACACTGGTAATTATTTCCTATATCAACATAATTAGGCGAGATCAATCACGTTGGAACTGTAACGTTAAAATTTATGTGATGGAGTTAGTGTGGCGGTGAACAGAGCTGTTGGGATTTCACAGTAAAATCAAATGCTCCATTGATTTTTAACAAAATAAACAGCAGAACCGTCAACTGCAAATCAAGGTGAGTAAACTCACTAACTCTGTCTCGTTTATATTTTTATATAAACGAGTTTTAAATTTATTTATAGTAATTTTATACTGTTTGTTGGTTGATTGGTTGAAATGGTTGATAAAATTGGTTGATATGATTACATCGTTGATCGATTATTAGTTCAGATATTTCATTTTGATGTAACTAATATTATTGATGCTGATTAACATCTATGGATGCAGGGAAACAGGTTGGAGGGATCCAACTGGATTCCTCAACATTTATATTACTGTTTTATATTATGTGATGTGTTATAAAATCCATGATTGGATATGTTGTGTTTGATTTACCCTGGCCCTAGAAACTTGGTATTTTAGATACCGTAAAATACTTTGAAAGTGGAAAAGGAAATTGGAATTTAAAAATAGAATTTTATTTCCAAAATAAAAAAAATAAAATTCGAATAAACTTAAAATAAAAAATGGTTTAAATCAAACAAGAAGTTGTTTATAAATTAGTAAAAGTATTATCTTGAGATGAAGTAAAAGTATAAATTCAAGTTTGAATTTATAAATGGAAAATGGAAATCGGTTTTGAAATCGATATTTGTAATGGAAAATGGAATGTAACGATTATAAAGGAAATTATAAGCGTGGTTATAAACGGATAAGATTAAAATAAGATTTTATATGAATAAATTCTAAATAGATGTTACAAATGGAAATTTGGTTTGAAATGTTATTTACAAGAAAAAAATCAAACTGATTTGATTATATATAAAAGAAATATATTCACGATTAAAGTGAATAATGATTTGAAGTAAATATTTTGCGAATAAAATATCTATAAAGGAATTTAGATTGGAAGTATGAATCCAGATTTGAAATTAAATGAAAAGGGAATGGGTAATCGTTTTAAAAAGAAAACGATGAGTTTAGTTTAGAATTTGGAATATAAAATAAAGTGTGATACGTTTCGTGGACTGGAGGGGTTATAAAGGAATTTGGTAATGTTTTGGAAATGATGAATTCAAATGTGAATATGGAATTTGAATTTACCTGAAATGGTAAAGTTCAGAATATAAATCGAATATAGATTATTCGAAAGAAAGTTATTTATTGGAATTTGATTATCTTGAATTTAAGGAAGTAGTTATTTTACTTTCCGTTTTGAATCAAATTTAATTATTTAATTATTTACTTATTAATTTATTTGTTGAATTAATAAGTACAAGTTATATTTGGAAACTGCGATTTTAACGCTGCCATTATAATCAATGTTTTGTAAATGCTAAACGGCGATTTTAACGTTGTCGTTATAATAAATGTTTTGTAAATCTAAACAGTGATCTTAACGCTATTGCTATAATAAATGTTCTATAATTCTAGACAGCGATTGTAACGCTGTTGTTAAAAGCAATGTTTTATAAATCAAATATTTGGAAACAGCGATTATAACGCTACCGTAAAAATCAATATTTTTCTGTAAAGGGAGTGTGATCTTAGATCGAATCTGAGAGTCGTGTAAGCGACGTTTTGTTTAAAGTTGCGAGCTTTGACTATTTCAAAGTTGAGAATGTTGTTCAGTTATGGTCTGAGAGGTAATTATACCCCAACTTGATTGACTTCATGATCGATGGAGGAATGGTTAAGGTTCGATAGTGAAACTTGGTTAGCAATATGGTTAGCTAATAAATGATTAGGGGTTGGAGTTATTATAACGATGTTTATAACGTCGCGTTAATTTAAAGAATTTGAAATGTTTTTCCCTAAATAAAATGAGGAATTAAGAAAAGTAAAATGAGGAATTAAGAAAAGGGAATTGGAAATAATAATTAAATAAGGAATTAAATTAAAAAGGGGCCCAGTGTTGTTTGATGCTTGATCGGTAGAATTTCCAATTGGAAATAGGACCGTTGATTTGTATGGATATTTCTTTGATAGTTAAATCACCGAATATCAAAGTTTTGATTAATTTTATACCTCCGTTGTCAATATGGAGAGACCGGGATCAGATTTAATATCTGAAAACCACTCCATATTGGTATAAGCGTTATAAATCAACTTATGCTGAAGATAATTGAAGACGGAGTAAAATGCAAGGGATGTTCTGTTAACCCTAGGTAGAAATTTCCCAAGATGGATTAATAGAATGGTGCCTTCGGTTTGTCCAGACCCAGGACAACTTGTATGGACGAGTGTCTGACAGAGTATTTCCAAAGGGATTACGTACGTTGATTCCTTCAAACGTACGAAGTTGGTGGCAAAGAAGGGAAACTTCTTTAGCCTAACAATCTGAGTATTTTTGTGGGAATTAATTAGTGATTTCTGATGGATCTGACGATGTGACATTCAAAGTGAATGGTGGCCAGATGTACTGGAAGATAATTCAAACCTCAAGCCTCCCAACTAGGAATTGACAAAAATCGGGCAGGCAGCATGGCTATGTGGGCCGCTCCCATTAGGATGTATAATCACCTGTCTAGAGAAATTCCAATCACTTCTTTAATCTATCGATGCTTTCCCTTTCGGGAAACGGTTGCTGATCCCAACCGTTGGTGATATACATTAGATGCACTCAAGTGAAATGAGTGGTCGGCCATGTGAGGGCCGGGTTGCAAGACGTTCTTGTTGAACCCAGTGTATTCACCTCTAGAGATACACTATTGGCAGGTGGTCTCATACCTTGTCATGTTGGAAATCCAATCTCCAATAAGCGCCCTGGGGTTTTTGATTATATATTATATATGGAGCGTGAGATGCAAGCGTTCCACTAGATTCTATTTATTTTATTTAGACACTATTATAATATCAATGGATTTGATATCAAAAATATTTGTGGTTATCGTAAGGTAAAAACCATCCGTGTTTATGTGTGGATCGGTCTTACGATTATCATTTCTTTCGAAAGGATTTTTGAAAGTTAAGCAAATGGTTGGTGTTTACTCACACCAGTCCCATGACTGACCCACGATTTATTTTGTTTTCCCTAAACACTTGGGTGCCCAAATTTGTGCGGACAGTCAAGTAGTCGGGATTTTACAGATTCACTTGGAGGAGCTTGAAGTAGGAGGCTTCATCAGTTAGCTATAGGCTATCATATTTTCCACTGTGTATTGTGTTGTATCTGGAAACAGGTGTTTATAACTGTTCCAGAGATAACTGTTGTGCTCTGATGATGGTATGTATATAAAGTTACTGAATTTTATTTCAAAGTTTATGTTATCTAATATATTTTGTTCGTTCCGTTGTGAGATTTGTATTCTTCGTTTTCTTCTATTCAAATTTTTCTTTCTTTCTATTTCTCATCCTCTAACTTCTTTCTAATAATGATTCGTATTTCTGTGTAATTTGGGTTGGACGTGTGGCGTTATTTGTCGGCTCAAAGAGTACGGAAATTCGGGCCATTACAGTACGTGTATGTCTACTGGTTTAGAAACGTTGATGGTTCAGGTACTAGGCAGGTTAGTACCAGTAGCCTGTATCCTTGCTTGAGTTTCAGTTTAGCCTTCCAGCTTGGCTTTCTGGAAGATAGCTTTCAGTGATGCCCATGTCACTTACAAAGGTAACCCCTTTCGTCTCTTATGGAGCCGTTCTTCAGGGGTTGGTTACAGACCACCTTTATGCTCCGATTTGAAACTCTTCCTTTTCTAATGTGTTGGTGTCCATTGGTTGATTCTTGGCTTGTAGACCTTGTCGGATGAACCTTTGCTGATGCCCAGTAGGTTTCGGGTCCCTTTTCTCCAGCGGGGGTATCGGCCTGAGTTGCTCTCGAATTCTTTATTTCTTCCTTATATTTGTTTGACATCCCTTCACTATCGTCTCGTGCTAAGATCATTCTGGTAGTAACAATGGGCTTTGATTCATTTTAATGCTATATTTCTACTGCTGACATGCAATATGATCTTTGCATATAAGGTATTTGTGAACCATGTTATGCCTTAATGGTAACTTTGTTTATGTGAAACTTGATCTGTTACAAGTGCTCTATCAAATATTTTTCAGACATATAGTAGTGCATGTGTTTGGTTTTGACTTTATATTCTCATTTTTTTTCATCAACTTATTGGCACTTGATTCTACTTGAGACCTTTTATTATGTCGCAGCTGCCGATAACATTTACTGTGTTATTCGTATATAATCGTTCGTGTTTAATTATAGTTGATTTACTTGAATACAACTTGACCCGTGTTTTTTTGTTTGCTCGGGTCGGGATCAGACCCGAGTAATTACAGCTTAGATTTGAAGCTAACGACGATAATAATTCGTGAAGGCTCGTGAGGGCGCTCTTGCTTTTGGTCCAATTAAAATTTGATTTTTTTTTTGGTAAATAAATTAATGTATATTTTTCTTCCGCTATGTATATGAATTTTGTAAACTCTGATATTTGTGTAAAATGTTTTTGCTGTGAGATATTGTTTTTATTTTATTCTGTGATTCCGTATATGATTTTATTTAAACCCTGTAAGCTAAATAAAAATCTGTCGTTTCGAGTGGTTTAAGTTGGTTTAATTACCGACTTGAAGCGGTCAAAAAGGCAGGTCATTACATCAAATGTTTGCTCATCATTATCAGGTAAAGGCACAATATTCAAATCAATATGAACCATTTTTGATGTTATGTTTTCCTACACATGCGCAAAAAATTATGTATACATAATTAATTAGACAGGAATAACTAAAATAAAAAAATATGTGCATATAAAATAGTAAAGAACAATGATTTTGAACCAATTATATTGCACCGTCATGTTTTTGTTTTGAGGCATCACCGTATAAGTTGTTGTAAATAATGTTTGAAAATACAACTCTAATACATTAATATCTAACAATACCCTTAAATCTAATATTTAAATAATGTTACGGCGTAACATTTACTTATCTGAATTAGGTATGAGACTCATGTCGCACATGATGTAAATCAAGTGAAACATGGATTTTTTTTTATGATTATGGGTCAAAGGATAAAATGCTAACTTTGTCTGGTTATAGAATAATTTATCCCTTTTAGTCCAAAAGTTGCTGTAAATTGTATTTCATCCATGTTTGATTTGTATTATTACTTTCCACGTGTTTAAGACATATAATTACTAGACAATTATCTATTTTATTCATGTTTTTTATTTATGAATATGGGTCCAGCTGAATAATGTTATTTTGGTCTGGTTATAGTGGGAATTCGATTCAACTATGAAGGCATCCGAAACTACAACAAGTTCTATTATCAGTTATAGAACTGCTTGTGTGTTCTTTTATAGTTTCTGCATGGAAAACAAGACTATGGACATTGAAGAGAGAGAAAAAACATGTTATTTCTAGGCGAGCTGCTTAAAAAATAAGCACCATTTGTAGGTCAAAAACTAAACTTATTTCTATATTTTTTCCATAGTTGTATAAAATAGAACATCATTTCCTTTTGCATGTCTATAACTTGTCTTGAAACATATCCCTTTCAAAATTCCAATCTATCGAAACTCGGATTTGTTTGCTCTGGTATCCTGCAGAAAAGACAGAGACATAAAATATGTCAGAGCTCAGAAAACATGTTACAACGGAATGGATAAAATATAATATACTCAAAGTATAGCCTTACCGTATTAATAATACTGCCTAACCAATATCCAAAGCTATCATGTCTCTGCCACAAATCTAACCTGCGAGTATGTTATGAGGAGGGGGTCAGAACACAAGTTCCAGTGACTGGATTTAAATTATACACTTTGGATAACACTACATATACTGTTCAATCATATTTTCTTATTTATTAGGTTACTTAGGTTAACAACACTCAAGGCTTACACACACGTCGCACCCATTTACTTTCCAGTTTATTAACTTAATACAATATATATGTAGTTACCCCTAGTATTAAAGTACACCCCATGGTACCCCAGTCGCACGGTCTCCACCGTAACACCATCGAAATATACAAAGTCCCTCGTCCTACGTCGCAGTGGCATACAGATCCCTATATAAACATGTTACGTTCTGCATATATCTACCATTACTATGTTACGTAAGCGTACGGACTGCCACCTTCGATTGAATGAGATTCCATACTAGAGTAATGCCCTCAAGTCTACGATACACCATCTAGAGCTTATATGCATGTATCTAGATTGTCCCACATATGTATCGTTAATTATAGCTTGATGTCATAACCGCACGTCCTCTAAAGTGCACCGAGTTCCGTGGCAGGGCGATACAAGAAACACGGAATTCAGTCGGAAGCTTTTCCATATCTGTATAAGCCCATCTTTAAGAGCCTCTATATACAGATATACCTAGGGTCTGTTTTCACGGTGGCTATAGCCCCACCCGACCCCTCCCTCAACTAGTAAAGACTACAAGAGCTAAACGACTGCCCCTAAAGAAAACAATCTAAACATCCATTTGGCATCTTCCCTCAACCACCGTACCCCGATAGTGAAAGGTGAATGGTCTATTGGTTTTAGCTCTAGTCTTTTCGCATCCCACTGGCTGTCGATGATGGGTATCCGACGATCTATTATCCTTGTTGGTCATGACCCTTCGCCTCCCCATTGAGGCAACCACCGAATCACCCCGGTGTCACCGCGTCATAGCATTCTGACTGCATAGCTACTTCTACAGTCAAGGCCCACCTACCTAGTAGTTACGCGCGGACCCAACCTCTGCGAGCACAGCCTAAAACATCCGCCACCGCACAGAGGACTACTAGGAGAACCTTACATATCTGAGGAAATCGTGTGCTTCCCCTTCCAGTCCTTTATAGCCTACAGAATAATCAGATGAATGTGCGTTCTCCTTGTGCCTTATAACACCATGATGATCTACCCCGTTGGGTTATTCACCCTTAAACGTGCGGACTGGTCCAAGCGCGTCACTTTATTATGTTGTTAGACCCTATGTCTAAACATTCTTTTACGCGCATGCCTTACCTCATCAGGTTTCCATTTAACTTGGTTATTCTCATTCATATTGAATTCTTAATCAAGTTACCAACTTCCTCGTGTTTATTAATTTCAGTTATATAACTTAACCCATTTAAGTTTGTTAATAAGCCAACAACATGTTATTCTCTAGATTTTGGCCCAAGGTAAGTAATACACAATCTCTTTATATTATTGCTTGATTTCATCATTACAATAACATGTTCTACTTAATATATAATTAAGTATATCTCAATTCACATGTTTCCTGGTTAACATGTTAGTCATTTTTTATGATTAAATATAACTTATTTCATAAATTTTCCTCATTCTTTCTCATTTAATCATAATTCCATCTTATATTGTCAATAGAACTTATCCTTGTTTACTTATTAACTTAGTTCTCTTAACTAAGGTCCATTAATAAGTTTCTTAACCCATTTATTATAACCTATGTTATAATTTCCTCTTGTCCCTAGGACAAGTCCCAACATGTTATTCTAATCAGCGGGTTTCAGACATCCAAGTTTACAGATTACCTAATTTATAATTAAGTACAACTTCTTATATTTCATATATTTTCCCCCTTTTCTCAACTGGTTTCAGGTTTTCCCCATTTACTGATTACTTAATTTACCATTAAGTGTCCCCTATCTCATTTTCACCAGTTATCCCATTTCCTTACCAGTCTATTATAACCTAAGTTATAATCTTCACATGTCTCTAGGACAAATCTACCTATTATACAACATTTTCATTAATGTTACTTATTTATAATAGGTGATTATAATTCCCTGTTTAAACCATTTACTTTTACTATTGTATTCCAGTATTCTTCATTCACTGTTATATATGTTCCTTATTTTAATTAAGGAAAACACTTCATGCACCTTATCAGTTTGATGTAAAGAAGGAATCAGTGATTTATTTTCATATCGTAATTCCATCTAAATCCATGGTGGCAAGTAATTTCTTTCCTTTTTCTTACTTTATTCACTGTGGCTTACTTGCAACCACGTTCTCAGAAATAGGTCATTTAGGGAAATACATCACTTTTCCTTTGCATCCCACTAACTCAGTCCATTACATCCCTTCCTTTCTTATTTTCTAAGTTAGACATTTAATTACCATAATTGTCATTTATTCGTATCTTTTTATATACATATATTAATACATATATGCACTAGACCTCCCACATTAAGCCTACATTTGTGGGCGCTGAATTTGCCGGGTGGGTCCGGGCAGACTTCTAGCACAAGTTGACTTAACCTCGTGTCTTAGTACCATTACATGTTTTAAATTATTCACTTAGACCCCTCACATTAGATTTACCACTTGTGATTGCTGGATATGTCGGGCGGTTCCGGGCAGACTTCTATCACAAGTGCAATCTAACCTCATCCTAAGAGCGTTACAGTGTCAAATTACTGTGAATCTAGGCATGTTCCTTCTTTAACAATTTTTCCTATTTCATGTAAATTTTAGGCATATTCTCCTTTTCATATGTTTACTATAATCTAATTTACATGTCGCCAAATTATGCCTATATTTTGTCGCATGTCCTTTTTAACATGTGTTTAATTCTATTTTGACATGTAAACATTCAATCGGGTAATTATTCAAATCCAATAAGTTAAACATGTCATTTACTCAATAATACGCCATAGGTGAATCATATAATTATAACAACAGTAGTCATTGCCCATATTCTAACAAGTTTGTTCATATGTAATCATTCCAACACTTTAACTGATTCAACATATGAATTATTCATATTAACATCTCAACTTGTTATAACAGTAATTTATAATTAATCTGGCAATTTCACAATTAATAAAAAAGGGAATGCTAAACTATAACATATTATTATCTAAAGACTATAGCTTAAACCCACTCACCTTGTATGCTTTCCCAATTCTGGATCTGATCTAGTTTTTAACATCCATGGTTTTCCTTAATTTGATTTAAAACCTAATAACTGTGGATTGATCATTTTCATTAAAAGAGAAGGGAAAGAAAGAGGAAGAATTTGAATAGATTAAATCTAGAAGTTTACCTTGCTTTTCATGATTCTGAACAATCTTTTATTTTCATCTATTTTTTCTTCCAGATCTTGATTTTAAAATCTTCTAATTTATAAATCTAAATTTTCTGAATAGATTTGAGGGTATAAAGAGAGTAATGGCAGAGTTTCAGCGTAGCCGCAGAATTACGAGGTTTAGAGTTAGCTCTAGAGACTTATTTATAGGGGTATCAGAGAAACCAGGACCCTCAGATTTGATTAAAAACCATCAGAAACGTCCAAATTTCAAAATACCATAATCTGCCAAAATCTTCCATAGGGGGGTCGACCCCTCCTAAGGAGGTAGACACCCTTAGGTGGGAAATCTGCCGCCTTCCGAAATTTTGAATTTTGAACCGATTTTCGAATTTCTAAACCCATTTTTGAATTTCTGAGCCTAATACATATATATATATTCCTACATGTATACAAACTTCAAACCTTAATAACTTCTTCATACGGTGTCCAATTTACACAAACCAGGTGCCTATCTTAACTAGAATTTCGAGACGGACGCAATGGCGCAATCTGTTTTACTTAATTATTATTATTTAATTAAGTTATCCTAATTTTATTTTCTTAAGTTAAAAATGCGGGGTGTTACATAACACTTGACACAAAAATAGACACACTACAACAAAAAACACTTTTCGCAACATGCGATATCTGTTGTAGTTGACCAATTGCAACAGGAACGCGCCTGTTGGTATAGCCGAAGTTGCAAAAAGTCTACAAGATTTCCCGCCCGTTGCAATAAGATATTGTGATATGCTTTTTGCAGCAGGCCTTTTCTGTTGCAACTAATTCTTTTGCAATAACAAATGACAGTTGCAAAATAGTCCTATACAATTTTGTGCCTGTTGCAGAAGAATTTTTCACAATAGTTTTGTCTATTGCAATTGTATCTTTTACAAAATGTTTTGCGATTTCAACTATTATAAATGTAATTTCTTGCACAGGTACTATTAATATTTTTAAAGAAAATAAAGTACAATACATCATACACAATTATTTCCATTCCACACATAATTCGTCATATAATTTCCATGCAAAATTTGAAAGGCTCCTCAAATGGACAATAATTGGTCATTAACAGTGATTTACATATATTATACCACTTTGTCATACAAATAATACTATAGCATACACTGCAAAATATCTAATTTCAGGGTACGCATTAAGTTTAATTACGGTTAACATGGCCACTCGGGATCGACCGGAACTTCCCCAGTAAGGAAAGCCCGGATTACCTTGAGAACACGACAAAATAGAACGCAAACAGAAGAACATTTCATTGCTTATTACAACAATTCCATCAGAACACAAGAATATACAGAGTATGAATAAATATACATTCGACAAATATCAGAGATTTAAATTACATTTAAATACATCGCAGCGGAAAAATAATACAATACACAACTGAAAGAGATATACGGATACAGAGCTTTTCGGATATCGTTCCACCTATAAACCAGGATCATGTGGATATAAATCTGTAAAACCAAAACTAATAGTTACCCGTGTGGAAAATAGGGGCACCCAGAGTTTAGGTTAAAACAATAAACTCCAGGTCAGTCATGTGACTGGTGTGAGAACTAAAATAGTTATTAATCTTTATTTTAAAGTTCGGTAAATCAAGGGACCACGCCGTATAACACGGAACAGGTTTCCTCCCAAGAATACCAGTGCATAGAATAAACAACGCAATGCTATTTGAAAAAATGAAGCTATTATAAGACCCAGGTCCCATCACACAATGCAACGCAAGCCGGAGGATAGGGTTTTCCCTTATAATAGCCAAACATGCTTGGTACGTTTAAAACAAATCATTTGATACTATTATAAGTGTATAGTGTCAAAACAATTTCAATCATAAATATCAATCATAGACGGCATGGGTACCATATATCAAGTCGCCATACTAGGCTCTACAAATAAAACCGCAAGTCACGTTTTGGAAATTGGATTTCCGTCATGAGTCGAGGCAAGGGGCAAGCTCCTCTAAGCTCGTATGTCTCATAGAAGGGCGTTAAGCAAGAGAATAAATTCTCCGCCGCCAAACAGATGTATATTTAATAGAGATCAATCAACACAGAATAAAATCCAATGTTAGACACACAGTCCATTTACAAGTTCGTTCTGGGTCTGAACGAAACCGGAGGCACTTTCCTCGCATATCCATCGATCTCCAAGTACGTCTGGACGATCACCAACTGATTCCCTCATCTTGGGTGTACAACCCAATCAAGATCATCAGTAATCACCCAAATGATGTGAAGACTTCCGGTCTTCAACCACCGTCTTCATCTTCGACTTATCGTCGAATTGGTTATTCAGAATGGGTATAAACGCGGCCTTTCCGAATAACCCGCGTATATAATAAACACGTGTTATACAAACACAACATACGCCTCATTCCAATTCAGAATATTCTTTTATTCACAAAATCACATTCTTAGGGAAAGGTTCTCATTAATTTTATCAAAGATAAATTCTTCTAAATTTATTCTTTAATTTTCCTTTGGATATCATTTCAAACCATATCATGGTTTTCCAAACTAGTCAGGATTAGCGAACCACACCGAAGTAATTATTTATTTTATTTCCCAATCCCAACCTATTCATCCCATGAAGTAAAACTGGTCATACTTCATATCTAACACCACGGTGCTATCGGTAAAATTAATTACCATTTTACGTTCAAATCTAATTAAAGATTTAACTATCGCTTTGGAGCAAAACTGGTGGTACTCCAATCTCGATCCCCCTTCAAATTTGATAATTTAAATAATCAATTCACTTTAAATCTAATTAAAGATTCATTAAAACTCCACTTAGTTTTAATCTTCCCAAAAATCCATATCCTGACTTTAACTGGGTTAAAGGACCAATGTCATCTAAAGCACGGTTCACGATAAACCCAAAATCACATTCAAATTCAATTCCAATTAAATATTATTTAATTGGTACACTTCATTAAATCTAAATAGAAAGATTTAATCTTTTTCTCGACTGGGCTTAAGAACAGTGTTAATGAAGACACCATTCACGACAAACCCAAATCACGTTTGATATTAAATACAAGGCTCTTAATAGAAAATATATCGGCTTATATTCAATATCAAATTCTGAAACCAACAAATATCGTATTGGAAATAACGATATAAATATATCTTTCAAATTCCCATAACAATATCTGTATAATCACGAAATCCAACATCGAAATATTCCAAAGACAATTTCGATTCAAATCCATTCCAATTCGTATATTGGAAATTCTGATTATTTTTAAAACCACTTTCAAATTCAATTTATTTATTTCTAAAATAAATTGATTTTAATTCTAGTTCAAAACTAGTTCATTTTGATAAAAATCTATTATTATCTTTTCAAATATGGAGTTTTTCAGCCCAACTTTTCCCCAAATCATTTCTTATGATTTTACACAAATTATTACTATTTTTAATAATTTTATCAAGGCTCGTACAGTCGATTTCCACCAATGGCCATCGAACTGCACGTACAGCGACCTTTTCCAAATTTGATTTGGACATAATTCCAAATCCAACCATTAGATTTCAAATTTCTAATATTCATTAGAAAGCTCTTTTCGATACGAACCTAACGGTTCCGGTTTCAGGAGAATCCGACGGTCGGATCTCCTGTAATGTCCATTCGAAGTCAATGGTCAAAATTAACGAACTGCCGCAGCGCGGCGCGTTCTATTCAGGCCATTATATATATAATATATATATATTATATATATTTCATCGATTTCCTTTTTAAAACGTATTTTATAAATCGTTTTAAATTGTTTTCGAAACGATTTCTACTTCATATTCAATTTTGAATCAAAATTGAATATTCCACATCATCGATATACAAATGATAAATTTTCAAAACGTTATAATTTGAAATCACTTCCTTTTCTATATTCATTATAAAAAAACAAATATAATCGATATAAATATCGTTCACGTCAAAATGGCGCATCTCTAATCAACACGGCTTTATATATTTTAATAAATTCGTTATTCTATTCAACAAATGAATATTTATTCTATTCAACACATGAATATATATTTCTTTCAACACATGAATATTCTCAACACATGAGCACTGTCAACACATGACTATTTTTGTTATTTAATATATTTTATAAAATTATGGTATGTATCGTTTGATTTTTAAATCAGACTCCAACCGTAAAGTAGTAAGAGAAAGATTCCCTAAGTATTAACGCCGAAGGCCGAAACCAATATCGGATCAATACCCAGGAAACCACTCATCTTATCTTTTTTCCAGTTAGTTTCTAACTTTAAATATGATAAAGATGTAAATTTTATTGTTAAGATATTTCTTTCAACACATGGTAATTTTCAACACATGATTATCGTCAACACATGACTATATATATTATATTCAACACATGAATCTATATTTTATTCCATTCTTTATTTTTCCAATTGGAATGAGGCCCAATCAGTTACCATATAATGTTAATTATATGGATTCTACACAACACATGTATATAATAGCAACGATAAAGAATCAACCATCATCTAGAGTGCACCACACAACTACATAAGCATTAGATATAACTAATTAACGCTTACACAGCCTGTCAATCAAACGACCGACAAATCACTAAACAATTGGGATTAGTGTACCCCAAATATCATCCCAACACCCGTGTGGGGTTTCAAATCAACAAACACATATTTTTATTCACACACACACGTTAAAAATAATATTTTTAACTATATAAATATTTTATTTCATTTCACAACACATAATAAATTTTCACCACAACAAACAATCAAACATACAAGCCATCCATGGTCTGTGGACGACGGGTGTCGGGTGCTACTAAACACCGTCTGCATCCTAGTATATATTTTTAACTAGAACAGAAGATTTAAAGTGAGAAGTTCTCACAGAGGGTTCCACTCCGCCGTTCTTTGCTGTTGAACTGCTGAACCGTCTGGATCTGTTTGAAATTCTACTGCAGTCCTTTTCACGCTGTTCAAATAAAAATTATATTTTTACCACTTCATTTCAATAAATAAAAATCATATTTTTATTTCTACTTCATATATTAAGATTGAATTTTTATCTATATAAAAATCTTAACTTATATTTTAAACAAAACCACTTCTTTATATTGTTAATTCACTACCACACATATAAAGATCGTGTTTTTATAATCTCTTTCATTAATAAAAATCATATTTTTATTACTCTACTTTAATAAAATTCATATTTTTAATATGCCACTAGTATAAAAATTATATTTTTAACCTTTCTATATTATAAAGATTATATTTTTAGCTTCTAAAAATCATTTCCTTATCTAAATAAAAATCTCAACTTTGATATGGTAAAAATATGAACTTTGAGCGAATAAAAATATAAACTTTAACAATATAAAAATATAGACTTTCTAATATCAAAAATCACACTTTTATCTTTTCAAATCGCTTTATATACCACAAAGATTATATTTTTATTTCATATCTAAACATAAAAATCATTCCTTTACTGAAAATGAAAAATAAAATCTATACTCTTCTATAGAAACAAAACTGATTTTATTTAATAACTAATTGAATAAATATAAAATAGAAAAGCTTACATTTTCGATTAAGGGAGGACTGAGGGCTTGCTGAAGGGTCGGGCGAGGTGTCTTGGGGTTCACGGTGGCTGTTTGAATCAAGCAAGGAGGGAGCGGAGGGGGTTTAGCGTGCTGGAGGGTGGTTGGAGGCGGCGCCGGGCTGCTGGCCATCGGAGGTGGATTCGGGGAAGGGGCGGCGACCATCTTGGTCAGAGGAGGGGCCTAGGGTTTCGGGTAGGGGGTGTTTGTGGTTCTTGGCGCGGAGAGGGAGGCTGAGAGAGGAGGGGGCGGTCGGGAGATGGAGGCGCCGGGGCACGGTCGGCCTCCGGTGGCACGCGACATCGAAGGGCGGGGCTCCGCCCTTTTTCTTTTTTTTTTATTTCTGGAGAGGATCGATTTGAAATGAACATGGGGGGGGGCCTGATCGTGGGTATAGGAGGAGAGAGAGGGGTATTTTTATTTTTAATTTATTTAATTATTTAATTTCAAAAAGTTGACTTTTTCATTTGACCTCTAAACGAGGCCCACCGCCTGCTGTCCATAGCTAATTACCCTCACTCCGAACACAATGGGATATGTATCTTAAGCTGACTCGATCGTTTCGATCAGTTTTTGTCAAAATCAACATATAACTCTACATATTGAATTTGAACGCGCATTTCAATTTACTGGGGTCACATACTAACTCGAAAAATTCCTGAAAAATATTTTCTAGCTTCGCATTGACGATACGGTCCTAACAAAACTAGTTTAGTTGAATTCTGAGACCGTTTGAAAAATGGCCATTTTCCAGTCGATTAAAATCAACTAAAACTGGTCAAACTCATTTTCCTTTGCCACGCTCACATATTGATTCGAAAAATTATGAAATTTGAAACCTAGCAATAACTTGACATCACGGATCCAACAAAAGTGGTTTCATCGAAATCTGAGGTCGTTTGCAAAATGGCTATTTTTAATGGCCGAAATTTTATAGCGACTATTCTGAAATTTCAACTGGACGTATCTTTTGATTCCCGCTATGAAATTTCAATTTTTCGGATTCGTTGGAAAGATATTCTTAAATAGATTCTAATATTTTTGGTTTCGCTAAAATCCGGTTTATTTTGAATCCTGTACCTTCATTTGAACTTTGAAATCGAATTATCGAACTACCGTGCCATTTACAATTCCTTTTATAATTTTAAAATAAATATTTATATTCTAATGACGACGTATATAAATATATACGTTCTAATTCTATTCAAAATAAATTTTTCGTCAATGTTATTTAAAATAATCTATTTTAAATATTCAAAATTCATTAAAATTGCCAAAATAAAATTTTTAAACTGGCTCAGAATTTCGGGTTGTTACAATCTCCCCCACTTAAAACTTTTTGTCCCCGAAAAGGAACGAAACTGAAAGTTGTTTAACAAATCAACTCAACTTACATAATTTTGACTACGGCTTAAGTTCTTCAACTTTTCAGTTTCTAAGAACTTTTCAAATTTTTCGAAAAATTTTGGCTAACACCCTAAATTTTCGAAAAATTTAGCCATAACCTCCCCTGCACCGGGGACTTCGGGATATTTCATATAGCCTCCCATGGCCTTCTTCAATCCAAAAGAAAAAGCCAAGTGGCTAGCCAATCGGCTCATAAAATCATCATCACCCAAACAAAACAGTAAATTATGGTAAACATGTACCTATTTGTCGGGCAAACAATTTTATTCTTCTGCTCTAGCCTCCTTGCTATGACCTGTTCAATGTAAGTACATGTATATGCAAGCAAATGCGACCAATTTTCAATACACATCGCTATTCGATACAGTTTGGCTAAAGGTTCAAAACTTCAAACAAATAGACAAACAACACAACCAGCAATCAATTAGTGAATTAGAATTTCAAATACATAACTTTAATATATATACAGAAAATCATGTTTTTGATGCCAAATCACAACAATAAATCTGTCTAGTTTCGGTTCTCACACTAGTCTATGGAAATATATAGATATCACACCTTCGTCACTAGAAAATAAATACTGGTGATGGTATACTTCATCATCAGGACCATGTCCGTGCGACTAGAGTGCGATTCTATATCTATCCAGTATATTAAAACTTCGAATATACGTTCATGACGCGTATATGCAAAATCTTTATATATTGGATTGTCCAATTTCAATATAAATAAAATATTCAAATACGTGTAAAACGATTTAAATTTCAAAACAAAATTTGTTTTCATTTGAAAAATATACTCTTCACACTCGTTCTAGGATACTACTGATCCTATCTCTAATGAGTCATTCTAATTGGATATTACTAATCCAATATCAGATGAATTCTTTCGTTCGATTCTAATGTGTCTTGTTCTCGAGCTCTGTAAACCAAAGCTCTGATACCAAACTGACACGACCCGAACTTCCCCGGTAAGGAAAGCGCGAATTGCGTTGAGGACAAGACAAATCAGAACACAAACAGAAGAATATTTCATTGCTTATTACAACAATTCCATCAGATGCAAGAATATACAAAGTATAGATGAATATTATACATTCGATAAATATCAGAGGTTACAATAAATTACATAGCAGCGGAGAAATAATACAAAACACAACTGAAAGTAATACATGGATACAGAGCTTTCCGAGCATCGTTCCAGCTGCAAATCAGGATCCTGTGAATATAAATCTGCAAAACCAAAACTACTAGCTGCCCGTGTCCAAAATAGGGGCACCCAGAGTTTAGGTTAAAACAATAAACTCCAGGTCAGTCATGTGACTGGTGTGAGAACTAAAACGGTTATTAATCTTTATTTTAAAAGAGAGTGATTCAAGGGACCACGCCGTATAACACGGAACGGGTTTCCACCCAAGAACACTAGTGCGTATAACAAAACAGTGCAATGCTTTTTGCAAAAATGAAGCTATTATAAGACCCATGTCCCATCACACAATGCAACGGAAGACGGAGGATAGGGTTTTCCCTTATAATAGCCAAACATGCTTGATACGTTTAAAACAAATCATTTGATACTATAATAAGTGTATAGTGTCAAAACAATTTCAATCATAAATATCAATCATAGACAGCATGGGTACCATATATCATGTCACCATACTAGTTCTACAATTAAAACCGCAAGTCACGTATTGGAAATTGGATTTCCGTCATGAGTCGAGGCAAGGGGCAAGCTCCTCTCCGATTCGAGACACTCTAGCAAATGTCTCAGGACCCCACTATGATCCTTTGGAACCTCCAAGGCCGGTCCTCTCTTACTTTTGAGGATTAGTTATTCCTGAACACACGTTTCCCGGTCCTATAGGACCTATATCTGAGGCGCCTCGCATCCAACAACCACAAAGGTGAAAAGTATATAAATGTCAGCCAGTTTAAGCACTTGACACCACCACTAGCTAGAAAGAAACGTCGTGCACTCCTTGGGTCCTTATCCCGTTTTTGACTCATACCGAGGTGTGAGGCTCGCGAATTCACGTTATACACAAAGCTACGCCACACAGGCCGTGCTTTGATCATCAACCACAAGACTTTGCTTTTCAACAGAAGCCTTGATCAATTTCCACTTACGCGTGCCACACTGGCAATTCACTCCATGCGACTGATGTCCATCGATATACAACCTCTAAGCTCGTACGTCTCAGAGAAGGGCGTTAAGCAAGAGAATAAATTCTCCACCGCCAAACAGTTGTATATTTAATAGAGATCAATCAACACAGAACAAAATCCAATGTCAGACACACAATCCATTTACAAGTTCGTTCTGGGTCTGAACGAAACCGGAGGCACTTTCCTCGCATATCCATCGATCTCCAAGTACGTCTGGACGATCACCAACTGATTCCCTCATTTTGGATGTACAGCCCAATCAAGATCATCAGTAATCACCCAAACGATGTGAAGACTTCCGGTCTTCAACCACTGTCTTCATCTTCGACTTATCGTCGAATCAGTTATTCAGAATGGGTATAAACCCGGCATTTCCGAATAACCCACGTATATAATAAACAAATGTTACACAAACACAACATACGCCTCATTCCAATTCATAATATTCTTTTATTCACAAAATCACTTTCTTAGGGAAAGGTTCCCATTAATTTTATCCAAGATAAATCCTTCTAAATTTATTCTTTAATCTTCTTTTGGATATCATTTCAAACCATATTATGGTTTTCCAAACTAGTCGGGATTAGCGAACCACACCGAATTAATTATTTATTTTATTTCCCAATCCCAACATATTCATCACATGAAGTAAAACTGGTCATACTTCATATCTAACACCACGGTGTTATCGGTAAAATTAATTACCATTTCACGTTCAAATCTAATTAAAGATTTAACTATCGCTTTGGAGCAAAACTGGTGGTACTCCATTCTCGATCACCTTTCAGATTTGATAATTTAAATTATCAATTCACATTTCAATCTAATTAAAGATTCATTAAAACTCCACTAAGTTTTAATCTTTTCAAAAATCAATATCCTGTCTTTAACTGGGTTAAAGAACCAATGTCATCTAAAACACGGTTCACGATAAACCCAAAATCATATTCTATTGTTAATCGGGTTAAAGAACAGGTGTTATTCAAAACACCGCTCACGATAAACCCAAAAACCAATTTAAATTCAATTCCAATTAAATATCATTTAATTGGTACACTTCATTAAATCTAAATAGAAAGATTCAATCTTTTTCTCAACTGGGCTTAAGAACGGTGTTAATGAAGACACCAGCCACGACAAACCCAAATCACGTTTGATATTAAATACAAGGCTCTGAATAGAAAATATATCGGCTTATATTCAATATCAAATTCTACGACCAACAAATATCGTATTGGAAAAAGCGATATAAATATATCTTTCAAATTTCCATAACAATATCTGTATAATCACGAAATTCAACATCGAAATATTCCAAAGCCAATTTCGATTCAAATCCACTTCCACTTTATATATTGGAAATCCTGATTATTTTTAAAACCACTTTCAAATTCAATTTATTTATTTCAAAAATAAATTGATTTTAATCCTAGTTCAAAACTAGTTCATTTCGATAAAAATCTATTTTTATCTTTTCAAATGTGGAGTTTTTCATCCCAATTTTTCCCAAATCATTTCTTATGATTTTACACAAATTATTACTATTTTTAATAATTTAATCAAGGCCCGTACAGTCGATTTCCATCAACGGCCATCGAACTGCACTTACAACGACCTTTTCCAAATTTGATTTGGACAAAATTCCAAATCCAACCATTATATTTCAAATTTCTAATATTTATTTGAAAGATATTTTCGATACGAACCCAACGGATCCGGTTTCAGGAGAATCCGACGGTCGGATATCCCGTAATGTCCATTCGAAGTCAAAGGTCGAAATTCACGAACTGCCGCGGCGCGGCGCGTTCTATTCAGGCCATTATATATATAATATATATATTTCGTCGATTTCCTTTTAAAACGAATTTTATAAATCGTTTTAAATTCGTTTCAAAAACAATTTCAACTTTCATTTCAAATTCAAATCAAAATCGAATTTTCCATTATAAATTCTTTTCACTTTCATTTCTATTTGATTTCAATTCAAATCGATTTCAATTCAATTTCAATTTCTAATTCATTCAATTCGAATTCATTCAATGCGAATCCATTCAATTCGAATCAAACTTCTTTTCTATTCAATTCAATTCGAATTCATTTTCTAAATATTTGATTTTTAAATCTTTTTTCAATATTCATTATAAAAACGAATATAATCGATATAAATATCGTTCACGTCAAAATGGCGCATCTCTAATCTACACGGCTTTATATATTTCAATAAATTTGTTATTCTATTCAACAAATGAATATTTATTCTATTCAACACATGAATATATATTTCTTTCAACACATGAATATTCTCAACACATGAGCACTGTCAACACATGACTATTTTTGTTATTTAATATATTTTATAAAATTATGGTATCTATCGTTTGATTTTTAAATCAGACTCCAACCGTAAAGTAGTAAGAGAATGATTCCCTAAGTATTAACGCCGAAGGCCGAAACCAATATCAGATCAATACCCAGGAAACCACTCATCTTATCTATTTTCCAGTTAGTTTCTAACTTTAAATATGATAAAGATATAAATTTTATTGTTAAGATATTTCTTTCAACACATGATTATCGTCAACACATGACTATATATTCTATTCAACACATGAATCTTTATTTTATTCTATCTTTATTTTTCCCAATTGGAATGAGGCCCAATCAATTACCATATAATGTTAATTATATGGATACCATACAACACATGTATATAATCACAACGATAAATAATCAATCATCATCCAAAGTGCACCACACAACTGCATAAGCATTAAATATAAATAATTAACGCTTATAACAGCCTGTCAATCAATTGGTCGACATATAACTAATCAATCGGGATGAGTGTACGCCAAATATCATCCCAACACCCGTGTGGGGTTTCAAATCAACAAACACATAATTTTATTCACACACAGACGTAAAAAATAATATTTTTAACGATCTAATATTTTTAACTATATAAATATTTTATTTCATTTCACATCACACAATCAATTTTCACCACAACAAACAATCAAACATACAAGCCATCCATGGTCTGTGGATGACGGGTGTCGGGTGCTGCTAAGCACCATCTGCATCCTAGTATATATTTTTAACTAGAAAAGGAAATTTAAAGTGAGGAGTTCTCACCGACTAGCTAATCCAATACCACGACTCTTCTTATGTAGAAGTCTTCGCCGTTCTCGCCCTTTGTCAATTTCACTGCCCGTAGCCACTACATATATAAAAATCACATTTTTATATGGTTGCTATGTATATAAAAATTCTATTTTTATACCTCTACTATATAGATAAAGATCCTATTTTTACACCGCTACTATATAGATAAAAATTCTATTTTTACATCGCTGTTCATATAATAAAGATTATATTTTTATCACGCTATTCTCTATATAAAAATTTCGCGTTTTCAAATATAAAGATTTCGTCTTTTCAAATATAAAGATTTCGCATTTTCAAATATAAAGATTTCGCCTTTTCAAATATAAAGATTTCGCCTTTACATAAATAAAGATTTCGCCTTTACATAAATAAAAATCTAGTCTTTATATAAATAAAAATCTAGTCTTTATATAAATAAAAATTCAGTTTTTAACACTAAAAAATTCAGTTTTTATCTCTAACTAAAATCAGTTTTTTTTTTCTAACTAAAATCAGTTTTTATCTCTAACTAAAATCAGTTTTTATCTCTAACTAAAATCAGTTAAAAGAAGAAAGAAAAGAATGAAAAATGATAAAACAAACAAATAAAGCTTACAGCGTGGGGGGGGCTCGCTGGTGGTCGTCTGAGATGGGGGAGGGTGCTGCGGTGATAGCGGGGCTCGCGAAGGGGGTGCGGCGGCAGTTGCTAGGGTTTTCCTAGCGGTTTGGGGTCTCGGTCGAGAAGAAGAGGGGGGCATAGAGGAAGTGGAGGGGCTAGGGGGTGGGCGCGCCGCCATAGGAGGTCGAAGGAGGGGGTGCGTCGGGTCTTGGGGAGAGGGAGGTGGTCGGCGCCGTGCCTGGGGCGGAGGCGACGAGGTCAACGGCGGAAGGGGGGAGCGGGAAAAGGGGATCGGGCCTCTGTTACTTTTTTATTTATTTTATTTCTCTCTCCTCGTGACTGAAGAAGAAAAGAGAGGGGGGTGTTATAAAGATATATATATATAATTAATTTTAATTTCAAAAAGGTACTTTTTATTTTGACCTCGAAACGAGACCCACCGCCTGTCGTCCATAGCTAATTACCCCCATTCCGAACACAATGGGATATGTATCGTAAGCTGATTCGACCGTTTCGATCAGTTTTCGCCAAAATCAACATATAACTCTATTTATTGAATTTCAACGCACATTTCAATTTACCGGGGCCACATGCTAACTAGAAAAATTCCCGAAAAATATTTTCTAACTTCGTATTGACGATACGGTTCTAACAAAACTAATTTCGTCGAATTCTGAGACTGTTTGAAAAATGGCCATTTTCCAGTCGATTAAAATCAACTGAAACTGGTCAAACGCGTTTTCCTTTGCCATGCTCACATATTGATTCGAAAAATTACGAAATTTGAAACCTAGCAATAACTTGACATCGCGGGTCCAACAAAAGTGGTTTCTTCGAAATCCGAGGTCGTTTGCAAAAAGGCTATTTTTAAGGGCTGAAATTCCATAGCGACTATTCTAAATTTTCAACTGGACATATCTTTTGATCCCCGCTATGAAATTTCGATTTTTCGGATTCGTTGGAAAGATATTCTCAAATAGATTCAAATATTTTTGGTTTCACTAAAATCCGGTTTATTCTGCACCCGGTACGTTCAATTGAAATTTGAAATCGAATTATCGAACTACCGCGCCATTTTCAATTCCTTTTATAATTTAAAATAAATATTTATATTCTAACGACGATCTATATAAATATATATGTTCTAATTCTATTCAAAATAAATTTCTCATCGATATTATTTAAAATAATCATTTTAAATATTCAAAATTCATTAAAATTGCCAAAATTAAAATTTTAAACTAGCTCAGAATTTTCGGGTTGTTACAATCTCCCACACTTAAAACTTTTCGTCCCCAAAAAGGAACGAAGCCGAAAGTTGTTAACTAATCAACTCAACTTTCACTATTTTCGTTACGGCTTAAGTTCTTCAACTTTTCAGTTTCTAAGAACTTTTCAAATTTTTCAAAAATTTGGCTAACACCCTAAATTTCCAAAAAAAATCGCCATAACCTCCCTTGCACCGGGGACTTCGTGATATTTCATATAGCCTCCCATGGCCTTCTTCAATCCAAAAGAAAAAGAAAAATCCAAGAGGCTAGCCAATCGGCTCATAAAATCATCATCACCCAAACAAAACTGTAAATTATGGTAAACATGTACCTATTTGTCGGGCAAAGAATTTTATTCTTCTGCTCTAGCCTCCTTGCTATGACCTGTTCAATGTAAGTACATGTATATGCAAGCAAATGCGACCAATTTTCAATACACTTCAATATTTGATTCTATTAGGCGAAAGTTTCAACATTATCAAACAAATAAACAAACAACACAACCATCAATCAATTAGTGGATTAACATTTCAAATTCATAATTTGATATATATATATATATACAGAAAATCATGTTTTGATGCCAAATCACAACAAATAATCCTAAGTAAATTTTGGTTCTCACACCAGTCTAATGGAAATATATAGATATCGCACCTTCGAAACACGAACACAAATTCTGATGATGATATATCAATCATCAGAATCATCTCCGGGTGTCTAGAATGTGATTCTATATCTATCCAGTATATTAAAACTTCGAATATACGTTCATGACGCGTATATGCAAAACCTTTATATACTAGATTGTCCAAATCAAAATAAATAAATATTCAAATACGTATAAAACGATTTAAAATTTTCGAAACAATATTGTTTTCATTTGAAAAATATACTCTTCACACTCGTTCTAGGATACTACTGATCCTATCTCTAACGAGTCATCCTAATTGGATATTACTAATCCAATATCTGATGAATTCTTTCGTATGGTTCTAATGTGTCTTGTTCTCGAGCTCTGTAAAATAAAGCTATGATACCAAACTGACACGACCCGAACTTCCCCGGTAAGGAAAGCGCGGATTGCTTTGAGGATAAGACAAATCAGAACACAAATAGAAGAACATTTCATTGCTTATTACAACAATTCCATCATATACAAGAATATACAAAGTATAGATGAATATTATACATTCGATAAATATCAGAGGTTACAATAAATTACATAGCAGCGGAGAAATAATACAAAACACAACTGAAAGTAATACACGGATACAGAGCTTTCCGAGCATCGTTCCAGCTGCAAATCAAGATCCTGTGAATATAAATCTGCAAAAACAAAACTACTAGCTGCCCGTGTCGAAAATAGGGACACCCAGAGTTTAGGTTAAAACAATAAACTCCAGGTCAGTCATGTGACTGGTGTGAGAACTAAAACGGTTATTAATCTTTATTTTAAAAGAGAGTGATTCAAGGGACCACGCCGTATAACACGGAACGGGTTTCCTCCCAAGAACACTAGTGCATATAACAAAACAGCGCAATGCTTTTTGAAAAAATGAAGGTATTATAAGACCCAGGTCCCATCACACAATGCAACGCAAGCCGGAGGATAGGGTTTTCCCTTATAATAGCCAAACATGCTTGATACGTTTAAAACAAATCATTTGATACTATAATAAGTGTATAGTGTCAAAACAAATTCAATCATAAATATCAATCATAGACGGCATGGGTACCATATATCATGTCGCCATACTAGTTCTACAATTAAAACCGCAAGTCACGTATTGGAAATTGGATTTCCTTCATGGGTCGAGGCAAGGGGCAAGCTCCTCTCCGATTCGAGACACTTTAGCAAATGTCTCAGGACCCCACTATGATCCTTTGGAACCTCCAAGGCCGGTCCTCTCTTACTTTTGAGTATTAGTTATTCCTGAACACACGTTTCCCGGTCCTATATGACCTATATCCGAGGCGCCTCACATCCAACAACCACACAGGTGAAAATTATATAAATGTCAGCCAGTTTAAGCACTGACACCACCACTAGCTAGAAAGAAACGTCGTGCACTCCTTGGGCCCTTATCCCGTTTTTGACTCATACCGAGGTGTGAGGCTCGCGAATTCACGTTATATACAAAGCTACGCCACACAGGCCGTACTTTGATCATCAACCACAAGACTTTGCTTTTCAACAGAAGCCTTGATCAATTGCCACTTACGCGAGCCACACTGGCTATTCACTCCATGCGACTGATGTCCATCGATATACAACCTCTAAGCTCGTATGTCTCATAGAAGGGCGTTAAGCAAGAGAATAAATTCTCCGCTGCCAAACAGATGTATATTTAATAGAGATCAATCAACACAGAACAAAATCCAATGTCAGACACACAATCCATTTACAAGTTCGTTCTGGGTCTGAACGAAACCGGAGGCACTTTCCTCGCATATCCAACGATCTCCAAGTACGTCTGGACGATCACCAACTGATTCCCTCATTTTGGGTGTACAGCCCAATCAAGATCATCAG
Source organism: Allium sativum (assembly GCA_030737875.1). Lineage (NCBI taxonomy): Eukaryota > Viridiplantae > Streptophyta > Magnoliopsida > Asparagales > Amaryllidaceae > Allium > Allium sativum. Next base: position 732,027,486 of record CM060922.1, on the reverse strand, counting down.
TAATCACCCAAATGATGTGAAGACTTCCGGTCTTCAACCACCGTCTTCATCTTCGACTTATCGTCGAATCGGTTATTCAGAATGGGTATAAACCCGGCCTTTCCGAATAACCCACGTATATAATAAACAAATGTTACACAAACACAACATACGCCTCATTCCAATTCAGAATATTCTTTTATTCACAAAATCACATTCTTAGGGAAAGGTTCCCATTAATTTTATCCAAGATAAATCCTTCTAAATATATTCTTTAATCTTCTTTTGGATATCATTTCAAACCATATTATGGTTTTCCAAACTAGTCGGGATTAGCGAACCACACCGAAGTAATTATTTATTTTATTTCCCAATCCCAACCAATTCATCCCATGAAGTAAAACTGGTCATACTTCATATCTAACACCATGGTGTTATCGGTAAAATTAATTACCATTTCACGTTCAAATCTAATTAAAGATTTAACTATCGCTTTGGAGCAAAACTGGTGGTACTCCATTCTCGATCACCTTTCAGATTTGATAATTTAAATTATCAATTCACATTTCAATCTAATTAAAGATTCATTAAAACTCCACTTAGTTTAAATCTTTTCAAAAATCAATATCCTGTCTTTAACTGGGTTAAAGAACCAATGTCATCTAAAACACGGTTCACGATAAACCCAAAATCACATTTTATTGTTAATCGGGTGAAAGAACAGGTGTTATTCAAAACACCGCTCACAATAAACCCAAAAACCAATTTAAATTCAATTCCAATTAAATATCATTTAATTGGTACACTTCATTAAATCTAAATAGAAAGATTCAATCTTTTTCTCAACTGGGCTTAAGAACGGTGTTAATGAAGACACCAGCCACGACAAACCCAAATCACGTTTGATATTGAATACAAGGCTCTGAATAGAAAATATATCGGCTTATATTCAATATCAAATTCTACGACCAACAAATATCGTATTGGAAATAGCGATATAAATATATCTTTCAAATTTCCATAACAATATCTGTATAATCACGAAATTCAACATCGAAATATTCCAAAGCCAATTTCGATTCAAATCCAATTCCACTTTATATATTGGAAATCCTGATTATTTTTAAAACCACTTTCAAATTCAATTTATTTATTTCAAAAATAAATTGATTTTAATCCTAGTTCAAAACTAGTTTATTTCGATAAAAATCTATTTTTATCTTTTCAAATGTGGAGTTTTTCATCCCAATTTTTCCCAAATCATTTCTTATGATTTCACACAAATTATTACTATTTTTAATAATTTTATCAAGGCCCGTACAGTCGATTACCATCAACGGCCATCGAACTGCACTTACAACGACCTTTTCCAAATTTGATTTGGACATAATTCCAAATCCAACCGTTAGATTTTAAATTTCTAATATTCATTGGAAAGCTATTTTCGATACGAACCCAATGGTTCTGGTTTCAGGAGAATCCGACGGTCGGATCTCCCGTAATGTCCATTCGAAGTCAATGGTCGAAATTCACGAACTGCCGCGGCGCGGCGCGTTCTATTCAGGCCATTATATATATAATATATATATATATATTATATATATTTCATCGATTTCGTTTTAAAACGAATTTTATAAATCGTTTTAAATTCGTTTCAAAAACAATTTCAACTTTCATTTCAATTTCAAATCAAAATCGAATTTTCCATTATAAATTCTTTTCACTTTCATTTCTATTTGATTCCAATTCAAATCGATTTCAATTCAATTTCAATTTCTAATTCATTCAATTCGAATTCATTCAATTCGAATCCATTCAATTCGAATCGAACTTCTTTTCTATTCAATTCAATTCGAATTCATTTTCTAAATATTCGATTTTTAAATCTCTTTTCAATATTCATTATAAAAACGAATATAATCGATATAAATATCGTTCACGTCAAAATCGCGCATCTCTAATCAACACGGCTTTATATATTTCAACAAATTCGTTATTCTATTCAACAAATGAATATTTATTCTATTCAACACATGAATATATATTTCTTTCAACACATGAATATTCTCAACACATGAGCACTGTCAACACATGACTATTTATATTATTTAATATATTTTATCAAATTATGGTATCTATCGTTTGATTTTTAAATCAGACTCCAACCGTAAAGTAGTAAGAGAATGATTCCCTAAATATTAACCCCGAAGGCCGAAACCAATATCAGATCAATACCCAGGAAACCACTCATCTTATCAATTTTCCAGTTAGTTTCTAACTTTAAATATGATAAAGATGTAAATTTTATTGTTAAAATATTTCTTTCAACACATGATTATCGTCAACACATGACTGTATATTCTATTCAACACATGAATCTTTATTTTATTCTATTCTTTATTTTTTCCAATTGGAATGAGGCCCAATCAATTACCATATAATGTTAATTATATGGATACCATACAACACATGTATATAATCACAACGATAAATAATCAATCATCATCCAAAGTGCACCACACAACTGCATAAGCATTAAATATAAATAATTAACGCTTATAATAGCCTGTCAATCAATCGATCGACATATAACTAATCAATCGGGATGAGTGTACGCCAAATATCATCCCAACACCCGTGTGCGGTTTCAAATCAACAAACACATAATTTTATTCACACACACACATTAAAAATAATATTTTTAATGATCAAATATTTTTAACTATATAAATATTTTATTTCATTTCACATCACACAATCAATTTTCACCACAACAAACAATCAAACATACAAGCCATCCATGGTCTGTGGATGACGGGTGTCGGGTGCCGCTAAGCACCGTCTGCATCCTAGTATATATTTTTAACTAGAAAAGGAAATTTAAAGTGAGAAGTTCTCACCGACTAGCTAATCCAATACCACGACTCTTCTTATGTAGAAGTCTTCGCCGTTCTCGCCCTTTGTCAATTTCACTGCCCGTAGCCACTATATATATAAAAATCACATTTTTATATGGTTGCTATGTATATAAAATTCTATTTTAATACCTCTACTATATAGATAAAGATTCTATTTTTACACCACTACTATATAGATAAAAATTCTATTTTTACATCACTGTTCATATAACAAAGATTATATTTTTATCACGCTATTCTCTATATAAAAATTTCGCCTTTTCAAATATAAAGATTTCGCCTTTACATAAATAAAGATTTCGCCTTTATATAAATAAAACTCTAGTCTTTATATAAATAAAAATATAGTTTTTGTATAAATAAAAATCTAGTCTTTATATAAATAAAAATTCTGTTTTTAACACTATAAAAATTCAGTTTTTATCTCTAACTAAAATCAGTTTTTTTTTCTAACTAAAATCAGTTTTTATCTCTAACTAAAATCAGTTTTTATCTCTAACTAAAATCAGTTAAAAGAAGAAAGAAAAAGAATGAAAAATGATAAAACAAACAAATAAAGCTTACATCGTGGGGGGGGGGCCTCGCTGGTGGTCGTCTTAGATGGGGGAGGGTGCTGCGGTGATAGCGGGGCTCGCGAAGGGGGTGCGGCGGCAGTTGCTAGGGTTTTCCTGGCCGTTTGGAGTCTCGGTCGAGAAGAAGAGGGGGGCGGAGAGGAAGTGGAGGGGCTAGGGGGTGGGCGCGCCGCCATAGGAGGTCGGAGGAGGGGGGGTGCGTTGGGTCTTGGGGAGAGGGAGGTGGCCGGCACCGTGCCTGGGGCGGAGGCGACGAGGTCAACGGCGGAAGGGGGAGCGGGAAAAGGGGATCGGGCCTCTATTACTTTTTTATTATTTTATTTCTCTCTCCTCGTGACTGAAGAAGAAAAGAGAGGGGGGTGTTATAAAGAAATATATATATATATTTATTTAATTATTTTTTGTTTCAAAAATGTACTTTTTATTTTGACCTCGAAACGAGACCCACCGCCTGTCGTCCATAGCTAATTACCCTCATTACGAACACAATGGGATATGTATCATAAGCTGATTCGACCGTTTCGATCAGTTTTCGTCAAAATCAACATATAACTCTATTTATTGAATTTGAACGCACATTTCAATTTACCGGGGCCACATGCTAACTAGAAAAATTCCCGAAAAATATTTTCTAACTTCGTATTGACGATACGGTCCTAACAAAACTAATTTCGTCGAATTCTAAGACCGTTTGAAAAATGGTCATTTTCCAGTCGATTAAAATCAACTAAAAGTGGTCAAACGCGTTTTTCTTTGCCACGCTCACATATTGATTCGGAAAATTACGAAATTTGAAACCTAGCAATAACATGACATTGCGGATCCAACAAAAGTGTTTCGTCGAAATCCGAGGTCGTTTGCAAAAAGGCTATTTTTAAGGGCTGAAATTCCATAGCGACTATTCTAAATTTTCAACTGGACATATCTTTTGATCCCCGCTATGAAATTTCGATTTTTCGGATTCGTTGGAAAGATATTCTCAAATAGATTCAAATATTTTTGGTTTCACTAAAATCCGGTTTATTCTGCACCCGGTATGTTCAATTGAAATTTGAAATCGAATTATCGAACTACCGCGCCATTTTCAATTCCTTTTATAATTTAAAATAAATATTTATAATTTAATGACGATCTATATAAATATATATGTTCGAATTCTATTCAAAATAAATTTCTCGTCGATATTATTTAAAATAATCATTTTAAATATTCAAAATTCATTAAAATTGCCAAAATTAAAATTTTAAACTAGCTCAGAATTTCCGGGTTGTTACATTCTCCCCCACTTAAAACTTTTCGTCCCCGAAAAGGAACGAAGCCGAAAGTTGTTTAACTAATCAACTCAACTTTCACTATTTTCGTTACGGCTTAAGTTCTTCAACTTTTCAGTTTCTAAGAAATTTTCAAATTTTTCAAAAATTTGGCTAACACCCAAAATTGCCGAAAAATTTCGCCATCACCTCCCCTGCACCGGGGACTTCGGGATATTTTATGTAGCCTCCCATGTCCTTCTTCAATCCAAAAGAAAACGAAAAAGCCAAGCGGCTAGCCAATCGGCACATAAAATCATCATCACCCAAACAAAACAGTAAATTATGGTAAACATGTACCTATTTGTCGGGCAAACAATTTTATTCTTCTGCTCTAGCCTCCTTGCTATGACCTGTTCAATGTAAGTACATGTATATGCAAGCAAATGGGACCAATTTTCAATACACTTCAATATTTGATTCTATTAGGCGAAAGTTTCAACATTATCAAACAAATAAACAAACAACACAACCATCAATCAATTAGTGGATTAACATTTCAAATTCATAATTTGATATATATATATAAAGAAAATCATGTTTTGATGCCAAATCACAACAAATAATCCTAAGTAAATTTTGGTTCTCATACCAGTCTAATGGAAATATATAGATATCGCACCTTCGAAACACGAACACAAATTCTGATGATGATATATCAATCATCAGAATCATCTCCGGGTGTCTAGAATGTGATTCTATATCTATCCAGTATATTAAAACTTCGAATATACGTTCATGACGCGTATATGCAAAACCTTTATATACTAGATTGTCCAAATCAATATAAATAAATATTCAAATACGTATAAAACGATTTAAAATTTTCAAAACAATATTGTTTTCATTTGAAAAATATACTCTTCACACTCGTTCTAGGATACTACTGATCCTATCTCTAACGAGTCATCCTAATTGGATATTACTAATCCAATATCTGATGAATTCTTTCGTATGGTTCTAATGTGTCTTGTTCTCGAGCTCTGTAAACCAAAGCTCTAATACCAAATTGACATGACCCGAACTTCCCCGGTAAGGAAAGCGCGGATTGCGTTGAGGACAAGACAAATTAGAACACAAACAGAAGAACATTTCATTGCTTATTACAACAATTCCATCATATACAAGAATATACAAAGTATAGATGAATATTATACATTCGATAAATATCAGAGGTTACAATAAATTACATAGCAGCGGAGAAATAATACAAAACACAACTGAAAGTAATACACGGATACAGAGTTTTCCGAGCATCGTTCCAGCTGTAAATCAGGATCCTGTGAATATAAATCTGCAAATCCAAAACTACTAGCTGCCCGTGTCGAAAATAGGGACATCCAGAGTTTAGGTTAAAACAATAAACTCCAGGTCAGTCATGTGACTGGTGTGAGAACTAAAACGGTTATTAATCTTTATTTTAAAAGAGAGTGATTCATGGGACCACGCCGTATAACACGGAACGGGTTTCCTCCCAAGAACACTAGTGCATATAAAAAAACAACGCAATGCTTTTTGGAAAAATGAAGCTATTATAAGACCCAGGCCCCATCACACAATGCAACGCAAGCCGGAGAATAGGGTTTTCCCTAATAATAGCCAAACATGCTTGATACGTTTAAAACAAATCATTTGATACTATAATAAGTGTATAGTGTCAAAACAATTTCAATCATAAATATCAATCATAAACGGCATGGGTACCATATATCATGTCGCCATACTAGTTCTACAATTAAAACCGCAAGTCACGTATTGGAAATTGGATCTCCGTCATGAGTCGAGGCAAGGGGCAAGCTCCTCTCTGATTCGAGACACTCTAGCAAATGTCTCAGGACCCCACTATGATCCTTTGGAACCACCAAGGTCGGTCCTCTCTTACTTTTGAGGATTAGTTATTCCTGAACACACGTTTCCCGGTCCTATAGGACCTATATCCGAGGCGCCTCGCATCCAACAACCACACAGGTGAAAAGTATATAAATGTCAGCCAGTTTAAGCACTGACACCACCACTAGCTAGAAAGAAACGTCGTGCCCTCCTTGGGTCCTTATCCCGTTTTTGACTCATAACGAGGTGTGAGGATCGTGAATTCACGTTATACACAAAGCTACGCCACACAGGCTGTGCTTTGATCATCAACCACAAGACTTTGCTTTTCAACAGAAGCCTTGATCAATTGCCACTTATGCGTGCCACACTGGCAATTCACTCCATGCGACTGATGTCCATCGATATACAACCTCTAAGCTCGTATGTCTCAGAGAAGGGCGTTAAGCAAGAGAATAAATTCTCCGCCGCCAAACAGATGTATATTTAATAGAGATCAATCAACACAGAACAAAATCCAATGTCAGACACACAATCCATTTATAAGTTCGTTCTAGGTCTGAACGAAACCGGATGCACTTTCCTCGCATATCCATCGATCTCCAAGTACGTCTGGACGATCACCAACTGATTCCCTCATTTTGGATGTACAGCCCAATCAAGATCATCAGTAATCACCCAAACGATGTGAAGACTTCCGGTCTTCAACCACCGTCTTCATCTTCGACTTATCGTCGAATCGGTTATTCAGAATGGGTATAAACCCGACCTTTCCGAATAAGCCACGTATATAATAAACAAATGTTACACAAACACAACATACGCCTCATTCCAATTCAGAATATTCTTTTATTCACAAAATCTCTTAGGGAAAGGTTCCCATTAATTTTATCCAAGATAAATCTGTGAAAACCCGTAACTTCCCCGTAAAGGAAAGCGTCGGATAGTTCGAGAACAAACCACAACAGAACACAAACAGAAGAACATTTCATTGTTATTACAACAATGCACCAGATTACAAGAATATACAGAGTATAAACAAATAAATATTACACAGAAATATCAGAGATTTAAATTACATTTAAATACATCGCAGCGGAAAATAATACAATACACAACTAGAAGGGATATACGGATACAAAGCTTTCCGGATATCATTCCAGCTGTAAACCAGGATCCTGTGAATATAAATCTGCAAAACCAAAACTACTAGCTGCCCGTGTCAAAATAAGGGCACCCAGAGTTTAGGTTAAAACAATAAACTCCAGGTCAGTCATGTGACTGGTGTGAGAACTAAAACAGTTATTAATCTTTATTTTAAATCATTAGGTAAATCAAGGGACCACGCCGTATAACACGGAACGGGTTTCCTCCCAAGAATACCAGTGCATAAAACAAACAGCGCAATGCTAAATAAAGAAAAATGAAGCTGTTATAAGACCCAGGTCCTATCACACAATGCAATGCAAGCCGGGGGATAGGGTTTTCCCTTATAACAGCCAAAGAATGCTTGATACGTTTAAAACAAATCATTTGATACTATTATAAGTGTATAGTGTATAAAACAACTTCAAATCATAAGTATCAATCATAGGCGGCATGGGTACCATATATCATGTCGCCATATATAGGTTTACAAATAAAACCGCAAATGTCACGTATTTGGAAATTGGATTTCCATCTATGAACCGAGGCAAAAGATAGTCCTCAACCGATTCGAGACTGCCTAGCCCGAGTCTCAGGATCAGAGCTCGAGTGACCCTAGGAGCGACAGGGCCGGTCCACCGATGTGGATTAAAATGCCTGAACACTACGTTTCCCCGCCCTTTGGGGCGTAAATGAGCCACTAAATGACTCCATCGGTTCGAGAACGACCGATCAATCCGAGGCGCCTCGCAACAGCAACAACCACATAAGTCAAACTCGTCAGGGCGTGTAAAACCACTGACGCCACTTCTAGCTAGGAGGAAACGCAGGCCCTCCCTGAGGTCCTTTCTCCCGTTTTTGGTTCATACCTGGTGTGAAACACGCGAGGTAAACGTTACACAAAGCTACGCCACAAAGGCCGTGCTTTGATCATCAACCACAAGACTTTGCTTTTCAACAGAAGCCTTGATCATTTGCATCTTAGCATGCCACACAGGCAAGCCATCCTATGCAACCGATATCAGTCACAAAGAATGAAATCCGATGTCAGACACACAGTCCATTTACAAGTCCGTTCTGGGTCTGAACGAAACCGGAGGCACCTAGTACCCCGCATATCCATCGATCTCCAAGTACGTCTGGACGATCACTAACTGTTTCCATCTTCTTGGGTGTACAGCCCAATCAAGATCATCAGTTATCACCCAAACGACGTGAAGACTTCCGGTCTTCCCATCGTCTTCATCTTCGACTTATCGTCGTATCAGTTATTCAGAATGGGATAAACCCGGTCTTTCCGAATAACTCGCGTATATTTTAAATAAGTGTTACACAAACACAACATACGCCTCATTCCAATTCATTAGTCACTAACCGTAAATTAATCAAGAGAATAATTTCCCAAATATTAACCCCGAAGGCCGAAACCAACATCAGATCAATATCCAGAAAACCATTCTGCTTGGCCAACCGACAGTTAGTTTCTAAATTTCACATTCATAGGGAAATGATTCCCATTAATTTTATCAAAGATAAATTCCTTGAATTTATTCTTTAATCCATTTTTGAATATCAATTCAAACTAGTCGGGATTAGCGAACCTTACCGAAGTAATCATTTGTTTTAATTTCCCAATCCCAACCTATTCATCCCATGAAGTAAAACTGGTAATACTTCATATCTAACACCACAGTGTTATCGGTAAATTCAATTACCATTTCACGTTCAAATCTAATTAAAGATTTAACTATCGCCTGGAGCTAAACTGGTGATACTCCATTTCGATTATTTCAATCTAATTAAAGATTCATTAAAACTCTACTTAGTTTTAATCTGTGACTGGGTTAAGGAATCAGTGTCATCTAAAAACACGGTTCGCGATAAACCCAAAGTCACATTCCATTAATTATCGGGTTAAAGAACGAGTGTTATTTAAAAACACTGTTCACGATAAACCCAAAAATCATTCCATTAATTATCGGGTTAAAGAACGAGTGTTATTTAAAAACACTGTTCACGATAAACCCAAAAATCAATATCGATTCAATTCCAATTAAATGTTATTTAATTGGTACACTTCATTAAATCTAAATAAAAAGATTTAATCTTTTCTCAACTGGGTTCAAGAATAGTGTTAGTAAAGACACCATTCACGACAAACCCAAATCACATTCGATATTCAATACAAGGCTCTGAATAGAAAATATATCGGCTTATATTCAATATCGAATTCTACGACTAGCAAATGTCGTATTGGAAATAACGATATAAATATATATCTTTCAAATTTCCATAACACCACTTGTATAATCACGAATTCCAACATCGAAATATTCCGAAGACAATTTCGATTCAAATCCACCCCAATGCAATCATTGGATATTCTGGTTATTTTTAAAACCCCTTTTTAATTCAATTTATTTATTTAAAAATAAATAGAATTATAATTCTAGTTCAAAACCAGTTCATTTCGATAAAAATCTATTTTTATCTTTTCAAATATGGAGTTTTTCATCCCGAATCTTCACAAATCATTTCTTATGATTTTACACAAATTATTACTATTTTTAATAATTTTATCAAGGCCCGTACAGTCGATTTCCATCAATGGCCATCGAACTGCACTTACAGCGACCATTTTCGAATTTGATTTGGACATAATTCCAAATCCAACCGTTAGATTTCAAATTTCTAATATTCGTTAGAAAGCTCTTTTCGATTCGAACCCAACGGTTCCGGTTTTAGGAGAATCCGACGGTCGGATCTCCCGTAATGCCCGTTTGAAATAAACGGTCGAAATTCACGAACTGCCGCGGCGCGGCGCGTTCTATTCAGGCCATTATATTATATATATAATATATATAATATATATTTCGTCGATTTCTATTCAAACCGAATTATATAAATAGTTTTAAAATCGTTTCAAAACCTATTTCAACTTCCATTTCAATTCAAAGCAAAATTGAATTCTTCTTTATAAATTCGTTTCAAAATTCATTTCTATTCAATTCAAATTTCAATTCAATTCGAATTCATTTCAATTCAATTCATTTCGAAATCGTTTTCAATTCAATTCATTTCGAAATCGTTTTCAATTCAATTCACTTCGAAATCACTTTCAATTCAATTTACTTTGAAATCACTTTCAATTCAATTCACTTTGAAATCACTTTCAATTCAATTTACTTTGAAATCACTTTCAATTCAATTCACTTTGAAATCACTTTCAATTCAATTTACTTTGAAATCACTTTCAATTCAATTCACTTTGAAATCACTTTCAATTCAATTCACTTTGAATTCGTTTTCAATTCAATTCATTTTGAATTCAATTTATTTCGAAATCGTTTTCAATTCATTTTATTTCGAAATCGATAAAATCGATATAAATATCGTTCACGTCAAAATGGCGTCAATCTAATCAACACGGCTTCATAAATTTCTATTTTCAAAATAGTTGTTATTATCAAAATATTTCGTTCAACACATGACCAATCTCAATGAATGAGTACTGTCAACACATGAACGTTTATTTTATATTATCCTTTATTTCTCAAATTGGAATGAGGCCCAATCAATTACCATATAAAGTTAATTATATGGATTTTCATACAACACATGTATATCATAGCATTGAAAAATAATCAACCATCAACCAAAGTGCACTACACTGTATAAGCATCAAATATAGATATTCAACGCTTATAACAGCCTGTCAATCAATCGATCGACATATTTAATCAATCAGGATGAGTGAACTTCAAATTTCATCCTAACACCCGTGTGGGGTTTCAAACAATCAAACACCTATTTTATTTGTGCTGTTGGGCGATGTGTAAAATTTATCGTCCCAATCAATGTCATTCAAATAGGTGTACATAAACAAACCGTCCGGTTTATAAATGAATATTTTATTTTATTCACTTCACGTTAAAAATTGAATTTTTAACGATAAAACATTTTATTTCAACCTATGAATTTCTATTCAATTCATTTATCCAATAAAATGATATTTTTATTTTTCTAACTTATTTTAGAAAATTTCGGCGGCATAACGGCACGATACTAGAAACGGGACGAGGCCTAGCCTTATCCCCGGTCTAGTGAAGGCCCACGCCATTCACACATCAATCAAAACATTCAATTTCATCTCACCAAATAATTCAATTCATTTCAAACAAATAATTCAACTAATCTATGCAACCAAACAAACAAGTCCATGGTCTGTGGACGATTGTGTCGGGTGCTACTAAGCACCGTCTACATCCTAGTATATATATAAAAATAGAAATGAAATTGAAAGGTGAGAAATTCTCACTTATAGCTATCCTAGCTCCACGGCTCTTCATTTGCAGAAGTCTTCGTCGTTTCGCCTTTTTGTCACCTTCGTTGCTGCTTTCACTACATACGTAAAAATCGAATTTTTACTATGTTATTCAATATATAAAAATTGAATTTTTACTTCAAAGTTCAATATATAAAAATCGCATTTTTACTTCAAAGTTCAACATATAAAAATCGAATTTTTACTTCGAAGTTCAACATATAAAAATCGAATTTTTTTTATTTCAAAGTTCAATATATAAAAATCGAATTTTTATTTCAAAGTTCAATATATAAAAATCGAATTTTTACTTCGATGTTCAATACATAAAAATCGAATTTTTATTTCAAAGTTCAATATATAAAAATCGAATTTTTACTTCGATGTTCAATACATAAAAATCGAATTTTTATTTCAAAGTTCAATATATAAAAATCGAATTTTTTATTTATATAGATTCCGCCTTTTCCATTTCAAAGATCTAATCTTTTCTTTTACTTTTCAAAGTTTAAATCTTTTACCTTTTAAAAATTCAAATCTTTTAAAACCTTTTTAAAATTCAAATCTTTTAAAACCTTTTTCTTATATTAAAGTTAAAACCTTTTTCTTATATTAAAGTTAAAACCTTTTTCTTATATTAAAGTAAAAAAATTCAGTTTTTCTATACCTTTAAAAAAAAACAGTTTTATATACTTTAAAAATACAGTTTTTTCTATACTTTTAAAAATTCAGTTTTTCTATACTTTTAAAATTCAGTTTTTCTATACTTTTAAAATTCAGTTTTTTTTTAAAACCTTTTCTAAAAATTTCAGTTTTAAAATCTTTTCTAAAATCAGTTTAAAACCCTTTTAAAAATCAGTTTAAAAAATCATTTTAAAATTCAGTTTTAAAAATCAAATAAAAAAAACAGTTTTCAAAATAAATAAAAAAACAGGTTTCAAGTAAAATAAAATAAAAATAAAGTAAATAAATTAAAACTTACAGGATTTTGAAGAAAGGGGGGGTGTGAAACTATCGTCGGCGGCACATCCAAAAAGGGGGGGGGGAATCGGCGGCTTCGTCGAGGGTTCGGAGGAGGGAGGGTCGTGCTCGAAGGGGGGAGGCGAAATGGAGAGGGAGGCGGTTGCTGAGGGGGAGGCGCGCCTCGCACGGCGGCGCGGTGGGCGGCGAACGCCCCTGGGCGGATCGCGATTCCCTCCAGGGTTTTTTTTTTTTTTTTTATTTATTCAGTTTGGAAATGAGATCGGGGGGGGGGGCCTGGTTAAAGGAGAAGGACTATCTTTTTTTTTATTATTATTATTTTATTATTATTATAAGTTGACTTTTACATACGTCATCAAAACGAGGCCCACCGCCTGTCGTCCATAGCGTTTCACCCCCATTCCGAACACAATGGGATATGTACCGCAAGCTGAATCGACCGTTTCGATCAGTTTCCGTTGAATTTACATTTAAATCGCTATATTGAATTTTAAACGTACATTTCAAATTACCGGGGTCACATACTAACTAGAAAAATTCCAGAAAAATATTTTCTAGCTTCGTATTGACGATACGGTCCTAATAAAACTAGTTTCGTCGAATTCTGAGACCGTTTGAAAAATGGCCAATTTCCAGTCGATTAAAATCAACTAAAACCGGTCAAACGCGTTTTCCTTTGCCACGCTCACATATTGATTCGAAAAATTATGAAATTTTGAATCTAGCAATAACTCGACACTGCGGACCCAACAAAACTGGTTTCGTCGGAATCCGAGGTCGTTTGCAAAATTGCTATTTTTAAGGGCCTTAATTACATAGCGACTATTCAGAATTTTCAACTGGACATTTCTTTTGATTCCTGATATGAAATCTTGATTTTTCGGATTCGTTAGAAAGATATTCACTATTAGATTCCATTATTTTTGGTTTCACTAAAATCCGGATTGTTTTGCACCCGGTACATTCAATTGAAGTTTGAAATCGAATTATCGAACTACCGCGCCATTTTCAATTCTATTTATAATTATATATAATTATTTATATTCTAACGACGACGTATATAATATATGCGATCGATTTATATTCAAAATAAATTTTCTCGTCGATATTATTTAAAATAATTCATTTTAAATTATCAAAACTCGCTAAAATTGCCAAAATAAAAATTTTAAACTGGCCCAGATTTTCGGGTTGTTACAATCTCCCCCACTTAAAACTTTTCGTCCCCGAAAAGGAACAAAGTCGAAAGTGGTTTGATTAATCAACTCTACGATCGATCAGGCTTCCATTCTCCAACTCTTTAGTTTCTGAGAATTTTCAAAATTTCAAAAATTTGGCTAACACCCTAAATTTTTGAAAAATTTCGCCATAACCTCCCCTGCACCGGGAGCATCGGGGAATTTCAAATAGCTTCCCCGGTCCTTCAGATCTCAAAAAAGAAAAAGAAAAAGCCAAGCGGCTAGCCAATAGGCTCACAAAATCATCATCACCCAAACAAAACAGGAAATTATGTAGTAAACATGTACCTATTTGTCGGGCAAACAAATTTTATTCTCTGGCTCTAGCCTCCTTGCTATGACCTGCTCAATGATATATATGTATATGCAAGCAAACGCGACCAATTTTCAATATAGTTCAATATTCGATTCAATTAGGCTAAATGGCTTAAAAATTAGCAAACAAATAAACAAACAACACAAACATCAATCAATTAGTGAATTAGAGTTTCAAATTCATATTTTTGATACATATATAGAAAATCACGTTTTTGATGCCAATTCACAACAATGTATTCTAACTATACAAGTTTTGGTTCTCACACCAGCCTAATGGAAATATATAGATATCACACCTTCGAAACACGAATATAAATATTGATGATGTGGCCACATCACCAGAATTATCCCCGGGTGTCTAGAATGTGACTCTATATCTATCCAATATATTAAAACTTTGAATATACGTTTGCAAGGCGTATATGCAAATTCTTTATATACTGAATTGTCCAACTCAATATAAATAGATAATCAGATACGAATAATTGATTTAAATTTTCAAAACAAAAATTGTTTTCATTTGAAAAATATACTCTTCACACTCGTTCTAGGATACTACTGATCCCATCTCTAACGAGTCATTCTCGTTGGATATTACTAATCCAATATCTGATGAATTCTTTCGTATGGTTCTAATGTGCCTTGTTCTCTGAGCTTTGTAAACCAAAGCTCTGATACCAACTGTGAAAACCCGTAACTTCCCCGTAAAGGAAAGCGTCGGATAGTTCGAGAACAAACCACAACAGAACACAAACAGAAGAACATTTCATTGTTATTACAACAATGCACCAGATTACAAGAATATACAGAGTATAAACAAATAAATATTACACAGAAATATCAGAGATTTAAATTACATTTAAATACATCGCAGCGGAAAATAATACAATACACAACTAGAAGGGATATACGGATACAAAGCTTTCCGGATATCATTCCAGCTGTAAACCAGGATCCTGTGAATATAAATCTGCAAAACCAAAACTACTAGCTGCCCGTGTCAAAATAAGGGCACCCAGAGTTTAGGTTAAAACAATAAACTCCAGGTCAGTCATGTGACTGGTGTGAGAACTAAAACAGTTATTAATCTTTATTTTAAATCATTAGGTAAATCAAGGGACCACGCCGTATAACACGGAACGGGTTTCCTCCCAAGAATACCAGTGCATAAAACAAACAGCGCAATGCTAAATAAAGAAAAATGAAGCTGTTATAAGACCCAGGTCCTATCACACAATGCAACGCAAGCCGGGGGATAGGGTTTTCCCTTATAACAGCCAAAGAATGCTTGATACGTTTAAAACAAATCATTTGATACTATTATAAGTGTATAGTGTATAAAACAACTTCAAATCATAAGTATCAATCATAGGCGGCATGGGTACCATATATCATGTCGCCATATATAGGTTTACAAATAAAACCGCAAATGTCACGTATTTGGAAATTGGATTTCCATCTATGAACCGAGGCAAAAGATAGTCCTCAACCGATTCGAGACTGCCTAGCCCGAGTCTCAGGATCAGAGCTCGAGTGACCCTAGGAGCGACAGGGCCGGTCCACCGATGTGGATTAAAATGCCTGAACACTACGTTTCCCCGCCCTTTGGGGCGTAAATGAGCCACTAAATGACTCCATCGGTTCGAGAACGACCGATCAATCCGAGGCGCCTCGCAACAGCAACAACCACATAAGTCAAACTCGTCAGGGCGTGTAAAACCACTGACGCCACTTCTAGCTAGGAGGAAACGCAGGCCCTCCCTGAGGTCCTTTCTCCCGTTTTTGGTTCATACCTGGTGTGAAACACGCGAGGTAAACGTTACACAAAGCTACGCCACAAAGGCCGTGCTTTGATCATCAACCACAAGACTTTGCTTTTCAACAGAAGCCTTGATCATTTGCATCTTAGCATGCCACACAGGCAAGCCATCCTATGCAACCGATATCAGTCACAAAGAATGAAATCCGATGTCAGACACACAGTCCATTTACAAGTCCGTTCTGGGTCTGAACGAAACCGGAGGCACCTAGTACCCCGCATATCCATCGATCTCCAAGTACGTCTGGACGATCACTAACTGTTTCCATCTTCTTGGGTGTACAGCCCAATCAAGATCATCAGTTATCACCCAAACGACGTGAAGACTTCCGGTCTTCCCATCGTCTTCATCTTCGACTTATCGTCGTATCAGTTATTCAGAATGGGATAAACCCGGTCTTTCCGAATAACTCGCGTATATTTTAAATAAGTGTTACACAAACACAACATACGCCTCATTCCAATTCATTAGTCACTAACCGTAAATTAATCAAGAGAATAATTTCCCAAATATTAACCCCGAAGGCCGAAACCAACATCAGATCAATATCCAGAAAACCATTCTGCTTGGCCAACCGACAGTTAGTTTCTAAATTTCACATTCATAGGGAAATGATTCCCATTAATTTTATCAAAGATAAATTCCTTGAATTTATTCTTTAATCCATTTTTGAATATCAATTCAAACTAGTCGGGATTAGCGAACCTTACCGAAGTAATCATTTGTTTTAATTTCCCAATCCCAACCTATTCATCCCATGAAGTAAAACTGGTAATACTTCATATCTAACACCACAGTGTTATCGGTAAATTCAATTACCATTTCACGTTCAAATCTAATTAAAGATTTAACTATCGCCTGGAGCTAAACTGGTGATACTCCATTTCGATTATTTCAATCTAATTAAAGATTCATTAAAACTCTACTTAGTTTTAATCTGTGACTGGGTTAAGGAATCAGTGTCATCTAAAAACACGGTTCGCGATAAACCCAAAGTCACATTCCATTAATTATCGGGTTAAAGAACGAGTGTTATTTAAAAACACTGTTCACGATAAACCCAAAAATCATTCCATTAATTATCGGGTTAAAGAACGAGTGTTATTTAAAAACACTGTTCACGATAAACCCAAAAATCAATATCGATTCAATTCCAATTAAATGTTATTTAATTGGTACACTTCATTAAATCTAAATAAAAAGATTTAATCTTTTCTCAACTGGGTTCAAGAATAGTGTTAGTAAAGACACCATTCACGACAAACCCAAATCACATTCGATATTCAATACAAGGCTCTGAATAGAAAATATATCGGCTTATATTCAATATCGAATTCTACGACTAGCAAATGTCGTATTGGAAATAACGATATAAATATATATCTTTCAAATTTCCATAACACCACTTGTATAATCACGAATTCCAACATCGAAATATTCCGAAGACAATTTCGATTCAAATCCACCCCAATGCAATCATTGGATATTCTGGTTATTTTTAAAACCCCTTTTTAATTCAATTTATTTATTTAAAAATAAATAGAATTATAATTCTAGTTCAAAACCAGTTCATTTCGATAAAAATCTATTTTTATCTTTTCAAATATGGAGTTTTTCATCCCGAATCTTCACAAATCATTTCTTATGATTTTACACAAATTATTACTATTTTTAATAATTTTATCAAGGCCCGTACAGTCGATTTCCATCAATGGCCATCGAACTGCACTTACAGCGACCTTTTTCGAATTTGATTTGGACATAATTCCAAATCCAACCGTTAGATTTCAAATTTCTAATATTCGTTAGAAAGCTCTTTTCGATTCGAACCCAACGGTTCCGGTTTTAGGAGAATCCGACGGTCGGATCTCCCGTAATGCCCGTTTGAAATAAACGGTCGAAATTCACGAACTGCCGCGGCGCGGCGCGTTCTATTCAGGCCATTATATTATATATATAATATATATAATATATATTTCGTCGATTTCTATTCAAACCGAATTATATAAATAGTTTTAAAATCGTTTCAAAACCTATTTCAACTTCCATTTCAATTCAAAGCAAAATTGAATTCTTCTTTATAAATTCGTTTCAAAATTCATTTCTATTCAATTCAAATTTCAATTCAATTCGAATTCATTTCAATTCAATTCATTTCGAAATCGTTTTCAATTCAATTCATTTCGAAATCGTTTTCAATTCAATTCACTTCGAAATCACTTTCAATTCAATTTACTTTGAAATCACTTTCAATTCAATTCACTTTGAAATCACTTTCAATTCAATTTACTTTGAAATCACTTTCAATTCAATTCACTTTGAAATCACTTTCAATTCAATTTACTTTGAAATCACTTTCAATTCAATTCACTTTGAAATCACTTTCAATTCAATTCACTTTGAATTCGTTTTCAATTCAATTCATTTTGAATTCAATTTATTTCGAAATCGTTTTCAATTCATTTTATTTCGAAATCGATAAAATCGATATAAATATCGTTCACGTCAAAATGGCGTCAATCTAATCAACACGGCTTCATAAATTTCTATTTTCAAAATAGTTGTTATTATCAAAATATTTCGTTCAACACATGACCAATCTCAATGAATGAGTACTGTCAACACATGAACGTTTATTTTATATTATCCTTTATTTCTCAAATTGGAATGAGGCCCAATCAATTACCATATAAAGTTAATTATATGGATTTTCATACAACACATGTATATCATAGCATTGAAAAATAATCAACCATCAACCAAAGTGCACTACACTGTATAAGCATCAAATATAGATATTCACCGCTTATAACAGCCTGTCAATCAATCGATCGACATATTTAATCAATCAGGATGAGTGAACTTCAAATTTCATCCTAACACCCGTGTGGGGTTTCAAACAATCAAACACCTATTTTATTTGTGCTGTTGGGCGATGTGTAAAATTTATCGTCCCAATCAATGTCATTCAAATAGGTGTACATAAACAAACCGTCCGGTTTATAAATGAATATTTTATTTTATTCACTTCACGTTAAAAATTGAATTTTTAACGATAAAACATTTTATTTCAACCTATGAATTTCTATTCAATTCATTTATCCAATAAAATGATATTTTTATTTTTCTAACTTATTTTAGAAAATTTCGGCGGCATAACGGCACGATACTAGAAACGGGACGAGGCCTAGCCTTATCCCCGGTCTAGTGAAGGCCCACGCCATTCACACATCAATCAAAACATTCAATTTCATCTCACCAAATAATTCAATTCATTTCAAACAAATAATTCAACTAATCTATGCAACCAAACAAACAAGTCCATGGTCTGTGGACGATTGTGTCGGGTGCTACTAAGCACCGTCTGCATCCTAGTATATATATAAAAATAGAAATGAAATTGAAAGGTGAGAAATTCTCACTTATAGCTATCCTAGCTCCACGGCTCTTCATTTGCAGAAGTCTTCGTCGTTTCGCCTTTTTGTCACCTTCGTTGCTGCTTTCACTACATACGTAAAAATCGAATTTTTACTATGTTATTCAATATATAAAAATTGAATTTTTACTTCAAAGTTCAATATATAAAAATCGCATTTTTACTTCAAAGTTCAACATATAAAAATCGAATTTTTACTTCGAAGTTCAACATATAAAAATCGAATTTTTTTTATTTCAAAGTTCAATATATAAAAATCGAATTTTTATTTCAAAGTTCAATATATAAAAATCGAATTTTTACTTCGATGTTCAATACATAAAAATCGAATTTTTATTTCAAAGTTCAATATATAAAAATCGAATTTTTACTTCGATGTTCAATACATAAAAATCGAATTTTTATTTCAAAGTTCAATATATAAAAATCGAATTTTTTATTTATATAGATTCCGCCTTTTCCATTTCAAAGATCTAATCTTTTCTTTTACTTTTCAAAGTTTAAATCTTTTACCTTTTAAAAATTCAAATCTTTTAAAACCTTTTTAAAATTCAAATCTTTTAAAACCTTTTTCTTATATTAAAGTTAAAACCTTTTTCTTATATTAAAGTTAAAACCTTTTTCTTATATTAAAGTAAAAAAATTCAGTTTTTCTATACCTTTAAAAAAAAACAGTTTTATATACTTTAAAAATACAGTTTTTTCTATACTTTTAAAAATTCAGTTTTTCTATACTTTTAAAATTCAGTTTTTCTATACTTTTAAAATTCAGTTTTTTTTTTAAAATCTTTTCTAAAAATTTCAGTTTTAAAATCTTTTCTAAAATCAGTTTAAAACCCTTTTAAAAATCAGTTTAAAAAATCATTTTAAAATTCAGTTTTAAAAATCAAATAAAAAAAACAGTTTTCAAAATAAATAAAAAAACAGGTTTCAAGTAAAATAAAATAAAAATAAAGTAAATAAATTAAAACTTACAGGATTTTGAAGAAAGGGGGGGTGTGAAACTATCGTCGGCGGCACATCCAAAAAGGGGGGGGGGAATCGGCGGCTTCGTCGAGGGTTCGGAGGAGGGAGGGTCGTGCTCGAAGGGGGGAGGCGAAATGGAGAGGGAGGCGGTTGCTGAGGGGGAGGCGCGCCTCGCACGGCGGCGCGGTGGGCGGCGAACGCCCCTGGGCGGATCGCGATTCCCTCCAGGGTTTTTTTTTTTTTATTTATTCAGTTTGGAAATGAGATCGGGGGGGGGCCTGGTTAAAGGAGAAGGACTATCTTTTTTTTTATTATTATTATTTTATTATTATTATAAGTTGACTTTTACATACGTCATCAAAACGAGGCCCACCGCCTGTCGTCCATAGCGTTTCACCCCCATTCCGAACACAATGGGATATGTACCGCAAGCTGAATCGACCGTTTCGATCAGTTTCCGTTGAATTTACATTTAAATCGCTATATTGAATTTTAAACGTACATTTCAAATTACCGGGGTCACATACTAACTAGAAAAATTCCAGAAAAATATTTTCTAGCTTCGTATTGACGATACGGTCCTAATAAAACTAGTTTCGTCGAATTCTGAGACCGTTTGAAAAATGGCCAATTTCCAGTCGATTAAAATCAACTGAAACCGGTCAAACGCGTTTTCCTTTGCCACGCTCACATATTGATTCGAAAAATTATGAAATTTTGAATCTAGCAATAACTCGACACTGCGGACCCAACAAAACTGGTTTCGTCGGAATCCGAGGTCGTTTGCAAAATTGCTATTTTTAAGGGCCTTAATTCCATAGCGACTATTCAGAATTTTCAACTGGACATTTCTTTTGATTCCTGGTATGAAATCTTGATTTTTCGGATTCGTTAGAAAGATATTCACTATTAGATTCCATTATTTTTGGTTTCACTAAAATCCGGATTGTTTTGCACCCGGTACATTCAATTGAAGTTTGAAATCGAATTATCGAACTACCGCGCCATTTTCAATTCTATTTATAATTATATATAATTATTTATATTCTAACGACGACGTATATAATATATGCGATCGATTTATATTCAAAATAAATTTTCTCGTCGATATTATTTAAAATAATTCATTTTAAATTATCAAAACTCGCTAAAATTGCCAAAATAAAAATTTTAAACTGGCCCAGATTTTCGGGTTGTTACAATATCCTTCTAAATTTATTCTTTAATCTTCTTCTGGATATCATTTCAAACCATATTATGGTTTTCCAAACTAGTCAGGATTAGCGAACAACACCGAAGTAATTATTTATTTTATTTCCCAATCCCAACATATTCATCCCATGAAGTAAAACTGGTCATACTTCATATCTAACACCACGGTGTTATCGGTAAAATTAATTACCATTTCACGTTCAAATCTAATTAAAGATTTAACTATCGTTTTGGAGCAAAACTGGTGGTACTCCATTCTCGATCACCTTTCATATTTGATAATTTAAATTATCAATTCACATTTCAATCTAATTAAAGATTCATTAAAACTCCACTTAGTTTAAATCTTTTCAAAAATCAATATCCTGTCTTTAACTGGGTTAAAAAACCAATGTCATCTAAAACACGGTTCACGATAAACCCAAAATCACATTCTATTGTTAATCGGGTGAAAGAACAGGTGTTATTCAAAACACCGCTCACGATAAACCCAAAAACCAATTTAAATTCAATTCCAATTAAATACCATTTAATTTGTACACTTTATTAAATCTAAATAGAAAGATTCAATCTTTTTCTCAACTGGGCTTAAGAACGGTGTTAATGAAGACACCAGGCACGACAAACCCAAATCACGTTTGATATTAAATACAAGGCTCTGAATAGAAAATATATCGACTTATATTCAATATCAAATTCTACGACCAACAAATATCGTATTGGAAATAGCGATATAAATATATCTTTCAAATTTCCATAACAATATCTGTATAATCACGAAATTCAACATCGAAATATTCCAAAGCCAATTTCGATTCAAATCCACTTCCACTTTATATATTGGAAATCCTGATTATTTTTAAAATCACTTTCAAATTCAATTTATTTATTTCAAAAATAAATTGATTTTAATCCTAGTTCAAAACTAGTTCATTTCGATAAAAATCTTTTTTTATCTTTTCAAATGTGGAGTTTTTCATCCCAATTTTTCCCAAATCATTTCTCATGATTTTACACAAATTATTTCTATTTTTAATAATTTTATCAAGTTCCGTACAGTTGATTTCCATCAACGGCCATCGAACTGCACTTACAACGACATTTTCCGAATTTGATTTGGACATAATTCCAAATCCAACCGTTAGATTTCAAATTTCTAATATTCATTGGAAAGCTATTTTCGATACGAACCCAACGGTTCCGGTTTCAGGAGAATCCGACGGTCGGATCTCCCGTAATGTCCATTCGAAGTCAATGGTCGAAATTCACGAACTGCCGCGGCGCGGCGCGTTCTATTCAGGCCATTATATATATATAATTTATATTATATATATTTCATCGATTTCCTTTTAAAACGAATTTTATAAATCATTTTAAATTCGTTTCAAAAACAATTTCAACTTTCATTTCAAATTCAAATCAAAATCGAATTTTCCATTATAAATTCTTTTCACTTTCATTTCTATTTTATTTCAGTTCAAATCGATTTCAATTCAATTTCAATTTCTAATCCATTCAATTCGAATCCATTCAATTCGAATCGAACTTCTTTTCTATTCAATTCGAATTCATTTTCTAAATATTCGATTTGTAAATCTCTTTTCAATATTCATTATAAAAACGAACATAATCGATATAAATATCGTTCACGTCAAAATGGCGCATCTCTAATCAACACGGCTTTATATATTTCAATAAATTCGTTATTCTATTCAACAAATGAATATTTATTCTATTCAACACATGAATATATATTTCTTTCAACACATGAATATTCTCAACACATGAGCACTGTCAACACATGACTATTTATATTATTTAATATATTTTATCAAATTATGGTATCTATCGATTGATTTTTAAATCAGACTCCAACCGTAAAGTAATAAGAGAATGATTCCCTAAATATTAACCCCGAAGGCCGAAACCAATATCAGATCAATACCCAGGAAAGCACTCATCTTATCTATTTTCCAGTTAGTTTCTAACTTTAAATATGATAAAGATGTAAATTTTATTGTTAAAATATTTCTTTCAACACATGATTATCGTCAACACATGACTATATATTCTATTCAACACATGAATCTTTATTTTATTCTATTCTTTATTTTTCCCAATTGGAATGAGGCCCAATCAATTACCATATAATGTTAATTATATGGATACCATACAACACATGTATATAATCACAATGATAAATAATCAATCATCATCCAAAGTGCACCACACAACTACATAAGCATTAAATATAAATAATTAACGCTTATAACAGCCTGTCAATCAATCGATCGACATATAACTAATCAATCGGGATGAGTGTACGCCAAATATCATCCCAACACCCGTGTGGCGTTTCAAATCAACAAACACATAATTTTATTCACACACACACGTTAAAAATAATATTTTTAACGATCTAATATTTTTAACTATATAAATATTTTATTTTATTTCACATCACACAATCAATTTTCACCACAACAAACAATCAAACATACAAGCCATCCATGGTCTGTGGATGACGGGTGTCGGGTGCTACTAAGCACCGTCTGCATCCTGGTATATATTTTTAACTAGAAAAGGAAATTTAAAGTGAGAAGTTCTCACCAACTAGCTAATCCAATACCACGACTCTTCTTATGTAGAAGTCTTCGCCGTTCTCGCCCTTTGTCAATTTCACTGCCCGTAGCCACTACATATATAAAAATCACATTTTTATATGGTTGCTATGTATATAAAAATTCTATTTTTATACCTCTACTATATAGATAAAGATTCTATTTTTACACCGCTACTATATAGATAAAAAATCTATTTTTACATCGTTGTTCATATAATAAAGATTATATTTTTTATCACGCTATTCTCTATATAAAAATTTCGCCTTTTCAAATATAAAGATTTTGCCTTTTCAAATATAAAGATTTCGCCTTTTCAAATATAAAGATTTTGCCTTTTCAAATATAAAGATTTCGCCTTTTCAAATATAAAGATTTCGCCTTTTCAAATATAAAGATTTCGCCTTTACATAAATAAAGATTTCGCCTTTATATAAATAAAAATCTAGTCTTTATATAAATAAAAATCTAGTCTTTATATAAATAAAAATTCAGTTTTTAACACTATAAAAATTCAGTTTTTATCTCTAACTAAAATCAGTTTTTTTTTCTAACTAAAATCAGTTTTTATCTCTAACTAAAATCAGTTTTTATCTCTAACTAAAATCAGTTAAAAGAAGAAAGAAAAAGAATGAAAAATGATAAAACAAACAAATAAAGCTTACAGCGTAGGGGAGGGGGCTCGCTGGTGGTCGTCTGAGATGGGGGAGGGTGCTGCGGTGATAGCGGGGCTCGCGGGGCTCGCGAAGGGGGTGCGACGGCAGTTGCTAGGGTTTTCCTGGCGGTTTGGGGTCTCGGTCGAGAAGAAGAGGGGGCGGAGAGGAAGTGGAGGGGCTAGGGGGTGGGCGCGCCGCCATAGGAGGTCGGAGGAGGGGGGGTGCGTCGGGTCTTGGTGTAACGACCCAGCGTTTTCGGCCCCGAAAATCGATATAAATACCTTTACCGTATCTCATACCGATCCTCCAAGCACCGAAAAACACTGAATAGTTTAGAAAGAATTTAGAGGGTGAGATAAGAAAGAAAGAAATTTTAGAATAGAAGAAAGAAGAAGAACATCACATCAGAACTCACAGCGGAAAAGATAAAATATAATATCAAATATACCAATGAATTTTGTATACATACCAATCATTAGAGTTTAACATATAACTGCACAACGGAATTAGCTTTATATAACTAGTGGTGAAGCCACCTGCTTCCAGCTTCTGAGACTCCAAGCGAACCTAACCTGTACATATGCTTGGTCTGTCCCGAGCACATTTGATTTAAAACAAAATACACCGGGTCAGTCTGGAATACTATCAGTGATAAATTCACAGAACACACACACTGGTTTAACTTTGGAAAATCCTTTCTGAAACAAAGGATAATAGTAAGACCAGTCCACACATAAACACGGACGGTTTTTTACCTTACTATAACCCAAACCATTTCTCAAAATCACAGTTTGTTCTGATATTATCATAATGTCTAAATACAAGTAATTATCAATCTAGTGGAACGCTTGCATCTCACGCTCCACATATATAGTATACAATCAAAACCGCGGGCGCTTATTGGATTTTGGATTTCCAACCTTGACAAGGTATGGGACCACCTGCCAATAGTGTATCTCTAGAGGCGAATACACTGGGTTCAACAAGAACATCTTGCAACCCGGCCCTCACATGACCGACCGCTCATTTCGCTTGAGTGTATCGAATGTATATCACCGACGGTTGGGCTCAAACCACTGTCTCCCGATAAGGGACAGCATCGAACATAGATTAAGTAGCAATAGGAATTTCTCTAGATAGGTGATCATACATCCTAATGGGAGCAACCCACATAGCCATGCTGCCTGCCCGATTTTTGTCATTTCCGGTTGATGAGGCTTGAGGTCAGAACACATCTGGTCATCATATACTTTGAATGCCACATCGTCAGATCCGCCAGATCACACTGATTGACGTCCACAAACATACTCTAGCTATCTGGCTAGAGAATGACCATTTCTCCGCCATCAGCTATGGTACGTTTGGAGAAATCAATGCGTGTAAATCCTTTTGGAAATACTCTGTCAGACATCCGTCCATACAAGTCATCCAGGAACAATATGAACTGAAGGTACTCTCCTACTGCATCTCATATAGGAATCACCCCAAGGATCAGTAGCGAGACGTCCTTGCAACCTGTAGATTCCAACCACGACAGAACCATAGTTTATCTCTGGCCGCTAAACCGGAGATTTTTAGCAGTCCTTCCGCTTATGAAAATCCACAGTCTTCAATGCTCCATCACGATCATCTTCTGATCTCTACACGTATTTGTTGGTCGGAATGGTTTTCGAATATAATTCGATCCCGGACTTTCCATACCAACAATCGTATTGGTCAACTTCGATAGTCGGTGTTTTAACTATCGAATAACGATAGTGTGCATACAATGAGTTTTGCTGATTCAACACTTAACACAACTTGACCCCTTTTAAAACATACTTAACGATATAAACCAAATTTTCTCTGATTAACTCTGATTGATTTAC
Source organism: Allium sativum (assembly GCA_030737875.1). Lineage (NCBI taxonomy): Eukaryota > Viridiplantae > Streptophyta > Magnoliopsida > Asparagales > Amaryllidaceae > Allium > Allium sativum. Next base: position 732,000,291 of record CM060922.1, on the reverse strand, counting down.
TTTGATCGATTAACTCTAATTTGACTAACTTGACCTAATTAACTCGACTAGACTAACTCGACTTGATTACTTCTATCGATTAATTAATACTTGACTTAACTTCATCCACTCGACTCTAGATCGCAGCGATCACAATGGTTACGCCTGATTCCCTCAGGAAACATCCGACCGCCGTAGGCTATCTGCAGCCCTACGAATTACGCTAGCAGTCGTACGCAATGGAAACTTCCCTAGATAACTTGGTTTGACCAACTCTAACTATATTCGATCAACTCTAATTGACTAACAAATGTTTACTATAATTTGAAAACAACATTCTTATTTCTTTTGAACTCATATCGTAATATTATTTAATTTCCAAAACCTTGCATCAGAGTTTGATATTCTCGTATAGGATAAAACCAATCTCAACACTTCACTCGTTCCAAACCAATACTATTCCTTGATAATAGTGAAGCCAACCAAATTGGGGTATTTTAGTTACCTCTCAGACCTTAATCAACAACGTTCTTACCTCAGAATAATGTTAGTTCGTCACTTAACCACCGACACTAAATCTCGTTTCAAATCTTGATTTCAGACTTGGGTTTACAAAACCTTTCCTTACATTTGAAATCCTTGTTCGAATATCCCCTCACTTAATTCCTGTAAAGTATCATTCCAATTTGAATTCGCCTTGCTTAATTTGAAACATTAAGTAAACCCTGATTTAAATCTTTATACTTACCTACCAACTTCATCTACCAAGTTTGTCGAACACTTGGGTCATAAAACATTCCATAATCTCTTAATCGAATTTATCTCCAACTAATTATTTCTTACTCGATTTCAAATTGAATTCATTACTTTAAATCATTTTAAATTAAATGGATAATTAGTTTTACCATTAACCATATTAAAATATAGTTAACTTTGCCCCAAAACCAAAATAGGATTATTATTACTTTTACAAGCTTACTCAAAATAATTTAGGTTATTAACAATACCCAGTTCAATATTCTCTTTAGATTTTTAGTTAATCGAAGATTAACTATGCTCTAACTCTACTCGTTACACTTTAACGAATATTTAAATCCATATCTATCCCTTTGTCTATTTTACTCGAAAACGGTGGATTTTATCAACCATATATATATATATATATATCAGTTAACAGTGAACTGAATTTCCTTTGTCATTTCCCTTTTCTTAAATTAATCAAATAACTTAATTGATTAAAAATCAACCTTTAATTGTTTGAAAACAAATTGTCAAATTTAACCAACCCGTAGGTAAAACCTTGGGTTTTTCTCTGCTTTCAACACTGGTATAATCCATTTAAATAACCCTTTAAACCTGATTAAAAATAGATATTTATAATTTCCATTTAAATCCCTTATATAATTTTATTTAAAACTTAATTCCAGTTATAAAATAACTTATAACTCTAACACTGCGTCGATTCACCCAACAGTCAACTGACGTCAGAAACAACACATTTTAGACCGTTCACTACCAATTACCAAATCAACATTGTCAGTTGATTTTAAACACAACACAGGTGCGTATGTATTCAACCATCAACATACAGACATGTTTTGGTGTCAGTCAAGGTGAACAATTCATATATATGCATAACAAACAAAATATAGTTAATTTGAGGAATCCGGTCGGATCCCTCCAACCTGTCCTTCTCTGCATCACAGATGTAAGTTGATAACAATATGTGAATTAAATAATTGGCAGAATATAAATAACTGCAACCATCAAACAACAACAAACAACTTGCATCCATCGCATCCAATCAGCCAATTTAAACTGTTAACTGTAAAATATATTTTACTGTGAATGTACCACATCACAGGATTTCAGAAGGTGTGAGAATTAACTCACCAGAATTTATTCTGGTCGACGGTTGACGCGTTTGTCGCTTCTAATTTGGGACGACTGTCCAAAATTAGCCGAATTTTCAACAACATCAGATTGACTCCTAGTCAGTGCCATCAGATAGGTCTCGTCCCTGCGATCCCAACGGATCTTGTTTCGTTAAATTTCGTTAACATATGCAAAAGTTATGCTATTTACAATATTTACCTAATTTAAATGAATATATATTTAATTTAATTAATTAAATTATTTTTATCTTAATTATTTCCTAATTGCGTTATTAGCCAAATTACCTTCCGTGCCCTTCTAAAAAATCCTACTTTCCCATCTCTAGCCATATCCAATTTTTAAAATTGAAAAACCATATTAATTAAGTTTAATTTCCAAAAAAAAATATTTAAAAATATTCATTTAATTATAACTTAAAAATTATAACCCGGATCAAAAATCTGCTGTAACTCATTTTAAAGTATTTTTCGATAAGAATCCAACGGTCCTTGTTTCGTGGAAATCCGACTTGTTTTGGAAAAATTATAAGCTTTTAAAGTTTATAGTTAAAAATTACAAAAATGCCCCTGGTCTATTTTTAATTCAAATTAAATTTTAAATTTAAATTTAAATTAACCATCCCATCCGTCGGATCAGTTAGGGATAGTTAGGGAGAGCAGGAAACTATATTTTCCAAACTCAAGCCTTAGACACTATTCTCTCTGTCACCCTTAGAATGTTCCGATATTTATTTTAACAAATTCTATTTTAATTATAATATATATATATATATATATTTCCAAAATAAATAAATCAATAAATATTATTTAAAAACTTACCCCGTGAAGCCCAAGCCTCTGCCTAAGAGTCTCTATCTCCCCGTCTTACTCTCCTTTCTCCCTTTCTTCCTTTTCCCTATTATTTTATTATTTTATTATTATTTCTTCCATTGCCAAAGCTTGGAAGAGGAGGAGAAGGAGTGAGTTTAAAATGAAAAGGGGGGGGGGCTATTTATAGCCGAAGAAGTCATATGGATTGCTGAGGTGGCGCGAATCCAACGGTCGAAAATGGATGGCTAGGATTAATCCTTAAATTAATTAAATTATTAATAAATTTAATAATTTATAAATAGTAAAGTGTGTTTTCTCAACCCTATTCGGACGTTAATTTGACTTACTTATTGATACCTTATCCAAAATCTTTTTCAACCATGTTGTCCAATTTTTCTTTCTCTTTAATAATATATTAAAATATTTCGAATTCGAATTCGAATTCGTTTGAACTTTCAAATAATTTAAATTCAAATTCAAAATAGTGTTTTGTGTTAGTTTCAACATCTTCCGGTCTCATGTTGGAGTATCAAACGATAACGGTTTTCAGAAATTCTTCCACCATCTGGTCCGGTTTTTAACGTACTTCAATCCTATGTATTAAAATCAAAAATCGGAGTTCGTTTAGATTTTCAACTAATTTATTTAAATTTTGTTTCCTTAATAACTTTATATATCCGTTGTAGGATTTTCCCAGACTTCATATATAGCTAATATCCTATGTTTAGAATTTTTCTGGATAGGTCTCAGGTTCCAGTTTTGCCGTTACCATTAGCAAATTCCAATTACCGTCAAAATTTAGTTCAAATTTTGGCCTTTTATTTTTTTCTTTTCCACTTACGGATGTCATTGTTGACGTAACTTGGTTGATTACCTAATTTCATCATTTCGAATTTAATGAAACTGATTTCATCGAAATCCGAGTTCGTTAGCTACTACTTCCTTTGTAAAACGTACTAATTTTAATTCAAAATTTATCCTTTTATACTGCCAGTTCACATTATATTGCAGATCCACTAAATTTCTACCATTTCGGAATAAAATATTATTATATTAATAAAATATTCAAAATTATTGAAATTAAACCATTTAAAATCCCAAAACAATATAAAAAAACATTTTTAAATATTAAACTAAATGGTCAAAAATCTGGGCCGTTACACTTGGGTAGGGGTGAGCATTTGGTTGGTTTGGTTTATCCGATGACGAAATTTGTCAAACCAAAATAAAACCAATAAAAATGAAAACCAAACCAAACCAACCAAATTAAGTTTGGTTGGTTCGGTTGGTTATCCGATTAAACCGAACTAAAAATATTTTACACTTTATGTTTGGAATGTTCACTATAATTTGAAATAAATTATAAATATATGATTAGAGTATTATTATTTATGATTTTTATGCTTTCTAATATCAATTTTGACACATAGGTAATAATTAAAATTTACTTAAATAACTCAACTAACCAAAAATATTTATCATGTTATCGATAATTTTGAAAATATAGTAAAAGTTCGGTTAATTTAGTTAAACCGATAACCAAACTTGATAAATTTTCTGGCCGATTACAAACCAATTTGATTTTAAAACCGAACCAAACCGACCAAAATAAATTGGTTCGGTTGGTTTATTTGGTTTAACCGAATAATGCTCACCCCTAGTCTTGGGGAGAGGGAGGTGGCCGGCGTCGTGCCTGGGGCGGAGGCGACGAGGTCAACGGCGGAAGGGGGGAGCGGGAAAAGGGGATCGGGCCTCTGTTACTTTTTTTTTAATTTTATTTCTCTCTCCTCGTGACTGAAGAAGAAAAGAGAGGGGGGGTGTTATAAAGAAATATATATATTTAATTATTTTTAATTTCAAAAAGGTACTTTTAATTTTGACCTCAAAACGAGACCCACCGCCTGTCGTCCATGGCTAATTACCCCCATTCCGAACACAATGGGATATGTATCGTAAGCTGATTCGACCGTTTCGATCAGTTTTCGTCAAAATCAACATATAACTCTATATATTGAATTTGAACGCACATTTCAATTTTCCGGGACCACATGCTAACTAGAAAAATTCCCGAAAAATATTTTCTAACTTTGTATTGAAGATACGGTCCTAACAAAACTAATTTCGTCGAATTCTGAGACCGTTTGAAAAATGGCCATTTTCCAGTCGATTAAAATCAACTGAAACTGGTCAAACGCGTTTTCCTTTGCTACGCTCACATATTGATTCGGAAAATTACGAAATTTGAAACCTAGCAATAACTTGACATTGCGGATCCAACAAAAGTGGTTTCATCGAAATCCGAGGTCGTTTGCAAAATGGCTATTTTTAAGGGCTGAAATTCCATTACGACTATTCTAAATTTTCAACTGGACATATCTTTTGATTCCCGCTATGAAATTTCGATTTTTCGGATTCATTGGAAAGATATTCCCAAATAGATTCAAATATTTTTGGTTTCACTAAAATACGGTTTATTCTGCACCCGGTATGTTCAATTGAAATTTGAAATCGAATTATCGAACTACCGCGCCATTTTCAATTCCTTTTATAATTTAAAATAAATATTTATATTCTAACGACGATCTATATAAATATATACGTTCGAATTCTATTCAAAATAAATTTCTCGTCGATATTATTTAAAATAATCATTTTAAATATTCAAAATTCATTAAAATTGCCAAAATAAAAATTTTAAACTGGCTCAGAATTTCCAGATTATTACAATTTACTTCAAACTGGTTTGCACATTCTTCAATATCTTATATGGGCTTATACGACCATCCAAAGATTTCCTACCTTCAAGTTCCTGCATTTAATATAAATACTCAATTAATTCTCTTACTTCAAAATCAGAAATCCAAAAACTGAGTACATTTATGCATTATTTGCAAATTGATCATGCAAACTGCAAAGAACAACCAAGTACACTACTAATGCACTAATACTTCCTGGCTTCGCTTCTACCATGTGTATTGTGCATTTTTGGACTTAGTTGTTTTGTGCGAGTTGCACTATTTACTTTCACTTGTACTTACATTTTTTTCCCTTTGGAGCATGCTATACATGTCAGCAACTCTTGTTTTGAGTGTTCATCGAAATTTGTTGGGTTAAAAACGTACATTTATAGGTCAAACCTGGGCATATATTTCAATTCAGTTTTAAGACTGAGTTACTTACAACTTAGATCTTAAAGAAATTCAGTATTTTAAGAATTTTTGTAAATTTAGTTACAAAGTTTATATATTACCTAAAGAAATCTAGTATTTTAAGAAGCAGCCCACTCTCTAATTGCTGCTGACATGGTTATCTATAGGTAATTAAATATGATATTTTCACAAGTTTCACCATCACAATTTTCATATTAGTCAAAAGTAAAGTATTTTGGAATTTTAGTGATAAGCATTTACTACTTGGTAGCATTACTAGTGGAACTAAATGCAAAGATGAGTATGTTGAGTAGTAAACCAAATTTATATCGTTTTGTGCCAAAATACATACTTCTTTGCCCATTATTAGTATACAAGCTCTACTTTCTAATTAAATTAATTACTATACAGATATGCGATTACTGGGAACTTTTGGTGTTATTATACATGTATACACACCTTGATAGTTGGTGTATGTGATCAGTTGGTAAAGCTAAGTGAAACAAGGTGTATGTGATTGGCTTAGTTTCACAGTGGATAACCTCAAATAATCTTTCCATGATTTATATTATAACCAGACCATCCTTGTATTTTGCAATATAATTCAGAGTAATAACTAAATACAAATTTAGGACTTCTTGAAACAAGCATGGAATTTTGCCATAGAAAAAATGATCAGCAAAAAGAAATCATGGATAAGTAGAAAAACCTTTGTGCATAATACTAATATTGTGTTTTCTTCCACGCTTACTTAAAACCCAAAATTACCAAGCTACGCTTCCATTATAAAATTGTATAATTCTATTGCATCACGACTGAGTTTCTAGTTGAACCATCAAGGAAGATTTATTTACAATTGTGCATGCAACGCCAACTAACTATGATGCCTATACATCTACACAACTGACTTAAGTTCATTGCAACTTGTAATGAAAGACAATTAACTCATAAGTGAAATGATGACTTAACAAAGAGACTGTAATAGTTAACAGCTCACCTCTCTGCCAATGATAGGAATTGAAGGTGCTGCAATTAACCATGATACATCGCCGAACAAAGAAACTTCTAAACGTTCGGTGCATAGTATCACCAAAGTTGCAGCGACCATAAGCTGCACCAAATTTAGCATTAGTAGAGAATATGAAAGTCCAATTGACCAAATATGACGGTGTATGCCAGTTAATTTCTTTAGACCATGGGGCAAAAAATATCAGTAACCCAAAATAACACGGAAAAGGAAACCTTATCAGCTACATGATCCAAAAAATGCCCCCAATACAGTCCCTAACTGCATCTGGAAAGAAAAAGAAAAATTAAAGTCACAAATATATTACTAGTTGTGTGCAAACACATGGGAAATGAAATTTAATAAATTTCTAGAATAAATCTCAATAGCATATACTGTTGGGGAAAAGGCTACTACAAAATAAGCATACACTGTGGAAATACTTGCATCAAAAAGCATATCTGAATAGCATAAGCATTTAATTACTTTATAGCTTTGTTTCCTCGTAACTCATCTCCTTTTTTGTCTAAACATTTGACTCATTTTCGTACTACATTGACCTCCCCAAAAAACAAACAAAATAGAGCAAATCCAAGAGACAAACAACTCAAAACCCAGCCTTAAAGAGAGAGACGCAAAGAATACCAGTGATTAAAACACAGACACACTCCAAATGGTAATTATGACGTACCCAGAAACCATCCACTTCAGGTGTTAGGTAGTCACATTCGGGAAAAGGTAGAAAGGGACCACAAATCTTTTAGGTCAGAGTAGTCGCGCTGGAATCAGCCATAATTGTTTCATCAGAGCCTGAGGATAGGGCAATGGAGGAGTTATGTGATAGATCTAAAAATATATGTATGGTTTAAATAGGAAGGCAATTGGCAAAAAACAGGCAAAAACGAAAGCAAAGCAAAACAAAAGCAAAAGTAAAACCCAAATCGAAGAATTCATCAATTACCATGAAAGCATAAGCGTATCATAGCATCGAGAGGGATCCGAAGGCAGGACCCATGAAGGCTACGCGATATAGTTGATATTACTATGATTTTAGTGTTGTATTATTGAGAATATTAGAGATTTGTTTTGAGGTTAAAGATGTCTGCCATGGATCGGTAGGAATGGATTTAGGATTTAGGGTTAAGGAGGCAGCTAGTGAATTTAGGTATGAAATTGTGGCGGGCCTTGAAATTTTGCTTGCCGCCATCTGTTAGTGGACTGTTGATAATGAAATGTTATTTGTACCAATTACGTTCTTTTATTGCTGCTCTTTATACATGTTCGTGTGAACGAATGTGAAAGTGTTGTTGCGTAACAACGAATCTTTGCCAATTCCATTATAAATCAAGGAATGAAAGTATTATTTTTGAATTTTAATTATAAATATTTATAATAAAACATTAATCATAAACATAACTATTTATCATACATTTTTTATTTTTTATTTGTTAAATCATATTACTAACTATTAGGCTTAATTATTAAATATTATTAATTCTGTCAAGTTTTTTTGATTGAAATTTAAAGAATGTAATTAATAAACTATTAATAACTAATCAAGATAAATTATTAAAGTATTAATTCATATTAATTTATTATTACTACTTAATATTTATTATATTATAACTGAATATTAGTTATTACTCGTTTGTATTTAATAACAACTATGTTTACCATTAGTTATTAATTATTGTCCATTAGTTTTTTATTTTATTTTATTATTATTTATCTATTTTATTATTTTAGTGTTGATTATTATTATTTTGTCAATTATTAATTATTATTATTATTTAATTATCAAATGTAAATATCACTTTATAATACTTAAATTTTATTATTAATTAATAATTATTAAATATTATATAATTACTATTAGAAAATCATTTAACAATAACTTTTTAAAATTAACTATTAAAAGATAATCATTGAAAGCTTATACTTATTTCTAGTATGTTTTTCGCATCTGCCTTTATCAGTTGTAAATAATATAGTTATTGCAAGTGGCATAAACAGTTGCTAAAAATATTTATTTGCTACTGGCTAAGAAGCACAGTTGCAAATAATATGCTTGTTGCAATTGTTACGAAAGCACAGTTGCTAAAAGTATGTTTTTTGCAACAGGAAGGGAAGCGCAGTTGCTAAAATTATGTTTTTCGCAACAGAAAGAAAAGGTCTATTGCTAAATCGGACCTATTGCAACAGTCATGATAGGTCTGTTGCTAAATATCATTTACTGCAACTGTCATTTATTGCCTGTTGCAAATAGCTAGTTGCAATAGGGTATTTTTCTTGTAGTGACATGAGCTAACTTCATTTTACGTGCATAGGAAATGGAGATATCAAGTGGATTTAGGGTTGGGTTAAAAGTGGAAGAAACAAAAACTTGCATGAATGGGCACTTATGTGCTACATGATCGTGAGCAAAATAAGATACATTTCAGATTTAGTTTAATTCTTGTATAGAAGTAGTTTAGTATTTTCAAAAGTTTCAGAATAGAGTGTCCCTATTATATACAGATATATGTATATATTTTTCAAAAGTTTCAGATTTATGTTCGCAGCAGTAGCCCAACGGTTAAGGACTTGCACCATGGTAACAGTGGTGCGGGTTCGAACCCGTAATAGCATGCTAAGAGCTTACCATGTGCATACGCTAAGATCAGCCACTTATGTGGTGCTCGCGGACCGGGCTAGGTGCACTAGGGAGGGTTTTACGACTCTGGTCGGTTTCCCTCCTGAACAAATTCAAAATATAAAAAAAAAATCATGTTTTGATGCTTGAACAATAGAGGCACTTTTAGGTCCTTATTATTTACAGTATTAATGAAAATATTCCCATTATTCATGTATGCACATAAGATCAGCCACTTATGTGGTGCCCGTGGACCGGGTTAAGTGCACTAGGGAGGGTTTTACGATTCTGGTCGGTTTCCCTCCTGAACAAATTCAAAATAAAAAAAATATTCGTGTTTTGATGCTTGAACAATAGAGGCTCTTTTAGGTCCTTATTATTTACAGCATTAATGAAAATATTCCCATTATTCATGTATGAACAACAAATTCTGTTTTTGATCACTGTTATTTTACTGAGAATACTTGATTTGTGTCAAAATTTATTGTCGGGATATTTACAGGTGCGTACTTACGTATGTGCATATATCACTTATAGTAAACTAACGTAATGGTCAATCTAATGTGAAATAACAAAAGGCTTGCAAATAAAACACCAACAATCACAATATATTAATCTAACATAAATCCACACAAGAAAATATCAAAAGAGACACCGGAGACATAACATGGTTCAATTAGATTGATCTAGGTCTATCAAAGTTGAACAACTTTACAGTGCAGCTAAACAATTTAAGGAAATAACTATCCAGGTTTCAAACTAAAATTTAAATCATAAAGCCCAAACATTAGATCAAAACATGATTTAAATCATAATTCTAAGATTCAAAAGGCCTATATATTAAGGTTTGTACACACTTTAAAATCAGTTTAGATTGTTGAACTTCTACACCTAAGCATGAAACTCAATTTTATTTTTTATAACTTTTTTTGGAAAACATTATAATTGGAATTATGAAACCAAACAAGCATGTTACATATGTTAATTAGATTATATCACTTATAACAGAATTGTATAATCGGCTGTGAGTAATGCATCATAGTCTAACACCAGAACGGTACTAACAATAGTCAAAATCAAATATCATATTATTATTATATTTATTTTAAACAAAGAAAATCAGAACATGGGATGAAACAAAAATATTAAAGAAGAATATAATGAAAAAACCATAGAGCACCTTATAAAGAAGTCTGTAAGTTGGATCTCCGTTGAGGACATGGGTCAGTTTGTACTTTTATTGCAATCAAAGGATAATAAATTATTAATATTTAAGATCTCCGTTGAGAGTTTTCTTTCAATTGATAACGTCGGATTAAATCGACTCTCAAATTCGCAAATCTGATTCAAAATCAGATTTTTTGAAGTGAAAAAAATGTGAATTTGTGTATAAATCCATGATAAAATTGGTTTTTTTTTTAGGCCAGGTGAATAAGGTAATTGGCCGATCAAATTGTAAACGAGGAGAAAAGAAACGGAGGAATTATCGCATTGATTTAGACGAACAAGGGGGAACGGAGCAGAGAGATACACGAAAGTTTAGATTTTTCAGTCGAAAATAATTGGCTTTAGAGAGTTTTATTTTGGCTTTTGTACGATAGGAAAAACTTTTTAACGGTCGGTTTGATTATTTTGGCTGTTTTACAGTAGGAAACCTCCCTAAGTGTTGATTTGACTATTAATCTTGAATCCCTAGTCATGTAATAAAAATGCTTTTAGTCAAATTGCGTTTTAACTCCTAGAAAGCCAATTTGTATATATGGACACAAATACTGTTAAGGCAAAACGTAATTTAAACTTTGCTCCCATATTGGCGGAAATAAAAATTTCATCTGCATTCCCTATTTGATTCATGGTTATAAACTTATAATCTCCAATAGGGAGTGCACTGACATGCATGTTTTATATAAATATAAACCCAAACCTTGCGATCGTTGAATTTGTTTGGTCATGACACAAGAAATTGTAATATTTCTAATCATGGATCCTGGCAACTGAAACTTGCTACTACAACTTATGGGATTAATAGAGACCAAGTGAAGTTCAACACCATATATCAGAATCTGCGGCCAAGCTAGATAGAGCTAAACATACATACATAGAACAATTGCAAGGTTCTGTAATGCATGGGCACCAACATGGAAATGAATAAGTTAATTCATGACGAACAAGTGCATCAGAGATGAGCGAGGAAAACAACTAATATCCTATTTAGGAATGAAGTGGTAAAACCCTCCTAGTGCACCTAGCCCGATCCGCGAGTACCACATAAATGACTGATCTTAACGTATTTACATGGTAAGCTCTTAACATGTCATTCCGGATTTCAAACCCGCACAACTGTTAACATGGTGCAAGTCTTTAACCGCTGGGCTACTACTGCGAACCAAGTCAATGAAACTACAACGAACAATCCTTATGATTGTTTGCCGTTAGAGGTAACCAATCCACAATTACATTCATCATGTTCAGAGACCAATTACTCAATTCTAGAACAAGAACGTGTTTATTTTCGAAGATACAAAAATCTACTGCTTTACTTTAGAGGATTTTGGAGCCGAGGATGAGTTGTTAGGCGACTCATACTAACAGTTTATAGAGAATATTGCAGAGAAGATTCAAGAAACTTTAAACGCCTATGGATTTCTCCAGTATGGTGACTTTGAACCCTACACATGCTCAAAGTCAAGGCAAAATCATCTATATAATAAAATCTCTTCAAATGACAAACCAAAAGACAAAGAGCGGACCAGATTTAATTTATCAGTGTATATCAAGCGGCTACATAAGAAACACGCACCCTGTCCAGCGTTAATTCTGCATCCCACTCCCGTCAGCACGTCTCCCACTTCCCTCAATCTCCTTCTTCACTCAATCTTCTTCCCCTCTCTTTTCTATAACTAAACCGAAAAAATAATTTAATTTTTAACACAGGATACTGTTAGACTTTGTATCCTAATCGAAATTATCTTCGATCGTTGTAGTATTTCAAGGATTTCTATTCAAAAAGGTATTCTGGTAATCGGTTCAATTCTTCTGCTTTTACATACTTCGATATAGTTTTATTTCTTTCTTTCGGTCTTTCAAATATGGAGTTTAATCTTTTAATGCTCATCACGAATTGATTTTGTCGTAATTATCTTTTTTGTTCTAACACTATGAGCAACTTGCAGGCTTTCGCCTTTGGTCCTCACGCATTTGCGTTGACAGTTTGATTGATCTGAAGTTTTCATTCCTGTTTTTAAGTTCTAAGCACAAGTAGACTGCCTTTGTTAACATTATTGCCTTACAGGGAGAGGAAAGGTTGTTTGGGATTGAATGGGGGCACGGGAATTATTTTCCTGTCGAGATCAGTGTTTGGGGAGAGTTTTTGCAAGCTTGGGAGGGGTTGCGGTGTAGCTGAATGAGTATACCATTGAAATACTCATTGGAAACTAGATTGATAATGAAAGCTTTTGGTCACTTGAGATAGAGGGAAAATCATTGTTGACTGACCAAAAAAGTACCCTACACACTTTGTTAACAAGTAAGTCGTTTTTGTTTCATAACTGACTACTTAACTGTGCATGTAGAATCATTTTTTTTCTCTCCACAAAGAATTAGACAAGAATGAAGTGGTTCTACTTTATATTCTTTCATTTAAAATAATTAACGTACGATTTACACTGCTTTGGTTGTGAAGGCATAATTCTGGTGATGTGCACTGCTGATGTTCACTGCTTTTCATGCTTCACTTTAGTGACTTCACTTGGTGCACTGTTTATCTGAACTTTCGTCCTTCCATTTTTTAATGTTATTTTATCTTTGATTTAGTCATTAAAAGTTAAGCACTCCTTATAGATATATCGTTCTCGATCATGTTATTATTGGATTAAAAAAAATAGATGTACTATGTTCTATACATTGCTTCACACCTCAAGTCATTGCTATGTTTGTTTTAACATTAATTTGATATACTTTGATTTTTTCTACTAATTTCCATAGCATCAACCAAAAACTGAACCATTCATTATAATTAATCTTTCTTTATCTTTATGGTACATCATAGTTGTTCCTTATTACCTTACAGTTCGGTTGCTTTTTACATGCATTTGAAGAAAATGGGTGCTTCTTTAAGAAGAGATGAGCTGGGAAGCGGTAGCTTTATAGCTCAGAGAGATGATTTGATTTCTTCAGGTGCAGTGTAGACCTAGGGTGCTGAATTTGTTGCATGATTAAAATGTTGTGTATGCAAAGTGTGCGAACATGTTTTTGTTTAGAGCAACCTGTTTGTTCATCTGTAGGCTATATTTGTTTGAATAAATGTTAGAAACACAATGACTTTTGTGAGCATTATGGCACAATATATGCTTCTATTTGTAAAAAAAAGACTCAGAGATTATGTTTTATTTGCAGAGAAATGAGACTAATTTCAGACCTTCGAATTGGCAAAATTCTTTGGAGAATATGCTGGTCTAAAGAGTGACCTACATGTTTTTTTTCAATAACACAAAGGATTCGTGGTGTTGCGCCAAACATGCAGTAATCTTCATCATCATGCCGGGACTTCGAAGAAGCATCGTTTGGGTAGACACTGGAAAATAATCAGGGGGCAAAGTTGGAGACTACACGGTAGAAGCTACAAGGGTCAGTATTAATCGAAGTTGGCTTTTCCCTGCGTTTGTTTATCTGAAATGAATAACGTAATACAGTTAGTTCTTTGATCATAGGAAGTAGTTCTATTCTGAAGAGCCACATGCATTTTTGTTTTCTAAAGTTTCAGTATTAGTACAAATGAATATATGACGTTTTTAGCAGACGCCAGTATTGAGTTTTTAGCATTAGTACAAACACAGACCTTTTACCAATTTTTTGATTTTTTTTTCTCATCCAATACAGCATAATTATCTGATCCGCATGACTTCTTTTATTAACCAGACATCATATTCAATCCGTATGCTTTAAGCCTGGGACATCTCATTTATAAAAGTCAATATAGACATTTAATTAGTTTAAAAGTAAATTCAAGTTCTTAATGCATGGACGAAAGGTGTTAGAAAGAAGAATCAAAAGGAAAAACAGAGTAATTCTTATATCAAAACAACGAGATGAATGTTTCCTACATATGTGCATAATTATAGATTCAATGGGTTGTTTTCTCTAGAATGTCAATTCATGTCAGTGCACGTATTTGCACCAGGCAATGATAATTTAACTTGAAAAATGCATTACTGGGTTTAGGAATCAAGATAAATGCATTACTGAGTTTAGGAATGATAAAAACAAAAGCTTTCCTGAGTAGTACATCAGTAAACCTGCCTATCACTACACACATTGTGCATCATTAGGATATAGTTTGTTTCACATATTGGTTTAGACTGCATATACAATGGAAGCTTTTGGAAGCTGAACAGATTACAAGTATATGAACATGAAATATGTTAACAATCATCATTATGCAATTATTCCTCAAGCAGCAATCAGTCATCCCAAAACTGTTTCATACATAAGAGAAAAATATATATTTGTTACTTTGTGGATTACGCTGGATTTTGCATCTTGCCCATTGAATAAGCAAATAGCATGGCATTATGAGTCTTGCTTCAAACATTATATTTTAGCAAGTAGCACTTCAGTACATTTGTTAACTGGATAAACTTATGACAATAGTTGGTGCTTTTAAGTAGACCAGATCGAGAGATATCTTAAGACTGAAATAAAATATGACGGCTCCGATGTATGTTACACGAGATAATATCTTTTTTATCTTTCTTTGGGCCTGTATTCTTTCAGCCTTAGCCCAAGGCCCAGTTTTGTATATTATTAACGTTTCCCTGTGTATATAAAGGGAACGTTTACATTGTTTTGTTTTTCAAGTCTGTTTTACACATTTTTACAAAAAAATCAATAAATTTCTTCTTTGATAAATCTGTGATTTCCAACTTGGTATCAGAGCCAATTCTCGCAATTTTACAATTGATCATCAGAAGTGTTGATCAATTAAGAGATCCATCAGAGTAATATCATCATTTGGATTTCCCTTCATCGAAGCTTTAGCTTCTCATTTGAAGGTTGTTGCCCTATTCCAGAAACAAGAAGCCTCGCCTATAATTAAGGTTGCTTTCTCGTTCAGAATAAGGTTTATCAGAGAAGGATCCTCCTGAAACTGATCAAGACTATTCAAGAAATCATCAAGTTTTGTATCAGTGCCTTCATAGAGTGTCAATCAGATCTGTGTATCTGTTTTTATCGATTTCTAAAGCTTTTTATCCTCATCTTGACAATCTATATTGCATTCTTCTACAAAACTTTGTGCATCTTAAAAAAACAGTCACAATTCAAAGCTTCAGAGTGTAAATCTTACCTCTGATTTTCTGTTCTTGCATCTTTGTGCATTTTCTGTTCTTGCATCTTTGTGTTTTTTTTTGTTTTTTCATCATGACAAATTCTGGAAGTGAGTCAACTCCTCAAGTTTCCAGTAACATACCTTTACCACCACAACCACCATCAGATCCCATCCAAGATTTAATGAAATCCATCATTAAGCCTTAGAGTCAACTGATCTCTACTCATCTTGATAAATCTAACTACCTGTTATGGAAATTACAGGTTGAAATAGCAGTTACAGCTTATGGTCTTGAAGACTATATTCTTGGAACAAAAATTATTCCTCCAAAATTTGTTAAAGACAGTGAAGACAAACTCGTGAGTAATCCTGAATACACAATGCATCAGAGACAAGATGGTTTGGTATGTGCATGGATGATGTCATCAATTGGTCCAACAATTTTACCACAGTTAATTTTGGTAAAAACAGCCCAAGAAGTTTGGGAAACTGTTGCAAGAAACTTCTCAAATCAGTCCTCAGCAAGAGTAATGCATTATAGAAGACAGTTGCATAGCATAAGAAAAGGTGAATCGTCTATGAATGAATACTTGTTGAAGGTTAAAAACATTTGTGATCAATTAAACTCAGCAGGTCAAAGAATACCTGAATCAGAACAGGTTATTGCTATTGTGAGTGGTTTAGATGATGAATATGAAGCTGTCACTGCAATCATATTATCCCTGGATCCAACTCCCTCATTACAATATGTGTATTCTACACTACTATCACATGAAGGTAGGATAGAACACAAGAAAACCATTAATGCTGATTTATCTGTCAATTATAATACATATGGTAGAGGAAAAAATCAAGACAAAGGCAATAATTAAAGAAATCGGTTTAATAATCAAAGAGGAGGTTGGTCTGGAAGTGGTAGAAGCAATAATAATAACAATAGAATCAGATGTCAAATTTGTGATAAAGTGGGGCACAGTGCTAGCAAGTGTTATTTTAGATTCAATACCAATTACACTCCCTCTCAACACAACAATAATGCATCTGCAAATTTGGTTAATTCTAATGAAGGCAACAAAGCACAGGCAGAAATTCATAACACAGATACTACCACTAATGATGATGTATCTGATGATTGTTGGTTTCCAGACTTAGGTGCAACAAACCATGTTACTAACAATATGAATAATCTCAATTTGGGGAACAAGGAGTATAAAGGTACCCAAAATCTCATTGTTGGTAATGGTAAAACTGCACTAATTACACACACTGGAAATGCAAGTTTAGATGGAACTAAAAACTTATTTCTAAAAAAATTATTAAGAGTTCCATCTATTAAGAAAAATTTGATGAGTGTTTCCCAATTTGCTAAGGATAATAGGGTTTATTTTGAATTTTACCCTAATTCATGCATTGTCAAAGACATACTGACACATAAAATCCTATTGCAGGGTAAAGAGAGTAATGGATTGTACAGATTTGATATTAGTTGAAATAATTCTGTGCACAATAGTGATAACTGTATACTGTCTGTTACTAATGATTCTAGCTGCATTAAGGACTTTGATTTGTGGCATTATAAACTTGGTCATCCCAGTGTAAAAATCACTAAGCATGTTATGATGAATAATAATTTTTCTGCTTATCAATTTCCTGAATCATACATGTGTTCAGCTTGCCAATTGGGAAAGAGTCATAAACTTGCATTTCCATATTCACACACTGTTTATTCTAGACCACTTGAATTGATTGCTACAGACTTTTGGGGTCTTGCACATATTAGTTCTTGTTATGGTCACAAATACTATATATCATTTATTGATGCCTATTCTAGATTTGTATGGATTTACATGTTAAAATCTAAATCTGAAACCAGTAATGTAGTGATACAGTTCATCAACAAAGTTGAAAATATTACTGGGAATAAAATTCATACATTTCAAACTGATGGTGGAAGAGAATTTTTGCCCTTAAAAACATTTTTTAATAAAAAGGGTATTAATCACAGAACTACATGTCCCTACACTTCAGAACAAAATGGATTAATTGAAAGAAAACATAGGCATATTGTTGAAACTAGTTTGAACTTGTTAGCTCAAGCATCTATGCCTTTCAAGTATTGGGCAGATGCATTTTACACAGAAGTACATTTGATCAATTTAATGCCAACTAAGGTGTTAAAATTCAAATGTCCTCAAGAAATTTTAACTAATATCAAACCAGATTACAAACATTTAAAGGTGTTTGGATGTCAATGTTTTCCATATATAAGACCTTATAATAATCATAAGTTAGATTATAGGTCTACATCTTGTACTTTTCTGGGGTATTGTAATAAACAAAAAGGGTACAAGTGTCTAGATAAAAAGGGAAGGATCTATATTTCTAGGCATGTAAAATTTAATGAACATGTATATCCATTTAGCAAGAATATTGAAAATATTTCATAAAAAGATACAAGTACTAGACAGGTAATGATCGACATACCTGATGAGACTGAAGTGCTAGTGCCAATTCATGTTGATAAACATGACACCAATGCCAACTCTCAACACACTGTGCCATCAAGTAGGCCAGGTCAAGAACAAAGCAGCAATACTAGTCCTCAACTCATCATGCCTTCAAATAGGCCAGGTCAAGAGCAATTATCCTCCAATCATCAAAGTGAAGACAATGCTCAACAAAGAAGACAAAGTATTAGTGATCCACATGATAGTCATACAGCAGATAACAGTGGAAATAATGACAATCAAGCTACTGCTGTTAATGAAGCTACAAACCAGCATCCAATGCTTACTAGAGCAAAATGTGGAATTTTCAAACCCAAATTTTTTAATGCTACGACTGTTCCTGAAGAGCCATAATCATATTTTGAAGCAGCTCAAAATGAAAATTGGAAATCATCTATGAATGATGAATACAGTGCCTTAATTAATAAAGGAACTTGGAAACTGGTTGAAAAACCAGAACACAAGAATATAATAGACTGCAGATGGGTTTTTAAGTTAAAAAGAAATGTTGATGGTTCAATTTCTAAGTACAAAGCAAGACTGGTTGCTAAAGGGTATTCACAATAGTATGGTTTTAATTTTTCAGAGACTTTTTCACCTGTTGTGAAACCTACATCAATCAGAATAATTTAGACAATTGCTTTGTATAAAAATTGGAGCATCAAACAATTAGATGTTAACAATGCATTTCTTAATGGTGATTTACAGGAAGAGGTCTACATGGAGCAACCTCAAGGCTTTGTTCAACAATCAACAAAAAATTTGGTGTGCAAACTCAACAAGGCCATCTATGGTTTGAAACAAGCTCCTAGGGTTTGGTTTGATAAACTAAAAACAACCCTTATCAATCATGGATACAGATAATCCAAATCTGATAACTCAATTTTTATTAAAATTACTAATTCGGACACAACATATATACTGATTTACGTTGATGACTTTATTATTACAGGCAGCAACACTGATGAAATCAAGGCTGTTACAAATATGCTAAATTCAGAATTCTCAATCAAAGATTTGGGTGATCTAAATTATTTCTTGGGTGTTGAAGTTAAAAGAATATCAAATTCTGAAATACATCTTAGTCAAAGAAAATATATTTCAGAAATTCTTCACAGGGCTCAAATGCACAAGGCAAATCCTTTACCAACCCCTATGATCACAAATATACAACTATCCAAGCATAAAGGAGAATCTTTTCAAGATGGAATTTTTTTTAGAAGTATTGTTGGAGCACTTCAATATGCCACTATAACCAGACCAGATATAGCTTTTAGTGTGAACAAGGTTAGCCAATATATGCAAAATCCTTTGGATAATCAATGGAAGGCAGTTAAAAGGATATTAAGATATCTCAAGGGTACTACTGAGCATGGTTTAATCCTTAAAACAAGCAACACATTAAATATTAATGCTTATGCTGATGCTGACTGGGGAACAGATTGTGATGACAGGAAATCTACTTCAGGTTACTGTATTTTTCTAGGTAAAAATCCTGTATCTTGGTGTGCTAAAAAGCAAAGTACAGTGTCCAGATCAAGTACAGAAGCAGAATTTAGAAGTGTTGCTAGTTGTACAGCTGAAGTTATGTGGATAGAATCACTATTAAGTGAATTACAGATCACATCAACCAAGAAACCTACCGTATGGTGTGATAATATTAGTGCTATATCCCTAACTTCAAATCCTGTGTTACATTCTAAAACCAAGCATATTGAATTAGATCTTTACTTCATCCGAGAGCAAGTTATAAAAGAGAAATTGAAGATCGGTTATATACCTTCCTCAGATCAGAAAGCTGACATTCTCACGAAACCCTTGTCAAGGCCAAATTTCTCCAAGCACAAAGAGGAATTAAATATAGATGTTGCCAATGAAGCTGAAAGATCGAAGAGAATCATTTTCATCCCAGAAACCTGATTTACCTCAAATTGTTGAGGTATTATGACCGATTGTTGTTAGATCTACTCTTCTCAGCTAGGACTTTATAAGAACACGATTGTTCATCGTCCAATTTAACCTCTCTCAGTA
The DNA here is from genome assembly GCA_030737875.1 of Allium sativum. Classification (NCBI taxonomy): domain Eukaryota; kingdom Viridiplantae; phylum Streptophyta; class Magnoliopsida; order Asparagales; family Amaryllidaceae; genus Allium; species Allium sativum. Next base: position 731,979,957 of record CM060922.1, on the reverse strand, counting down.
AATCGAGCTCTCTCAAGTAGTTAACTTGAGCATAGCACGATTTACCTGTCATTGAGGCCTGAAAAGAGAGCATCCTTCATCAATCAGTCTCTTGAAGTCGTTGGAGTCACCATCCTTCATCGATTTGTCTCCTGGAGTAGACGGAGTCACCATTTTTTATTCTCTCGAGAGCAAACCATAACCCTAGGTTATGTTTGAGGGGGGCAAATAAAATATGACGGCTCCGATGTATGTTACACGAGATAATATCTTTTTTATCTTTCTTTGGGCCTGTATTCTTTCAGCCTTAGCCCAAGGCCCAGTTTTGTATATTATTAACGTTTCCCTGTGTATATAAAGGGAACGTTTACATTGTTTTGTTTTTCAAGTCTGTTTTACACATTTTTACAAAACAATCAATAAATTTCTTCTTTGATTAATCTGTGATTTCCAACTGACTGAAAAGAAACAGCGCACCAACAGCAATAGCAGGCAGCACTAAAAGTGAAAATGTTATTTGAAGCATGAAATCCCATTGTTCCCACTTCTCACCCATTTTTTAAATATATAACGAGTTTAACGGTGCTTCACGCGTGATCGTGCTATAAAAGGTGTGCATGTTCTTCAGCTTCCGTATTAATTAATATTTGTAAGCCTTGAAAACAACATCTAAGATAGGCAAATGTTCTGCGTATATATAGATCGGTATGAACAGCTTTAATTTTCAACAATCCATAACCTTTTTAATTATTGTACCGTGTTTGAACAATTTTCCTATTTAAATTATGATGTGATTGCTACAATTTTGCTATCACTACTAGCTAAACTTGAATTAGACACGCCAGGCTCACTTTATTTCACTGTGATATGTCGTAAACTGTTTGAATTTCATATTTAATGAATTCATCTATTATTTGTTAAAACAATGAAAAATAACATAAAAAGGAAGAAAAGAAAAAATAATTGGTGAAAAGAAGGAAAGATAATGAAACAACAATCCACGCGCGAAGCGCGTGTCATGACCACGCGCGAAGCACGTGCCGTTACGCTCGTTTTGAAATACACTGCATCCCGTTTATAAGAAGAACTATAAGCTTTAAGAAAATTTCATGAATTTGGTATTGTCGTGCATATATATAGGAGATGAATTGAATGTTGGTCATGCATCTAATTAATCTTAAAAAATGTGTGTTTGTTTGGGTTCTACTGTAAATAATTAACATGCACGTATCTTAAAACTTATGCTTGGTAAACTGAGGATATGGATGAGATGATAGCCTCTTATAAACATCAACTGAATACTAGTATTGCATTTGTACCCTTGTTTTGGAGTCCAAGAACGTATCAATATTTTGATACAATCACGAGGATGACAACAATTTTTCAAAACTTTACAGAACTTCAATGAAATGTGATATATATATATATATATTGAATTAATTTGTTGTACTTTTCCATGAATATGATGATGATTATATATTAAATTAAGCTTTGAAGTTTGATGAATTTTTAAGTTAATTCTTATTGCTTTTTGGTGAATTTTGAAAAACAGAAATTAAATTTATGAAGTTTTAAGACATGGTTTTTTTATAATTTTAAAACTTAAACCTAACCTTAACCAAACCACCATGTCATAAATAAATATAAAAGGAAAATACACGCATGGAAAAAAGGGGCGGCACCCAGCGTGGAAAAAGAACGGTTGATTTATGAGTGGAAAGTTTTTGCGGGGAGGCAATGCATTTCCTCCATCCTTGGAAGCGCATTTGTCCAACATTCTTAAACTGTCAATTTCATCTGGTGCGCATTTGTAATGTACGGTGGAGATGATTCCAGCTGCTCCCTCTATAAAAAGGGCTATGTTATTAGGCAATTATGACTGGCTAGTTTTCCCTTTTACAGGTTTAACCGTAGGAGAAGCGTCCTTATTTTCAGTAAAGAAGACGATAATGTATTAGATAGTGTTATTTTTCATTTTTTGGGTCCAGCATGCAATGGCTTGGCCCAAATCCTATAGGCTTTAATAAATGAGCAAAAATCGTGCGGAACATGACTCCGAAATCTATGCACTAACGCATTCCAATTATCACCTGGACCCAAATAAGGGTGTTGTCCGACACTACAAGAAAATCACCATTGGATAGCATCAACGTATAGCGTTTTACTATTCCTTCTCTCCGACGCTAACTAGGTCAGCTTGTTCGACGCTGTATAATATGTAGAAGGCCTTATAATAAATAAAAGGTGGGAATTATTTTTTTGCGTGGGAAGCTGTAACTTTGGGCCTTTTTTTCCTTTCGCTCCTCTTATCTCATCGCTTCTGTAAAACAAGCCCTAGCCATCGTCGTCTTATTTGTTAAACTGCTCAAATTAACAACATTCACGCCACCGCTTGTTAGACCATGGCCGTTGTCGATCCCATTCATGTGCCACCACTATGCTAACGTCGAGCTAACGTGGATCCCAATCCCTAAACAAGAAGAAGCGATCGTCTCAATCGCCTAAAACCCTAGATTAGCGCCTCTTCAATTCGTACAGCCATGAGAGAGGTACTACAAATTGGTTATATTATTTTTCTCCACTTATGGTTCTTCATCTATTCATTAATTTCTTGTCTCACATGTTATTACATCCTTGATTACGATGTCGTGATACCTTTATCCCCAATTTTCAAGCTAACATAATAGTCGAGAATTTGAGGTTATCTATTTAACCCCATTTAGTTATGATGTGTAGAAAATATAATGAAATTTGGTGAGTATTTAACATAATTACAATAGTTTTATGTTTTTGGTTTTTTTTTGTGTGCATAGGTAACATATATTAAGTTGGACATACTATTACCTACGATATTTTAGTTGTAGTTTTATACCCTGGTCAATTATACATAGAGACAAGATTGATTCTACTTCAAGAAGTGTAAGTATTAGAGTTCTTATATATAAATCATTTGCATATACATTTTATGATGGTTTTATGACAGTACAGCTCATTTGCAACAGTTACAAAAGTTGAGCTCATTTAAACTATGCCTTCTTCAGGCAATCAATATATATTTAGTGTGGCCTTCAAACCATGGCAGTTCCCATTGAGTGATACCCAAGACTATGTTTACTAGATTAATCAAGAGGATAATGATAACAGTAGCATCTACAAATTTGTGTTTTTAAAATGAGAAAACATAATGAAGTATAAATGTTTTTGTTTATCAAAATGATGTGATTAATGGAAATACTATGGGGTCACAATTTTAATAGCATGTGATAGTCATATGGTATGAAGAACATTATTCACTAATGACTAATAAGATTCATTGACCAAGGATTAAAGGTGAAAAATATGCTAACTGATTTCTAGCATATATGTACAATAAATATAAATAGTATTTCTTTTACATAAAAGGGAGTTCTTTTTCTTTTAACTAGTTTTCCTTTTTGTCTTACCTTTCTTTCTTCCTTTTTTTTTTTCAAAAAACAGGTAAAATTTGTGAATACCTTAGCTTCAATGATAAAAACATGTCAGAATGCCCAATTGTTGTGGTTGTTAACATGCAAAATAATCAGAAGCCGTTAGATGTTAGATTAAATATATTTGATGAACAATAGTTAAATCTAGGTTGTTCACATGCAAGTTAATCATTTTCTTATACAACATATATACATGTACTTTAGATCTCATACTCATCAAGAGTATTCTTAGTAGTAGTGGCTTTTTTAGTTTACTTTTCCATTTTTTTTCATTCTTGAGTCCAAACAAGTCCTTATATTTTCATTTATAAGTGGATTTGAATATTAGCTTTTTAGTTGTTTTGGATTAGTTATAAAAAAATTCAAGTGTTTGAATAATTAACTTAGATTTTTGATGAAATTAAAAAAAATTAACGAGAATGAACAAGCTGCGAGAACAAGGATGAAATTTAGTTTTGCAACCTTTTTCTTGAGATAAGCTGCAGTAACAAGAATGCATGTGTAAACCAAAAATGAGTGGCTGAGATCTAATATTAATTACAGCTTCTTTAGTAGTATTCTATTTTTGTGATTTTGAATCAACAAGTTTTCCGAAGGACTGGTTACCCTTTTTGTATGTCAACGGCACATCCGTCATTGCTTTTCACCTTAATTTCATTGGAAGTGAAACCTTTTTCTTCTTAATTGTCGCCTATAATTCCAGCGAAACCTGTAGAATCAGTAGTTTTATGAAAAAAAAATTGTTTTTTGGTTTTTACTGGTGACTGCTTGTTTGAAGTAGAACACGGTAAAATGCTTTGTGTAGCATGGTTTAGTCCTTTTTTAACAGACGGTTCACCAGATTATATTTATGAATTGCTTCACAAATAGCTTTGAAAATGATAGACCAACAAAATTGAAAGAAATGAGCATTGAGATGATGTTAGCTGATTTATTTTTATTAACGTATTTTTCTTAGAGTGTGATTAGCATTTCAACTTCAACTTCAGCAGCTCAATATTGTTGGAAAAGTTTTCAATAGCATGACTTGTTTTATGCATCTCTTACATTTAACTTATCTGTAGTCTGTATTTCTGTTTATTTTTAATACCATGGTTTATGTATAGCATGTTGTTGATAGGGCTGTCAATGGATACCCGAAAAATCCGAAATTCGTCCGCATCCGCATCCGAAAAGTGGATAAATATCCGATATCCGGAAAAGCGGATGCGGATACGGATATAGGCATATCCGCATCCGAAAATTATCCGTCCGCTTTTTTTCACGATTATAACTTAAATTATGTGTATTTTAACATAATTAACTATACTAATCTATTATTTTGCAAAATTAAAATTCTACTAAACTCATGCATATTGCTCAAAATTATATATTATCATCATATTTATTTATTTTAGCACTTTAATAGTCATTTGGGTTGAAAAACCTTAATATTAACCTTAAAAAATTCATTTATGTTCATTGATTTGTCGACTGTTGGCGGAGCGGATAATTATCCGATATCCGTCCGTATCCGCGGATGCGGATATCCGATATCCGAAAATGGTTTTGGATGCGGATGCGGATATGACACTATCCGCATCCGAAAGTATCCGTTGACAGCCCTAGTTGTCGATTTAACTCATATGCAATTTATTTAGCATCTCCCCCCCTACTGTGGTGGGGGTGGGCTTATTTTTAGAGAAAGAGAACATGTCCTGCCAACTAATTAATCAATCATTTCTTCACTTTAGGCTTATAAAATATTTTTCATACATCTTAACTGTTAAACTTGATCTTGGTGTTCTAATATGTGAAGTATCGTGTTTTAAATGATTGAGACATCACTTGAACTTTTATTCAATAGCTCTGTAAAATTGCTTTAGATTTATAATTCATAGCAAAAGGCGACATTTTCTTTAGAGATGGAATTATGCCTACGTTGTAGTATAAAAACTGAAGTATTAACTAGCAAGTTAGTAGACTGATCAAAGACTTAATTTTAACACTTTATAATCAGTTAATTAGCTTATCGATAGACAAATCATATATCCATGTTTCCCTCTAAACTAGAATACAAATAAATTCAGTTCATAACTTTGCATCCCCATCCCATCGTTATATTATTTTGCATGGAAGCTACAAGTTTTTCTAAGTACATAGCACAAATTTGCTATGTTATGACCTGGAAAATTCCTAGAGCCTTGTATTATGTATACTTGCATATACAGTGATGAAACATGTTAATTGATTCTCCAGCTATAATTGAAACTATAATATTTTGTGAAAACTTATGAGCAAGAAACACATGTAAGATATCTCAAATAATAGCGTCTAATTTCATAATTCGTCGACTAGATAGTTTTGCTTGCAAAATCCATTTGTAGATGAGATATTATTTTCTTTCATAATCTACTAATACTTCGGCACGTATAAAAATATCCTTAAAAGAAACATTTTTCAATGTCTAGTTCTGCTTGTATCATTGACTATTTTAGTTTAAGCAATTCATTATATAAGCGAAATGCACTAATCTATGAAATCTTATAATCTATATAAAAGAAAAAAGATTTAAAAACTGTAAATTATTTTTCTTATATAGTTTTTCAGCTTTTATTTATACAAAGCACAGTTACATTATATAACGTATTTTTTAAGAAGTCATTCGACTTATAATATAAATATATTTTTAGGGATTTTAACGTTAAAAACCAATCATGTCAACAATTTTAAAGTTAGATAAAAATTGATATAGAGAGTTTGTTGAGTAAATCAAAACATATGTTAAAGTATTGTATAAATATATATTTAGCTCAAATTATGAAATCTTTATTCATCAGCTTGTGCTAGAACTGGATTTTCTATTTACTGTAACATAAATTATGTTTTATTTGTCCAGTTTGCAACATTTTTGTTGGTTTTTTGATATATAATTTATTTTTGTTTGCTTTCTGTAGACCAATGATTATTGCATAGGGAATTGCAACAAAGTTAATAGTAACTCAGAAGTGGACAGGGAGGAAGTTGAGTTATCAACAAATGGAGATTTTGAAGAAGGCAATTTTATGGCTAAGGACACCACCATTGAAGATGTGAATTCTAATTTGAAAACTGAAAATGAAAATGATTTTGGTGATATAAGTGATGTGGTATCATGGTTAGTTTGTAGTGCTGGAAGTAGAAGCAGTGTTGGATGAAGATGCCTTAATTTCCTGCTCATAGAGAGGATTGGTTGATTAGCCTGATCGGCAACCTCTTCTTCTTCAGCTAAGCTAAGTATCTCAAACTTGTTGTTAATAGTAATTTTAATATCTGTTAGGATGGGAATGCCAATCTGGCTTGCTATCCTACTCAGTGCCTCTATGTTCCAATGTTCCAACTTCAAGTCACGTAATTTGACCCAGATTGGTATTTGAGTCAGTTTTTCAAGTTGAATGCATGCCAACAATCCATTTCTTTGTTACTGTGTATCATAATTCATGAGTGAATTTGCCATTGTTAAAAATTCTGTTAAGATTAGAAACACTAGTATAGTGAACAAGGAAATTGCTTCAGTGAATAAGTAATGCGAGAAGATGGCAACAATGTCTGAAGCTGAAACTGAGAGCGAACGCAAAAATGAGAGTGTTAATCGGTTAGATTCCAAAGTAGATGACAGAATCTAAACTGATTTCGATGTTTGAAAAATTCGCTATGGTCGTTGAGGTCCACCTTATCAAAGATAAGACTGCCAAGGCGTCTCGAGGTTCTTATTCAAAATTTGGATTTCGAATTATGTTTTGTTTCGGGCTGGAGATCTTGGCTTTTTAATGAATATTGTAGGTTGCTATTTTTTTACATGTCGGAGTAAAGAGGAGGCGGATAAGGCGATTGTTGCTTGTCATAATAAGAAGACTCTTCCTGGAATAATTTTATTGTATGAGAGTTTAACCCCCTTGCATTCCAGATTATGAATGACATTAACGATCGATATTTCCCCTAGCATTGGAGCTGCCTAGGGATGTAGTGCTCGATTTAGACATTTTGAGCTTCTTAGCCTTTGTTTTGTGTGCATTGTATATTGGTTCCACACACTGGCTTAGTGACCATATCTATATCACCTGTAGTTTTATTTTTAATATTATCATCGTTTACTCTTATGCATGTTTAGTTCTGATACTGGTAGATTCACCATGAGATTCAAGTTTGTCAGAAAGCACAACATTGGGGCTAGGCGAATTAAGGGAACTTTGATGTTTTGCAGCGGTCTCAACATGAGTGGAGCATACTAGAGTGGCAGGTTAATCAGCATTGGCAGGAATATTACCTGGCTGGAGTGCTGGAGTTGTATGGATGACTGAAGAGCAGCTCTTGAGCACGAACTGGTCAACTGAGAGGCATGAGATTCTAGTGGCATGTTGACGTTAAGTACAGAGTCCTGAGCATCGGTATCAGCACATGTCAGGTTAAATGCGTACTTTTCTACAGCAATGGATTTTGAATGTTATTGTATGATTTAAATTCAGTTTTGAATTAAAATTTGAACTCTGCGGTTTATGATTGAAGTCTTTTTTGAAAACATGTCAAAAAGTATACTGGTTGAGACATCAAATGGTCGTTGTAATGATTGAGTAATCTGGCTATTCCATTAAAACCTGAGAAACATTATTTCCCAATTAACTGTAAACATATTATTGACCATTCATTCAGGATTCTATGCAGTATTACAGAACTGCTTTGAATTTTAACGAAGTAGGAAATTCTCTAAGGTGAGCAAACATAGATGAAACATGTAGAGACGTTACTTGTGTGTAAGTAGCTGAAAAAAGATGGTGCAATGATAACAAATTTTGTTGTGGAATTTACTATAGAAGTTTGATTTGCTTAACAATTGCTTGCGGTACAAAATGGTCAATTTTAGTATGACTCTTGTGGGAGCAATTTTGCTTGAAAATTTCTATTTTTGCATTCCTGCTATATATACTATTAATGTTATTCTTGCTTTTTCAATTATGTCCTTCGCTATATACATGGGTTTTGATAGCTATCTGTAATTGTAAAGTAGATGATTTGATGTTCACACTCTGAGCTACACAGCCGCAATTCCAAAGCATTGCTATTTGACCGATTGTTTATTCTTTCTTTTATAGGCAATCTGTCCTTTGCAGAAAAGTTATTAATGATATTTTGATGCAGAACGTTTGTTCCATACACTTTATGGCATAGTTGTTTCTTTTTTCTGATAGCTTCGCATGTAGATTTTAGGGTTAATTTACCATTATTGACATTCCAGTGTCAGTAATCTTGTTGCTTGTCATTATGGATTTTAATTTGCCTTGTTTGATTGCAAGAATTTGCTGGCAATGTTGCTGCATTAAATTTTCATGCATCGTTTTCTGTTATGTTCCTTAACTTGGGTTGTTTGTTATGACCATCGACATTAATGACCTTCCTAGCGTGCTTGTCCATGGCACTACATTGATCTAAAGATCTAACTGTAGGTTTGTATATATCTGTAGCTTACTATAATTCCTATGACTAACTGCTTTCTTATTTCTCGTTTTTTAGCAGAAATCGTCAGCTCTAGATTCAGCACCCAAAAAATATTATTCCTTATGTATTTATTCCACATCATAATCAAACATTTATCACCGAACCTGCTTCATTCAGGCATGTTTATCTTTTTACGTCTTTACAGAGGGGCCGTTACACTCTTGAAAAAGTTAACATGTTAATTATAGCTGCATTGAAAGAGATCGAAATATAGATATATATTTTCTTAAGAAAAGGACAAATATATTATTGGGTTAAAAGCAGTCCTGTAATTCAGAAGTTCATACACAGAAAAAGAAAAATCATCAGCACCACACATTTCAAAAGCTATGTGTTTCTTTTCAAATTTATAACTTGGGCATGATTCAGGCTTGGCATCCTATGTGGTTGGACAAATTGATCAAACTCTTAGCTGGAAGGTACTAGGTTTCATTTCCCTTTTGACAGTCAGTCTGTTTTTTTATTGTACGCATCAAATTTTCTATTTACCAGTGATGTTTATTTATAAACATCAATATAACCATTAAACCTCTAAAAAAGATTTTCTGTGGATTTGTTTCAGAAGAAATATAACCATCAAATGTTCCTTGATATATTCTTAATGTTTATATTGTTTGGTTCTTGCCTCGAACTAACTGTTATGTTTCTATACCAAACATTTCAATTTTTAATGCTAAATATGCACTGTATTTTCGCATTTGGTGTATGTTTAAGTAATGAATTGAACATTTTTGTTTGACAGCATGTTCGGTGGCTGTAAACTGTAACTTTGATGCCAATTTGATAAAAGGAGTCGTGACTGCTGAAGATGGTAAAGTATGGATTATGTATTTATATTTGTGTTGTTTTTACTATTGATATAAAAATACAATTTCGTTTTGACATTTCCATGGTCTTGAAAACATAGCTAGGTTGGTGCTGTAGGGATCATTGTTTCAAACTATGAAGCTCGTCAGCTTGATTATTCTTAGGCAACTACCAGTGGTACATTTGTTCTGCTATGCATATATACCAACATGAGTGTGCGGGAGTAAATGTAAATTACTGGGTTATAGAACTGCTAGTTTTGCTGTCTTATGACAAGGTGGCATATTTATGTTTGCAGCACACACTCGCGTACACATATGCACACATGTATGTGTGCATACATATGCATACATACAATACATGCAAAGATATAAGATATTAATCTTTACAGTAATAAATACATTACACACTTAATACATAAATATTTTAGGTCGTCAAAGCTACTCAAGTTCGTGAACCCGTTTTCATGGGTAGCGGGGGTTGCTGTGACATTGATGTCTTCAAGACATTAGCTCTTGGAGCTTCAGGAATTTTTGTAAGTACACTTATTTTTACTCATTTGTGTTGATGATTGTTTCAAGCGTGATTTATAAAATTCAATTAATTAGTACTATATCAGCATTCAACATTGCAAAGTAGTAGACTTTAATTTGCGTAGGTTTAAATGCTTCTGTATCTCTTTATCTTTCTGCATGGATATAATATATGTCAAAAGGTCAAATTCTTGACATTTAAAACTCACTTTAATATAAAATTAACTAAATTTTAACTAAAGGTTAGCTTTGTAAGTTGTTGCATGCTTGAATGCTAATTAGCTGCAATCCCTTGTATAAGTGCATCATATTTTATGTCCTAATCATATTTTTTTTTTCTTTTCCTTTGGGTTTCTATTACTTTGAGAATATATGATATAACAATTACTAATACCTTCTCTGTTTATTTGACATTAATAGGATTGCTATTGTTAGTGTTAAGGAGAAAATATCTTAAACAGAGCAAGATTAGATCTATCGTTTGTCCACTTTGTAAGTAAGTTGCTGATGACAAAATTGTATGATATATTAACATGGAAAAATCGATAAAACAATATGTATGAATTGTTAAGTTTGAATATGTTAAGAGTTGTTTGAATCATGTGTTTTGGTATATGAAAAATTATTTGAATGATATGTATAAAGTATTATGGTGCGGTTTATATATTTATTGTTTGTGAAAATATGTTTTGTGCACATATAATATACATATATATGTAATAAGCTAAAACAATAATAGATAATATCTACAAATTAATATTGTAAGCGATAGCGTTTAAAAAACGCTATAGAAACTCACTTTGGGAATGCTGTAGTATAACAAAACAAACGCTATAGAAACATACACGTAAACGCTATAGAAAGTAAGTATCGGATGATATATTCTATAGCGTTTTTTTTCGATAGCAAACACAAAACGCTATAGAAAAGTAACGTTTCATAGCGTTTCTTTTATGTTATTCAAAGCAGAAGGTCTAACATAGCTTGTCGTTATATGGCATTCTCTGAAACGCTGTGTTAGGATACAATAGCGTTTTTGAAACGCTATGAAAAACCAGTATTGTTGTAGTGCGACTCAGCCAATCAAGGTTCTAATTTCCTCCATTTTGTAATTAAACCCCGAAAGAATACGAGTTTAACTGCAAAATGGATAAATCTAAGTTTCTTGGTTGGTATGGTCCAGAAAAATACCCTATTTTGAGTTCAGACGATAAGCTATTTCGAGACAGAATTAAACAAAATTGATGATAGAGTGACCATTGAATATCTATATATATACATGTTAGGGTTTCCCCGAGATCACTACACAATTAGATTTTGAAAGAGCGAAGAAGATAACAATAACAAGCAAATTCCACCAAATAAACCTTTATTATTCCACCAATTAATTACAAAGAAAAACCTAAAATTGAGAAGATATCTCAATCCTTAAAAACAAAAACAAGTTTTTCTCCCTCAAAAGTACAAATAAATCTATCCTTAATGACATGCTTATATAGACAAATGGAAAGACTAGATCTATACCCAATTGGACCCTAAAATATCTCAGAAATAAATACTCCTCAAAACTTGTTCAAAACAAAACTTTTTCTAAAATATCTCAACAAATCCATAAAACTCGGTCAACATGTCCTAAAATCCCGCAACTTCCAATATCTCCACTTTAATATCCATGTAATAAATATCACAAACCATAACACTCCACCTTGATATGAAATCACTCCAACGCTCAAAAAAGCACCCCAAACTATGCATTTCCCTAATGAGATGCACCACATAAAAGATCTCAAAATTGCTTGTAATACCACAATGGCCTCCATGTAGACTTTGTAGCTTTACGTTGATGACTCCACCTTGATTCAGATGAACTCGCCTCTCCTAATCCAATTTGAGAACTCATAACATTCTCCACCGTTTTTCCAAGCAATTTATAAATGTTATCATTTTCCCGTTTTGCACGCAGAAGCTCCTTGTTACCCCTCCAAACTCTTGTAACTCCACCTCTAGTCGAGAAATTGCAACCTTTTTGTTCCAACAGTCCAATTGAAGCAAGATTCTTGTTAATTTCTGGGATGTACCTAACTCCCGTTAGCTTTCCCACCTTTCCATCATTCATTTTCAATCGAACCGAACCTATGTCTTTAACATGCAAATCTCGACCGTCGGCGGATTCCATTTTACTACTTTGTTCTTCATAATCAATAAATGCTTCCTTTTGATGGCACACATGGAAATAAGCTCCTGAATCAAGTATCCAATCTTTGCTTTTTCCTTTATTAATGCATAAAACATTTCCTTCAATCTCCTCACCAAAATTCACCTCATTACCGTTGTTATTTTGTTCATCAATCTTTTCTTCCAATGCCTTCATCTTCTCCTTATCCCTTTTAAGCTTGTGACAAAATCTTAGTTGATGACCGGGTTTGTCACAGTAAAAACAAACATATTCTTTTTTCATGTCCGATCTATTCGATTGCCTTTCCATATTTCATTGACTATCCCTCCTTGCAATAAAAGCTTTTCAATTGGAGTTTCAATTTTTGTTTCCTCCTTATCTTTTCCTTCCTTAAGGCTCATCCTCCGCATCTCTTCATTAAGCAAACTACTAATCACGGACCCCATTGAAACAACGCCATCCGAATTTGAGTTATTCAACGCAACCACAAGTGTTTCCCAACTTTATGGCAATGAACTCATCATCATTAAAGCTTGTGTTTCATCATCCACCTTGAAATTCACGGCAACCAATTGATTCACAATTTCCTGAAAATCATTCAGATGCTCCTCAATTGATCCACCTTCCTTAAGCTTCAGATTCACCAACCTTCTCATAAGAAGTGCCTTATTTGTTGTAGAGTTCTTCGCATAAACCCCTTCCAATTTCTTCCAAATAGCATAAGCCGATGTTTCATTAGCAACAATATGAAATACTGAATTATCCAAAAAAAACATCGAATAGATGCAGCGGCGTTCCTATCCATAGTCTCCCATTTTGCTTCGGATAGATTGCTAGGTTTTCCCCCATTATTCTCCAGTGGCTGATGAAGATCATTAAGATAAAGGAAATCTTCCATCTTTGCCTTCCATAATCCCCAATTTCTTCCATTAAGCTTTTCAATAACAATTTTATCCATATTCAAACCCTCTCCAAAAAATTTGTGTAGAAGGCTCTGATACCAATTGTTAGGGTTTCCCCGAGATCACTACACAATTAGATTTTGAAAGAGCGAAGAAGATAACAATAACAAACAAATACCACCAAATAAACCTTTATTATTCCACCAATTAATTACAAAGAAAGACCTAAAATTGAGAAGATATCTGAAACACCCCACCTCCGTTAGGGTCACTCTCAAAGGGAATGCCCTAATTTTGGTGGAGGTTTATAAGTACAAGTCACAGATATACAAGACAGATATAAGAAACACATATTTGTAAAACAGCGGAAGAACAACAAACTTTATTTCAATAAGTCAAATACGTGTTACAACAACATCCTTTCCAAAAACATAACATAACACTTTCATAATCTGTCTTGAGTACATTATTTAAAGAAGCATAAATAAAACATAGATAAACTGCAAAAGCCCCATAGTGGATTGTCCAAAGCCATAGTTCAAAACAGGAAAGTCCAAGCAATACATTTCTCTTCTTCAAGCTGGATGTCAAGGCTGATCAAGCTGCTGTGTTCCCTCCCTGAGGACCTGGGGGGGGAAACGGAAGAAAGAAGACGAAAGAAAAATAGAGTCAGACATAAAGCCTGAGTAAGTCTAGTACTACTTTGTCTATGAATAAAGAACTGGGTATGATAAGTAAAACAGGAAGTGGGCAAACACTATGAACTTGGTTAAGTTATCTAGGGTCGAATATACTATCGTACCCCATGTTAATCTCTGAACCCATATAAACCAGTTTCCAATTTGCACCCCATAATCAGGGTGATGTGATCCATTCAATGATGATCGGCTCCTACTCGCATAGTTACATGTGTCTTACGGCCCCTGATGTCTGTAGTTACCTATGCTGGTCCCACTATGGGGTGTATCAAGTCCCATAGTGGCAACCCGACACAACCTTAGAGTGCACAGGTATGCTACTGGTGTCCAGTGCCTTATTTTTCTGCGCCGGAGTGTGTGCACGCCCGCACTCCGTTAGAACCTACACTGCTACACCACCGCCGTCGCTTTGACCTCTTACAATCAGCCCAGTAATCGTGCCCCACCCTGCCTAGTTTCAGGGTATCATGATACCTTTGTAGGGTTACTGCGAAAAGGGTCCTCCGCTACTAGGTTTTCTATCTCTAGCCAACATGCTAAGTTGGTTAAGTGTTTTCTAACCTAACCCCCACCAGTTCGTTTAGTTTAGCATGTTCCATTTTGATTAAGTCTTTAGTTCACTTAATCCTATCAATCCTGACTCAGCCTTAATCGTCTTATTAAGGCCCTGACCTCTCACATTAGACAGGTATTGTTGTGGCTGCCTGTTGCCGGTTGGTTCCGGGCAGTCTTACGCCACAACTCAGTCTAACCTCGGGTCCTTGCTGGGCTCCATGTTTAACCTCCCACATTGGATAGGTATTGTTGTGACTACTGGACAGCCGGGCGGTTCCGGGCAGGTTTACATCACAACTCAATCCAATCTCGGGTTAAACACATCATATGTTCTACATTTACATATCTTGTCATTCTTCTTTATTTCTTATATGTAAATATTTGCGGCCCATTATTAAGTTAATGGTGTAAAGGTTACACCAATCATGGGCCCAACCCATACTTGAATTTGGGCCCTTCTATTTTATATTTTCATTCATTAATTAATATTAACCCAACGCTATTTTCCCCCGTTTTACACTTCCGTTCATATATATTGGGCTTAGCCTTTTAAAGCCCAATTTAGCCATGCGAAAGGGGAGGCTTATGGCGTATACACAAAGAGGGGAAGGTGAGCGCATGAACTTGCAATACGACGTTGGAAATACAAATTAGAAATTGGTGTACTTGCATAGTGGTAACATAGGTGACATGAATCAAAGCATGTGAACTTGTAATTGAGATATCATTATTGTCACATGAACCCATATTTTTATTTAGGCATAATTATTCCTAGCATGAACATAGCATAATGTCAAACATAAGCATGGCATAAATATTTCTAGCATGAACATAGCATTATGTCAACATAAGCATGGCATAAATACTTCTAGCATAAGCATGGCATAAGTATAGTTAAATTTGTTCATGGCATAAACATAAACAAGTCATGTTCATAAGGTTTCTACATGTTTACAAAGGGGATACTTTGTTACTAACACAAAAGCATAGTCCAACTTAATCATGATTTAAGTCTAATCACATAACGACGGTATAAATATTCTTATGCATAAATTTTCCTAATCATGGTGTTTGCTTTAAACTTGCAAAAAGGGATTTTTGAGTCTAACCTAGCCATGTCTCACATATGTCATCATATAATTCTTTTAAACAAGATAGACTTAATCATAGGTTTCAATTATGCCAAATATCATTCATAGCCTAGCCATATTCATAAGTTTTGCAAATACATGGATTATGGTGTCAAAATTCCAACATAGTTTCATATGAACTATAACAACCAAACTTGTTTCAATTACTTGCAAAATGATTTATGCACAAAATATACATCATGATGGCATAATAACAAAGCCCAAACTCGCATAAATTTCAATCAACTACATACATGTAGCTTCAACATAGATAACATAATTTGCGCAATATTCCAAACGTAAACTTGTATAGAACTACCGCATGTAGTTCTTTATAACATAATCCATAAATATCCAAACGTATATAAATTGACAAGAACGCATAAATATGAATTACTTCCATTGCCACAATTCAAGCATACACATCAACACAGTTGTTTATTATACCAAAGTAATACTCTACTTACAATGGTTGCGGCGAATTCTCTAATTAAGAGACACGATTTCTTTGTTGAATTGATTAGCTTTAGGTTGCTTGAATTGCTTTAGGCTTTAGAACTTTCTCCCTAATCCTCTCTTTAGTTGGCGGCTATTCTTTGTCGTTCCTCAGCAACATGGCGGCTATAATCTTATTTTGAATGAATAGATTAGGGTTTAGTCTAGGGTTGTTTATATAGAGGTTAGGAATTGATTAGGACCATTGATGTTGCTAGGTTAGATCATAGCCATTCATTAGATAGAGAGACCAATCAAAACTTGCCACCTAGCCCTAGTGACAAAGCAGACCACTGAAATTCGACCAAACACAGACCTGGCCAGCCAGGGCTAGACCAGACCTGGCCAGCAGGTAATTTTTTTGACCTGGGCGCACTTGGCAGGTGCGCCAGGTCAAAAATGTACTGGCGCACTTCACAGGTGCGCCAGTGCATTTTTGTTCTGGCGCACTTCCCAAGTGCGCCAGTGCATTCTGACCCGTTTTCCGGTTTTTCGCCCAACTTCGTTCGTCCATAACTTCTTCATACGATATCCGTTTTTCGAAAACTCGGACTCTATTTCGCGTATTTTTCCGAGACGAACGTAATGGCGTATCCCGTTTCCCTTAGTTCTTTGATTTGAAATTAATTATACTTTAATTTGTGAGTTTCACAGTCATAGAATTCGCGGGGTGTTACATTCTCCCCCACTTAAAAGGATTTCGTCCCCGAAATCTTCAAGCTAGGAGGAATGTATATCCTAACATCCAATCATCCATCTACTCATCCATCAAACACGAGCATCCATTGACCTTAAAAGACTTCTAATGCTTCATGATCATATGCGAAGTGTGTGTGTACATGTACTTATCTAATGCAAAATCAGGCGGTCTACTGATTCAGTTGACCTCCTTAATGCGAATTATGTAAGTGCCATGAATCCATTATGTATGCAAATTTTCCTATTCATGATTCTACATGAGTGCACAATCATTCAATACAAATGCAACATCCATATGACAACACATTAAAGTTCAACCACATACGAATGCAAACATATATATGCATATGCAATATGAAGTGACTGAGCCGATCTAACCCTAGATTGTGAGTGTATATGCAACCACGAGCAACCACTAGCAATCACTTGCAACCACTTGCGACCATCATCCATAACATGTTTCAATTACATGTTTCCATCCAAAGGGTTTCTACCTAAAAGATAAGGCCGAGGAAATATACCTAAAAAAAGATAGATAAAAGCGCAACTTAAAGAAAAAGAAAGATGAAGGATGTACCCTCGAACAGAAAAGGGTAGGCAGTGCGGATTCTAGCTTCAGTTTCCCAAGTCGCGTCTCCCTCGGCGTCGCTCCACTGAACTTTGACGAGCTTGACTTCACGGTTGCGTAGCTTCTTCACTTCCGTTCCTAATATGCGGGTTAAAACTTTCCTCACGGTTGCTTCTCGCTCCACTTCAGCTTCTTCTAGGATATCTGGCATTACCACTTCAGCAGACTCATGTAGACATTTTCGGAGGTGTGAAACGTGAAAGACGTTGTGAACTCCGGCCAATTTTTTTTTCGGGTAGCTCTAATCTATAGGTCATTTTCCAAATTTTCTCAATGATAGGAAATGGTCCTACCTAAAGGTATAGTCGAATGATAGAAGCAAGTAAAAACTTTGTGCCCATTAGGCAATGTCAAAACTGGAAATCTATGCCACATATATATTGATTAGGAGAAGAACTCTCTAAGCATCAGCCCCGAAGACCGAAATCAACATCAGACTGACACCCAAAGAATTACTCAACCCAACCACCATATATGATTCTAGGAAACTAAGCATGATGGACTCCTTTTAGGTCACAAGGGAGTCCCTTCCTAAGACCAACCCGTATCCTATAAAACCCAAAAACTTTAGTCAAACCAATGAACACCCTCGAGCCCCAACATGTGTTACTAACAGATGAGTCATACTCCCTATGGGGTTTGCAACAGAAAATGGATTAAGAATAGGACCGAGAGGATATACACAAAAGATAGCATGCACGAATCTAGTCTTCAATCTTCTAAGTCGCATTTCCTTGAGCTTAACTCCATTATGCTTTGTCTGCCTTTAACTTCACAATTTCGTAGTTTCTTAATTCTTATTTCCAAAATATGAGTTGGAACCCTTGCCTCTCGTTCCTTTTTCACTTATTCTCCTTCCAGTATACTTGGCTCAAGCATAACTGCGTACTCATGGTCCCATGCAAGCTCTCCAAAATTCACTAGTGAATCTTGGATCTTGTTAACTTACTAGAAGGTATTCCACATAGATGAATTATCTCTAGAAAATAAACAAATGTCAACTAAGTTGCCAAATGTACTTACTAAGGTGATTCTCCATAACTCATTCATAAGCGAAATGAACTTTCTGCCTTAGTGGCGAACACTACTGGAGCGCCCTATTCTGAAATGCTCCTCCTAATGAACCCCTTTTCTAGAAGCTCTTTCTTTTCTCGTGGAGCCATATGTCTAACGGGCAACGCAACGGGCTTTGCATTATCTACTAGATATACGCGGAAGTCTATTTCCCGCTTTGGAGGCAAGCCCCTCACCTTTTTGAAGACATCCGGATATTCCCGGACCACTCTAACTGATTGCAAATTTTCAACAGAGGCATCTAGCGATTCAGGATAACTAAGCACAACCGCATACGAGGGATTACAAGAAATTTCCAAAGTATTACCGAGCTGGGTTAGGAGCCTAACAACCCTTTTCTCACAATCAAGGATGGCCCCATTACTGGATAGCCAATCCATGCCCAAAATCAAACCATACCCCGAGAAGCCCAAAACAAAGGCACTACATAGAAATTCAACACTTAGAATAGAAATTTTCAATCCCACACAGATCATAGACAAATGAGCTGGGCCCCCAATTGGGTTTGAAACAATTAAGGGGTCCTCTACCATACTAGTTTTTAGGTGCAGAGATTTTACTAAAGCAGACGAGATAAAGGAGTGTGATGCGCCAGAATCAAATAAAGTGCGAACGGGGTGATCATAAAGATAAACTACACTTTCTACAGAAGTGTTTGTACCTCTCTGTTGCAGAGGTGGTGCTTCCAGCACATGAACCTGTGCCCCTGGGGTGGATCCAGTCCTCTGCCCCTGTCCTCGTTTCTTTGGGCAGTCCTTAGCCCTGTGGCCTACCTCACCGCAAGAAAAGCACCCACCATTCATCTTGGCCTTCTTTTTCCGGCAATCTTTCACTAAGTGCCCCACTTTGCCACAGAAATTGCACTTCCTCTTCTCTCGGGACTTGTTGTCTTTCCCGCCCTTCTCAAAGTCTGTCTTCTCAGGGCGGTCTTTGCTGATGTGTCCAGTCTCCCCACAATGAAAACATTCTCCTTGCTTTCTTTTCCTTTTTCTACAATCCTTGGCTATGTGCCCCTCCGTACCACAAAAATTGCATTTCCTTTTTTCTCGTTTCTTATTATTACTGTTATGATCCTTTCTTGTTTGACTATTATTCGTCTTCCTACTCTGGGACTCATCCACTTGCTGGTTCACGTGGAGGAGGAGGAGTGAAAGCGTCAGCAGCGGGGGAGTAAGGTCTCCAGACATGCTGAAACAGAAAGGATAGATTCAAAACGAAGGATAAGAGATAATACCTATGGCTTTGGGGGGGGCTTTGCCTTTTAAAACAAAATAATATTTTATCTTTTAAAAATGCTTCTTTAAATTTCCTTTTTGAAAATAAATTTTCAAAACTTTTTTTTTATCTTATCTGGTAAACCTATGCTCTGATACCAAGTGAAACACCCCACCTCCGTTAGGGTCACTCTCAAAGGGAATGCCCTAATTTTGGTGGAGGTTTATAAGTACAAGTCACAGATATACAAGACAGATATAAGAAACACATATTTGTAAAACAGCGGAAGAACAACAAACTTTATTTCAATAAGTCAAATACGTGTTACAACAACATCCTTTCCAAAAACATAACATAACACTTTCATAATCTGTCTTGAGTACATTATTTAAAGAAGCATAAATAAAACATAGATAAACTGCAAAAGCCCCATAGTGGATTGTCCAAAGCCATAGTTCAAAACAGGAAAGTCCAAGCAATACATTTCTCTTCTTCAAGCTGGATGTCAAGGCTGATCAAGCTGCTGTGTTCCCTCCCTGAGGACCTGGGGGGGGAAACGGAAGAAAGAAGACGAAAGAAAAATAGAGTCAAACATAAAGCCTGAGTAAGTCTAGTACTACTTTGTCTATGAATAAAGAACTGGGTATGATAAGTAAAACAGGAAGTGGGCAAACACTATGAACTTGGTTAAGTTATCTAGGGTCGAATATACTATCGTACCCCATGTTAATCTCTGAACCCATATAAACCAGTTTCCAATTTGCACCCCATAATCAGGGTGATGTGATCCATTCAATGATGATCGGCTCCTACTCGCATAGTTACATGTGTCTTACGGCCCCCGATGTCTGTAGTTACCTATGCTGGTCCCACTATGGGGTGTATCAAGTCCCATAGTGGCAACCCGACACAACCTTAGAGTGCACAGGTATGCTACTGGTGTCCAGTGCCTTATTTTTCTGCGCCGGAGTGTGTGCACGCCCGCACTCCGTTAGAACCTACACTGCTACACCACCGCCATCGCTTTGACCTCTTACAATCAGCCCAGTAATCGTGCCCCACCCTGCCTAGTTTCAGGGTATCATGATACCTTTGTAGGGTTACTGCGAAAAGGGTCCTCCGCTACTAGGTTTTCTATCTCTAGCCAACATGCTAAGTTGGTTAAGTGTTTTCTAACCTAACCCCCACCAGTCCGTTTAGTTTAGCATGTTCCATTTTGATTAAGTCTTTAGTTCACTTAATCCTATCAATCCTGACTCAGCCTTAATCGTCTTATTAAGGCCCTGACCTCTCACATTAGACAGGTATTGTTGTGGCTGCCTGTTGCCGGTTGGTTCCGGGCAGTCTTACGCCACAACTCAGTCTAACCTCGGGTCCTTGCTGGGCTCCATGTTTAACCTCCCACATTGGATAGGTATTGTTGTGACTACTGGACAGCCGGGCGGTTCCGGGCAGGTTTACATCACAACTCAATCCAACCTCGGGTTAAACACATCATATGTTCTACATTTACATATCTTGTCATTCTTCTTTATTTCTTATATGTAAATATTTGCGGCCCATTATTAAGTTAATGGTGTAAAGGTTACACCAATCATGGGCCCAACCCATACTTGAATTTGGGCCCTTCTATTTTATATTTTCATTCATTAATTAATATTAACCCAACGCTATTTTCCCCCGTTTTACACTTCCGTTCATATATATTGGGCTTAGCCTTTTAAAGCCCAATTTAGCCATGCGAAAGGGGAGGCTTATGGCGTATACACAAAGAGGGGAAGGTGAGCGCATGAACTTGCAATACGACGTTGGAAATACAAATTAGAAATTGGTGTACTTGCATAGTGGTAACATAGGTGACATGAATCAAAGCATGTGAACTTGTAATTGAGATATCATTATTGTCACATGAACCCATATTTTTATTTAGGCATAATTATTCCTAGCATGAACATAGCATAATGTCAAACATAAGCATGGCATAAATATTTCTAGCATGAACATAGCATTATGTCAACATAAGCATGGCATAAATACTTCTAGCATAAGCATGGCATAAGTATAGTTAAATTTGTTCATGGCATAAACATAAACAAGTCATGTTCATAAGGTTTCTACATGTTTACAAAGGGGATACTTTGTTACTAACACAAAAGCATAGTCCAACTTAATCATGATTTAAGTCTAATCACATAACGACGGTATAAATATTCTTATGCATAAATTTTCCTAATCATGGTGTTTGCTTTAAACTTGCAAAAAGGGATTTTTGAGTCTAACCTAGCCATGTCTCACATATGTCATCATATAATTCTTTTAAACAAGATAGACTTAATCATAGGTTTCAATTATGCCAAATATCATTCATAGCCTAGCCATATTCATAAGTTTTGCAAATACATGGATTATGGTGTCAAAATTCCAACATAGTTTCATATGAACTATAACAACCAAACTTGTTTCAATTACTTGCAAAATGATTTATGCACAAAATATACATCATGATGGCATAATAACAAAGCCCAAACTCGCATAAATTTCAATCAACTACATACATGTAGCTTCAACATAGATAACATAATTTGCGCAATATTCCAAACGTAAACTTGTATAGAACTACCGCATGTAGTTCTTTATAACATAATCCATAAATATCCAAACGTATATAAATTGACAAGAACGCATAAATATGAATTACTTCCATTGCCACAATTCAAGCATACACATCAACACAGTTGTTTATTATACCAAAGTAATACTCTACTTACAATGGTTGCGGCGAATTCTCTAATTAAGAGACACGATTTCTTTGTTGAATTGATTAGCTTTAGGTTGCTTGAATTGCTTTAGGCTTTAGAACTTTCTCCCTAATCCTCTCTTTAGTTGGCGGCTATTCTTTGTCGTTCCTCAGCAACATGGCGGCTATAATCTTATTTTGAATGAATAGATTAGGGTTTAGTCTAGGGTTGTTTATATAGAGGTTAGGAATTGATTAGGACCATTGATGTTGCTAGGTTAGATCATAGCCATTCATTAGATAGAGAGACCAATCAAAACTTGCCACCTAGCCCTAGTGACAAAGCAGACCACTGAAATTCGACCAAACACAGACCTGGCCAGCCAGGGCTAGACCAGACCTGGCCAGCAGGTAATTTTTTTGACCTGGGCGCACTTGGCAGGTGCGCCAGGTCAAAAATGTACTGGCGCACTTCACAGGTGCGCCAGTGCATTTTTGTTCTGGCGCACTTCCCAAGTACGCCAGTGCATTCTGACCCGTTTTCCGGTTTTTCGCCCAACTTCGTTCGTCCATAACTTCTTCATACGATATCCGTTTTTCGAAAACTCGGACTCTATTTCGCGTATTTTTCCGAGACGAACGTAATGGCGTATCCCGTTTCCCTTAGTTCTTTGATTTGAAATTAATTATACTTTAATTTGTGAGTTTCACAGTCATAGAATTCGCGGGGTGTTACAATATCTCAATCCCTAAAAACAAAAACAAGTTTTTCTCCCTTAAAAGTACAAATAAATCTATCCCTAATGATATGCTTATATAGACAAATGGAAAGACTAGATCTATACCCAATTGGGCCCTAAAATATCTCAGAAATAAATACTCCTCAAAACTTGTTCAAAATAAAACTTTTTCTAAAATATCTCAACAAATCCATAAAACTCGGTCAACATGTCCTAAAATCCCGCAACTTCCAATATCTCCACTTTAATATCCATGTGATAAATATCACAAACCATACCAATACACACACACAACAAAAAAAAGAAAAATTAAGAGAACACCATGCTCACTATACGTAACTTCTTGATTTTCACCAAACATTCTCATTTTTTCTATCTTGTTTTCCTTCTATTAACTTATTTAAATATACATGAGTGCTTTAAATTGAGTGCTAATTTGATGCTTAGGATCAGAGGTGTCGTAATACGTGTGTGGGTATATGTGTGTATATATATACAGGAGCAGAGCCACATTGTGGGTGGCTTGGGCACGTGCCCTAGAAAATTAGAAAACCAAAGGAAAAAAAAATTGTCAACATTACTGAAACAAAAGGAAAGGAGGGTTAAAAAAACGAGGTTCCTGCTTGCTGAAAAGGGAAAGAAAACCTAATTGATCTCGTTCCCATCGAAACGGCACTCCACCGGACTGTCTCTCCTCCATCAGACCTCCGTAGTACTGCTAACGACGACAGCGCTCCGCCTTTGCAAATGCATGGTGAATGATTTCGATTTACTGATTTGATGTATGCTATTTTCATTGGGATGTAATACCATCGCTTTGTTGGAAGTTTGTTTTGATAAAAATGAGTTTTGGCTTCAACTTTTTACTGTAGAACTAATATTTTGTTGGTGTAAATTTGAGATTGTTATGTTAGATGGTTTGTTGGTTGATTTAATGGCTAATTTATTTATTTTTACATATAATCAAATGCTCAACAATGGTGGAAAAAAAATTCAGGACCTGCCGCCCCGAACCCCTTCTCTTAATGTCCTACCCCTATATGGACTTTCTGGCTCCGCCAGTGTATTTATATGGCATTTGGGGTGCCATAGAATCCCCCCCTCTCTCTCTTTCTATATATATATATATATATGTGTGTGTGTGTGTGTGTGTGTGTGTGTACGTGTGTGTGTGTATATATATATGTGTATATATATATATATATATATATGAAAATGGGTAAACCGTCTCATTAAAACCCCGAACTAGAACTCGCCATGAGTACTAGACAAGAAAAAAGAGTGCGGTGTTTTATTGACAACGAATCAATAAAACGTACAAAGAAGTACAGACTGGTCAGCAACTCAACTATATTCTGCTGGCAACCCAAAAAAATAAAACAAACAAAACTAACCGGCAAAAAAAGACATAAATATGTACGTTGACTGGCACGCGTTACACTTAATCACTGTAACCTAAAAGAGAATTAAAGCACTTTGAACTGGTTATTTCCCAAAATAAAACCCCAGGAAAATCCCCAAATTGCTCATGAGGCCAACAGCCCATCGATCGCCGATCGGGATTTCGCTCTCTTTGATTTCTACAATAAGTATCTTACCTTAATCTCTAAGAATTCCCATCTACGAAACTTATTCCAACTTTGGCTACTATGTATTCTAAGATTTCTTTCATTCCATATGTGATAAACAGTGGTTGTTATGGCATAAAAAGCCGCATCTTGGCTAAATGACGCAGAGGTGAAGGAGTTTTTCAGCATCGTGATTTCATCTTCAAGCGTCAACGAATTCGAAATCGAGGGAGGAAGACCCAGTTTGAGGCGACATCTACCCCAAAGATATGCAGCATACATGCATTGGAAGAACAGGTGATTCCTGGACTCAAGCTGTTCATTGCATAGAACACATACTGGATCAATATCATAACTCCAATCTACCATAAAATCCTTCGTGCTTAACCGATTTAAAATGGCCTTGTATGTACATAATGACATCTTAGGATTGTTAATATAGTGCCATAAAATTTTGCATCACATTGGCACACTGTCATGATTTCTCGATATATCCCATGCCGAGTAGAAAGTGAATCCATCTTTTTTGTCAAATCAGCTCCAGTAATCTTCTTCCTCATTACTTCGTAAATTAACCTCTTTTATTTAGGATGATAATTGTCTTGCGGCAGGTGAACAATTCGGGTTAAAGACACCATCTTGTATTATGTAATTAACAGTTTGATCATCTCCACCAAATAAACTTAAGTGGTCCTATCCAAGCATTTTCACCATAATACCATTGTTAATCCATGGATCAAACCAAAGCTTAGTGTCCATCCCGTTGACTATACATCGATTGATGCATTGCAGACTCTTATGCCTATGTTTGAGAATGGTTTTCCACATCCCAGAGCTGTTGTTATCAATATCCATCAACCAAAACAATTTTTCTGAACAATATTTTCTCATCATCCACTTTTTCCACAAACTGTTTCCATTGACAAAATGCCAAAGAAGTATAAGGGCTGCTACAGTTTTTATATCTTTAAAATTACGTAAACCAACCCCTCCTTCAGATTTCGGAGTATACAACTTGCCCAAGCAATTTGCGTTCCCCCATATGAAATTAGCACAAAGCTTATTGATTTTTCCTATCGTAGCCTCCGATAATTGGTATGTCATCATCCAATACATAATCATTGGTGTGATAACAGTTCTAATTATTTCAATTTTCCCTGCCATCGAAAGAAGTCTACAATCCCAGATGTCTATATTTCCACTAATTTTATCAATTAGTTCGCCACAATCAGAAAAATGGAGATAACTATTCGAGAGAGGGACACCTAAATATTTTACTGGAAGTCTGCCTTCATTTATATTAGCTCCTGCAGTAACTGAAACTTGTTGTTGACATCTTTGCTGAAAAAATCTTGGATTTCATATTATTAATTTTAAGACCAGCATTCTCCTTCAAAAGGTTCAAAATAGAATTAATCTCCTTTATCCCTTTAGCCTTTTCTTTAAAAAAAATCATCAAATCATTTGCATAAATCAAATGCGTAATAGATGGCTCTTGATTATAAATAGGTTGAATCAGTCTTGCATTCGCTGCTTTGAACATAAGAATGGAAAAGAATTCCATAGCCACACAAAACAAGTATGGAGATAGAGGGTCTCCTTGCCTAAGACCTTTGTTACTATATAAAAAGCCTTTGGGACTGCTTTGAACCAAAATAGAAAAAGTAGGAGTAGTAATGCAGGTTTTGATAATGCGCACAATTTTATTAGGAAAACCCATTGTCAAAAGCATGTGACAAATGAAATTCTTATTTACCATATCATACGCTTTTTGCAGATCAATTTTTGTGCAAACTTTCCCACTCCCCTTCATATTAAACTGTCTAATTTGTTCATGTGCTAGCAGGATATTTTCAGCTATATATCTACCTGCAATGAAGGCAGACTGGTTATCAGAAATCAAATGTTTAGGTATGGTTTGATTCTTTTGCAAATAACTTTAGAGATAATTTTATATATAACATTACAACACGCAGTGGGTCTGTAATCAGAAATAGTAATGGGTTTATCAATTTTGGGTATCAAGGTTATAAAAGTGTGATTTATGCCCTTAGCAAGATTTCCAGTATAGAAGACCTCCTGAATCATCTCTAACATGTCAAGTTTAAGCTCCTCCTAATGAAATTTAAAGAATTTAGCCGTAAAACCATCTGACCCTGGGCTTTTATCATCTAGGTTAGAAAAAATAGCTTTTCTAATTTCGTCCATATTAATCTCTTCATTCAGATGCCTTCTTCCCCTGTCATTAATGACATTAATACAAATAAAGAAGAGGCTTCATAGTCATTACAGCATATACGATATTATATATTATCATTCTTTTTCATTCTTTTACATTATATTGGGCTGCGTCCCTGGGCTTGGCCCATTTGCTCATTTCATATTATATAATGCTTTGTTTGTACATACGAGATATCAATTTACATTCTATCATTTCTATTTTACTCACAAAAGCAATAAAACATTTCTTGCTCATTTCATTCAAATCTCAACTTGGTATCAGAGCAAACCTTTATGCTTAACAACATCAGTTTGATTTGTGAATACCACTGAATCTCAGATCGTGTTATTACTGAGATTTTTTTGTCCATCAAAAAGGTTTCATCATTTGGAACCCTCTCATCAAAGTATCATCTCATCCCTAGAGAGTTTTGGCCACATTCAAGAGAATTGTGCCTTGCTGAGAATTACTTCTGGCTGCATCAATTCTCCACAGTGAAGCTTTTGTGGTAAATCCATCTGAATTTGCAAGATTTTCGATCAAGAAGTTAAAGAAACTATTGCGGTTGATCATAGAGCCATCCAAGCAAACTTGTCAACATTCAAGAAAACTCATCATCCAAGTTTATAAGGTTGCTACAGTGATCAACCACAAAATTTATTTGAATTCTCAATTCAAAAATCCATAGTTCATTACCTGTTGCTGATCTCGAGTTTGTTATCTGTCATGACTAAAGAAGGTGGTGATGGCAATGCTACACCAAGTTTATCCACTTCAAGAGGATCTGTTACTCAAGAACAACATGATCTAATCCAAGATTTGATGAAAGCTATCATTAAACCTCAGAGTAAACTCATTTCTATCCATCTCGATGAATCCAATTACCTGCTGTGGAAATTACAGATAGAAACAGCAGTTAGAGGGTATGGTCTTGAAGACTATATTTTTGGAACAAAAATATTACCATCAAAATTTATTCGTGATAATGAGGAAAAGCTTATGCCAAATCCTGAATTCTTCGCATATCAGAGACAAGACTGTCTTATTTGTTCATGGATGATGTCATCCATTGGAGCAACCATCTTGCAATAGTTAATTGGAGTTAAAACTGCACAAGATGTTTGGTCCACTATTGAGAGAAATTTTTCTGCCCAATCTTCTGCTCGTATAATGCATTATAAAAGGCAACTACACAACATTAGAAAGGGAGAATCTACTATGAATACGTATCTTCTTGAAGTAAAGAATATATGTGATCAATTGAATTTTGCAGGTCAAAAGATACCTGAGTCTGAACATGTGTTGTTTATTGTTAGTGGATTAGATGATGACTATGAAGCTGTATCAACAATCGTCTAATCCATGGATCCTACACCATCTCTACAGTATGTGTATTCAACCTTATTGGCACATGAAGGCAGAATTGATCACAAGAAAAGAGTCAATTCTGACTTATCAACTAACTACACTTCTTATGGCAAAGGAAAAAGTCAAGGATGTGTGTCAAGAAATCAACCAAATGTTCAAAGAGGTGGTCAGCCTAATCGTGGCAGAGGAAGAGGAAGGAACGACAACAACAGAATTAGATGTCAGATATGTGACAAATTTGGGCATAGTGCTAACAAGTGCTATTTTAGGTACAATTCTAGTTACAATCCATCTCAATCAGGCAACAATTCGAGTGCGAACATGGTGAATGTGCAGAAATACAATAATAAAAATCAGACAGAAAGTGTAAATGAAGATTCTACAGCAACTGCTGATGATATTAATGATGATAGCTGGTATCCTGACACAGGAGCAACCAATCATGTGACTAGCAATTTAAGCAATCTTAATCTGGGTAACAAGGAATACAAAGGTATGCAAAACTTACTTGTGGGTAATGGCAAAACTGTTCACGTCACACATACTGGAAATGCAAGTATTGATGGAATGAAGCAGTTAATTCTTAAAAATTTGTTAAGAGTTCTATCTATAAAGATAAATCTTATGAGTGTTTCCCAATTTGCAAAAGATAACAATGTTTATTTTGAATTTTATCCTAATCCTTGCATTGTTAAAGATATACTAACACAGAAAATTATCTTGCAGGGTAATGAGTATAAGGGTCTGTACAGATTTAATGTGGCAAATCCTAGTTCACATATGTTAGATAAAAAGACATGTATGTTGACAATTATGGATAATTCTAGTGAATATAAGGATTTCAGTCTATGGCATTGTAAACTAGGTCATCCTAGTTTAAAAACTGTCAAACATATAATGTGTAGCAATAATTTTTCTGTGAATAAAATTCCTTCTACATATCTTTGTACCTTTTGTCAAATGGGAAAGAGTCATAAACTTGCATTTCCAGATTCTCAAACTAGTTACACAAAACCACTTCAATTAATTGCTACTGATTTGTGGGGTCCAGCACCTATAAGTTCTGATTATGGTTATAAATATTACATTTCCTTTATGGATGCCTATTCTAGATATGCTTGGATATATATGTTAAAAACCAATTCAGATATTTGCAGCACTGTTATTCAATTTATCAATAGAGTTGAAAATTTAACTGGTACACATGTAGGTATATGAAAGGAATTTTTACCTTTAAAATCTTTCTTTGATAATAAAGGTATATGTCATAGAACTACATGTCCATATATACTTCTAAGAAAAATGGTATTATTGAAAGAAAACATCGACATATTGTGGAAACATGTTTAACTTTATTAGCACAGGCCTCTATGACTTTGAAATTTTGGTCAGAGGCATTTAATACGGCTGTTCATTTGATTAATCTACTACCTACAAAGGTCCTTGATTAAAAATGTCCTTATGAAGTGTTAAATAAAGTTAAGCCAGATTACAAATTCCTAAAAGTTTTTGGTTGTCAATGTTTTCCTAATTTAAGACCTTACAATACCCATAAGTTAGATTTCAGATCAACACCTTGTACTTTTCTAGGGTATTGTAATAATCAAAAAGGCTATAAATGTCTAGACAGCAAAGGAAGAATTTATGTGTCTAGACATGTTAGATTTAATGAAGAAGTATATCTCTTCAGTCGGTCAAATATAAAAACTACTGCTAAAGCAATAAATCCAAGGCAGTATATACCTGACATACCAGAAGAAATTGAGGTAATTCTGCCATATCATCAAAGGAAGAATGACAACAATATCAACTCTCAACGCACTGAAACACCCCACCTCCGTTAAGGTCACTCACAAAGGGAATGCCTTAACTTCGGTGGAGCGTTTTAGGTAAAAGATGCAGATAAATTACAAGACAGACAAATAAAGCAGCGGAAAATAAAGTCTTTTTATTAACAATGTGGTTCAGTCAAGCTTTTACAACAATTGTCTCAATCATACTTAAAAGTAATACATAGAACTTCTGTCTTGATTCAAAAACTTCCAAGTATAAAAGAAGCATAAAAATAACAATGATATTCCCCAATAAAGCATGAACCAGCCATAGCAGTGGAAGAGAGAATCCAAAGCAATACATCGACTATCTTCGAGCTTGGAAAGAAAACTGAGCTAAGTGGTAACATTTCCACCCTGTGAACTTGGGGGGGGGGGGGACGGAAGAAAAGAGGCGAAACAAACTAGGTCATATGGTAAGTCCAGTGACTTTCAGCATGTAAATAGGCAAAAGCATCATGAAATGAATAAACTGAATATAAGACAATACCGTGATAACAAGGATAACAAGATAACATACGATTAGCATAGATATGATAAGGCAAGATAAAATGAATGCACTTCTACTCTTTCTCTGCTTCGCTACTACCCTGTTATTCTGATTTCTATATCTCTGCACCACCTAACTAGTGTCCCAACTAGTAATATGTACAAAATGGTCATATGATAATGTGATCCCAATCCCCGCAATTGAGGTAGCCTTCAGGTGTACATCTATTGTGAGGATTCCACCTCAATCTAGCTAATTGCCAAGAATATGTTAGATGTACCCTTACTACCCTATCGATCGGCTCTCTACTTGTATTAATGTTCCATGTGTGTGTGTCAATTGGCCCTCTCTTGCGTGTAGATACCCTGTGCTGGTCCCACCATAAGGTGTATCAATCCTTATGATAGCAACCCGACACGATTCAAGATGCACAGTGTATAACTATTGGTATCCAGTGCCTGCTTTTTCCCACTCTCCGGAGTACGTGCACGCCCGTAATCCGTCGGAACCTACACTGACGTACCTCTGCCGCTGTTTTGACCGCTTATAATCAGCCCAGTAATCGTGCCCCACCCTGCCTAGTTTCAGGGTACGTTGATACATTTATGTGGGTTACTGCTGAAATGGGTCCCCGTTACTATGGTTTCTTACTGGTTAAGTTTGTGGGCCTATATTTACTAATATTACCCACCAACCTGATATGTACTTAACCCTCCCACTGATTCAAACATGTTTACCTAATGGTTAAGTTTGTGGGCCTATATTTACTAATATTACCCACCAACCCGTTATGTACTTAACCCTCCCACACATTATGTCATATTGGTTAAGTGTTGTCTATTCATGTTAACTTAACCCACCCACTCATCATGTCATGTTGGTTAAGTGTTTCTTATTAACCCATCTCACTCGTCATGTTGGATTGGTTAAGTGTTTCCTATTAACTTAACCCCGTTCATTCATCATGTTATATTGGTTAAGTATTTCCCGTTAACTTAACCCCATTCGTTCATCAAGTTACATTGGTTAAGTGTTTCTCATTAACTTAACCCCACGCGTTCATCATGCTGTATTGGTTAAGTTTCATCAATCAATTCAAGTTAACTTAACCCACCCACTTGTCATGTTACATTGGTTAAGTGTTGCCTTCTTGCGTTAACTTAACCCTTCCACGCATCCTGTTATATTGGTTAAGTGTTGCTCTCTTGTTTTAACTTAAACCTACCCATTCATCATGTCATATTGGTTAAGTGTTTCTTATAAACTTAACCCTACTCATTCATCATGTCATATTGGTTAAGTGTTTCTTATTAACTTAACCCTACAAATCATGTTATATTAACCTGTCTTGTTTATTAGCATTAATTCATTCATTAACGCCTTAACCTCTCACATTAGAACTGTTGTTTGCGGTTGCTGGATGTGCTGGGTGGTTCCGGGCAGACTTCTATCGCAAACTCATTCTAACCTCGGTCTTTTGGGCTAAATGCGCTAACCTCTCACATTAGACCTGTGTTGTTGCGGTTACTGGATGTGCTGGGCAGTTCCGGGAAGTTTTACACCGCAACTCAATCTAACCTCGGGTTAGGCATGTTTATCTTTTAGCATATTTTCCATACATGTCCAAGTCTAGATTTTATATGCTAATTATCCTAAATTCACAAAACTAGACATGTTCCAATTCTCACGTTATACCCAACAAAGTTAATTGCAAGTTATGCTCCACAAATTACAATATTCATTATACTTGGCGTCCCAGCCAATAGGTAGGCCCAATCTAGATTTAATATTCCAATTTACATTTTCCCCCCAATCTAGGTTTAATGTTTCAAGTTACCCCAAATTCGGAACAATAACAATCATGCCCAAAACTTGATTTCAGCATATTAGTCAGTTTAACAAATTAAACATCACTTAAAGTTCCATATCTCGCCTAATCATAAATTAAGCCTATAAACTTACATGCCCAAAATCATGGTCATAATTCACAATATAACACATGCCCTAAGGTTTAGTCATATTGCACCATACAAAATATTCTCCAAAACCCCTAATCATGATTCACAGTATAAACTATGCCAAATTATAGCCTTTAAATACAGTGCATGCCAATTATCCAAAATCCCAATTTAGGCGTGTTCACATTTAACAGTTATCCCTATCTTACTATAGGTTTTCATGCCTAAGCCATATATCACTATACACAATAATCTCTTTCTTCCAAGTCATAAACTATCATGTATAATATGCCCCAATTTTAGGTCTTAAACCACAACATGTACTGTGCCTTACATGTTTACAGTTCAATTTATGCCCTAAATCCCAAGTCATATGTCCAATATACTTTATGCCTCAAATCTCAAGTCATATGTTCAATACACTTTATGTTTTAAATACAACATGTGTTATGTCCTCAAATCAGTCACAAATCAGTTATGCCCAATTATACATAATTTAATACTTTTTCCAATTTTAGCGCTGGCCATGTCCAAACCATATATTATGCCCAATTTTTCCACACGTACGTTCTTCTCTTATGAGATTTGGCTCAGGCTCGCAGTAGCCTGGCTATAAAAACAAAAAGGGAAGAAGGAAAGAAGAGAAAAAGAATGGACATAATAATATCAATGAGATAGATCCAATGGATATAGAAAGACAGATAGAAATAGGCGTAATCTCAGATTCAGATTTATTATAATGTCAGAATCATAATTAAATTTTATTTCTGAAAGTAACATAAAATCTCAAATTACAGAATGGTCTTGAATTTTAGGATCTGATTTTTGAATTTGATTAGCTATTCCTTTGAAGTAGACTTTGATTGTTAACTTGAAAACTCTAATTTGATTGATTAAGGTGGAGGCTAGGTCACTTCAGGTTTTAGCAGCATATAGATGCCTATGAATTCGTGTGTAGAAAACAATAGGTTTAGGGGTCTTTTTATAGGTGTAAAGGGAGATTTACAGCCTTTAGATTAGTCTAGAAGTCATCAGAATCGTCCAGAGCAGATTACCACGTCACACAGCGAATCAGAAAGCAACACGTGGCGAAACACATCATCGGCCAGATCTGGGCCGACAGGGGTCGACTCCCCTATAGGGGGGTCAACACCTATGTCTACTCCCCCTGGGGGGGGGGGTCGACATCCCTGAGCGGGAAATCTCCCGCTCAGCCTGCTTTGACCCAAATTCGAGATTTGAACCCTATTTTGACTTCTGGAATTATTTTATATGTATATATATACTTCCTTGAGCGTATACAAACTTCTAAGGCTTATAACTTCTTCATATGTGTCCGATTTACGCAAACTCGGACTTTATCCCAAGCAGAATTCCGAGACGAAAGTAATGGCGTAACCCGTTTCCCTTAATTCCCACTTTTAAAATTAAGTATTCTTTAATTTGTTACTTTAATATTCACAGGAAATACATGGTGTTACATTCTCCCCTCCTTTAAAGGGTTTCGTCCCCGAAATCTCCAAGTCAAGGAGAATGTATCCTAACATCCAACATCCATCTACTCAACCATTCAATCACAGGCGTCCATTGTCCTTAAAAAGATTTCTAATGCTTTCATGATCATATGCATAATGTGTGTACATGTCCTTATCTAATGCAAAATCAGGCGGTCTACCGATTCAGTTTACCTCCTTAATGTGAATTATGTCAGTGCTATGAGTCCATCATGTATGCAATTATTCCTAATCATACTTTATAACTTCTGCATGAGTGCACAATCATTCATACAAATGCAACATCCATATGATAACACATCAAGTTTCAATTCATATACAAATACATATATGCATATGCAATATGAAAGTGACTGAGCCAATCTAGTACCTAATGTGTGTGTATGCATCCACGAGCAACCACTAGCAAACACTTGCAACCACTTGCAACCATCAATCATAACATGTTTCAAACACATGTTTACATCCATTGGCTTCTACCTAAGGCTCGAGGATAGAATTGAGAGGATATACTTAAAGGATAAAGACTAGCATGCAAATAAACTTTACAGAAAAAAGTGAGATCAAGGATATACCCTAAAAAAGGGTATGATGCTGTAACGACCCGCATTCTACGCATCATAGGATCGTAGAATATTTATTTCTTTCACATACGAAGTCGTATGGTCATGTAACTTTGGGGGACGACTATTGGGGTCATTTCCCATGTTCATGATTTTTCCCGATTTTTAAATGACCATTTTACCCCTAGTTGGCACTGTTTTGGCCATAACTTTTGACTGGAAATGAATTTTGACCTGAAACCACCTCCATTGGCTTCGGATGATGGTTTCTCTTTCCGTAGAGTTGTCACATTAGCCAAACGGACTCACCGTTTGGGAGATATGGCTGAAACAAGTTTCAGATGGTGAAAAACAGCTTAATTGGGCTTAACCGGGTGATTAACAGCTAGGCCCAAAGGGGAATTTCGGGTTTAGGGGTATATATGGGCTGATTAGGGTTAGAAAACATTTCTTTAGACATTTTCCAGCCGCCACTTTCATCCTTAGACACTCTAACAATGGCTTCCTACATCTAAAACACCCCAAATCACTTTCTAATTGAAGATTAGGCTTAGCCACATCAAATTAAGAAGAAAAAGCACCAAAGCAAGGTTAGAGCTGCTGTTGGACATCAGTATTCGCCCCAAATCAGAGAAGTTTCAGATCTGAGAATTTTATTTGAGGCCAAGGTGAGTGATTTGCATAGTTTTTGCACTAATTACGGTAATTAAGGGTAATTAGTGAAGATTAGCGAATTTATACACTAATAAATTCTGCAAAAATGTTTAGAAATTCGAAAATAATATTTTATGCCTCTGGTAGAAATTTGGTTTAATTTGATGAAGTTTTGTTAACCCTATGATTAGTTTCATTTAATCATGCTTAAGGGAAAAATGGGATTTTGGGCACCTTTGATCTGATTTGACATGTAAATCCATTGTTTTGGTGTTTGTGGTTGGTTTGCTATGTTGCTATGACTGTTTGACGTGTTTTATGATTGACTAGAAGTGTTAGTTTGGTCAAAAACGTCGTCGAATGGCGTAAACTGCTTGCTGGAAGAACTGTAGGAAATCAGCCCGAACCGGACCGGATCGGTGGAAGTAAGGGCGATCCGATCCGATGGTGCGATCCGATCCGATCCGTCGACGCTTGAAGACTCCGATCCGTCGACGCTTGAAGACTCATATCCGATGATAGCGACCGATCTGACCTGCTCTTGTGGAAGACTCCGATCCGATGGCGCGATCCGATCCGATCCGATCAAGACTTCGCGAGACGATCCGTGTTGCTTCACGAAGAGGAGCCCGAACCGACCCAGTGAGGTGACCACGATCCGAATCACTCGTGAGCAGAAAGTGCGATCCGAACCGGTGTGCTTGGGGAAGGCCGATCCGAACCGCTACCAGATGGACGCCACGAACCGCACCGCGTTGATGATGGGGAGCTAAAGGCCGAACCGAACCGATGGCAAAGAGGGGATCCGAACCGATCCGGTGATGACAGAAACCCGAGATGCAAAGGTAGTCCAAATGAGAAGTTAGAGCTCAAGATTCAGATGGGAATCAACGAGTTCGCTTCATAGTTGGGCTTTGCTGCGGGACGCGTGCCAAGGAGTTATCGACGTCTATAGCTTTGGACCACTATGGTAGGAGGTACGAAGGCGGATTCAGGGCCATTATGGCATCGGTAGGACCAAGGGCTACAACCAATGAAGTGGGTCATTGAAATGTTTGGTCATGACTCCATATGTTTAGCTTGGTCATAGCAGGGTTTCTACAAGTCGGGATTCGTCGTTGCCTCAGTTTGTCTAGTGTTCCAAAGTGGTAGATATCGTACGCTTTAGGCACTGAGTGAGAGATGTGAGGATGGTTGCTATGGATGATTTGTTTGCTATCATTGTGACATGCACACCCCACCCCCGTATTCTTACACTATTTATTATGGCACCTTGGAGTATTGTACGGTATGTGGTACTAACTCTTTGGTTGCAGGTCCAGGTTCAGGTATGGTTTAGTATACCTGTTATTATTCTGTTTATATGCTTATCGCTCATACCAGGCTTTATGTCTGACCCAGAGTTTTATGTCTCCTCTTATTACTCTGGGTGCTCACACGAGCAGACTAGAGACATGTTAGCTGGTGATGCACGGGTAGATGATCCGGAGACGAGCAGGAGGCTTCCACGTAATATATACATATAATATTCTCCCTGTGTTGTTGAAGATCACTGCTTGGGCATTGGTGGTGCATCTTCTACTTTAGCTTTCTTTTGTTTAGAGACAGTAAATTTGGAAAACTGTAATAAGCTGTACATGGATTTCCGCTGCTTTGATGATTGATGTTGATTTTAGTTATCAGCTTATGCACTGTCTCACCTGTTTTATGTCAAGTATGTTATTATTATAGCTTATTCCATGCGCTGTGAGACATTCTACAGGTTCCTTGATTAGTTCATTCCTTTCTTCCCTTCCTTTGGCTACCGTTCCGTGCTAGTCGGGCATGTGTACAGCGCACTTCCGGAGGAAATGCAGGCTGGTGCGGAGCGGGCCGTCACAGATGCGCATATCTAGTCTTAAATCTTCTAAGTCGCATCTTCTTGAGCTCCACTCCATATTGCTCTGACTGTCTTAACTTCACGATTGCGTAGCTTCTTAATTTCTGTTTCCAGAATATGCGTTGGAACTCATTTCACTGTCGCCTCTCGTTCCACCTTTTCTTCTTATAGTATACTTGGCACTACAACTTCTGCCGTGTCATGCTAACATTCCCAGAACTATCTCTTGAAAATAAACAGATGTTAACCATGTTACCAAGTGTATATACTAAGATGATTAGATTCTTCTTCGTCAATCTAGTAAGTGGGGCCGATACCTTCATAAAGTCCTTAATTAACTTCCTATATTAGCCCGCTAGTCCAAGAAAGCTTCTTACTTCTGTTGCATTCCTTGGGACCTTCCAGTCTTGCACCGCAACTACTTTTGCAGGATCTACTGCTATCCCTTCTTTGGACGCCACATTTCCTAGAAACCCTACTTCTTCTCTCCAAAAATGGCATTTTTGGAGAACTTCGCCTTAAGTTGATGCGCTTGGAGGGTATCCGGGACTTCCCTTAGATGTAAAGCATGTTCTTCCTCATTCCAAAATATCATCTATTCACAAGCGAAGTGAACCATCTGCATTTGTAACGAAAATGACTGGAGCACCCCATTCAGAAATACTTCACCTTATGAATCCTTTTTCAAGTAACTCTTTTACATGTTTATTGAGCCCTTCCTTTCCCTTGGATTCATGTGTCGTACAGGTAATGCAACTGGTTTTGCATTGTCAACTAGATATATGCGGAAGTCTATCTCGCGTTTTAGGGGACAAACCGCTAACCTAATTAAAAACATCTGCGTACTCATGGACTACTCAACGGATCGCAAATCGTCAATAGATGCATCAAAGTTATCCTAGGTAGCTAAGGCAAACTGATCCCTTAAGATCACACGAAATCTCGAGGGTATTCCCAAGGCAAGTCGAAAGTCTAACTACCCTCTTTTCACAATTACTAGCTAACCAATCCATGCCTAGAATCAACCCATATCCCATGAAACCAAAAACATAAGCATTACACTTAGACTCAATACTTAGTATAGTTATTCTCAAATCCTCACAAACCAAAGATAAATGAGCCAAACCATAAATTGGATTTGAGACAATAATGGGATCTTCTACTATACGAGTACTAAGGTGCAGAGACTCAACTATGGAAGCAGATATAAACGAATGTGAAGCACTAAAATCAAAAAGAGTACTAATAGGATGATCAAAAAAAGAAGAACTAAACTTTTTCAACAGAAACTCTACTACCTCTCTCTCAGGTACGCAGGCGGTGAGAGCATGCACTTGCCCTCCTGAAAATCATGTCCTTTGTTCTTGCCCTTGTCCTTAATTATATGACTCGTTATACCATAATAACGACACTTCCTCTTGTCTTAGATTTTTCTATTCTTTTCTCCTTTTTGAACCAAGTCCATATCCATGAGTTTCTCATCCTTGGGTTGTGCCCCTTAGCCAAACTCCCTCATTCTCATCTTTGCCATCTTTGTGTACCTTGTTGACAAGTCTCTTAAAAGCTGCCTCCATCACACTGAAAAACCCTACAAAGCTTGAAAGAAAATTAGCCGCAAGTGAAACTACTGCGGCTATATATGGAAGTTGGGCACTTCTTCGCCCTGTTACAGGTGTCGTAGTCTCATCAAGCCTACTGAACCATGCCGTGATGAGGTTACCTCCCAGAAAGACAGGATCCCCGGAGACTCAAGAAAGAAGGAAACAAGGATTCAAACAGAGGATCAAAAGGTAGTGCATATGGCTTTGGGGAATATGCCTTTAAAAAAAACTTTTCTTTTTAAAATGCTTCTTTTAAAACCGTTTTGAAAATAATTTTTCAAATCTTTTATCTGATCCGGTAACCTTCAGCTCTGATACCAAGTGAAACACCCCACCTCCGTTAAGGTCACTCACGAAGGGAATGCCTTAACTTCGATGGAGTGTTTTAGGTAAAAGATGCAGATAAATTACAAGATAGACAAATAAAGCAGCGGAAAATAAAGTCATTTTATTAACAATGTGGTTCAGTCAAGCTTTTACAACAATTGTCTCAATCATACTTAAAAGTAATACATAGAACTTCTGTCTTGATTAAAAAACTTCCAAGTATAAAAGAAGCAAAAAAATAACAATGATATTCCCCAATAAAGCATGAACCAGCCATAGAGTGGAAGAGAGAGTCCAAAGCAATACATCGACTATCTTCGAGCTTGGAAAGAAAATTGAGCTAAGTGGTAACATTTCCACCCTGTGAACCTGGGGGGAGGGGGGAAACGGAAGAAAAGAGGTGAAACAAACTAGGTCAAACATAAGTGTGGTAAGTCCAGTGACTTTCAGCATGTAAATAGGCAAAAGCATCATGACATAAATAAAATGAATATAAGACAATACCGTGATAACAAGGATAACAAGATAACATACAATTAGCATAGATATGATAAGGTAAGATAAACTGAATGCACTTATACTCTTTCTCTTCTTCGCTACTACCCTGTTATTCTGATTTCTATATCTCTGCACCACCTAACTAGTGTCCCAACTAGTAATCTGTATAAAATGATCATATGATAATGTGATCCCAATCTCCACAATTGTTGTAGCCTTCAGGTGTACATCTATTGTGAGGATTCCACCTCAATCTGCCTAATTGCCATGAATATGTTAGATGTACCCTTACTACCCAATCGATCGGCTCCCTACTTGTATTAATGTTCCATGTGTTTGTGTCAATCGGCCCTCTCTTGCGTGTAGATACCCTGTGCTGGTCCCACCATAAGGTGTATCAATCCTTATGATAGCAACCCGACACGATTCAAGACGCACAGTGTATAACTACTGGTACCCAGTGCCTGGTTTTTCCCACTTCGGAGTATGTGCACGCCCGTAGTCCATCGGAACCTACACTGACGTACCCCCTGCCGCTGTTTTGACTGCTTATAATCAGCCCAGTAATCATGCCCCACCCTGCCTAGTTTCAGGGTACGTTGATACATCTATGTGGGTTACTGCTGAAATGGGTCCCCGTTACTAGGGTTTCTTGCTGGTTAAGTTTGTGGGCCTATATTTACTAATATCCCCCACAAACCCGATATGTACTTAACCCTCCCACTGATTCAAACATGTTTACTAAATGGATAAGTTTATGGGCCTATATTTACTAATATTACCCTCCACCCGATATGTACTTAACACTCCTACACATTATGTCATATTGGTTAAGTGTTGTCCATTCATGTTAACTTAACCCACCCACTCATCATGTCATATTGGTTAAGTGTTTCTTATTAACCCGTCTCACTCGTCATGTTGGATTGGTTAAGTGTTTCCTATTAACTTAACCCCGTTCATTCATCATGTTATATTGATTAAGTATTTCCGATCAACTTAACCCCATTCGTTCATCAAGTTACATTGGTTAAGTGTTTCTTATTAACTTAACCCCACACGTTCATCATGCTATATTGGTCAAGTGTCATCAATCAATTCAAGTTAACTTAACCCACCCACTTGTCATGTTACATTGGTTAAGTGTCGCCTTCTTGTGTTAACTTAACCCTTCCACGCATCTTGTTATATTGGTTAAGTGTTGCTCTCTTGTTTTAACTTAACCCTACCCATTCATCATGATTCATAGTATAAACTATGCCAAATTATAGCCTTTAAGTACAGTGCATGCCAATTATCCAAAATCCCAATTTAGGGGTGTTCACATTTAACAGTTATCCCTATCTTACTATAGGTTTTCATGCCTAAGCCATATATCACTATACACAATAATCTCCTTCTTCCAAGTCATAAACTATCATATATAATATGCATCAGTTTTAGGTCTTAAACCATAACATGTACTATGCCTTACATGTTTACAGTTCAATTTACGCCCCAAATCCCAAGTCATATGTCCAATATACTTTATGCCTCAAATCTCAAGTCATATGTTCGATACACTTTATGTTTTAAATACAACATGTGTTATGTCCTCAAATCAGTCACAAATCAGTTATCCCAATTATACAAAATTTAATACTTTTCCCAATTTTAGTGCTGGCCATATCCAAACCATATATTATGCCCAATTTTTCCCCACGTACGTTCATCTCTTATGAGATTTGGCTCAGGCTCTGTGACGGCCCGCCCCGCACCAACCGACATTTACTCCGAAGGTGCGCTGTACACATATCCAGTTAGCACGGAACGGGTCGCCAGAAGGAAAAAGAAGAAGGAAATGAACATACAAGGATCCTGTAGAATGTCTCACAGCGCATAGAACAAAATATAATAATAACATACTTGACATAAAACAGGAGAGACAGTGCATAAGCTGAAAATCAGAACTAAACAGCATAGCAGCGGAAATCCAAAATACAGCTTATTACAACTTTTCAACTGTCTCAAAGCAAAGTAAGATAAATGAGGTACACTACTAATGCCCAAGTAGCGACCACCAACGACACAGGGAGAATGTGTATATATATCATACATGGAAGCCTCCTGCCCGCCTCCGAATCAGCTACTCGCGCATCACCAGCTAACCTGTCTCTAGTCTGCTCGTGTGAGCACCCAGAGTAATAAGAGGAGACATAAAACTCTGGGTGCTCACACGAGCAGACTAGAGACAGGTTAGCTGGTGATGCGCGAGTAGCTGATTCGGAGGCGGGCAGGAGGCTTCCACGTATGATATATATACACATTCTCCCTGTGTCGTTGGTGGTCGCTACTTGGGCATTAGTAGTGTACCTCATTTATCTTACTTTGCTTTGAGACAGTTGAAAAGTTGTAATAAGCTGTATTTTGGATTTCCGCTGCTATGCTGTTTAGTTCTGATTTTCAGCTTATGCACTGTCTCTCCTGTTTTATGTCAAGTATGTTATTATTATATTTTGTTCTATGCGCTGTGAGACATTCTACAGGATCCTTGTATATTCATTTCCTTCTTCTTTTTCCTTCTGGCGACCCGTTCCGTGCTAACTGGATATGTGTACAGCGCACCTTCGGAGTAAATGTCGGTTGGTGCGGGGCGGGCCGTCACACTTGGTATCAGAGCTCTAGGTTGCATAGTTAACCTAGGGAAAGACACTAGGGAGAGTTAGTACGTATATGAGAGCGTGTATTTGTGATTACTTTGGTTTTCAAAAGCTGTGTATATATATACTATTAGTAGTATAGGAATGAAGTTGCACTGCACTAGTACCATTATGGGGTCGTTGATCGTTTTCCTTTTTCAGATTGACGATGAGCCGACATGTTAGAGGTACCGGTAGAGGGGCCAATAATGGGAATGCCGCTGACATGAGGGCGATGTTTACCAACCTCATGAGAGACATGCTTAGAGAAGTGCAAGGGGAAGTTCCCAATCCCGGAGCTGGTGTTGGCCCAGTAGTGCAGGCGCCTAGGGTCGATTTTGCCAAGTTGTGCAAGGATTACACTAATCTTGGTGGGAAGCCGTTCCACGGGACGGAGTCGGCCACGGATGTTCAAGACTGGATGGATAGCTGTGACCGTATCTTTGATGACTTAGGTCTTGAGGATGCGATGAAGAGAAGGCTAGCGTCTCGTCAGCTGCAAGGGCGAGCGATGAATTGGTGGAATGCTATCAGAACAGCTACTCTAGAGGATCAAGTTACGTGGGTTCAGTTCAAGGCTCGCTTTAGCGAGAAGTTTATTCCAGCTGCCCAGAAGTCGGTGTTGTTCAAGAGCTTCTTGGAACTCAAGCAGGGTGGCAGGGCAGTTTCTGATTATATTGCTGAGTTCGACACTTTGTCGAAGTATGGACTGTCTCTTATCGATACTCCTGAGAAGAAGAATGAGAAGTTCATTACTGGTCTGGATGGGTACTTGGGGGAAAGGCTTATCAACCACATCGATGAGACTTTTGAATCGATCGTGGGGAAAGCTTTGAGATCAGAGAGCCTTTACCCTAAGTCAAAGACCGAGGCTGCATCTGTAGAAGGGCCAAAGCCGCAAGCAGGCGGTGGAGGCAAGAATAGCTCTCAGAATAAGAGGAAGCAGGACCAATCTAAAGGTGGCCAGAAAAAGAGCAAGAAGGATGTTGAGTGCTTCAGCTGTGGGAAGAAAGGCCATTATGCTAAGGAATGTCGGGCCAAGCCAGCGGAAAGGAAGTGCTACAACTGTGGTCAAGTGGGAC
Source organism: Allium sativum (assembly GCA_030737875.1). Lineage (NCBI taxonomy): Eukaryota > Viridiplantae > Streptophyta > Magnoliopsida > Asparagales > Amaryllidaceae > Allium > Allium sativum. Next base: position 731,936,378 of record CM060922.1, on the reverse strand, counting down.
ATCAGAAGGATAAGTGTCCGCAACCTCTTAAGGAGAAGCAGATTGTGAAAGCATATGCTATTGATGCTGTTCCTTCTTCGTCGAATGCCCCAACTGCGGCGGAGAAAGGAAAGAATGTGGTTATTCAAGGTATGCTTTCTATTTATGATATACCAGTTCGAGTTTTGTTTGATACTGGGGCTTCCCGTTCCTTCATATCTAGTGACCTGGTAGATAGGTTGGGACTGGAACCCGAGATAGTCGATAGACCATTAGTTGTGACGAACCCGATTGGTGGTTCGACTAGCCTTAGTATGATTTGCAGGAATTTGGTCTTATCGAGTCATGGATGTATGTTTGTATGTGATTGCTTTGTTTTGGGCTTTACTGGGTATGGCATTATATTGGGAGTCGATTGGCTCCAAAGATACGGGGTGGTGGTAGACTGTGAGGGCTTTTTGGTGACAGTGAGGGCGGATGATGGGCGGAGGGTAGTGTTTGGTAGTCTACCTAGTGATGGGGTTATGGCTAGTTTTGTAAATTCCCTCGACATCCCGCAGGATGAGTTGTCAGATGTGCCCATGGTTGGCCAGTATCCGGACGTCTTCGAGGAGATAACCGGGCTTCCACCACACCGAGAGATTGAGTTCCGTATTGATTTAGTGAAAGATGCCAGACCTATAGTAATGCCACTTCGTCGTATGGCACCAAAGGAGCAGCGAGAGCTCGGGGTGCAAGTCAGCAATCTTTTGAAGAAGGGATTGATTAGAAGGAGTGTCTCCGAGTGGGGAGCACCAGTTGTGTTTGCCACTAAGGCAGATGGTTCCCTTCGTTTGTGTGTGGACTATCGCGAGTTGAATAAGGTGACGAGGAAGAATAAGTATCCTCTACCGAGGATAAATGATTTGTTTGATCAGCTGGAAGGAGCTAGAGTGTTCTCCCAGTTGGACCTCGCGACAGGATTTCATTAGCTTCGAGTAGCGGATGAGAGTGTTCCGAAAACGACATTTAGGACGCCGTCTGGATTTTATGAGTGGTTGGTCATGCCGTTTGGGTTGACCAATGCACCAGCCTATTTTGTGGATCTTATGAATCGAGTATTCAGGGATCAGTTGAATAAGTTTGTTCTTGTGTTCGTGGATGACATCCTTGTTTACTCAAGGACAGAGGAGGAACACAAGGGACACTTGAGGATAGTGATGGAGGTGTTGAGGAAACACCAATTGAAAGCAAAATTCTCTAAGTGTCATTTTTGGAGAAGGGAAGTAAGATTCTTGGGTCATGTCGTTTCAGAAAGTGGTATTGCCGTGGACCCTGCGAAGGTGGCTACGGTACAAGATTGGCCTACGCCCAAGAATGCTACAGATGTAAGAAGTTTCTTGGGGTTAGCTGGATATTATCGTAAGTTTATCCAGGACTTCTCCAAGATTGCAGCATCGTTGACTCGGTTGACTAAGAAGAATCAGTCCTTCGTCTGGGACGGAGTGTGTGAGGATGCCTTCAAGAGTCTAAAAGAGAGATTGACGCGTGCGCCAGTGTTAGTCATTCCTAAAGGGAATGAAGAGATGACGGTATACACGGATGCTTGTGGTACCGGACTGGGTGCAGTATTGATGCAAGGAGGTAGGGTCGTAGCTTATGCTAGTCGACAGCTCAAGCCACATGAGAAGAAGTATCCTACCCATGATTTGGAATTGGCAGCGATTGTATTTGCGCTGAAGATGTGGAGACACTATCTCTTGGGAGAAATATTCGAGTTGTTTACCGATCATAAATCGTTAAAGTATCTCTTCTCTCAGAAAGACCTAAATCTCCATCAGCAGAGATGGTTAGAGTTCTTGGCTTCATATGATTTTGATATTGCGTATACACCTGGGAAAGGTAATGCGCTAGCCGATGCCTTGAGTAGGAGACATGCCAGCTTAGGGGCAATGTTTCTTGAATGGAAGCAACTGGAGTTTATCGCGGGGTTTGATTTCAGACCAAGGTGCGAGTTGGATCCAGTTATGCTAGCTAGTTTGACGATCAGACCCACTTTGATGGAGCGAATTGGTTCCAACCAGAGGGACGATCCTAATCTACTAGAAATCATCTCCAAGTTAGAGATGGGTATCGATGAGGAGATGAGTGTGTATGGGCTTGATCGAGATGGATGGCTTCGGAAAAATGGAAGACTAGTTGTGCCCAACGTGAATGGTTTGAGAGATGAAGTGCTTAGAGAATGTCATCACTCAAAACTGACTATGCATCCCGGTGGTAATAAGATGTATCGAGACCTGAAGCGAACCTACTACTGGGAAGGGATGAAAAGAGACGTTGGAAAGTTTATATCCAAATGCATGAATTGCCAGTTAGTTAAAGCCGAGCAAAAGAAGCCTAGTGGGTTGTTGCAACCATTAGAAATTCCCGAATGGAAATGGGAGCAAGTCTCGATGGATTTCATCGATGGTTTACCAAGGTCTAGATCGGGATATGATAGCATTTGGGTAATTGTGGATCGATTGACTAAGAGTGCAAGATTTATACCAGTCAAATCGACCAGGACGGCAGCCAAGTTGGCAGAATTGTATATGAAGTGGGTAGTGAGATTTCATGGAGTACCCAAAAGCATTGTGAGTGACCGAGACCCGTTATTCACTAGTGGGTTTTGGAAGAGCTTACAAGAGGCTCTAGGGTCAAGATTACATCTCAGTACCGCATATCATCCTCAGACCGACGGTCAGACGGAGAGGGTGAATCGCATATTGGAAGATCTCTTGAGAGCGTGTATATTGGATTTTGGTGGATCATGGGATGACCATTTGCATCTAGTAGAGTTTGCATATAATAATAGCTACCAATCCAGTATCGGTATGGCTCCATATGAAGCTTTGTACGGAAGACCATGCAACTCACCATCATGTTGGATAGAGACTGGCGAGAAGTTTGTGCTTGGACCAGATGTGGTGAGAGAAACGTCGGATAAGATTAAGATCATTCAGCAACGAATGAAAGCTGCTCAAGATAGACAGAAAAGCTATGCCGATAAGAGGAGAAGAGACTTGAAATTCTCCGTTGGTGACTTGGTGTTTGTCAAGATCTCTCCGTTAAAGAGCGTGATTCGATTTGGTAGGAGAGGCAAGTTAGCACCAAGATTTGTTGGCTCATTCCCTGTTCTTGAACTAGTCGGGGATTTGGCATATAGAGTTGGCTTACCAGAGAAGATGGCGGGAGTTCACAATGTGTTTCATGTTTCCCAACTAAGGAAGTTCGTTCACGACTCAGATGTGACTATTTCACCTGATCAGTTAGAGGACTTCGAAGTAGAACCTGAGGCGGTTGGGAACCGCAAGCCAATTCGTATTGTGGGGCACGATACGAAGCAACTCCGAAGGAAGTCAGTGAAGCTAGTCAAGGTTCGGTGGGGCGAGGACGAGAATGATTGTACTTGGGAGACAGAAGAGAGCATTAGGAAAACACACCCAGAACTCTTTGCCTGGTAAGATTTACTTTGCGATTTAGTTATTCCGCATGCTAGGATAGACTTATTTCACTTGTTTTGTATGTTTGATGGTTATTTTATGGTTGATAGGCATGTGTGACCTTTGTGTGTGTTTGGATTAGGGAATTTCGGGGGCGAAATTTCTTAAGGGGGGGAGAGTGTAATGACCCGCATTCTACGCATCGGAGGATCGTAGAATATTTATTTCTTTCCCGTATGAAGTCGTATGGTCATGTAACTTTGGGAAACATCCATTAGAGTCATTTCCCATGTTCATGATTTTTGTTGATTTTTGAATGACCATTTTGCCCCTAGTTGGTACTGTTTTGGCCATAACTTTTGATTGGAAAGGAATTTTGACCTGAAACCACTTCCATTAGATTCGTTTGATGGTTTCTCTTTCCGTAGAGTGGTTACATTAGCCAAACGGATTTACCGTTTGGGAGATATGGCTGAAACAAGGTTTGGAGTGTGAAAAACTGCTTAACCGGGCCAAATCGGGTGATTAGTGAGTAGGCCCATAACCCATTTCGGGATTAGGGTTATGGGAGGGCTGAAATGAGATGGAGAATCATTCCATTTCAGTTTTCTAGCCTCCACTTATCACCAAGGAACCCTAAAAATGGCCTCCAACCTCTAAATCACCTCCAAATCACCTTTAGGTTAAGGATTTGGCTTAGCAACCCCTAATCAAGGAGGATCTTCACCAAATCAACAAAGGAGCTGCTGTTTGGTATTGAAATTCGCATCAAATCAGAGAATCATTTCAGATCTCAGTTTATTTTGTGGCTAAGGTGAGTGATTTGCATAGTTTTACACTAATTATGGCTAATTAGGGGTGATTAGTGCTAATTAGCGAATTTAAGCATGATAAAATTCGGGAAAAATGTTCATAAATTCCTAAATGATGTTTTAGACCTCTGATATGAATTTGGGTTAATTTGGTTAAGTTTTGCTAATCCTATCATTAGTTTCACCTAAACATGCTTAAGGGGAAAATATGGGATTTTGGGTATGTTTGATCCATTTTATATGTTATGATTTATGTTTTGATGTTTGGGATCGATATTACATGTTGCTATGACTGTATGGTATGCTTTGTGATTGTTTAGAAGTGTTAGATTGGTCAAAAACGCCGTCGAATGGCGTAAAAACAGTCGCAGGAAACATGCAGGAAACGACCCAGAATCCGGATCGGATCGGTGAAGGGGAGCGCGACTCGAACCGTTCCAGCATAGGCGTCACGATCCGTTTGAAGGAGTTGGTCACGACTTGGCTAGGTGGCACGATCCGGTGGTAGAAGCACGATCCGAATCAACAAGTATTTCCGATCCGAACCAGAGGAGGGTGGGAAGCTCACGAGTCGATGGGTACTAGGGCGAGACGATCCGACCCGGATGAAGCGACCCGATCCGATCCGAAGTGGTGACGCCGATCCGAACCAGGAAGAGGAGCCACGAGCTGGAGGACCACGACCCGATCCGACGTAGGAGGCGCGACCCGATCCGAGTGACTAAGGCCGATCCGATCCGATGAAGAATGTGAAGGCTGATCCGATCCGATCCGATGGTGATGACCAATAACCCGAGATGCAAAGGTAGTCCAAATGGAAGTTAGAGCTCAGGATCCCGGAACCAGTTGGGAACCAATGAGTTCACTTCATGGTTGGGCTTTGCTGCGGGACGTGTGCTAAGGAGTTGTCGACGTTCATAACTTCGATTCACCACTAAAAATGAATGATGGGCTACTTATCAGTGCAGTAGGTTCATTATGACCTGAGGGGCAAGGTGATGGTAGCATGACTACGTTATCAGTGCAGTAGGGTCATTATGACCTGAGGGGCAAGGTGATGCGTAGTAAGACTATGAGCCAACGCAGATGGGGTGAATAACTCCATGGGGCAAGTGGACATAGTAAGGATTGGTAAGGCTATGAGCCAGCGCAGATGGGGTGAATAACTCCATGGGGCAAGTGGACATGGCGAGGAATTAGTGGCTACGTTATCAGTGCAGTGAAGCCATTTATGACTTCATGGGGCAAAGTGATCGTAGCAAGGAGTGTTGGGTGATCGAAGTGGTGAATATCGTATGCTTTAAGCACTGAGTGAGAAATGTGAGGATGGATGCTATGCTTGATTGTTTTCCATCATTATGACATGCACACCTCCCCCACCTCCGTATCTTTACACTGTTTGATATGATACCTTAGAGTGTTGTACAATATGTAGTGCTAACTCTTTGGTTGCAGGTCCAGGTTCAGGTATGTTTTAGTCTACCTGTTATTGTTCACTTTAGATGCTTATCGCTCATACCAGGCTTTATGTCTGACCCAGAGTTTTATGTCTCCTCTTATTACTCTGGGTGCTCACACGAGCAGACTAGAGACAGGTTAGCTAGTGATGCGCGAGTAGCTGATTCGGAGGCGGGCAGGAGGCTTCCACGTATGATATATATACACATTCTCCCTGTGTCGTTGGTGGTCGCTACTTGGGCATTAGTAGTGTACCTCATTTATCTTACTTTGCTTTGAGACAGTTGAAAAGTTGTAATAAGCTGTATTTTGGATTTCCGCTGCTATGCTGTTTAGTTCTGATTTTCAGCTTATGCACTGTCTCTCCTGTTTTATGTCAAGTATGTTATTATTATATTTTGTTCTATGCGCTGTGAGACATTCTACAGGATCCTTGTATGTTCATTTCCTTCTTCTTTTTCCTTCTGGCGACCCGTTCCGTGCTAACTGGATATGTGTACAGCGCACCTTCGGAGTAAATGTCGGTTGGTGCGGGGCGGGCCGTCACAGGCTCGCTGTAGCCTGGCTATAAAAACAAAAAGGGAAGAAGGAAAGAAGAGACAAAGAATGGACATAATAATATCAATGAGATACATCCAATGGATATAGAAAGACAGATAGAAATAGGCATAATCTCAGATTCAGATTTATTACAATGTCAGAATTATAATTAAATTTTATTTCTGAAAGTAGCATGAACTCACAAATTACAGAATGATCTTGAATTCTGGGATCTGATTTCTGAATTTGATTAGCTATTCCTTTGATGTAGACTTTGATTGTTAACTTGAAAACTCTAATTTGATTGATTAAGGTGGAGGCTAGGTCACTTCAGGTTTTAGCAGCATATAGATTCCTATGAATTCGTGTGTAGAAAACAATAGGTTTAGTGGTCTTTTTATAGGTGTAAAAAGGAGATTTAGAGCCTTCAGATCAGTCTAGAAGTCATCAGAATCGTCCAGAGCAGAGTACCACGTCACACGGCAAATCAGAAAGCGACAAATGGCGAAACACGTCATCGGCCAGATCTGGGCCGACAGGGGTCGACTCCCCTATAGGGGGGTCGATACCTATGTCGACACCCCTATAGGGGGGTCGACACCTATGTCGACTCCCCCTGGAGGGGGTCGACACCCCTGAGCGGGAAATCTCCCGCTCAGCCTGCTTTGACCCAAATTCGAGATTTGAACACTGTTTTGACTTCTGGAATTATTTTATATGTATATATATATATATACTTCCTTGGGTGTATACAAACTTCTAAGGCTTATAACTTCTTCATACGGTGTCCGATTTACGCAAACTCGGACACTATCCCAAGCAGAATTCCGAGATGAACGCAATGGCGTAACCCGTTTCCCTTAATTCCCACTTTTAAAATTAAGTATTCTTTAATTTGTTACTTTAATATTCATAGGAAATACGAGGCATTACACGCACAGTTCCCATCATTGATGGACCAGGTCAAGAGTTTCCTGCTATGCCAGATAATGAAAATAATCAGCAACATCAAGACCAAACAGGTAATACAGGTGATACTGGAAATGATGGATGTGCCAGCAATTCACATGAATCTAGTGCAGGTTTTGCTGGCAATAACAATGAAGGGTCTACTGAAAGAGATAATAATGTCAATGTTCATCCTACGATGACAAGAGCTAAATGTGGTACCTTCAAACCCAAAACCATAAATACTGTAAGTGTACAAGAAGAACCAATTTCATATACTGATGCAACTCATTATGATGAATGGAAAGCAGCTATGACTAATGAATACAATGCTTTAATTAAAAATAAAACCTGGACTCTTGTTGAAAAACCCAATAATAAGAATATTATTGGGTGTAGATGGGTGTATAAAATTAAAGAAAATTGCTGATGGTTCAATTTCAAAATATAAAGCAAGTTTAGTTGCTAAAGAGTATTCACAACAGTATGGTTTTGATTTTTCAGAAACTTTTTCACCTGTTGTGATACCCTCATCAATTAGGATTATTTTAACTATTGCTTTATATAAAAATTGGAGCATCAAGCAATTGGATGTGAATAATGCATTTTTTAATGGTGTTTTATAGGAAGAAGTATATATGGAGCAACCACAAGGCTTTACTCAAAGTGGTGACAGAAACTTAGTGTGCAAGCTTAATAAAGCTATCTATGGGCTTAAACAGGCTCCCAGAGTTTGGTTTGACAAACTCAAAGCAACTCTTGTCAAGCATGGATACAATTCTACCAAATCTGGCAACTCTATTTTCACTAATTTACTGTTACTACAACTACTTATTAACTTGTTTATGTTGATGATTTTATTATTGCAGGGAACTGTGTTGCAGAAATCAATGACATTACAAACATTCTCAATTCAGAGTTCTCAATTAAGGATTTAGGAAATTCGGATTACTTTTTGGGTATAGAAGTTAAAAGAACAAACTCCTCTAAAATGCATCTTAATCAAAGTAAATACATTTCAGAAGTTTTTCTCAGGGCTAATATGCATAAAGCTAACTCTTTGCCTACACCAATGGTTACTAGCAATCAGTTATCTAAACATCATGGTGAAGACATTCAGAATGCAAGGTTATACAGAAGTATTGTTAGTGCTTTGCAATATGCAACAATTACAAGACTAGATCACTACAACAAAACAGTCCTTTTACAACGGGCAAAAACCGTTGTTCTATGCTTTTTACAACGGGCAAAAGGCCGTCCTAATATGAACCGTCGTAATAGGTCCTTTCTAATTTACAACGGTCACTGACTGTTGTAAAAGACCGTTGTAATAACGTGCCTCTATCACGTGCACGGGCTCTATGACAATGGCTATAAACCCGTTGTAATAGCTGATTAATTACAAGCGGCTTCTGCCCGTTGTAATACAGTATATAACAACGGTTTTTGCCCATTGCGAAATAAATGCATATTTAAATATAATTACTGTGATATACATCCATAATAATAATGAATATTTTAACATGCAATAAATACTGTAATGCAACAATCAAAATCACATAATAACACATACTAAAAGATGAAAGCAAGTCATATAATTCCAACACATTTCAAAAAGTTCAAAAAGTTTACACTCCAAAAGACTAGATAAGTTTACATTACAAAAGGTTAGATAAGTTACGTCGACATAGTTCTAACATAAATTACATAACTAGTTTCATAAGTACCTGCACTAGACCAAGGAAACGTAATCTTTGTGCTACGTGACGGTAGATCCAACGACATGTTTGATAATGGACATCTCTGAATTTGGCCTAAACAAAAAAGCTTCGGGTTCCACCGCTACATTCACACATATCTTCCAAACATCAGCTTCTGGTAGAAAATTTTGCAGTACCATACACATTAGGAGATATATATCAAAGGCTAACATAGCTGTGATAACATCACATCCATTCAGAGGCATACCCAGTCTCATTATGGTTTTGCATTTCATCATTCAGGTTATCCATTGACATCGGACTAAATCTGCATAATAAATGCATATATCAGGAAAATGATATAGGTATACACTTACAATTGCATTATGAAATAGCATGTCAATTGAACAAAGCTAAGCTGGCAATTACCTAATCTGCAAACGTGAGTTGCATCCTTGAAGAAGCTGGAAGAAATCTTCGGATTGAGATGGGCGATTACACTGTCCACTTGATTCACCACCACCGTCATTTTGCAAACAAAGGTGTAATGGGTTTTCTTGTCCTGCTTCCTCAATCTAACAACAATATAATAAATTAACAAATGTATGTGTGTGGAATATACATACATACATACATACAACAATAATACAATAAATTAACAAATATATGTGTGTGGAATATATATGCATACATACAGTGTACCATCCATGTTCGGATTTCATCTAAACTGTTAGAATTTTTTGTTCTTATATGAAAGGTGAAAATTTTAGATGGAAATTAATTATGTCATCAATTTTGTTTATATTTTGTGTTTAAATACTTCCCTACACACACAAGTTATACTAGAAAATTACACAGAAAATCGCTAAAGAAACCAGTACCATACCTTCCGACTCAGTGTTCTATTAGCGTCTTGTAACATTTGCTCCTGCATTAACCAAAACATAGTGCTTCAAAGAAATGATCGATTCAAATTCTATTGTTATGAAATAGTATACTTATAATACATTTGATAAATTTTATGTATAATCAACCTTTCTCTTTAGATCACAAAGCTGATCAAGCAAAATCTTTGTCTGCAAGCACATAGATTCAGAACATATACTTTGATATTTTGTATAGGAATATTTGAGAAGTCTACAATGATACATCAATAAGAAAATATATAAACGCAAAGTATGTTGCCTTTGAGGATCTTATCTGCTTCATTGACTCTTCTAGTTGATTCTCGATTTGATCGAGTTCATTAGTGTTGAGTTGGCCGAGGTCCTCACCAAGTAGATTTCTAATATTACAAATCTCGTTAGAGTAAAAAAACATCATACTATCAACTTTAAGGTTCATTACTGATTTACCTCTGGGAGCGCTGCATAAGTTCAACTCTTGCTTTTAACTATAGATACTCCTGGTATCTGCTTTGCATTATAAAACAAGATGGTGACTAGTTAGCCATGTTACGAATAAAAACATCACGCGCTTCTGAACAAGTATAACCTGCAGGTTACAGTGCTCTTTTTCTATTCCTAAATGTGACAAAAAACTAGTAGGGGATGGAGAAGCACGTTTATATTTCAATGAAAAATGATAAAACCTATGTTTCCTTTGACAAAGCAAGAGCAGAAAATGCGTTGTAGTTGCATTTTTTATATCTGTCCAGCGTCTTCATCATGCTGCCATGGTGGTGAAGTTTATGACAATGGTTAACATTTTTATTCCCAATTTTTGTACACATATCACTAGATATTATTATACAACATTTGAGTATATTATAACTTCAAGTCATCTTAAGCAGCAAGGTAGAGCAGAGGATACAAGTGCAAACTACACTAATTAAGTTCCAAAGGTAACTATCTCATAGCAACATAACTAAGTATATATTCACGACCGTTGTAAAATGTACGTTGTAATAGGTTATTTTTGTTGTAGTGACAGACAGGAGAATATAATGCATGTAGATTGAATTTTAGTGATCACGGTAATAGTAAAGGGGCATAGAAAGTATAAAAAATAGGTTGGGACTCCTTGTCCTTTACCTGATACTAAATATATATTTGCGTATGTGTTATCCACTTGAAAAATAATTAGAAATCATATGGCAAAAACAGTCAAAGACTGAAAATAATTATCCTGATGCATGTTTTACAGATTGACATCAAGTCCAATTAACTCAATATTCAGCAACAGTTCCCGACGCCCAGTGTCATCTGAAGTGAATGCGGGCCTCAGGGCTGAACATCAACCTAACGCACAAAATATACATATTCCATTAATCATAATAGACATGATTGTTTAAAAACAAAAGGTTACCATTTGTTGTATTTATTAGTCTTTTTCCACAGCAAATTAAAGATAGAAAATAAAACTGCATCACCTCTATTACTAGATCTACTTACAAATATAAAATAACAGTCAGCTTGCTGTTAGCAATTCAATCGGACCAGTGGCACTTAGGAAATTGGTTTGATTTTTATTTTCATTGCTATTGGTTCTTCTTCAGCCATCACTCAATTTGTACATAAGAACTGCACAGGCTTATTTATTGTGTATGCCATACAAACATAACCAAGTTTGCATCAACTTAACTCTTGAAACTAAAAACAAAACAAGGGTTTTCGGAAGATCTAAGCAACCAGAGGAAATATCGTTCAGAGATTTGAACGCACAAATCATAATTTGAATCGTATGCACAACCATCAGAAGTAGACTTAGATGAAAGTGACTATCAAAAAACGAAAGTAGCAGCCAAGGTTGAATAAACAAAATGAGAAGCCAACACCAGCATATGAGGAAAAAGTGGAGCGCTTAAGATCAATTATCAAATCTTGTGGATTAAGTAGCATATAAGAGAACAAGCCCATGAAAGCAAACGTGATGCTCACTTGAAAACTCCATGAACATAAATCAGTCTTTCAAAATTTAAAAGTGAGTAAAAAATCAGTATTTTAAAATAAGTATCTTACCTTTATGTCAGCAAAATTACAGGAACAAGCCTTCCTCTCTTGCCCTCTTTTTTTGCAACTTGAATACCTCCTCCTCGTTCCCAAATTTCCCCCTATAGTTTTCCGCCTTAATCACATCGAATATGATCGCGATTTCGGGGTCGAATTCTTTCGAACTAGCTTGGCAACCTCTTTGGATTGGCAGGGCAGAACGGGGCAGTTGAAGGCGGCGAGTAGGGTTTCCGATTGCGCGATGTGGTAGATGTTGATGGAGGAGTGGGAGGACAGGGGTACGGAAGGGAGGACGAGGGGGTCGACTATGGTTTAGAGAATCTGATGTAAGAAAGAGAGGGAGGAGGTAGAGATTAAGAGGACCTGCGTAGAAGTTTTGGAAATTTGGGGATTAGGGTTTTGAAGGAGGACCAGCGTAGGAGTTGAGAATTCGGCTTTGGACCTGCGTTAGAATAAATGGTTATTTACTTTAACGCGGGCTTTGAAATGTTTTAGCGGTGAGCGAGACAAAAAAACCAAAGCGGGGAGAAGATTCGAGGGAAGTAAATTTGGAAATGGGATGTTAGCAGAAAATTATTTATGGTACACGTAACAATACAAATTTTTTAAATAAATATAAAAATGACATTTTAAAACTTGACGTTTGTACTTTACAAATTCAGATTTCTTTTTAGCACTTTCAAAACATAAATTTTGAATATTATCTAAAGTTAAAACATTATTAATTTTTTTACTTTTAGAGTCTGAATTTGTCTATCGTTCGAAAACCATTTAAATACAAGCAAATAGTCTCAACCGTTTTGTCTGTTTGTAGTTTGAACTCAAATTCAAACAATAAATAAGATATATCATTTATAAAGTGAATTAGTTTGTTAGTTATTGTTTGTTTTTAGAGATATATTATTTGATATACCATTATATCCATTTATTTTTATAGTTTAAATTTGTTTACTGTTTGTTGTTTGAATTTATTTAAAATGAATTTTATAAATATTTTAAAATTATTGTTTGACAATTTAAGATTGTTAAATTTTGTTAAGAATTAAAGGTTAGTTATCAATTATAATTATTAAATAGTGAATAATAAATTATCAAATGTTAATTAGTGAAAATGTGAATTAATTAATTATTACAAGTTTTAAATGATTAATTATTAAATACTAATAAATAATATAGTATAATGATTAGTAATTATTAATGTAATATTGGTGTTTATTACAACGGGCATGAAATGACCGTTGTAATATCACTCTATTACAACCTGCAGTTTTTACCCGTTGTAAAAAGAGTGTTGTCAAGGATATTTATTACAACTGTCCAGAAACGACCATTGTAATAGCATTCTATTACAAGGGGAAGTCTATGCCCGTTGTAAAAGGGTGTTTAAATGACATCTATTACAACGGTCCAGAATGTGACCGTTGTAATATCATTCTATTACAACGGGCAACCCATGCCCGTTGTAAAATGGACGTTGTAATAGGGTATTTTTGTTGTAGTGGATATTGCTTATAGTGTTAATAAAGTAAGTCAATAGATGCAAAAACCATTGGACATTCACTGGAAAGCTGTTAAAAGGATTCTTAGATACTTAAAAGGAACTATCAGTCATGGTCTCATTTTAAATACAAGCAATAATCTCAATATAAATGCTTATGCTGATGCAGATTGGGGTTCAGATCATGATGGTAGAAAGTCGGCATCAGGTTATTGTATATACTTAGGAAACAATCCAGTGTCTTGGAGTGCAAAGAAACAAACTACAGTGTCAAGATCTAGTACAGAGGCTGAGTTTAGATGTGTAGCGAGTACAACAGCAGAAGTTACGTGGATTGAATCTCTACTCAGTGAACTTAATATCAGATCTAATAAAATCGCAACTATCTAGTGTGATAATGTGAGTGCCATTTCATTAACATCAAATCCAGTTTTGCATTCAAAGACAAAGCATATAGAATTGGATTTATACTTCATTAGAGAACAGATGATTAAAGGAAAAGTAAAAGTTGGATATATACCTTCAACGCATCAAAAAGCAGATATACTTACTAAACCCTTGTCAAAGATGAATTTTACAAGGTTGAAGGAAGAGCTAAACGTGGATGAAGCTGACTCAAATCGAAGAGCTCGAATACTCATCTATATTCCAGAATAACTCCGTGCTGTTGTTTGAGAGTGATCTGATAAGCTCAAATTGAAGTTTGGCTTCTCGATTTTACTTCAGATCTGTTATCTCCTCGTGAATCGCCATGTCTGGATGCCATTTGTTTTGTTTCGTGACAAACCCTAACCTCACTAGGGTTTGAAGGGGGCAAATAAAGGAGCGGCTTCATAGCCATTACAGTATATACAATATTATATAATATCATTCTTTTTCATTCTTTTACATTATATTGGGCTGCGTCCCTGGGCTTGGCCCATTTGCTCATTTCGTATTATATAATGCTCTGTTTGTACATACGAGATATCAATTTACATTCTATCATTTCTGTTTTACATTTCATAAAAGCAATAAAACATTTCTTTCTCATTTCATTCAAATCTCAACTAATACAGTTAATATCTGGAAAAGAATCGGGCATAGGGGTATCATAATTAAAAATTCCAAAAGAATAAAGAATAGCCTCTTTTTGAATAGTGTCTACATCATGTACAAGTTCCCCATTGTTCATCAACAAATTACTCTAGTTATTTATATGTTTCATTAAAGACGTTTTAGCATGGAAAATTTTAATGCATGAATCCCCCTCTGTAAGCCAGTTAATCTTGGTCTTCTGCTTTGCATTATAGACATCAATATAACATTGATCTTTCCATTTATTATATGCTTCTTTGAGATTATCAAAATTATTCTCATCAATTGGATTGTCATCAATCACCAAAAGAGTTTTCCTGTAATTTTCCTCCAGCATTCGAAGTTTATATCCATCTTTTAGATTTCTGTAGTTCCATCCCTTTAAAAAGAATTTACAAATTTTCAAAAAAAATTGGAATTATAAATCTTAGATCCATGGAAATAGGACAACATCATATAATTCACAGCCTGGTAATAAGTGTCACTATACCCCTCCTTTTGAGTCCAGGAATTTAAAAATCTAAAAGGCACATTTTTACTCACATTGCTGCTTTTCCTAAAATTGACACAAATAGGAATATGGTCGCTGATAGGACTAAAAACACCAAAAGCATTTAATTCAGGAAAAATGTCAATAAAAAGGTGATTACAAAGCACATTATCAATTTTTGTAGCAACTACTTTTTTCCTGCAAGTGTATTTAAAGCCAGCAACCGGGATGTCCATCAAACCAGCATTTGAAATGAAATCTATACGACCAACAATATGTCTAAATGGCATTGTAGAGCCCCCTTTATTGTTGTTAGGAGATAAAATATTGTTAAAATCACCAAGCACCGGCCACGGAATGTCAACCAAGTGTGATTCATTAACCAGCTCCAGCCATAACTTTCTCTATCAATAAGAAAGTTGCTTGCATAAATGAATGTGATTCTACAAGCTAAGCACCAGAATTGTTAGCCTTTATAGATATACGCTGATAAGACGTAGCCTCAACGTTAACCTTCCATATGTCAGAATCCCAAACTACAAGAATTCGACCTTTACTGCCTGTATAGTTATTGTTTACAACTTTACATTTTCTATGTAGCTTATTTTTTAGAGTAATGATCATATTGTTGTTCAACTTGTTTTCCAAGAGGCCAATCATAGATGGCTTATATTTGTTAAGGAGTTTAAATACTTCAAATTGTTTGTTTGTAGCATTTAATCCTCTAACATTCCATGCCACAACGTTCATTTAATCTTGTTTTGGCTCATTGTCGATACTTTAGGAGGAGCAGGTGGTGCATTTTTAGTACATTTCTTTTTGATATTTTTGTTTGCATTTTCCAAATCATCAATGAATTTTTTTCTCTCAATATTTTGAGACACGTCTATCTCTTTTACAGGTTGGCAGGAATTCTCCTCAGCATTGGCAATGTGTCTAGTGAGATTGTCATCGTCCGAGTCTTCCCAATCTTTAACACACCATCCATGTTCTCTCGTAGTATATCATCCGATGTTTCATCTGCTCTTTTGCACACTTCCTGTAGTTTTTTTATCATTCAACTCTATAAATATATGAACATTGATGTCATGTTTTTGTATAACAGGGTTGACAGAATTATTTTGCTGAGTATAGTTTTCATTAGTTAGATTATTCATGTTAACTTCAGCGGATTCATTGGTTTTCACGTTGGTAACTAAAGTAGATATATCCCCTGAAACAATTTGAGTTTGCTGAGTATCTTCTTTTCCTAAGTTGCCAGTGTGAATTGCATTTTTATTGTCACTTTGCTCAATATCCACATTATTCAGATTAGTGAAATTGGTTGTAACAATGGGATTAGAAAGATCAATGTTATTGCTAGTATTCTCAATATCACTACAAACATTGTCACCCTCTTTCCCATTATTATTCTCAATTATAACTTCTTGTTCTAAGCTTTCAATAGAATTACATGTCACCTTGTTTCCAGTATTTTCACTTGTACCACCACTATCTCGTGAACCCATTTTTCGGTTAATTTTGCTTTGCATTGAGCGTGAGAGTGCCTGAATACCCCCACATACACTACATCAAAGAGGCTTGTGTAGTTAATCAGCCCTTACTTTCAATTCTTCTCCGGTACGCATAAGAACATCCACTCCATTGGGAAAATCCAATCTCGCATCTATTTCTATCTAAACCTTTGCAAAGGCAACTCTTGATTCATCAGCAATAACTTTAACCATCTTTATTGGTTAACCTATTACACTGACTATCGCACTCAAAGCTTCTTTATCCCATAATTCCTGTAACAACCCGGAAATTCTGAGCCAATTTTAAAATTTTATTTTGGCAATTGTAGCGAATTTTGAATATTTAAAATGAATTTTTTAAATAATAACGACGAGAAATTTATTTTGAATAAAATTAGAACATATATAGTTATATAGAGCGTCGTTAGAATATAAATATTTATTTTTAATTATAAAAGGAATTGAATATGGCGCGGTAGTTTGAAATTTCAATTTCGAATTTCAAATGAATGTACATGATCCAAAATAAACCAGATTTTAGCGAAACCAAAAATATTAGAATCTATTTGAGAATATCTTTCCAACGAATCCGAAAAATTGAAATTTCATAGCGAGAATAAAAAGTTATGTCCAGTTGAAAATTCAGAATAGTCGCTATAGAATTTTGGCCCTTAAAAATGGAAATTTTGCAAACGACCTCTGTTTTCGACAAAACCAATTTTGTTGGAACCGGAATGTCAAATTATTGCTAGGTTCCGAAATTCATAATTTTCTGAATCAATGTGTGAGCGTGGCGAAGTTAAACGTGTTTTAACAGTTTTAGTCAATTTCGATCGACCAGAAAATGGCCATTTTTCAAACAATCTCAGAATAGGATGAAATTTGTTTTGTTAGGACCGTATCGTCAATACGAAGCTAGAAATATTTTTTTTGGAATTTATAGAGTCCGTATGTGGTCCCGGTAAATTGAAATGTACGTTTAAAATTAAATATATAGATTTATATTTTAAATTAAATGAAAACTGATCAAAACAGCTGAATCATCTGATGAAACATATTCCATTGTGTTCGAAATAGGGGTAATTAGCTAGGGACGATAGTCGTTGGGTCTCGTTTGGAGGTCAAATTTAAAAGTCAACTTTAGTGGATAAAATAATAATTAATTAATTATAATTACTCACCCCTCCTTCCTATTCTCTCTCCCTGACATAATCTTCAGAAAAAAATACAACAACGGAAAAGGGGGAAACCCTCGCCCCCCCTCGTCGTTGCCAGAGCCGCCGCACCTCAGGCGATAGGTCGTCGCCCCCTCTTCTCCTTCCCTCCTCCAATCGAAGACCAGTTCCTCTCCCCTCTAGCTTCGAACGAAGCCACCCCAAAGCCCCACGCTGCCACCGTGGACCCCTGCTCCGCCTGCGCCAGCACCGGACCACCCCACCACGACCGTGACTCCCTTATTCCGCCGCCTCCACCACCGAAGTTCAGCAACGCCACCCCTCCTTCCTTCAGCGAGCGCAACAGCACCCCCTTCTTCCGATTTCAACTGTGAGCCTTGATTTTAATTTTCTTTCTTTGCTTATTTAGATAATTAGAAAAACATATATATATATATGTATATATATATATCTATGAATACAAATCAGTTTATATTTATACATATTAAACTAAAAAGATTTGATTTTCTATGAAAGGAAAGGTTGGAGTTTGAAATATGAAAAGAATTATATTTTCATAAAGATAAAGGTATGATTTTTATATATGAATAACAAATAAAGTTTGAATTTTTATATAAAGAAAAGATAGGATTTTTATTGTTCAAAGTTAAGATTTTTTAACAAAAGAAAGATTAGATTTTTTAACAAAAGAAAGATTAGATTTTTAACGCTATAAAGACTTGATTTTTATCGTGTGAACGGCTTCATAAAAATGTGATCTTTTTATATGTGTAGCTATATAAAGATGCGACTTTTTAGCGTAGTAAACATATGATTTTTATTATAAAAAGTAGCGGTGTAAAGTAGTGATTTTTACATATGTAGTAGAGATATAAAAATACGATCTTTATATATAAAAATGTGATTTTTATATAGAGAATGGCGAGAAAAAAATATATGATTTTTATATACGAAGCTACGATATAAAAATATAATCTTTATATAGGAAGTAGCGTGGTTAAAAATATAATTTTTAACACAAACGGTGTTGAACAAATCTCGTTGGAAACACGGCGAAGATTTTCTACATATGAAGAGTCGTGGCGTTTGGTTTAGCTTATTAGTGAGAACTTCTCACTTTAAATCTTGTTTTCTAGTTAAAAATATATACTAGGATGCAGATGGTGCTTAGCAGCACCCGACACCTGTCGTCCACAGACCATGGACGACTTGTTTGATTTTGTGTGTTGTGAAAATTGATTGTGATGTGGAATGAATGGAAATATATTTATGTGTTGAAATAAATTATTTATCGTTAAAAATATAAATTTAACGTGAATGTGTATAAATAAATATTCATTTACAAATCGAACGATTTGTTTATGTACACCCATTTGAAGGATATTGATTGGAACGATAAATTTTACACATCGCCCAACTGCACAATAAAAATCAGTGTTTGTTTATTTGAAACCCCACACGGGTGTTGGGATGATATTTGGCGTACACTAATCCCAATTATTTAGTTGTATGTCGATCGATTGGTTGACAGACTGTGTAAGCGTTAATTATTATATTTAATGCTTATGCAGTTGTGTAGTGCACTTTGGATG
The DNA here is from genome assembly GCA_030737875.1 of Allium sativum. Classification (NCBI taxonomy): domain Eukaryota; kingdom Viridiplantae; phylum Streptophyta; class Magnoliopsida; order Asparagales; family Amaryllidaceae; genus Allium; species Allium sativum. Next base: position 731,917,183 of record CM060922.1, on the reverse strand, counting down.
ATGGTTGATTATTTGTCATTGCTATTATATACATGTGTTGTATGGAATCCATATAATTAACATTATATGGTAATTGATTGGGCCTCATTCCAATTGAAAAAATAAAGAATATTAAAATAAAGATTCATGTGTTGAATAGAATAAATAGTCATGTGTTGACAATACTCATGTGTTGAGAATATTCATGTGTTGAAACTTATCATGTGTTGAATGAAATATTTTAATGATAAACTTTACATCTTTATCATATATAAAATTAGAAACTAACCGGAAACTAGATAAGATGAGTGGTTTCCTGGGTATTGATCTGATGTTGGTTTCGGCCTTCGGGGTTAATACTTAGGGAATCGTTCTCTTACTAAATTACGGTTGGAGTCTGATTAAGAATTAAACGATAGAAATCATAATTTTATAAAATATATTAAATAACAAAAATAGTCATGTGTTGACAATACTCATGTGTTGAGAATATTCATGTGTTGAAAAATATATATTCATGTGTTGAAGAAAATATTCATTTGTTGAATAGAATAACGAAGTTATTGAAATATATAAAGCCGTGTTGATTAGATATGCACCATTTTGACGCGAGCGATATATATATCGATTATATTCGTTTTTATAATGAATATAGAAAAGGAAGTGATTTCAAAATCTAACGTTTTGAAAATATTATCATTTATATGTTAATGATATGGAATATTCAATTTTGATTTAAAATTGAATATGAAGTTGAAATCGTTTTTAAAACGAATTTAAAACGATTTATAAAATACGTTTTGAATTGAAATCGATGAAGTATATAATATATATATATATATATTATATATTAAATGGCCTAAATAGAACGCGCTGCGCCGCGACCATTCGCGAATTTCGACCATTGACTTCGAATTGACGTTGCGGGAGATCCGACCGTCAGATTCTCCTGAAACCAGAACCGTTGGGTTCGTATCGAAAAGAGCTTTCCAATGAATATTAGAAATTTGAAATCTAACGGTTGGATTTGGAATTATGTCCAAATCAAATTTTGAAAAGGTCGTTGTAAGTGCAGTTCGATGACCGTTATTGGAAATCGACTGTACGGGCCTTGATAAAATTATTAAAAATATTAATAATTTGTGTAAAATCATAATATATGAATTGGGGTGAAAAGTCCACATTTGTAAGCATAAAAATATATTTTTATCGAAATGAACTAGTTATGAACTAGAATTATAATCCAATGTTTTTGAATAAATAAATTGGATTTGAAGTGGTTTTAAAAATAATCAGAATTTCCAATATACGAATTGGAATGGATGTGAATCGGAATTATCTTTGGAATATTTCGATGTAGATTTCGTGATTATACAGATATGGTTGTGGAAATTTGAAAGATATATTTATATCGTTATTTCCAATACGATATTTGTTGGTTTCAGAATTTGATATTGAATATAAGCCGATATATTTTCTATTCAGAGCCTTGTATTTAATATCAAATGGGATTTTGGGTTCGTCGTGAATGGTGACTTAAATAACACTGTTCTTGAACCGAGATTAGAAAAGAATAAATCTTTTAATTAAGATTTAGTGAAATTGTCCAGTTAATTAGTATTTAATTGGAATTGAATTTAAATTGGTTTTTGGGGTTTATCATGAGCGGTGTTTTGAATAACACCTGTTCTTTAACCCGATTAACAATGGAATGTGATTTTGGGTTTATCGTGAACCGTGTTTTAGATGACATTGGTTCTTTAACCCAGTTAAAGACAGGATATTGATTTTTGGGAAGATTAAGACTAAGTGGAGTTTTAATGAATCTTAATTAGATTAAAGTGATCGAGAATGGAGTATCACCAGTTTTGCTCCAAAGCGATAGTTAAATCTTTAATTAGATTTGAACGTGAAATGGTAATTATTATTTACCGATAACACAGTGGTGTTAGATATGGAGTATTACTAGTTTTGCTCCATGGGATGAATAGGTTGGGATTGGGGAAGAAAATAAATGATTACTTCGGTGTGGTTCGCTAATCCCGACTAGTTTAGAAAACCTTAACATGGTTTGAAATGATATCCAAAGGAAGATTAAAGAATAAATTTAGAAGAATTTATCTTTGATAAAATTAATGGGAACCTTTCCCTAGGAATGTGAATATTTGAATAAAGAATATCCTGAATTGGAATGAGGCGTATGTTGTGTTTGTGTAACACTTGTTTATTTCATACGCGGGTTATTCAGAAAGGCCGGGTTTATACCCATTCTGAATAACCGATTCGACAATATGTCGAAGGTGAAGACGGTGGTTGAAGACCGGGGGTCTTCACGTCGTTTGGTTGATTCTTGACAATCTCGATTGGGCTGTACACCCAAGATGAGGGAATAAGTTGGAGATCGTCCAGGCGTACTTAGAGATCGACGGATATGAGAGGAAAGTGCCTCCGGTTTCGTTCAGACCCAGAACGAACTTGTAAATGGACTGTGTGTCTAACATTGGATTTTATTCTGTGTGATTGATTTCTATTAAATATATATCTTTTTGGTGGCGGAGAATTTATTTTCTTGCTTAACGCCCTTCTCTGAGACGTACGAGCTTAGAGGTTATATATCGATAGATATCAATCGCATGGCATGAAATGCCTATTTGGCATGCCTAAGTGGAAAATGATCAAGGCTTATGTTGAAAAGCAAAGTCTTGTGGTTGATGATCAAAGCACGACCTATGTGGCATAGCTTTGTGTATAGCGTTAATTCGCGAGCCTCATACCTCGGTATGAGTCAAAAACGGGATCGGACTGTAGGGAGAACACGACGTTTCTTTCTAGCTATTGGTGGTGTCAGTGACCTACCAGCCCTGACATTTACATTATTTTTCACCTGTGTGGTTGTTGGAATGCGAGGCGCCTCGGATATAGGTCTGATAGGACCGGGAAACGTGTGTTCAGGAATAATTAATCCTCAAAAGTAGGAGAAGACCGGCCCTGAAGCATCCAGGATCGCTGTGTGTGGTCCTGAGACATTTGCTAGAGTGTCTCGAACGGAGAGGAGCTTGCCCCTTGCCTCGACTCATGATGGAATCCAATTGCCAATACGTGACATTTCAGTTTTATTTGTAGAGCCTAGTATGGCGACATAGTGGTATGGGGCACTTATGCCGTCTATGATTTATACATTATGATTGAAGTTGTTTTCTTCACTTATAGTAATAATAAAAGATGGAATTTAGTGTATCAAGCATTCTTTGGCTATTATAAGGTAAAACCCTATCCTCCGGCTTGCGTTGCATTGTGTGATGGGACCTGGGTCTTATAATAGCTTCATTTTTCTTTATTTAGCATTGCGCTGTTTGTTTTATGCACTGGTATTCTTGGGAGGAAACCCGTTCCGTGTTATATGGCGTGGTCCCTTGATTCACCTAACTTTAAAATAAATATTAATAACTGTTTTAGTTCTCACACCAGTCACATGACTGACCTGGAGTTTATTGTTTTAACCTAAACTCTGGGTGCCCCTATTTTTCACACGGGCAGCTAGTAGTTTTGGTTTTGCAGATTTATATTCACAGGATCCTGGTTTATAGCTGAAGTGATATTCGGAAAGCTCTGTATCCGTGTATTTCTTTCAGTTATATTTTGTATTATTTTTCTGCTGTTATGTATTTAAATGAAATTTAAATCTCTGATATTTATCAAATGTGTAATATTTATTCATACTCTGTATATTCTTGTATTCTGATGGAATTGTTGTAATAAACAATGAAATGTTCTTCTGTTTGTGTTCTGATTCGTCTTGTCCTTAAAGAAATTCATGCTTTCCTTACCGGGGGAGTCACGGGTTAATACAATTCCAATTCAAGGTTAGAAAATTTAACCCATAAAGGCAACGTTGACAATAAATTTTTCCTAAATCTCATTCCCATGTTCCACTTCTTAAGGGTGATGATTTTATTATCAAATAGATATGGTCCCCCTTTCAAAAAAAAATTACAGTCTATATTATAATCAAAACGAGTAATAAAAAAAATCTTTTCTCTCGATAACAATTGAAAATTACAAGAAGGTTTCCACATTCGTTCGATATAACTTTTTAGATGGAGGTGGAATGGTTTTGTACCAAAAACATAGAAAATTATTATATTTCTCCATTTATCTATAGATCTGTAGGCAACACGTTCAAACACAACTGCCTTTTTTCTCGAATTTACTATCTTTGGTGTAATATATGGAAGATTGATGTATTCATCTTGAAGCTGTCCTGTACCGCCTACCGCCGCTTGTTTCCATAATATCGCCCTTCCAGCAGTTAGATGGCCTTAACTACGTTCTAGTCAAAGTTATTCTTTTCCATAGCTGTGTGCTGATTCTGTCGAAGAGCAGATCCAGATCCAGCATTCGCTCCTCCGGTATACTACGATCGTGGAGGACGACCCGCCAAGGCAGAATTTTGAGGGACCAAAGTTTCTCCGTCACTCCTCAGATCAGTTTTCCTGGCATGCGAGAAGGAAACCCTAGCCGCTTTGCCACCCTAACCCACCGTAGCCCGTTCACTAGCTTTCATACTATCCGCTGCATCATCCTTTTGCACCACCTCCTTGCCTGGCCTCTGATCTGGAGGTCGTCCTGAATCTATTGAAACTTTAAGAGCATTCGCTAAGTTCATGGTCGCCATTTTCAATAGCTCATCTCTCCCTCTCTCTCTCTCTCTCTCTATATATATATATATATATATATATATATGGCGAGCATTCAGTGGCACCCAAAACAGTTCAGCACCCTTAAATGCCCCCTAATTTCCACCACATATCCCACTCATTCTCTCACCTCCCACTAACTCAAACTACTATAAATCCTTGGTTTCTATAGAGGGGCTTTTGGGATGCTCACTATTTGGGGTGTCATTGAACGCTCCTCTCTCTCTGTACACACACACACACACACACACACATATATATATATATATATATATTTGTGTGTGTATGCCAATAAGTTTGATAATGGTTTAATGTTTCTAAACATTTGAGGAAAAAAACATGACAACGAAGTTCCGTTATTAAAACAATGCTAGTTCAGTTACACTGACTTGTTTTGGCTGGTGACGTTTTTCACTTTCAATAAAATCGGTCATGTTCTTCGGTACATTTTGCGTTCTTTGAGCATTGGCTGTAATTTATATAGTATAACGGAAAGGACCAATGTTCCCTTCACAAAAAAAATGAAAAACCAATGGCTCCTACAATGACTTAATTCACCACAACAGTGCATTGCCTGCCAACAACAGAATTAACAACAGATTCAACAGAGACGGAATATCTATCTTTTAACGGGCACACACGTACTAGTACGGAACATGTAAGTTCATCTAATTACATTTTATTTAATAAAAAATAACTTGATGGTTGTATAAAAGTTTTATTAATCGCAATATTTTTACTTCAAATGGTTTTGTTGATGGCATCGATGATAAATTGATAAGAAAATTTCATTTGCTTGATAGCTAAAAGGGGATGGAGTGAATCTTACAATGTTTGATGTGATTCCATTGATAAAATTAATTATATTCACTTTATTAATTGGGTGTGTTTAACTTTATTAATAATTTTAATATTTTTGGTATCACACTGTTTTGTATCAATATGAACTATATCCCTAAAAATATAATCTATTTTTTACAAATTTCAATCCGTCATTTGATAAGTATTAACAAATCTATTCAAAGATATGACATGAGAAATAAATTTCCATTACAAACCGTTCTTTACTGCTTAATAATACTAATTTGGTTTTAAAAAAAACTTAATAATACAAATAGAGAAAAAACCAATAGAAAAAGTTAGATATTCCAACGTAAAAATGAAAATTTAAACTAATCAAACATGATTTCAATGAAAAATTATAATTAAATATTTGTATAAATCATTTTTTAAATATGCTAAATTTAAGCATATACAACTTCGAGGAAAATAATTCATTCACGAGGTGTGTGCCGTAACATCCCGTAAAATTTGACCATTTAAGTTATTGCATTAAATTATTAAATTTAAAATGGTTTTTAAATAAAATTATAATGTTATTAATGAAATTTATTAATTTCTATTGAAAGGTTAATTGAAAATAACGTGTATATTCTAGATGGAAAAAAAATTCTAATAACATACTTGTACATATATTTGGCCATCTTTTTTAATTTTTTCCCCCAATTTATTCGAAGTATTACATTCATTAGTTAATATATTTTGAAATGTGAATGGCTGCATTCCTTTTCAATGCCCTTCCCTCCTCGTTATTTCCTTAATGCGACATACATTTCTTTCCTTAATTTTTTTTCATTCTATTAATTTCTTTCCCTTCATTCTATTTTTCATGCATCTTATTTCATATTCCATTCCTTAAATTTACATCCCCTTACTTCTTCATTCCCGTCGTTATTTTTCTCTAAAAACAAATCATCTCCATTTATATATATTTCCCCTCTCTTCAATGTCATGTTATCTATATTTAGAAGAAAAAAAGATAAACAAAAAACCCACAAACTTTTAACATAATCTGTGCATATTTTTAACCATTTTCTCTACCATATTCTTGTCGGTCCAATTAAATGTTTCCTAAATTATGATATTTAATATTATGAGTTTTGAAATTTAAAAAGTTGCACAACTTAATAATCAGAGAAAATAAATCAAGCTTCGTTTTATTCCGTTATTCTCTATATCTATGTGATTTACTTTTGGATTTTTGAACAATAAATAAATATTAATTGGACTGACACCAGCCTCCTCTTTCCTAAAAAAATATATCATATTATCCTCTTCTTCTTAAATTTGCTATCCGTCCTCCTTCTTAAAAGGAAAAAAAAAGTTTTTTCAAGTTCAAATTTGCTGTTTAGGATTGGTCGTTGTCTGTATTTGTTTCTTGTCTTCATCATATCCACGTAAAGTAAGTTTACTCACGATTTACTTTATGCAAGTTTTTTAACATCAATGAAAACTGAAATATAATAGTTGATGTTTTGTTTGTTGTTAATGTCATGCTCTTTGGTTGCCTTTTGTTGTTGTCTCTTTGCTGTCCAATTTTATGTTGTCATTGTGTCTTTGTCACCATGTTAATAATGTTGTCTTGATGTATCTCTCATACCCTATTATATAAATTGATGCATACATGTTGATATACTCTCCTTGCCTTGCTGTATAAACCTAAAACACGTTAGTATGCATGCTTGCCTCTTTATTAAATCATGTCATACCTTGCTGCGTTGCTTTGATTTCAAGATAAAATTTTATGATGGCCATGATTTCTTGACAGTTTGGACACATATTTGAATGTTTAGAAATTGCTTGAAGTTAGGATTAACCGTTATATTTTACTGTTTTATTGAAGTTGATTTACTTAAATAAAGTGAATCCTGACTGAGTGTTTTGTGTTTTGCATGAAATGCTCGGGTTTGACCGAGTGTTGTAGCTTAAAGATTTCAGCTATTGAAGTTAGAGATGCGAGAAGACGCGTGCGTTCTAGATCGAAAATTTTGTGAAGTTTTATTTAATCATATATTTCTAATTCCGCTGTGTAAAATTTGTTGTCAAACTTTGATATTTTATGTTAAATGCTTCCTCTTTGAGATATTGTAGTTTTTATTTTTGTATTCGATTCTGACTAAACCTCGTAAGCAAAATAACATTTTGTCAGTTCAAGCAGTTCGAGTTGGTTTAATACTGGCTTGAAGCGGTCAAAAAGGTAGGATATTATAGTTGGTATCAGCGCTTTGGTTTGCGCAAAGCTTAGCTTATGGTGTTTAATAAGAATCTGTCACTAGAAATCGCTACTGAGAGAGCGTAATTTAAAATATAATTTATTATGAAACTAATATTTTGAAAGAGTTGCGCAGTGGAAGCGTGGTGTTTTTTTTTTTAAATTAATAAATTTTGAAACAAATTATTTGAAGCTGATAAATTAATTTGAGAACATAAATTATTTTGAAGTATGTTGTTTTGTCTTATATATTTGGAAATCAAGAATGTTTCAAAATGATTTGAAATTTATTTTCATAAGAACCTGATATTTTTTTTCCAATTTGAAATGATTTTATGAAACTTTTGATTTAGAATTTGAAAGGCTTGAATTTGTACAATACTTGATTCAAAATTTGATAGAAATCATATTTCTGATTTTTCAATTATTGAACGAAAATTTATTTTCCAACTATTTGGAATGTGCTAAGTAGTTTTATAAATAAAAAGAATTACGACGATTTAAATTCCGATATTTTGAAAAAACAACCTAACTATAATTTGTAAGTAATTATTATTATTGCACGAAACGATTTATAACTTGGGATATGAACTGATTTGATAGGTTACCATGATGTGAGTAACCCGTGACTAAAGACATGTATGACGTGGGTGTAAGCTCTTGATGATGATCAGCTCGGAGGGGAGACATCATTTATTGATATTGATACATATATGAGTAGGCCATGCCTAGTGGCCTTGTCATTTGGGGGAAACCTCTCTATCTGGTAGCATGTGTATTGATATGCTTGTGAAATATTTGAGAATTTTCAAAAACGATTTTTTTTATTTGAAATTATGAAGTGAAGTTTGATTCAATATAAAGGAAATATATAGTATTTCAATGATTTTAAAAATGAAGCTGTGATTTTAAGTCGATGAAATTATTTCATCCTTTAAGTTTTATTAAGAAATAATTTTGATAAATTATGTTTTATGGAATTTTGAAATTTAAAAGCCTTATTTTATTTTGTTTAAACTAAATTTTGTATTAGTATAAGAATTTCTTGTATACATAAGCATATTTTTAAAAACCTCTCCGTTTCGAGGACGAAAAGTTTTGAGTGAGGGAAATTATAACATCCCATAAATTTCAACCATTTAAGTTACTGAATAAATTTAATTTTTGAATTTGAAATGGTTTTAAAATAAATTTTATGATGTTATTTATCAATGATTTCAAATTTATTTCTTATAAACAACAATTTGTAATTAGATAAGTGGTGAATTATAACAATTGAAATTATTTTTTAGTTGTATTTATATTTGTAATAATTAACTTCAAACTATTGATAATAAAAGAAAATAGTAGTTGAATCATTATTTTCTTTAAAAACTTTTGTAATGACCCGGGATTTTTGACCCTGAAAATCAACACAAAACCTGTATTGATTATTCAAGGTTAAATATCCCAGGTCGTTACAGTGGTATCAGAGCTGAAAGTTGAATGATTACCATGACTCTGTGGCGTGACTCAATAAATATGAGGTTAGTAGTATCCTAGATTGAGTTTAGTAAGTATATACGAGAGAGCGTATTTGTAAATTTATATAAAAATGTTCTACATAGTGGAAATTTATTGGTTGAGTGGTTTATGAATTATGGTCGATGGTGGGGCACCACAATGTTGATAGGGATTTCTAAACACTTGAATGCGATGAATTGACACAGTATGTTTTGAAAAGAGGGTAAATGAAATAATTTTGCCCAAAATATATTTTGTCATAAAAGAAGTATTTATATTGGAATTATTATAATATATTGGATGTGTTGGTTGTTGTTATAATCAAATAAGAATATGATTGAGATGGTTATATATAACCATCAGAATTCATATGAATGTAATATATAAAATCAGATGAATTAAATTTGAATTTAAAATAGAAATGGAATTAAAATTCTGGAAACTTGGGAAAGAGTTGTAAATGAATTTTGGATTAAATATATAGGAATTTTAAAATCCTGGAAGATTTGAAAAGGTTTTCCAAGCGCTGTGAGAGATATTTTGAAATGAATTTCAAAATGAAAGTGTTTAAATATAAGTTTTGGAAAGTGATATAATATTGAACTCACTTCGGTTGCTGGAATATAATTTTGATGGTGACTGCAACATCATCAATGTTCATTTTCAAATTTATAAGTGACAGAATACAACCTAAGATTTTATTTTTGAACTGTTTTGAGGAAACAAGTTGTCCAAAAATTCAAATGTTTTGAATTACTATTATTATATGTAAATATATATGATTTCGAACTGATTTGAAATAAAACCCAGGAATTTGAATTTTGAAATTTAAATTTAACCGAAGAAGTTAAATAGATTGAAGTGGTAGAGGTAAGTAAATAAATTAGAATTTAACTTAAACTAAGTTAAATAAAAGTTAGGTTGGATTAGAGGTAATCTGGAAAGGAATTGGATTGTTGAGTAAGAATTTGGAATTGAAAATGGAACCGAAATTGGAATGGCCTTTGGCTTGGGTATAAGCAAATTATTGGATTTGAGGATAAGTCGATTGGAGATAAATTAGGAATGCATGGGTATATGTTGAATTGATAGCAAGTGGAAGGGATATAGCTAGATGCCCAACAATAGGTACAAGTTTATATTTTATTTGGATATAAGATTTATGAGCCTATTTGGCAAGCCGCTTAGCAGTTTGGTTTTCTTTTGGATTGAAGGAGGTCTATAGAGGCGAGTTGTAGTTGTACCGATTAAGCCATTTAAAGGAGACGCTGGCGAAATTATTCGAAAATTTAAGATGTTACAAAATTTTCAGAATTTTTGAATTTTTTTATTAGTAGGAATAAATTAATTTTTTTAATTGAAATAAATTGGTTCAGTTAAAACTGAAATTAAGAAGTGAAACAAAAGAGTTTTAACCTAGTTAACAGGGTTTGTAGCATTTTTATACCTTAGTAATTTCGGAAACGAAATTCTTTTAAGGGGGAAGTAATGTAACGTCCCGGAATTTTAGCGATTTAATAATTAATTAATTAAATTATTTTAATATATTAGTTTGATAATTTAAATGGTTTGAATTCAGATATTTTGAACATTTAAATAATATAAATAATGGGATAATAATATATTTATTTTTGAAATAGCCGGAAATAGTTAAATTGGCAATATTATGTGAATCGGATAAGTTAATAGATTCAATTAAATCTAGAATTGAATTATTATAATGAGTAAGTTTATTTATAATGACATTTGAACATATTACTTGTATTATAATTTAAAACGAGCTCGTAATGTCACGGTAGTTCATAATATTGAGTTTTGAACTTCAAACGACTATACAGGATTCGTTATTTTCCAAATTTCTTCAAAATAAGAAACGTTCGAATCTATTGAACTATATTTTCCTAATGGAAGTGAAAAATCGAGATTTAGCCTTATAGATTATAAGTTATATCCAAATCAAATTTTCAGAAAATCATTACGAAATCGTTTATAAGCCATAACGATTTATTTAATATAATTAAATATTGGTTTCGAATTTGGACAAGATTTTTGAGATGTATACCTAATTTAATTTATATAATTTTACTGTAATTTTTAATTTGTAAAATAAACAACTTTTGTTTAACGTATTTTGCACCCTAAATCGACATTTTTGGAACTTCACAAAATAAGCTAACTAGTCTATTTTATTATAGTTTTGGGATCGTGACACATTGTTTGACACAATCGTATTTTAATATTTTGTCATTCGCGGCTCGTACGTTAAAGGAATTTTACATAACATGGTACGTTGAAAATCTAACTTAAAAACCATTATATTTGCATACTTTAATCATTGCACTCACACGTTATCTTCATTATGATCCAACTGCCATCCTTAATTTCGTTCAATATATCTATATGCCGTGTACCTACTACTTCATTACTTAGTAATGAAGAATGGAATTGAGCAAGGGTTTGAAGGTTCTTCATAAGAAAGTATGGATATAATCTACAATAACTTTCATATCTCTATACAATATTTGGACGCCTATTGCCTTTTCTTAGGTTTAAAGAAGTGCATATGCCGACCTTCTATTACCTTTTTTGGAGGGGGCTTTCTACTGCTTATCAATGGGGTTGAAATAGGAAATTATATACAAATATGTTGTGTATATAAACTACTTGTATGAACTAGCACGACATATACAATTCTAGTTATCCATTGTCAAAACCTGAGATTTCAACTATCCTTCATTGTAATAAATGAAAATAGTAAAATACAATTTTATGGACTTGACAAAACACTAAACAAGAAAACAGCTACTCTACGATTTGCACAACCTATATTTAAACTTAAGAGTTAAATTTTGTACCCCATCTCGTCCACTGTTGCGTACCTAAATTCCAAACAGTGAACTACCGCACATGCCTATCCATGTACTTGTACATTGCTTAAGCCTTAAATGTTTGCACCTATTTATAGCTGCGTCTTCATCCCTTTTCCTTTTTCCAGCAATAGCGTACACTCCACCAGCATAAAACAAATGGCTGCCATTAGAAATGGAAACCGCAGCTTATAAAAAAATCCAAACAAGAATAATACTCCACTGGAAATCTCGGCGATGGGAGGGGGGTCGAACTGGGTAGCATTTATAAATGGCTATAGTTATCGTGTTTTTTTTAGAGAAAAGAGGGTTACGGGATGCCGGGGGGGAGGGGGTGAGATGCATGCGAGCTCTGAAACAGGTGGAAATTTTGAAATGCATGCAGTCACGGTAGGTTGTGGGGATGAAGGAAGGAAAGTGTTGTGTAAAAGAGTTGCATGTTTCAGAGAAAAAAAGAGATGGGAAGGAGAATGATTGTTTTGGTGCGTGTTTTCACAGAGAAACAAAGAGGAAGAGGCGTGAAAAGGGAATGAAACGGTGAAGCTTCAAGCAGTGTATATTTTAAATCAGAGAAGAAGAATATTCATTTTGGACATGGGTGGGTCAGCACATGCTTGGACGTGGGCTAATATATATAAAGTAACTCCCAAAATATCAAATATAATAAGTTTAATTTTTAATGAAAATTATATCTAACCAGTAATTGTGGTAATTCGCTCATACGTTATCAAAATTTCGCAAATTTGGATCCGTTGGGATCATATGATTGTAGGCTACATGATGAAGCTGGTATGGAGCCATTTGGAACTCGTTTGATTTATAGGCAAATTAAAATGTCCAATTTAATCAATCGATCGTTTATCGTTATTCAACGTTTAATGACAAATGTGAGAAACCTCACTTACTTTGTCCAGTTTTATAATATTATATTGATAAGTAATGACTAAATGTTATGTGATGGTTGTTTGAATGTATTGCTTAGTAATTGATTGAAATAATATATATAGTTGTATATATGAAATCGTTAGTTAAATATTGATCCTATTTGTTTTAATATTTCAGATTGATATGAAATTAGCGTTATTCATATTGATTAGCATCTGTGGACGCAGGGAAATAGGTTGGAGGAATCCAACTGAATTCCTCAACAATTTTATTGTTGATTTTCTTATATTGCATTATATGATGTGACAAATAATCTGGTGTTTATTATTGTGTGTTTGGGATGTTTGAATAACATTGAACCTGAAATAATTGGTATTTAAATATCGTAAAATATATTCTAATATATTGAAAAAGAATTTGGGGTTTTATAAAGGGAAAATCTATTTATTATTTTAAAATAGAAATTGAATTTCGATTGGCTAGAATATAATAACTTGTTTAGTTATATAAAACAAGTAGTTTGGTTTTGTAAACGATATTTATAAATGAAGTGAGATAAATATTAATAAGTAATTTAGAAATGTGAATTCAAGAAATTGGTTAAAAAGAGAAATGATGAAATTTAGTTTGATGTTCGAAATGTGATTAGAATTAGAATTAATCCATAGGATTTATAATTAACATTCGATGATATCGAATGTTTTAAAAATAATTCATTTTTAGAAATTATATATTTTATAATTCAGAATTTAACAAGATGGTTAATACTTGGTTTAAAACCAATAATATAAAATTGAATATGAAGTTGAGATTAAGTATAAACTTGATATATGATTAACAAGAATTTGACTTGAAAATGGAGTTTATGAATGGGATATGGATATGAAATTTAAAAAATAACTTGATAGATGGATTTTAAACTATAATGGTATTTTTGAATAAAAATAAGATTTATTTAATAAAACAAGTCCAATTTTCTGTACAGGGATAACATTCGCGTTATAAAGTGAATAACGGTTTTAAAAGAAAACGTTTTGAAAATTGGAATGGTGACAAATGGAAAATGGTAAATGTTGGAGGTAATAAATTCAAAAGTAATTTTAGAAATTGTGTGACCTGAAATGGCGAGTTTATTCCGAAGTTCGGAATGTTAATCGTATATAGATTATCCGAAAGAGAGTTATAAGTTGAAATTCGATTATATCGAATTCAGGAAAGTACTATTTACTTTCTGTTTTTTAATCAAGATTTATTTATTTTATTAATTAATTATTTATTTAAATTAATGAATAAAAGTTATATTTTGAAGTTAATATTTCGGAAGTAGGGATTATAACATTATCGTTATAACCAATGATTTTCATAAATGGAGTAGATTTGTAAACTGAATCTAGGAGTTGCGCAAGCAATGATTTGTTAAGAAATTAAGAAATGGAGTTAAGGAAAATTAGAACCTGATTGCAAATTAGTTAAGTTGAGTTTCTTTTTGAGTGTCAATCTGATGTTGGTTTCGGCCTTTGGAGTTGATACTTAGGGAGTTGTTCTCTTGCTAGTTTACAGTTGAACTGTTGGAGAGAAGAGTAACGATGTGTGAATAAGAAATGGAGATGTTTTCTGATATTAATAAGAAATATTTTCTGCAAAATAGAAAATAAATAGTTTAAAATAGATGGAAATGGTTTCCAAGAGATCATGATAGGCTAAACGAGTTGGAGAGATAATTGGGTAAAGACATTGAAGGTAAATGGGGAAATGAACAAATTATTGATAAATTTATTTAAAGCTACTCGGTGTTGATTGATGGTTGGTCGATATAAATTTCCATTTGGAAATTAGATCGTTTTTTGTATGGATATTTTCTTTTGACAGCTGAATAACCGACTATCAAAGTTTTGGCCTTTTTTTCCATTGTCAATACGAAGAGACCAAGATCAAATTTATTATCAGAAAACCACTCTGTATGGGCATTAGCGTTGTGAATCAAATATGATGAAATTAATAAAAGACGGAGTTTACGCAAGGGCTATTCTGGCAATCCTAGGTATAAAATGCCTAAGATGGATTTTCAGAATAATGCCTTTGGTTTGTCCAATCTCAGGACTTGTATGGATGAATGTCAAATAGAGTATATCTAATGGATCGCGTAAGTTGATCACTTCAAACGTGTGATGACCCCAAACTCCCATGTTACGAAAGCAAGGATAATCATTGGAATATAACACATAAACAATAACAGCAGAATAGAAACATAGAATTACAGCAGATAATGTACATAAAATTACACTGGGAATAATATATCATCAGAGTTACACAACATAATAGGATCATACTTAGTACATAATACAATTTCAACTTAATATAAAACGTCTGCAGCGGAATCAAACATAATATACAAAATGAAGTCTTAACAACATAATAGAAATGATAGGATCCATCTTCAGCTCCATAGCTACCCAGAATGAGTCTGCTAAAACCTTAATATAAGGCTGCCCATGTGGAAAGAGGGCACCCGAGTTTGCAAAGTGAAACAAACTGCGAGTCAGTCATGGGACTTGTATGAGAAATCTTACTTAACCTATTTAATAATATGGCTAATCACAGGACCACGACGCGAACGCGGAACGGTTTTGCTCCATTGGATTTCCAGTGCACAAATAAAGTAAATTGTTAAACAACGCAATGCTTTTTTAAAAAATGAAACCATTATAAGACTCAAGTCCCACCACACAATGCAACGCAACTGGGGGATAGAGTTTTACCTTATAATGGTCAAAAATGCTTGATACGATAAAACGGATTTGATATTATTATTAGTGTGTATATGTTTCAAAAACACTTTAATCATAATGTATCAATCATCAACGACATAACTACCATATACTATGCCGCCATACTAGTTATACAATCAAAACCGCATGGTGTCGTATTGGAAGTTGGATTTCCATCATGAACCAAGGCAAGGGATCGTCCTTACTGAATTTGAGACTCTCTAGCCCGAGCCTCAGGATCATTCGCAACTGCAGCTTGGATCTTCAGGGTCGGTACACAAATAATTTAGTGGATTAATAATGTCTGAACAATACGTTTCCCCACCCTATAGGGCGTAAATATAGAGCCACTAAGGACTCAAATCCGAGGCGCCTCATTCCATCATCCACATAAGTAAAAATGTCTGGGCTCCATACCATGACTCCATTTCTAGCTAGAAAGAAACGTATGTCCTCTCTGCAGTCCACTCCCATTTCTGGTTCATACCGGGGTTTGAGGCTCGCGAAGTAACGCTATACACAAAGCTATGCTAATATAAAGCTGTGCTTTGATCATCAACCACAAGTGTGACACCCCACATCCGTTAAGGTCACTCACAAAGGGAATGCCTTAACTTCGGTGAAGAGTTATAGGTAAAAGATACAGATAAATTACAAGACAGACAAAATTAAAACAACGGAAAGTAGAATTTTGCTTTATTGATCAAATAGTTGTACAACAATTATTTTCCAATACCAGAATATCTGTCTTACAAAATAAAGAAGCATAAAATAACATTTATATTCCCCAATGTAACGTGAGCCAGCCATAGCAATGGAAAAGAGAATCCAAGCAAAACTTCGACTAATCTTCAGCTTGGAAAGAAAACTGGGCTAAGTAGTAATATTCCCTCCCTGCGAACGGGGGGGGGGGGGGGGAACGGAAGACAAGAAAGCGAAAGAAAACAGAGTTAGACATAAAGTCTGGTAAGTTCAGTAACTTTCAGCATGTGAACAGGTAAAAAAGCAACATGGCATGAATTAATTGAATACAAGACTACACCATGATGACGGGAATCATATGGTTAGCACAAGATATGATAAGGTAAGATAAACTGGATGCACTTCTATACTTTCTCTGCTTCGCCACTACCTTGTTATTCTAATTTCTATATCCCTGCACCACCTAACTAGTAATCTGTATAAACTGATAAGAACAGATATGTGATCCCAATCCCCGAAGTTGTGGTTGTTTCAGGTGTACATCTATTATTTATTACCTAGGTCTAACCTAGGGTTTTCTATCGAGCGCATTCTAGATCCAACCAGGGTTTTCGCTACCCAGGGCTACTGGGGTTTATGCTACCTATTGAACGTTTCTCGGATTTTAGGGTTTACGCGACCTAGGTCCAACTAGGGATTATGCTACCTACCGAATGATGCCCCTAGTCTAGGACACACTACCTAGAGCGGTATATGTTCCTAGACTTTTCCCACTTATGCGTCGCGAATCGTTATCGCTGTCTAGATGCACATGTCCCCCGTATGTGCGACCCGAGTCTCGTGGCAGGGCAAATCAAGAAACACGGAACTCGGTTGGGAGCTTTCAGATATCTGCCGATGCAGATGCTAAGGTCTGTTTTTCCAGTGGCTATGGTCCCACCTGACCCCTCCCTCAACTAATGAAAGGCACGCCTTGAAAAATGAGAACCATACGCAGGCCCTCCTATGCCCCACTAACATATGGCCGTCCGCAACCATAACTAGATAGCAAGTATATGGTCTTTTGGAGTTCTCCGCCTTTCCGCTTCACGTATCTCGATTGACTCAAGATGGTAGGTAGACGACGAGTTGCTATCACAGGGCTACTGGTCTCGCCGAATCACGCTGGTCCATCCTAGTCTTTAGGTTGCCTTATATTGCAACCAAGGCATACCCTTGGTTCTTCTAACGCAGACCTTAACCTCTGTGAGCCCAGGCGGATCATCTGCAGCCTCACAGAGGGATACCAAGAGTACCCTCACGTCCCCTCGAAGCCGCGTGCTTCGTACCCCAGTTCGTTGGAGCCTTCTTTAAGATCAGATGGACGTTCACTCCTTCTCGTATTCTACTAAGGTTTACTACTTAGTTCCCTTAACTAAGGTTTACTACTTAGTTTCCTGAACCGTCGTTTTCTTAACTAAGGTTTACAACTTAGTCCTCTTAACTAAGGTTTACTACTTAGTTCTCTTTCTCGTCAAGTTGGATTGGTTAAGTGTCATTAGTCAATTCAAGTTAACTTAACCCATTCATTTGTCATGTTAAACTGGTTAAGTGTTATCAGTAGTTCATGTTGACTTAACCCTACCACAAATCAAGTTATATTGGTTAAGTATTTCTTATTACTTAACCCCACCCCTTCATCTTGTATTGGTTAAGTGTTCCCTTAGTTAACTTAACCCTAACATCTGTTTAATTCACATGTTCTAATGGTTAAGTATTGTCCCTTCATGTTTTAACTTAACCTTGTTCATTTGTCACACTATGATGGCTAAGTGTTCTAAGTTTACTTAACCCCACCTTCTAGTCTAGTTAACATGTTAAATTGGCTAAGTGTACTTTACTTAACCCCACCTTCTAGTCTAGTTAACATGTTATAACGGTTAAACCTTTTCTTAACCTCACCCACTTGTCTAGTCAACATGTTAAACGGTTATTTAACCCCTACAAGTCTTGTCTTGTTAACATGTTAAGTTGGTTAAGTGTTCCTATGGACTTAACCCTCCCATTCTAGCTTAACTGTTTCTTAGCTTTAAATTATCATTTAAAGCACCAACCACTCACATTAGACAGATATTGTTGCAGTCACTGGATGTGCCGGTCGGTTCCGTGCAGATTTACACCGCAACTCAGTCTAACCCCGGGTCCTTTTTGGGCTCAATGCTCTAACCACCCACATTAGATAGGTATTGTTACGGTTGCTGGATTTACCGGGCGGTTCCGGGCAGTCTTATACCGTAACTCAATCTAACCTCGGGTTAGGCATATTTGTCTTTCCTAGATTTACATATTTATCCTTTTTGTCTATATGTAAATTGCGAACAACTCTTTTAAACAAATTTGGCCTATATCATATTTATTTGTCATGCCCACTAACATACCTATATTCTAGGCCCAAATCTTGATTTACCTATCGATTAACCCAACTTGCAGTTTATGCCAAATTAGATCAGTTCATGTTAAAACTAGATTTAATATTCTAGTTTATAGTTTATATCCAAACTTGGCTTACATGCCAATTACATACTTTGCGGTCAATCAACAATTTACCATTTTACACCCAAGTCTAATATGCATGTAATATTTACTATTATAGCCAATTCAGATTATGCTAACATATTTGTTATGCCAAATCATCTTAATTAAGCTACGCCCAAATTCCCCCGCCGTAGTCGTACGTATAACATGATTTCACAAGTTTCTAGGTACTCATGAAATGAAACTAATAAAAGGAACAGGGGATAAGCACGAGAATTGACATAAGAGAATAGGCATGAAAAAGCGAACCAAAATACACAAATACAAAGATAATGGATCTAGTGGGTTTGGTGTACATAATAGAGAACCGGAATAAACTAAGCAAATTACACCCTAAGTATGAGATCCAACAAAATCAAGGGAGACATAAGTGATTTGATCCAACATAATGCCAGTTCGGTATACAATCGTGATTTGTAACTATAATGTTATGGGCATAAGCAACTAACCATAATAGTCATAGGCAATTAACCACAATAGTCCTAGGCAATTAACCACAAAATAGTCCTAGGCAATTAACCACAAAATAGTCCTAGGCAATTAACCACAATAGTCATAGTCAAGGTCTCGTAGTTATGAATCATAGGCTATTAACCACAATAGTCATGGATAATTAACCAAAATAGTCCTTGGCAATTATCCTAAATAGTCATAGGCAATTAACTGTAATAATTTCAAAGTCATGGTCATAGACAATAGTCTTATGTTCATAATCATAACCAAAAATCTAATAGTCATGAATCATGGTCGTAGGCAATGGTCTTATGTTCATAGTCATAGGCATAGTCTTATGTTCGTAGTCATAGGAAATAGTTTAATAGGCCACGATTTCATAGTCGTAGTCTTAGGAAAAAAGTCCCATAATCATAGTCATTGACAATTAGCCACAATAAGTTCTAGGCCATGACCGAGAATCAGATCCAAAGGCATATACAAGCACCGATTCAAACGAAAGGATTAGGCATATTCTCATATCAATTTAATTACATGTCACAAATAGATCTAGGCGTTCAAATCTAAAAAGTAACTGACTTACATTGATCGGTTTTAGAAAAGGATAATAAGATATCGTTGAGGTGATTTGCTATGATTCGCGTGACGTTGCTCGAAGCCATTGAATTAGCCTTTGCTTCCCTTCTTGAAGCTTTAACTTGATTTCAATCTCTAATTTGCGAATCTCGCGTTGCTTGAAGAAGAAGGTAGGAGGACTCTCTTAATTTGATTAATCTTGTTTTAATTGAATCATGTAGTTTTTGGAGAAGAAGAAGTCATCTTATTCATTAAGAATTTGTGCAGCATAAGGATAGAGAAGAATGGTGTGAGGAGTAGTGGGGATTAGAGGAGGTTTATATAGGTTTAGGATTACGAATCTAGTCAGAAAACACGTCTAAATACATCGCAATGCACCAGGTTCAAAAACTGGAATTCGGCACCAGGTCGACACTATGGTCGACCCCCAGGTCGACCTGGTCCTGGGCAGGAAATTTCCCGCCCAGCCTGTTCTGGGTTTTGAATTCGAATTTGAATTCGAATTTTCGAGCTGTTTTTGATTCTGAAAATCTCTGAAACTTCGGAGGGTCATATCTTCCTCATACGGACTCCGTTTCTCAAAAACTCGGACTCGTTTCCAAGCAGAATTTCGAGATGAACGCAATGGCGCAACCCGTTTCCCTTGATTATTTTAAGATTTAATTATACTTTAATCTGCGAAACTTAATGTTATAGAATTACAGGGTGTTACAACAAGGCTCTGCTTTTCAACAATAAGCCTTGATCATTTGCATCTTGGCATGCCACACTGACAATTCACGCCATGCGACTGATGTCTACCCATCTATAACTTCTGAGCTCGTACGTCTCAGAGAAGGGTGTTAAGCAAGAAAATAAATTCTCCGCCACCAATAAGATATATATTAAATAGAAATCAATCAACACAGAATAAAATCCAATGTCAGACATACATCCATTTACAAGTCCGTTCTGGGTCTGAACGAAATCAGAGACACCTTATTCCTCGTTCCATATGTCCAATACGAAAGAGAGGCTCTCGCATATCCGGACAATCAACAAATACGTTTGGACAACTACCACTGTAACCGCTTCGTGGGAGCTAACCAATCCAGAACATCAGTAGTCATCCATTCGATGTGAAGATCGCCGGTCTTCAATCCACCGTCTTCAAATCTTCAACTTTTAATCGTTGATTAATTATTTGAAATGAGAATTAACTTGACCTTTTCAAATAATTCGCGAATATATAAAATTCAAATCAATTCTTTTCATTCCATATAATTTGTAATATTTTATAACGATTTATCGCTATTTTTATTTATATAAAAATCGTCATTTTTAATTAAACGACGCTTCGGGTCATTACGCGGCCCTAGCGCGGATTTACACATTTCTCAAACTCTAACCGCTGGATCTTAGCAAATTTTATATCGTTGGAAAGATCTTTCCAAAGTGAACCCAACGGTTCCAGTTTTGGAAAAATCCAATTGTCGGATCTCTCGTTATAACAGTTTGAAGTTACAATTTCAAATCGCGAGCTGCAGCATCGCGATTTGTTTATTTTAATTTATATTTATATATAAATTAATTCGTTCGACGATTTTGACACCATTTATTCTTTAAATAATTCTGTACACTTCATACATATGTTAAAAAGAATATTTAATCTAACAAAAATAGATTTTTAACACATGGTTCTTTTTAACAACTCATTCATACAATAAAAATATAGTTTTTAATGTTGAAATATTTCAATCAAACAAGAATCTTTTTACTAATTCAGTTTTATTCATTTTATGAAGGGTGTTGTTAATGACACTCCCTTTTTGGTTAAGGGGTGTCATATTTTAAGGGGACACCGGTCTATAAAAAAATTGTTAAGGGGCAACACCAGTTATACTTTTTAGAGAAAAAATAACCCTGCTGTATTTCAATGCTCGGCCTCGAACCAGAAAAAACAGTAAGAGTATACCGTTTTTATTTAATAAAAACGGTAGCATTAGAACATCTTTTCAATCTCTATAACAAATTTAACGAAAACAACGAAAACGGTTATACTCTACCGTGTTTGTACACTAAAAACGGTCATAATTTTCTATCTTTATAATGATTGTTCGGGGTTTACAGGCCGTTTTTCGTATTTTCACATCTACGTCGTGCTTCGGAAAACGGTGACACGCAACCGAATTTCACCACGTCGTGCTTCTTCTTCAGATTAAGGGTAATTTTGTCTTATTATTGTGTATTGTCAATGGGTGTTTAGACTGTAGTGTACTTCCCTTAACAAAATTTTAATAACTGAAATTCGTGTCACATCCAAAAAGGGAGTGTCATTAACAATCCCCTTTATGAACCTACTTTACATTAAAAATGTAATCTTTTGTGTTAAGACATTTTATCACCTTTGAATCTTTTTAATGACTCACTATTACTTTAAAAATGTAATCTTTAATGTAAACACAACTTTATTAATTTGAATCTTTTAATATGAGTCATATATACATTAAAATATAAATTTTAATGTAAACACCATTTTATTTACTTTTCTATTTAAACAAAGGTTCATTTTTCATAATTCCTCGTTTACTCTAAAAATGTAACTTTTTATTGTTTAACCTTTTTATTTAAACAAATGAATCATCTTCATGTACAATAAAAATGTAAATTCTCATGTCAACATAATTTTATCAAAACAAGCATCTTTAAATGAATCATATTTCATTTAAAATGAAAATTTAAACTTCTCATGTTAACATAATTTTGTCAAAACAAGCATCTTTAAATGAATCATATTTCATTTAAAGTGAAAATGTAAACTTCTCATGTTAACATAATTTGTCAAAACAAGCATTTTTAAATGAATCATATTTCATTTAAAATGAAAATGTAAACTTCTCATGTTAACATAATTTTATCAAAACAATGAATCTTTTCTAGTGATTCATTTACATTAAAAAAAATGTGAATCCTAATGTTAACTCATTTTGTTAAACAATGAATCTTTTCATTGAATCATTTACATTAAAAATGTGAATTCTAATGTTGACTCATTTACAATAAAAATGTAATCTTTTTATATTACATAAAAATGTAATTCTTTTTATCTTACATAAAAAATGTAATTCTTTTTAATTAACATAAAAGATGTAATTCTTTTTAATCTACATAAAAGATGTAATTCTTTTTTATCTACATAAAAGATGTAATTCTTTTTAATCTTACATAAAAGATGCAATTCTTTTTAATCTACACAAAAGATGTAATTCTTTTTAATCTACATAAAAGATGTAATTCTTTTTATGTTAACCATAGTTTTCTTTTCAACAAATGATCATTTTTTTACTTTACAATAGAAATGAGAATTTATTGTTAAATAATCTTCATTTTAAATAATGATCATTTTTGATCTTTTCTTATGTACAATAAAATGTGAATTTTTATTGTAAATATATTTTCATTTCAAATCAATGATTATTTTTAATTTTTTTTCTTTTACATAAAAAAAATATATAAATTTCAATGTAAAAGAACATTTTTTTTATTTTACAATGATCCATTTTAACTGTACATTTACATTAAAGTGTCAATTTCAATGTAAAAACATTTTTATATAACAATGTTTATTTTAATGGTTCATTAACATTAAAAATGCAAATTTCAATATATAAACATTTTTATTTAACTAATGATCATTTTTAATTGTTCATTAACATTAAAATGTAAATTTCAATATATGAACGTTTTTATTTAACTAATGTTCATTTTTAATTGTTCATTAACATTAAAATGTAAATTTCAATATATAAACATTTTTATTTAACTAATGATCATTTTAAATTTACAATAAAAATTGTGAATTTATTGTTGAACATTTCCATCTTAAATAATGATCACTTTTAATTTTTATATACAATAAAAATCTAATTTTTTTATTGTTCAAACAATTTTATATCATAACATGAATATTTCACGACATATAAATATTTCAAAAAAATTTGGCAGCATAAAGGCAGGGTAATTAAAACCGGCACCATCCCTAGTATGGCTCCTCGCGCTAATATAGGCCTCGCGGCTATACGAGGGTCATATTTTCCTAATACAATTTTTTTCTACTATACAATGAATTTTCCACACACACGATCGATTTCGTTTCAACTAAAATCAAATAACCACAGTCACAACCAAATTCACGACAATACAATCAAGTCGTCCACGGTCGGTGGACGACGGGTGTCGGGTGTTTCTAAACTCTGTCTGCAACCTATATTTATTTAATTTGGATTCAGAAATCTCACATCGCTTTTTATTCCTTCTAAAATTGTAGAATGCTCCAAAAATTCTGCGGTCCTTTTTGAAATGTCGTGTATGATGCCACGGTCCCAATGTCTCCAGTTTCATCGAATTTCGTTATCGTATGAGAAAGATACGCTTTTTATAAAAAAATCGAACTTTGCAACGCTTTTAAAGTGTTGTAATCTATTTAATATATACCTCCTTCCTCCTTCTGAATTAACAGCCGCGCTTATTCAACCCTGTTCAAAACTAGGGTTCTACTTTTCGAGCTACACAGTCAGCTAGGCAGCGATCGGGTTATGCCACTTTGAAGGCCTCAGAGAGGCGTACCTGCCCCTGCAATGGCGTCGAACTCGATCGAGGTAGGAGGGAGGATTTCGAGGTGATGCGGCGCTGGTTTTTGGAGGTGGTTTGATCAATACACTAAACGATGGATCCCAAAACCTATATGGATATGAAGAGGAGGAAATTCTCTACAACATTGCCTCTTGAATCAGTTGATTTCCTTGAGAAAATCGCAAGTTATGGAGGAAGGAAGTTTCAATCAATTTCCGTTGTTCATTCCTTCAGTGGCGGCGCGGGTTTGAAAAACGACGAGGGTTTGGGAAAATGCTATTGGACGGGATATTTATAATTAAATTATTTTATTTCTTTAATTTCGAAAATACCCAATATTCATACGAACTCCAAATTAAATCCAATGAGTGTCGACCCTAGCTAAATACCTCCATTCCGGACACAATGGAATATGTTATGTAGGCCCATTCGACTGTTTCAGTCGGTCTTTCTACAAATTAAAATATAAAACATTTAATTATTTAATTTGATCGTACATTTTAATTTACCGGGCTATATACTGACTCCAAAAATTCCCAAAAAATAAATCTAGCTATGTTTTGATGATACGGTCCTAACAAAATTAATTTCATCGAATTTGGAGACCATTTGAAAAATGGCTATTTTCTGGTCGATCCAAATTGACTAAAATTGACAAAACATATTTTCTTTTGCTACGCTCACATATTGATTCCAAAAATTGTGAAAATTGGAATCTAGCAATAATTTGACATTCCGGATCCAACCAAAGTGGTTTCATCGAAAACGAAGATTGTTTGCAAAATGGCTATTTATAAGGGCTATATATTATATTGAATTCTATAGCGACTATTCTGAATATTCAACTGACCATAACTTTTTATTTCCACTATGAAATTTCAATTTTTCAAATTCGTTGGAAAGACATTTTTAAACAGATTTAATTATTTTGGTTTCGCCAAAATCTGATTTATTTTGAGTCCTGTACATTCACTCAAAGTTCAAATTCAAATTTTCAAACTGTCGTGCTACTTCTAACTCCTTTTAAAATTAAAATAAATATATTCGTTCTAACTTCAATTTAAATAAAATTTTAATTGTTATTATTTAAAATAAATTATTTTAACAATTTAAAATTCAATAAAATGGCCAAAATAAAAATTTTAAATTGGTTCTGATTTTCCAGGTTGTTACAATCTGCCCCACTTAAAAAATTTTCGTCCCTGAAAAGGAAACAACAGTAAAGTAGGAAACAAAATGGAAAATGTAAAATATTGTAAATATATCTTGCACTAGAGCTAGTCAGAGATATCCACTCTGCACTGAGGTAAAGCCTGTTTGATGGTATCCTCGGTCTCCTAAGTATAGTCTCTAGGATCTCCGCTCCACTGCACTTTAACTAGATGAATTCTTTTGTTCCTTAGAACTCGGGTTTCTTTGCCAATGATCTTTACTGGCTCACTTCTTACTGCTAAGCTCGGGGTAATCTCCAAATCTTACTGTGCAGCTTCCTCCACAATCAAGTCTGGATCATGTACATGCTTTCGAAGTTGAGACACATGGAATACATCATGTACTCCTAGCAACCAGTCAGGCAGCTGAACCCTGTAAGCGAGAGTTCCAATCCTTTCGAGTATAGGGAATGGACCAATGAACCTCAGCGCCAACTTCCCAGTCTTCCCGAAACAAACAACTCCTCTCAATGGGGAAACCCTCAAGTATACATAATCGCCAACAACAAACTCTAAATCCCTTGTTCTTGAGTCTGCATAGCTCTTCTGTTGGCTCTGAGCTGTTAGCAGTCGCTTCTTAATAAAATCGACTTTATCCGAAGCTTCGCGAATCATGTCGGGACCCAATACTAGTCTATTGCCTGGTTCTACCCAACATGCAGGAGACCTACATGGCCTACCATACAATGCTTCGAATGGTGACATTTACAAGCTTGCTTGGTAACTGTTGTTATAAGAGAACTCAACCAAATGCAAGTGATCTTCCCACGATCCGCCAAAATCAAGAATACATGCCCGCAACAAGTCTTCCAGTATACGATTCACCCTCTCAGTCTGGCCATCTGTTTAAGGATGATAAGCGGTGCTCAGATTTAACTTTGTCCCCAGCTCTTCTTGGAATGCTTCCCAGAATTTACTAGCGAATATCAGATCATGGTCGCTAACAATGCTACTGGGAACCATGTATTCTGACAATTTCTTTGAAATAAATTTTCACCAAACTTTGAGCTGTTCTAGTTGATCTGACAGGAGTAAAATGGGCAGTATTCGTGAAACAATCTGCGATCACCCAAATACTGTCATTGCCTTTCCTGGTTCGAGGTAAGCCATCAATAAAATCCATGGAAATTTGGTCCTATTTCCAACTTGGAACCTCTAGTGATTGTAATAACCCGATAGGTTTTTGCTGATTACTCTTGACTTGTTGGCAAGTAGAACACCTACTAACATATATGGAAATGTCTCTTTTCATAGATTTCCATCAGAATGTGCGTTTGAGATCATGATACATCTTACTTACCCCTGGATGAATACAAAGCTTGGATTTGTGACATTCATCCATTACTTCTCTTCTGAGCTCAGGAATATTCGGAACACAAATTCAGCATTTTAACCTCAGAACTCCCTTGTTATCAATCTGGAAACTCGAGGGTTCGCTTTCCCGAACTCTTTTACTAATTCTCTGAATGAATTCATCATCTTTCTGAAGACAGAGATTTTGTCAATCAATGAAGGTGTAATTATAAGGTTGGAGATGATAAGATTGGCGATGACCACATTCTTCCTACTGAGCGCATCGGCTACAACATTGGCTTTCCCTGGCGTATACAAGATGTTCAAATCATAGGCCGCAAGAAATTCTAACTGTAATGACCCGGGTTTTTGGCGACCCAACTGTAATGACCTGGGTTTTTTTGACCCTTGGATGTTCGATATGTGTTGTATATCGGATAACCAAGGTCGCCAAAAACCCGGGTCATTACACTAACCAACGTTGCTGCCTCAAATTCAAGTCCCTTTGGGTGAACAGATACTTCAAGGATTTATGATCTGTATATAATTCGAACTTCTCACCCAAAAGATAGTGTCTCCATATCTTTAAAGCAAACACGGTGGCCATCAACTCAAGATCATGAGTGGGGTATTTCTTCTCATGCGGCTTCAACTGACGGCTAGCATAAGCAACTACTTTGCCTCTCTGCATTAATACCGGGCCAATACCTTCAATAGAAGCATCAGTATAGACTTTCAAATCTTGATTGTCATCAATAATGGTCAACACTGGAGCAGTGTCAACCTTAATTTCAGCTCTTGGAAAGCTGCCTCACATTCGGGTGTCCAATTAAACTTTGTATGCTTCTTTGTAAGCTTCGTTAATAGACAAGATAGTTTCGAAAAATCTTTAAAAAATTTCCGATAATATCCAACCAATCCTAGAAAACTTCTGACTTCTGTAGGCATGCTAGGCTGCTGCCAATCTTGAATGGCTGTGATTTTACTTTGGTCCACTGAAATTCCTTCCTTCGATACTACATGACCAAGGATCTTCACTTCTTCTTGCCACAATTTGCACTTAGAAAATTTGGCCTTTAACACATTCTTTCTTAGAATTTCCAAAACTTGTTCCAAATGTTTCTCATGCTCGGCAGTCGACTTAGAGAAGATTAAAATGTCGTCAATGAATACCAGCACAAATTTATTCAAGACATCACAGAATACTCTGTTCATCAAATCGACAAAATAAGCAGAAGCGTTACATAAGCCGAACGACATTACTAACCACTCATAAAATATGTCTGGACTTCTGAAAGCTGTCAAAGGAACACATTCTTCGGCAATCCGCAGTTGATTGAAACCTGTAGCTAGGTCCATTTTAGAAAACACTTTTGCTCCATTCAAACGATCCAATAAATCATCTATATGGGGAAATGGGTATTTATTCTTGAGCGTCTGCTTATTGAGGTCTCGGTAATCAACACATAATCTGAAAGTACCGTCTGACTTTGGAACAAACACTACTGCTGCTTCCCAATTCGAAAAGCTAGGCCTAGTCAGACCCTTCCATAAAAGCTGTTTAGTTTGATTGCCCAATTCTTCTTTCTCTTTCCATGTCATTCTTCGAATAGAATGCACAAGTGGCCTCGCATTCGGGACTAAATCAATCCTGAAGTCAATTTCTCTTCCGGAGGTAGGCTATCAACTTCTTCAAACACATCCACATAATTTTTGACGACAGGAATATTCTCCAGAGCAGTAGGGGTGACCTCAAGTGCAGAACAAAATTCTTTTCTATTGGAATTTGAGTCGTGGCATGGTATAATAACATTTTCGAGCTTCGTTATAACTTTAACTATTCTTTCAGCACATTTAACCTCGGCTTCATATCTCGTTAACCATTCCAGCCCAAGAATAACATCGAACTCAAAAATATCCATGACAATCAAATTAACAGTGAACTAGTAACAAGAAAAAGAGATCGACACTCTGCAATATAAACCGAGAACAAGGGAACCACCGACCGGACTATGGACGCTAATCGATTCTTTAAGAACCCTCGTTTTTAAATTTAGCTTCTTGATTGTATTACTCGAAATGAAACTTCGTGATGCACTTGTATCAAATAATACTATCACAGAAATATTCTTAATAGAAAGAGTGCCTTCCAAAACATCTGGCCTTTTCTGACTAGCTGAGGGTGTTATAGCTTCTGCCGTGCTATTGACTTGAGCATCCTTGGTCGCTTTCAGAAGCTGGCAATCTTGCTTTACATGACCTAGCTTATGGCAAAGATTGCATTGCTTGGTCTCTTGAGACTTCTTATTGGATTTAGATCCATCATTCTTTCGTTTCTTCGAAGATTTGCAATCTATCGACAAATGTCCTTGCCTATTGCAGTTAGAGTACGTGGCAGTCGTTAATGGTTCCTTCTTGGATCTAACCCTTTTCTTGTCAGCTCTAAGCTTCTTACTGACCTCAGGCTTCATACTTGCCTCATGGCTATCAGTTTCAAACTTCCTTTTGCTGCTAGAACTGCTTTCCTCTTCATCTTCCAAACCATGTTGCTCATCAATATATTCATAGTGATAAGCCATTTGTATCATCTCAGAAAATTGAAGGTTCACATGAGCAAGTACTCTACCTTCGTATTTCTTTTGAAGTCCTTTGATAAATCTCAGATTCTTCCTTATAGGATCTCGAATTAGTTCTGGGGCAAAGCGAGAAAGTTCATAGAATTTATTCTGATACTCCCGAATGGTCATATTTCCTTGTTTTAGATTATAAAACTCATCATATATTCGCTCAGTTGCTTCTGAAGAATTTTTTTTTCTGCGAACATTTCTTTAAATCTATCCCAAGTAATACTACCTTCTGGATTTTCTTCAGTAACAGTTTCCCACTAGATTAAAGCTTCACCTTTGAGTGCCCAAGATGCTATTAATCTCTTCTGATCATCTCTCAGCTTTAAGCCTTCAAAAATTCTCTTAGAAGAACGCATCCATGCTTATCCTTCAATAATGGACTCTTTGCCCGAGAATGGTACTCCACCCAGATTTCGATACCTCTTTACTAGAGCTTCTAGATCTGGTTCTGGTTGTGGGAGCACGATCGGCTCATTAGATTAGTGAACCATAGATTTACTTCTTCTGTTTCTGCCACTCATTTTCTACTATGTCTGCAAATAGCAGACAAAGAGTCAGGCCAACAGAAAAGATATTGTAATGTATAGGGACATATATTTAAGTGTAAATGAATCTAATGGGGTGTATTTTATTCTGCTATACTCGTTCTAGGACATTACTAGTCCTATCTATGATTAGTTGTTCGTTTTAGAATACCGCTGATTCTATTTCTGTCAAGTTTATTTATATGTTATATTCCAGAGCTAAGATTAACCAAAGCTCTGATACCAACTGTAATGACCCCAAACTCCTGTGTTACAAAAGCAAGGATAATCATTGGAATATAACACATAAACAATAATAGCAGAACAGAAATATAGAATTACAGCAGATAATGTACATCAAATTATACCGGGAATAATATATCATCAGAGTTACAAAGCATAATAGGATCATACTTAGTACATAATACAGTTTCAACTTAATATAAAATGTCTGCAGCGGAATCAAACATAATATACTAAATGAAGTCTGAACAGCATAATAGAAATGATAGGATCCATCTTTAGCTCCATAGCTATCCAGAATGAGTCCGCTAAAACCTGAATACAAGGCTGCCCATGTGGAAAGAGGGCACCCAAGTTTGCAAAGTGAAACAAACTACGAGTCAGTCATGGGACTTGTATGAGAAATCTTACTTAACCTATTTAATAATAATGCTAATCACAGGACCGTGGCGCAAACGCGGAACAAGTTTACTCCATTGGATTGCCAGTGCACAAATAAAGTAGATCGTTAAACAACGCAATGCTTTTTAGAAAAATGAAACCATTATAAGACTCAAGTCCCATCACACAATGCAATGCAACCGGAGGATAGAGTTTTACCTTATAATGGTCAAAAATGCTTGATATGATAAAACAGATTTGATATTATTATTAGTGTGTATATTTTTCGAAAACATTTCAATCATAATGTATCAATCATAGACGGCATAGCTACGATATACTATGTTGCCATACTAGTTATACAATCAAAACCGCATGGTGTGGTATCAGAAGTTGGATTTCCATCATGAACCAAGGAATGGGATCGTCCTTACCGAATTCGAGACTCTCTAGCCCGAGCCCCAGGATCAGCCACAATTGCACCTTGGATCTTCAGGGCTGGTCCACAAATACTTTAGTGGATTAATAATTCCTGAACAATACGTTTCCCCGCCCTATGGGGCGTAAATATAAAGCCACTAAGGACTCAAATCCGAGGCGCCTCATTCCATCATCCACATAAGTAAAAATGTCTGGGCTCCATACCACTACAAGACTTCTAGCTAGAAAGAAACGTATGTCCTCCATGCAGTCTCTCCCGTTTCTGGTTCATACCGGGGTGTGAGGCTCGCGAAGTAACGCTATACACAAAGCTATGCTAATATAAAACTATGCTTTGATCATCAACCATAAGGCTCTGCTTTTCAACAATAAGCCTTGATCATTTGCATCCTGGCATGCCACATTGACAATTCATGCCATGCAACTGATGTCTACCCATATCTAACCTCAAAGCTCGTACGTCTCAGAGAAGTGTGTTAAGCAAGAGAATAAATTCTCTACCGCTAATCAGATATGTATTAAATAGAAATCAATCAGCACAGAATAAAATCCAATGTCAGACATACATCCATTTACAAGTCCGTTCTAGGTCTGAACGAAACCGGAGACACCTTATTCCTCGTTCCATATGTCCAATACGGAAGAGAGGCTCACGCATATCCGAACAATCAACAAATACGTCCGGAAAACTACCACTATAACCCCTTCCTGGGAGCTAACCAATCCAGGGCATCAGTAATCATCCATTCGATGTGAAGATCGTCGGTCTTCAATCCACCGTCTTCAAATCTTCGACTTTTAATCGTCGATTAATTATTTGAAATGAGAATTAACTCGGTATTTTCAAATAATTCACGACTATATAAAATTCAAATCAATTCTTTTCATTCCATATCATTTATAATATTTTATAATGATTTATCGCTATTTTTATTTATATAAAATAGCCATTTTTAATTAAACAATTCTTCGGGCCATTACGCGGCCCTGGCGCTGTTTTCATTAAAATTTGATTTACACATTTATCAAAATCTAACCATTGGATCTTAGCAAATTTTATATCGTTGGAAATATCTTTCCAAAGCGAACCCAAGGTTCCAGTTTTGGGAAAATCCGACGGTCGGTTCTCTCGTTATAATCGTTTGAAGTTATGATTTCAAATCGCGGACTGCTGCAGCGCGATTCATTTATTTTAATTTATATATATATATATACAAATTAATTCGTTCGATGATTTCAACACCATTTATTCTTTAAATAATTCTATACACTTCATAGATATGTTAAAAAGAATATTTAATCTAACAAAAATAGACTTTTAACACATGGTTCTTTTTACCACTCATTCATACATTAAAAATATAGTTTTTAATGTTGAAATATTTCCATCAAACAAGAATCTTTTTAATGATCCACTTTTATTCATTTTATGAACCCACTTTACATTAAAAATGTAATCTTTTGTGTTAAGACATTTTATCACCTTTGAATCTTTTTAATGATTCACTATTACTTTAAAAATGTAATCTTTAATGTAAACACAACTTTATTAACTTGAATCATTTAATATGAGTCCTATATACATTAAAATACAAATTTTAATGTAAACACCATTTTATTTACTTTTCTATTTAAATAAAGGTTCATTTTTCATAATTCCTCATTTACTCTAAAAATGTAACTTTTTATTGTTTAACCTTTTTTATTTAAACAAATGAATCATCTTCATGTACAATAAAAATGTGAATTCTCATGTTAACATAATTTTATCAAAACAAGCATCTTTAAATGAATCATATTTCATTTAAAATGAAAATGTAAACTTCTCATTTTAACATAATTTGTCAAAACAAGCATCATTAAATGAATCATATTTCATTTAAAATGAAAATGTAAACTTCTCATGTTAACATAATTTGTCAAAACAAGCATCTTTAAATAAATCATATTTCATTTAAAATGAAAATGCAAACTTCTCATGTTAACATAATTTTATCAAAACAATATATCTTTTCTAATGATTCATGTACATTAAAAAAAATGTGAATCCTAATATTAACTCATTTTGTTAGACAATGAATCTTTTCATTGAATCATTTACATTAAAAATGTGAATTCTAATGTTGACCCATTTACAATAAAAATGTAATCTTTTTATATTACATAAAAATGTAATTCTTTTTATCTTACATAATAAATGTAATTCTTTTTAATCTACATAAAAGATGTAATTCTTTTTAATCTACATAAAAGAAGCAATTCTTTTTAATCTACATAAAAGATGTAATTCTTCTTAATCTACATAAAAGATGTAATTCTTTTTAATCTTACATAAAAGATGTAATTCTTTTTAATCTACATAAAAGATGTAATTCTTTTTAATCCACATAAAAGATGTAATTTTTTTTATGTTAACCATAATTTTCTTTTCAACAAATGATCATTTTTTTTACTTTACAATAGAAATGTGAATTTATTGTTAAACAATCTTCATCTTAAATAATGATCATTTTTTATCTTTTCTTTTGTACAATAAAATGTGAATTTTTATTGTAAATATATTTTCATTTCAATTCAATGAATATTTTTTATTTTTTCTTTTACATAAAAAAAACAAAATAAAAATTTCAATGCAAAAAAACATTTTTTTAGTTTTACAATGATCCTTTTTAACTGTTCATTTACATTAAAATGTTAATTTCAATGTAAAGACATTTTTATATAACAATGTTTATTTTTAATGGTTCATTAACATTAAAATTGCAAATTTCAATATAAAAATATTTTTATTTAACTAATGATCATTTTTAATTGTTCATTAACATTAAAATGTAAATTTCAATGTATGAATATTTTTATTTAACTAATGATCATTTTTAATTATTCATTAACATTAAAATGTAAATTTCTATATATGAACATTTTTATTTAACTAATGATCATTTTAAATTTACAATAAAAATTGTGAATTTATTGTTGAACATTTACATCCTAAATAATGATCACTTTTAATTTTATATAAAATAAAAATCTATTTTTTTATAGTCCAAACAATTTTATATCATAACATGAATATTTCACAACATGTAAATATTTCAGAAAATTTCGGCAGCATAACGGTATGGTATTTAAAACCGGCACCGTCCCTAGTATGGCCCCTCGCGCTAATATAGGCCTCGCGGCTGCACAATGGTCATATTTTCCTAATACAATTTTTTTCTACTATACAATGAATTTTCTACAAACACAATAGATTTCGTTTCAACCAAAATCAAATAACCACAATCACAAACAAATTCACCACAATACAATCAAGTCGTCCATGGTCTATGGACGACGGGTGTTGGGAGTTTCTAAACTCCGTCTGCAACCTAATATAAATTTTATTTATTTAATTTGGATTCAGAAATCTCACATATCTTTTTATTTCTTCCAAAATTGTAGAATGCTCCAAAAATTCTGTGGTCCTTTCTGAAATGTCGTGTACGATGCCACGGTCCCAATGTCTTCTGTTTCATCGAATTTCGTTATCGTATGTGAAAGATACGATTTTTATAAACAAATCGAACTTTGCAACGATTTTAAAGTGTTGTAATCTATTTTATATATACTTTTTTCCTCCTTCTGAATTAACAGTCGTGCTTATTCAACCCTGTTCAAAACTAGGGTTCTACTTTTCGAGCTACACAGTCACCTAGGCAATGATCAAGTTATGCCACTTTGAAGGCCTCAGAGAGGCGCACCTGCGTCTGCAATGGCGTCGGACTCGGTCGAGGTAAGAGGGAGGATTTTGAGGTGATGCGACGCTGGTTCACAGAGGTGGTTCGATCAATACACTAAACGATGGATCCCAAAACCTATATCGATATGAAGAGGAGGAAATTCTCTACAATATTGCTTCTTGAATCAGTTGATTTTGTTGAGAAAATCGCAAGTTATGGAGGAAGGAAGTTTCGATCAATTTCCATCGTTCATTCCTTCAGTGGCGGCGCGGGTTTGAAAAATGATGAGGGTTTGGGAAAATGCTATTGGACGGGATATTTATAATTAAATTATTTTATTTATTTAATTCCGAAAATACCCAATATTCATACGAACTCCAAATCAAACCCAACGAGTGTCGACCCTACCTAAATACCCCCATTCCAGACACAATGGAATATATTACGTAGGCCCATTCGACTGTTTCAGTCAGTTTTTCTTCAAATTAAAATATAAAACATTTAATTATTTAATTTTGATCGTACATTTTAATTTACCGGGGCTACATACTGACTCCAAAAATTCCCGAAAATTAAATCTAGCTATGTTTTGACGATACGGTCCTAAAAAAATTAATTTCGTCGAATTTGGAGACCGTTTGAAAAATGGTTATTTTCTGGTCGATCCAAATTGACTAAAATTGACAAAACACATTTTCTTTTGCCACGCCCACATATTGATTCCAAAAATTGTGAAAATTGGAATCTAGCAATAATTTGACATTCCGGATCCAACCAAAGTGGTTTCGTCGAAAACAGAGGTCGTTTGCAAAATGGCTATTTATAAGGGTTATATATTATATTGAATTCTATAG
Organism: Allium sativum; assembly: GCA_030737875.1. NCBI lineage: Eukaryota > Viridiplantae > Streptophyta > Magnoliopsida > Asparagales > Amaryllidaceae > Allium > Allium sativum. Next base: position 731,881,220 of record CM060922.1, on the reverse strand, counting down.
CGACTATTCTGAATATTCAACTGACCATAACTTTTTATTCCCGCTATGAAATTTCAATTTTTAAAATTCGTTGGATAGATATTTTTAAACAGATTTAAATATTTTTGGTTTCACCAAAATCAGATTTATTTTGAATCCTGTACATTCAGTCAAAGTTAAAATTCCAATTTTCGAACTACCGTGCTACTTCTAACTCCTTTTAAAATTAAAATAAATATATTCGTTCTAACTTTGATTTAAATAAATTTTTAATCATTATTATTTAAAATAAATTATTTTAACTATTTAAAATTCAATAAAATGGCCAAAATAAAAATTTGAAATTGGTTCTGATTTTCCGGGTTGTTACAAAATGTGTTTACGTTGGTAGCAGAGAAATTCGTTTCTCTTAGCTTTATATCCTTGGTATTTTTGGGGAAATCAATTTTTGATTTGGAAGGTATGACTGACATTCAAAGTAAATGAAGATAGATATGTCTTATGGTACGTTATGACTTCAAGCCTCATCAACCGGGATATGACAAAAATCGGGCAGACAACATGGCTAAGTGGGTCGCTCCCAATTAGGGTATATTGTCACCATGTATAGTATATTCATTTTTGTTCTTCTTTCTCTTTTTTATCTCCCGGGAATGGTTAAGTTGGTATACTAATCATAAGGCGACAATATATTCGGAACATTCAAATGAAATGAATGGCCTATCATGTGTGGCCGAGTTGTAAGATGTTCTTGTTGAACTTGAGTTTATCCCCTCTAGAGTACACTGATCGGAAGGTGGTTCCATATCTTGTCATAGTGGGAAATCCATTCTCCAATAAAAGCCCACAGTTTTGATTGTATATCATATATGTGGAGCGTGAGATTCAAGCGTTCTACTAGATTGCTATTTACTTGTATTAAACACTATTATAATACCACAATGGTATTGATTTTAAAAGAATGTTTTGGGTTATCATAAGGTAAAAACCATCCGTGTTTATGTATGGGTCGGTCTTACGATTATCATTTCTTTTAAAAAGGATTTTTAAAAGTTAAATCAAGTGGTTGGAGTTTACTCACACCAGTCCCATGACTGACCCATAGTTTATTTTGTGTTGCTTTACCCTAAACTCTTGGATGCCTAAATTTGTACGGGCAGTCAAGTTGTCGAGATTTTATAGAGATACTTAGAGGAGCCTGGAGCAGGAGGCTTCAATGTTGGATATATATAGAGTTTATTTCCATTGTGATATATGTGATGTTCACTGATAATGCGTGTAAGTATAAATACAGTTTTGTATTTTAAAGTTATATTATATAATATATTTTGTTCGTTCCGCTGTGAGATTCGTGTTTACTTTGATTCTGTTCAGTTTTATTCTTCTTCTTCTTCTAATCTAACTTTCTTTATTCCTATTTCTCATCCTCTAATTTCTTTCTATTATTGGTCTGGAATTTTCTGTACTTGAATAGTCAACATAGGTTTTGTGTTGATTTTCAAGGTCGAAAATCCTGGGCCGTTACAACTTAAATACAAGAGTTTTATGATAATTGATAATAAATTAATTAATGTTTCTAGTTTATATTGTGTAAGAAGAAATTGTAATGAAATGGAGTGTCAATGGTATACAACGCATGTTTTAACTAATGTAGTTAACGAAAATTAATGTTGACATTAATAATCAAATAAATCACAAACATAATTTCTTTACTCATTCACATTTCTTGCAAGTTTATTTCCTTTCCCCTTCTTTTTCTACTTTCCCCAACTTCATTATCTCGTTTCTCTCCATTTTATTTCTTCATTAATAATGCATTTATTTCTTTCCTTCATTCTACTAATTTACTTACTTTCATTCTATTAATTTCTTTCTCTTCATTCTTTTTTCATGCACTTATTTCATTTACATATTCTCATTCCTTATATTCCGTCCGCATATTTTTCCTTTCCCTTTTTGTTTCCCATTATTATTTTTCTTCCAAAAACGAACAATCTCCACATATATATGATTTTCTTCCCTTCTGTATACTCTTGTTTATATTCAAAAGTGGAAAATATAAAGAAAAAAACCTGCAGAACTGTTGACATTATTTATGCATACTTCTAACCATTTTCTCTACTTTACTCTTATTAGTCCAATTTAATATTATATGTTTAAAATTTTAAAAAGTCACACAACTTCTAACAGTCAACATCACACAATAAATTCTTGCATTCATTTGTTTTTGTTATTCTCTTTCCTATGTAATTTTATTTTAGTTTTGAATAAGATACAAATGTTGATAAGAGTGACATCTCATGCTTAGACAACCAATTTATTTACTTCGTATTCTACCTAATTTGAAGGGAGAAATTAGAGAAATAAATCATATATTTTTCTCAATTTCCTTCCTTGTTCTTTTTGTTTCTTATTTGCAATTATCTTCTATAAATGTTAGAACTTCTTCCTCCTCTCTACATAAAAAGAAAACAAAACATGAATTCCTTTCTACCTTCATCATCCTCCTCTTCCCAAAAATAAATCGTGGTATACTATCCTCGTAAATTTTGTCCATCCTCCTTCTAAATAAAAGATTTTCAATTTCAAAATTCACTACTTAGGACTTATCGTTGTCTTGTTGTTGTCCGTATTTGTTTCTTGTCTTCCTCATATCCACGCAAGGTGTGAAGACCCGTAACTTCCCCGTAAAGGAAAGCGGCGGATAGTTCGAGAACAAACCACAGCAGAACACATACAGAAGAACATTTCACTGTATATTACAACAATGCATCAGATTACAAGAATATACAGAGTAAAAAAAAAAAGAATATTACACAGAAATATCAGAGATTTAAATTACATTTAAATACATCGCAGCGGAAAATAATACAATACACAACTAGAAGAAGATATACGGATACAAAGCTTTCCGGATATCGTTCCAGCTGTAAACCAGGATCCTGTGAATATAAATCTGCAAAACCAAAACTACTAGCTGCCCGTGTCAAAATAAGGGCACCCAGAGTTTAGGTTAAAACAATAAACTCCAGGTCAGTCATGGGACTGGTGTGAGAACTAAAACAGTTATTAATCTTTATTTTAAATCATTAGGTAAATCAAGGGACCACGCCGTATAACACGGAACGGGTTTCCTCCCAAGAATACCAGTGCATAAAACAAACAGCGCAATGCTAAATAAAGAAAAATGAAGCTGTTATAAGACCCAGGTCCCATCACACAATGCAACGCAGTCGAGGATAGGGTTTTCCCTTATAACAGCCAAAGAATGCTTGATACGTTTTAAAACAAATCATTTGATACTACTATAAGTGCATAGTGTATAAAACAACTTCAAATCATAAGTATCAATCATAGGCGGCATGAATGCCCCATACCACTATGTCGCCATATATAGGTTATACAATCAAAATCGCAAAGTCACGTATTTGGAAATTGGGTTTCCAACTATGAACCGAGGCTAGGGGCAAGATCCTCTACCGATTCGTGACTGTCTAGCCCGAGCCACAGGACCCAGACTCAGGTGAGCCCTTGGAGCGACAGGGCCGGTCCACCGATGTGGATTAAAATGCCTGAACACTACGTTTCCCCACCCTATGGGGTGTAAGTCTGGTCCGTCAGCCGACCAGAAGCATCGGCCGAAACCGATATAACCGAGGCGCCTCGCAACAGCAACAACCACATAAGTCAAACTCGTCAGGGCGTGTAAAACCACTGACGCCACTTCTAGCTAGAAAGAAACGCAAGTCCTCCCTGAGGTCCGTCTCCCGTTTTTGGTTCATACCGGGTGTGAAACACGCGAGGTAAACGTTACACAAAGCTACGCCACAAAGGCCGTGCTTTGATCATCAACCACAAGACTTTGCTTTTCAACAGAAGCCTTGATCATTTGCATCTTAGCATGCCACACAGGCAAGCCATCCTATGCAACCGATATCAGTCACACAGAATGAAATCCGATGTCAGACACACAGTCCATTTACAAGTCCGTCCTGGGTCTGAACGAAACCGGAGGCACCTAGTACCCCGCATATCCATCGATCTCCAAGTACGTCTGGACGATCACTAACTGTTTCCATCCTCTTGGGTGTACAGCCCAATCAAGATCATCAGTTATCACCCAAACGACGTGAAGACCTCCGGTCTTCGACCATCGTCTTCATCTTCGACTTATCGTCGCATCAGTTATTCAGAATGGGATAAACCCGGTCTTTCCGAATAACTCGCGTATATTTTAAATAAGTGTTACACAAACACAACATACGCCTCATTCCAATCCATTAGTCACTAACCGTAAATTAATCAAGAGAATAATTTCCCAAATATTAACCCCGAAGGCCGAAACCAACATCAGATCAATATCCAGAAAACCATTCTGCTTGGCTAACCGACAGTTAGTTTCTAAATTTCACATTCATAGGGAAAGGTTCCCATTAATTTTATCCAAGATAAATTTCTTGAATTTATTCTTTAATCTATTTTTGAATATCAATTCAAAACTAGTCGGGATTAGCGAACCTTACCGAAGTAATCATTTGTTTTAATTTCCCAATCCCAACCTATTCATCCCATGAAGTAAAACTGGTAATACTTCATATCTAACACCACGGTGTTATCGGTAAATTCAATTACCATTTCACGTTCAAATCTAATTAAAGATTTAACTATCGCCTGGAGCAAAACTGGTGATACTCCACTTTCGATCATTTCAATCTAATTAAAGATTCATTAAAACTCCACTTAGTTTTAATCTTCGACTGGGTTAAAGAATCAGTGTCATTTAAAACACGGTTCACGATAAACCCAAAATCTCATTCCATTAATTATCGGGTTAAAGAACGAGTGTTATTTAAAACACTGTTCACGATAAACCCAAAAATCAATATCAATTCAATTCCAATTAAATATTATTTAATTGGTACACTTCATTAAATCTAAATAAAAAGATTTAATCATTTCTCAACTGGGTTCAAGAACAGTGTTAGTGAAGACACCATTCACGACAAACCCAAATCACATTCGATATTCAATACAAGGCTCTGAATAGAAAATATCCCGGCTTATATTCAATATCAAATTCTACGATTAACAAATGTCGTATTGGAAATAACGATATAAATGTATATCTTTCAAATCCCCATAACAACATCTGTATAATCACGAATTCCACCATCGAAATATTCCGAAGACAATTTCGATTCAAATCCACTCCAATGCAATCATTGGAATTTTGGTTACTTTTAAAACCCTTTTCGAATTCAATTTATTTATTTAAAAATAAATAGAATTATAATTCTAGTTCAAAACTAGTTCATTTCGATAAAAATCTATTTTTATCTTTTCAAATATGGAGTTTTTCATCCCAATTCTTTCTAAATCATTTCTTATGATTTTACACAAATTATTACTATTTTTAATAATTTTATCAAGGCCCGTACAGTCGATTTCCAACAATGGCCATCGAACCGCACTTACAGCGACCTTTTTCGAATTTGATTTGGACGTATCTCCAAATCCAAACGTTAGATTTCAAATTTCTAATATTCATTAGAAAGCTCTTTTCGATACGAACCCAACGGTTCCGGTTTTAGGAGAATCCGACGGTCGGATCTCCCGTAATGTCCGTTTGAAATAAATGGTCGAAATTCGCGAACTGCCGCGGCGCGGCGCGTTCTATTCAGGCCATTATATTATATATAATATATATAATATATATATTTCGTCGATTTCTATTTAAAACGAATTATATAAATAGTTTTGAATTCGTTTCAAAAACATTTTCAACTTCCATTTCAATTCAAATCAAAATTGAATTCTTCTTTATAAATTCGTTTCAAAATTCATTTCTATTCAATTCAAATTTCAATTCAATTTGAATTCATTTAAATTCGCTTTCAATTCAATTTGAATTCGTTTTCTATTCATTTCCTTTCGAAATCGTTTTCAATTCATTTTGAATTCGTTTTCAATTCATTTCATTTCGAAATCGTTTTCAATTCAATTCATTTCGAAATCGTTTTCAATTCAATTCATTTCGAAATCGTTTTCAATTCAATTCATTTCGAAATCGTTTTCAATTCAATTCATTTCGAAATCGTTTTCAATTCAATTCATTTCGAAATCGTTTTCAATTCAATTCATTTCGAAATCGTTTTCAATTCAATTCATTTCGAAAACGTTTTCAATTCAATTCATTTCGAAATCGTTTTCAATTCAATTCATTTCGAAATCGTTTTCAATTCAATTTATTTCGAAATCGTTTTCAATTCAATTCATTTCGAAATCGTTTAAAATCGATATAAATATCGTTCACGTCAAAATGGCGTCAATCTAATCAACACGGCTTCATAAATTTCTATTTTCAAATATTCTATTTCAAATATTTCTTTTTCAAAATAGTTGTTATTATCAAAATATTTCGTTCAACACATGACCAATCTCAATGAATGAGTACTGTCAACAAATGAACTTTTATTTTATAATATTCTTTATTTTTCAAATTGGAATGAGGCCCAATCAATTACCATATAATGTTAATTATATGGATTTTCTACAACACATGTATATATCAACAACGATGAATAATCAACCATCAACCAAAGTGCACTACACTGTATAAGCATCAAATATAGACATTTAACGCTTATAGCAGCTTGTCAATCAATCGATCGACATATTTAATCAATCAGGATGAGTGAACTTCACGTTTCATCCCAACACCCGTGTGGGGTTTCAAACAATCAAACAAATATTTTATTCGTGCAGTTGGGCGATGTGTAAAATATATCGTCCCAATCAATATCAGTCAAATCAGTGTATATAAACAAATCGGCCGATTTGTTTATAAATATTTATTTATTCACTTTCACGTTAAAAATTATATTTTTAACGATAAAACATTTTATTTCAACATATGAATTTCTATTCAATTCATTTCATTCGATAAAATGATTTTTATTTTTCTAACATATTTTAGAAAATTTCGGCGGCATAACGGCACGATACTAGAAACGGGACGAGGCCTAGCCTTATCCCCGGTCTAGTGAAGGCCCACGCCATTCACACATCAATCAAACCATTCAATTTCACCTCACCAAACAATTCAATTCATTTCAAACAAATAATTCAACTAATCTATGCAACCAAACAAACAAGTCCATGGTCTGTGGACGATTGTGTCGGGTGCTACTAAGCACCGTCTGCATCCTAGTATATATATATATATATAACTAGAAAAATAAATTGAAAGGTGAGAAATTCTCACCAGTAGCTATCCAATAACACAACTCTTCCTTTATGGAAATCTTCGTCTATTTCGTCTTCTTGTCGCTTTCGTTTCCCTTATTCTCTACATAAGTAAAAATCGAATTTTTACTATGTTATTCAATATATAAAGATTATATTTTAAAAACAAAGATTATATTTTTAATATTTCTATGATGTAAAAATTATATTTTTATTACTTTAAAAATATAAGAATCACATCTTACTTCTTCTACTAAAAGATTAAATCTTTTTAATTTCAAAGTTTAAAATAAAATCAGTTTTCTTTTCCTTTTCAAATCAGTTTTTATTTTCTTTTCAAAACCGTTTTTAAATTATTTTCAAAACAGTTTTTGAAACTCTTTTATAAAAAATCTGTTTCTCTTTTATTAAAAATGCAGTTTTTTCTTCCTTTTAGAAAAATGCAGTTTTAAATTTCTATTCTTTTAAAAATGGTTTTAAATTTCTTTAAAAATAGTTTTTGTTTTCTTTTAAAAACAGTTTTCAATTTTCTTTTCAAAAATTCTTTTAAAAATTCTGTTTTTAAAACTAAAAGAAATCGGTTTATATTCTCTTTAACAAAATTCTGTTTTTCAAAACTAAAAGAAATATACAGTAATTAATTTTAAATCGTTTTATAAATCAGAAATCATAAAACAAAAATGAAAATAAATATAAAGTAAATGCTTACCGTGGTATGCGAAGGGGAGGAGGGAAGTCGAGGGCGGCTCAGGGAGGCGTCGCGACGAGGTTCGAGGGTTCGACGAGGGCTGCTTCGATTTGCGAGGGTGGTGGGGGCTCCGAGGTGTCGTTCGGTGGGAGGAGGTTGGTCGGGTGGTGGGGGCTTCCGCTCAATCGTCGGCGATGGCTTCCAGGAGTAAGGCGACGGCGCGATTAGTTTCTAGGTTTTCTTCTTTTTTTTTTTTTTTGTGATAAATGATCGGGGGGGGGGGGGGGCAAGGCAGAAGAAAAGGGGAGGGAAGGTAGATTTTTTTTATTTTTTTTATTATTATTTAATTATTAAATTTGCATTAGGGTTCACTTTTACATATGACCTCGAAACGAGGTCCACCGCCTGTCGTCCATAGCGTTTTACCCCCATTCCGAACACAATGGGATATGTATCGCAAGCTGGTTTGATCGTTACAATCAGTTTCCGTTGAAATTTACATTTAAATTCATATATTGAATTTTAAACGTACATTTCAAATTACCGGGGTCACATACGAACTAGAAAAATTCCAGAAAAATATTTTCTAGCTTCGTATTGACGATACGGTCCTAACAAAACTAGTTTCGTCGAATTCTGAGACCGTTTGAAAAATGGCCAATTTCAAGTCGATTAAAGTCAACTGAAATGGTCAAAACACGTTTTCTTTTGCCACGCTCACATATTGATTCGAAAAATTATGAAATTTGGAATCTAGCAATAACTTTACATCCCGGACCCAACAAAACTGGTTTCGTCGAAATCCGAGGTCGTTTGCAAAATGTCCATTTTTAAGGGCCTGAATTCCATAGCGACTATTCAGAATTTTCAACTGGACATATCTTTTGATTCCCGCTATGAAATCTTGATTATTCGGATTCAATGGAAAGATATTATCAATTAGATCCTATGATTTTTGATTTCACTAAAATCCGGATTGTTTTGCACCCGATACATTCAATTGAAGTTTGAAATCGAATTATCGAACTACCGCGCCATTTTCAATTCTATTTATAATTATATATAAATATTTATATTCTAACGACGACGCGTATAATATATACGTTCGAATTATATTCAAAATAAATTTTCTCGTCGATATTATTTAAAATAATTCATTTTAAATAATCAAAATTCGCTAAAATTGCCAAAATAAAAATTTTAAACTGGCCCAGATTTTCGGGTTGTTACAATCTCCCCCACTTAAAACTTTTCGTCCCCGAAAAGGAACAAAGTCGAAAGTGGTTTGATTAATTAGCTCTACGCTCGATCTGGCTTCCATTCTCCAACTTTTCAGTTTCTGAGAATTTTCAAAATTTCAAAAATTTGGCTAACACCCTAAATTTTCGAAAAATTTCGCCATAACCTCCCCTGCACCGGGAGCATCGGGGAATTTCAAATAGCTTCCCCGGTCCTTCAGATCTCAAAAAGAAAAAGAAAAAGCCAAGCGGCTAGCCAATAGGCTCACAAAATCATCATCACCCAAACAAAACAGGAAATTATGTAGTAAACATGTACCTATTTGTCGGGCAAACAAATTTTATTCTCTGCTCTAGCCTCCTTGCTATGACCTGTTCAAAGATATATATGCATATGCAAGCAAATGCGACCAAATTTCAATACAAGTCAATATTTGATTCAGTTAGGCATAATGGTTCAAAATTATCAAACAATTAAACAAACAACACAAACATCAATCAATTAGTGAATTAACGTTTCAAATTCATAATTTTGATACATATACAAAAATCATGTTTTTATGCCAAATCACAACAATAGGCCCTATCTAATTTTGGTTCTCACACCAGTCTAATGGAAATATATAGATATTACACCTTCGGAGCACGAACATAATTATCGATGATGCCATGGTCATTATCAACATCATCTCCGGGCGACTAGAGTGTAATTCTATATCTATTCAATATATTAAAACTTTGAATATACGTGGATCAGACGTATACGCAAAATCTATATATACTGGATTGTCCACATCAATTTAAATAAATAACCAAATACGTTTAAAACGATTTAGATTTTCAAAACAAAATTTGTTTTCATTTTCAAAAATATACTCTTCACACTCGTTCTAGGATACTACTGATCCTATCTCTAACGAGTCATTCTAATTGGATATTACTAATCCAATATCTGATGAATTCTTTCGTAGAGTTCTAATGTGCCTTGTTCTCTGCTTTGTAAACCAAAGCTCTGATACCAACTGTGAAGACCCGTAACTTCCCCGTAAAGGAAAGCGACGGATAGTTCGAGAACAAACCACAGCAGAACACATACAGAAGAACATTTCACTGTATATTACAACAATGCATCAGATTACAAGAATATACAGAGTAAAAAAAAAAGAATATTACACAGAAATATCAGAGATTTAAATTACATTTAAATACATCGCAGCGGAAAATAATACAATACACAACTAGAAGAAGATATACGGATACAAAGCTTTCCGGATATCGTTCCAGCTGTAAACCAGGATCCTGTGAATATAAATCTGCAAAACCAAAACTACTAGCTGCCCGTGTCAAAATAAGGGCACCCAGAGTTTAGGTTAAAACAATAAACTCCAGGTCAGTCATGGGACTGGTGTGAGAACTAAAACAGTTATTAATCTTTATTTTAAATCATTAGGTAAATCAAGGGACCACGCCGTATAACACGGAACGGGTTTCCTCCCAAGAATACCAGTGCATAAAACAAACAGCGCAATGCTAAATAAAGAAAAATGAAGCTGTTATAAGACCCAGGTCCCATCACACAATGCAACGCAGTCGAGGATAGGGTTTTCCCTTATAACAGCCAAAGAATGCTTGATACGTTTTAAAACAAATCATTTGATACTACTATAAGTGCATAGTGTATAAAACAACTTCAAATCATAAGTATCAATCATAGGCGGCATGAATGCCCCATACCACTATGTCGCCATATATAGGTTATACAATCAAAATCGCAAAGTCACGTATTTGGAAATTGGGTTTCCAACTATGAATCGAGGCTAGGGGCAAGATCCTCTACCGATTCGTGACTGTCTAGCCCGAGCCACAGGACCCAGACTCAGGTGAGCCCTTGGAGCGACAGGGCCGGTCCACCGATGTGGATTAAAATGCCTGAACACTACGTTTCCCCACCCTATGGGGTGTAAGTCTGGTCCGTCAGCCGACCAGAAGCATCGGCCGAAACCGATATAACCGAGGCGCCTCGCAACAGCAACAACCACATAAGTCAAACTCGTCAGGGCGAGTAAAACCACTGACGCCACTTCTAGCTAGAAAGAAACGCAAGTCCTCCCTGAGGTCCGTCTCCCGTTTTTGGTTCATACCGGGTGTGAAACACGCGAGGTAAACGTTACACAAAGCTACGCCACAAAGGCCATGCTTTGATCATCAACCACAAGACTTTGCTTTTCAACAGAAGCCTTGATCATTTGCATCTTAGCATGCCACACAGGCAAGCCATCCTATGCAACCGATATCAGTCACACAGAATGAAATCCGATGTCAGACACACAGTCCATTTACAAGTCCGTCCTGGGTCTGAACGAAACCGGAGGCACCTAGTACCCCGCATATCCATCGATCTCCAAGTACGTCTGGACGATCACTAACTGTTTCCATCCTCTTGGGTGTACAGCCCAATCAAGATCATCAGTTATCACCCAAACGACGTGAAGACCTCCGGTCTTCGACCATCGTCTTCATCTTCGACTTATCGTCGCATCAGTTATTCAGAATGGGATAAACCCGGTCTTTCCGAATAACTCGCGTATATTTTAAATAAGTGTTACACAAACACAACATACGCCTCATTCCAATCCATTAGTCACTAACCGTAAATTAATCAAGAGAATAATTTCCCAAATATTAACCCCGAAGGCCGAAACCAACATCAGATCAATATCCAGAAAACCATTCTGCTTGGCTAACCGACAGTTAGTTTCTAAATTTCACATTCATAGGGAAAGGTTCCCATTAATTTTATCCAAGATAAATTTCTTGAATTTATTCTTTAATCTATTTTTGAATATCAATTCAAAACTAGTCGGGATTAGCGAACCTTACCGAAGTAATCATTTGTTTTAATTTCCCAATCCCAACCTATTCATCCCATGAAGTAAAACTGGTAATACTTCATATCTAACACCACGGTGTTATCGGTAAATTCAATTACCATTTCACGTTCAAATCTAATTAAAGATTTAACTATCGCCTGGAGCAAAACTGGTGATACTCCACTTTCGATCATTTCAATCTAATTAAAGATTCATTAAAACTCCACTTAGTTTTAATCTTCGACTGGGTTAAAGAATCAGTGTCATTTAAAACACGGTTCACGATAAACCCAAAATCACATTCCATTAATTATCGGGTTAAAGAACGAGTGTTATTTAAAACACTGTTCACGATAAACCCAAAAATCAATATCAATTCAATTCCAATTAAATATTATTTAATTGGTACACTTCATTAAATCTAAATAAAAAGATTTAATCATTTCTCAACTGGGTTCAAGAACAGTGTTAGTGAAGACACCATTCACGACAAACCCAAATCACATTCGATATTCAATACAAGGCTCTGAATAGAAAATATCCCGGCTTATATTCAATATCAAATTCTACGATTAACAAATGTCGTATTGGAAATAACGATATAAATGTATATCTTTCAAATCCCCATAACAACATCTGTATAATCACGAATTCCACCATCGAAATATTCCGAAGACAATTTCGATTCAAATCCACTCCAATGCAATCATTGGAATTTTGGTTACTTTTAAAACCCTTTTCGAATTCAATTTATTTATTTAAAAATAAATAGAATTATAATTCTAGTTCAAAACTAGTTCATTTCGATAAAAATCTATTTTTATCTTTTCAAATATGGAGTTTTTCATCCCAATTCTTTCTAAATCATTTCTTATGATTTTACACAAATTATTACTATTTTTAATAATTTTATCAAGGCCCGTACAGTCGATTTCCAACAATGGCCATCGAACCGCACTTACAGCGACCTTTTTCGAATTTGATTTGGACGTATCTCCAAATCCAACCGTTAGATTTCAAATTTCTAATATTCATTAGAAAGCTCTTTTCGATACGAACCCAACGGTTCCGGTTTTAGGAGAATCCGACGGTCGGATCTCCCGTAATGTCCGTTTGAAATAAATGGTCGAAATTCGCGAACTGCCGCGGCGCGGCGCGTTCTATTCAGGCCATTATATTATATATAATATATATAATATATATATTTCGTCGATTTCTATTTAAAACGAATTATATAAATAGTTTTGAATTCGTTTCAAAAACATTTTCAACTTCCATTTCAATTCAAATCAAAATTGAATTCTTCTTTATAAATTCGTTTCAAAATTCATTTCTATTCAATTCAAATTTCAATTCAATTTGAATTCATTTAAATTCGCTTTCAATTCAATTTGAATTCGTTTTCTATTCATTTCCTTTCGAAATCGTTTTCAATTCATTTTGAATTCGTTTTCAATTCATTTCATTTCGAAATCGTTTTCAATTCAATTCATTTCGAAATCGTTTTCAATTCAATTCATTTCGAAATCGTTTTCAATTCAATTCATTTCGAAATCGTTTTCAATTCAATTCATTTCGAAATCGTTTTCAATTCAATTCATTTCGAAATCGTTTTCAATTCAATTCATTTCGAAAACGTTTTCAATTCAATTCATTTCGAAATCGTTTTCAATTCAATTCATTTCGAAATCGTTTTCAATTCAATTTATTTTGAAATCGTTTTCAATTCAATTCATTTCGAAATCGTTTAAAATCGATATAAATATCGTTCACGTCAAAATGGCGTCAATCTAATCAACACGGCTTCATAAATTTCTATTTTCAAATATTCTATTTCAAATATTTCTTTTTCAAAATAGTTGTTATTATCAAAATATTTCGTTCAACACATGACCAATCTCAATGAATGAGTACTGTCAACAAATGAACTTTTATTTTATAATATTCTTTATTTTTCAAATTGGAATGAGGCCCAATCAATTACCATATAATGTTAATTATATGGATTTTCTACAACACATGTATATATCAACAACGATGAATAATCAACCATCAACCAAAGTGCACTACACTGTATAAGCATCAAATATAGACATTTAACGCTTATAGCAGCTTGTCAATCAATCGATCGACATATTTAATCAATCAGGATGAGTGAACTTCACGTTTCATCCCAACACCCATGTGGGGTTTCAAACAATCAAACAAATATTTTATTCGTGCAGTTGGGCGATGTGTAAAATATATCGTCCCAATCAATATCAGTCAAATCAGTGTATATAAACAAATCGGCCGATTTGTTTATAAATATTTATTTATTCACTTTCACGTTAAAAATTATATTTTTAACGATAAAACATTTTATTTCAACATATGAATTTCTATTCAATTCATTTCATTCGATAAAATGATTTTTATTTTTCTAACATATTTTAGAAAATTTCGGCGGCATAACGGCACGATACTAGAAACGGGACGAGGCCTAGCCTTATCCCCGGTCTAGTGAAGGCCCACGCCATTCACACATCAATCAAACCATTCAATTTCACCTCACCAAACAATTCAATTCATTTCAAACAAATAATTCAACTAATCTATGCAACCAAACAAACAAGTCCATGGTCTGTGGACGATTGTGTCGGGTGCTACTAAGCACCGTCTGCATCCTAGTATATATATATATATAACTAGAAAAATAAATTGAAAGGTGAGAAATTCTCACCAGTAGCTATCCAATAACACAACTCTTCCTTTATGGAAATCTTCGTCTATTTCGTCTTCTTGTCGCTTTCGTTTCCCTTATTCTCTACATAAGTAAAAATCGAATTTTTACTATGTTATTCAATATATAAAGATTATATTTTAAAAACAAAGATTATATTTTTAATATTTCTATGATGTAAAAATTATATTTTTATTACTTTAAAAATATAAGAATCACATCTTACTTCTTCTACTAAAAGATTAAATCTTTTTAATTTCAAAGTTTAAAATAAAATCAGTTTTCTTTTCCTTTTCAAATCAGTTTTTATTTTCTTTTCAAAACCGTTTTTAAATTATTTTCAAAACAGTTTTTGAAACTCTTTTATAAAAAATCTGTTTCTCTTTTATTAAAAATGCAGTTTTTTCTTCCTTTTAGAAAAATGCAGTTTTAAATTTCTATTCTTTTAAAAATGGTTTTAAATTTCTTTTAAAAATAGTTTTTGTTTTCTTTTAAAAACAGTTTTCAATTTTCTTTTCAAAAATTCTGTTTTCTAAAATTCTTTTAAAAATTCTGTTTTTAAAACTAAAAGAAATCGGTTTATATTCTCTTTAACAAAATTCTGTTTTTCAAAACTAAAAGAAATATACAGTAATTAATTTTAAATCGTTTTATAAATCAGAAATCATAAAACAAAAATGAAAATAAATATAAAGTAAATGCTTACCGTGGTATGCGAAGGGGAGGAGGGAAGTCGAGGGCGGCTCAGGGAGGCGTCGCGACGAGGTTCGAGGGTTCGACGAGGGCTGCTTCGATTTGCGAGGGTGGTGGGGGCTCCGAGGTGTCGTTCGGTGGGAGGAGGTTGGTCGGGTGGTGGGGGCTTCCGCTCAATCGTCGGCGATGGCTTCCAGGAGTAAGGCGACGGCGCGATTAGTTTCTAGGTTTTCTTCTTTTTTTTTTGTTTTTTTTGTTTTGTGATAAATGATCGGGGGGGGGGGGGGGCAAGGCAGAAGAAAAGGGGAGGGAAGGTAGATTTTATTTATTTATTTTATTATTATTTAATTATTAAATTTGCATTAGGGTTCACTTTTACATATGACCTCGAAACGAGGTCCACCGCCTGTCGTCCATAGCGTTTTACCCCCATTCCGAACACAATGGGATATGTATCGCAAGCTGGTTTGATCGTTACAATCAGTTTCCGTTGAAATTTACATTTAAATTCATATATTGAATTTTAAACGTACATTTCAAATTACCGGGGTCACATACGAACTAGAAAAATTCCAGAAAAATATTTTCTAGCTTCGTATTGACGATACGGTCCTAACAAAACTAGTTTCGTCGAATTCTGAGACCGTTTGAAAAATGGCCAATTTCAAGTCGATTAAAGTCAACTGAAATGGTCAAAACACGTTTTCTTTTGCCACGCTCACATATTGATTCGAAAAATTATGAAATTTGGAATCTAGCAATAACTTTACATCCCGGACCCAACAAAACTGGTTTCGTCGAAATCCGAGGTCGTTTGCAAAATGTCCATTTTTAAGGGCCTGAATTCCATAGCGACTATTCAGAATTTTCAACTGGACATATCTTTTGATTCCCGCTATGAAATCTTGATTATTCGGATTCAATGGAAAGATATTATCAATTAGATCCTATGATTTTTGATTTCACTAAAATCCGGATTGTTTTGCACCCGGTACATTCAATTGAAGTTTGAAATCGAATTATCGAACTACCGCGCCATTTTCAATTCTATTTATAATTATATATAAATATTTATATTCTAACGACGACGCGTATAATATATACGTTCGAATTATATTCAAAATAAATTTTCTCGTCGATATTATTTAAAATAATTCATTTTAAATAATCAAAATTCGCTAAAATTGCCAAAATAAAAATTTTAAACTGGCCCAGATTTTCGGGTTGTTACACAAGGTGAGTTTACCTCACGATTAATTTAGTTCAAGTTTCAACATCAATACGATATGAGAATTAATGTAGTAATGGGTTGAGTGTCGAACTGCGTGTTGTTTATTCTTTTCTTTTGATGTATTAGGTTTGAAAATGTCATGTTTATAAACTTTTATAGTTGGATTTCATTTAGCACATACGCTGTTTTGCCATGATTGTTGCTGCCTGTTTTATTGTTGTGTTGACATTTTTTAGGCGGCCATGTTACTGCCGCACTTGTTGATGTTAAACCGTTCAACTGCTTGTTTTAATAACTTGCTTAGTCAGTGTCACCTTGTTGTAACTACCATTATCTTTATTGTCCATAACATTTGGTGTACTATATGTGTTAGTTTGTTTTTGAAATTTGGTTTAAAATCATGTACTTATAAAATTATGTTAGGATTAACTGTTATATTTCAGTATTTTATTGAAGTTGTTTTACTTGAATTAAATTAATCCTGATTCGAGTGTTTTGGCGTTTTGCATGAAATGCTCGGGTCAGACCGAATGTTGTAGATCTAAAGATTTCAACTATCGAAGTTAAGAATCATGAGGACGCGCTTGCTTTTGGTTTATTTATTTCTATAATTTTAAATTTTAAAATCTATGTATTTCCGCTATGTAAAGAAAATATCGTATAACTATGATATTTTGTGTAAAATGCTTCCGCTATGAGATATTGTAGTTTATTTACTCTGTGGTTTCTATGTTCGATTCTGATTAAACACTGTAAGCTAAATAACGATCCGTCATTTTGAACAATTTGAGTCAGTTTAATTATGAACTTGAAACGGTCGAAAAGCCAGGTCGCTACAGTTGGTACCCGAGCTTTGGTTTACACAAAGCTTAGCTTATGGTGTTTAATAAGAATCCGTCACTAGAGGTTGCTATTGATAAAGTGTAATTTGAAATATATATTATTATGAAACTATATTTTGAAAGAGTAGCGCAAGTGGGCTTGGTGTTATTTTGAAATTAATAAATTTTGAAATAAATTATTTTTAAATTGATAAATTATTTGGAAAACATAAATCATTTTGAAATATGTCATTTTGTCATATATATTTGGAAATCAGGAATGTTTCAAAATGATTCGAAATTTATTTTCATAAGAACTTTATATATATACATATATATATATATTCAATTTGAAACGATTTTATGAAACATTTGATTTAGAATTTGAAAAGCTTTAATTTATACAATACTTGATTGAAAATTTGATAGAAATCGTATTTCTAATTTTCTATTTATTGAATGAAAATTATTTACAACTATTTGGAATAAGATAAATGGTTTTTAAAGTATTATATAAACAAGGAGAAATTTCAACAACTTAAATCCTGATATTTTAGAGGATTTTGAAAAAAAAATTATACTATAATTTGAAAGTATTTGTAATTATTGTGCGAAATGATTTATAACTTCGGGATATGAACTGATTTGATATGTTACCATGATGCGAGTAACCTGTGACTAAAGACATGTATGATGTGGGTGTAAGCCCTTGATGATTGTCTTCTCGGATGGGAGACATCATTTTTTGATATTGATTCATATATCGTAGGTTGTGTCTAGTGGCCTTGTCATTAGGGGAAACCTCTCTATCTGCTAACATATATATTGATATGCTTGTGAAATATTTGAGAATTTTTTAAAAACGATTTTGTTTTGAACTCCCGAAGTGATTTATGATTCGATATAAAAGAAATATATAGTATTTCAAAGATTTTAAAATGAAACCGGGATTTTAAGTCGAAGAAATTTTTTCGTCCTTTAACTTTAAGTATTATTAAGAAATAATTTTGATAAGTTATGTTTTATGGAATTTTGAAATTAAAAAGCCTAAGTTTATTTTGTTTAAACTAAATTTTGTATTAGTATGTATTTTGTTGTATACATAAGCATATTTTTAACAACCTCTCCTTTTTTAGGATGAAAAGTTTTGAGTGGGGGAGATTGTAACATCCTGTAAAATTTGACCATTTAAGTTGTTAAATTAAATTAAATTATTGAACTGAAAATGGTTTTTAAATAAAATTATGATGTTCTTAATGAAATTTAATAATTTTTGCTAAAAGGTTGATTGAAAATATGAAAAAAAATCTAACAACATATTTGTGTGTGTGTGTGTATATATATATATGTATATTGTGACGGCCCGCCTCAGACCAACCGACATTTCCCTGACATGCGCTGTGACGATGTCCAACCAGCACGGGACGGTCGCCAAAGAAAGGAAAAGAAAGGAATTTGAACTAACGAGGAACCTGTAGAATGTCTCACGGCGCATGGGATAAAATATAATAATAACATAACTTTGACATAAAACAGGTGAGACAGCGCATCAGCTAAAAACTAAACCATCATAGCAGTAGAAACCCAAAATACAGCTTATCATCCAAACCAACATTATTACAACTTTGAAATACGGTCCCAAAAGTAAAAGAAAGATGTACACTACTAATGCCCAAAGTAGCGACCAACAACAACACAGGGAGATTATATATATATCATACGTGGAAGCCTCCTGCTCGTCTCTGGTACAGCTACTCGTGCATAATCACCAAACCTGTCTCTAGTCTGCCTGTTTAAGAGCACCCAGAGTAATAAGAAGAGACATAAAACTCTGGGTCAAACAAAAGTCTGGTATGAGCGATAACCAGCAAAACAAAACAATAACATGTATAACTAAGCATACCTGAACCTCGACCTGCAACCAAAGAGTTAGCACAACAGGATGTACAATACTCTAAGGTGACACTAACACTTGGGGTGAAAATAATGGGAAGGGTTTGTGCATGTCATGGTGATAGAAAACATCAAACATAGCAATCATCCTCACATCTCTCACTCAGTGGGTAAAGTATATGATATCCATTGTTTGACCACCCATTCCTTTGCTATGATCACTCTTCCCCATGGAGTCATGATGAAACCACTGCATTGATCCATAGCCACAAGTCCTTTGCTATGTCTAGTCTGCCCCATGAAGTCATAACGACTCCACTACACTGGCTCATAGCTTTTGTTGAGACAAGATTTTGATCGATGCCAACATATAAAGGTGCAATGAAGATCATTTCATAGAGATAAGTTTTTTTTACTTTGAGTCGTGTTAGAAATACGTTAAAATCTATCCTCAAAGTATAACATGAATGCACAAAACAATATCATATCTTTGTTGCTGAAATCTGTATATTTGAGGAATTGAAAAGTCACAGAAAAAGTCCAAACGGTCTAGGCTCCGACCGGGAAAGAGTGCAGAGTGATCTAGACTGTGGACCGAGGTCCTCTGGTCCACAGCCATAAAACGGTCGACCGCCCAAAAAACCACCAGTCGACCGGTTATGTTTCTGTTTGGAAACAAAAACATTTCTCACTCGAACCAATCGACCGGTGAATACGGACCAGTCGACCGGTCTGTGTATTTTTGCACATAACGGCTATTTTTCTGGGTTTTTTAAATTCAACCAGTCGACTGGTTGAAATTTACCAGTCGACCGTTTTCAAATGGCAAGCTTTTTCTGAATGGTTGCTTCTATTTGTGAAGAGATTTCTATTCAATAATCAAAGGAAATGGACATAACTTTTTATAGAAACTCTTCTTGAAGAATTACTACCTTTCTACTATTATATAAACAACTTCAAACTTGTTTTACAATCACGGAAATCATTCTATATTCTCTCTAATTTCTGTATTCCATTTTCATATTCTTTGCAAAACAAAAGCTCTCCAAATTTCAAATACTTGTTGAATCCTTGAATCAATTTAATATCATTTGATTCAACAAGCATTCTACTTCCTTAAATCTACGCATTCATAGTATATACTTGAGGATAAGATTATAGGAAGGGTGTACTACAAGTGACTAGTCCGTGTATTGAAGACACAATATATAGTCAATCATCAACTACTTTGTATTGAAATTCCGGTAAGCCTGTAGCCGTTCAAACCAGGTGGGTAAGCTTGTGGCCCGTGAAATCAAGTGGGTAAGCTTGTGGCCCGTGAAATCAAGTGGGTAAGCTTGTAGCCCGTGAAATCAAGTGGTGTGTTATGAACCTGTTCCTCCAGGTGAAGCGAGGTTGTTGATTAGTGAAAATCCAGAGAGAGGTTTGGGACTGGACGTAGGACGGTGCTTCGAACCAGTATAAAAAGCCCTGGTGTTATTACTTTACTTTACTGCTTTTTATTTATATTTCACTATCTCATATTTATTTACATAACTATTGTAAATATACAAGTTAGTTTATCACATACATTCCACATATCCATATTACTGATCCTGCCTAAAGTCGTATACCGACTTTTCAATTGGTATCAGAGCCTGGCATTCTAGAGATCGTAACAACATCCTAGAACAAATGGCTATAAAGAATTTCTCTACTACTCTCGATTACTGTGCTTATTATGGTATTTATTCTTTTTAATCGATGACAAAGGGGGAGAAGTATTTTCTCTTATGATTATTCATATCATTCATGTTACATATACTATCATTTAAAATTATGTGCTTAACATGGTAATAGTATATGTGTGCTAACATTTGTTAATGCAAGAATCAAAAGGTAAGATTATTTATATTATGAACTAACAAATGTTGCAGAAATTCAGGGGGAGCTTTATATTTAGAGGGAGAAAATCCAAGGTGTTGTCATCAATCAAAAAGGGGGAGAATGTTGAGACAAGATTTTGATCGATGCCAACATATAAAGGTGCAATGAAGATCATTTCATAGAGATAAGTTTTTTTTTACTTTGAGTCGTGTTAGAAATATGTTAAAATCTATCCTCAAAGTATAACACGAATGCACAAAACAATATCATATCTTCGTTGCTGAAATCTGTATATTTGAGGAATTGAAAAGTCACAGAAAAAGTCCAAACGGTCCAGGCTCCGACCGGGAAAGAGTGCAGAGTGATCTAGACTGTGGATCGAGGTCCTCTGGTCCACAGCCATAAAACGGTCGACCGCCCAAAAAACCACCAGTCGACCGGTTATGTTTCTGTTTGGAAACAAAAACATTTCTCACTCGAACCAGTCGACCGGTGAGTACGGCCCAGTCGACCGGTCTGTGTATTTTTGCACATAACGGCTATTTTTCTGGGTTTTTTAAATTCAACCAGTCGACCGGTTGAAATTCCCCAGTCGACCGTTTTCAAACAGCAAGCTTTTTCTGAAAGGTTGCTTCTATTTGTGAAGAGATTTCTATTCAATAATCAAAGGAAATGGACATAACTTTTTATAGAAACTCTTCATGAAGAATTACTACCTTTCTACTATTATATAAACAACTTCAAACTTGTTTTACAATCACGAAAATCATTCTATATTCTCTCTAATTTCTGTATTGCATTTTCATATTCTTTGCAAAACAAAAGCTCTCCAAATTTCAAATACTTGTTGAATCCTTGAATCAATTTAATATCATTTGATTCAACAAGCATTCTACTTCCTTAAATCTACGCATTCATAGTATATACTCGAGGATAAGATTATAGAAAGGGTGTACTTCAAGTGACTAGTCCGTGTATTGAAGACACAATATATAGTCAATCATCAAATACTTTGTATTGAAATTCCGGTAAGCCTGTAGCCGTTCAAATTAGGTGGGTAGGCTTGTGGCCCGTGAAATCAAGTGGGTAAGCTTGTGGCCCGTGAAATCAAGTGGGTAAGCTGGTAGCCCGTGAAATCAAGTGGTCTGTTGTGAACCTGTTCCTCCGGGTGAAGCGAGGCTGTTGATTAGTGAAAATCCAGAGAGAGGTCTGGGACTGGACGTAGGATGGTGCTCCGAACCAGTATAAAAAGCCCTGGTGTTATTTCTTTACTTTACTGCTTTTTATTTATATTTCACTATCTCATATTTATTTACATAACTATTGTAAATATACAAGTTAGTTTATCACATACATTCCGCATATCCATATTACTGATCCTGCCTATAGTCGTATATCGACTCTTTCAGCTTTGCTACGATCACTTTGCCCCATGGAGTAGTGACTACTCCACTGCACTGATCTGCAGCCTAACATTCGTCTTTCCGTGGTGAATCAAAGTTATGGACGTCGTCAACTCCTTAGAAAACGTCCCGCAGCAAAGCCCAACTATGAAGTTAAATCGTTGGCTCCCAACTGGATCCTGAGTATAAACTTCCCATTTGTGCTACCTTTGCATCTCGGGTTTTGGTCTTCATTTTCGTTCGTGACTCTTCATTCAATTCCTGCTCCTCCACATTGGTTCGTTATAGTGCTCCGGACTCGCGATTTATGGTCGGCTCGTGGACCATATGTGGACCCGATTCGTGGTCATCCAAGTGGCTCGTTGGTCCACGAAGTGACTCCGGTTCGTGATACATGGTTGGCTCGTGGTCCTCCTCCTGGCATCAGTTCGTGACGCCTCACTTTGGTCCAGCTCGTGGTCATCTCTTTCCCGGTTCGTTATTCGTCTGGCTCGTGAGACCCCATCATGGTTCGTGGCTCGTAATGATGTCCGCCTCGTGATCTGGTTCAAATTTTTTGGTTGAGTCCCACACCTTGGTCCGGTTCGTGATACCTCCTTCCACCACGGTTCGTGGTGATCACTTGGTACGGTTCGTGGACCCTAGGTCACAAATGGATTTGGGTCGTGGGTGGGGGCTTGTCACGAGCCGAATACTGCATGATTCCTGCAACTCTTCCAGCAAGTTATTTACGCCATACGACGGCGTTTTCGACCAATCTAATAGTTCTAGACAATCACAAAACATTCCAAACAGTCATAGCAACATGTATAATCGAACATAAACACCAAAACAACAATTATAGCATGTAAGATGGATCAAACATACCCAAAACTCTTGTTTTCCCCATAATCATGTTTAAGCATAACTAACCTTAGTATTAGCAAAACTTAACCAAATTAACCCAAATCTCTAACAGAGGCCTAAATCAACATTTAGGAATTTCTAAACATTTTTCCAGAATTTAATAATGTATAAATTCGTTAATTAACACTAATTACCCCTAATTAACCGTAATTAGTGGAAAACAATGCAAATCACTCACCCTAGCCAAAATATAAACTCAGATCTGAAGTGATTCTTTAAATGGCATGAATTCCAATGCACATAGCAACCTTTTCCTCTAATTTGATGTTGATTAGACTTGGTTTGATGTAGATTAGGCTAAAACTTGATTAAACAATGATTAGAAGGTGATTTGGGCGTTGGAGGCCATTGTTAGGGTTGAAGAGAGGTAAGTGGCGACCGGAAAATGACAAAGAAAAGGTTTCTCTAACCCTAATCAGCCCTTATATAGCTCAAATCCCAAAATCCCCAATGGGCCTAGCTGCTAATTACCCTATTAAGCCCATTTAAGCTGTTTTTCACCTTCCAAACCTTAATTCAGCCATATCTCCTAAACGGTAAGTCCGTTTGATTAATGTGACCATACTACGGAAAGGTAAACCATCATCCAGATCTAAAGGAAGTGGTTTCAGGTCAAAACTCCTTACCAAACAAAAGTTATAGGCGAAACAAGATCCGCCAGGGGCAAAATGGTCATTTAAAAAACGGCAAAAATCGTGTGCATGGAAAATGATCCTAGTAGTCGTTCCCTAAAGTTACACGACCATATGACCTCATATGAAGAAGAAATAAATATTCTACGATCTTATGATATGTAGAATGCGGGTCGTTACACTCTCCCCCCCCATAAGAAATTTCGCCCCTGAAATTCCTTAACCAAAAACATACAAAGGTGCTCCGCATGCCTCTCGTTCATTCATAAACAATCAAACATACATAATAAGCACAACAAGCCTACCCTAGCATGCGGTCTACTAACAAGGGAAGAAACTATCACTATTAAAATCTTACCAGGCAAAGAGTTCTGGATGTGATTCAATTATGCTCTCCTCTGCTTCCCAAGTACAATCACTCTCATTCTCGCCCTACTGAACATTGACCAGTTTCACCACCTTCCTTCGAAGTTTCTTCATATCGCTCTCGACAATACGGATCGGCTTGCGGTTCCCAACCGCCTCTGGTTCTACCTCGATGTCATCCGGCTGAGCCGGTGAAAAAGTCATATCGGAGTCGTGCACAAACTTCCTTAACTGGGAAACATGAAACACGTTATGAACTCCCGCCATCTTGTCTGGCAACTCAATTTTATATGCCAAATTCCCAAGTTGCTCGAGAACCGGGAATGGACTAACAAATCTTGGTGTTAACTTGCCTCTCCTACCGAATCGAATCACGCTCTTTAATGGAGAAATCTTTACAAACACCAAGTCGCCAATGGAGAATTTCAATTCTCTTCGTCTCTTATTAGCATAACTCTTTTGCCTATCTTGGGCAACCTTCATTCGCTATTGAATAACCTTGATCTCGTCTGACGTTTCCCTTATTACATCCGGTCCAAGCACAAATTTCTCACCTGTTTCTAACCAACATGATGGTGAGTTGCATGGTCTTCCATATAAGCTTCAAATGGAGCCATATCAGTACTGGATTGATAATTATTATTATATGCAAACTCAACCAGATGCAAATGGTCATCCCATGATCCACCAAAATCCAATATACAAGCTCTCAAGAAATCTTCTAATATACGATTCACCCTCTCTGTCTGACCATCGGTTTGAGGATGATACGCGGTACTGAGATGTAATTATGATCCTAAAGCCTCTTGTAAGCTCTTCCAAAATCCACTAGTGAACAACGGATCTCGGTCACTTACAATGCCTTTGGGTACTCCATCAAATCTCACTACCCACTTCATAAACAGTTCTACTAACTTAGCTGTTGTTCTATTTGACTTGACGGGTATAAACCTTGCACTCTTGGTCAATCGATCCACAATTACCCAAATGCTATCATGGCCCGATCTAGTCCTTGGTAACCCATCAATGAAATCCATTGAAACTTGTTCCCATTTCCATTCTGGAATTTCTAATGGTTGCAACAAACCGCTAGGCTTCTTTTGCTCGGCTTTAACTAGATGCCAATTCATACATTTGGATATAAACTTCCCAACGTCTCTTTTCATACCTTCCCAGTAGTAGGTCTGCTTCATGTCTCGATACATTTTATTACCACCGGGATGTATAGTCAGTTTTGAGTGATGACATTCTCTAAGCACTTCATCTCTCAATACACTGACATTAGGTACAACCATCTACCATCCTTTCGAAGCTATCCTTCTTGATCAAGCCCATACTTGTTCATCTCCTCACTATTGATACTCATTTCTAATTTGGAGATGATTTCTAGTAGGTTAGGATCGTCCCTCTGACTGGAACCAATCCGCTCAATCAAAGTGGGTCTGATCGTGAAACTTGCTAACATATCTGGATCCAATTCGCACTTTGGTCTGAAATCGTACCCTGCGATATACTCCAGTTGCTTCCACTTAAGAAACATAGCCCCTAAACTGGCATATCTTCTACTCAATGCATCAGCTACCGCATTGCCCTTTCCTGGTGTATATATGGTATCGAAATCATAGAAGGCCAAGAATTCTAACCATCTTTGCTATCGGAGATTTAGATCCTTCTGAGAGAAGAGATACTTTAACGATTTATGATCAGTAAACAACTCGAATCTTTCTCCCAAGAGATAATGTCTCCACATCTTCAACGTGAACACGATCGCTGCCAATTCCAAATCATGGGTAGGATATCTTTTCCCATGCGGTTTCAGTTGCCGACTAGCATAAGCTACTACCCTACCTCCTTGCATCAACACAGCACCTAATCTGGTACCACAGGCATCCGTGTATACTTTCATCTCTTCATTCCCTTTAGGAATGACTAACACTAGCGCACGCGTCAACTTTTCCTTTAGACTCCTAAATGCATTTTCACAATTTCCATCCCAGACGAAAGCTTGATTCTTCTTGGTCAACTGAGTTAACGGTGCCGCTATCTTGGAGAAGTCTTGGATAAACTTACGATAATATCCAGCTAACCCCATGAAACTTCTTACGTCAGTTGCATTCTTGGGCGTAGACCAATCTTGTACCATAGCCACCTTCGCAGGATCCACGGCAATACCATTCTCTGAAACAACATGGCCCAAGAACCTCACTTCCCTCCTCCAGAAGTGACACTTAGAAAACTTTGCTTTCAATTGGTGTTTCCTCAACACCTCCATCACTATCCTCAAATGTTCCTTGTGTTCTTCCTCTGTCCTCGAGTAAACCAAGATATCGTCTACGAACACAAGAACAAAATTATTCAATTGATCCTTGAATACCCTATTCATAAGATCCACAAAATATGATGGTGCATTGGTTAACCTGAATGGCATGACCAACCACTCATAGAATCCAGACGGCGTCCAAAATGCCGTTTTAGGAATACTCTCAACTGCTACTCGGAGCTGATGAAATCCTGTCGCTAGGTCCAATTGGGATAACACTCTTGCTCCTACCAGTTGACCAAACAAATCATCTATCCGTGGAAGAGGATACTTATTCTTCCTAGTCACCTTATTCAACTCGTGATAATCCACACACAAACGAAGGGAACCATCTGCCTTAGTGCTAAATCCCTTCTTTAAAAGATTGCTTACTTGCACCCCGAGCTCTCTCTGCTCCCTTGGTGCCATACGACGAAGTGGCATCACTATAGGTCTGGCATCTTTCACTAAATCAATACGGAACTCAATCTCTCGGTGTGGTGGAAGTCCGGTCACTTCCTCGAAGTTATCCAGATACTGGCCAACAATGGGAATTCCTGCTAACTCGTCCTGCGGGAGGTCGAGGGAATTTAGAAAACTAGCCATCACCTCATCACTAGGTAGGCCACCAAACACTACCCTCCGCCCGTCATCCGCCCTAATAGTCACCGAAAATCCCTTAAAATCTACCATCACCCCATATCTTTGGAGCCAATCGACTCCAAAAATAATGCCAAACCCAGTAAAGCCCAAAACAAAGCAATCACAAGCAAACACACATCCATGACTCGATAAGACCAAATTTCAAAAAATCATACTAAGGCTAGTCGAACCACCAATCGGGTTCGTCACTGCTAAAGGTCTATCGACTATCTCGGGTTCCAATCCCAACCTACCTACCAGGTCACTAGATATGAAGGAACAGGAAGGCCCAGTATCAAACAGTACTCGAACAGGAACATCATAAACAGAAAGCATACCTTGAATGATGACATTCTTTCCTTTCTCCGCCGCAGTTGGGGGAATTCGACGAAGAAGGAACAACATTTATGGCATATGCTTTCACAATCTGCTTCTCTTTGGGGGGTTGCGGACATTTATCCTTGTGATGTCCCACTTGGCTGCAGTTAAAGCACTTCATATCCGCTGGCTTTGCTCGACATTCTTTAGCATAATGGCCCTTCTTGCCACAGCTAAAGCACTCAAAATCTTTCTTACTCTTCTTCTGACCATCCTTAGTCTGATTCTGTTTCCTTTTATTCTGGGAATTAGCCTTGCCTCCACCGCTTTCCTGCGGCTTTGGCCCCTCTGTTGAGCAACAGCGACTTCAGCCTTGTGCTTAGGATAAAGGCTCTCTGACCTCAATGCTTTCCCAATAATCGATTCAAAAGTCTCATTAATATGGTTTATAAGCCTTTCCCCCAAGTACTGATCTAAGCCTATTATGAACTTCTCATTCTTCTTCTCGGGAGTGTCAGGTATAATCCATACTTCGATAAAGTACCGAACTCAGCAATATATTCCGAGACTGCCCTACCATTTTGTTTAAGCTCCAAGAACTTCCTAAACAACTCTGACTTCTGGGCAGTTGGGATAAACTTGTCACTGAAGCGAGCTTTAAATTGATTCCATGTAACTTGATCCTTAGGAGTAGCTGCCTTAATAGCATTCCACCAATTCATGGCCCGTCCTTGCAGCTGGCGGGATGCTAGCTTCCTCTTTATCGCGTCTTCGATTCTTAGATCCTCGAAGATATGCTCATAACTATCAAGCCAATCCTGAAGTTCTGTAGCTGATTCCATTCTGTGGAACGTCTTCCCACCAAGACTAGTGTAGTCCTTACAAAGATTGGCGAAATCGACCCTAGGCGTCTGTACCGGTGCACCACCACCATTTGCAGCATTAGGAGCTTCCCTCTGAACATCCCTAAGCATCTCTCACATGAAGTCAGTGAACATCGTCCTCATATCAGGAGCATTCCTATTATTAGCTCATGTACCAATATTCCTCGTATATCGGCTCATCGTTTAATTTGTAAGGAGAAAATGATTAACTATCTCTTCAGTGGTGCTGGTGCAGTGCGACTCCATCCTTAGATATACTAATAGTGTGTATATATATAACTTTTGAAAGCCCAAAATATAACAAATACGCGCTCTCATATACGTACTATCTCTCCCTGGTGTCTTTCCCTAGGTTAACTACGCAACCTAGAGCTCTGATACCAAGGGTGACGGCCCGCCCCGGACCAGCCGACAATTCCCTGACATGCGCTGTGCCTATGTCCAACCAGCACGGGATGGTCGCCAAAGAAAGGAAAAGAAAGGAATTTGAACTAACGAGGAACCTATAGAATGTCTTACAACGCATGGGATAAAATATTATAATAACATAACTTTGACATAAAACAGGCGATACAGTGCATAAGCTGAAAACTAAACCATCATAGCAGCAGAAACCTAAAATACAGCTTATCATCCAAACCAACATTATTACAACTTTGAAATACTGTCTCTAAAGTAAAAGAAAGAGGTACACTACTAATGCCCAAAGTAGTGACCAGCAACAACACAGGGAGATTATATATATATCATACGTGGAAGCCTCCTGCTCGTCTCCGGGGCAGCTACTCATGCATAATCACCTGACTTGTCTCTAGTCTGCCCGTTTAAGAGCACCCAGAGTAATAAGAAGAGACATAAAACTCTGGGTCAGAAAAAGTCTGGTATGAGCGATAAGCAGCAAAACAGAACAATAACAGGTATAAGTAACCATACCTGAACCTGGACCTACAACCAAAGAGTTAGCACAACAGGATGTACAATACTCTAAGGTGACACTAATACATGGTGTGAAAATAATGGGAAGGGGATGTGCATGTCATGGTGATAACAAACAACAAACATAGCAATCATCCTCACATCTCTCACTTAGTGCGTAAAGTATACAATATCCACTGC
Source organism: Allium sativum (assembly GCA_030737875.1). NCBI lineage: Eukaryota > Viridiplantae > Streptophyta > Magnoliopsida > Asparagales > Amaryllidaceae > Allium > Allium sativum. The sequence goes on along the minus strand of CM060922.1, from coordinate 731,851,408 downwards.
TTTGACCACCCATTCCTTTGCTATGATCACCCTGCCCTATGGAGTCATGATGACACCACTGCACTGATCCATAGCCACGAGTCCTTTGTTATGTCCACTCTGCCCCATGAAGTTATGACGACTCCACTGCACTGGCTCATAGAGTTGCTATGATCACTCTGCCCCCATGGAGTTGTGACTATTCCATTGCACTGATCCGCAGCCTAACATTCGACTTTCCGTGGTGAATCAAAGCTATGGACGTCGTCAACTCCTTAGCACACGTCCCGCAGCAAAGCCCAACTATAAAGTTAACTCGTTGGCTCCTAGCTGGATCCTGAGTATAAACTTCCCATTTGGACTACCTTTGCATCTCGGGTTTTGGTCTTCATTTCCGTTCTTGACTCTTCGTTCGATTCCTGATCCTCCACATTGGTTTGTTATACTGCTCCGGACTCGCGATCTATGGTCGGCTCGTGGACCATATGTGGACCCGATTCGTGGTCATCCAAGTGGCTCGTTAGTCCATGAAGTGACTCCGGTTCGTGATACATGGTTGGCTCGTGGTCCTCCTCCTGGCATCAGCTCGTGATGCCTCACTTTGGTCCAGCTCGTGGTCATCTCTCTCCTGGTTCATGGTTCATCTGGCTCGTGAGACCCCACTATGGTTCGTGGCTCGTGATGATGTCCGGCCCGTGATCTGGTTCAAGTTTTTTGGTTGAATCCCACACCTTGGTCCGGTTCGTGATACCTCCTTCCACCACGGTTCGTGGTGATCACTTGGTCCGGTTCATGGACCCTAGGTCACGAACGGATTTGGGTCGTGAGAGGGGGCTTGTCACGAACGGAATACTACATGATTTCTGCAACTCTTCCAGCAGGCTATTTACGCCATACGACGGCGTTTTCGACCAATCTAATAGTTCTAGGCAATCACAAAACATTTCAAAAAGTCATAGCAACATGTATAATCGACCATAAAACCAAAACAACAATTATAGCATGTAAAATGGATCAAACATACCCAAAACCCTTATTTTCCCCATAATCATGTTTAAGCATAACTAACCTTAGGATTAGCAAAACTTAACCAAATTAACACAAATCTCTAACAGAGGCCTAAATCAACATTTAAGAAATTCTAAACATTTTTACAGATTTTAATAATGTATAAATTCGCTAATTAACACTAATTAACCATAATTAGTGGAAAACAATGCAAATCACTCATCTTAGCCAAAATATAAACTTAGATCTGAAGTGATTCTTTAAATGGCATGAATTCCAATGCACACAGCTGCCTTTGCCTCTAATTTGATGTTGATTTGACTTGGTTTAATGTAGATTAGGCTAAAACTTGTTTAAACGGTGATTAGAAGGTGATTTGGGTGTTGGAGGCCATTGTTAGGCTTGAAGAGAGGTAAGTGGCGGCTGGAAAATGACAAATAAAAGGTTTCTCTAACCCTAATCAGCCCTTATATAGCTCAAATCCCGAAATCCCCAATGGGCCTAGTTGCTAATTACCCTATTAAGCCCATTTAAGCTGTTTTTCACCTTCCAAACCTTAATTCATCCATATCTCCTAAACAGTAAGTCCGTTTGACTAATGTAACCACTCTATGGAAAGGTAAACCATCATCCGGATCTAATGGAAGTGGTTTCAGGTCAAAACCCCTTACCAATAAAAAATTATAGGCGAAACAAGATCCGTTAGGGGAAAAATGGTCATTTAAAAATCGGCCAAAATCGTGAACATGGAAAATGACCCCAATAGTCGTTCCCTAAAGTTACACGACCATACAACCTCATATGAAGAAGAAATAAATATTCTACGATCCTATGATATGTAGAATGCGGGTCGTTACATATATGGCCATCTTTTTTAATTTTTCCCCCCAATTTATTCAAAGTGTAACATTTATTAATTAATAGATTTTGAAATGTGAATGGCTGCATTCCTTTTCAATGCCCTTTTCTCTTCGTTATTTACTTGATGTAGCATTCATTCCTTTCCTTAATTTTTTTTTTCATTCTATTAATTTATTTCCCTTCATTCTATTTTTCAGGCATCTTATTTCATATTTTCATTCCTTAAATTTACATCCCCTTACTTCTCCTTTCCCGTTTTTCTTTCCCATTGGTATTTTTCTATATAAACAAACCGTCTCCATTTATATATATTTCTCTTCTCTTCAATGTCATGTTATCTATATTTAGAAGAAAAAAATTAAAAAAAAACCCACATAACTTTCAACATCATCTGAGCATATTTTTAACCATTTTCTCTTCCTTATTCTTGTAGTCCAATTAAATGTTCCCTAAACTGTGATATTTAATATTATGTGTTTTAAAATTTAAAAAGTTGCACGACTTAACAATCAGAGAAAACAAATCAAGCATTTATTTTATTCCGTTATTTTCTATATCTATCTGATTTACTTTTGGATTTTTGAACAAGAAATGAATACTAATTAAACCTACTCCTCATGCCTAGTCAGCTACTTTATTTCCTTCATAACTTACTGTATGTGACGAGGCCCGATGAGAAATAAATAACGTACCTTTCTCAATTTCCATCCTCATTCTTTGCTCCTCTCTGTAATTATCTATATTAAATTTTGATCTTCCTCCTCCTCTCTACAAAAAAAAAAAAAAACTAAACCTTAATTTTTGAAAAAAAAAGATTTTTCAAGTTCAAATTCGCTACTTAGGATTGGTTGATGTCCGTACTTGTTTCTTGTCTTCATCATATCCACGTAAAGTGAGTTTACTCACGATTTACTTTATGCAAGTTTTTCAACATCAATGAAAAGTGAAATATAATAGTTAATGTTTTGTTTGTTTTTAATGCCATGCTCTTTGGTTGCCTTTGTTGTTGTCTCTTTGTTGTCCAATTTCATGTTATCATTGTGTCTTTCTCACCATGTTAATGCTGATGTTAATAATGTTGTCTTGATGTATCTCTCATACCTTATTATATAAATTGAAGCAAATACGTGTTGATATACTCACCTTGCCTTGTTGTATAAGCCTGAAATATGTTATTATGCACACTTTTTTATATTAAATCATGTCATACCATGCTTCTTTGATTTCTAGATAAAATTTTATGATGTCCATGATTTCTTGACAGCTTGGACTCATATTCCAATGTTTAGAAACTGCTTATACAAGTTAGGATTACCTGTTATATTTTAGTGTTTTATTGAAGTTGATTTACTTAAATAAAGCTGATCCTAACACGAGTGTTTTGTGTTTTGCATGAAATGCTCGGGTCTGACCAAGTGTTGCAGCTTAAAGATTTCAACTATTGAAGTTAGTGACACATGAAGACACGCGCGTTCTGGATCGAAAATTTTGTGAAGTTTTATTTAATCATATATATCTAATTCCGCTGTGTAAAATTTATTGTCAAACTCTAATATTTTATGTAAAATGCTTTCACTGTGAGATATTGTAGTTTTTTATGTAATTTCTATGTTTGATTCTGATTTAACCCCGTAAGCAAAATAATAATTTGTCATTTCGAGCGGTTCGAGTTGGTTTAATTACCCGCTTGAAGCGGTCGAAAAGGCAGGATGTTACAGTAACGCTCATATGCACAATTCACATCATAAAATTTACTTTAGATTTAATGATTTCATTCTTCAATTGAACATCCACTATATATATTATACAAAGATACTGTTATAACAAATAAGTGTGTGGTGCATTTGCCAACACATCGTGGGCTTGTTCATGCACCATAAGTCATACTATATTTAACTAGCCATTCCAATTCTAATATTTGCAGTATAATACCGCATCATTAATTTATCTCATGCCGGATTCACATGCCTTACATGCCTGATACATAAATGAACTCATGTTTTGAACCTGTCTCATACGCTATATGATTGTGATTAACGTTTGTTCCTTCTGTTATGGACCTGCCTCATGCACTGTAGGAGAACATACTTGTAGGCATGCATACTTACACTACAAGTTTGCATCTTGGTCCTGTCTACTTTCACTATATGATCTGTATGCAAACGTATCGATAATGAATAATTCTTTATGCAAAAAATATAGCCACCAAAATTTTATACAGCAATCGATCTCCATGTTCTAGAGAGCATCAAAATTTTCCTCAGAATATTTCCAAACATACTCCTGAACATCTCGCAAATGTAGCTCTATAAATTCCACTTAGGCATAGTAAGTTTTAAGTTCAACACGACCCAACAACAACCAATCGGCCAATGTCTTAACTCACAACAGGTTGGCAATTTGTTTGACAAGTTGACTGGTCGGGGTATGACCAGTCGATCGACTATGTATTGTTGTATTCTAGTCGCATTTCTTCATCATTCCTACCATTATTTGTGCCCTGCCTCCTTTGTTCAACCTTCATTTTCCATTATATTTGTTTCGAACACATCATTTAATAATTTTAAGAAATTTCATGGGTTAAGCAACACCAATCTAGCTTTAGATTCATCATATTGTAATTAAACTCCTATAAATTATTTTTTACTTGCTTGTTATCCGTTTGTACACAAATACATGATTTAACCTCTTAAGTGAGGTAATTTATCTTCAACAATTTCAATTATATACGCGTATTTCAATATGTAAAATATTCTTATTTTATTCATACGAAGTCCCACGACTTCCTAATTTTGAGATATGAGTCATAGGGGCATATTAGAAACCTATTTTTTCAAATTCTCATGTAATCATTTTAACCTTTAAAACCTTCTCTGGTATATAATTTTTGAAAGAAGTCGAATTAAAGTCCTAAACCATTGTCATAGCTTCAACATGATGGTTTTTGGTACCATAGAATGCTTAAAATAGGAAAACAAAATTACGATTACAAAGTAATGCACGTTTTAAGTTTAGACAGCTATTGACCTTAAGTGGTGCATACTTAACTAAGCCTAAATCTAAGACAGTAAGATTAGAGTAAACATGAGACTATATGAGTCAGATTAAATCAACAACATCCGAAACATTTTTGAGCCCAAATTTCGACAAAAATCGAAACTCAATATCATCCAAGTATGAAAAGCATAAATCTGGTACCTGCAAAAAATGAGCATAAGCATAACTAGAGTACAATAAAACTAACTTATAGCTTTATCAAGATATGATAACAAGTATCGACTAAGGCAACTACCTTAAAAGCAAATCACTACATCAATACCAAGCATGAGAAAATAAGAATAGAAAACCAAACTTGATTACTTGCAAAGACCCGTCTTCTCTAAGATAAACCTGAGAGTTGTTATAAGGAGGGGGTAAGAACAAAAAATCCTAATAAGTAGAAAATCTATGACGCTGTCTATAATACACAAACACATCCCGTTTAGTTTCACCCAAATCGTATGTCTAACAAGGCAAATGATTCTAACCTAACCTTGTAAAGATTACACATGACGATTAACTACCATACCCAAGGCAACATGTCCCAAAGATAATGCTATCGCAATTCTGAGATAGAACTTTTACGCATAAGTATAGAGCCTTCAAACCATCGTTCAAACATACGCCAAAACTAAGAGGCGGGTTCTCCAATTACTCAATACCCTAATAAAGGAGATGGGTTATTTCTATATAGCCACTTATGACCTCACTCATAATATATCTTATAGGCATATCCTTACAACCACCTAAGGCCTAAGGCGAATCCATTGATCACTTTACCTTATTTGGTAGTTTACTATACACTAATATAAATTAGAGGACACTAGCTACTAAGTTCTACAAATTGAAGGCTTTCGTCATTCATGCATATTCTCAAACCCCGCATAAGGCGAGAGATAGTAAGCAGTCACTTATTACCTACAGGCTAGGTAGATGATTATTCGTCTTTTATGACCTTCCCCTGGTGGACCCTCCGTATTACTATCTTGCTAACCATATTAAGTAATCACCTAGTCACTCGGTACTTTCTGTAGGATAAGCAGTCTTATGGACGTTTAATACCCCATCCCAAGGCAGACTTTAACCCAGTCACTTACTACCAAGAGGAAGCGGACTATCGTGGAGATTACGAATCACGCACCCAATTAGCCATTTAATAATTTTCATTTATGGGGAAGTGAGCAATCCAATCACTTAGTACTTGTTGAGGGTGGACCTTATGACTTTATCCTTATGGGGAAGGGTGAATCCAATCACTTAGTACCCAAAAGGCGGACTCCACTACTTAATACCTCTAATCCCGAAGCATGCCACACTATGAATTATTTCATTTTTAGTTTCTTCTTCCGAAAGGGAGGTGGGCCCTACAACCACTTAATATCTCACATCAGTTGTACCTTTATCTGATTATCAGAAAGTGCAGGCTTCTGTCGGATAAGGCAATTGACCTCGCACCATTAACCTACTAAGTCCAATTCCAATTAAATTAATTAACAGTATTGTTTCTAGAATTAAACTAGAGGAGAGTAAGGAAGATTTTTTTGACTCTCTAGGATATTAAAATTACCTTATTGGACTTAGCATTTACTATGGCTATGAACGTCTGAATCCTCATTGAATCCCCTTTTATTTAATTGATCACTATAACGGTCATATACCACTAATGACCCTTATGGTCCTAATCTGTAAGGCAATAGACATCCTATTAAATGTCATTTATATTTGCCCCATTTTATTATTATACTTGTTGTACCTCCCAAAATCTTACTAATATTATTCAACTTTATTAGTTCTTATATAAGTATATATATATTGATTTCTCTAGTTAAAGTCATAACATTTATTCCTATCCATTTTCAATTGCAACCATATGACATTTGTTACCTACTCATTCATTTCCCCACAACATTCATGGTTACAATACTAATTCTCCTTTTAACTTATTCGTAAACTTTCAATTATAGCAATTAACTCTGTATTTATTGCTAACTACATAACAGTTCCAAATCATCTCATATAAGATGAGAATGCAAACATTTCAGCTCCCCTTTGTCCGTTCTACATACATAAATGTGATTAAGGATCTAATTTATTTTGTAGATCATAATTAAGATGAACTTATACTTACCCCATATATGGCTCTACTTCTTAGTATTAAACAAAATGTATCGATGAGCAACACTAATCACCTCCTCATCGACTGTAATCGGTTTTCCTTTTGATATAGGACACCCCTCATGTATAAAATCATTTTGTTCCACTTTATTTCAATTTTTCCTCTATCCAATCTGTAATGCATCTTTAATATATACAGAGAAATATTTCATGCAATCTTTGGCAACTTAATCTCAGCAATGAACCCTTCAGGCAGTGCTTGATTTTTAACATAACCCTTTAATATTTTCATACATCTATAACCAAAATGCATAAATAAATTACTTTCATAACTACACATACATTTAACCATCGAGTATTCATAATAAATCTTAACTCTCAAATGGATATATCCATCAATATTGGACCGACCCACAAAATCATGCTTCTTTCCCTAAATGTATTGTTAAGTGAATCTTGATATTGAAAAAAGGAAGGGGAAAGAACCTCTCCAAATCACATATTGTTAATGCAACTGGATACTCCATTAATTCTAGTTTATCCCTATCAAGCACTCTTGGATATTTATCATTATAAAATGAACATAGTCATAGTAGTGCATTTCTTATCTCTATATGTAGAAGTCCTCTGTATGCAACAGACAACAGTTTTATAACAAAACATGATAATCATGAGATTTACGATTTGAAATCTTGTCTTCTTTTGCAAAAAATTAAAACATCCCAACTTTTCCGTACCATGTAAGCTGGCATTTAACCACATATGTCCAACTAAAAAGGGACTAAAAAGCGGATAGTTAGAGGAAAGAAGTTAGAGGGTGAGAACACTACGCAATAGATGGCCTATTGCAACGAAAATCTAAGGTTTTGCCAGCTAAAATATTGCCACAGTTGTGCTGATTATTTTTTATAGCAGCTCACTCTTCATTGCCTTAGCATAGATATCAAATTATGCTGCAGTGGCTATAGTTATAAACTTATAAGTTTAATTTGCCACATCATCAATCTGCACCTATGAAAACATGCATATCTACCCGTCAATTTACCTTTTAAAAACAACATATGCAGTTGACACCTCGCTAATCCGTTAAAATCCTACACCACTAATATGAAATCAACTTATGTCACTCATTCCATTCCTCTTTCTCAACTTCTCAGATCTGTTCGTTCTCACCTCCAAATCTCCATTTCCAATCCCTAATTTTCATTCACCTACTTCTTCCACTCCAACCCTCTAAGCGTCCTCCACTTCTTCCAGCTAGTCCTCGACTCCAACTGCAAATGCACCCACTTCTCCCTTTCCCTATCATCAAACGACAGCCAATCCAAGAAGAAAGGTGCTAGCCTTTCATCCTGTGTTTCTCATGTATGTTTTTGTTGGTTTTTTATCATCGCTATTAATTAGCCTATCGAGAAACGGAAATTATTATCACCACGAGTATAATTGGTATTAGGTGATTAACAATTCTTACTTGTTATTTGTCAATGAATCCACACTTTTTTTAGTTTAAAGTTGTATACTAATGAAGCTAGACCTGTAAATGGTGTTATTTGCAATGACTTCATAGTTCATATATCATACTAGAAGAACGTGTACATCATTTTGTTTGGTTGGTGGTGTTATTTTGTGGTTCTTTTGTATGTTGATTCACTGAAATGTTCTTTGAGAAGCTATTGGGTTGTTAGTCAATTTAATAACACAGAAATTTAGTTCCTAGTGAAGTGTGGTTGTGAACAATTAGACCATCGACCTTATATAAGCTTCATGCTCTAAACAACTGCTCAGGTTTCCCAGGTTGTTGTTGCCGGTGATGATTGAGATATGATATTACTTGCTTTTTTAATAAAATATACAGTTGTTTATAAAAATGGTTTCATAAGCAAGCTTACATATACATGATAGTATTCATTTCTTAAGTATTTTCATGTTTGTCATATGCATCATTTTTCAATTAGTTCCTAATCAGATAAGATCTTTATGCATAGTTAGAAATTATGTGCAAATTTACTTCATCTACGAATGTTTACACTTGTTGTACATTGATGTGTGCATCACCATTGACATCATTGTATGCCAGTTTACCAAGCATTGTTTAAGTAACGCTTGGATATGCTTAAAAAGCCATACAATGATATATCTGCACACATGGATCAAAAAACTGCTAATGGATGATTGTTTCTTCATGATACATGCTTCTAAAAATTTATGTGAGCTTTAAGAAATACACATGCCTGAAAGCCTACTGCATGAAATTTATGATATGGAATATATACATAATCATTTGTAGTTTGTGATATCACTTCAATTCTTCCTTCAATTCGAGTTCAATGACCGCTCAATCAATTTCTACTACAAAATCATTAACAGTGGCTACAAGAAAGAACTGCCACCACAAAATCCCAGCGAAGATGTGGACTATGAAGGTAGGGTCGAATGTGGGGAAGAATTTTTTTGGTTGCTCAATGTGGCCGGTAAGTATAAATTAGGTTTTTTTGGTTGCTTTTTCGATTATCATGTCTTTCAGTGATGTTTTAGTCAAGAATTTAAGATATCTGCAGAATGGCGGTTGGGTTATTTTATGTGGCATGACGAAGTGTATGAAATCAATAACATTGATGAATTGGATGATAGTACTGTTAAATTGATGGAAAAAGTAAAGACTATATCACAATTGCTCGTAGAAAAGAAGACAATTGAAGAAAAGCAGCTGAAGCAAAATCAAAAGACGACAATAGCCGATGAATTTGTGGTAGGTATAAAGGAAGAGTTGGCACTAATGCACGTGGAATATGGAAAACACCAGAAAAGGGAAAAATTCTTTGCAACAGCTTTAGCTATGTCCTGGATCATGTTTGGAATTCTTTTGTATGTTGCTATGGCAATGTAATGCAGTGAAATAACATGAAATAACATTCATGGACAGTTTTTCAGGTACAATTTTAAGTTTTGTCACAGAATTTTTCCCCTGTTATAGGACATCCATAATTTTAGACACATTTAGTAATTAAGGCATTTGACTCAGTATACACGTATATCAGACTTTAATCAGTATACACTTGTATGATCTAGAATTTACTCAGTATACACTTGTATCAGACTGAAGCAGTGCCTCAGTTATACTATGGCATTTACTTAGAATTTGGGTTTGTACTTGAATCGTAAATGAAACTCAGTTATGCAACTGAAATGCAACTCGGTTATGCCATTCAGTTATGCAAATGAAACTCAATTATGCAACTGAAATGCAGATGAAACTCATTTTGTGCTGAAATGCAAATGAAACTCAGTTATGCAACTGAAATGCAAATGAAGCATAGTTTGTGCTGAAATGCAAATGAAACTCATTTATGCAACTGAAATGTATGACTTTTGAAACTGATTTATATTGCAAGTGAAAGAGGCAGTGATGAAGTTGTTCAAGAACTTGTTACTGAAGGCACTAGAGGTACTTGAGGCAGTAGAGACACTGAACGCACCGGAGGCTCGCGCTATATTTTGAAACTGTTGTTATTTGATGTAAACATGAATTTAGTACTGGTTGTGTTTTTGTAAGTACTGTCTGAAAAGTTGAATTTAGTCGCTATGTTTTGTTATTTTGTAGTTGACTAAGTAGTACTTGTGTTACTGGTTAATTTGAAATGAAAAGTTCTTTGTTAATTCCAGTGTGATGTTAATTGCTGTTATGTTGTAGTATGTTATGTAATGTTGCCATAGCTATGATATAATGTTGTAGTATGTGATGTTAAATGTTGCCATATCTATGTAGTGTTTCCATTGAATGGTAAAATTGTAACACCCCGAATTTTCATTAACAGTAAATTAATAAATTAAAGTATAATTAATTTGAAATCAAAGAATTAAGGGAAACGGGTTACGCCATTGCGTTCGTCTCGGAATTCTGCTTGAGATAGAGTCCGAGTTTGCGCAAAACGGGTAACGTATGAAGAAGATATCTTTAATTTAAATATTGCAGCAAAACATGAAAAAAAGAAGAATGGGAAAAGAATAATGTTTAACATTGTTCTAAGGTTTGTAAGCAAAAGACTTAGTAGCTCATTTGGTTGGAACATGTGACTTGCATACAGGAGGTACAGAGTTCGATCCCCGCCAGCGTCATATTTTTGTTTTAGGGGAATGGCTAGAAAGTGGCTTAGTGTGAACGCGGTTCAAATAAATGGTTAATTGGGAAAATAAATAAAAAGAAAAATATATATATATATATAGGAAATATATATATATATACATATATGCATATATATATATGACATGTACACGTGGCACATTTTTTGTTGGTCAAAGATTGTTCTTTTTCTACGTGGCTTTGTATGATTGGTCGGGGGATGATAAGTGCTGACATGGCCTTCTTTGATTGGCTGCATGACATATTCTGAGTCCCTATGTGTCACTAAGGCTGACATGTCAAATTTTGATTGGCTCTCTTGACGTGTATGGACTGGATTCCTCCCATCTTCATCTGATGGCTCAAATCAATCAGAAACTCTATATAAACAGCCCTGGTCTTCTTCTCTATTCACAATTCTTTTCTACCTTTATGCTGCAAAGATTCTTGTTAGACATGGCTTCTCCTCCTCCTCTAAAATATATAAATAAAATAATATATATAAAATAAACCAAGACGAGGAAATGCTGCTAAAAGATTTTCAAGAAGAGATTCAAAGCTTCAAGATAAGGATTAAAGGCTAAACGTCGCACGAATCATAGCAACGCCTCCTTTCTATTCTAATCTAATCTCTGTAAGTCAGTTATTTTTAGATTTGAACGTTTTTCTTTGTTCGTGACATGAAATTAAAGGAATAAAAGAATATGCCAAATCTCTCTCTCTCTCTATTCGAATCAGTGCCTATATTCTTGTACCTAATCAAGAACTGTTATGATTCAAGGACAAATAAGACTGTATGCCTCTTTGACTATGAACATTGCCTATGACTATGAACGTTGCCTATGACTATGAACATTGCCTATGACTATGGACATTGCCTGTGACTGTGACTGTGACTATGAGAATTATTTCCTTGACTAAGCTTATGCTTTTGATTTGGAAACATAAACTTTTGCCTATGACATAACAAGGACAACTGTTACTAAACACCTATGATTTTTGACTAGGAAAGGGTTGCTGTGAAATTGGGTCTAAACCTGTTCTTTCTATTCTGTCTATCCTTGGTTTTCGTTGGTTTTAGACCTTGGGAATTTACCTATTAAGTTAGGTCTACCCATGTTCTTGAACCTACGTCCCTATTCTGTCTATTCTTGGTTTTCTTTGGTTTTAGACCTTGGGAATTTACCTATTAAGTTAGGTCTACCCATGTTCTTGAACCGACGTCGTTATTCAACCCTTTTTATGCCAGTTAGTATGTCTATCTTTCGTATAACAGCTTTGGTTCATTCCCTATTTTCTACGAACCTAGCTTTATTTATAAATCTAGACTAAATCACGATTATACGAACGGTGGGAATGCGGTTTGGGCAAAATATGAAATTTACTAAAAACGTAGTTTAACTTGGAAATTGGCATAAATTAGGAACACGCATTATGGCATGTTCATAAGAATGCAAGTTGGATAAATTTGACATGAACTATAGATTGAGTAGCCTGAATCTAGTATCGACATGTAAATCTAGCATTTACATGAATAGTGAACTAGAGTAATAAGTCTAGTTTGACATGAATTAGAATGTTGAATTGGAATTGGATTAGCTAATTTGGAACGGTAAATATATTGGCCTAAATTTGAAATTGGCCATAATAGGGAGTAATTGGCAGGTTTAGCAAAATCATGGTTAATGACACTTGATTTGGTATAGTTTACATACCAAAAAGCATAAACATGATTTAGAGGGAAAAATGGGCCATAAGAATGAATGTTGACAATTTACATTAAAAGGGAAATTAGGAAATAAGTAAATTAGGAATAATTTACTTATAGAGTTTGTTCTAAACGAGAAATGTAAACTTAGACAAATTAAAGGTTTGTTAAACGACATCTCTTTTAATAACACACCAGAAAGTTCTAGGGTGACAGAGAGGATAGTGTCTAGGCTTGGGTTTGGAAAATACAAGTTTCCTGCTCTCCCTGGCTATCCCTAACTAATTCGACGGACGGGATGGTTACTTTCAAAACCTGAATTGAAAACTAATCAAAACCCTTTGAATTTAGAAAACACGAATATGCCTAACCCGAGGTTAGACTGAGTTGCGATGTAAACCTGCCCGGAACCAACCGGCACATCCAGTATTCGCAACAATATCTGTCTAATGTGAGTGGTCGTGGCTTCAATCTACTTAATTAAAGCTAGAACAAGAATGGTAGGGTTAAGTTAACTAAGACACTTAACCAGTTAAACATGACAACTAAACTGATGGGTGGGGTTAGGTTCATAAAAACACTTAACACAGTTAAGCTAGAATGGGAGGGTTAAGTCCATAGAAACACTTAACCAGACTCAAGGTAACAAAACAAGATTTGTAGGGGTTAAGTAAAGTTAATACACTTAGCAAAATTAACATGTTAACTAGACTAGAAGGTAGGGTTAAGTAAAGTTAATACACTTAGCCAAAATTAACATGTTAACTAGACCAGAGGTTCGGGTTAAGTAAAATCTAATACACTTAGCCAATTTAATATGTTAGCTGGGCTAGACCGTAGGGGTTAAGTAAACTTGAACACTTAACCATCAGGTTGGGATAAAGGAATGGGGTTAAGTCTAAAACATGAAGGGATAATACTTAACCATGAATAACATGTTAGTTAAAACAGACGGGCAAGGTTAAGTTAAAAGGGAACACTTAACCAATACAAGGTGAAGGGGTAGGGTTAAGTAATAAGAAATACTTAACCAATATAACTTGGTTTAGGGTAAGGTTAAGTCAACATGAATTATTGATAACACTTGACCAGTTTATCAGGATAAATGAAGAGGGTTAAGTTAGCTTGAATTGACTAATGACACTTAACCAACCCAAATTGACGGGAAAGAGAACTAAGTAGTAATTCTTAGTATAACACGGGAAGGAGCGAATGTCCGTCCGCGAAGGCTCCAACGAATTGGGTTACGAAGCCCGAGGCTTCGAGGGGACGTGAGGGTACTCTTGGTATCCCTCTGTGAGACTGCAGATGATCCTCCTGGGCTCACAAAGGTTAAGGTCTGCGTAGAAGAACCAGGGGTATGCCTTGGTTGCAATATATATGGCAACCTAAAGACTAGGATGGACCGGCGTGATTCGGCGAGAAAATGGTAGCCCTGTGATAGCAACTCGTCGTCTACCATCCATCTTGAGTCAGTCGAGATACGTGAAGCGGAAAGGTGGAGAACTCCAAAAGACCATAATTGCTATCTAGTTATGGGTGAGGATGGCCATAGGATAGTGGGGCACCGGGGGCCGGCGTTTAGTTCTCATTTTACAAAGGGTGCCTTTCATTAGTTGAGGGAGGGGTCAAGTGGGACCATAGCCACTGGAATAAAAACAGACCTTAGCATCTGCATCGGCAGATATCTGAAAGCTCCCGACCGAGTTCTGTATTCCTTGATTTGCCCTGACACAGGACTCGGGTCGCACATTATAGGACATGTGCATTTAGACAAGCGATAACGATTCGCGATACAGGCGTGGGGAAGTATAGGAACATATACCACTCTAGGTAGTGTGTCCTAGACTTGGGGGCATCGTTCGACAGGTAGCATAATTCCTAGTTGAACTAGGTGGCATAAATCCTGAATCCGAGAAGCGTTCAGCAGATAGCGCAAAACTCTAGTTAAACCTAGAAAGCACTTGATAGAAAACCCTAGATTTGATCTAGGTAATAAATAATGAATGTATGCCGGAAGGCAATAGAAAATACAGGAATTGGGATCACGTTATCGTTACTAGATGGGACACTAGATAGGCGGTGCAGAGATATAGAAACCAGTATAACAAGGAAATAGCGAAGCGGCGAAAGTATTAGAGCGTATCCAGTTTATCTTAGCATATCTTGTGACTACCTTGTCTAATCTTGTTGACCCTATCGTCATGGTGTAATCTTGTGTTCAGTTAATTCATGTCGTTTTGTTTTCCTTGTTCACATGCTAGAAGTTACTGAACTTACTCAGGCTTTATGTCTGACTCTGTTTTTCTTTCGTCTTCTTTTCTTCCGTTTCCCCCCCCCCAGGTAGTAGAGGAGGGAGTAGTATAGCTCAGGTCAAGTTGGACTGTCACTCTTTCCCAGCTTGAAGATTTGTCGAAGTTTGCTTGGATTCTCTTATCAGATGCTATGGCTGGCTCTTGCTAAAATTTGGGGAAATATAAATGTTGTTTGATGCTTCTTTATTTTGTAAGACAGATGACACGCTGATATTGTAAAGAAATCTTTGTACAAACTATTTTATCGATAAAGCAAAGTTTTATTTTCCGCTGTTTAATTTCTGTCTGTCTTGTAATTTATCTGCATCTTTTACCCTAAATGCTCCACAGAACTTAGTGCATTCCCTTTGTGAGTGACACAAACGGATGTGGGGTGTTACCAAAATTGTTGCCATGGATTAATTAATGTAGGCCCCACAACAAGATTCCGTAAAACTGGGCTATGGATTTTTGTGGACCCACAATCTTGGGGCCCAAATTGCGGGACCCACTTTTTAGTAAATTTAGTACCTGTGGAAACAACTTTACCGGTGTTGTCATAGGGTCGCAAAGGCGTTGCCTTTGACTCTATGGCAACACGGCACAATGCAACACCGGGAAAATTTTGTCACAGATCATTTTTTGCCTATAGCAACATTTTTTTGCACTTTCTGCATCACTTCTCTAGTGTTTCAGTGTGCAATCTATGACGTAATGGAAGAAGAAAGAAAGAAATGTTATAATAAAAGAGGAAATCAACACTATAGAATCAGATTAGAATAGAACCTCACAGCGGAACGAATATAATATAGCATATTAATACTCTTTACACAAAGAGACAACTGTATATATATGATTACACAACCAGAGTACACAAGTAGATCGGTACAATACTGATCAATACAACACACACAACGAAAATAAATTAATACTAGAAAATATAGGAATACATCTCGACATTGGCTCCTCCCCTAAAGAATTAAATAAAACCTAACCTGGAAAATATACTTGGTTTGACCTGAGCACATTTTCAGAAAAGAAAAATCACCCGGTTTAATCTGGAATACTTTCAGTGTAAAACTTACCACAAATAACTTTCTTAACTTTTGAAAATCCTTTGAAAGATTGGAACTCTCGTAAGGCATGACCACACATAAACATGGCATGTGTTTTTACCTTACGATAACCAAATCACTTTTAATATCAAATCCAATGATATTATAGTAATGTCTATCAAACCATAAATAAAATAGGAATATAGGCGAAAAGCTTACGTCTCACTTTTCGACATAGTTGGTTTACAACTAAAAACGTACGGCTCATGTTGGAGATTGAATTTCCAACATGACTAGGCATGGAACCACCTTTTGATCAGTGTCCTCTAGAGATAAAACACTGGGTTCAACAAGAACATCTTGTAACCTGGCTACACTGAACTAGCCATTCATTCAACTTGAGTGTACCGAATATACCATCACCATGGTTGGGATCAATAACCATATCATTCTGAAGCATACAAAAAGGGACAATCGATTTCTCTAGATCATGTAATGATATACCTAATGGGTATGACACACATAGCCCTGCTCACTGCCCAATTAAAGTCATTTCCCGGTTGATGAGGCAAAAGGTCATGATGACCTTTTTAGAAACATCACATTCAACTTTGAATGTCACATTGTCAGATCCATCAAATCAATTATTGATTTGCACAAGCATACTCTGGGTGCTAAGCTAAAAATGTTGCCTTCTCTGCCACCATACTTGGTATATTTATAAAAACCAACGCTCGTGATTTTAGGAAATACTCTATCAGACATTCATCCATACAAGTTCATTCTAGGACTGAACGAAACCGAAGATATCCCAAAACGTCAGGGCTACGAGCATACTTTTGCTCCAAAGATTTACGCCTTCAAATCATCTCATAATACTCCCTGCAAGTTAGTTTTCGAATGCAAAGTCAATTCAAAGTGGTTTTAGGTTTGGTTCCCATACCGATCTCCTTGAACTTACACGTCAATAATCAAAAAGAAATTTATTGATAGCCTGTTCTTTAACTATCAACTCGAACAATACAGTTAAGTACATCAGCAGCTCATCCCCTTTTAATTAAAATCATTCATTAAAACCTTTTATCTAGTCTTATAAATCAATTCCCTATACTTATTTCAACTGGATAATTACATTCACGTCTCTCTTTTGTTTTCGTTACTTTGAAAACATAAACATACACTTACCTCTCCATAATAAGTGTATTCACAAAACATGCCTCTTTATGTCCTTTACCTTGAAAATATCGTTATATTTTCACAAAATGCATTTTTGTTTCCTTTACTTTGGAAAGATCGCTTTATATACTTAACCAAATGGTATGAATCTAATTACTAATCTCATATGGGTCAAACAATGTCATGCGACACATTGTTTAATATATAAACCCAATGGTTATATTTAACTTCAAAATTTTCCAAATTAAAGTTAACAACTTTACTTATGGAAATAATAATCTAATTTTTCCATATACACTTCCGTTTCAAATCCGTATAACCATTCTAACCATTTCCTCGAGAACCTTAGTTATTTACTTATTTCTTGGAATAAGTGTATTCCCAAAACAATACTATTTTCATTACTTAGAAAATAGTGATATATACTTAATTGAATGGTACAAGTATAATCACACTTCGTGTCTGCACCAAGCAATGTCAAGTAATACATTGTTTACGATAAAACCTGATAGTTTTTATTAAACTTTCTAAAATTTGCAAATTAAAGTTGTTGTCTTTCTTATGGAAATAATAAATTATTTCCAATATCACTACCATTTCCAATATCCTTTAATAATAGTGTAATCGTTCAAGTTAGGGTATTTTATTTACCTCTTAGACCTTGACTCGACAACATTCTTATCTTAAGATAGATAAAAGTTTATAACTCAAAACTGATACTAATTAAAATATCACAAAAATATCATTTACTATTCAATTTAAAATATGGTTTTATAAACCATTCTTGCATTTGAAAGTCGCCTTCCAGTTTCAAATCACCTTTACTTAATTAAATTATTAAGTAAGTAACACTTATTGAAACGCAAACCTTAGCTTTAAAATTCATCAACTTGGATATATAACAAAAATCCTTTTTACTAATTCCTTACCCATCCTTTTACACTAATCCGTTAAACAACCTTTTTTTTCATCTTTGAAAAAATTCATTTAAATCTCACATCATTTTTACTTAATTCGATTATTAAGTAAATGCTAATTTAAATCATCACATTAGCTTTAAATTTCCTTTTATAAACCATCTTTATAACACTTGGATTTTGTTCTAAAATCCCTTTTTAAACCCTTTACGGAAATCAATTAAAATCTCATTACAACCTTGAGTACTTCTTAAATGAATTTCAATTAAAAAGTAATCACATTAATTATCATTAATTGATTTCAACATTAACTAAAGTAAAAGTAGTGTACTCCATTATTAATTATAATTAATCTCTTTTTAAAAAGTTATTAAAATAAGAATTAATTTTATTATTAATAAACAACTCAATAATTACCTTTAACACAGTTGATTAGGAGATTAACTAACTTTTAGCAACCCTATTTAGTTTTGAACATAAACTAATCGAAAACAAATTAATTTAAATAACCAATTTCAATTAAAAACAGTTGACTTATCAATTTGTTAACTGATTTTCACTAATCCTTCCTCTTAAATTAATTGTTAATATAATTAATTTAATAATACCGCTTAATTGTTTCATAAAACAATTATTCACATTATTAACCTGGAGGTTAATTTATGACTTACTTGCTTATAAAAACTTATTAAAAACGTAAGGTTTTACTATAAAAATCATTTCGTATTTTTTTTATAAATATCGATTTATTTATAAAACTTTTATTAAAAATACTTATATTAAATAATATTGAAATCTTCGCATAGGTTATAAAAATGAATTTTATAACTTCAAACTCTCGATTCACCCGACGATGAATCAATGTCTTTAAAAGATGGATTTTAGGTCATCTGCTGCCAATCACTTTATCTTCTTTCTATTGATTTATAACACATCAAACATAGAATTCAGTTCAACAACCAACATCCAAACGGAATTAACGTTATTGGGGTTAAATAGTTCATATATGAATAATAAGTAATCAAATAACATATAAAATATTTAAGGAATCCAGTTGGATCCCTCCAACCTGTTTTTTCCTTCATTGCAGCTCATAATATCATTTAATAAATGCGTATGAAATAAAATTTTTAATCTAATGCATTTAAGAAAACAAATATATAAATATTGACAACCAACAACAAAACAACAATTGTCCAAAGCATCCAAACATCCAATTTATACTAGCTACGATAAATATTATAATTATATGAATTTTACCACATCATAGTATTTCAGAAAGCGCGAGAGTTAACTCACATTTCATATTCGATCAACGATTCTGCGTCCTTTCATCTAATTTTAAATAAACATTTAAAAGTAGACAAAATTCTCATTAGCTTCAATTCCGACCACACCATCTCGTACGCGTAGATTATGCTACTATGATTCCAAAGTAGCTTATTTCGCTTAAATCTAATAACGAGTGAATAAGTTCTAATTAATAACAATTTCTACTTAAATTAAAATATTCTTAATTATTAAGTTCTAATTAATAACAATATCTACTTAAATTAAAATATCCTTAATTATCTAGTTAGGTCATTAACAATCTTAATACCTCCATTAACGTAAATCTAATATGGCCCTAACCCTTAAAAAATTACGACATCCACTGGCTCATTTTGAAGATGAACATCTCAACTTCGTCTCTTCCCTGAACCGCCGGAGGCTACCGCCTTCAGGCCGAACTTCACCCGACCTCGACGACTACAACCCCACTGGAATCGCCATCCAAAATCATCCCTAGCTCAAGAATTTTACCTAAACATGCGCGACACTTAAACCGATATCCATGAAAATCCACCTCTTTGATCATCAAATCAAGCCCATCCATCTCTTTCCCTAGCAGCAGGCACGTTTTTTATGTTGACGGTTGTAACAACTTTCCTATTCGACCGCTTCAAGCCGATAATAAAACCAACTCGAATCCTTCAAAAACAATGGATTATTATTGCTATGTGGTCTAATAAATCAAATCACAGAATCACAGACATAGAAAAACAGAATATCTCGTAGCGGAATAAATAAAATACAATAGTAGTTCATGAAGCTACAAAATAAAATTCAAACTTATACATAATATCAGAGTGGTAGAATTAAATACATCGGAATTCTAAATACAAGAATTTTTAATGCAAAGAAGAGATAACTAGGATCAATAGATAGAGATGATATCTTCAATAAGTCTCCAGCTTCGATAAGTGAAATCTCAATACGCAATACTCGATCTAACCCGAACAATAATGCAAAAAGAAAACATTCGGATCAGAACTAACATTCTTATATCAGTGAAACAACTCAAGTGAAATATCTAATGAAATGCATCAATAACTTCAAGGATGTTTGGGATTTCCATCCTCTAAGGATCCGTCAAACTAGATATCATATAATATAATGTGTTATTATAATACTATCTATTCAGTAAAGTAAAAAACCAAAATAGTGTAAGTGGAATTACCGTTGTTACCCTTACACCATTTGTACCATTGTCGTACAGTTTGCATATACTACATCAGTAAGCCGTCAGTGGATAGGGATGCCTCGTTATATGACAACGTTAAATCAAAATTGTAGGGGGCTCGATCAGGATAATATGATAAGGCACACGAGGAATACCCACAGTAGGATTCTACTGGATTGCAGACTCAGGCTGATGGTAACGCATAGCCGCAACTACCTCCCACCTTGAACAACACTACCATAATCAATAGTGGTCACCAATCAATCACAGAGTAAGAGATATAGTATGGAAGAAGCGTGTCCGATGGGAGGAGTGACCTCACATGGCTTGGGTATGACACTTGTTTTAGTCATTTTAATTATGACCCGAAGGTCATGGCTATCCATCATCGTTCTCTTTCTTTAAATCCAATAATCGCCTCCAAATCCATCCTACTCCATTTTGGATTCTCCAACACATGCACATTTGTTAAAGTGGTTCCTGGTATTGATAGAGAATATGTCAATGTCCAGCACCGATTTGCTTAACAACCAAATGCTTATTTAATGCCTTGGTTATTTATTTTTGAAATCATATTTTTAAAATATCATAAATCGGTGAACTTCAAATATTAGTTTTAATCAATTAACTCTAAATATTGGTTTTATATTTAAACAATTAAGTTCAATATTCAAACGTCATAAATTGTATTTCAATCGATTCATGATTTGATTGCATTCATGGTTTTAGATTTCATATTTGCATATAGTTCATTAATAAATTTTACATTTGATTTTAAATTTGTAACTTAATTATCGTTATTCCAAAAATCTTCATACTAAACATTCGAATCTAATAGCTCGGATCAGAAATAAACTTTTATTTAAAAAACAAATATAATATAACATAGTTTAATTTAAAATATATGTGTTTATATAAAATAAATTGATTAAAATAGTTTAAAGTTTATACATGATAGTTAAATATTTCAACAAAATAGCTAGAAGATGTCTAATAGTTAAGTTAAATATAAATAGTTGTAAGATAATTATTATATAAAAGTCTAAAGTAGTTTTGTATAAAATAATATCAGCTTAAAATCAAGTTTAAATAATAATCTAATCCAAACCATGTATCCATATGTTTAGTTTCAACTTATAATTAATTCAGTTACCAAGATTTCACTTCAAATTCCTTCTAACTTAACAGTATATTCAAATTCTAATATATTACAGTTATTATTCAGTTTGGGTTCAAAATTTCTTACTAGAATTAAATTCTCAAAATTTCAAATTTGCTTTATATTTCATTTCTTTCATTTCAAGATTATTAAGTCTAAAATTTCAAATTTAATCAATTCTAAATGTTAATTCAATTATATTTAGATTCATACCATTCATTTACCTAACAAATTATTATCCACTTGATTTATTAAGTTTCATTATCGTAACTTATTTTCATATTAAAATCATTTCAGTATCTTCTAAGTCACATTTTAAATCAATTTGGCTTAATTTTAATTTTCATTTCAATTAAGTCATTAAACAAACTAAGTTATCAATAAATTCAAATTCTCTCTTTAAACCTTTTTTAATTTAAAGTATTATGAAAGTCTATGTTTATATCTTTATAAAAATTTTATATATATTTTTATAAATCTATATTTGAATATTAAATTTTAAATCATATTAAACTATAATAAAAGATTTATTAAATTACCAATAAAATAATTTAAATAATTTAAATTTAAAAAGATAATATTATAATTAAAATATGTTTAAAATAGCTTTGTTAAATCAAAATATATTTAAACTAGGATAAATATTTTCAAATGGACTAATGGTGTTCGTATATAATTTTCTACCTAGACTAAGTTATATGGATATGTATCATTTGAATCCGTAATTTAAACTTCGAATCCCGGGTATATATAATTTTAGCCTGCATCCCAAATTGATTTAATTCATTTCCTAAATCTATACAGTGATTTGGGTATGTATCATTCAACTCATCGGGAACTTGCAATGTGAGGACAAATAAATAAAAATATAAATAACTCAATAAATCAAACATAACAAACACATAAATGAAGTAAACTCAGCAATTCAAACATATACATGAAGTAATACATGTCACATGTGCATATTCATATCATATATACTAGTCGTGTCATAAATTGGTATCATCAGTGTATAACATATATATAAGATTTTCTAACAAAAATCATATGCATTTCATAGCATTTTAAGTGTGCAGAATTTTTCTTCTATAAAAATGTAAGTCAAGTGTAAGATAAACTCACCTTCCATGGCATTGAATGGAGACGGGAAATGAATGAACACGGAATGGAACAATGACATCCAAGAAGAACTTAGAATTGATTCAAGCTCGATAACCACTCAATATTTTATTTTTATAAAAGGAGGAGGGAGT
Source organism: Allium sativum (assembly GCA_030737875.1). Lineage (NCBI taxonomy): Eukaryota > Viridiplantae > Streptophyta > Magnoliopsida > Asparagales > Amaryllidaceae > Allium > Allium sativum. Next base: position 731,828,221 of record CM060922.1, on the reverse strand, counting down.
TTCTCAGCAAAACAACACATTTTCAGAATATTTTTTCAAAACTCGTTTTTTTTCAGGCGTATAAAAGATTGTAACAACCCGTAATTTTGGAACCAATTTAAAATTTATTTTAATTGATTTTCACGGAACTTAAATATTTTATAGGACTTATTTTGAGAATTAACGATTTAAAATTTATTTAAATTGAAGTTAGAACGTAAGAATTAAATATTTAATTTAAACAAACTCGAATGGCGCGATAGTTTGAAAATTCGATTTTTAATACCAAATGAATGTACAGAATTCAATATAAATCGAATTTCAGTAAAACAAGAAACGTTGGAATATTGTGAACTGTAATTTTCTAATGAATGCAAGAAACTGAGATTTCACATTATAAATTGTAAGTTATGATTAGATTAAAATTAGAATAGTCGCTATAGAATATATATATATTTTTTAAATTATATATAGCCCTTAAAAATAGCCATTTTGCAAACGAACTCCGTTTTAGATGAAACCACTTTTGTTGGATCCGGAATGTCAAATTATTATTTGTTTTAAAATTTCAAGTCATTTGAAATTAATATGTGAGCGTAGTAAATTTAAACGTGTTTTCAATTTCAGTTTGAATTTAATAAGCTAGTTAAAAGGGTCATTTTTCAAATGGTCTCCAAATTCGATGAATTTAATAAGCTAGATTTCAATATTCGTAATTTTTGGAGTTAGTATGTGACCCCGGTAAATTAAAATGTACGTTCGAATTCAATATTGACCATTATATTAATTTATATTTTAATTTTGACAAAACCTGATCGAATAGTCGAATTGGCTTACGAAACATATCCCATTGTGTCCAAAATGGGGGTATTTGGTTAGGAACAACAGTCGTTAGGTTTGGTTTGGAGTTCGAACATGAAATCACACTTTTTGGAATTAAAAAAACATGGGTATAAAGGGTTTGGTCAACCCCCCTCCCGTTCATTATCTGAGCCGCCACTTTGAAATCAAAGGCGGAAAATATTCGATCCTTCTCCCTAAATTTTCTCCAAATCCGTTCAATGAAATTCAATACTCCTTGAAGCAAAATCGAAGCACTTCCTTCACTCTTCAAATCCATACCTATATCATGAATTATCATTGAGTGTAGATGGAAAATTTCGAGTTCGAACGTTGCTCGTTCGTGGGGGTTTTCGGCGCGACACGGGGGTGCGGACTGGGCGTCGTCACTGGTGCATGAGGAGGGGAGGACAGCGCTCGACGTGGGTGCCTCTGATTTAGGTTCGGTGGTCCCTGATGGCGGCGACGGGTGGTTTCAAGAAGTCAATGGGGTTTGTTTTAATCGGCCTAAGGAGGAAAGTAATTAAGGAGGTTAATGATGTAATTAATTATTTTAATTATTATAATTAACGTATTCAAATGTATTAAATACCGTATCTATTTCATACGAGGTCAAAATCCGACGATTTTAGTTACGTTGCGATCGTGGAAGCGGACACTACAACATGGAACTGACCAGAATGGAAACGGAAGCTATTGCAGTTTTTGATAAAATTAAATGTCCAGTTTAATTTATTAGAACAATCCTCAAATAAAGACTAATGGAGTGGAAACCAAGGTGAGAATTTTCTCACTAAAATATTTGTATAGTTATTTATTTTATAACTGAATATATATATATATATATATATAGATTGCCAGTGTTGATTTTTATCAGTTCTAAATTATCATGAATTTGTATACGATGTCTGTAAGCTCACCTCACCGTTGTTTGAAAACCCATGGATGATTTGGTTGACTGTGATATGTTTTGTTTGTGATGTTGAAATATTTAACATATTAAAAATAATGTTAACATTAATGTGGTAGTTGAAATTAAATTATAAATATCTATTCATCATTTAAACAGTGAAAATTTGGTTAATTAGAAAAATAATTCAAATCGAATTAGAATTGGTTAAATTTATTAACCAGCGAATAATTTGAATCGACTGTTGTTGTTTGAAAACCCCACATGGGTATTGAGATGATATTTGACATACACTAATCCCAATTTTTAGTTGTATGTTAATCGATTGGTTGACAGATTGTGATGAGCGTTAATTATTTATTTTAATGCTTATATAGTTGTAGAATGCACTTTGGATGATGTTTGAATGTTTGATGATTATTTATCGTTATTGTTGAATACATGCGATGTATGAAATCCATATAACTGAAATTATATGGCAATTAATTGAGTCACATTCCAATTTAGAATATGAACGAATATTTTAAAATAATATTCAGTGAAGAATTAAATTAGGATTTTGATGTCCGATTTTGGATGGACACAAAAATATTGAAATGTGAAGCCGAGTTAAGTATTAAATGCCTTTTTAACTCGAACGAGTTTATCAATTGATTCTATTCATTTTATAATAAATATGAAAAGGAAATGGATTTCAAAATCAGAGATTTTGAAAATATTATTGTTTTGATATTATACTAAGTATGGAAGATTCAATTTTGATGTAAAATTGAAATGTAAGTTGGAATCGTTTTCAAATGATTTTATAAACGATTTAAAAAAACGTTTTGAATGGAAATCGACGAAATATATATGATATATTATATATAAATTTAAAAGGTTTGAATCAAACGTATCGCGCAGCGACCGTTCGTGAATTTCAACCATTGACTTTGAATTGATGTAACGGGAGATCCGACCGTCAGATTCTCCTAAAACTGGAACCGTTGGGTTCATATCAAAAATATATTTCGAATGAATATATGATATTTAAATTTGAACAGTTAGATTTTAAGATATGTCCAAATCAATTTCAGAAAAGGTCGTTATGAATGCGGTTCGGTGGCCGTTATTGGAAACCGACTGTAAGGGCCTTAATAAAATAATTAAAAATATGGATAAATTATGTAAATTTATAATAAAGGTTTTGAAATGATTTTGGATGAAATATTCCAATTTTTGAAAAGATAAAAGATATTTTTATCCAAATGAACTAGTTATTAACAAGAATAATAATCCAATGTTTTTAAATAAATAAATTGGATTTGTAAATGGTTTTAATATAACTAGAATTTTCCGAAGTATGAATTGGAAAGGATTTAAATGGAAATAATCTTCGGAATATTTCGATATTGGATTCCGTGATTATACAGATATTGTTGAGAAATTTGGAAGATATAAATATCGTTATTCCCAATAGCATATCCATTAGTTTTAGAATTTGATATTGAATATAAGTCGAAATAATTTCTATTCAGAGCCTTGTATTTAATATCAAATTGGATTTTGGGTTTGTCGTGAATGGTATCTTTATTAACACTGTTCTTAAACCTAGTTGAGGAAAGAATAAATCTTTTAACCAGGATTTAATGAAGTTTTCCAATTAATTAATATAATTTGAATTAAATGGTAGTTGATTACAGGTTCATTGTGAAAGATGTTTTAAATGACATTAGTCCTTAAACCCGATTAACAATGAAGTTATAATCTAGAGTTTATAAATCTTTTAATTAAGATAGAATGGAAATTGTCCAAAGTAAAGTTTTCCAATTTAATATATTAAATTGGAATTGAATGGAATTTGATTTGGTAATAATCGAGATGAGCTTTTGTAAAGGGAGACCGTTACTATATATGGAATTTAAAAGGCTTTGCCATTATTACATTTATATTGTTAGTCTGATACAGAAATTTATATCAATTATATATTGACTTGTTTTCCGTGTAGATTCCATTTTGATGGAAGATGATTTTGGGTTTATCGTGAGCGATGTTTTCAATGACATTCGTTCTTTAACCCAGTTAAAGACAAGATTAATTTCTTAAAATTGAATAATCATTAAGTAATAATTTTTGGATGATTAAAACTAAATGGAGTTTTAAAGAACCTTTAATTAGATTGAAAGTTAAATGGTAATTAAATTTACCAAATTCAAGAAATGTTTCGAGATGGAGTACCACCAGTTTTACTCCATACGATAATTAAATCTTTAATTAGATTTGAACATGAAATGGTAATTAAATTTGCCAATAAAACAATGGGTGTTAGATATGGAGTACTGCCAGTTTTGCTCCATGGGATGAATAGGTTGGGATTGGGATTAAAATAATAAATGATAACTTCGGTAAGGCTCGATAATCCCGACTAGTTTTTATAGACCTTAATTTGGTTTAGAATTGTTAAGGGATAATATAAAATCTTTTGCAATGGTTTTTAAAGGAATATTAAACAATAAGTTTAAAGAATTTATCTTTGATAAAATTAATGGGAACCTTTCCCTAAAGATATGAATATTTGAATAAAAGAATATCATGATTGGAATGAGGTGTATGATGTGTTTACATATAACTTGATTATAAGATGCGCAAGTTATTCGAAAAGACTGGGTTTAACCCATTATGAATAACTGTTACGTCGGTTAAAAGTCGAAGATATCGAAGACGGTGCAAGACCGACAATCTTCACATAGAATGGATTTCTACCGATGCCTTTGATTGGAGTTGCTTCCTTGAAATGGTTACGGTGGTAGTTGTTCGGACGTACTTGTTGATTGTTCGGATATGCGAGGGCCTCTCTCCTGTATTAGACATATAGGATGAGGAATAAGGTGCCTCCAGTTTCGTTTAGACCCAGAACGGACTTGTAAATGGATTGTGTCTAACGTTGTGTTGTGTGCTATATTCATTGATCTCTGCCAAATATATATCTGTTTGGTGGCGGAGAATTTATTCTCTTTCTTAACACCCTTCTCTGAGACGTATGAGCTTAGAGGTTATATATTGGTAGAAATGAATGGTATGGTATAGACTAACAACGTGGCATGCTGAGTTGCAATGATCAAGGCTTTTGTTGAAAAGCAGAGTCTTGTGGATGATGATCAAAGCAAAGCTTTAAGTAGCATAGCTTTGTGTATAGCGTTAATTCGTGTGCCTCACACCTGGTATGAGTCAAAACGGGATAGTGACCGCAGGGAGTGCACGACGTTTATTTCTAGCTAGAAGTGGTGTCATGGTATGGAGTCCAGACATTTTTACTTATGTGGATGATGGAATGAGGCGCCTCGAATATTGAGTCTCTAATGGGTCAAAGATAGGTTCAGTAGGACCGGGAAACGTGTGTTCAGGAATAACCAATCCACTAAAGTAAGTGTGGAACGACCCTGAAGATTCAAGGGCTTGCCAGCGTCCGAGTCCTGAGGCATTTGTTAGAGTGTCTCGAACCGGTGAGGAAGATCCCTTGCCTCGACTCATAGATGGAAACCAATTTCCAATACGCGACTTTTCGGTTTTGGTTGTAAACCTATGTATGGCGACATAATATATGGTACCTATGTCGTCTATGATTGATACATTTATATTTGAAGTTGTTTTAGACACTATGCATTTATAATAGTATCAAATGAGATTTGTTTTAAAACGTACCAAGCATGTTTGGCTATTATAAGGTAAAACTCTATCCTCCGGCTTGTGTTGCATTGTGTGATGGGACCTGAGTCTTATAATAGCTTCATTTTTTTCAAAAAGCACTGCATTGTTTATTAAATCATTTTATTTCAAGCTTTGGTATTCATGGGAGTGAACCCGTTCTGTGACGTACGGTGTGGCCCATGAATTACCTAATTTTTAAATTAAAGTTTAATAACTGTTTTAAGTTCTCACACCAGTCCCATGACTGACCTGGAGTTTATTGTTTTCGCCTAAACTCTAGGTGCCCATATTTTCCACACGGGCAGTTAGTAGTTTTGGTTTAGTAGATATTTCTTTTAACAAGATCCTGGTTTACGCTGGAGCTATATTCGGAAAGCTTTGTATCCGTGTGTTTCTTTCAGTTGTGGTAGTTGATGTATTTCCGCTGTGCATTGTATTTATACATTTTTACTTCCGCTGCTATGTAAATTTTTAATCTCTGATATTTTTCAGCTGCATAGTATTTATTGTTACTCTGATATCTTGTACTCTGATGTAATTGTTGTAATAGCAATGAAATGTTATCGTGTTTGTGTTCTGATGATTCGTGTTCTCAAAGCAATCCGTTGTTTCCCGTCTCTTCGGAGATCGAGGGATTTCGGGGTCGTCTCAATTTGGTATCAGAGCTTTGGTTTACAAAGCTCGAGAACAAGACATATTAGAACCGAATGAGAGAATTCACTAGAGATAGAATTATTAACATTCTATTTAAGAATATCCATTAGAGATGGGATAATTAGCATCCTAGAATGAGAAAATCATTAGAGATGGGGTTAGTAATGCCCTAGAATGAGTTGAGAGTGATATATTTATATGTAACGTGATTATTATATAATTCGATCTTAGAAATCATATTTTGAGTATATAAAAGTTATATTTTTTAGAAAGATAAATAACCAATTAATTATTTGTGTGATTATCAGATTTTTTTGTTTGCTAACTTATGACGTTTAATTTAAATAAATTAAACGTTACCTTTGGCAATTTTGGACATTGAATATACGAAAACACTTGTTATCTAATTAAGTTAAGTTAAACTGAATTGCAAGTTTAGTTAGAATTGGATATGTATACATATTTATGTTAAGCAGGTTAATGGCTTCGCGTTGAGTAAAGAAATAAATTGTGTGCCCGACAAACAGGAGCACCTTAATGAGTTGGTTGTGAAATTTTATTTAATATAAACAACTGTGGATGAATTTGGATGCGCTGTGATGGTTGGTCTGTGTGAAATACAACGTATGCCATAGGATAGCAACAAATAAATTATGAACTACATTGCATAACATACATCATGAAGACAACATATCATATCATATTCCATTTAAGCATTTGATGCTTATATGACGAGGTTTGGACTACCATACGAGCGAGACGCTTGTATGGCGATGCCTAAATTACAAGTTGAACAGAAGACTGATTATAAATGACATAGCATATCATATTCCATATAAGCATTTGGCGCTTATATGAAGAGGTTTGGATTTCGATACAGGCGAGACGCTTGTATGGTGAGGACTGAATTACAGGATGAATAGAAGATTGATTATGGACTTAATAACATATAACGGTGAAGGGAAGGATTTAATAAAAACCCTACACAGGTCTGGAGATGACAAAAATTCACGTCTCTCTTGTTTTTAGTTACGGCACATGGATTATTTTATTATTTCCAACACTGGGGCAAGGTCTGAGATTTCGACTTTTTACACGTCTCCCTTGGGCACAGATAGATCACAAATGTTATGTATGCTTTTTATTGATTTATTGGGTACCAAATACAGCCCAATAAAATTTTCAAACCCTCCCCGTACAAAGGAGGCTATGGAGAAATTTTTCGAAAATTTAAGGTGTTAGCCAAATTTTTGAGAAATTAGAAAGTTCTTAGAAACTGAAAAGTTGAAGAACTTAAGCCAGAATGAAAGTTGAGTTGGTTAGTTAAACAACATTCAGCTCCGTTCTTTTCTGAGGACGAAAAAGTTTTAAGTGGGGGAGATTGTAACAGCCCGTAATTTTGGAACCAATTTAAAATTTATTTTAATTGATTTTCATGGAAATTAAATAGTTTATAGGATTTATTTTGAGAGTTAACGATTTAAAATTTATTTAAATCGAAGTTAGAACGTAAGAATTAAATATTTAACTAAAATGAACTCGAATGACGTGGTAGTTTGAAAATTCGATTTTTAATACCAAACGAATGTACAGAATTCAATATAAATTGGATTTTAGTAAAATAAGAAACATTGGAATATTTTGAACTGTAATTTTCTAACAAATGTAAAAAACTGAGATTTCACTATATAAATTGTAGGTTATGATTAGATTAAAATTTAGAATAGTCGCTATAGAATTTATATTTTTTTAAATTATATATAGCCCTTAAAAATAGCCATTTTGCAAACGAACTCCGTTTTTGGCGAAACCACTTTGTTGGATTTGGAATGTCAAATTATTGTTTGTTTCAAAATTTCAAGTCATTTGAAATTAATATGTGAGCGTAATAAATTTAAACGCGTTTTCAATTTTAGTTTGAATTTAATAAGCCAATTAAAAAGGTCATTTTTCAAATGGTCTCCAAATTCGACGAAATTAATTTTGTTAGGACCGTATCGTCAAAACACAGCTAGATTTCAATAATCGTAATTTTTGGAGTCAGTATGTGGCCCCGGTAAATTAAATTGTACGTTCAAATTCAATATTGACCGTTATATTAATTTATATTTTAATTTTGATAAAAACTGATTGAATAGTCGAATTGGCTTACGAAACATATCCCATTGTGTCCGAAATGAGGGTAAATGGTTAGGAACGACAGTCGTTGGGTTTGGTTTGGAGTTCGAACGCGAAATCACACTTTCTGGAATTAAAAAAGTGGTATAAAGGGTTTGATCAAACCCTATTCTCTCCCCTCCCCCCTGTTCATTACCTGAGCCGCCACTTGGAAATCAAAGGTGGAAAACATTCGATCCTTCTACCTAAATTTTCTCCAAATCCGTTCAATGAAATTCAATACTCCCTGAAGCAAAATCAAAGCACTTCCTTCACTCTTCAAATCCATACCTATATCATGAATTATCGTTGAGTGTAGAGGGCAAATTTCGAGTTTGAAAGCTTCTCGTTTGTGGGGGTTTTTGGCGCGGCACGGGGGTGCGGACCGGGCGCTTCCGTTGGCATAGGAGGAGGGGAGGACGACGCTCGATGTGGTGGCCTGTGATTTGGGTCCGGCGGTTTCTGATGGCGGCGGTGGGTGGTTTCAAGAAGTCGACGGGGTTTGTTTTAATCGGCCTGAGGAAGAAAATAATTAAGTAGGTTAATGACGTAATTAATTATTATAATCAATGTAATCAAATGTGTTAAATACCGTATCTATTTCATACGAGGTTGAAATTCGACGATTTTAGTTGCGTTGCGATCGTGGAAGCGAACACTACAACATCGAACTGATCAGAACGGAAACAAAAGCTGTTGCAGTTTTGATAAAATTAAACGTCTGGTTTAATTTATTAAAAACAATACTCAAATAAAGACTGACGGAGTGGAAACCAATGTGAGAATTTTCTCACAAAAATATTTGTTCAGTTATTTATTTTATAACTGAATGTATATATATATATATATATAGATTGCCAGTGTTGATTTTTATCAATTTTAATTCTCATAAATTTGTATACGGTGAATGTTAGCTCACCTCACTATTGTTTGAAAACCCATGGATGATTTGATTGACTGTGATATGTTTTGTTTGTGATGTTGAAATATTTACCATATTAAAAATAATGTTACCATTAATGTGGTAGTTGAAATTAAATTATAAATATCTATTTATAATTTAAACAGTGAAAAATTGGTTAATTAGAAAAATAATTCGAATCGAATTAGAATTGGTTAAATTTATTAAGCAGTGATTAATTTGAATCGACTGATGTTGTTTGAAAACCCCACATGGGTATTGGGATGATATTTTACATACACTAATCCCAATATTTAGTTGTATGTCAATTGATTGGTTGACAGACTGTGGTTAGCGTTATTTATTTATTTTAATGCTTATACAGTTGTAGAATTCACTTTGGGTGATGTTTGAATGTTTAATGATTATTTATCATTATTGTTGAATACATGCGATGTATGAATCCATATAGCTGAATTTGTATGGTAATTAATTGAGTCGCATTCCGATTTATAATACGAATGAATATTTAAAATAACATTCAGTGAAGAATTAAATTTGGATTTTGATGTTCGATTTTGGATGGACACAAAAATATAGTAATGTGAAGCCGAGTTAAGTAGTTAAATGCATTTTAACTCGAACGGGTTTATCAATCAATTTTATTCATTTAATAATGAATACGAAAAGGAAATGGATTTCAAAATCAGAGATTTTGAAAATATTATTGTTTTGATATTATACTAAGTATGGAAGATTCAATTTTGATGTAAATTTGAAATGTAAGTTGGAATCGTTTTAAAATGATTTTATAAACGATTTAAAAATACGTTTTGAATGGAAATCGACGAAATATATATGATATATTATATATAAATTTAAATGGTTTGGATAAAACGTATTGCGCAGCGACCATTCGCGAATTTCAACCATTGAATTTGAATTGATGTAACGCGAGATCCAACCGTCGCATTCTCCTAAAACTAGAACCATTGGGTTCGTATCGAAAAGATCTTTCAAATGAATATATGAGATTTAAATTTGAATGGTTAGATGTTAAGATATGTCCAAATCAATTTTAGAAAAGGTCGCTATGAATGCAGTTCAGTGGCCGTTATTGGAAACCGACTGTAAGGGCCTTACTAAAATTAATAAAAATATGGATAAATTATGTAAATTCATAGTAAAGGTTTTGAAATGATTTTGGATGAAATATTCTAAGTTTTGAAAAGATAAAAGATACTTTTATCCAAATGAACTAGTTATCAACTAGAATAATAATCCAATGTTTTTAAATAAATAAATTGGATTTGTAAATGGTTTTAATATAACTCGAATTTTCCAAAGTATGAATTGGAAAGGATTTAAATGGAAATAATCTTCAGAATATTTCAATATTGGATTCCATGATTATATGGATATTGTTGAGGAATTTGGAAGTTATAAATATCATTATTCCCAATACGATATCCGTTAGTTTCAGAATTTGATATTGAATATTAGTCGATATAGTTTTTATTCATAGCCTTGTATTTAATATCAAATTGGATTTTGGGTTTGCCGTGAATGATATCTTTATTAACACTGTTCTTAAACCCAGTTGATGAAACAATAAATCTTTTAACCAAGATTTAATGAAGTTTTCCAATTAATTAATATAATTGGAATTAAATGGTAGTTGATTACGGGTCATTGTGAACGATGTTTTAAATAACATTAGTCCTCTAACCCGATTAACAGTGAAGTTATAATCTGGAGTTTATAATTTTTTTAATTAAGATTTAATGGAAATTGTCCAGAGTAAAATTTTCCAATTTAATATATTATATTGGAATTGAATGGAATTCGATTTGGTAATAATCGAGAATAGGTTCTGTAAAGGGAGATCGTTACTATGTATAGAATTTAAAAGGCTTTGATGTTATATTATTAGTTTAATATGGAAATTTATATCAATTATATATTGACCTGTTTTCCGTGTAGATTCCATTTTGATGGAAGATAATTTTGGGTTTATCGTGAGCGATGTTTTCAGTGACATTCGTTCTTTAACCCAGTTAAAGACGAGATTAATTTCCTAAAATTGAATAATCATTAAGTAATAATTTTTGGAAGATAAAAAAAATGGAGTTTTAAAGAACCTTTAATTAGATTGGAAGTTAAATGGTAATTAAATTTACCAAATTCAAGAAATGTTTCGAGATGGATTACCACTAGTTTTGCTCCATGCGGTAGTTAAATCTTTAATTACATTTGAACGTGAAATGGTAATTAAATTTACGGATAAAACAATAAGTGTTAGATATAGAATACTACCAGTTTTGCTCCATAGGATGACTAGGTTGGGATTGGGATTAAAACAATAAATGATTACTTCGGTAAGGCTCGATAATCCCAACTTGAAACACTCCACCTCCGTTAAGGTCACTCACAAAGGGAATGCCTTAACTCCGGTGGAGCATTATAGGTAAAAGAAACAGATAATTAACAAGACAGACATATAAACAGCGGAAAAACTAAATTTATTTCATAAATATGTGGTTCAGTTAAAACATTACAACAACTGTCTCAAACCAACTTCCAAATTATTACAACAAAATCTCTGTCTTGAATTAAAACATAAAGAAGCGTTAAAACAACAGTAAGGTAACATAAATCCCCAATAAGAGAGTATCCAAAGCCATAGCCCAAGGAAAAAGATTCCAAGCAATACATCTACTCTCTTCAAGCTGGAAATGATCCGATCTAAGCTGAAGTATTCCCTCCTGCGGACCTGGGGGGAGGGGGGAACAGAAGAAAAGAAGACGAAAGAAAATGGGTCAGACATGTGTCTGGTAAGTCCAGTGAATTTTTAGCATGTAAACAAGAAAAGGGTTATGACATGAATAAACTAAATCTAGGACAACACCCTAGAAATAAGATAATAAGGCTGAATATTCTATCGCACCCATTTTACTTCTCTGCACCCCCTTACAAGTGTTTCAACTAGCACCATGTGTTCAAGATAAATGATCCCCTTTTAATCGATCGGCTCCTACTCGCATATGCTTACCACTTATGTCATTTGGCCCCGCATGATTGTAGATACCGGTGCTGGTCCCACCATGGGGTGTATCAAATCTTATGGTGGCAACCCGACACAATTCAAGATGCACAGAGTATAACTACTGATGCCTAGTGCCTACTTTTTCCACTCCGGAGTACGTGCACGACCGCACTCCGTCGGAACCTACACTGACACACCACCCGCCGTTGTTTTGGCCGCTTATAATCAGCCCAGTAATCGTGCCCCACCCTGCCTAGTTCAGGGTACCATGATACATCTATGTGGGTTACTAATGAAATGGGTCCCCGTTACGAGGGTTTCCTAATCAATATGTTAAAGTGGTTAAGTGTTCTCAAATTAACCTAACCCCACCCATCAGTTTAGTTAACATGTTGCATTGGTTAAGTGTTGCCTTAATTAATTTAACCCTACCATTCTTGTCTTAGCTTTAATTTATTCATTAAAGCACCAACCACTCACATTAGATATGTATTGTTGTGGTTGTTGGATGTGCCGGTCGGTTCTGGGCAGTCTTACACCACAACTCAATCTAACCTCGGGTTCTTTTGGGTTTGATGCACTAACTTCTCACATTAGATATATATTGTTACGGTTGTTGGATGTGCCGGACGGTTCCGGGCAGTCTTACACCGTAACTCAATCTAACCTCGGGTTAGGCATATTCGTCTTTAACTTAATTTACATATTTACTTTTCATATTTATATGTAAATTTTCCATAACTATTGCCATTCAAGTCATGCCCAATTTTTCCTATAAATCATATTCAAAATTTTTGGTATATAAATTATACCATTTTTATGCCACTAAACATTCATTTATTTATGAGCCAAATTATGCCAATAATAATAATTTTTAAGGTTTTCCCAACGTTACCCCCGTCATACGTTCGCAAAATTCACATAGAATGTTAGGCTCGTAACTTAGCCTAACTTATATACAAAAGGGGAAAGAAGGGAGCATGTACCATTCACACAACATAAAATAATAAGGAACTAACTAAACATGTGTCATGTAAATGTAGCATAAAATAATGAACTTGCATTTTTGGATCCAACTAACATGAGTCTTTAAGAATATGAAATTACCCACATTCAACTAGGTATGTAAATGTAAATTTTTGTTTTGGGTCCAATGAACATAAACCTTAAGCATGTAGAATTACACAAGTTCGACTAGCCATGTGAATGTGAACTTTTAATTTGGATCCAATAATCATGAATCTTAAACATATGGAATTACACAAGTTTAACAAGGCATGTAAATATGAACTTTTATATTGGATCCTACAAACAGAATCTTAAGCATATGGTTTTACACAAGTTTAACAAGGCATGTAAATATGAACTTTTATTTTGGATCCAGCAAACATGAATCTTAAGTATATGGTTTTACACAAGTTTAACAAGGCATGTAAATATGAACTTTAATCTTGGGTCCAATTTTAAATGTAAATCTAAACATAATACATGTCTTGGCCTAATAACTTGCATGTAACATAACATGAATGAATCACCAATTTTACATGATGGGTTTACATCAACATAATAACCACATAGCCTAACAACTTGCATGTAACATAACATGAATGAATCACCAAACTTTACATAATACATGATTGATTTAACACCAACATAATAACCACAATAATCTCATACGCATATACGATAGAACCGTTACAAGAATAGGTATGAATCAACATCATCATTATCTTACAACTAGGAATAATGCTAGTTTTCATTTTATTACAAATCATAACTTTTAATCGTTCACATCTAAATAATAACAGGACTTACAAAGAAAAGAAAGTCTTGTTTCCTGGGATCTATTTTCTGAATTTGAAAAGCAATCCCTTGTAGAAGACTATCAATTTCTCTAAGTTAGTTTTGATTCGTAGCTTTAACTTGTTTTCTAATTGAAGAAGGAATGGTGGCTAGGCTAGAACGAGCATGGACAACATGGTGGCTCCTTGGAATGAATTTGTGTGATTAAAGGTTTGAGGATTAGGGTTGCTTTTATGGAAGTTTAATCTTATGTGAGCTGTTAGATCATTTTAGGAGCAACCACAACCGTCCAGACAAGATAGAGTTATCCAGAATTGCCACCTAAGCCCTAGTGACTTAGCAACAGGTCAGAAAGGTCTCAGCAACTTGTCGGAATCGTCACATTTCAGATCTGGCCCGGGGGGTAGGTCGACCCCCTGATCGACTTGTATAGGAGAGGTTGACCCCCTGGTCGACCTATCTTGGGGCCGGAAAAATCCCGCCCATCCCGCTTCTCTGTTTTCGTTTGAATTTTTAATTTTAACTCTGAATTGTTTTCAATTTATTTAAATTGCTGAAACTTCTAAGGGCCATAACTTCCTCATACGAAGTCCGATTTACGCAAACTTGGACTCTATTCCAAGAAGAATTTCGAGACGAACGAAATGGCGTAACCCATTTCCCTTAATTCTCACTTTAAAAAATAAGTGTTCTTTAATTCGTTCTTTTAATAGACACAGAAAATTCAGGGTGTTACATTCTCCCCTCCTTAAAGGATTTCGTCCCTGAAATCTTCAAGTCAAGAAGAATGTATATCCTACCATCCAATCGTCCATCTACTCAACCATCAAACACAGGCGTCCATTGTCCTTAAAGACTTCTAATGATTTCATGATCATATGCATAGTGTGTGTACACGTCCTTATCTAATGCAAAATCATGTGGTCTACTGATTCAGTTGACCTCCTTAATGCGAATTATGTTGGTGCCATGAGTCCATTTTGCATGCAATTATTCCTAATCATACTTTCTACATGAGTGCATAATCATTCATACAAATGCAACATCCATATGATAACACATCAAGTTCCAATCCATATACAAATACATATATGCATATGCAATATGAAAGTGACTGAGCCGATCTAGTATCTAATGTGTGTGTATGCATCCACGAGCAACCACTTGCAACCATCAATCATAACATGTTTCAAATACATGTTTACATCCATTAGTTTCTACCTAAGGATAAAGAATAGGGTCGAAGAGATATACTTAAAAGATAGATATAAGCATGAATAAACTTATGGAAAAAGAGATCAAGGAGGTACCCTCAAAAATAAAAGGGTAGGTTGCGCGTATTTTCCTCTCAGTTTCCCAAGTCGCGTCTTCCTCAGCGTTACTCCATTGAACTTTAACAAGCTTAACTTCTCGGTTGTGTAGCTTTTTGACTTCCGTTCCCAAGATATGAGTTGGAACTCTTCTCACAGTCGCTTCTCGTTCCACTTCTACTTCCTCTAGTATACTTGGCTCCACAACTTCCGCAGACACGTGTAAGCACTTTCGTAGTTGAGAAACATGAAAAACATTATGAACTCCAGCCAGTCTTTCGGGTAGCTCTACTCTATAAGCCATCGTCCCAATCTTTTCAATGATAGGAAATGGTCCTACAAATCTTGGTGCTAGCTTTCCTACGGACCCAAAGTGAATGACATTCCTCAAAGGAGATACTTTAAGGAACACCTTATCTCCAACCTCAAACTCAAGGTCGGTCCTTCTTTTGTCTACGTAGGAATTCTATCTATCTTGTGCAGCTTTCATCCGTCTTCTTATCAAGTACACCTTTTCTGAGGTTTCTCTAATCATGTCTGGCCCAAGTACGAGCTTGTCTGTAGACTCCCACCAACAAGTTGGTGATCGGCATGGTCTTCCATATAAAGCTTCGAAGGGTGCCATGCCTATGGTGGCTTGGTAGCTATTGTTGTAAGTGAATTCCACCAAAGGAAGATGATCTTCCCATGTTCCTCCAAAGTCGAGAATGCATAATCTCAAGAGGTCTTCCAATACTCTTGTTCACCCTTTCCGTCTGACCATTGGTTTGGGGGTGATAGGTCGTGATTAAGCATAATTGTGTGCCTACAGCCTCCTACAAACTCTTCCAAAACTCGCTCGTAAAGATAGGATCTTGATCACTCACTATGCTGAAGGGTATCCCATGGAGTTGAACTATCTCTTGAAGATAAATGGATGCTAGGGACGAGGCAGTCCTTCTATTCTTAACAGGTATAAAGTGGGCGCTTTTAGTGAGCCTATCCACTATTACCCAAATACTGGTATTGCCCCTTCTTGACCTAGGCAACCCATCAACAAAGTCCATTGAAATGCTATACTATTTCCACTGTGGGACCTCTAGAGGACGGAGCAGACTACAAGGCTTCTTCTTCTCCGCTTTGACTTGCTGGCACATCAAGCACTTAGCGACGAACTCAGCTACATCCCTCTTCATGCCATTCTAAAAGAAAACCCTTTTTAGGTCTTTATACATCTTGTCTCCGCCTGGGTGTAGGTCAGATTAGAATGGTGTGCTTCTTCGAGAACCGTCTTCACCAAATCCCTTCCTTGTGGGACGCATAGACTTCCATCCCGTCTCAACCAACCCTTATCATCGATGGAATATCTATTGAGGTGACTAGAAGTCTCACCCCTAATTAGCTTATCCATCGTATCAACTAGATGAGGGTCTTCACGTTGCGCGGTTTCTTTTGAGTCCAAAAGAGTAGGCCGCACCTCTGGCGATGCTAACAGACCAGGTACAATTTCAGAGGAGGGTCTAAAGTTAAAGTTTGCTATGTACTCCAGGCTTTGCTTTTCTACAAAGAGAGGACTTAAGGTCAGCTTCTTTCTACTCAAGGCGTCTGCTACTACATTGCCCTTGCCAGGGGTATAGGAAATCTCAAAATCATATGAGGCCAGAAATTCCATCCACCTTTGTTGTCTTAAGTTAAGATATTTCTATGAGAAAAGACACTTTAATGATTTATGGTCAGTAAACAATTCAAACCTTTCTCCTAGTAGATAATGACGCCATGACTTAAGAGCGAAAACAGTGGCGCTAGCTCCAAATCATGAGTTGGGTAGCTCTTCTCATGTACCTTCAATTGCCTTCCCCCATAACAAACTACCTTGCCTTCTTGCATCAAGACAGCGCCTAATCCTGTACTGCATGCATCTGTGTATATGGTAAACATTTTGCTCCCATCAGGCAATGTCAGAACCGGGGCTGTTGTTAGAGCCCTTTTCAAATGTTGGAAAGCAATATCGCAATCCCAATCCCAAGCGAAAGTTAGGTTCTTCTTTGTCAATCTTGTGAGTGGGGCTGAGATTTTTGCAAAGTCTTTAATGAACTTTCGGTAAAAACCCGCCGGTAAAAACCCGCTATCCTGATAAAGCTTCGGACTTCGGTTGCATTCCGTGGAACCTTCCAATCTTGCACCGCAACTACTTTTGCGAGGTCCACGGCTATCCCCTCTTTGGACACCACATGTCCAAGAAACCCCACTTCTTCTCTCTAGAAGTGGCATTTGGAGAATTTGGCTTTTAGTTGATGTGCACGAAGAGTATCCATGACTCCCCTTAAATGCAAAGCATGCTCTTCTTCATTCTTCAAGAAAATCAAAATGTCGTCTACGAAGACCACCACAAACTTATTAAGGAACTCCCCGAACACCCTGCTCATCAAGTCAACAAAATAAGCAGGTGCGTTTTTCAAGACGAAAGGCATGACAAGCCATTCGAAGAAACCATCCGGGGTTCTGAATGCAGTCTTATCAATGCTGTCTTCAGCCACTCTTAGCTGATGAAACCCGGTAGTCAGATCTAGTTGGGAGAAAACCGACGGACCTACAAGCTGATCAAACAAGTCGTCTATTCTTGGAAGTGGGTGTCTATTTTTCTTGGTCAGCTTGTTTAGCTCTCTATAATCAACGCATAGGCGAAGTGAACCATTCGCTTTGGTTGTGAATACTACTGGAGCACCCCATTCAGAAATACTCTGCCTTATAAACCCTTTTTCGAGCAGCTCTTTGACTTGCTTGCTGAGCTCTTTTCTCTCCCTTGGAGCCATGTGTCTAACAGGTAGAGCTATGGGTTTTGCATTATCAACAAGGTATATGCGGAAGTCTATCTCCCGCTTCGGAGATAAGACCTTCACCTCTTCGAATACATCTGAGTATTCACGGACTACTCTAACAGACTGCAAGTTTTCAACAGACACATCAAGAGATTCTAGGTAGCTAAGCATAACAGAGTGTATGGAATTATAAGAGATTTCGAGAGTGTTACCGAGGCGAGTCATAAGTCTAACCACTCTCTTTTCACAATCGAGGATGGCACCATTACTGGATAACCAATCCATGCCTAGAATCAACCCATAGCCCATGAAGCCCAAAACATAGGCATTACATCTAAACCCAATGCTTAGTATAGAAATTTCCAAATCCAAACAAATCATAGACAAGTAGGTCGAGCCCCCAATTGGATTTGAAATAACCAAGGGATCCTCTACTATACTGGTGTCTAGGTGTAGAGATTCAACTAAAGCAGTGGATATAAAAGAGTGCGATGCGCCAGAATCAAAGAGTGTACGAACAGGATGATCAAAAAAATAAACTAAACTCTCAACAGAAATATTTCTACCTCGTTCTTGCGGAGGTGCCATGAGAGCGTGAACCTACCCTCCAGAAGTAGATCCAGTCCTCTTCCCTTGCCCTTGATTTCTTGGGCAGTCCTTCGCCATGTGTCATGTCTCGAAGCAGTGAAAACAACCACCCATCTTCCTCTTTTTCTTCCTGCGGTCCTTAATCAGATGTCCAGGAATGCCACAAAAATTACACTTCCTCTTGTCACGGGGTTTGTTGTTCTTCCCGCCCTTCTTTAAGTCTGTCTTCTTATTTTGGGATCCCTCCACTTTCTTATTTTGAGGTACTTCCACCTTTGCCTCTTTCTTGCCATCTTTGTCTTCCTCCTGTAGCAGTGTCATCTCCACCAGTCTCTCATAAGTTGCACCCATAGGTATATGGGACATAGCTAGGCTGTGCAGTGGCTCATTCAACCCTTTAACAAAACGGAGAGCCATCTTATGGGGAGTGTTCACTAACTCTAGTCTGAATCTAGCCAGCTGGTTGAATTGGTTGACGTATTCCTTCACCGACATACTTCCCTGTTTGAGAGCTAAGAATTTCTCCATCTGTAGGCTACTTTCAGCTTGTGAGAGGAATTTTATTTCAAACCTCATTCTGAAATCCTCCAAAGTTTCAACTGGTCTCTCAGCATCAGTAACTTCCACTAATAAGAGGCTTCGTCCTTAAGCAACCACACGGCCAACTGTATCTTCTGCCTATCGTCCACTTCGAAGATAACAAACAGATCCTCGGTTTCTTTGAGCCAGTTTCTTGCTTCTACAAATGACTCAGTTCCATTAAAGTTCTTTCCACCCCTGGCTCGAAAATCCCTACATATCTAGGAGAAAGCATTTGCACGAGGAGAAGGAGGAGGAACAGCTGTAACTGGGGGAGGAGTAATGTCTGCTGGGCCTGCATCATTAGCCCTAGCCTCTAGGTACCTTCTGAAATAGCCAGGTACCGGTACACCCTCTAGAAGGTTAAGATCCCCAGACATGCTGAAACGAAAAAGAAAAGATTCAAAACTAAGGATGGGAAGATAGTGCATATGGCTTTGGGGGGGATTATGCCTTTTTAAAACAACACTTTTTCTTGAAAACGCTTCTTTAAACTTCTTTTTGAAAATTAGTTTCCAAAAATTTTATTTGATCTGGCAACCATCAGCTCTAATACCAAGTGAAACACCCCACCTCCGTTAAGGTCACTCACAAAGGGAATGCCTTAACTCCGGTGGAGCATTATAGGTAAAAGATACAGATAATTAACAAGACAGACATATAAACAGCGAAAAAACTAAATTTATTTCATAAATACGTGGTTCAGTTAAAACATTACAACAACTGTCTCAAACCAACTTCCAAATTATTACAACAAAATCTCTGTCTTGAATGAAAACATAAAGAAGCATTAAAACAACAGTAAGGTAACATAAAACCCCAATAAGAGAGTATCCAAAGCCATAGCCCAAGGAAAAAGATTCCAAGCAATACATCTACTTTCTTCAAGCTGGAAATGATCCGATCTAAGCTGAAGTATTCCCTCCCTGCGGACCTGGGGGGGGGGAACAGAAGAAAAGAAGACGAAAGAAAATGGGTCAGACATGAGTCTGGTAAGTCCAGTGACTATTTAGCTTGTAAACAAGAAAAGGGTTATGATATGAATAAACTAAATCTAGGACAACACCCTAGAAATAAGATAATAAGGCTGAATATGCTATCGTACCCATTTTACTTCTTTGCACCCCCTTACAAGTGTTTCAACTAGCACCATGTGTTCAAGATAAATGATCCCCCTTTTTATCGATTGGCTCCTACTCGCATATGCTTACCACTTATGTCATTCGGCCCCGCATGATTGTAGATACCTGTGCTGGTCCCACCGTGGGGTGTATCAAATCCTATGGTGGCAACCCGACACAATTCAAGATGCACAGAGTATAACTACTGATGCCCAGTGCCTACTTTTTCCACTCCGGAGTACGTGCACGACCGCACTCCGTCGGAACCTAAACTGACGCACCACCCGCCGTTGTTTTGACCGCTTATAATCAGCCCAGTAATCGTGCCCCACCCTGCCTAGTTCAAGGTACCATGATACATCTATGTGGGTTACTGCTGAAACATGTCCCTGTTACTAGGGTTTCCTAATCAACATGCTAAAATGGTTAAGTGTTCTCAAATTAACCTAACCCAACCCATCAGTTTAGTTAACATGTTGCATTGGTTAAGTGTTGCCTTAATTAACTTAACCCTGCCATTCTTATCTTAGCTTTAATTCATTCATTAAAGCACCAACCACTCACATTAGATATGTTTTGTTGCGGTTGCTGGATGTGTCGGTTGGTTCCGGGCAGTCTTACACCGCAACTCAATCTAACCTCGGGTTCTTTTAGGCTTGATGCACTAACCTCTCACATTAAATATATATTGTTACGGTTGCTGGATGTGCCGGGAGGTTCCGGGCAGTCTTAAACCGTAACTCAATCTAACCTCGGGTTAGGCATATTCGTCTTTTACTTAATTTACATATTTACTTTTCATATTTATATGTAAATTTTCCACAACTTTTGCCATTCAAGTCATGCCCAATTTTTCCTCTAAATCATATTCAAAATTTTTGGTATATAAATTATACCATTTTTATGCCACTAACCATTCATTTATTTATGAGCCAAATTATGCCAATAATAATAATTTTTAAGGTTTTCCCAATGTTACCCCCGTCATACATTCAAAAAATTCACATAGAATGAGGCTCGTAACTTAGCCTAACTTATATACAAAAGGGGAAAGAAGGGAGCATGTACCATTCACACAACATAAAATAATAAGGAACTAACTAAACATGTGTCATGTAAATGTGGCATAAAATAACGAACTTGCATTTTTGGATCCAACTAACATGAGTCTTTAAGCATATGAAATTACCCAAATCCAACTAGGCATGTAAATGTAAATTTTTGTTTTGGGTCCAATGAACATGAACCTTAAGCATATAGAATTACACAAGTTCAACTAGACATATGAATGTGAACTTTTAATTTGAATCGAATAATCATGAATCTTAAACATATGGAATTACACAAGTTTAAAAAGGCATGTAAATATGAACTTTTATTTTGGATCCAACAAACATTAATCTTAAGCATATGGTTTTACACATGTTTAACAAGGCATGTAAATATGAACTTTTATTTTGGATCCAACAAACATGAATCTTAAGCATATGGTTTTACACAAGTTTAACAAGGCATGTAAATATGAACTTTAATCTTGGATCCAATTTTAAATGTAAATCTAAACATAATACATGTCTTGGCCTAATAACTTGCATGTAACATAACATGAATGAATCACCAATTTTACATGATTGGTTTACATCAACATAATAACCACATAGCCTAACAACTTGCATGTAACATAACATGAATGAATCACCAAACTTTACATAATACATGATTGGTTTAACACCAACATAATAACCACAATAATCTCATAAGCATATACAATAGAACCGTTACAAGAGTAGGCATGAATCAGCATCATCATTATCTTACAACTAGGAATAACGCTAGTTTTCATTTTATTACAAATCATAACTTTTAATCGTTCACATCTAAATAATAACAGGACTTACAAAGAAAAGAAAGTCTTGTTTCCTGGGATCTGCTTTCTGAATTTGAAAAGCAATCCCTTGAAGAAGACTATCAATTTCTCTAAGTTAGTTTTGATTCGTAGCTTTAACTTGTTTCTAATTGAAGAAGGAATGGTGGTTAGGCTAGAACGAGCATGGACAACATGGTGGCTCCTTGGAATGGATTTGTGTGATTTAGGGTTTGAGGATTAGGGTTGCTTTTATAGAAGTTTAATCATATGTGAGCCGTTAGATCATTTTAGGAGCAATCACAACCGTCCAGACTAGATAGATTATCCAGAATTGCCACCTAAGCCCTAGTGACTCAGTAATAGGTCAGAAAGGACTCAGCAACTAGTCAGAATTGTCACATTTCAGATCTGCCTTGGGGGGTATGTCGACCCCCTGGTCGACCTGGCTTGGGGCGGGAAAAATCCTGCCCAGCCCGCTTCTTTGTTTTCCGTCTGAATTTTGAATTTTAACTCCAAACCGTTTTCAATTTATAAAAATTGCTGAAACTTCTGAGGGCCATAACTTCCTCATACGAAGTCTGATTTACGCAAACTTAGACTCTATTCCAAGCAGAATTTTGAGACGAACGAAATGGCGTAACCCGTTTCCCTTTATTCTCACTTTAAAAATTAAGTATTCTTTAATTCGTTCTTTTAATAGACACAGAAAATTTAGGGTGTTACACAAGTAGTTTTTATAAACCTTAATTTGGTTTAGAATTGTTAAAGGATAATATAAAATCTTTTGCAGTGTCTTTTAAAGGATGATTAAACAATAAGTTTAAAGAATTTATCTTTAATAAAATAAATGGGAACCTTTCCCCAGAGATATGAATATTTTAATAAACGAATATTCAAGATTGGAATGAGGCGTATGATGTGTTTATATATCACTTGATTATAAGATGCGCAAGTTATTCGGAAAGACCAGGTTTAACCCATGTTGAATAACTGTTACGGTGATTAAAAGTCTAAGATATCGAAGATGGTGCAAGACCGACAATCTTCACATCAAATGGATTTCTACTGATGCCCTTTGATTGGAGTTGCTTCCTTGAAAGGGTTACAGTGGTAGTTGTTCGGATGTACTTGTTGATTGTTCAGATATGTGAGGGCCTCTCTCTTGTATTTAACATATGGGATGAGGAATAAGGTGCCTCCGGTTTCGTTCAGACCCAGAACGGACTTGTAAATGGATTGTGTCTAACGTTGTATTGTGTGTTATATTCGTTGCTCTCTGCTAAATATATATCTGTTTGGTGGTGGAAAATTTATTCTCTTGCTTAACAACCTTCTCTGAGACGTATGAGCTTAGAGGTTATATATTGGTAGAAATCAATGGTATCGTATGGATTGACAATGTGACATGCTGAGTTGCAATAATTAAGGCTTTTGTTGAAAAGCAGAGTTTTGTGGGTGATGATCAAAGCACAACTTTAAGTAGCATAGCTTTGTGTATAGCGTTAATTCGCGAGCCTCACACCCGGTATGAGTCAAAAACGGGATAGTGACCGCAGGGAGTGCACGACGTTTCTTTCTAGCTAGAAGTGGTGTCATGCTATGGAGCCCAGACATTTTTACTTATGTGGATGATGGAATGAGGTGCCTCGGATATTGAGTCTCTAATGGCTCAGAGATAGGTCCGATAGGACCGGGAAACGTGTGCTCAGGAATAACCAAACCACTAAAATAAGTGTGGACCGGCCCTGAAGATCCAAGGGCTCGCCGGCGTCCGAGTCCTGATGCATTTGCTAGAGTGTATTGAACCGGTGAGGAAGATCCCTTGCCTCGACTCATAGATGGAATCCAATTTCCAATACGTGACTTTTCGGTTTTGGTTGTAAACCTATGTATGGTGACATAATATATGGTGCGTATGCCATCTATGATTAATACATTTATATATGAAGTTGTTTTAGACAATATGCACTTATAATAGTATCAAATGAGATTTGTTTTAAAACGTACCAAACATGTTTGGCTATTATAAGGTAAAACTCTATCCTCAGGCTTGCGTTGCATTGTGTGATGGGACCTGAGTCTTATAATATCTTCATTTTTCCAAAAAGCATTACATTGTTTATTAAATCGTTTTATTTCAAGCTTTGTATTATTGGGATGAACCAGTTCCGTGACATAAGGCATGGTCCCGTGAATTACCTAATTTTTAAATTAAAGTTTAATAACTGTTTTAAGTTCTCACACCAGTCCCATGACTGACCAAGAGTTTATTATTTTTGCCTAAACTCTGGGTGCCCGTATTTTCCGCACGGGCAGTCAGTAGTTTTGGTTTTGCAGATAATTCTTTTAACATGATCCTGGTTTACAGCTGGAGCTATATTCGGAAAGCTTTGTATCCATGTATTTCTTTCAGTTGTGGTAGTTGATGTATTTCCGCTGTGCATTGTATTTATACATTTTTATTTCAACCGCTATGTAAATTTTTAATCTCTGATATTTTTCCATTGTATAGTATTTATTGGTACTCTGATATCTTGTGCTCTGATGCAATTGTTGTAATAGCAATGAAATGTTCTCGTGTTTGTGTTCTGATAAGTCGTGTTCTCAAAGCAATCCGTTGTTTCCCGTTTCTTTGGGGATCGGGGGATTTTGGGGTCGTCTCAAAGATGCAACACTAAACTACACGAAGATTCTATTACCATATATATATATATCATACATAAAATATGCACACCAAACTACTTATATATATATATATATGTATATATATAGATTAAAGTCAACTCAACACACATCAACACACATATAATCAAACACCTGTCAAACCTTTCACAAACATTTTCTTTTTATAAAAAGAAGAAAAGAAATAGAAACTCAACCCAAACTCACGCACACGTCAGCTATATACATATTATATAAATTACACAAACACAAACACAAACATGCAAAATAAAATAAAACGCGCGCACCCAAATAAACACACACACACACACACACATATATATATATATATATATACATATAATATAAATCAAACACAAGTCATCAAGCAAAACTAAAGTAAAATAAAACCACACAAACAAATAACTTGGCACAATGGGCAAGGGAAGGTAAGAAGGATGGATTTAGATTATTATTTTCTTACCAAAAAGTTACAAAATTAAACAAAATTTTTAATCATTTTAAAAGTGATATTTGAACAAGTTAACATTAGATTTGGAAAAATCATAGGCTGGAGAGTTGTTGCAAATTCTTTTCTTTTCAATTTAAAATTAAATTAAATTTGATTTTAGATATAATTTAAAGAAAATATAACCAAAACAACGACTGATAAATTTTCGGATTAGTGACCAGGGCCTGAAAATGCATCTGAAAGATTGCTAGTTTCGACCAAGGAATATTCGAAATTTGGGAAAGTAGTCAATACAAAAGTTGTAGCTCTTTCAATTTTAACCTATTTGAAAAAGAAAAGAAAAGTGGATTTGGGTTTCTAATGAGGAAGTTATGGCCTTTATAAAACAGATCAATATCTTAAAAAAAAAAGAAATAAAAAGCGGAAAAGGGAAAAGAGATTGATGGTTTTGATTTGGTTGCTTCTACTTTTCTTCCTGCAATTTGGTTTGAGAAATTTCTCCACTGTCCATGGTTGCTTGCTAAGAATTTGAGGGAGAAGAAGAAAACGTTTTGAGAACAAATAATGAATGATTGTATGAATAAATGGAAATGAGGATATAAAGAAAAGAAACCACCGTAAACAATCTCTCGAGGCCTTTCATTTATTAACGTAAATCAATTGGTGAATTAGTGGATGACGTGGCACTATCTTTCCTAAAAGCTAAGTTTGGAGATAAATATTATTATTATTGTAAACATTGTAAACACGGTTCCTATTCACTGACAAATCAAATTTTAAATGCAAAAGGTGAAGGATTTCAACAAAACAAAGATGTAAATAAATTTATGACTTTAATTTACATCACAAAATATAAAATTCCTCATATTCAGAAACATCCAATTTAAGTTATTCAAATTTCCAAGTTTTTTTGACAATTCTTGGCAAAACCATACAATTTACACATTTAAATTTTAAAATACCATCATAATATTTCTTATGTCAATGTTTCAGTTTTATTTAATCTTTACAATTCAAATTCATCACAATTTTAATTAACTTTAACTAAAAGTTCATGTAAACCAGTTATTTAATAAAACAAGTTTAATGCTTAAATTTCAAATTTTAAGAATGAATTAAATTCAAATAATCAATCCTAATTTTATTTATTGTAAAAACCCGTAACTTCCCCATGAAGGAAAGAGCGGATAGTTCGAGAACAAGACACAACAGAACGCAGACGGAAGAACATTTCATTGTATATTACAACAATGCATCAGAATACAAGAATATACAGAGTATAAATGAATAAATATTACATAGAAATATCAGAGATTTAAATTACATTTAAATCACATCGCAACGGAAAATAATACAATACACAACTAGAAGGAGATATACGGATACAAAGCTTTCCGGATATCGTTCCAGCTGTAAACCAGGATCCTGTGAATAAAAATCTACAAAACCAAAACTACTAGCTGCCCGTGTCAAAATAAGGGCACCCAGAGTTTAGGTTAAAACAATAAACTCCAGGTCAGTCATGGGACTGGTGTGAGAACTAAAAACAGTAATCTTTATTTTTTTAAAGTTAGGTAAATCAAGGGACCACGCCGTATAACACGGAACGGGTTTCCTCCCAAGAATACCAGTGCATAAAACAACCGCGCAATGCTAAATAAAGAAAAATGAAGCTATTATAAGACCCAGGTCCTATCACACAATGCAACACAAGCCGGGGGATAGGGTTTTTACCTTATAATAGCCAAGAATGCTTGATACGTTTAAAAGAAATCATTTGATACTATTATAAGTGTATAGTGTATAAAACAACTTCAAATCATAAGTATCAATCATAGGCGGCATGAATGTCCCATACCACTATGTCGCCACATATAGGTTATACAATCAAAATCGCAAAGTCACGTATTTGGAAATTGGGTTTCCATCTATGAACCGAGGCAAAAGATAGTCCTCAACCGATTCGAGACTCTCTAGCCCGAGCCTCAGGCAAGTACTCAGTCAAGCCTTTGGATCGTCAGGGCCGGTCCACCGATGTGGATTAAAATACCTGAACACTGCGTTTCCCCGCCCTTTGGGGCGTAAATGAGCCAACGAATGGCTCCATCGGACCCGGATCGTCCGATCTAACCGAGGCGCCTCGCAACAGCAACAACCACACAGGTGAAAAGTATATAAATGTCAGGGATGGTAGGTCACTGACACCACCCTAGCTAGAAAGAAACACATGCCCTCCTTGAGGTCCGTCTCCCGTTTTTGGTTCACAACCGGGGTGTGAGGCTCGCGAATTCACGTTACACAAAGCTGTGCCACACAGGCTGTGCTTTGATCATCACCACAAGACTTTGCTTTTCAACAGAAGCCTCGATCAATTGCATCTTAGCATGCCACACAGGCAAACCACTCTATGCGACCGATATCAGTCACACAGAATGAAATCCAA
Source organism: Allium sativum (assembly GCA_030737875.1). Taxonomy (NCBI): domain Eukaryota; kingdom Viridiplantae; phylum Streptophyta; class Magnoliopsida; order Asparagales; family Amaryllidaceae; genus Allium; species Allium sativum. The sequence continues at coordinate 731,800,405 of CM060922.1, read as the reverse complement.
TGTCAGACACACAGTCCATTTACAAGTCCGTTCTGGGTCTGAACGAAACCGGAGGCACTTTCCTCGCATATCTATCGATCTCCAAGCACATCTGGACGACCACCGATTGATTCCCTCATCTTGGGTGTACAGCCCAATCAAGATCATCAGTAATCACCCAAACGATGTGAAGACTTCCGGTCTTCAACCACCGTCTTCATCTTCGACTTATCGTCGTATCAGTTATTCAGAATGGGATAAACCCGGTCTTTCCGAATAACTCGCGTATATTTTAAATAAGTGTTACACAAACACAACATACGCCTCATTCCAATTCATCAGTCACTAACCGTAAATTAATCAAGAGAATAATTTCCCAAATATTAACCCCGAAGGCCGAAACCAACATCAGATCAATATCCAGAAAACCATTCTGCTTGGCTAACCGACAGTTAGTTTCTAAATTTCACATTCATAGGGAAAGGTTCCCATTAATTTTATCCAAGATAAATTCCTTGAATTTATTCTCTAATCTACTTTTGAATTTCGATTCAACTAGTCGGAATTAACGAACCTTACCGAAGTAATCATTTGTTTTAATTTCCCAATCCCAACCTATTCATCCCATGAAGTAAAACTGGTTATACTTCATATCTAACACCACGGTGTTATCGGTAAATTCAATCACCATTTCATGTTCAAATCTAATTAAAGATTTAACTAACGCCTGGAGCAAAACTGGTGATACTCCATCCTCGATCATTTCAATCTAATTAAAGATTCATTAAAACTCCACTTAGTTTTAATCTTTAACGGGGTTAAAGAACCAGTGTCATTTAAAAACACTGTTCACGATAAACCCAAAATCACATTCCATTAATTATCGGGTTAAAGAACGAGTGTTATTTAAAACACTGTCCACGATAAACCCAAAAATCAATATCAATTCAATTCCAATTAAATATTATTTAATTGGTACACTTCACTAAATCTAAATAAAAAGATTTAATCTTTTCTCCACTGGGTTCAAGAACAGTGTTAGTCAAGACACCATTCACGACAAACCCAAATCACATTTGATATTAAATACAAGACTCTGAATAGAAAATATCCCGGCTTATATTCAATATCAAATTCTACGACCAACAAATATCGTATTGGAAATAACGATATATATCTATATCTTTCAAATTTCCATAACAACATCTGTATAGTCACGAAATCCAACATCGAAATATTCCGAAGGCAATTTCGATTCAAATCCTTTCCAATGCAATCAATGGAAATTCTGGTTATTTTCAAAACCATTTCAAATTCAATTTATTTATTTAAAATTAAATAGAATTATAATTCTAGTTCAAAACTAGTTCATTTCGATAAAAATCTATTTTTATCTTTTCAAATATGGAGTTTTTCATCCCAATTCTTCACAAATCATTTCTTATGATTTTACACAAATTATTACTATTTTTAATAATTTTATCAAGGCCCGTACAGTCGATTTCCATCAACGGCCATCGAACTGCACTTACAGCGACCTTTTTCAAATTTGATTTGGACATAATTCCAAATCCAACCGTTAGATTTCTAATTTCTAATATTCGTTAGAAATCTCTTTTCGATACGAACCCAATGGTTCCGGTTTTAGGAGAATCCGACGGTCGGATCTCCCGTAATATCCGTTCGAAGTCAATGGTCGAAATTCGAGAACTGCCGCGGCGCGGCGCGTTCTATTCAGGCCATTATATTATATATATAATATATATAATATATACTTCGTCGATTTCCTTTAAAACGTATTTAATAAATCGTTTTAAATTCGTTTTCAAAACGATTTCAACTTCTTTTTCAAATTCAAATCAATTTTTAATTCAATTTCAGTTCGTTTTCAATTCAATTCAATTTCAATTCGAATTCATTTCTATTCAATTTCAATTCGAATTCATTTATATTCAATTTCAATTCGAATTCATTTATATTCAATTTCAATTCGAATTCATTTATATTCAATTTAATTCGAATTCATTTCTTTTCAAAATATCAGATTTTGAAGTCACTTTCGATATTCATTATAAAATGAATAAAATCGATATAAATATCGTTCACGTCAAAATGGCGTCAATCTAATCAACACGGCTTCATATATTTCTATTTTCAAATATTCTATTTCAAATATTCCTTTTTCAAATATTTCTATTCAAATATTTCTATTTCAAAACTTTCTTTTTCAAAACTGGAATGAGGCTCAATCAATTACCATATAATGTTAATTATATGGGTTTTCTACAACACATGTATATATCAACAACGATGAATAATCAACCATCATCCAAAGTGCATTCTACACTGTATAAGCATCAAATATAAATATTCAACGCTTATAACAGTCTATCAATCAATCGATCGACATACAACTAAACAATCGGGATTAGTGTACGTCAAATATCATCCCAATACCCGTGTGGGGTTTCAAACAATCAAACACAGATTTTATTTGTGCAGTTGGGCGATGTGTAAAATTTATCGTCCCAATCAATATCAGTCAAATGTGTGTATATAAACAAATCGTCCGATCGGTTTATTTTTATTTTATTTCATTTCATATACACGTTAAAAATTCTATTTTTAACTGTAAAATATTTTTAGCCATATAAATATTTTATTTCATTTCACATCACATCACACAATCAACTACACATCTAAATCTAACAACCAAGCATACAAGCCGTCCATGGTCTGTGGACGACGGGTGTCGGGTGCTACTAAACACCGTCTGCATCCTAGTATATATTTATAACTAGAAAATAAAATTAAAAGGTGAGAAGTTCTCACAGAATAGCTAATCCAACGCCACGACTCTTCTTATGTAGAAATCTTCGTCGTTCTTGCCTCTTGTCACTTTTCACTGCCCGTATTCTCTACATATGTAAAAATCACATTTTTACTTTGCTATTCAATATATAAAAATCACATTTTTACTTTGCTATTCAATATATAAAAATCGCATTTTTACTTCGCTATTCAATATATAAAAATCGAATTTTTACTTCGCTATTCAATATATAAAAATCGAATTTTTACTTCGCTATTCAATATAGAAAAATCTTACCTTTCATATATATTCTTTTATACCCAAAAAATTAGATTTTTATAACACTAAAAATTGAATCCTTACGCATCTTTATAACTATAATCTATATAAAGATTTTCAGATCTTAAAACAACCATGTATTCTAATTATTTACTGATTTTAGAACAATGAAAATATATTTAAAACTAAATTAACTGAAAAGAAACTCACCGACGCAGAGGGAGGAGACGGGATCGTTGGAGGGGGTGCCTGGGGATCGCTGGAGGTGGCGGTTAGCGTCAGGGTTCGGCGGCGGTAGGCTTTGTTGCGCCGGGTGGTGTCTGTAGGCAGAGAGAGGGAGGGAGAGCGGACTAGGGTGGAGCTGGAGGAGTGGTAGACGGAGGGGAGGGTCTGGGTGCGGTGGTCCTTGGCGGCGACTTCATGGTGGCGGGCTTGGGCTCTGGCGGCGTGGTTTGGGGTTGCGAGGAGGGGAGGTTCTCGTGAATCAGGGAGAGAGGAGGGTGCGCTCGTGTGGAGAGAGGAGGAGAAAGGAAGGGGGGGGCGGAATTCCGATCACCGACGGTGGGGGGGGGGGGTTTCCGACGCCTCGATCGATTAAGGGATCCATTTTTTTTTAAAAGAAAGAACTGACGGAAGAAAAGAAGGGGGGCATATAAAAGGTTTTTATATTTTATATTTTATTCTCCTTTATGTTGACTTTTTAATTGACCTCGAAAATAAGCTCACCGCCTGTCATCCATAGCTAATTACCCCCATTCCGAACACAATGGGATATGTATTGTAAGCTGATTCGACCGTTTCGACCAGTTTTCGTCAAAATCAACATATAACTCTATATATTGAATTTGAACGCGCATTTCAATTTACTGGGGTCACATACTAACTCGAAAAATTCCAGAAAAATATTTTCTACCTTCGTATTGACGATACGGTCCTAACAAAACTAGTTTCGTCGAATTCTGAGACCGTTGGAAAAATGGCCATTTTCCAGTCGATTAAAATCAACTGAAACTGGTCAAACGCGTTTTCCTTTGCCACGCTCACATATTGATTCGAAAAATTATGAAATTTGGAATCTAGCAATAACTTTACATCACGGACCCAACAAAAGTGGTTTCGTCGAAATCCGAGGTCGTTTGCAAAATGTCCATTTTTTTAAGGGCCTGAATTCCATAGCGACTATTCAGAATTTTCAACTGGACATATCTTTTGATTCCCGCTATGAAATTTTGAATTTTCGGATTTGTTGGAAAGATATTCACAAATAGATCCTAATGTTTTTGGTTTCACTAAAATCCGGTTTATTTTGCACCCGGTACATTCAATTGAAGTTTGAAATCGAATTATCGAACTACCGCGCCATTTTCAATTCTATTTATAATTATATATAATTATTTATATTCTAACGACGACGTATATAATATATACGTTCTAAATATATTCAAAATAAATTTCTCGTCGATATTATTTAAAATAATTCATTTTAAATAATCAAAATTCGCTAAAATTGCCAAAATAAAAATTTTAAACTGGCCCAGATTTTCGGGTTATTACAATCTCCCCCACTTAAAAATTTTCGTCCCCGAAAAGGAACAAAGTCGAAAGTGGTTTGATCTATCAACTCTACGTTCGATTTGGCTCCCATTCTCCAACTTTTCAGTTTCTGAGAATTTTCAAAAATTTCAAAAATTTGGCTAACACCCGCAATTTTCGAAAAATTTCGCCATAACCTCCCCTGCACCGGGAGCCATGGGAAAATCCCGAAATTGCCATATAGGCCTTCTGATCTCAAAAAGAAAAAGAAAAAGCCAAGCGGCTCATAAAATCATCATCACCCAAACAAAACAGTAAATTATGATAAACATGTACCTATTTGTCGGGCAAACAAATTTTATTCTTCTGCTCTAGCCTCTTTGCTATGACCTGTTCAATGTAAGTACATGTATACGCAAACAAATGCGACCAATTTTCAATACAATTCAATATTCGACACTATTAGGCAAAATGGTTCAAAATTATCAAACAATTAAACAAACAACACAAACATCAATCAATTAGTGGATTAACGTTTCAAATTCATAATTTTGATACATAGTCAAAAATCAGATTTTTGATGCCAAATCACAACAATAAGCACTATCTAGTTTTGGTTCTCACACCAGTCTAATGGAAATATATAGAAATCCCACCTTCGAAACTCGAACATAAATGTTGATGATGCGATCGCTATCATCAATATCATCTCCGGCCGACTAGAGTGTGATGCTATATCTATCCAATATATTAAAACTTTGAATATACGTTTGCAAGGCGTATATGCAAATTCTTTATATACTGAATTATCCAAAATCAATATAAATAAATTATTCAAATATGTGTAAAACGATTTAAATTTCAAAACAGAATTCGTTTCATTTTAAAAATATACTCTTCACACTCGTTCTAGGATACTACTGATCCCATCTCTAACGAGTCATTCCCATTGGATATTACTAATCCAATATCTGATGAATTCTTTCGTATGGTTCTAATGTGCCTTGTTCTCTAGCTCTGTAAACCAAAGCTCTGATACCAACTGTAAAAACCCGTAACTTCCCCGTGAAGGAAAGAGCGGATAGTTCGAGAACAAGCCACAACAGAACGCAGACGGAAGAACATTTCATTGTATATTACAACAATGCATCAGAATACAAGAATATACAGAGTATAAATGAATAAATATTACACAGAAATATCAGAGATTTAAATTACATTTAAATCACATCGCAGCGGAAAATAATACAATACACAACTAGAAGGAGATATACGGATACAAAGCTTTCCGGATATCGTTCCAGCTGTAAACCAGGATCCTGTGAATAAAAATCTGCAAAACCAAAACTACTAGCTGCCCGTGTCAAAATAAGGGCACCCAGAGTTTAGGTTAAAACAATAAACTCCAGGTCAGTCATGGGACTAGTGTGAGAACTAAAAACAGTAATCTTTATTTTTTTAAAGTTAGGTAAATCAAGGGACCACACCGTATAACACGGAACAGGTTTCCTCCCAAGAATACCAGTGCATAAAACAACCGCGCAATGCTAAATAAAGAAAAATGAAGCTATTATAAGACCCAGGTCCTATCACACAATGCAACGCAAGCCGGGGGATAGGGTTTTTACCTTATAATAGCCAAGAATGCTTGATACGTTTAAAAGAAATCATTTGATACTATTATAAGTGTATAGTGTATAAAACAACTTCAAATCATAAGTATCAATCATAGGCGGCATGAATGTCCCATACCACTATGTCGCCACATATAGGTTATACAATCAAAATCGCAAAGTCACGTATTTGGAAATTGGGTTTCCATCTATGAACCGAGGCAAAAGATAGTCCTCAACCGATTCGAGACTCTCTAGCCCGAGCCTCAGGCAAGTACTCAGTCAAGCCTTTGGATCGTCAGGGCCGGTCCACCGATGTGGATTAAAATACCTGAACACTGCGTTTCCCCGCCCTTTGGGGCGTAAATGAGCCAACGAATGGCTCCATCGGACCCGGATCGTCCGATCTAACCGAGGTGCCTCGCAACAGCAACAACCACACAGGTGAAAAGTATATAAATGTCAGGGATGGTAGGTCACTGACACCACCCTAGCTAGAAAGAAACGCATTCCCTCCCTGAGGTTCGTCTCCCGTTTTTGGTTCACAACCGAGGTGTGAGGCTCGCGAATTCACGTTACACAAAGCTGTGCCACACAGGCTGTGCTTTGATCATCACCACAAGACTTTGCTTTTCAACAGAAGCCTCGATCAATTGCATCTTAGCATGCCACACAGGCAAACCACTCTATGCGACCGATATCAGTCACACAGAATGAAATCCAATGTCAGACACACAGTCCATTTACAAGTCCGTTCTGGGTCTGAACGAAACCGGAGGCACTTTCCTCGCATATCCATCGATCTCCAAGCACATCTGGACGACCACTGATTGATTCCCTCATCTTGGGTGTACAGCCCAATCAAGATCATCAGTAATCACCCAAACGATGTGAAGACTTCCGGTCTTCAACCACCGTCTTCATCTTCGACATATCGTCGTATCAGTTATTCAGAATGGGATAAACCCGGTCTTTCCAAATAACTCGCGTATATTTTAAATAAGTGTTACACAAACACAACATACGCCTCATTCCAATTCATCAGTCACTAACCGTAAATTAATCAAGAGAATAATTTCCCAAATATTAACCCCGAAGGCCGAAACCAACATCAGATCAATTTCCAGAAAACCATTCTGCTTGGCTAACCGACAGTTAGTTTCTAAATTTCACATTCATAAGGAAAGGTTCCCATTAATTTTATCCAAGATAAATTCCTTGAATTTATTCTTTAATCTTCTTTTGAATTTCGATTCAACTAGTCGGAATTAACGAACCTTACCGAAGTAATCATTTGTTTTAATTTCCCAATCCCAACCTATTCATCCCATGAAGTAAAACTGGTTATACTTCATATCTAACACCACGGTGTTATCGGTAAATTCAATCACCATTTCATGTTCAAATCTAATTAAAGATTTAACTAACGCCTGGAGCAAAACTGGTGATACTCCATCCTCGATCATTTCAATCTAATTAAAGATTCATTAAAACTCCACTTAGTTTTAATCTTTAACGGGGTTAAAGAACCAGTGTCATTTAAAAACACTGTTCACGATAAACCCAAAATCACATTCCATTAATTATCGGGTTAAAGAACGAGTGTTATTTAAAACACTGTCCACGATAAACCCAAAAATCAATAACAATTCAATTCCAATTAAATATTATTTAATTGGTACACTTCACTAAATCTAAATAAAAAGATTTAATCTTTTCTCCACTGGGTTCAAGAACAGTGTTAGTCAAGACACCATTCACGACAAACCCAAATCACATTTGATATTAAATACAAGACTCTGAATAGAAAATATCCCGGCTTATATTCAATATCAAATTCTACGACCAACAAATATCGTATTGGAAATAATGATATATATATCTATATCTTTCAAATTTCCATAACAACATCTGTATAGTCACGAAATCCAACATCGAAATATTCCGAAGGCAATTTCGATTCAAATCCTTTCCAATGCAATCAATGGAAATTCTGGTTATTTTCAAAACCATTTCAAATTCAATTTATTTATTTAAAATTAAATAGAATTATAATTCTAGTTCAAAACTAGTTCATTTCGATAAAAATCTATTTTTATCTTTTCAAAAATGGAGTTTTTCATCCCAATTCTTCACAAATCATTTCTTATGATTTTACACAAATTATTACTATTTTTAATAATTTTATCAAGGCCCGTACAGTCGATTTCCATCAACGGCCATCGAACTGCACTTACAGCGACCTTTTTCAAATTTGATTTGGACATAATTCCAAATCCAACCGTTAGATTTCTAATTTCTAATATTCATTAGAAATCTCTTTTCGATACGAACCCAATGGTTCCGGTTTTAGGAGAATCCGACGGTCGGATCTCCCGTAATATCCGTTCGAAGTCAATGGTCGAAATTCGAGAACTGCCGCGGCGCGGCGCGTTCTATTCAGGCCATTATATTATATATATAATATATATAATATATACTTCGTCGATTTCCTTTAAAACGTATTTAATAAATCGTTTTAAATTCGTTTTCAAAACGATTTCAACTTCTTTTTCAAATTCAAATCAATTTTTAATTCAATTTCAGTTCGTTTTCAATTCAATTCAATTTCAATTCGAATTCATTTCTATTCAATTTCAATTCGAATTCATTTATATTCAATTTCAATTCGAATTCATTTATATTCAATTTAATTCGAATTCATTTCTTTTCAAAATATCAAATTTTGAAGTCACTTTCGATATTCATGATAAAATGAATAAAATCGATATAAATATCGTTCACGTCAAAATGGCGTCAATCTAATCAACACGGCTTCATATATTTCTATTTTCAAATATTCTATTTCAAATATTCCTTTTTCAAATATTTCTATTCAAATATTTCTATTTCAAAACTTTCTTTTTCAAAACTTTCTTTTTCAAAACTGGAATGAGGCTCAATCAATTACCATATAATGTTAATTATATGGATTTTCTACAACACATGTATATATCAACAACGATGAATAATCAACCATCATCCAAAGTGCATTCTACACTGTATAAGCATCAAATATAAATATTCAACGCTTATAACAGTCTGTCAATCAATCGATCGACATACAACTAAACAATCGGGATTAGTGTACGTCAAATATCATCCCAATACCCGTGTGGGGTTTCAAACAATCAAACACAGATTTTATTTGTGCAGTTGGGCGATGTGTAAAATTTATCGTCCCAATCAATATCAGTTAAATGTGTGTATATAAACAAATCGTCCGATCGGTTTATTTTTATTTTATTTCATTTCATATACACGTTAAAAATTCTATTTTTAACTATAAAATATTTTTAGCCATATAAATATTTTATTTCATTTCACATCACATCACACAATCAACTAGACATCTAAATCTAACAACCAAGCATACAAGCCGTCCATGGTCTGTGGACGACGGGTGTCGGGTGCTACTAAAAACCGTCTGCATCCTAGTATATATTTATAACTAGAAAATAAAATTAAAAGGTAAGAAGTTCTCACAGAATAGCTAATCCAACGCCACGACTCTTCTTATGTAGAAATCTTCGTCGTTCTTGCCTCTTGTCACTTTTCACTGCCCGTATTCTCTACATATGTAAAAATCACATTTTTACTTTGCTATTCAATATATAAAAATCACATTTTTACTTTGCTATTCAATATATAAAAATCGCATTTTTACTTCGCTATTCAATATATAAAAATCGAATTTTTACTTCGCTATTCAATATATAAAAATCGAATTTTTACTTCGCTATTCAATATAGAAAAATCTTACCTTTCATATATATTCTTTTATACCCAAAAAATTAGATTTTTATAACACTAAAAATTGAATCCTTACGCATCTTTATAACTATAATCTATATAAAGATTTTCAGATCTTAAAACAACCATGTATTCTAATTATTTACTGATTTTAAAACAATGAAAATATATTTAAAACTAAATTAACTGAAAAGAAACTCACCGACGAAGAGGGAGGAGACGGGATCGTCGGAGGGGGTGCCTTGGGATCGCTGGAGGTGGCGGTCAGCGTCAGGGTTCGGCGGCGGTAGGCTTTGTTGCGCCGGGTGGTGGCTGTAGGCAGAGAGAGGGAGGGAGAGCGGACTAGGGCGGAGCTGGAGGAGTGGTAGGCGGAGGGGAGGGTCTGGGTGCGGTGGTCCTTGGCGGCGACTTCACGGTGGCGGGCTTGGGCTCTGGCGGCGCGGTTTGGGGTTGCGAGGAGGGGAGTTTCTCGTGAATCAGGGAGAGATCTGAAGACCCGCAACTTCCCCGTAAAGGAAAGCGTCGGATAGTTCGAGAACAAACCACAACAGAACGCATATAAAAGAACATTTTATTGTATATAACAACAATGCATCAGATTACAAGAATATACAGAGTATAAACGAATATTACACAGAAATATCAGAGATTTAAATTACATTTAAATACCTAGCAGCGGAAAATAATACAATACACAACTAGAAGAGATATACGGATACAAAGCTTTCCGGATACCGTTCCAGCTGTAAACCAGGATCCTGTGAATATAAATCTGCAAAACCAAAACTACTAGCTGCCCGTGTCGAAAATAAGGGCACCCAGAGTTTAGGTTAAAACAATAAACTCCAGGTCAGTCATGTGACTGGTGTGAGAACTAAAACAGTTTTTAATCTTTATTTTCAAAGTTAGGTAAATCAAGGGACCACGCCGTATAACACGGAACGGGTTTCCTCCCAAGAATACCAGTGCATAAAACAAACAGCGCAATGCTAAATAAAGAAAAATGAAGCTGTTATAAGACCCAGGTCCCATCACACAATGCAACGCAGCCGAGGATAGGGTTTTCCCTTATAACAGCCAAAGAATGCTTGATACGTTTAAAACAAATTATTTGATACTATAATAAGTGCATAGTGTATAAAACAACTTCAAATCATAAGTATCAATCATAGGCGGCATGGGTACCATATATCATGTCGCCATATATAGGTTTACAAATAAAACCGCAAAGTCACGTATTTGGAAATTGGATTTCCGTCTTTGAACCGAGGCTTGGGGCAAGATCCTCAACCGTTTTCATGACTGCCTAGCCCGAGCCACAGGGTCAGAGCGCATCGACCCTTGGATCGTCAGGGCCGGTCCACACGGAGTGGATTAAAATGCCTGAACATGCGTTTCCCCGCCCTATGGGGCGTAAACGAGCCAACTAAATGACTCCATCAGTTCGAGAACGACCGATCAATCCGAGGCGCCTCGCAACAGCAACAACCACATAAGTCAAACTCGTCAGGGCGTGTAAAACCACTGACGCCACTTCTAGCTAGGAAGAAACGCATGCCCTCCCTGACGTCCTCTCCCGTTTTTGGTTCATACCGGGTGTGAAACACGCGAGGTAAACGTTACACAAAGCTACGCCACAAAGGCCGTGCTTTGATCATCACCACAAGACTTTGCTTTTCAACAGAAGCCTTGATCATTTGCATCTTAGCATGCCACACAGGCAAACCATCCTATGCAACCGATATCAGTCACACAGAATGAAATCCGATGTCAGACACACAGTCCATTTACAAGTCCGTCCTGGGTCTGAACGAAACCGGAGGCACCTAGTACCCCGCATATCCATCGATCTCCAAGTACGTCTGGACGATCACTAACTGTTTCCATCTTCTTGGGTGTACAGCCCAATCAAGATCATCAGTTATCACCCAAACGACGTGAAGACCTCCGGTCTTCGACCATCGTCTTCATCTTCGACTTATCGTCGTATCAGTTATTCAGAATGGGATAAACCCGGTCTTCCCGAATAACTCGCGTATATTTTAAATAAGTGTTACACAAACACAACATACGCCTCATTCCAATTCATCAGTCACTAACCGTAAATTAATCAAGAGAATAATTCCCCAAATATTAACCCCGAAGGCCGAAACCAACATCAGATCAATATCTAGAAAACCATTCTGCTTAGCTAACCGACAGTTAGTTTCTGATTTCACATTCATAGGGAAAGGTTCCCATTAATTTTATCAAAGATAAATCCTTGAATTTATTCTTTAATCAACTTTTGAATATCAATTCAAACTAGTCGGGATTAGCGAACCTTACCGAAGTAATCATTTGTTTTAATTTCCCAATCCCAACCTATTCATCCCATGAAGTAAAACTGGTAATACTTCATATCTAACACCACAGTGTTATCGGTAAATTCAATTACCATTTCACGTTCAAATCTAATTAAAGATTTAACTATCGCCAGGAGCAAAACTGGTGATACTCCATTTTCGATCATCTCAATCTAATTAAAGATTCATTAAAACTCCACTTAGTTTTAATCTTTGACTGGGTTAAAGAATCAGTGTCATTTAAAACACGGTTCACGATAAACCCAAAGTCACATTCATTAATTATCGGGTTAAAGAACGAGTGTTATTTAAAACACTGTTCACGATAAACCCAAAAATCAATATCAATTCAATTCCAATTAAATATTATTTAATTGGTACACTTCATTAAATCTAAATAAAAAAGATTTAATCTTTTCTCAACTGGGTTCAAGAACAGTGTTAGTGAAGACACCATTCACGACAAACCCAAATCACATTCGATATTCAATACAAGGCTCTGAATAGAAAATATATCGGCTTATATTCAATATCGAATTCTACGACTAACAAATGTCGTATTGGAAATAACGATATAAATATATATCTTTCAAATTTCCATAACAACATCTGTATAATCACGAATTCCAACATCGAAATATTCCGAAGATAATTTCGATTCAAATCCACTCCAATGCAATCATTGGATATTTTGGTTATTTTTAAAACCCTTTTCAAATTCAATTTATTTATTTAAAAATAAATAGAATTATAATTCTAGTTCAAAACTAGTTCATTTCGATAAAAATCTATTTTTATCTTTTCAAATATGGAGTTTTTCATCCCAAATCTTCACAAATCATTTCTTATGATTTTACACAAATTATTACTATTTTTAATAATTTTATCAAGGCCTGTACAGTCGATTTCCATCAATGGCCATCGAACTGCACTTACAGCGACCTTTTTCGAATTTGATTTGGACGTATCTCCAAATCCAACCGTTAGATTTCTAATTTCTAATATTCTTTAGAAAGCTCTTTTCGATACGAACCCAACGGTTCCGGTTTTAGGAGAATCCGACGGTCGGATCTCCCGTAATGTCCGTTTGAAATAAATGGTCGAAATTCGCGAACTGCCGCGGCGCGGCGCGTTCTATTCAGGCCATTATATTATATATATTATATATATAATATATATTCCGTCGATTTCTATTTAAAACGAATTATATAAATAGTTTTGAGTTCGTTTCAAAAAAACATTTTCAACTTCCATTTCAATTCAAATCAAAATTGAATTCTTCTTTATAAATTCGTTTTAAAATTCATTTCTATTCAATTCAAATTTCAATTCAATTTGAATTCATTTCAATTTGCTTTCAATTCAATTTGAAATCGTTTTCAATTCAATTCATTTCGAAATCGTTTTCAATTCAATTCATTTCGAAATCGTTTTCAATTCAATTCATTTCGAAATCGTTTTCAATTCAATTCATTTCGAAATCGTTTTCAATTCAATTCATTTCGAAATCGTTTTCAATTCAATTCATTTCGAAATCGTTTTCAATTCAATTCATTTCGAAATCGTTTTCAATTCAATTCATTTCGAAATCGTTTTCAATTCAATTCATTTCGAAATCGTTTTCAATTCAATTCATTTCGAAATCGAATAAAGTCGATATAAATATCGTTCACGTCAAAATGGCGTCAATCTAATCAACACGGCTTCATATATTGATATTTTCAAATATTCCATTTCGAATATTTCTATTTCAAATATTTCTATTTTAAAACTGGAATGAGGCCCAATCAATTACCATATAAAGTTAATTATATGGATTTTCATACAACACATGTATATAATAGCATGGAAAAATAATCAACCATCAACCAAAGTGCACTACACTGTATAAGCATCAAATATAGATATCCAACGCTTAAAACAGCCTGTCAATCAAACGATCGACATATTCAATCAATCGGGATGAGTGCACTTCAAATTTCATCCCAACACCCGTGTGGGGTTTCAAACAATCAAACACATATTTTATTTGTGCTGTTGGGCGATGTGTAAAATTTATCGACCCAATCAATGTCCTTCAAATAGGTGTACATAAACAAACCGTCTGGTTTGTAAATGAATATTCTATTTTATTCACTTTCACGTTAAAAATTATATTTTTAACGATAAAACATTTTATTCCAACATATGAATTTTTATTCAATTCTTTTATTCAATAAAAATCATATTTTTATTTTTCTAACATATTTTAGAAAATTTCGGCGGCATAACGGCACGATACTAGAAACGGGACAAGGCCTAGCCTTATCCCCGGTCTAGTGAAGGCCCACGCCATTCACACATCAATCAAATCAATTTCATTCTGCAAACCACAAAATTTGGAGTAAGAGTCTAACCTAGCCTTACTCCTTCGCCTTATAACGGCGCACGTCTAATCCTAACCAATTTATCGATTCGATTTTTCACACCACAAACCACATTCAAATCAAATCATATAACTAACTACACAACCAAACAATTTAACAAACAAGCCATCCATGGTCTGTGGATGACGGGTGTCGGGTGCTACTGAGCACCGTCTGCATCCTAGTATATATATAACTAGAAAAATTAAATTGAAAGGTGAGGAGTTCTCACCTATAGCTATCCTAGCTCCACGGCACTTCATTTGCAGAAGTCTTCGTCGTTTCGCCCTTTTTGTCACCTTCGTTGCTGCTCTCACTACATACGTAAAAATCACATTTTTACTTTGCTATTCAATATATAAAAATCGAATTTTTACTTCGATGTTCAATACATAAAAATCGAATTTTTATTTCAAAGTTCAATATATAAAAATCGAATTTTTATTTCAAAGTTCAATATATAAAAATCGAATTTTTATTTCAAAGTTCAATATATAAAAAATCGAATTTTTATTTCAAAGTTCAATAAAAAAAAATCGAATTTTTATTTCAAAGTTCTATATATAAAAATCGAATTTTTATTTCAAAGTTCAATATATAAAAATCGAATTTTTATTTCAAAGTTCAATATATAAAAATCGAATTTTTATTTCAAAGTTCAATATATAAAAATCGAATTTTTATTTCAAAGTTCAATAAAAAAAAAATCGAATTTTTATTTCAAAGTTCTATATATAAAAATCGAATTTTTATTTCGAAGTTCAATATATAAAAATCCTATTTTTATTTCTTCACTTTCAATTTAAAAATTATATTTTTATAATTGCTTCCTATATTTTAAAAAAAAAAAAATCATAGCTTTTCTATTTTAAAAATCTTTTCTTTTCTATTTGCAAAAGAATCTAACCTTTAAAAACATACAAATCTAATTTTACTAACTTAAAAATCAGTTTTTATTTAACTTAAAAAAATCAGTTTTTACTAACTTTAAAATCAGTTTTTATTAACTTTAAAATCAGCTTTTACTAACTTTAAAATCAGCTTTTACTAACTTTAAAATCAGTTTTTTTTATTTAACTTAAAAAAAATCAGTTTTTATAAAACAGAAATAAAATAATAAATAAAAAGAAAAGAAAAGAAGAAAAAAGGACTTACAGAAGGGGGGGTTTTGAGGTGGAGGGAGGTTGTGGGGGCGGGTATGAGGGCGTCGGAGGTGTGCAGGGTGGCGGAGGCTTCTGGTGAATGGTAGGGGAGAAGGCGGCGGCAAGGTGGCAACGTGGTGGGGCCTGCAGCGACTGACTGGGCTGGGGTTGGTCGAGGGGCGCATTTGGGGAAAATCAAATCGAAAGGAGGAGAGAGGAGGAGGGTGACGGGGGGAGTGGTTAAGAGTGGCGGCGGCATCGATCTTGGAGGGGGCGGTGGGGCACGATCGACAAGGAGCGACGGGCAGCTGGGGTTTTTTTTTTTTTTTTTTTTATTCTTAGTTGAAATCCGATTTTGTAGAAGGGGAAAGAGAAAAGGGGGAGAAGGTGAATATATATTAATTTATATTTTTAATTTAATTTTATCTTCAAAAAGTTACTTTAGAAATTCGAACTCCTTTTTGAGCCCACCGACTGTCGTCTCTAGGGTAATACCCCCATTCCGAACACAATGGGATATGTATCGCAAGCTGATTCGACTGTTACAATCAGTTTCCGTTGAATTTAAAGTATAGTTCTTTATATTGAATTTTAAACGCACATTTCAAATTACCGGGGTCACATACTAACTAGAAAAATTCCAGAAAAATATTTTCTAGCTTCGTATTGACGATACGGTCCTAACAAAACTAGTTTCGTCGAATTCTGAGGCCGTTTGAAAAATGGCCAACTTCCAGTCGATTAAAATCAACTGAAATGGTCAAAACACGTTTCCCTTTGCCACGCTCACATATTGATTCGAAAAATTATGAAATTTGAAATCTAGTAATAATTCGACACTGCGGACCCAACAAAACTGGTTTCGTCGGAATCCGAGGTCGTTTGCAAAATGGCTATTTTTAAGGGCTATATATTATATTAAAATATATATAAATTCCACAGCGACTATTTCTAATTTTCAACTGGACATATCTCATCATTTATAAAGTGAAATCTCAGTTTCTCAACTTCGTTACAAAGATATAGTTATACAGATTCAAATATTTCTTGTTTCGTTCAATTCTGACTTATATTGAATTCTGTATATTCATTTGAAATTAGAAATCGAATTTTCGAACTACCGCGCCATTTTCTATTCCTTTTATAATTATATATAATTATTATATATTCTAACGACGACGTATATTATATATACGTTCGAATTCTATTCAAAATAAATTTCTCGTCGATATTATTTAAAATAATTCATTTTAAATAATCAAAATTCGCTAAAATGGCAAAAATAAAAATTTTAAACTGGCCCAGATTTTCCGGGTTGTTACAATCTCCCCCACTTAAAACTTTTCGTCCCCGAAAAGGAACAAAGTCGAAAGTGGTTTGATAATTCAACTCTACGCTCGATCTGGCTTCCATTTTCCAACTCTTTAGTTTCTGAGAATTTTCAAAATTTCAAAAATTTGGCTAACACCCTAAATTTTCGAAAAATTTCGCCATAACCTCCCCTGCACCGGGAGCATCGGGGAATTTCAAATAGCTTCCCCGGTCCTTCAGATCTCAAAAAGAAAAAGAAAAAGCCAAGCGGCTAGCCAATAGGCTCACAAAATCATCATCACCCAAACAAAACAGTAAATTATGTAATAAACATGTACCTATTTGTCGGGCAAACAAATTTTATTCTCTCGCTCTAGCCTCCTTGCTATGACCTGTTCAATGTAAGTATATATATGCAAGCATATGCGACCAATTTTCAATATAAGTCAATATGTGATTTAATTAGGCTAATTGGTTAAAAATTATCAAACAATTAAACAAGCAACACAAACATCAATCAATTAGTGAAATTTAAAGTTTCAAATTCATAATTTGATATATATATATAAATCACGTTTTTGATGCCAAATCACAACAATGAATTCTAGCTATATATAAGTTTTGGGTTCTCACACCAGCCTAATGGAAATATATAGAAAATCACACCTTCGAGACACGAACATAAATACTGATGATGTCATGACAATCATCAGTACCATCTTCGGGCGACTAGAGTGCGATGCTATATCTATCCAATATATTAAAATTTCGAATACACGCGGATCAGACGTATACGCAAAATCTATATATACTGGATTGTCCACATCAATATAAATAGAAAATCAAATACGAATAATTGATTTAAATTTTCAAAACAAAAGTTTGTTTTCATTTTAAAAATATACTCTTCACACTCGTTCTAGGATACTACTGATCCCAT
Organism: Allium sativum; assembly: GCA_030737875.1. Lineage (NCBI taxonomy): Eukaryota > Viridiplantae > Streptophyta > Magnoliopsida > Asparagales > Amaryllidaceae > Allium > Allium sativum. The sequence goes on along the minus strand of CM060922.1, from coordinate 731,782,254 downwards.
CTCTAACGAGTCATTCCCATTGGATATTGCTAATCCAATATCTGATGAATTCTTTCGTATGTTTCTAATGTGTCTTGTTCTCTAGCTTTGTAAACCAAAGCTCTGATACCAACTCTGAAGACCCGCAACTTCCCCGTAAAGGAAAGCGTCGGATAATTCGAGAACAAACCACAACAGAACGCATATAAAAGAACATTTTATTGTATATAACAACAATGCATCAGATTACAAGAATATACAGAGTATAAACGAATATTACACAGAAATATCAGAGATTTAAATTACATTTAAATACCTAGCAGCGGAAAATAATACAATACACAACTAGAAGAGATATACGGATACAAAGCTTTCCGGATACCGTTCCAGCTGTAAACCAGGATCCTGTGAATATAAATCTGCAAAACCAAAACTACTAGCTGCCCGTGTCGAAAATAAGGGCACCCAGAGTTTAGGTTAAAACAATAAACTCCAGGTCAGTCATGTGACTGGTGTGAGAACTAAAACAGTTTTTAATCTTTATTTTCAAAGTTAGGTAAATCAAGGGACCACGCCGTATAACACGGAACGGGTTTCCTCCCAAGAATACCAGTGCATAAAACAAACAGCGCAATGCTAAATAAAGAAAAATGAAGCTGTTATAAGACCCAGGTCCCATCACACAATGCAACGCAGCCGAGGATAGGGTTTTCCCTTATAACAGCCAAAGAATGCTTGATACGTTTAAAACAAATTATTTGATACTATAATAAGTGCATAGTGTATAAAACAACTTCAAATCATAAGTATCAATCATAGGCGGCATGGGTACCATATATCATGTCGCCATATATAGGTTTACAAATAAAACCGCAAAGTCACGTATTTGGAAATTGGATTTCCGTCTTTGAACCGAGGCTAGGGGCAAGATCCTCAACCGTTTTCGTGACTGCCTAGCCCGAGCCACAGGGTCAGAGCGCATCGACCCTTGGATCGTCAGGGCCGGTCCACACGGAGTGGATTAAAATGCCTGAACATGCGTTTCCCCGCCCTATGGGGCGTAAACGAGCCAACTAAATGACTCCATCGGTTCGAGAACGACCGATCAATCCGAGGCGCCTCGCAACAGCAACAACCACATAAGTCAAACTCGTCAGGGCGTGTAAAACCACTGACGCCACTTCTAGCTAGGAAGAAACGCATGCCCTCCCTGACGTCCTCTCCCGTTTTTGGTTCATACCGGGTGTGAAACACGCGAGGTAAACGTTACACAAAGCTACGCCACAAAGGCCGTGCTTTGATCATCACCACAAGACTTTGCTTTTCAACAGAAGCCTTGATCATTTGCATCTTAGCATGCCACACAGGCAAACCATCCTATGCAACCGATATCAGTCACACAGAATGAAATCCGATGTCAGACACACAGTCCATTTACAAGTCCGTCCTGGGTCTGAACGAAACCGGAGGCACCTAGTACCCCGCATATCCATCGATCTCCAAGTACGTCTGGACGATCACTAACTGTTTCCATCTTCTTGGGTGTACAGCCCAATCAAGATCATCAGTTATCACCCAAACGACGTGAAGACCTCCGGTCTTCGACCATCGTCTTCATCTTCGACTTATCGTCGTATCAGTTATTCAGAATGGGATAAACCCGGTCTTCCCGAATAACTCGCGTATATTTTAAATAAGTGTTACACAAACACAACATACGCCTCATTCCAATTCATCAGTCACTAACCGTAAATTAATCAAGAGAATAATTCCCCAAATATTAACCCCGAAGGCCGAAACCAACATCAGATCAATATCTAGAAAACCATTCTGCTTAGCTAACCGACAGTTAGTTTCTGATTTCACATTCATAGGGAAAGGTTCCCATTAATTTTATCAAAGATAAATCCTTGAATTTATTCTTTAATCAACTTTTGAATATCAATTCAAACTAGTCGGGATTAGCGAACCTTACCGAAGTAATCATTTGTTTTAATTTCCCAATCCCAACCTATTCATCCCATGAAGTAAAACTGGTAATACTTCATATCTAACACCACATTGTTATCGGTAAATTCAATTACCATTTCACGTTCAAATCTAATTAAAGATTTAACTATCGCCAGGAGCAAAACTGGTGATACTCCATTTTCGATCATCTCAATCTAATTAAAGATTCATTAAAACTCCACTTAGTTTTAATCTTTGACTGGGTTAAAGAATCAGTGTCATTTAAAACACGGTTCACGATAAACCCAAAGTCACATTCATTAATTATCGGGTTAAAGAACGAGTGTTATTTAAAACACTGTTCACGATAAACCCAAAAATCAATATCAATTCAATTCCAATTAAATATTATTTAATTGGTACACTTCATTAAATCTAAATAAAAAAGATTTAATCTTTTCTCAACTGGGTTCAAGAACAGTGTTAGTGAAGACACCATTCACGACAAACCCAAATCACATTCGATATTCAATACAAGGCTCTGAATAGAAAATATATCGGCTTATATTCAATATCGAATTCTACGACTAACAAATGTCGTATTGGAAATAACGATATAAATATATATCTTTCAAATTTCCATAACAACATCTGTATAATCACGAATTCCAACATCGAAATATTCCGAAGATAATTTCGATTCAAATCCACTCCAATGCAATCATTGGATATTTTGGTTATTTTTAAAACCCTTTTCAAATTCAATTTATTTATTTAAAAATAAATAGAATTATAATTCTAGTTCAAAACTAGTTCATTTCGATAAAAATCTATTTTTATCTTTTCAAATATGGAGTTTTTCATCCCAAATCTTCACAAATCATTTCTTATGATTTTACACAAATTATTACTATTTTTAATAATTTTATCAAGGCCTGTACAGTCGATTTCCATCAATGGCCATCGAACTGCACTTACAGCGACCTTTTTCGAATTTGATTTGGACGTATCTCCAAATCCAACCGTTAGATTTCTAATTTCTAATATTCTTTAGAAAGCTCTTTTCGATACGAACCGAACGGTTCCGGTTTTAGGAGAATCCGACGGTCGGATCTCCCGTAATGTCCGTTTGAAATAAATGGTCGAAATTCGCGAACTGCCGCGGCGCGGCGCGTTCTATTCAGGCCATTATATTATATATATTATATATATAATATATATTCCGTCGATTTCTATTTAAAACGAATTATATAAATAGTTTTGAGTTCGTTTCAAAAAAACATTTTCAACTTCCATTTCAATTCAAATCAAAATTGAATTCTTCTTTATAAATTCGTTTTAAAATTCATTTCTATTCAATTCAAATTTCAATTCAATTTGAATTCATTTCAATTTGCTTTCAATTCAATTTGAAATCGTTTTCAATTCAATTCATTTCGAAATCGTTTTCAATTCAATTCATTTCGAAATCGTTTTCAATTCAATTCATTTCGAAATCGTTTTCAATTCAATTCATTTCGAAATCGTTTTCAATTCAATTCATTTCGAAATCGTTTTCAATTCAATTCATTTCGAAATCGTTTTCAATTCAATTCATTTCGAAATCGTTTTCAATTCAATTCATTTCGAAATCGAATAAAGTCGATATAAATATCGTTCACGTCAAAATGGCGTCAATCTAATCAACACGGCTTCATATATTGATATTTTCAAATATTCCATTTCGAATATTTCTATTTCAAATATTTCTATTTTAAAACTGGAATGAGGCCCAATCAATTACCATATAAAGTTAATTATATGGATTTTCATACAACACATGTATATAATAGCATGGAAAAATAATCAACCATCAACCAAAGTGCACTACACTGTATAAGCATCAAATATAGATATCCAACGCTTAAAACAGCCTGTCAATCAAACGATCGACATATTCAATCAATCGGGATGAGTGCACTTCAAATTTCATCCCAACACCCGTGTGGGGTTTCAAACAATCAAACACATATTTTATTTGTGCTGTTGGGCGATGTGTAAAATTTATCGACCCAATCAATGTCCTTCAAATAGGTGTACATAAACAAACCGTCTGGTTTGTAAATGAATATTCTATTTTATTCACTTTCACGTTAAAAATTATATTTTTAACGATAAAACATTTTATTCCAACATATGAATTTTTATTCAATTCTTTTATTCAATAAAAATCATATTTTTATTTTTCTAACATATTTTAGAAAATTTCGGCGGCATAACGGCACGATACTAGAAACGGGACAAGGCCTAGCCTTATCCCCGGTCTAGTGAAGGCCCACGCCATTCACACATCAATCAAATCAATTTCATTCTGCAAACCACAAAATTTGGAGTAAGAGTCTAACCTAGCCTTACTCCTTCGCCTTATAACGGCGCACGTCTAATCCTAACCAATTTATCGATTCGATTTTTCACACCACAAACCACATTCAAATCAAATCATATAACTAACTACACAACCAAACAATTTAACAAACAAGCCATCCATGGTCTGTGGATGACGGGTGTCGGGTGCTACTGAGCACCGTCTGCATCCTAGTATATATATAACTAGAAAAATTAAATTGAAAGGTGAGGAGTTCTCACCTATAGCTATCCTAGCTCCACGGCACTTCAATTGCAGAAGTCTTCGTCGTTTCGCCCTTTTTGTCACCTTCGTTGCTGCTCTCACTACATACGTAAAAATCACATTTTTACTTTGATATTCAATATATAAAAATCGAATTTTTACTTCGATGTTCAATACATAAAAATCGAATTTTTATTTCAAAGTTCAATATATAAAAATCGAATTTTTATTTCAAAGTTCAATATATAAAAATCGAATTTTTATTTCAAAGTTCAATATATAAAAAATCGAATTTTTATTTCAAAGTTCAATAAAAAAAATCGAATTTTTATTTCAAAGTTCTATATATAAAAATCGAATTTTTATTTCAAAGTTCAATATATAAAAATCGAATTTTTATTTCAAAGTTCAATATATAAAAATCGAATTTTTATTTCAAAGTTCAATATATAAAAATCGAATTTTTATTTCAAAGTTCAATATATAAAAATCGAATTTTTATTTCAAAGTTCAATAAAAAAAAAATCGAATTTTTATTTCAAAGTTCTATATATAAAAATCGAATTTTTATTTCGAAGTTCAATATATAAAAATCCTATTTTTATTTCTTCACTTTCAATTTAAAAATTATATTTTTATAATTGCTTCCTATATTTTTAAAAAAAAAAAATCATAGCTTTTCTATTTTAAAAATCTTTTCTTTTCTATTTGCAAAAGAATCTAACCTTTAAAAACATACAAATCTAATTTTACTAACTTAAAAATCAGTTTTTATTTAACTTAAAAAAATCAGTTTTTACTAACTTTAAAATCAGTTTTTATTTAACTTAAAAAAATCAGTTTTTACTAACTTTAAAATCAGTTTTTATTAACTTTAAAATCAGCTTTTACTAACTTTAAAATCAGCTTTTACTAACTTTAAAATCAGTTTTTTTTATTTAACTTAAAAAAAATCAGTTTTTATAAAACAGAAATAAAATAATAAATAAAAAGAAAAGAAAAGAAGAAAAAAGGACTTACAGAGGGGGGGGGGGTTTTGAGGTGGAGGGAGGTTGTGGGGGCGGGTATGAGGGCGTCGGAGGTGTGCAGGGTGGCGGAGGCTTCTGGTGAATGGTAGGGGAGAAGGCGGCGGCAAGGTGGCAACGTGGTGGGGCCTGCAGCGACTGACTGGGCTGGGGTTGGTCGAGGGGCGCATTTGGGGAAAATCAAATCGAAAGGAGGAGAGAGGAGGAGGGTGACGGGGGGAGTGGTTAAGAGTGGCGGCGGCATCGATCTTGGAGGGGGCGGTGGGGCACGATCGACAAGGAGCGACGGGCAGCTGGGGTTTTTTTTTTTTTTATTCTTAGTTGAAATCCGATTTTGTAGAAGGGGAAAGAGAAAAGGGGGAGAAGGTGAATATATATTAATTTATATTTTTAATTTAATTTTATCTTCAAAAAGTTACTTTAGAAATTCGAACTCCTTTTTGAGCCCACCGACTGTCGTCTCTAGGGTAATACCCCCATTCCGAACACAATGGGATATGTATCGCAAGCTGATTCGACTGTTACAATCAGTTTCCGTTGAATTTAAAGTATAGTTCTTTATATTGAATTTTAAACGCACATTTCAAATTACCGGGGTCACATACTAACTAGAAAAATTCCAGAAAAATATTTTCTAGCTTCGTATTGACGATACGGTCCTAACAAAACTAGTTTCGTCGAATTCTGAGGCCGTTTGAAAAATGGCCAACTTCCAGTCGATTAAAATCAACTGAAATGGTCAAAACACGTTTCCCTTTGCCACGCTCACATATTGATTCGAAAAATTATGAAATTTGAAATCTAGTAATAATTCGACACTGCGGACCCAACAAAACTGGTTTCGTCGGAATCCGAGGTCGTTTGCAAAATGGCTATTTTTAAGGGCTATATATTATATTAAAATATATATAAATTCCACAGCGACTATTTCTAATTTTCAACTGGACATATCTCATCATTTATAAAGTGAAATCTCAGTTTCTCAACTTCGTTACAAAGATATAGTTATACAGATTCAAATATTTCTTGTTTCGTTCAATTCTGACTTATATTGAATTCTGTATATTCATTTGAAATTAGAAATCGAATTTTCGAACTACCGCGCCATTTTCTATTCCTTTTATAATTATATATAATTATTATATATTCTAACGACGACGTATATTATATATACGTTCGAATTCTATTCAAAATAAATTTCTCGTCGATATTATTTAAAATAATTCATTTTAAATAATCAAAATTCGCTAAAATGGCAAAAATAAAAATTTTAAACTGGCCCAGATTTTCCGGGTTGTTACAAGAGAGGAGGGTGCGCTCGTGTGGAGAGAGGAGGAGCAAGGAAGGGGGGCGGAATTCCGATCACCGACGGTGGGGGGGGGGGGATTTCCGACGCCTCGATCGATTAAGGGATCCATTTTTTTTTAAAGAAAGAACTGACGGAAGAAAAGAAGGGGGGCATATAAAAGGTTTTTATATTTTATATTTTATTCTCCTTTATGTTGACTTTTTAATTGACCTCGAAAACAAGCTCACCGCCTGTCATCCATAGCTAATTACCCCCATTCCGAACACAATGGGATATGTATCGCAAGCTGATTCGACCGTTTCGATCAGTTTTCGTCAAAATCAACATATAACTCTATATATTGAATTTGAACGCGCATTTCAATTTACTGGGGTCGCATACTAACTCGAAAAATTCCAGAAAAATATTTTCTAGCTTCGTATTGACGATACGGTCCTAACAAAACTAGTTTCGTCGAATTCTGAGACCGTTGGAAAAATGGCCATTTTCCAGTCGATTAAAATCAACTGAAACTGGTCAAACGCGTTTTTCTTTGCCACGCTCGCATATTGATTTGAAAAATTATGAAATTTGGAATCTAGCAATAACTTTACATCACGGACCCAACAAAAGTGGTTTCGTCGAAATCCGAGGTCGTTTGCAAAATGTCCATTTTTTTAAGGGCCTAAATTCCATAGCGACTATTCAGAATTTTCAACTGGACATATCTTTTGATTCCCGCTATGAAATTTCGAATTTTCGGATTCGTTGGAAATATATTCACAAATAGATCCTAATGTTTTTAGTTTCACTAAAATCCGGTTTATTTCGCACCCGGTACATTCAATTGAAGTTTGAAATCGAATTATCGAACTACCGCGCCATTTTCAATTCTATTTATAATTATATATAATTATTTATATTCTAACGACGACGTATATAATATATACGTTCTAAATATATTCAAAATAAATTTCTCGTCGATATTATTTAAAATAATTCATTTTAAATAATCAAAATTCGCTAAAATTGCCAAAATAAAAATTTTAAACTGGCCCAGATTTTCGGGTTATTACATTTATTCAACTAATAAGATTTGAATAAGAAAACATTGATATTTCTGTTATCAATTTATATTTGCAACAACATTAAGTTCATTCACTTCATAAAATTCAAAATACATTGATTTTTAAATCAAAATCAAAATTTAAACTAAATCATTAACAAAAATTTTAGTAAAAAATTCAGGTTGTTACAATGGCTTTGATCAATTCTCAGCCTGTTGACGAAGTGATTCTAGGTCGTTCAATGAAGAAGATTGCAAACAACGGCTGTGAACTTAGAATTAGGTTTAGGTTAGGAAAATTTATAAGTGAATTATAATATTATTATATTCTTACGTTTTTAACGTTCCACATTTTTAATTTGTATGATTCCACAAGTTTCCCGATCGCGATGAAATTTTAAATCCTACAATAACTTAATATTCCAGACTCAGTGGAACTAGTTTCGTCAAATTCCGACACCGTTTGAAAATTTCCTAATTTAATTTCAAAACGTAAATCGATATTCGTTTATATTGCGCACGATCACATAATAGCTCCAATTGACCTGAAATTGGAAATCTTACAATAATTAACCATTACGTATTTAATAAATTTATTTTCGATGAAATTTGAGGTCATTTGAAAATTGGCTTTTCTCAAGTGTTAATTAAATCGATAAAATATAAACTGATTTCAAGACAATCAAATATAATAAATTATCATCATTATGTATATTCAAATAAAATTTATATTAATTGTTAGAATTGTTTTCGATTCATTTCTAACTCGGAATTCAACTATTTCTCATTTTCATATTATGATAATTCGATATATTCAAAATTAAATCTTATTTTGCTTGTTAAATCGATAACTTTATATATAAATCCATTTATATTTCTAATTCAACATTTAAAGCAATTTTAAATATTCAAAATTGAATGGCTAAAAATTTGAGTCGTTACATACCTTTTCCAATATTTGAGCTATATCCATCAAGCGCTTTCAAATTCTTCATTCTACTATAAAAGATCTCCTTTTCTTGATCAGGTAAGGCACATGGTGTGACCAGAAGCAATACTTTATTTCCAATGTCTATAAGATGCAATAATTTTCTAGTGCCCATTGCTTCTAGATCTTGACGTGATTTGAGGCCATTTTTTTAATTTTCTTTGATATCAAGCAATGTACCAGTAATGTTTACACCAATAATTTTTTAAATATGCATCACATCTAGATTATGCCGTAAAGGGAGTGCCTAAAAATTTACAAAACACAAATAGTTACTAAGTAGAAAACGGAAAGTATACAGTTTCTAGTTAAATTTTACCTTCCAATAAAGCAAGTCAAAGAAAATGAACTTCTTCCACATTTTACATCCTTTTTTCATCCCAGTTTTCCTCTTCCATTTCCTTTCACCTTTTTCTTCCTCTTTTAATTTCCCCCCAATCATTACTAATATCTTGAACATCGTCAAAGATTTAAACACCACTTTGTATTTGAGGCCTTTGTCTGTTCTTTATGGTTCCATAAATAAGTTATTCTGTTGATGATATACTTGTGGTTAGGTTCAAGGAATCGTCTATGACCCATGTATGCACACTTTTTACTAATTGGAAGCCATACTGAGCAGATATTAACACCACATAGGACAAGCTCTCTTAACATTTACAGTGCAACCTGCTAAATTTCCATAAGCTGGAAAATCATTGATTTCCCACATAAGAATAGCATTTAATCCAAATTCACTACAAGTGTAAGCGTCATACACTTTCATCCCTTTATCTCATAACTTTTTCAAATCTTCAATAAGTGTTTGTAAGTATACATCAATATCATTTCCCAATTGTCGTGGCCCAGGAATTAACACATCATCATATTATCTTTGTGCATACAAATCCACGAAGTAAAGTTGTAAGTAACAAGAAACACTGGCCAACAACAATACCCACAATTCCAATCACCAAAAGGGATAAAGCCGTCGGATGCAAGGCCAATCCTTAAATTTCGCAAATAGGAAGCAAAAGAATGGTACATTCTATTAATCATAGCCCACTAAGAAGAATCTACTGGATGACGCAATTTACCATCTTAACTCTTATAACTGCTATGCCATCTTATTTGTTCTAATGTTTTTAGTGATGCAAACATTCTTTTTAATCTTGGTATAAGTGGGAAGTATCTCAAAACCTTCATAGGTATTTTGGCTTGCTTTCCATCTTCAGTAGTCTTGTTTTTTTCGAACGAGACTTAACACATTTAGGATAGAAATCACTATTTCCAAGGTCATTCTAAATAAAAAACAATCATTTACACATGCATGTATTTGCTTATAACCTAAACCAAATGACTTAAGCAACTTATTTGTTGCATATGTAGAATCGGGAAACATGTTTTCTTTAGGTAACATATGCTTAAGAAGTTCTGTAAAAGTTGTGTCTGATATATCATTTCACACTTTGTGGTTATAAAGAAGTACTGTAGCAGACAACTTTGTGTGGCTTGCACAACCAAGGTACAAAGGAATTTTGGAATTCTCCATCATTTCCTTAATACCTTCTCTATGTCTTTATTCATCATTAGCTTCTAACTCCTCATCATAGAATTGCGCACTAAACACATTCTGTGTGTATTAGTCTCACTTTTATTTTATGATGACCATTTTTTCCATGAAAAGTCCATACATTACAATTTGGGTCAATTAAAAAACAAATCAAGTGTAATTCAACATTCATTGATGTTGGCCAAATTAGATTCCTACAATTATGACATAAGCATCTAATTTTTTCGGGATTTCCTTCATTCTCAGCATAACCATAAGCAAAATTTTCAACAGCTTGCTTATATTAGCTTATCATTCTACAAAACAACATATGTATTATCATCGATTCTTAAATACTTATAACTATGAAAGTAATAGCCAAAATGATGAAACCTTGGTAGGTTAACCCACGCTTTGTCCATCTTAGTAAAATTCCTCTAATTATTCGACCTAATGGAAAGACATTATGCTCAACATCGTCAAAACTAATTCAAAATTGTTATATTTAACTTTATACTATATTTGACCGGTTGAAATAGAATTGTTCAAAATTGTCAAAACTCATTGGCTTTGATAAAGTAATAAAATCAATAGTTATATCAAGCTTCCTACTACTTAATACTATTTCCTATAGAAGATAAATGTACAAAAATAAACATAATTAATAATATAAGTAATTGGTGCACTTGGAACACATAAAGCTATGCTTGCACCAACTATTTGGAAACACCCTCTTTAACATCTGTTTAGCAACATCATATTTAACAACATCCTATGTGCAATTAACGTGCTTTCCAATGTGCAAAAAACATGGCATATAAGAGGGACTTAGATTACCCTTCTTATGTAACAAATATTAACTTATATATTTGTTAAAATTTATATATCTCAAATGGTCATATATGGTTCAACAATTCATTGATGAATTGGTTTGACATATTCCCATAGTTCTCTTGTTTAATAAGTTACATGTAAGAGTGGTCATGGTCGTAAGGCATAAAAAGAGAAATAAACATCGTAAAAATATCATAGAAAGACATCAATGATGAGATATATGAATTTTGACTCAAGCATAACATACATATGTGAAAACAATTTGAATATCTTCAGGTATGAAATCATTAAAGGGAAAGGAACGTGGATAGTTTTTTTGTATTCAATAATAAAAAATTGCTAGTCATATCAAATTATCAAAATATTTTACTAAACCTGAATTGCAATTGCATTTTCACTAACTTGAATTTATATTAGATATACAATTATGAAAGCAAAACTTCATACTGTAATTTACTAGGTCCCCCCAAAAACTAATATGAAAATCGATCAAAAAATTCAAATCAACATCTTCAAAGGCTTTCATCCCTAATAAAATATAGTACAAAGTTCCATATAATAAAATAGCAACAAGTACAATCGCCCTAGGTCCATAATTCAATAAACACAATCATCTTCGAATGCTAAGCGAAGGAAAAAAAATCACCAGCTAGAAACGGAGGTGGAATACAAGAAATGTAGGCGAGCAGTGGGTGATGTGAAATGGAGATAAGCGATGAGCTTTGGCAAGCAGTGCTACTAGAGAAAGCGTGATTTTGCTGGATGGCAAAAAGCATGATTTGCTTATGCAGCGTGGTGAATAGCAATGAGAGAGTATTAGGGTTTGCGGCCTAAGTTATTTAGTCGAATAAAGAAGCAAAGAGAGGGAAATTAATATTTTCTACAAATAAGCAGCGAAGTAGAACCAGTGATTTGTTACAGCTTTTGACACAGTTGTTGCAAAAAATAAAAAAAATCCATCACGAGCACAAATAAGCGGTTGTTATAAATATGTATTACAACTGCTGAACAAAAAAGTTGTCAAAAACATATAAATTAAAACTACTGAAATAAATTAATTGTTACAAAATAGTTATCACAACCGTTGATTTGTGTTTGTTGACATAGTTGTGCAAGTTGCAAAGTTTGTGTCTCCATTTCTGGGTTTAATTGTGTGTACAAATAGCCACTCCCAAATATTAAATATTACTTATTAATAATAGTTATTATTAATTGTTACTTATTCTACTTAGTTACAATCGAGTATTGATTATTAAAAGCTTACAATGTATATTTTAGTAACTATTAATGAATAGGCACTTAACATTAACTATTAAAAATAATTACTACTTATTAAGTATTAATTATTTAATAGTAATTATTAATTATTTAATAGTAATTAATAATAATTATTGGTTCCTAAGGTTATTATTAATTATTATTAATTATTATTAAATATTAATATAATTAGTTATTAAATATTAGATATTATAAACATGAAGGTTTTAATAGGAACCTATTACAACTGACAAAATAAAAGAGTTATTAAAAACATATTTATTACAACTAGGAAATGACAGTTGTTGTTTTTTCAAAAGGATTTTTTTTTCTCATTAGCACGAATAAAAATTACAAAAAACAAGTGGATCGCCAAACGACAACCAACATTACGAAAACCTAGAAAATCAAACTAAAACAGCAAAACACAAACTGACACGATACTAGAGCACCACTCCACAAAGAATCAACAGTAAAACAACAAAGCCCAACAAGAACATGCCAACACAAGATCAACCACCCACAGACAGTAACAATTCGACATGACAGAAACAGACAAAGCAAGATCTCCAACCCAGCAAAAGTGCACCAACAGAAATCAAGGCCCAGTGCAAACAGCAAACATAGAACAACAGAAGCATAAGCACAATCCAACCAACACCAAAACATAAGGATCCAATCTACTAGGAAGGCAAGCCCGAACTTAGCAAAGCACAAAACCACCAATAACACAGAACAAACCCCAAGTTGCATTAAAAAAGACGATATTCAAGCGTACATTAAACACCTCTTCTCCAAAATAAGGCCAAAACCATCTGCCCATAGGCTGCTGAAGCCAAGAACACAAGCAATAGTCCACTGAAAGGTGATGAACATAGCGTTCAATGAAGGAAAGCCTACTTACCATACATGAAGGATGATACACGAACCAAATCGTGGTGGTTCGCATTGTTGCGCGCTAAGAACACCCCTCAATCAATACACCACCTTCCTGACCAAAAGCAAGACAAACCAAAAGGCACAACTGAGCGGTTGCAAGCAAGATCAGCGAGACTGTATCACGACCTTTGAATAAAATCCAAGAAAAAGGCTTAGCACTGGCCCCGAAGAGCACAAACAAGTTGCAGCCGTGGATAAACAATCAAGATCAGAAAGAAGGAGATCTATCTGCCATAAAATAATACACGAGGAAAAGTAGAACTCACCGAAGATAGTCTACACAACTCTGCAGACCAAAGAAGGAAATCAAAGCATAGCAAAGACTGAGAAGCACAAGATTACAAGAGAGGTCCAAACTGCAGAAAGCAGTACCTTTCTCGAGACACACAGAACACACCATGTGGTTGCACAGAATGGGACAAGAAAGCATAGGTAAGACTAAAGTGGATCGCAGAGGAAGATTAGAAGATTTGGAGCTTGAAAAAACTTCCCAACAAATCCCACCGACAACATACAACGAAAAGACATGAAAATATGACAATAAAACAATACCAACGTAAACATGCTCACCTAAACCAGCAAAGATAACCCAGTAGAACCCAACCACAAGCTATGCAAATAGACTGATAAATGTTACAACGACAAAAAAGTTCTACCAATGCAGATACACAATACAACAGGAAGGAAACAACAGTAAAAAAGAATAAATAGACCCAATATCGACAGATCTAGGAACTGCTAATGGGAGAATCGGTCACTGGCATCGCCTGCCGATTGACATTGCATTAGGCCAAAGAGCTTCAACGTAACACTACTTTTGATAGAGAAGCAAGGAACTGGGGGCATGCAAACGTGGATGGAGAGAAAGTGGACGGTTTGCACTAAATTGATTCACAAGGAAAAACTAGATCTGAAAAAACCCAGCAAGAGGTGGCCAAAAACCAGACAAGCTCAACCAGCTATCCCGATTTGGAACTCAAGAGCATCTGGTTATGCCACAGAAGCAGCAGCAAGATTAGATCTGAACGAGGGAAGAAGTAGTGAATCAATCTAGGGTTCGTGCAGAAAACCATGATGACAAAAGCTGAGGGAGGAGAGAGGGCGAGAAGACGATTTGATAAGGAAAGAATTGAAGATGAGCAGAAGTTGAGCGCAAGAGGAGGCTATAAGGGAATACGGAGAAAAGAAATGACTACATTCGCCATTAACAGTTTTTCTTCACGAACGAATAAAGAAGAACCATATTATGTGGAAATGACAGTTGTAAAAAACCTTTACTACAACTGGCATTTTGTGACAGTTGTTAAATTAAAGTTGTAACATGGTGTTTTTGTCGTAGTGGAAGAGATTGGAGAACTGGGAATGAATGAGCTTCGCTGTTGCCTCCAGAAAATGTGAGCAAAAGAGTGGGGTCTAGCCATTTATCTATAGGCATAGAAATTACCATGAACCGTTAGATTTAATTCTAGAAAAATCTGTTCATTAATATTATTATATAAAACCCTAGTCGCCACTGGAAACAACGACCAGAAGGTCGCTCCTAGTGGTCGATCGCACGGTCGACTCTCAGCTCTATCTCTCTGATTGTCCTACCTCCAATGAGGGAAAGTGATATATGGTAATAAATACAAAAATATTCTGTTTAATTATTTTTTGTTCGTTTTCGTATTTCATTCGTAACTTTTTCACACGGACTCCATTCGTGAATTTCCAAACATTAAAGTTGACCAAAATTCCATCATCAACGCAATGGTGCAAGTTTCGTTGTTAAATTCCATCGTTTGCAAAATTTTCATTTTTAGAATATAACTAAATAACTAACATAATTATCATCAAATTCTGGGTTATTACATATTTCCCTCCTTAAAAGAAATTTCACCTCTAAATTTTACCAATGACTAAGTTACTGTGCTGACACCTAATTATCTTATACTACACAATTAACATGTGTACATCCAATTTTGCAATCAAATGTGCGCATGTGCACAGTGGGCATAATGAGTTACAATCAGAAAATATGCATGCATAATGATTCAAAATCAGATCCTCTTATATGTACACATTTTATTTTGAAAAAATAATACAAACATCATAAAATATACTGGCAGTTCTGTATGAATGCAACATTTGAAAACTCTTTTCATCCAAAATCCTTACACGACTACGACTAGAAGTGTGAAGCAACAATTTTTTCATCCAAATCCAATATACAACATGTCAACGCATCTAAAATCATTTTATATTAATTTATCCTACATCGGAAAAAGAAATTAAAGCGGAGAATTTAGCATTCTAATAACTTACTAATCTTCCAATTCTCGTTCTACAGTGGAATTTTACCTCAGTTGCCCTAAAATACCCCAAAAATTTCCATATATAAAAATGCAAAGGAGGCTTAAAACAATCTCTAAAACATAAAACGAGTTAAATAATAACTCGTGTGCGTCGTCGCCAAGGTATGAAAACAACATTTCCGAAATTAAAACAGCTTTTCTCCTTGTTACCATTATCGCTTTTAATGCATCCTCGCCCCTAGTGCACCAATAAAACCGCACAACCAATATTCCAAAGTTGCCCTAATGCTTTACGTATGACCACAAAATCAAAATTTCCTGTAATAACGAATTTCCACTTCTTAAAATTCATGTAAAATTTGGAATCTTTTGCTTCTTTTTGGTATTATTTTTGTTTTCATGTATGATTCGTACAAAAACTAGGATTTGGTAACATGTGGCTACAATATATAAATTCATGTTTTTGCATAAATCAGATTTATAATAATATGGAAAGAAAGCAAATCAGACCAAAAACCAAACATATGATTTTTTTCCTTGTCCAAATAACATTTACAAAAAGTTTCAAACATTATTTTGTAGAAACTTAAATAAATTAGGTCAGCGTAGAAGGAGGTCGGTTACAAAGAAAGTGCGAAATCGAAACCATACACAAAACTAAAAAATAAATTTTAGCTTAAAAGGAACAAGCGACAAACGATAATAATACACATGATGAAAAAACGCTAAAACCTGTCCTTCGCTAAAATTTATCTATCACAGAAAACTATTTTTTCTAGCTCTAGAATAATTGTTAGTTAGATAAAGAAAAATGAGATTTCATTTCTGTTTCAAATTACAGGTAGGCATAAATGACACGGAGTATTTCAAAACAACCGAAATCTCATTTCATCGTCGTGTGATTTTCAAAGGCAACATACTAGCAATTACAAGCACAAACTACCACCAAAACCAAGATATAATTGTTGGAAAGAGAAAAGAACAAAGATAATAATACCGAAACTCTAAAACATTGCCTATAAACAATGAAACATCTTGCTCCATGGCTGGACTGTGAACCATTTCCATGACTTTCGACTAGTCATGTCATCGTAGCAAAATGCTCAATCCCAAGTTTCAGACAATGTTGGTTTTGTTTGAGGTTTCCACATCACCACTCTCTCAAAAGAGAAATTTAGCGATGATAAAAGAAACTACTACCAAAATTACTTTCCACGGAGATTCACCCATCATTATCTGAGGACTAAAGTGGATAGGTGAAAATACAGAAAGTAACTCCATGAAACAACATATAGGAACAACAAGCTGAATCAAAGACGATGTGTTAATAAATAATGGTCACACCATGGATCAAAGCAAAGATGGATTTCTACATCGTAAGACAAATATAGTAGTAACTTCCCATTTTTTGAATAATATGCTAAATGAGTCACACATCCACAGGGCAGTTTGGACATAGATTACCTAATTCAAAAACCTAACTTTAGGAAAAAGAAATCTACTGCAAATCCTCTGAAGTCGGTCGAACCAATGATCATTCAAGTCCGCATAAAACACGGATGCCTTTAAAATCTCATCAAGAATCTCCTTAGAAAACCATCAGAAGACGTCTCAATCTTCACCTCCGAAACAACAATCCCATTCAAAAATATCGAAAGAAAGGACCGATGCAAATCCTACTACTACGACTTATTTTTTAGCCTTAAAGCATTGGAACCTTATGCTCATTCCAACCCAACCAAATGGTCTCTCTAGGGATGAGACCTAGATGACAAGAGGAAGATCGGATAGAGCAAGTAGGTGTTATGGGATAAGAAATGATCGGAGAGAAGAAATTGGGTTTATATCTTGGAGTAATAATGGGGAGAGATCTAATACGCAAACTAGAATGGAAAAGGAGGGGATGAGGAGACTACGAAGAAAGAGAAGAAGAATAAAGATATGATTCTTGTAACGACCCAACTTTCGAACACATCGGAAGTCGTGCCATTAATAAGAATAAGAATAGAAAAAAAATAAAATCACAGAAATATAAAAATCTCACAGCGGATTTTTTTTTACAAAAGATAATACTTCATATTATTACACAGCGGAATATATTACATCAGAGCATACTGAATCTGGTGATACAAGCCATTCATAGTACATCTGTAATTATACATATTATAGATGACTAACTTGCAGACTTATAATTATACAATAGATAAGGTCAGTACACCAGCACACAGAAAATCTCCATCCAGCTTCTCAAGTTTTTCCAAATATTGATTCACTTGTCTATTCATAACAAGTGTTATGAATACCCAAGAGTTTAAGGAAAACACAGAAAAATAAACTCCAGGTCAGTCAGGGGACTGGTATAAGTAAACAGTTTAAAACAAATAAAAATATCTCATAAGACCACGCCGTGAATTCCTCCGCCACCAAACAAAGTTTTGAAGGGACCAACTTACGCGATCTGTTAGGTATACTTTGTCAGACATTCGTCCATACAAGTTGTCCTGGGACTGGACAAACCGAAGGCACTATTCAAAAATAGTCCTTGTATCTCGCCGTCTTCAATTTAAAAATCTCTGACGCGCGGCGTATAATCAAATCAAAGTGAAATATTTATTTCGGCCTCTTTGAAAAGATTAACGAACATTTTTCCTTTTAAATTATAAATCTAACATGATTATAATCTAATTTGCATATATAATTCCAGTCAAATTAAACAGTATAAAACCATCTGGTCTCTATCTGGTTATTTTGATCATCTTTTCAAAACGGCCAATTTTAGTGTGTGCGTCGCACACGGTCTTTCTTTTCGTTTTGCTTGTCACTTCTAAAAATAAATACTTACATTATTCTTCTTTAGAAAAAAATATTACTCATCATTATCCCTCAATCTGATTATCCATAATTGACTTAAATTAAGATTAAATCATTTATTTTACAACTTTTACACTTGGTATTTTTCCTCGTTAAATTTTCCCTTTGATCCTTCATTCTTGAATTACTTATTCCTCTTTCTATACTGATAAAGTTCCCCCTTTTAATTTATCAGTCTAACCATGATTAAAAACATTATTCACAGTCCTTGTCTTTAAAAAGTACAGAACTGTTCATGATCAGTTTCTTATATCAGATATTTTAGATATCAGATAAAAACTGACAAATTTTAGCGTATGTGTCACATACGGTTTTCTACCTTGTTTTGCTCAAAATCTAAAATATCTCATCAGAAAATAAATTCTAATTTAAATTATAAAATAAATTTATAATTTCATAAAATATAGTCCTTGTTTGACTTCTCGTCCTTTGTCAAAACCATACTCGATCTTCTACACTTGATCGACTTCTTTCGACTTTAGAGTTTAAATATTCCATTAGAAAATCATTTCTAATTCTCCTTTATAAATTAAATTTATAATTTAATTTAAAGTTACAGTTTCTGTATTTATTTTTCAGTTTCTGACAAAACTGCGTTCTAATCCTGATTCACTTCTTCTTCATTTACTGGCTAATTAAATAAAAATTCTATTTTTATTTAAATATTTATTTTTCCTATTTTATTAAATCATTATTCAATTTAAAAACTAATTTAAATTAATAATTTATTTAAAAATCTTTGTTTAAAAGTTAAAAATAGTAAAGTACCACATTGAAAACATAGGCGCGCCCCTTGCCAAATCACCCGAAACACCATATTTTTAGCTTGCCTGATCACCTTGCTATTTTGCCAAAGTACCATATTGCAATTCCATGTAAATCCCCTTGCACTCGACATCCATCTATTCGTCAACATTGCACACACAGCACAGTACACGTGCAAGTGCACACTCAGCCTGGCCACAATCCACCACCTCCGACTGCTCAGGCAAGTCGCCTTCCACCTCCAGACCTCGCCACCAACCTCAGGTCCGATCATCAGCACCTACATTGTGATTTCACTATGCAACTTCATTTCCAGCAAAACAGTGTCATCGGGGAAAATGGCTGCTGCGCCTCGTCAGGACCATGAGCCACCACCACCTCGCTGCCACACCATCACCAGACCATGACGCTTCTTCCCCCCCCCCCCCCCAGGCGAAGAGCAGTCACCACGTTTTCAAACCGAACCCAAATACCCCAATAAACCCTATTTCCACTAATTTCTCAAAATCAAAACATTTAAAAATTAAGCTAGCATTTTTCCCTGATTTCCTGATCCCAGATGAAGCTCCACCATCATCCACGTGGCCTCCCAGGATTTAGATGATCGGAATTTTCCCAAAACCCCAATCCTGATCATCTTCGAATTTCTGATTATATATGCCATTAAAAATCACGAGACCACTTTCAAAAATCATTATTTTATTTAGGGATTCCATCCATGTATTCAAATCTATTTTATACGAGATTTGGGATTTTAGTTAACCAGAGAGCTTCCTGTTGCTTTCTGGTTTTAAGTAACAGGATGTTTTTAAAGTGTTTTTACTTTCTCTTTTGTTTGTAAATGGTTTGATTGTGTTATAGTGGTATGATCCTATCCTGACATTACTGTAATGACCCGCATTGGCAGAGGTATTATGATTAATTTATTTTATTATATCAATGGTGGTTTAGTGAATCTAATGGTCGTGGAATTAAATAATGATGAATATTTAATTAAAATAATAAATTAAATAATATATTTAATTCTGAAATAATCAGAATTTGCTGAAATGGCGATATGGTGTGAACCGGATCATCTGTGATATGTAATTCAGTTTGGAATTTGAATTTGAATAACGAATATATTCAATCGTCGACAATTGAACGTATAGTTTATAATATAAACGAGCTCGAAATGGCGCTGCAGTTCACTATTTGGCGATCTGAACTTCAACTGAATGTACAAGATTCGTTTTAAGCTGGATTTCTGTGAAACAAGAAACGTGTGGAGCTAGTGGAGTATATCTTTCTAGTGGAAGAGAAAAATCGGGATTTCGTCGTATAGATTTTGATGTATGTCCAAATCAAATTTTAGAAAAGTCGTTGTGGAATTCCTTTATAATTTATAAAGGAATTATTTATATTTTAAAAAGGAAATTCAATATAAATCGAATATCGATTTAATCGGGATTTGAAATATCGAGCTAGAAATTCATATAGGGATATTCTAGAGCTGTATGGTATTCCACTGTGAATATAGACGATAATATTTATTTTTAAAATATTTAATTTAATTATATTTAAATATATTTATATATTTAAATATATTTATATATTTAAATGGGTCATCCAGAGCTTTAAAAATACGCTGTGTGAGCATACGAAGTCGGAATTCGACGAAACTAGTTTTGTTGGATCCGCAATGTCAAATAGTTGGTAGATGTCAAGTTTCGTGATTTTTAGAGTCACTGTGTGGTCGTACAGATTTTTAGAGTGGAAAATAGTCAATATTCTGACGGTTAGAAATACGCTGTGTGAGCATACGGAGTCGGAATTCGACGAAACCAGTTTCGTTGGGACCGTAATGTCGAGCTCTAGCTACATGTCCAGTTTGGTGATTTTTAGGTATCGTATGTAACCATGGTGATTTTTAGAAAGCAAAAACGTATATAAAAAGATAAAATAAAATATCCTAACAAAATGAATGGACTAAACAAAGGCCACACACACATACGTTTCCATCCACACAAAGATATCATCATCAGTATAAATCATCTCAAGCCGCCGCAGTATTTCCTTTGATTCAAACACAAAAACGCAGCAATGAAATCAAAGAAAAAAATCCAAACAAATCAAAAGAAATGCTATAAATCAAAAATCGATATGCTATGAGATCCTGCAGGCATTCGCTACGTTCTGGTAGTCGAATCGATGGGTTCAAACGTCCTTCTCTTCACTGGAAGTATACGCTGTGAGGCTAGGGTTAGGTTTATTGGCTAACACAAGCGTCGAGGATCGAATTGGATGTTGTTTTCGATCTCAGCAGGTGATTTAGCAGCTTGTATGTACTTGTGGTGGATTTCCGTCGAAATAGATGTCGATCTGTGCCTGTAACTGAGCATCGACGAACAGCAAGTCGCGAGCGAGAAGACGAGCGCGAGTTGGACGATGAGCACCAGGAGTTGAAGAGCACGGAAAGGAAAAGAGGATGGAGTTTTCGGTTTTAGGATTTGTTGAGTAACGGAGGAGGTAGAAGGATCGAAAGATTTGGGAATTTGCTGTGTTTGAATACTGGGTAGGGACGGAAGTGTTTGGGGAAGATAAAGGTGCGGTCTTGGGCCAAAACGGTGATGGGCTGCTATGGATCTAGGGGTAAAGACCATATGGCAAATTAATTTAATTTAAGTTTTATTTAAAATTCGAATTAAAACATATTAACTTCGTAATCGAATATCTTGGTCATATGAAATCAGTTTGACAAGCCGTAAGTTGCGTTGGGATCGTAGGGACGGGAGCAACACAATGGGACTGACCGCGAGTCAATCCGAGCTCGTTACAATTTATGGCGAAATAAATTGTCCGACTGAATCAAATAACGCAAACCGTTAATTAACGGTTAACGCGCAAATGTGAGTAAATCTCACCAACTCTGAACAGTTTATAAATTCATGTTGTATTTTTAGAACTATTAGATATTGGCTGATTGACTGTATGTTGACTGTTTGATTGAACTGCTAGTCAGTTAGTTGAATTTCTATATTTGATTTTGTTTAACAGAATGTATCATATAGAACTGAAAGTGATGTTAACTATATTGTTTAACATCTGTGATGCAGGGAGACAGGTTGGAGGAATCCAACTGGGTTCCTCAACATTTATTTACTGTTTTCATATATTGTGATATATGATGTGTTATATAATCTGTTATGGATTATGTGTGTTGGAATGATGTGGATCATTGTTATTCGATATTGTAAATATCATAAAGACCCTGGGATGTAAAAAGAATTATTTCAATGTATATTGAAATAAAAAGGGATTTTATAAAATCAACAGATTTTATAAAAGGAAATATTTCGAAAATAAATAAAAGGGATTTTATAAAATCAACAGATTTTATAAAATCAACAGATTTTATAAAAGGAAATATTTCGAAAATAAAAAAAGGGGGAAAATGTTTTTTAAACGAATAGAGTTTTATAAAAGGGAAATCATTTGTAAAGTGAAGAACTGTTACTAAAAGTAAATCTTTATAAATGAATAGTTTATTCGAATAGAATAAAGGAGTTAATCGATGTTAGTTAATCGATTAGTGTTAAAGTTAAAAGGAGTTAATCGATGTTAGTTAATCGATTAGTGTTAAAGTTAAAAGGAGTTAATCGATGTTAGTTAATCGATTAGTGTTAAAGATAAAAGGAGTTAATCGATGTTAGTTAATCGATTAGTGATAAAGATAAAAGGAGTTAATCGATGTTAGTTAATCGATTAGTGATAAAGTTAAAAGGAGTAAATCGATGTTAGTTAATCGATTAGTGTTAAAGTTAAAAGGAGTTAATCGATGTTAGTTAATCGATTAGTGTTAAAGTTAAAAGGAGTTAATCGATGTTAGTTAATCGATTAGTGTTAAAGATAAAAGGAGTTAATCGATGTTAGTTAATCGATTAGTGATAAAGATAAAAGGAGTTAATCGATGTTAGTTAATCGATTAGTGATATAGTTAAAAGGAGTAAATCGATGTTAGTTAATCGATTAGTGTTAAAGTTAACAGGAGTTAATCGATGTTAGTTAATCGATTAGAGTTAAAGTAAAAGGAGTTAATAGAATATAGTTTACTCGAATAAAGTTAGTAAATCGAATATAGTTTATTCGAAAGGGGTTAAGTGAATAGAGTAAATCAAATAGAATAAATCGAATATAGCTATTCGAAGGAGGGTTAAGTAAGGAAGTTAGTAAAAGGGATATAAGTGAACTTTGCCTATTTCAAAGTTAGAAATGTTGTTCAGTTAAGGTCTGAGAGGTAGTTTTATCCCAACTTGATTGGCTTCGTTTTTAACTAAGGAATAGTTAAGGTTCGGCAGTAAAGAAAATGGTTTGAGTTGGCATCGCAATGGTTTGTTTAAACATCTGTCTAAGTCCAATGAAGAAGCTTTGGAAATGTTTTCCAAATAAGAAACCAGAAATGTTTTCTAATAAAGGAAACAAGAAATGGAAATGTTTTCCATTGTTAATAACGTATATTTTCCAAATTTAGAAAATAAGAAATGTTGAATATAGGGAAACAGGAGATGAAAAAAATGAACTAAGGAGATGAATGTTAAATGATGTTTGATTGATATAAATTTCCATTTGGAAATAATATCATTGGTTGCACACCTGTTTTTCTTCGATAGTTAAATCACAGACTATCGAAGTTTTGACCATTTTAACGTTGTTAATATGGAGAGACCGGTTGGATTATTATCCAAAGAACCACTCTGTATTGGCATAAGCGTTGCGAATCATATATGCCAAATTAAATTGAAGACGGAGTTATGCAAGGGCTATCCTGTTTACAGAATAGTACCTTCGGTTCATCCTGTTCCTGGGTGACTTGTATGGACGGATGTCTGACAGAGTATGTCCAGACGATCACGTATATTGATTTCTCCAACTGTACCAAGAGTGGAAGCGGAGAAGGAAACTTCTTTTAGCGAACGCGTAATGTATGGTTGAGGACGTCAATCGGTGATTTGATGGATTTGACGATGTGGCATTCAAAAGTGAATCTGGTATGATGATAAAGCGTAGCTTCTAGCCTCATCATCCGGTAAATGACAGAAATCGGGCAGGCAGCATGGCTAAGTCGGTCGCACCGAAGTAGGGTGTATAATCACCTGATCTAGAGTTTCATTTACTTCTAAAAATCTATTGTTGATGCTGTCCCATTCGGGAAACGGTTGTTGATCCCAACTGTTGGTGATATACATTCGATACACTCAAGCGAAATGAGTGGTCGGTCATGTGTGGTCGGGTTGCAAGATGTTCTTGTTGAACCCAGTGTATTCCTCTCTAGAGGTACACAAGCGAAAGGTGGTTCCATACCTTGTCATAGTTGGAAATCCATTACCCAATACGTGCTTGCGGTTTTGATTGTATACTATATATGTAGAACGTGAGATGAAAGCGTTTCTGCTAGATGATTATATATACTGTGATTGATAGACATTATTATAATATCAAAAGGTTTTTGATATAAAGATATTTTGGATTCTCATAAGGGAAAAACCCGTTCCGTTATACGGCGTGGTCTTATGAGATATCGTTTACACGTTCGAACTGTTTTTAAACTGTTTTACTCATACCAGTCCCATGACTGACCCGGAGTTTACTTTGTTGTTTTCCCTAAAACTCTTGGGTGCCTAAATTTGTACGGGCAGTCAAGTAGTCGGGATTTACAGATATACTGGAAGAGCTGGAGCAGGAGGCTTCAGGATCATATAGCTATTATTATTCCGCTGTGTTGTAAGTGCTGTACTTTGATAATGATGTGTATATTCAAGTACAGATGTATATTTCAAGTTATGTTATATATATTATATGTTATTCGTTCCGCTGTGTGGTTCGTGTTACTCTGATGTTGTGTTCTTCTTCTTCTTCTATTCTAAGTTTCTATCTTATCTATTCTCACCCTCTAATTTCTTTCACTAATTACCAGGATTTTTCGGTGTTTTGGTTATCGACATCGTGTTTATGTCGATAACCAAAGTCGCTCGAAATCCGGGTCATTACAATTACCCTAAACCCATCTACTTTGGTGTATTAATCAATGATCATAAGTTTTTGAATGATTTTAAAACTGGAACAATACAATAGGTTTTGCTACCTTTCAGTATGAGTGTCTTAAGCAAAATGAAAATAAATCAAACAAAGTGCCTAACTTAGTTTTGTTTAAGCAAGGAGGTGATTCAACCCACGTTTGCTCTCAACAAAACAAACAACAAATATCTAGACCAACTCGACAGTTCAAAAACAGAAATCATAAATTTTTAAACAGAAATTTGAAATAGTTTTACTCACTTCTGTTTTTATTCACAGAAATTGTTTTAAGTGTTGACATTTGTTTTATATCAACAACAAATCCATATACAACTGTTATAGATGATATACTACATACCCGAGTATATATACAAGCTTAACCATTAGCAACCATTCAATAGAAATTACAGTAAAGATTGAAAAAAGAGTAATAGTTGAGTTTACTCACATTAGAAAGCTTGATACCCTTAGGCTTTACTCCTCTTTACTGATCAAATATAAGTGCTGGTATGGTGTGAGTAAGTGTGTGTGCTCAGGTCTTTATATAGTGGTAGGGAGTCCTTAAAATAAATCATTTTTAAGATTTTGAAAAGTGACAATTGATGGACAAAACAGAAAATCTCTTTTCTCTTGCCAAATCACAACACCACTCCCAAGTTCACATGGCTTAGCTCAGCCAATCTTCACTCTAAAACTCCTATGCACATGGCCTCTTTCCCCCTATGCCAACCACCACTTTTTACCTATTGGTTCTTGTGAATTGTCACACCATATATGCAAATGATCTTTCACAAATCATTCTTGGTTTTCAAACAAATTAAAACATCATTTTTGTACCATTTAAAATCAGTTTGCCTTGGGTTTTTAAATCAAAATTCTCATATGTCAACATGATTTAACCACAACCATATAAATATTTTTACTTGCCTTTCAAGGCAAAACAAAATCTGAAAGTTTTGGTACAAGCATGATCTCGGCCATGTGAGTTTATGCAAGGAAAAATCTTAACAAAAAACCATTTCTTAAGTGCTTAACTTGTGTAGGAAGGATCTATGGTATATACACAAGATTTGGCATAGCACATATTTTGTGACAAAATGAATATGTTTTTGGGAAAAATAAAAGAGAGGAAAAATTCAGAAAATCTGAAAATGTATAAACAAGAATGATTTGCCATGTGCAAGTGCATATGCTTTCAAATTCCTATTCTAGTGTTTTCTAGTGTAGGTGCATCTTTATGTGCATATTCATGAAAATGTAAGTAAAGAAAGGAAATATGTAAGCAAAGAGATGATGGGATTTTTTTATGTTTTATTATGATGCATAAGTGAAACAAGCATGTTCATTTGATCTTGCTCTTGCCAACAAAACATGGTTTGGTCAAGAATGCTTTATTGTAAAAAAAAACAAGAAATTTACTTAAGAAAAATATAAGGCTTTAAAATCCTTTTAAAAATGAATGAACAAAATACATAAAAAGGAAAAGTGGGTTTTTATAATGCTATACACATGTGTTATTATCCATACATAAGAAAAATGAATTTTTAAACAAACGTTATACATTACATGCTATTATACATGAATTTTAACTCGTATTTAATTACGTACTTACGATCAAGTATTATCTGTGTTAGTGATGTGTAAAAAGTCCGGGTCATTACATTCTATCCCCCTTATAAAAATTTCGTCCCCGAAATTTGTAACTGGTAGATTAGAGTTATCGACTTATATATAAATAATTAACACACATCAGAAATATCCTATTCAAAACCAAAAATATCTACCCAAATTCCCTTTTTAACTCATCGGTCAATTAACTCCATTAAGTATTATCCAAAATCTTCATTCACGTACTTAACGATCTCCATTTCGGGACTCACTGATTCACAAATCGATCAGTTCACATTCCCTGAGTCCATATCCAATGAATACTTAAGTCCAGCCTTAATTTCAGGAAATCCAAATTTTACTTCAATTTAAAATTCTAACTTGATTTCCTGGTACCAATATGAGAGGATATTATTCTAATTCAAGCCAACTATATTTAATTTATCTTCAGGCTGCCCCTGATTAATTAACTCCTTTTATCCTGCCGGACTGGTGCAACTTCCTCTACTGTTTCTCTTTGATCTTGGGATCCAGTATTACGACCAGTAACAGTGGATGATCCTCTAGCTCGACCCCTTCGTCCTCGGTTACTCATCTTAATCACCTGAATGTAACAGGTCGTCAATCCCGACTTGATTGGATATAACTAACTTAGGTATACCATCCAAGTTGATTTATTTTAAATTTATTTTAAATTTTATAAAAATACGCTCTCTCACGCTCACCCAAAGCCTAGGTAATCAGTAACCTAAGCTCTGATACCAACTGTAGCGACCCAACTTTCGAACACATCGGAAGTCGTGCCATTAATAAGAATAAGGATAGATAGAAGATAAAATCATAGAAATATCAGAATCTCACAGCGGAATTTTTTAACAAAAGATAATACTTCATATTATTACACAACGGAATATATTACATCAGAGCATAATGAATCTAGTGATACAAGCCATTCATAGTAGATCTGTAATTATACATATCATAGATGACTAACTTGCAGACTTATAATTATACAATAGATAAGGTCAGTAGATCAGCACATAGAAAATCTCCATCCAGCTTCTCAAGTTTTTCCAAATCCTGATTCACTTGTCTATTCATAACAAGTGTTATGAATACCCAAGAGTTTAAGGAAAACACAGAAAAATAAACTCTGGGTCAGTCAGGGGACTGGTATGAGTAAACAATTTAAAACAAATAAAAATATCTCATAAGACCACGCCGTGAATACGGAACGGGTTTTTTACCTTATGAGATCAAAACACTTTGTATACTTGAAATCAGATATTATCATAGTATCTGGGTGTTTTCACAAATAATTTAGAATCTAGAAGAATGCTTGCATCTCACATTCTCCTATATAGTATACAAATAAAAACCAATTGGCGCTTAGGGAAATTGGATTTCCAACTATGACAAGGTATGGGACCACCTTCCAATGATGTATCTCTAGAGGCAAATACACCTGGGTTCAACAAGAACGTCTTGCAACCCGACCCTCACATGACCGACCACTCATTTCTCTTGAGTGTATCGAGTGTATATCACCAATGGTTGTGTATGGCAACCATTCCCGAATGGGCAGAATCGATAGATTAAGAAACAAAAGGAATTTCCCAAAATAGGTGTTGCTACACCCTAATGGGAGCGACCCACATAGCCATGTTGCCTGCCCGATTTTTGTCATTTCCTGGGTGTGAGGCTTGAAGCTAGACTTACCTTTTCATCATCACTGTTTTAATTTCTCTGAATGCCACATCGTCAAACCCGTCAA
This sequence comes from Allium sativum, assembly GCA_030737875.1. Taxonomy (NCBI): domain Eukaryota; kingdom Viridiplantae; phylum Streptophyta; class Magnoliopsida; order Asparagales; family Amaryllidaceae; genus Allium; species Allium sativum. The sequence continues at coordinate 731,753,423 of CM060922.1, read as the reverse complement.
ATCACAAATTGATCTCGCCAAAACCACGGGTATAAAGCTAAGAGAAACGAATTCCTCCACCACCAAACAAAGTTTTGAAGGGACCAACTTACGCGATCTGTTAGGTATACTTTGTCAGACATTCGTCCATACAAGTTGTCTTGGGACTGGACAAACCGAAGGCACTATTCAAAAATAGTCCTTGTATCTCGCTGTCTTCAATTTAAAAATCTCTGACGCGCGGCGTATAATCAAATCAAAGTGAAATATTTATTTCGGCCTCTTTGAAATGATTAACGAACATTTTTCCTTTTAAATTATAAATCTAACATGATTATAATCTAATCTGCATATATAATTCCAGTCAAATTAAATAGTATAAAATCATCTGGTCTCTATCTGGTTATTTTGATCATCTTTTCAAAACGGCCAATTTTAGTGTGTGCGTCGCACACGGTCTTTCTTTTCGTTTTGCTCGTCACTTCTAAAAATAAATACTTACATTATTCTTCTTTAGAAAAAAATATTACTCATCATTATCCCTCAATCTGATTATCCATAATTGACTTAAATTAAGATTAAATCATTTATTTTACAACTTTTACACTTGGTATTTTTCCTCGTTAAATTTTCCCTTTGATCCTTCATTCTTGAATTACTTATTCCTCTTTCTATACTGATAAAGTTCCTCCTTTTAATTTATCAGTCTAACCATGATTAAAAATATTATTCACGGTCCTTGTCTTTAAAAAGTACAGAATTGTTCATGATCAGTTTCTTATATCAGATATTTTAGATATCAGATAAAAACTGACAAATTTTAGCGTATGTGTCACATACGGTTTTCTACCTTGTTTTGCTCAAAATCTAAAATATCTCATCAAAAAATAAATTCTAATTTAAATTATAAAATAAATTTATAATTTCATAAAATATAGTCCTTGTTTGACTTCTCGTCCTCTGTCAAAACCATACTCGATCTTCTACACTTGATCGACTTCTTTCGACTTTACAGTTTAAATATTCCATTAGAAAATCATTTCTAATTCTCCTTTATAAATTAAATTTATAATTTAATTTAAAGTTACAGTTTCTGTATTTATTTTTCAGTTTCTAACAAAACTGCGTTCTAATCCTGATTCACTTCTTCTTCATTTATTGGCTAATTAAATAAAAATTCTATTTTTATTTAAATATTTATTTTTCCTATTTTATTAAATCATTATTTAATTTAAAAAATAATTTACATTAAAATTTTATTTAAAAATCGTTGTTTAAATGTTAAAAATAGTAAAGTACCACATTGGGTAAAGTACCACATTGAAAACACAGGCGCGCCCCTTGCCAAATCACCCGAAACACCATATTTTTAGCTTGCCCGATCACCTTGCTATTTTGCCGAAGTACCATATTGCAATTCCATGTAATTCCCCTTGCACTCGACATCCATCCCTTCATCAACATTGCACACACAGCACAGTACACGTGCACACTCAGCCTGGCCACAATCCACCACCTCCGACTGCTCAGGTAAGTCGCCTTCCACCTCTAGACCTCGCCACCAACCTCAGGTCCGATCATCAGCACCTACACCGTGATTTCACTGTGCAACTTCATTTCCAGCAAAACGGTGTCATCGGGGAAAATGGCTGCTGCGCCTCATCAGGACCATGAGGCACCACCACCTCGCTGCCACACCATCACCAGACCACGACGTTTCTATCCCCCCTGACCGCACTTTCCTAACCCCCCAGGCGAAGAGCAGTCACCACGTTTTCAAACCGAACCCAAATACCCCAATAAACCCTATTTCCACTAATTTCTCAAAACCAAAACATTTAAAAATTAAGCTAGCATTTTTCCCTGATTGCCTGATCCCAGATGAAGCTCCACCATCATCCACGTGGCCTCCCAGGATTTAGATGATCAGAATTTTCCCAAAACCCCAATCCTGATCATCTTCGAATTTCTGATTATATATGCCATTAAAAATCACGAGACCACTTTCAAAAATCATTATTTTCTTTAGGGATTCCATCCATGTATTCAAATCTATTTTATACGAGATTTGGGATTTTAGTTAACCAAAGAGCTTCCTGTTGCTTTCTGGTTTTAAGTAACAGGATGTTTTTAAAGTGTTTTTACTTTCTCTTTTGTTTGTAAATGGTTTGATTGTGTTATAGTGGTATGATCCTATCCTGACATTACCCTGAACCCATCTACTTTGGTGTATTAATCAATGATCATAAGTTTTTGAATGATTTTAAAACTGGAACAATACAATAGGTTTTGCTACCTTTCAGTATGAGTGTCTTAAGCAAAATGAAAAAAAATCAAACAAAGTGCCTACCTTAGTTTTGTTTAAGCAGAGGAGGTGATTCAACCCACATTTGCTCTCAACAAAACAAACAACACATATCTAGACCAACTCGACAGTTCAAAAACAGAAATCAGAAATTTTTAAACAGAAATTTGAAACAGTTTTACTCACTTCTGTTTTTATTCATAGAAATTGTTTTAAGTGTTGACATTTGTTTTATATCAACAACAAATCCATATACAACTGTTATAGATGATATACTACATACCCGAACATATATACAAGCTTAACCATTAGCAACCATTCAATAGAAATTACAGTAAAGATTGAACAAAGAGTAATAGTTGAGTTTACTCACATTAGAAAGCTTGAGACCCTTACACTACAAGAAAAATACCCTTTTGCAACTAGCTATTTGCAACAGGCGACACATGACAGTTGCAGTACATGATATTTAGCAACAGATCTATTATAGCAGTTGCAATAGATGAGATTTAGCAACAGGCATTTTCTTTCAGTTGCGAAAAACATATTTTTAGCAACTACACTTCCCTTCCTGTTGCAAAAACATACTTTTTGCAATTGTCTTTCCATAACAGTTGCAACAAATATATTATTTGCAACTACGCTTCTAAGCCAGTTGCGAATAAATATCTTTAGCAACTATTTTCGCCACTTGCAATAGCTGTATTTTTTTACAACTAGTAAAGCCTGTTGCGAAAAACCTACTATTAAAAATAAATATCAACTTTTAAAGATTAACTTTTAATAATTAATTTTAGATAGTTTATATTAAATGATTAGCTATTAGTAATTATATAATAATTAATATTAATATCTAATATTTATTAGTTATTAATAAATTTTAAGTATTATAAAGTGATATTTATTACTGGTAATTAAATAATAATTAACACATAAAAAATAATAATAAAATAAATACATAATTAATAAATAATAATATATATTAATCACAAGTTATAATTAAATAAGTAATTATTTAGAATAATGCCTAATAACATTATTTAGTAATTAGTTTTTAAAGAAATATCAAGCAGTAATATCTATTATTTAATTTGGACCATTTCTCGATTTGTGCGTGCCATCCTTGCGCAGGGGCCATGCTAATCTTCTCTGTATCGTTCCAATTTAATCGGATGTCCCCAAAGGGACAATATCTATTATTTAATAATTTTAATTGATAAAAATATTCAATATTTAAAAATGAAATAATTAATAAATAAAAATCAAAATTTAACAATTTCGAGATAAAATTTTGAAACTTTCATAAAATTCAAAAATAAATAAAATCCAAAATAAATAACAGTTAATAATTATAGATAAATTTTAATAATTAGTATTATATATATAATAATTATTGTTAATAATACATTGTATATACATAAGAATCAATGTTTATTATCAAAATTCTTTGATCCATTTCGAACCATAAGCACCAACCGACGATGATGTAAATTATATCCAAATCAATAGATGTTTAAAAATGGTCATAGACTACCAACCGTGCCTCTGTTTAGCTGTAAAAGTCATCTATCATTCCTGTGTTAAGACAAAGTTGAAGTTGCATCTTGGAACCCGCCTCGTTAATTAAAGTGGACGGCGGTAGCTAAAATTTCACGTTGAACTACCCATTCCACTTCCCGTCTCATTCATCAATCGAGATCCCCTTTCAAACCCTAACCCTAAATCTTAAATCAACCAATCAAATTTCAGCTGCTCATCTTGTTTCTTCTTTCACCCTTTCTCCATCGCCGCGTTTGAGTTCCCCTCGCCCTTTCCTCTTCCATTGCTCCCACCGAAACGTTTGTCCTCAGTCTCTGACCTTTGGTTTCCAAGCCACTCCATTTCGTACTTCCGCCTATTCCACTAGAATCGCGTCTACTCGTTCACCAATTTTATCCCAGTTTTGTCCAGTAGAAATGAATCTGCTTCAAAGCCTAGGATTTACCCCAATTTTGTCAGCTTTTTCTTCATACATAAACAAACGGTTGGCTGTTGTGGATCTAAAGGACAGAGCATCAGTCATTTTCTCCAAGTTTGTCATACTCTTTCCTTCTCCCTTGCAATAGTTGGAAGAATCCTAAATTGAGAGCGATTGATCTTCTCGAATTGGAAATTTTGAAAGATGGGAAAACGTTTGGCTGTTTGCTGATCTGAAGGACAACGAAGTGGTAAGCCTGACCCTTTTTTTCATTGTTGTTGAATATTTCGTAGGATTTTTTTATCTTTTTTTTTTGGTTGAATATTTCTTTGGCAGCATCTATTGATTTGCCATTGTAGAAACAAAGCAAAAAAAAAAAAAATTATTACCAGTTTTGTCTGATCAACAGAACTTTTGACATTATCCAGATTTACGGTATTTAAGCATGTACTGGCAGCTTCTCACCAACAGGATAAGTCACAGTGCTGTTCTTTCAGATAAGTTAGTTTAGCGATGGATTAAAGTTTCGATTTCCTACCATGTTTCCATGTTTTCTTCTGTAATTATGCTGGGTTCTATCTGAAATCCTTTCGATCTATCCTTATCCGAAAGTAAAAACTTTCGATTAGGGTTTTGTAGAGTGAAAAGGCTTAATTAATAGTGTTTTTGAGTCATTTTGCTGCTTTTATTGTTTGCGGTGCAGCAAATTAAAACCCCAAAAGTAGTTTCAATAGTCAATTTTAGTTAAGTGTCGTAGATTTAGATTGATATGAACCAATGATGGCATGAATATCTTTGAGACCTGATATCATAATGAATATCTTTGAGACCTGATATCATACTGTGATGACACCTATAATAAGCATTATTGCTGAGGATCTATATTTTCTATGTATTTATCATTTTATTTGTTAAGTAATATGCGTGATAAAAGAAGGATGATGAAATGCACTGGGCTCTGATCCATGTGAACACATAGAAACCTGACAGAAATACATCTGCCTAGAAAGCATTGTCTGACTTACGTGTACTTCAGTTTTGGATCAATGATGGTTATTTGCTGTTGAGAATCATGAATGAAATATTATTCGTCTAGTAGTTCATATGGTTTGGTTTAAATGTCTGGCTGGATTGAGTTGAGTATGTAGGGTCTTTCTACTCTAGATTTTGTTATGCAAAACCTACCATGATGGATTTTTTCCTTTGGTTCGTATAGCGTTTTCAAATGTTATGAACATCATTCTAATCGTCTCATCCTATTCAGTATTTGAGCATATGATGTTAATCGTCTCGGTTCTTTCTTAAATCAGGATTTTTATTTGCTACCCATTACAAAAAAGATGATGTTATTAGTTCAAAATGCTTATGTAGGTAGTATGACTGGAACTGTGTTTGTCATTCCATGATTGAATATCTCAGTAGATTTCGGTTATGAATAGTTGTAAATGTTAAAGTAAATTTCAAGGGTTAGTTTTCTGTGAATACTACACTACGCATGCTTATTTTCTTGTCTGTGCAATAACGTGTTTTTTCCCCTCTGACAGAGGAGAATGGATTAAACTATACACCTGATAAGATTTTAGTAAGCAATGGAGCTAAACAGTGTATTGAGCAAGCAATTTTTGCAGTTTGTTCTCCAAGAGATTAGGTAAATCACTGAATATATCTGAATGCTTGTTGCCAAGTTAAAGCTTCATTGGTTTGTATCAACTATCTGCCATTGTAAAATTCCTATTATCATCTACAATGGTATATTATTTAATATATTTTTATCATCAAATTTTCTTTTTTCCAGTTTTTGTTTCATAAGCACCAATATTTTTCAAAATAGATAGGTTGAAAGCACTCAGTCTCTTTAATATCTTGCTCATAACTTCACACGTCATCGTTATTACATATCTTGAACAGGTAATAATACAAGCACTGTACTGGGTCAGTTATCCTGAAATGGCTGATTGGCTGATGCAAAACCAGTTATTATCCCAACAGACATATCGGACAATTTTCTTCTAAAACCAGAGTCGGTATCTTCAAAACTCAATGAAAAATCACGACTGCTAATCCTTGGTTCTCCATCAAATCCTACCGGGTCAGTTTACCCCAAGGAGTTGCTTCAGGAGATTGCTGAGATTGTGAAGAATCATCTAAGACTTCTGGTATGTTTCTTCCATAAAAACATGTAAACTGAAATTGTTAAGAAACATCTAAGACTTCTGATACATTTTTTGAATGAAAACAAATATATCAATGAAAAATTCAAATCGCAATGGCATACCTGCTAGTATACAATAACGCTTTTGGTTCAATTGTATTTATATGCTAATGCTGGCTGGTATACATAATGAGTAGTTATTACTACAATTTTTTGTTTTCCACTCCGCTTAAGTTGGATTATGATGTTAGGATAAACTTATTTTCTTTCTGTTTAGTTAATTTTCTGGCCATGTGAATTTGAGTTTCTACTCAGCTTTTTTAGTCAAAAGTCTGTTCAAAGGTTTATAATTGATTATATGCATATATTGTTCCAGTAGGACACATGCCATGATCTCCTGTGGACTGGCACTATTACTTGTGTTGGATATTCATATGTTGTTCATGTCATGTTACGGACCAATGTAAAAATGATATTTACGTACCAATATAAAAATGATATTCCGCAGTAGTTCAGTATACTGCAGATTAATGCTGCTATCCCTGCTATCGAGGATTTTGGAGAAGTGCTGAATGGATTTGGAGGGAAGACGGGCAGACAGGGCAGTAGTGCGGCGTCGCAGGATGGGTTTTATATCCTACAGGAGGTCGGTGACCGTATCAAACTCTCATGCAGAACTACCATACAAGGAAGATATTTGCTATCCGATGATAATGATACAACTCAAGCTTACTTTTTTTGTTATTCAATGAATTGTTTTTTTCCTTTGATACTAGTACTAGAGTTTGCTGCAAAATTTGATAACATTGGGACCATCGTATTCTGTACATGTAATTTAGAAAGTTAGAATTAGGTTAGTGTGCTGAAACAAAACCATTGCATTACAAATTGAAAGAAATAAAATCCATTTATGGTTTGCATTTTTATTGTATAGTTAAAAGCATGCAACCTTGATTTACAATGTGATGTATTTTCACTTCGATTTTGATACATAACTCCTCTTAACTGGATTATTATTCCAATTCTTCAGTACAGTTGGAAATCATTTTTTCATCTACATTGTCCAAGTATAAACTGGAGTAATCAACTTGCTGGACTGTGGTGCATTCATTTTGCTGATTTTACCCTTGGACCATACTTTGTTTCAATTTAATTCACTTTTTTTCATAGTATGTTGGTTCATGCTTTCGCTGTTTGCATTAAAATTATAAGTTTAACTTGTATTGTTTTCATAGGTACGGATTAACGTTGCCGTGGATCCTGAAGTTATTCTATTAAGACCAAATTCGGAGATGTGCACCATTCAAGAGGCTGTCGGAACAACCGTGGCTTGGCGCAAAGACTTCGTTTCACTAGAGTATTATGTGCTTTTTAGCTTTTAGGTGTTATTTTGGAATTGTTGGTACGGTATGCGTTTATGTTATGTATGGATCACATTTGTTACTATGCTAAACTTTGAATGTAACTTCAGCTAATACTATGTATGTATCCTGTTTATACTATGTCTGAATATGTTGTTTTGTCAATGCCTTTTGGAATGTATTTTTATTTGTTCGTAATATATCTTATCGTTATTACAGTAAATTATTGAATGTAGGCATTGGTGAATTGTATGTAGCATCGGCAATTGTTAATTACAGTAGGGTCATTTGCAACAGGAAATAATAGTTGTAGTATCCTGTTTGTTGAGTGCCTATTATAAGTTTACAACTGTTATTTGTTGTTGCAAAATGATCTGTTGCAACAACAGAGGCCAGTTGCAAAAAGTATACCGCAACATCTTATTGCAACGGGCAAAAACTGTTGCGAAAAGGAACTGGTCTATTGCAACTTCGGCTATATAGACAGACGCTGGCCTGTTGCAATAGGTCTACTGCAACAGATATGGCCTGTTGCGAAAAGTGTTTTTTGTTGTAGTGTTAGGCTTTACTCCTCTTTACTGATCGAATATAAGTGCTGGTATGGTGTGAGTAAGTGTGTGTGTGCTCAGGTCTTTATATAGTGGTAGGGAGTCCTTAAAATATGTTGAAAAAAATCAGTTTTAAGATTTTGAAAAGTGACAATTGATGGACAAAACAGAAAATCTCTTTTCTCTTGCCAAATCACAACACCACTCCCAAGTTCACATGGCTTAGCTCAGCCAATCTTCACTCTAAAACTCCTATGCACATGGCCTCTTTCCCCCTATGCTAACCACCACTTTTTACCTATTGGTTCTTGTGAATCGTCACACCATATATGCAAATGATCTTTCATAAATCATTCTTGGTTTTCAAACAAATTAAAACATCATTTTTGTACCATTTAAAATCAGTTTGCCTTGGGTTTTTAAATCAAAATTCTCATATGTCAACATGATTTAACCACAACCATATAAATATTTTTACTTGCCTTTCAAGGCAAAACAAAATCTGAAAGTTTTAGTACAAGCATGATCTCGGCCATGTGAGTTTAAGCAAGGTAAAATCTTTAAAAAATCATTTCTTAAGTGCTTAACTAGTGTAGGAAGGATCTATGGTGTAACACCCCGTATTTCTAATAATAGTGATGTTCACAAATTAAAGAATAACTAATCTCAGATGTGAGAATTGTGGGAAACGGGTTGCGCCATTGTGTTCGTCTCGGAATTCTGGTCGAAATAGAGTCCGAGTTTGCGTGAATTGGACTTCGTATGAAGAAGTTATGGCCATCCGAAGTTTCAGAAAATTGAAAACAGATTCAGAAAATTCAAATTTCGAAAATTCAGCCCAAACAGTCTGGGCGGGAAAAATTCCCGCCCAGACCAGGTCGACCTGGGGGTCGACCTGCCCACCAGGTCGACATGGGTGTCGACCTGGGGGTCGACCTGCCCACCAGGTCGACATGGTTGTCGACCTGGGGGTCGACCTCCCTGGTCGAGCCCAGGCGACCTGGGTGCACCTGAATGGGTTTTTGGGCTGGGTTTTGGGGGCTGTGACGAAATCTGACGGCTCTAATCTATCTTAGGGTTTATCTAAAGGCCTAAAACAACTAACTACACCTATAAATACACCCTAATACTAACCCTAAACATCATTAAAAATAGAAGAGCTTCCGTCATGCCGTCGCCATGGAATTCAGCATAGCCGCCACCAACTAAGAAGGAAGAAAAGCTAATTCAATTCTAATTCTCTCAACCCTAAAGCAAAGCAAAACTCTCTTTTCTTCTCTAATTGTGAGTATGATAGTCTTAACAAGATTATTATCATTTTAATTAGGTTAATCATGAATGGATTGTGAGTAGATGATGTGAATTTTCATATGCTATCATGTATGTTATTAATCCTATGCTATGTGGTGATGATATCCTATATGTTGTAAATCATGCTATGATGATGTTATGTATGTTGAAAGTTTCTATGCTAAGTTGTGATGAATCATACATGTTAGAAAGCCATCTATGCTAGTTAGTTCATATTAATTAAATCATCATGTTTGGGCTATGTTGATCTATATGACAAGTTATATATGCAAGTTAGATTGATTAGAAAAGTTATGAACATATGCCATGACATCTATTATGACATCTAGAATTATGCTATGACATATTTGATATCCTATGCTAGTTCACACCATCATTATGTTGCCTAAAAACCCCATATGCAAGTTTATGTATAGATTTGGGCTATGTTCATATCATGTAAATTGTGACATTTAACAAGTTGACACCTTTTGATCCTTAACATGAGTAGTTTATGCAAGTTTCACCCCTATTATGATTAGACTTATTTTTATTGTCTATATGTTGTGGTAATTTGTCTTTGTCCTATGTGTTAGACTATTCAAGTCTAGCCTATATTATGCGTTGAATAAGCGAACGTATAAACGTGGGGTAGGGGTAATATTAAGGATTTAATAATAAGATGTTGGGGTGCAATTGATAAGATTTTGCATACCATGAGTGGATGACCATAATTGAGTCAATTATGGGCATCAATAAAAGTGGACTTAATTAATAATTTGGATAGGGAATTATTAAAACTGGGGTAAAAGATTGAAAGTTGTCAATCAATGCTTAGGACACGAGGTTGGACTCGTTTGTGACGTAAACCTGCCCGGAACCGCCCGGCAAATCCAGTGGTCACAAATGTCAGCCCAATGTGAGAGGTCCTAGGCCTAAACTAAAGCATAACAGTTGTAAAGACATGAGGTTAGACTCTTTTATGGTGTAAGACTGCCCGGACCCGCCCGGCAAATCCAGCTGCCATAAATGCCAGTCTAATGTGAGAGGTCTTTATGAGGTTATGGCCTGAATGAATTAAGAAATACTTAACCAGATAAACATGTAAAGTGGGACATGGGGGTTAAGTAGGTGCCTTGGGTGGCATGAGGAATCTAGTGGGTGCCCTTAGCGACATGTGAAATACGATTAGTAAGACTTAACCAAACACACATGTAAATGAACATGACTAAGAGGGTTAAGTGGGATATATTAATGACAAGCTTAGGTGGGTAGCTTGTGGGGGCCCATTTCAAACGTATCCTTGTGGGCTCGACCCAAGTCGAGGACGAGACACGCATACCGAGTTCGACTATAAGAGGCCAAAACGGGGAGTGGTGGCAACGCAAGTCCAACGGTTTTCATATGCGTGTGTGGACCCGGGCTGGTAGGTAAGACGTTGTTGCATCGTGTAGGTATAAGCCGTGCATTCTCAGTTGTATCGGGTTGCCACTTTAGGGGAGTGATACACCCCACTGTGGGGCCAGCACGGGTATCTACGAGTAGGGAGCCGATCGAAAGTGGGTAGTGGGGTACACCTAGTGGAGATAGGGGCAGACGGCACCTATGTAGTCAGCTAGGGGTACGTAAGGCTATTTATATGTTTCTGTGTGAAGCAAGTGGGATCAACCTTTAGGGTGACTGGTGCGGTGCAGTGTAGTAATGTGCGGTGCAGTGAAGTAATTATTCGTTAGTAATTAGGTGTGCCTTTACCGTTATCTTTAACGTTACCTTAAACGTTATCTTTATCTGCTCATTCCATACCTATTAGTTCATAGACATTTACTTGTCTTCCAGCTTATGCCTTAGTCTAGTTATTTTGATAATAGTATTGTTAGAATTATCATACTCTCCAGACTTTATGTCTGACCCCCTCCATTTCTATCCTTTTTCCCCCTCCAGGTCCTCAGGTTGGACCCAGCTCTAGTGGAGCTTGATTGGATTGCTTCATCTCTTTGGAAAGCTTGGACCCTTGAAGTAAAGTCCAGCTTGTTATCTTCTTTAATGGCTATTTGTGTAAAGGGATTATGTATTTTGTTTTATGAAGATGGATAATGTACTTGACTCTGATTAATGGTTTTGTGATGTAATAAACATGTTTCCGCTGAAATAAAATAAAGTTTTAGTTTTCAAGTACTACTTATTATCTGTCTTGTTGTAATTTTTCTGTTCTATATTCACTTATAACCTCCATGGAAGTTAATGCATTCCCTTTGTGAGTGACATTAATGGACGTGGGGTGTTACACGTGGTATCAGAGCTTAAGGTTACTAGAACAGATAAAAAAAATACTTTAGAAAAATAGTTTTTTTTTTGAAGAAGTGCTTTCAAAAACATGTTTTAATGAGAAATTTAAAGAGGAAAGTTTTTAAGAAAAACATAATCCCCAATAGCCATATATCTTTATCTTTCGAATTCTCCATTTTGAATCTTTCCTTTTTCGTTTCAGCATGGCTGAAGATCTTAACCTACCTGACGGTGTAACGATACCAGGATGGTATAGGAGGCTGTTAGAGGCTAGGGTCGCCGCAGGTCCGGCCAATGTTCCTCCACCACCAGTTGCACCCGTCCCTCCTCCTCCTCCTTGCGTAGATACTTTTGCAAAGACGTGCAAGGAATTTAAAGATATGGGTGGAAAACCCTTTCAAGGGTCAGAAACGTTTGTGGAAGCTAGAGATTGGCTTAAGGAGGTGGAAGAATTGCTAGAAATCTTTGAAGTGGAAGAAGGGAGGAGAGTTAGATTAGCAGCTTGGCTAATGAAGGGAGAGGCCTCGTTTTGGTGGGAGGTCACTAATGGGGAGCGTCCTGTTGACACTTGGGCGGATTTTAGACGAAGGTTCGAGGCGAAGTTTCTCTCTAGGGCGGAAGAAAATCTATATATGGAAAGGTTCTTGACATTGAAGCAAGGAAGCTCATCAATGAAATAATATGTCAACAAATTTAATCAGCTAGCAAGGTTTGGTTTGGACTTAGTAAACACGCCGGAGAAGTAGGCTCTAAGGTTCGTGAATGGCTTGAATGAACCGTTGCAAGGGTTGGCCATGACCCACATCCCTTTGGGGGCCACCTTTGAGAAGCTAGTAGAAATGGCGCTCATGCATGAGGAGAAAAGCGCTAAAGTTGATAAGGCACCCGAGAAGAAAGGGGATCAGAAGAAACCACAACAGCAAAACAAGAAGGGTGGTAAAGACAATAATGGCAAGGGAAAGAAGAAATGTTTTAACTGTGGGACCCCAGGCCATCTCAGCAAGGACTGCCGAAAGAAAAAGAAGACTGGTTGTTTTCATTGTGGCGATGCGGGACATTTAGTGAAGGACTGCCCAAGGAAGGGGCAGAGGGCAGGGGCTACCTCGGGAGGACAGGTGCAGGCTCTTATGGCACCAGGGCAGGCAAAGGGACAAGTTCAGGCTCTCGCGGTCCCACCGCTGCAAGAACGAAGAAGAACCATTTCTGTTGAAAGCTTAGTTTTTCTGTTTGATCATCCTATCCGTACCTTATTCGATTCGGGCGCATCGCATTTGTTTATCTCTACATCATTAGTTGAATCACTGCACTTAAACACCAGTTTAGTAGAGGATCCCTTAGTTGTTTCGAATCCAATTGGGGGCTCAGCTCATTTGTCCATGATGTGTTTGGATTTGAAAATTTGTATACTTAGCGTTGAGTTTAGATGTGATGCTTATGTGTTGGGCTTCACGGGCTATGGGCTAATTTTAGGAATGGATTGGTTATCCAGAAATGGGGCCGTTCTTGATTGTGAAAGGAGAGTGGTTAGGCTCGTGACTCGCCTTGGCAACACTCTCGAAATCTTTTGTAATCCCATAAATTCCGTTATGCTAAGTTATTTAGAATCGCTTGACGCGTCTGAGGAAAATCTACGATCTGTTAGAGTGGTCCGAGAGTATTCGGATGTGTTTGAGGAGGTGAAGGGCTTACCTCCGAAGCGGGAGATAGATTTTCGAATATATCTTGTGGATAACGCGAAACCAGTATCTTTGCCAGTACGCCACATGGCTCCACGTGAAAGGAGGGAACTCGATAAGCAAGTGAAGGAGTTTCTTGGGAAGGGGTTCATAAGACGTAGTATATCAGAGTGGGGTGCTCCAGTAGTATTTGCCACGAAGGCGGATGGGTCCCTTAGACTCTGTGTGGACTATAGAGAACTTAATAAGCTTACTAAGAAGAACAGACACCCACTGCCGAGGATTGACGATCTCTTCGATCAGTTAGTTGGCGCCTCAGTGTTTTCGCAGTTGGACTTAGCCACTGGTTTCCATCAGTTGAGAGTGGCTGAGGATAGCATTGACAAGACTGCCTTTAGGACTCCGGACGGTTTCTATGAATGGCTAGTGATGCCCTTCGGTTTGACAAACGCCCCCGCATACTTTGTTGATTTGATGAGTAGGGTGTTTAGGGAGTACCTTAACAAATTCGTGGTAGTCTTTGTAGACGACATCTTGATCTTTTCTAAGGATGAGGAAGAGCATGCCCTACATCTTAGGGAAGTGTTGGAGACTCTTCGAGCGCATAGCCTTAAGGCTAAATTTTCTAAGTGTCACTTCTGGAGGAAGGAAGTACGGTTCTTGGGGCACGTGGTTTCCATAGAAGGGATAGCCGTGGATCCGGTGAAGGTGGTGGCCATCCAAGATTGGAAGGTCCCTAAAAATGCTACTGAAGTGAGAAGTTTCTTAGGGTTGGCTGGCTACTATAGGAAGTTTATCAAAGACTTCGCAAAGATATCAGCTCCATTGACAAGCTTAACGAAGAAGAACCTAGTTTTAACATGGGACGTAGATTGTGATGATGCGTTCCAACGGTTGAAGAGAGCTTTGACCTCAGCCCTAGTCTTAGTGCTGCCAGACGGGAGGAAACCATTTACCGTATATACTGACGCTTGTGGGACAGGACTAGGTGCAGTCTTAATGCAAGAGGGCAGGGTAATAGCCTATGGTGGAAGGCAGTTGAGAGCGCATGAGAAGAATTACCCCACGCATGACCTAGAGTTGGCCGCTATTGTTTTCGCGCTTAAGTCTTGGCGTCATTATCTTCTTGGCGAGAGATTCGAATTATTCACTGACCATAAATCGCTAAAATACTTATTCTCTCAAAAGGACTTGAACCTAAGGCAGCCAAGGTGGATGGAGTTCTTGGCGTCCTACGACTTTGAGATAGCATATACCCCTGGCAAGGGTAACGTGGTGGCAGATGCCTTAAGTAGAAAAAGATTATCCTTAAGTCCTTTGTTTGTTGAGCGGCGAAGTTTAGAGTTCATCTCTATGTTTGATTTTAGACCTTCCGTTGACTTCGTACCCGGTATGCTAGCATCCTTGGAGGTCAGACCTACGCTTTTGGGACGGATTGGCGAGGCACAGCGAGACGACCCGCAGTTGGTTGAGTTAGTAGAAAAGCTCAAAGGAGGGGAGTCATCAAGCCATCTCCGTAGGTATACCCTAGATGATAAGGGTTGGTTACGTAGGGACGGTAGACTTTGTGTACCAAAAGACGATGACCTAAGGAAGACTATTCTTGACGATGCACATCGTTCGAAGATGACCATTCATCCCGGCGGGGACAAGATGTACAAAGACATGAAGCGAGTTTTCTTTTGGGCCGGTATGAAGAGGGACGTAGCCGAGTATGTCGCTATATGCTTGGTGTGCCAACAAGTAAAAGCGGAGCAAAAGAAACCCGGTGGGTTACTTCACCCATTGGAGGTTCCACTATGGAAGTGGGAAAGCGTCTCGATGGACTTTATTGACGGATTACCGAGATCGAGAAAGGGTAATACGGGGATTTGGGTTATAGTAGATAGACTTACTAAGAGCGCCCATTTCATTCCCGTGAAGAATAAGAGGACTGCTCCATGGTTAGCTTCTGTATACGTCCGAGAAATAGTTCGTTTGCACGGTGTTCCTTCTAGCATAGTGAGCGACCGCGATCCTATTTTCACTAGCGAATTTTGGAGAAGCTTACAAGAGGCGTTAGGGACTCAGTTATGTTTGAGCACCGCATATCATCCTCAGACGGACGGCCAGACCGAGAGGGTGAATCGCATTCTAGAGGATCTTTTGAGGCTATGTATCCTAGACTTTGGGGGTACATGGGAAGAGCATCTTCCGTTAGTGGAGTTCGCATATAATAACAGCTTTCAATCTAGCATTGGCATGGCACCTTTCGAAGCTCTTTATGGACGACCTTGTCGTTCACCTACATGTTGGTGGGAGTCTACAGACAAGATCTTACTTGGGCCCGATATGATTAGAGAGACTTCGGAGAAGATCGACTTGATTCGGAGGAGGATGAAAGCAACGCAAGATAGGCAGAAATCATATGCGGATAAGAGAAGGACGGATCTTGAATTTGAAGTTGGGGACATGGTCTTTGTCAAAGTGTCTCCATTACGAAACGTAGTTCGCTTTGGGTCCGTTGGGAAGTTAGCACCAAGGTTTGTAGGGTCGTTTCCTATTAAGGAAAGAATTGGACAGATGGCGTATAGAGTGGAGTTGCCGGAGAGACTTAGTGGTGTACACGACATATTCCATGTGTCACATTTGAGGAAGTGCCTACACGAGACCGCGGAAGTGATAGAGCCGAACTGGCTTAGAGAGATGGAGATCGAGCGTGATGCGACGATTCGACGAGCTCCTACAAGCATTCTTGGGTCGGAGATTAAGAAGCTGAGAAATCGAGTGGTCAGACTAGTCAAAGTACAATGGGGAGACGACGAGAGCAACGCTACTTGGGAGACAGAAGAGAAGATGCGTTCACGATACCCTTTTCTTTTTGAGGGTATGTCTTTTAATTTCTCCTTTATCGCTTATCTTGTACTTATCTTATCTTTAGTGTATCCTCTCGCTAGTATCTTTGACCTTTAGTTAGGATCATCCTATGGTTGAAACATGTGTTTGAGACATGTTATGTATGATGAATGCAAAGTGGATGCAAGTGTTTGCTAGTGGTTGCTCGTGGACGCATATACACACACTGTGCATTTAAACATAAAAGCATTAGAAGTCTATAAGGACAATGGATGCCTGTGTTTGATGGTTGAGTAGATGGTTGTTTGGATGTTAGGATATGCATTCTCCTTAACTTGGAGATTTCGGGGGCGAAATCCTTTAAGGAGGGGAGAATGTAACACCCCGTATTTCAAATAATAGTGATGTTCACAAATTAAAGAATAACTAATCTCAGACATGAGAATTGTGGGAAACGGATTGCACCATTGTGTTTGTCTCGGAATTCTGGTCGAAATAGAGTCCGAGTTTGCGTGAATTGGACTTCGTATGAAGAAGTTATGGCCATCCGAAGTTTCAGAAAATTCAAATTTCGAAAATTCAGCCCAAACAGGCTGGGCGGGAAAAATTCCCGCCCAGACCAGGTCGACCTGGGGGTCGACCTGCCCACCAGGTCGACATGGGTGTCGACCTGGGGGTCGACCTGCCCACCAGGTCGACATGGGTGTCGACCCTAGGGTCGACCTGGGGGTCGACCTCCCTGGTCGAGCCCAGGCGACCTGGGTGCACCTGAATGGGTTTTTGGGCTGGGTTTTGGGGGCTGTGACGAAATCTGACGGCTCTAATCTATCCTAGGGTTTATCTAAAGGCCTAAAACAACTAACTACACCTATAAATACACCCTAATACTAACCCTAAACATCATTAAAAATAGAAGAGCTTCCATCATGTCGTCGCCATGGAATTCAGCATAGCCGCCACCAACTAAGAAGGAAGAAAAGCTAATTCAATTCTAATTCTCTCAACCCTAAAGCAAAGCAAAACTCTCTTTTCTTCTCTAATTGTGAGTAAGATAGTCTTAACAAGATTATTATCATTTTAATTAGGTTAAGTCATGAATGGATTGTGAGTAGATAATGTGAATTTTCATATGCTATCATGTATGTTATTAATCCTATGCTATGTGGTGATGATATCCTATATGTTGTAAATCATGCTATGATGATGTTATGTATGTTGAAAGTTTCTATGCTAAGTTGTGATGAATCATACATGTTAGAAAGCCATCTATGCTAGTTAGTTCATATTAATTAAATCATCATGTTTGGGCTATGTTGATCTATATGACAAGTTATATATGCAAGTTAGATTGATTAGAAAAGTTATGAACATATGCCATGACATCTATTATGACATCTAGAATTATGCTATGACATATGTGATATCCTATGCTAGTTCACACCATCATTATGTTGCCTAAAAACCCCATATGCAAGTTTATGTATAGATTTGGGCTATGATCATATCATGTAAATTGTGACATTTAACAAGTTGACACCTTTTGATCCTTAACATGAGTAGTTTATGCAAGTTTCACCCCTATTATGATTAGACTTATTTTTATTGTCTATATGTTGTGGTAATTTGTCCTTGTGCTATGTGTTAGACTATTCAAGTCTAGCCTATATTATGCGTTGAATAAGCGAACGTATAAACGTGGGGTAGGGGTAATATTAAGGATTTAATAATAAGATGTTGGGGTGCAATTGATATGATTTTGCATACCATGAGTGGATGACCATAATTGAGTCAATTATGGGCATCAATAAAAGTGGACTTAATTAATAATTTGGATAGGGAATTATTAAAACTGGGGTAAAAGATTGAAAGTTGTCAATCAATGCTTAGGACACGAGGTTGGACTCGTTTGTGACGTAAACCTGCCCGGAACCGCCCGGCAAATCCAGTGGTCACAAATGTCAGCCCAATGTGAGAGGTCCTAGGCCTAAACTAAAGCATAATAGTTGTAAAGACATGAGGTTAGACTCTTTTATGGTGTAAGACTGCCCGGACCCGCCCGGCAAATCCAGCTGCCATAAATGCCAGTCTAATGTGAGAGGTCTTTATGAGGTTATGGCCTGAATGAATTAAGACATACTTAACCAGATAAACATGTAAAGTGGGACATGGGGGTTAAGTAGGTGCCTTGGGTGGCATGAGGAATCTAGTGGGTGCCCTTAGCGGCATGTGAAATACGATTAGTAAGACTTAACCAAACACACATGTAAATGAACATGACTAAGAGGGTTAAGTGGGATATATTAATGACAAGCTTAGGTGGGTAGCTTGTGGGGGCCCATTTCAACCAGTATCCCAAACGTATCTTTGTGGGCTCGACCCAAGTCGAGGACGGGACACACATACTGAGTTCGACTATAAGAGGCCAAAACGGGGAGCGGTGGCAACGCAAGTCCAACGGGTTTCACATGCGTGTGTGGACCCGGGCTGGTAGGTAAGACGTTGTTGCATCGTGTAGGTATAAGCCGTGCATTCTCAGTTGTATCGGGTTGCCACTTTAGGGGAGTGATACACCCCACTGTGGGGCCAGCACGGGTATCTACGAGTAGGGAGCCGATCGAAAGTGGGTAGTGGGGTACACCTAGTGGAGATAGGGGCAGACGACACCTATGTAGTTAGCTAGGTGTACGTAAGGCTATTTATATGTTTCTGTGTGAAGCAAGTGGGATCAACCTTTAGGGTGACTGGTGCGGTGCAGTGTAGTAATGTGCGGTGCAGTGAAGTAATTATTCGTTAGTAATTGGGTGTGCCTTTACCGTTATCTTTAACGTTACCTTAAACGTTATCTTTATCTGCTCATTCCATACCTAATAGTTCATAGACATTTACTTGTCTTCCAGCTTATTCCTTAGTCTAGTTATTTTGATAATAGTATTGTTAGAATTATCATACTCGCCAGACTTTATGTCTGACCCCCTCCATTTCTATCCTTTTTCCCCCTCCAGGTCCTCAGGTTGGACCCAGCTCTAGTGGAGCTTGATTGGATTGCTTCATCTCTTTGGAAAGCTTGGACCCTTGAAGTAAAGTCCAGCCTGTTATCTTCTTTAATGGCTATTTGTGTAATGGGATTATGTATTTTGTTTTATGAAGATGGATAATGTACTTGACTCTGATTAATGGCTTTGTGATGTAATAAACCTGTTTCCGCTGAAATAAAATAAAGTTTTAGTTTTCAAGTACTACTTATTATCTGTCTTGTTGTAATTTTTCTGTTCTATATTCACTTATAACCTCCATGGAAGTTAATGCATTCCCCTTGTGAGTGACATTAATGGACGTGGGGTGTTACATATGGTATATACACAAGATTTGACAATCTTTTAGCACATGTTTTGTGACAAAGTGAATATGTTTTTGGGAAAAATAAAAGAGAGGAAAAATTCAGAAAATCTGAAAATGTATAAACAAGAATGATTTGCCATGTGCAAGTGCATATGATTTCAAATTCCTATTCTAGTGTTTTCTAGTGTAGGTGCATCTTGTGTAGGTGCATCTTTATGTGCATATTCATGAAAATGTAAGTAAATAAAGTAAAATGTAAGCAAAGAGATGATGGGATTTTTTTATGTTTTATTATGATGCATAAGTGAAACAAGCATGTTCATTTGATCTTCCTCTTGCCAACAAAACATGGTTTGGTCAAGAATGCTTTGTTGTAAAAAAAAAAAAAAAAATTACTTAAGAAAAATATAAGGCTTTAAAATCCTTTTAAAAATGAATGAACAAAATACATAAAAAGGAAAAGTGGATTTTTATAATGCTATACACATGTGTTATTATCCATACATAAGAAAAATGAATTTTTAAACAAACGTTATACATTACATGCTATTATACATGAATTTTAACTCGTATTTAATTACGTACTTACGATCAAGTATTATCTGTGTCAGTGATGTGTAAAAAGTCCGGGTCATTACAATTCTGCAAGATGAGGGCGGAAGGACGAAAGAAGTTTATGGAAGGGAATTTGAACACAACTTTTATGGTTGAATCCTATGTTCGTGTTGTACCAAAACACATCAACGAATTGACCACTCTAGATATAACACTAGATGATCAACTGCTAAACAAGCTTCAGACAAAGGTTGAACCTTGATCCTATTAGGATCGGATTAAAATATTAATCATCTCGCGTCATCCCTGAAAATTTAACGTGATTCGAAAAATACACTACAGTCATACTCTGAACCGTTTTGAAAGATTCAAAAGTAGCCTCAACAAAAGGTTGCGACCATGCAATCATCTCAAGTATACACAATATAAATTCAGTTAGAAATCTGTAATGAAAATTAAAACAAATTTATTCCCTTATCTAACTGACAAACAAATTAAACGAATTTAGGAAATTGAATACCCCAAGCTAAACAGAAGTTTTCCTTAGTCCAATCGAGAGAAGGTTTTTGAAAACTTTTTGATTCAACTTTATTTATAAACTAAGGATCTCATACTATAAGTATGTTTTATTATTTTAGTTAATTTACATTCCAATCCATGCTACTGACAGGAACAATCTTTCCATGTTCTGAATTGTCAAGATTTCAAATCTCATCAAGGGTTTTGTTGATAATTTCCATAAATTATCCATGGGATCCAAAAAGAGGAATATTTAAAAATAACAAGGAATGGGTAATGATTTTGATTTTAGGCATATTCTTTGAAAATTTAAAGTTCCTTTTTTTACAGAAAAGAATCATCAACTAGAAATTACACAAAACCCAAACAATCTGAAACGTGGACAGATTTATAATTTTTTTTGACTTTATACAGATCTTAATTGCATAATTTTTCTTGAAAAATAATTTAAAATCTTCGAAACCCTTTTTATTTTCCTAAAACAGCTTTAAAAATCAAGTTTCTCATGAATGTAATACCAAGAAATCAAAGGAATAGTTTTCCACAAAAGAATATCCAGATTTTCATAATGAAGTATCGAATGGATATACTTCCTAATTTTTCTTCCAGGCCAATACGAAATATCGACACAAATTTCTCATCTGACTCCAAAACTAGAAAAAAGGTCTTCGACTGAAACTCCAAAACGAAACCCAAAAACCAAAAATTTCTGGACTATCTCAATTGTAGCTAGCTTTTCATCCAGTATAAAGCTCAAATCCATGGGATTCACCATATGGCATGCCATCCTCATGCTCTTCAAGATAAATCGCCAAACTCGCCATGGAGTAAGTTGGGGTTGGCCAAAAAATCAAACTCAAAATACTTCTAGCTCGTAGTTGTTTTAAACCCATCTTTAATTAATAAGTTCACGACCATCTCATAGTCTAAATTATTTAGATTCAAGTGCTAAAGACCAAAGAAAATAGAAAAGAAATTCGAACACGTTCTCTCACTAATCCTAATTTATTAATTTTTCTTATCGCCTAAACCTAAGCTCTGATACCAATTGTAACACAACATAATTTTCTGAGCTTAAATTTTGATAAAAATTGAAACTCAAACTCATCCATGTATGGGGAATATAAATCTGGTACCTGCAAATAATGAGCACGAGCATAATCAAAATACAATAAAACTAACTCATTGCGGAAATAAGATAAAATAACAAGTATCGACTAAGGCAACTACCTTAAAAGCAAATCTCCACAGCAATACCAAGCATGAGATATCAAGAACAGAAAACCAAACTTGACTACTTGCAAAGACCTATCTTCCCCAAGATTAAGCTGAGAGTTGTTATGAATTATGAGGAGGGGAGTTAGAACAATAAGTCTTGGTGAGAAGAAAATGTATACCACTGTCTACAATACACAAACGCATCCCATTTGGTTTCACCCAAATCATATGTCTAACAAGGATAGTGATTTTAACCTAACCTTGTAAAGATTACGCATGACGATTAATTGCCATACCCAAGGTAACACTTCCCGTAGATAACACTATCGCAATTATGAGATAAAAAATTTATGCATAAGTATGGAGCCTTTAAACCGCCATTCAAACATACTCCAAAACTAAGAAGTGGGCTCTCCAGTTACTCAATACCCTAATAAAAGTGGTGGGTTTTGTATATATAGCCACTTGTGCCTTCGCTCATAATATGTCATGAAAGTGGATCCTTACGATCACTTAAGGCCTAAGGCGGATCCATTGATCACTTAATACCTTGTTCGGTGGTTTACTAAACACTAATGTAAATTAGAGGACACTAGCTACTATATTCTACTAATTTAAGGCTTCCTTCATTCACACATATTCCTAAAACCAGCATAAGGCGAGAGATAGTAAGCAATCAGATATTACTTACATGATAGGTAGACGATTATTCATCATTTATGACTATCCCCGACATACCCTACATTACCTACTCACTCAGTTTCCTATAGGATTGGCAGTCATATGGACATTTAATACCTTACTACCTAGAGGAAGCAGACTACCATGGAGAATACCAACCTCACACCTAATTAGTGATTCAATACTTCTCATTTATGGGGAGGTGAGTTATTCGATCACTTAATACTTGTTATGGGTGGGTCCTTTGACTCTACCTTATAGGGAAGGGTGAATCCAACACTTAATACCCAAAAGGCGGATCCCACTACTTAATAAGCGTTGAGGAATTAACTGGATATAGGGTCAACCTCCCTTTGGAAAGAAGAAACAAAAAAGGAAATAACTAATAGCGAGGCCTTTTGGGTAATTCAATTTACAAAATTAATTATCTTCACGGGTTCCTATGGTTAATGATATCTCACATCAGTTGTACCTATATCCGACTTTTGAAAAGTGCAGACTTCTATCAAGGAAGGAAACTGACCTCGCAACATTAACTAATAAGTCCAATCCCTATTGAATTTATTAAGGGTGTTTTTCTATAATTAAACTAGAATATGGTAAGGAAGATTTTTTTATGATTCTCTAGGATATTTACATTTTGTTATTAAACATAGCATTTAATATGGCTATGAACACCCAAATTCCCATTAAATCCTCTTTAATTTAATGAATTGCTATAATGGTCATATGTCATTAATGGCCATAATGGTCTTATTCTTAAGGCAATAGATATCCTATTAAATGTGATTTATATCAGTCCCATTTTATTATTCTACTTGTTGCAACTCCCACAATCTTACTAACATTATTTAATTTTATTAGTTTCAATATAAGTGTGTGTGTGTGTGTGTGTATGTGTGTGTATATATATATATATTGATTTCCCTAATTGGAGTCACAATATTTGTTCCTATCCATTTTCAGTTGTAACCATACGACAATTATTACCTTTTCATTCATTTCCCCACAACATTCATGGTTTCAATATTAATTCCCTTTTTAACTTATTTGTAACCTTTCAATTATAGAAATTAACTCTTGTAATTATTGTCAACTACATAATGGTTACAAATGTTCATTTCCACTTATTGGAGGAAATATTACTATACATAAATTCCCATCAAAAGTGGGAACCATTCAAAATTCAAACACACAACATGCATTTTAATAATCTTTATTAATAATTCTCTTGGAGCACAAACTTTTGGTCCGACCGTGAACTTCCCAAAATGCCCTTACGTATGAGCTTTTAAATATACAAAATTATTAATTAACCTAATATCCCCAATAAATTAGGCATTTAATGTCACTTAAATTAGGATCTAATAAACCTTTTCAACAAATTCAAATTGCCTCTTTAATATCGCTTCTCATTTTAATTGTTATTTATTTTAGTTTATGCATTTCATTGGTTCTAATGCTATGAATTTACATGCGTAATTTACTGCATCCATTCCTGTTTTTATTATGCAATTAAAATTTTACATTCCAAAACAGTTTTCTTAAAACCTTTATTATATTTATGCATGGTACTATTATATGTATAAACATATTTGTGTTTAAAATTAGAACTAAGATCCTTTATATTTGGCATATAGATCTACTGATTCAATTTATTTTCCATATATAGAAATTAATATTGACGTGGATATATGACAATTTCTTATAAGGTTAGAAAGTAAATTCGGCATTATATCAATGACAGTTTTTTTACAATATTAGGTGTTAAGTTTAGGACAATTTCTTTAATATAGTTGCTATTTATTTTAGTTTATGGATTTTCATTAGTTTTAATGCTACGAATTTCCGTGCGTAATTTAATGTATCCGTTCAGGTTTTTATTATGCAATTAAAATTTTACATTCCAAACAGTTTGCTTAAAACCTTTTTATATGTATGCACGATACTATTATATGTATAAACATATTTGTGTTTTAAATTAGAACTAAGATCATTTTATATTTAGCATATAGATCTACTAATTCAATTTATTTTCCATATATAGAAATTAATATTGACGTGGATATACGGCAATTTCTTATATGCTTAGAAAGCAAATTTGGCACTATATCAATGATAGTTTTTTTTAACAATATTTTGGTGCTAAGTTTAGGACCATTTGTTTGATTTAGTTGCTATTTATTTTAGTTTATGCATTTTCATTGGTTCTAATGCTACGAATTTCCATGCATAATTTATTGCATCCATTAAATTTTTTATTATGCAATTAAATTTTTACATTCCAAAACTGTTTGCTTTAAACCTTTATTATATGTATAATAATAATACATGATGTATACATGATACTATTATATATGTATGTATGTATGTATGTATAAACATATTTGTGTTTAAAATTAGAACTAAGGTCGTTTATATTTTGCATATAGATATATTAATTCAATTTATTTTCCATATATAGAAATTCCTATTGATGTGGATATATGGCAATTTCTTATATTGATGTGTCACAATTTTTTGGTGTACACGCAAACTACTAAAAATGCCCTTTATTCGAAATTATGTCCTACATTTCCTCTTTGCTGAATCAAAATTAATTGTTCTATTTCCAGAAACAGTCAATACCTTAAAATTCTCATACTCATTCCAATAGTATTAATTTCTCTATTTCTAGAAATAGTTAGTTCCTAAAAATTCTCATATTCGTTCCTATAATATTAATTGCTCTATTTCTAGAAACAGCCAATTTCTTAAAATTCTCATATTCATTCCTATCTTTATTAATAGTTCAAAATATCCCGTTGAATTTTGCAACTTGACGGTTTCTTATTTTTAAATGCTCTTTTCTAGCATTTACTACATTTCTGATAAGCATTGAATTAGCTAAAATTCGGTTACCCGTGCATGAACAGTTCAAAATATCACCTTAAATTTTGCAACTGGACGGTTTCTTATTTTTAAATGCTTGAACTTTATAAATATCGCCTAAGATTCTCCACCATTTCTCCACTCTACCATTACTCCTACTATTCTCCACCGTTTTTTCTTTATAATAGAATGAAAAAAAGAGCTTTGTAAAATTTTACAACATTTTACATCATCTTACACTGCAGTAAAGAAGACAGATGTGGTTGTGCAAGGTTGGCAAGGGCGGTGGAATCTGCTTTTAATTATTTGATAACAGGCATAAGTAGCACACATGGAGGTTGGCAAGGGTGGTGGAGAGCCAGACTGGTGGTTGATAGAGGTGTGGGTGTGCGAGGGAGGGATGGTGGAGAGGGTGCAATGTGCTTAGATGAGAAAGTTTAAAACAACTAGGCTTTGAGAGTACTCTATGTTTGGTAGTATTGTTATACATGCCTTTACTTTGTAGGCTAAATAAATTTTTTATTGTATATCTTTACATTTGTTGTATAAGTTTTTTAATATTATTAAGCTATTTATGCTGTTCCACTCCTTTAGTCTGCTTTTAATTATTTTTAGCACATGCCTCACTTGGTAAAAATTGAATCCTTCCATCTATTCATGCATTTCCATATTTATTGCATTATGCCAATTATTGGCATAGCGGAAAGACTCTCTTTTCTTTAATTTTTTGACTTTTTCAATCAAAGAAATATGTCATGGATTATGCTTATCTATAGAAGTATTTAAAATATTGACTTTGATATTTAAAAATAATAATCCATGCGCGAAGCGCGTGCCATGATCACGCGCGAAGCAGCATGCCACGACCACGCGCGAAGCGCGTGCCATGACGCTCGTATTAATAGCGTCAATTACGTTAGTTTGGACCGATAAGGCTATAATAATTATATATATTTATATTTTTAGCACGATATTTATGTAGTTACTAGTTATGTTTTATTATTATTATTATTATTATTATTTCATAATCTAGTCCAAACTAATGACTAGAACAATCCTTTTCTGTTTAATCTTGTCGAGATTTAAAATCTTTTCAAAAGGGTTATTTATTGTAATTACTATAATTTTTTTGCCAAAACTACTTAAAAAAGGGAATGTTGACATATTTCAAATCACAAGAAGTAAGTATTATTTTATTTGAAATAGATGACACAAACTATGCACAAAAAACGTGAATTTACACCTCTCTCCCAATATGGTTTGTTAATATTTCTGGTAGATTTCAATTAATGGTTTTTTTATTAAAAAGAGTAAAAAGGGCTAATTTACAAAAATCAGGTAAAAGACCCCAAGCAATACTAAACACAAATAGGTATATAATTCTGAAGCAACAACTGCATAACTTATATATTTACACCCAAATCCTATAAATCTAGAATAATAACTTCACAAATCTAACAATGTTTAGGGATTGATTTTCAGATTTAGTGTGACATATTAAAAAATTATAGGTAAGATAAGAATACAATAATCCAAAGGCCTACAAGTTTATGTCAGATTCATATGTACACAATTTCAGATTTGATATAAACAAGGTAAATCTGATACTTTTAAGCATATAAATTCTGATTTGATGCATACAAAAAATATGATATTTTTAACAATGAATACATCTCCCACTCACCTGGAAGCCATTCCAAATTCAAAATTTGAATATAGCTTTTAGGTCTATAATTCCAAATCCTACAAATCTACAATTTGTATAAAAAGGGGATACATATGTACATCAAAATTTGTATATCTGAGAGAAGAATTGGAGAAAGAGAAGGAAAACTAATAATAAAGATTACCTACGTGTCACATGCTACATGGTTTATCATAGTGTTTAAGCCACTTCCCCGTTCTCTCGAAGAGTTCAAAAACGTATGATCTTATATGAAAATATTTATTTCAAGAAAACAAATTTTAAGACTATTTTTCAAAAACATTTTTAGAAATCATTTCTTTGAAAAAAAACTCTTTATAATAGAGGTTATTTGTATATAAAATAACTTTGGAAATAATTATATTTCTACAAATCAATTTTTAAAATATTTATTTTGAAATTTGGTTTTGAATCACAAATTGTTTAGAAATAAATTTATAAAACACGTGCATGAAATCAACAAAAATTCAATAGAGATTCAATGAAATCATCATATCAAAACACATAGAAAGCTATCAATCTGTAATATGAATTAATGATAATATGAGCTTTCCTATTTGTAGAAATTAAGCTTTAGAAATCAGCTTAAGGTATGCAACAAAATCATCAAAAGAAATAGCAAAAACCAGACAAACAAAGCATTGAATCACAGGGAAAATAGCTTGACCTAGCATCAAAATTGAAAGTGCCAGGTCGACTCATTATTATTGCTCCACTGTCAACCTTTTTCATGCATTTTCTTCAGGAGTCTTTCTCTTGGTTCGCTACCATTTTTGAGCAAAGTTTTGGCAAGGTTGCATATCAAATTTAATCATGAATTCATACATATAAGAAGAGCAACATACGGACAATAATCCGAAAAAACTATGATACGAATCTGGAAAAAAATGAGAGATTATCAAGCTCACAAAGAGGGATAAATGACACAGTTATTATTGCAAAAAAAAAATCTCATATTTCTGTTTACAGTAAACGAAATCAATAATAGAAACCATAATGTATGGGAATGCAAACTTATTAAAGTTACAAGTACAAGTTTTTACTAACTTTTGGACAATAAGTAGTGATTTGCGATGAATTGGCTTGCAAAGATGATAACAATGAGCTTCAAGAATGTGCAAGAATAAGAGAACAGACATGCAAAAGGAAAGATGGTTATAGTAACAATTTTATCTCAAATTCGAGAATTTTTTTAAATAAATTGTTGCTTTAATTTGATTACCTGTAGATCATATAGTATTAGCAAGCTTCCTTAGGTTTTAATTTATAAAATAACTTGGACTTGCAATTTTGGAGAGGAGATCAGTTTTCTTTCTTAAGTTTTTAGTTACAGAGAAGAAAAATGAGGAATAAGGAAGAAAGTAGGTACACACTCATTTTTTCTCTCTGCTAACTCAAAACTTAGCTTTTGGATTTTGGACCCAATACCCACCCAATAAGGCTAAGCATGGTTATGTTAAGTTAATTAGGATATTATTTTTGCAAATTTAACATGTTTGCATTCATTTATCTCATTTTAACACATATTTACAAAAAAAAATAGTTTACAATTTACATGTTCTCAACTTAAAAATATAATACAACATTTATTAAATCACTTTAACCAATTTAAACATAATTTCAAAATGTAAACACAATTTAATTTACATTTCTAATAAATATGCTTATTTTACCTTTTCATTTGTCTAAAACTTACTTTTTTAACATCAAAATTCACTCTCTTGTTTAAATTAACATGAAAAATCATGTTAAAAATATTTTCATACTTAAACACTAATATACATTTTATATTTTCAGTTATATGCCAAGTGAATTTTTAAACATCTCTTTTTACAACAAAAATTATTGTTTAACAATAATTCACAAAACTATTTCTTTTGACAAATAAAGCCCATTTATGTTTATTTTCTTCACAAATTCATATTTTAAAGTTTTCAGTCTTTGTTATCTCCAATTTATGTTTATTCAGCAAATGAATGTTGAATTAAATTCTTTTATCACTTTATTTAAATTCAGTTTTCCATCAAACTTAACATAGATCTCCTTTATTAACCCAAAACTCATTGATTACTTAAATAATTGTATGAATCCATCTCTCTAAAGTTATATTTATTTTCTCATTTGCGAATTACAATCTTCATTGTAATTTGCTTACATAGGTAATCAATAAACTAGGGTTAGTACAAAACAGTTGTGTTAATAATCACAACATCATAAAACATAGGAATATGAAAAAAATTCAAAACACATTCATTAAAAATATTAATGACTATTTCTATTGCAGAACTCACGTTCTAATCAAATAAAATTATTACAAAATATACTTCTAAGAGTAACATATGAAGATTCCCCTTGGTTGATCATAGATTAAACATTGATAATTAACATTTTTGTCATTACATACATCCAAAATGTAACACACAAAGTAAAAACAACTCCTATACTGCTAACTGCCTCTTATAAATCTCTAGAAATTTAGTCGAAGATGAAACCTAAAAACTTTAACTCCTGGCCTACTCAAATGAGTACCCGAGAATGAAAAAAAAAGTTCAGATCAATCAACAAATTGGTATAAATAATAATAAGTACTCTAAAACCAATAGATATCTAGTGAGACCACACCACTTAGCGAGAAGGGTTTCCTTGTCACTAGTATCATGTTATATAATAACTATTTCTACGCTCTTGCACTCACAATGGTTAGAGCAACAGTAATAAAATGTGCAAATATGCAACTTAATGTGGATTACTCATCCCTCATTCTCCTGACAAGTTGTCTTAACGGCTTTATAATCTATTATCATATTAATGTCCACTTGTCTACCAATTATCTGCTTGTTCAATTTGAGATTACCCACCCCCACTGATATATCGGCATTACTTATCCTTGACCATTCAGTCGAATACCCTCCTAACTTATATGTATAAAATATTAGTTCATGAGGTAACCCCTCATTTGATATGGCTATCAACCTCCCACCCTATGATAATTATGAACCCCATACACACATGTAAGGTGACAACTTGAAACATGACATAGTTTTGTCAATATGATGACTATGAACCATAAATAAGTTTTATTTGGTAACCCCAAAATATTTAAAATATATTGGTATCCCTAACGTAACATAATTACTAACCTCATTGTTACTCCCAATGTGACATGGTTATTCAACTTCCATTCGTATCCCCAAACTTATCATGATTTATTTTCTCTCATTGGTCTTTTCAACATATGTGTAAATCATATGTTAAAATATTAGGAAGAACTAATAGAGTACAAAAATTATGGTTAAATTCCTTATAAAATACGTAGTCTCGAAAAGCATGTTGCCTATGCTCCTATCGACCCTCTATCAAAGTGTCGTAACCAATCAAAGCATGTAAGTATTGGTCAAACCTATCGACTTCATTAAGGGCTAGCAACCCATAGATTCAAAACGGTTTGGGAATAAGATTCAAAAGTACCCCTGTCGACACAATCAATGAGTGATAAGCCTAGAGGCAATAACCCCAAAGGAGTAGAGGTGACAGCCTTGAGTTGTTTTGAAAACAAGTTTATAAAGCTTGTCAAAATGGACAATGACGACAAGGTTCAGAGGCGATAGCCTCAAAGATTTCGAAAATAGGTTTGGAAAATTTTTATCAACCATGAACAGTGACGATGAGGATGAAAGAGATAATCCCCCAAGGTTTTATAAAACAAGTTGGAAATATGCCTTATTAACATAGTCAACACGAAAAGTAATAAAGGTGGAATGCCTTAAAACTTCTTTTACAAAAATTTAGGAAACAAATTTGCTTGGCATAGTCGATAAAGTATAAAGGAAACAACCTCTACAAGGTTAAAACAGTATAGACAGTATTCCTCTTATCTTTTAAAGGAAAACATTCTTATCATCTAGGTACGAAGGCGATAGGACCAGGTGGAGAGGTAGGTTTAAAAAACACAAGTACATACTCAGATGATAAGAACTCCTTCGATAAGTTATATGGACGATGCGACATGCTTGGATCCATCCTATACCATGTAACATGATATTCCACATATGCGGAGCACCTCGGCTCCATCGATAAAACAAGCCCACTGACATGATGGGTAAATCCTAATCGACTAGGTCAATAAACCTAGTTTGACATGTAATTTTCGTGAAAACTGACTTATTACTAAGAATGGTAAAAAAAATTGCCTACTTAACCTTACTTGGAAAAACTTTTTAGGTGAATGAAAAGTAAAATTTAAGTAACTACTAATTCTTGTCAATTTTAAAATTTTGAAACCATTAAAATTACAGTAATTAGAATTAATAAATGCATTAGTCGCCTAAATCCATCATGCCTAGGAAAATCATTGTAAATTGTAAAATCATAGGAAAAATAATCAAAAGTGAGAGATGTTTATCACTCACCAAATCCACAAAATAGCCACAAATCAACAATCTCTAATCCCGGACAGTGAAGAACAGCGAAGAATGGTCTCCGTATTAATCCAATTGATGCAATATGCCCTTCATCGATGTTGATCTTCAATCCTCGTTCACAAACCTATGAATTGAAATGGAATGGAGATGTATTTGATTGGGTCGGGGAATCACAGGCACCCACCCATATAAAGAAGTGAAGAGACTAAACAATTCTCTTTACCCATACCCTCATGCTTATAGCCAACAGCCCCTAACCTTAATGGGCTTCACTAATCAGCCCACTAATGACTAATTAGCCTGTCCAAAAAAAAGCAACACTAAAACAGCTATTTCTACCAAACTTCTCAGTCAAATTCTTAATGTCTCCACTCTACGGAACTGGAAACAGCATTCCGGGTCCAATGAGATCGATCCCAGATCCTAATTCAATCCCGTTCAAAAGTTATCCCCTAAACAAAAATAATAAGGGCACAATGGTCACAAACAGGATTAATAAAAATCATGGATATGTCTCGTATTCCCATGAACAACATATTAAAAGATATGAATGGTTCATCCCTTGGAGAATTTAATTAAAATATTTTATGCTCCTTCGATACGTAAAAATGCAGGTCATTACATGTAGCCTGGTTAAATCAAGAGAGCGCCCAGTGCTCGGAAGCAGGTGGTGGTGGTCCTCATGGCCATTGAAACAGAGGATTGTAAGAAGATTATTATTTGAAAAGAAATCTACACAACCCAAAGTTATGCGGGGTTGGATGTATGGTAACTTCGAACTAATATAAAATTCTGGTGTGTTCTTTCCTTTACTGCTTTTACTTATTATTTGCATCTATGATTGATTCTGTGTTTGATTTATATCTGTGATTTGCATTTAATTCTTTTAAATTCTAAAAGTTCATAAATTCGATTAAACATTATTCACCCCCTCCCTCTAGTGTTAAGTTAGCCTTAAGATCCGTAATCCGTATTTTTCAATAGCATTCTTAATTCTTAGTTTAAAGTTTTGAGAATGAAATGAAAATTAATTAAGAGAATGAG
This sequence comes from Allium sativum, assembly GCA_030737875.1. Taxonomy (NCBI): domain Eukaryota; kingdom Viridiplantae; phylum Streptophyta; class Magnoliopsida; order Asparagales; family Amaryllidaceae; genus Allium; species Allium sativum. The sequence goes on along the minus strand of CM060922.1, from coordinate 731,720,681 downwards.
AGGTTATGCTTATGTTTGAGGCTATGTGTATCCCACCTTTCCCCTCACATAAACCTTCTTCTTTTGTTTATCAAACCAATTGGTTACTAGGGCCCAAACATGATTTATTAACTACAAATCTCATCTCATCATCCAACTACATTATTCTTATTTAATCAATCAAATTAAGTCTCCTGAATAATGTTCACTAAAACTAAGGGTATTACGTCCTCCCCTCCTTAGAATTTTGACATTGAAATCAAATCATGGAATAAAACAAACATAGCAGTCAAAAAAACATTGCTATCAATACTAATGTAACCTACTAGATATCAATTCATTAAAGCAATTGAAACGACCCGAACTCCCCCGGTCTCCGAAGAGAAGGGAAAGGACGAATTGTTTTGAGAACACGACAAAATAGAACGCAGACGGAAGAACATTTAATTGTTATCACAACAATACATCAGATTACAAGAATATACAGAGTATAAATGAATATTACACAGAAATATCAGAGATTTAAATTACATTTAAATACATAGCAGCGGAAAATAATACAATACACAACTGAAGGAGATATACGGATACAAAGCTTTCCGGATATCGTTCCAGCTATAAACCAGGATCCTGTGAATATAAATCTGCAAAACCAAAACTACTAGCTGCCCGTGTCAAAATAAGGGCACCCAGAGTTTAGGTTAAAACAATAAACTCCAGGTCAGTCATGTGACTGGTGTGAGAACTAAAACAGTTGTAAATCTTTATTTTAAAGTTAGGTAAATCAAGGGACCACGCCGTATAACACGGAACGGGTTTCCTCCCAAGAATACCAGTGCATAAAACAAACAGCGCGATGCTAAATAAAGAAAAATGAAGCTGTTATAAGACCCAGGTCCTATCACACAATGCAACGCAAGCCGGGGGATAGGGTTTTTCCTTATAACAGCCAAAGAATGCTTGATACGTTTAAAAACAAATCATTTGATACTATTATAAGTGCATAATGTATAAAACAACTTCAAATCATAAGTATCAATCATAGGCGGCATGGGTACTATATATCATGTCGCCATACTAGGCTCTACAATCAAAACCGCAAATGTCACGTATTTGGAAATTGGATTTCCATTTATGAACCGAGGCAAAAGATAGTCCTCAACCGATTCGAGACGCTCTAGCCCGTGTCTCAGGAACAGCCGCAACTGCCCCATTGATCGTCAGGGCCGGTTCACCGATGTGGATTATTATGCCTAAACACTACGTTTCCCCGCCCTTTGGGGCGTAAATGAGCCAACGAATGACTCCATCGGACCCGGATCGTCCGATCTAACCGAGGCGCCTCGCAACAACAACAACCACACAGGTGAAAAGTATATAAATGTCAGGGCTGGTAGGTCACTGACACCACCCTAGCTAGAAGGAAACGCATGCCCTCCTTGATGTCCTCTCCCGTTTCTGGTTCACAACCAGGGTGTGAGGCTCGCGAATTCACGTTACACAAAGCTATGCCACACAGGCCGTGCTTTGATCATCACCACAAAACTTTGCTTTTCAACAGAAGCCTTGATCAATTGCCACTTAGGCATGCCACACAGGCAATTCACTCCATGCGATTGATATCCATCAATATATAACCCCTGAGCTCGTACGTCTCAGAGAAGGGCGTTAAGCAAGAGAATAAATTCTCCGCCGCCAAACAGATATATATTTAATAGAAATCAACCACACAGACTAAAATCCAATGTCGGACACACAGTCCATTTACAAGTTCGTTCTGGGTCTGAACAAAACCGGAGGCACCTAGTACCCCGCATATCCATCGATCTCCAAGTACGTATGGGCGATCACTAACTGTTTCCATCTTCTTGGGTGTACATCCCAATCAAGATCATCAGTAATTATCCAAACGACGTGAAGACCTCCGGTCTTCGACCACCGTCTTCATCTTCGACTTATCGTCGTATCAGTTATTCAGAATGGGAGAAACCCGTTCTTCCCGAATAACTCGCGTATATTTTAAATAAGTGTTACACAAAAACAACATACGCCTCATTCCAATTCATCAGTCACTAACCGTAAATTAACAAGAGAATAATTCCCCAAATATTAACCCCGAAGGCCGAAACCAACATCAGATCAATATCCAGAAAACCACTCTGCTTGGCTAACCGACAGTTAGTTTCTAAATTTCACATTCTTAGGGAAAGGTTCCCATTAATTTTATCAAAGATAAATTCCTTGAATTTATTCTCTAATCTTCTTTTAAATTTCGATTCAACTAGTCAGGATTAACGAACCTTACCGAAGTAATCATTTGTTTTAATTTCCCAATCCCAACCTATTCATCCCATGAAGTAAAACTGGTAATACTTCATATCTAACACCACGGTGTTATCGGTAAATTCAATTACCATTTCACGTTCAAATATAATTAAAGATTTAACTATCGCCTGGAGTAAAACTGGTGATACTTCATTCTCGATCTTTTCAATCTAATTAAAGATTCATTAAAACTCCACTTGGTTTTAATTGTTAACTGGGTTAAAGAATTAATGTCATTTAAAACACGGTTCACGATAAACCCAAAAGCACATTCCAATAATTATCGGGTTAAAGAACGAGTGTTATTTAAAACACTGTCCACGATAAACCCAAAAATCAATATCAATTCAATTTCAATTAAATATTATTTAATTGGTACACTTCATTAAATCTAAATAAAAAGATTTAATCTTTTCTCAACTGGGTTTAAGAACAGTGTTAATGAAGATACCATTCACGACAAACCCAAATCACATTTGATACTAAATACAAGGCTCTGAATAGAAAATATATCGGCTTATATTCAATATCAAATTCTACGACCAACAAATATCGTATTGGAAATAACGATATACATATATATATCTATATCTTTCAAATTTCCATAACAACATCTGTATAATCACGAAATCCAACATCGAAATATTTCGAAGACAATTTCGATTCAAATCCATTCCAATGCAATCATTGGAAATTCTGGTTATTTTCAAAACCATTTCAAATTCAATTTATTTATTTAAAATATAAATAGAATTATAATTCTAGTTCAAAACTAGTTCATTTCGATAAAAATCTATTTTTATCTTTTCAAATATGGAGTTTTTCATCCCAATTCTTTCTAAATCATTTCTTATGATTTTACACAAATTATTACTATTTTTAATAAATTTATCAAGGCTCGTACAGTCGATTTCCATCAACGGCCATCGAACTGCACTTACAACGACCTTTTTCAAATTTGATTTGGACATAATTCCAAATCCAACCGTTAGATTTCTAATTTCTAATATTCGTTAGAAAGCTCTTTTCGATACGAACCCAACGGTTCCGGATTTAGGAGAATCCGACGGTCGGATCTCCCGTAATATCCGTTCGAAGTCAATGGTCGAAATTCGCGAACTGCCGCGTCGCGGCGCGTTCTATTCAGGCCATTATATTATATATATAATATATATAATATATACTTCATCGATTTCAATTCAAAACGTGCTTTATAAATCGTTTTCAAAACGGTTTCAACTTCTATTTCAACTTCAAATCAAAATCGAATTTTTCAACATAAATTCATTTTCATTTCATTTCAAATTGATTTAATTCAAATGATTTCTAATTCAATTCCTGTTCGTTTTCAATTCAATTCAATTCGAATTTCAATTCGAATTCATTTCCATTAAATTTCAATTTGAATTCATTTCTATTCAGTTTCAATTTGAATTCATTTCTATTCAATTTCAATTTGAATTCATTTTCAATTCGAATTCATTTCTATTCAGTTTCAATTGGAATTCAATTCTTTTCAAAATATCAGATTTTGAAATCACTTTCGATATTCGTTATAAAATGAATAAAATCGATAAAAATATCATTCACGTCAAAATGGCGTCAATCTAATCAACACGACTTCATATATTTCTATTTTCAAATATTCTATTTCAAATATTTCTTTTTCAAATATTTCTATTTCAAATCTTTCTATTTCAAAACTGGAATGAGACCCAATCAATTACCATATAATTTTAGTTATATGTATTTTCTACAATACATGTATAAAATAACAACGATAAATAATCAACCATCATCCAAAGTGCATTCTACACTGTATAAGCATCAAATATAAATATTCAATGCTTATAACAGTCTGTCAATCAATCGATCGACATACAACTAAACAATCGGGATTGGTGTACGTCAAATATCATCCCAATACCCGTGTGGGGTTTCAAACATTCAAACACAGATTTTATTTGTGCAGTTGGGCGATGTGTAAAATTTATCGTCCCAATCAATATCATTCAAATGTGTGTATATAAACAAATCGTTCGATTTGTTTATATTAATTTATTTCATTTCTTATACACGTTAAAAATTCTATTTTTAACTATAAAATATTTTCCACTATAAAATATTTTATTTCATTTCACATCACATCACACAATCAACCACACATCAAAATCAAACAAACAAGCATACAAGCCGTCCATGGTCTGTGGACGACGGGTGTCGGGTGCTACTAAACACCGTCTGCATCCTAGTACATATTTTAACTAGAAAATAAAATAAAAGGTGAGAAATTCTCATAGAATTGCTAATCCAACATCACGACTTTTCTTATGCAGAAATCTTCGCCGTTTCATCTTTCATCACTTTCTTCATCCGTATTCACTACATATATAAAAATCGAATTTTTACTTTGCTATTCAATATATAAAAATCGAATTTTTACTTTGCTATTCAGTATATAAAAATCGAATTTTTACTTATCTAAAAATCTCACATTTCCTATATTAAAAATACGATCTTTTCACTTTTAAAAATACGATATTTTCAAAGTTAAAAATCCCGTCTTTATAAAGTTAAAAATCAAATCTTTATGTTATTAAAACATTATAAGAATCATTACTATAAATAATAAAGAAAATCAGGTTTTTCAACTCGCTTATATATTTAAAACTGAAAATAAATAAGGAAATGTAAATAAAATAATTAAAAACTCACATTTTCTTTCGGTTTATGGAGGAAGGGCTGTCATCGGTGGCTCGGCTTGCCTTCAGGTGGTGGCGCACGTTTGGGGGCCTCACGGTGGTCGCAGTAGGGCTCGAGAATCGGAGGGGGCAGGGGAAGTAGCGGCGCCAGCTCTGGAATGGTTCGGTGGACCTGAGCGTGGTGCGGGGGTGGTGCTAGGGCTTCGGTCTAGCTCGATTTGGGGGCGCCTTGGGATCCACAGTGGAGAACGAGAGGAGGAAGGGAAGGGGGTGCGACGGAAGAGGGGTGGGGGCGTTCGACGAGGTTGCGGCGGCGCTGGCGTCGATGGAGGGGGGCAGCGTTCATCGTCGACGGTTTTTTTTTCTTATGTTCTGAATCGAACTGAAGGGGGGGCAGAGGGATTTAAGGGGAGAGAGGTTTTCATTTTTTTTATTATTTTAATTTCAAAAAGTTGACTTTTACATACGACCTCTAAACGAGGCCCACCGCCTGTCATCCCTAGCGTTTCACCCCCATTCTGAACACAATGGGATATGTATCGTAAGATGATTCGATTGTTTCGATCAGTTTCCGTCAAAATCAACATATAACTCTATAAATAGAATTTGAACGCGCATTTCAATTTACCGGGGTCACATACGAACTCTAAAAATTCTAAAAAAATATTTTCTAGCTTCGTATTGACGATACGGTCATAACAAAACTAGTTTCGTCGAATTCTGAGACCGTTGGAAAAATGGCCATTTTCCAGTCGATTAAAATCAACTGAAACTGGTCAAACACGTTTTCCTTTGCCACGCTCACATATTGATTCGAAAAATTATGAAATTTGGAACCTAGCAATAACATGACATCACGGATCCAGCAAAAGTGGTTTCGTCGAAATCCGAGGTCGTTTGCAAAATGGCTATTTTTTAAGGGTCTGAATTCCATAGCGACTATTCAGAATTTTCAACTGGACATATCTTTTGATTCCTGCTATGAAATTTTCATTTTTCGGATTCGTTGGAAAGATAGCCTCAATTAGATTCTATTATTTTTGGTTTCACTAAAATCCGGTTTATTTTGCACCCGGTACATTCATTTGAAGTTTGAAATCGAATTATCGAACTACCGCGCCATTTTCAATTCCTTTTATAAATATAAATAAATATTTATATTCCAACGACGATCTATATAATATATACGTTCGAATTCTATTCAAAATAAATTTCTCGTCGATTTTATTTAAAATAATTCATTTTAAATGTTCTAAATTCGCTAAAATTGCCGAAATAAAAATTTTAAACTGGCCCAGATTTTCAGGTTGTTACAATCTCCCCCACTTAAAACTTTTCGTCCCCGAAAAGGAACGAAGTCGAAAGTGGTTTGATTAATCAACTCTACGTTCGATCTGGCTTTCATTCTCCAACTTTTCAGTTTCTGAGAATTTTCAAATTCTTCAAAAATTGGCTAACACCCTAAATTTTCGAATTTTTTTGCCATAACCTCCCCTGCACCGGGAGCCACGGGAAAATCCCGAAATTGCCATACAGGCCTTCTGATCTCAAAAAGAAAAAGCCAAGCGGCTAGCCAATAGGCTCATAAAATCATCTTCACCCAAACAAAACAATAAATTATAGTAAACATGTACCTATTTGTCGGGCAAACAAATTTTATTCTCTGCTCTAGCCTCCTTGCTATGACTTGTTCAATGTAAGTACATGTATATGCAAGCAAATGCGATTAAATTTCAATACAATTCAATGTTTGGTTCAATTAGGCTAAATGGCTAAAAATTTCAATTAATCAAACAACACAACCATCAATCTATTAGTTGATTAGCTTTGAAATTCATAACTTTGATATATAGTCAAAAATTAGATTTTTGATGCCAAATCACAACAATAAATCCTATCTAGTTTCGGTTCTCACACCAGTCAATAGGAAATATATAGAAATCTCACTTTCGAAACTCGAAAATAAATACTGGCGACGGTGCCCCATCACCAGAATTACCCCCGGGCACTAGAGTGTAATTCTATATCTATCCAGTATATTAAAACTTCGAACACACGTTTGCAAGACATATATACAAAATCTTTATATATTGGATTGTCCAAATTCATATAAATAAATAATCAAATACGAGTAATTGATTTTAAATTTTCAAAACAAAATTCGTTTCATTTTAAAAATATACTCTTCACACTCGTTCTAGGATACTACTGATCCCATCTCTAACGAGTCATTCCCATTGGATATTACTAATCCGATATCTGATGAATTCTTTCGTATGGTTCTAATGTGCCTTGTTCTCTGAGCTCTGTAAACCAAAGCTCTGATACCACGATGAAATGACCCGAACTCCCTCGGTCTCCGAAGAGAAGGGAAAGGACGAATTGTTTTGAGAACACGACAAAATAGAACGCAGACGGAAGAACATTTCATTGTTATCACAACAATACATCAGATTACAAGAATATACAGAGTATAAATGAATATTACACAGAAATATCAGAGATTTAAATTACATTTAAATACATAGCAGCGGAAAATAATACAATACACAACTGAAGGAGATATACGGATACAAAGCTTTCCGGATATCGTTCCAGCTGTAAACCAGGATCCTGTGAATATAAATCTGCAAAACCAAAACTACTAGCTGCCCGTGTCAAAATAAGGGCACCCAGAGTTTAGGTTAAAACAATAAACTCCAGGTCAGTCATGTGACTGGTGTGAGAACTAAAACAGTTGTAAATCTTTATTTTAAAATTAGGTAAATCAAGGGACCACGCCGTATAACACGGAACGGGTTTCCTCCCAAGAATACCAGTGCATAAAACAAACAACGCGATGCTAAATAAAGAAAAATGAAGCTGTTATAAGACCCAGGTCCTATCACACAATGCAACGCAAGCCGGGGGATAGGGTTTTCCCTTATAACAGCCAAAGAATGCTTGATACGTTTAAAAACAAATCATTTGATGCTATTATAAGTGCATAGTGTATAAAACAACTTCAAATCATAAGTATCAATCATAGGCGGCATGGGTACCATATATGTAACGACCCGCATTCTACGCATCATAGGATCGTAGAATATTTATTTCTTTCACAAACGAAGTCGTATGGTCATGTAACTTTGGGGAACGACTATTGGGGTCATTTCCCATGTTCATGATTTTTCCCGATTTTTAAATGACCATTTTACCCCTAGTTGGCACTGTTTTGGCCATAACTTTTGACTGGAAAGGAATTTTGACCTGAAACCACTTCCATTGGCTCCGGATGATGGTTTCTCTTTCCGTAGAGTGGTCACATTAGCCAAACGGACTCACCGTTTGGGAGATATGGCTGAATCAAGTTTCAGATGGTGAAAAACAGCTTAATTGGGCTTAACCGGGTGATTAACAGCTAGGCCCAAAGGGGAATTTCGGGATTAGGAGTTTAAAAGGGCTGTTAGGGTTTGGAGAATACCTTTTTCTCATTTTTCAGCCGTCACTATTCATTCCTCTTGATCTAGCCATGGCCTCCATTCTCTAAATCACCCAAGATCACTTCCTAATCAAGGATTAAGGCTTAGAGGCATCAAATCAAGGAGGATTAGCACAAGGACCGAGGTAGAGCTGCTGTTATATATTGGAATTCGTGCAAATCAGAGGTTCACTTCAGATCTGAAAGTTTTATTGTGGCAAAGGTGAGTGGTTAGCATTGTTTTGACACTAATTACAGTTAATCAGGGTAATTAGTGATAATTAGTAAATTCTTACACTATAAAATTCTGGAAAAATATTCTAAAATTCTGAAATGTTATTTTAGACCTCTGTTAGAAGTTTGTGGTGATTTGGTTAAGTTTTGCTAATCGTACCATTAGATTTGCTTAAACATGCTTAAGGGGAAAACATGGGTTTTGGGTACGTTTGATCCATTTTTACATGTTATATTGCTGTTTTGGTGTTTATGGTCAATTTTATATGTTGCTATGACTGTTTGGAATGATTTATGATTGATTAGAAAAGTTAGATTGATCAAAAACGTCGTCGTATGGCGTAAATAGCTTGCTGGAAGAGTTGCAGGAATTTGGACCAGATCGGATCGCCCCCACACTCGGACTGTGGGGTATGACCACGATCCCACACTCGAATCGTGGGGTATGACCACGAACCGCACACCTGGAGCGTGACGAAAAATAGCGATCCACATACCTGAAGCGTGAGGACGACCACGATCCGTTCCACTTCGAAGGCCACGAACCGATGCAGCGCCGTGTCCAAACTGAAGTACCTCGATCCGAATCGCCCCAGCTTGGTGGACCACGAACCGATCAGAAGGTGCGATCCGAGATGAGGCGCGACGATCCAGACAAGGTAGCACGACCCGAACCCAATGGGTTGCCAGCGCCACGAGCTGTTGAGGCGCGATCCGTATGACGCGACACGATCTGATGGAGCTGGAGCACCACGAGCCAGCAGGAACTCGATCCGATCCGATTGAGGAGGCGCGTCACGAACCGGACCATCCCAGGGAGCACGATCCGAGGAGGAGACTGAATGAAGACCGATCCGGATGTGAAGACTATAACCCGAGATGCAAAGGAAGTCCAAATGAGAAGTTAGAGCTCAAGATTCAGATGGGAATCAACGAGTTCGCTTCATGGTTGGGCTTTGCTGCGGGACGCGTGCCAAGGGGTTATCGACGTCTATAGCTTTGGACCACTATGGTAGGAGGTACGAAGACGGATTCAGGGCCATTATGGCATCGGTAGAACTAAGGGCTACAACCAATGAAGTGGGTCATTGAAATGTTTGGTCATGACTCCATATGTTTAGCTTGGTCATAGTAGGGTTTCTACAAGTCGGGATTCGTCGTTACCTCAGTTTGTCTAGTGTTCCAAAGTGGTAGATATCGTATGCTTTACGCACTGAGTGAGAGATGTGAGGATGGTTGCTATGGATGATTTGTTTGCTATCATTGTGACATGCACACCCCACCCCCGTATTCTTACACTATTTATTATGGCACCGTAGAGTATTGTACGGTATGTGGTACTAACTTTTTGGTTGCAGGTCCAGGTTCAGGTATGGTTTAGTATACCTGTTATTGTTCTGTTTAGATGCTTATCGCACATACCAGGCTTTATGTCTGACCCAGAGTTTTATGTCTCCTCTTATTACTTTGGGTGCTCACACGAGCAAACTAGAGACAGGTTAGCTGGTGATGCACGGGTAGATGATCCGTAGACGAGCAGGAGGCTTCCACGTAATATATATAATATTCTCCCTGTGTTGTTGAAGATCACTGCTTGGGCATTGGTGGTGCATCTTCTACTTTAGCTTTCTTTTGTTTAGAGATAGTAAATTTGGAAAATTGTAATAAGCTGTATATGGATTTCCGCTGCTCTGATGATTGATGTTGATTTTAGTTATCAGCTTATGCACTGTCTCACCTGTTTTATGTCAAGTATGTTGTTAATATATTTTATTCCATGCGCTGTGAGACATTCTACAGGTTCCTTGATTAGTTCATTCCCTTCTTTCTTTTCTTCTGACGACCGTTCTGTGCTAGCTGGGCATGTGTACAGCGCACTTTCGGAGGAAATGCAGGCTGGTGCGAGGCGGGCCGTCACACTTGGTATCAGAGCTCTAGGTTGCGTAGTTAACCTAGGGAAAGACACTAGGGAGAGTTAGTACGTATACGAGAGAGCGTATTTGTGATTATTTTGATTTTTAAAAAGCTATATATATATACTATTAGTAGTATAAAGATGAAGTTGTACTGCACTAGCACCACTATGGAGTCGTTAATCGTTTCCTTTTTTCAGATTGACGATGAGCCGATATGTTAGAGGTACCGGTAGAGGGGCCAATAATGGGAATGCTGCTGACATGAGGACGATTTTTACTGACCTCATGAGAGAGATGCTTAGAGATGTACAGAGGGCAGCTCCCAACGGTGGGAATGGTGGTGGTCCCATAGTGCAGGCACCAAGAGTCGACTTCGCCAAGCTGAATAAGGATTATACTAGCCTTGGTGGGAAGCCGTTCCATGGAACGGAGTCGGCTACGGATGTTCAGGATTGGGTGGATAGTTGCGAACGTATCTTCGAGGATTTGGGTATCGAGGATGCGATGAAGAGAAAGCTAGCGTCCCGTCAGCTGCAAGGGCGGGCAATGAATTGGTGGAATGCTATAAAGGCAGCTACTCCCGAAGATCAGATTACTTGGGACCAGTTTAAGGCTCGCTTTAGCGAGAAGTTCATTCCAGCTGCTCAGAAGTCAGTGCTGTTTAAGAAATTCTTGGAGCTCAAGCAGAATGGCAGAGCTGTCTCGGAGTATATTACTGAATTTGACACTTTGTCAAAATATGGGTTATCTCTTATTGATACTGCCGAGAAAAAGAATGAGAAATTCATAACTGGTTTGGATCAGTACTTGGGGGAAAAACTTATTAACCACATCGATGAGACGTTTGAATCGATTGTGGGGAAAGCGTTAAGATCAGAAAGTCTCTACCCTAAGTCGAAGACTGAGGTTGCATCTGCAGAAGAGCCAAAACCACAAGCAAGTGGTGGAGGCAAGGGTGGTTCCCAGAATAAGAGAAAGCAGAACCAAGCTAAGGATGGCCAGAAGAAAAAGAATAAGCAAGATGTGGAGTGCTTCAGCTGTGGTAAGAAGGGCCATTGTGCTAGTAATTGTCGGGCCAAGCCAGCGGATAGGAAGTGCTTCAACTGTGGCCAAATGGGACATCACAAGGACAAGTGTCCACAGCCCCCTAAGGAAAAGCAAATGGTGAAAGCCTACGCTCTTAATGCTATTCCTTCTTCGTCGAATGCCCCAACAGCGGCGGAGAAGGGAAATAATGTCGTCATTCAAGGTATGCTTTCTGTTTATGATGTTCCTGTTAGAGTTTTGTTTGATACCGGAGCTTCTAGTTCTTTCATATCTAGTGACCTGGTAGATAGGTTGGGACTGGAGCCCGAGATTGTCGATAGACCTTTAGTAGTGACGAACCCGATTGGTGGTTCGACTAGCCTTAGCATGATTTGTCGTAATGTGGTCTTATCGAGTCATGGATGCATGTTTGTTTGTGATTGCTTTGTTTTGGGCTTTACTGGGTTTGGCATTATTTTGGGAGTAGATTGGCTCCGAAAGATACGGGGTGGTGGTAGACTGTGAGGGCTTTTTGGTGACAGCTAGAGCGGATGATGGGCGGAGGATAGTGTTTGGTGGTCTACCCAGTGAGGGGGTATTGGCTAGTTTTCTAAACTCCCTTGACATTCCGCATAGTGAGTTGTCAGGTTTGCCCGTGGTTGGCCAGTATCCGGATGTTTTCGAAGAAGTGACCGGACTTCCACCACACCGAGAGATTGAGTTTCGTATTGATTTGGTAAAAGATGCCAGACCTATAGTGATGCCACTTCGTCGTATGGCACCAAGGGAGCAGCAGAGCTCGAGGTGCAAGTCAGCGATCTTTTGAAGAAGGGATTTATCAGAAGGAGTGTTTCTGAATGGGGAGCACCGGTTGTGTTTGCTACCAAGGCGGATGGTTCCCTTCGTTTGTGTGTAGACTACCGCGAGTTGAATAAAGTGACGAGGAAGAATAAGTATCCTCTACCGCGGATAGATGATTTGTTCGATCAGTTGAGTGGCGCGAGGATATTTTCTCAGTTGGATCTCGCGACAGGTTTTCATCAGCTTAGAGTGGAAGCTGAGAGTATAGCTAAAACGGCATTTCGAACGCCGTCGGGATTTTATGAGTGGTTGGTTATGCCATTTGGGCTGACTAATGCCCCGGCATATTTTGTGGATCTTATGAATAGGGTATTCAGAGATCAGTTGAATAAGTCTGTCCTTGTGTTCGTTGATGATATTTTGGTCTATTCGAGGACAGAGGAAGAACACAAGGAACATTTAAGAGTAGCGACGGAGGTGTTGAGAAAACACCAATTGAAAGCAAAGTTTTCTAAGTGTCACTTCTGCAAGAGGGAAGTGAGGTTCTTGGGCCATGTTGTATCAGAGAATGGTATTGCCGTAGACCCGGCAAAGGTGGCTACGGTACAAGATTGGCCTACTCCCAAGAACGCAACAGATGTAAGAAGTTTCTTGGGATTAGCTGGATATTATCGTAAGTTTATCCAAGGTTTCTCCAAGATAGCAGCACCATTGACCCAGTTGACCAAGAAGAATCAGTAACACCCCGTATTTTGGGTTAAGGCTAAAATTCACTAATTACAGAATAAATAATCTCAGATGTGGGAATCGGGGGAAACGGGCTGCGTCATTGCGTTCGTCTCGGAAAAATACGCAAAATAGAGTCCGAGTTTTCGAAAATCGGAGTCCGTATGGCCCAGTTATGGCCCGATGAAGTTTGCTGAAAATTCAAAACTAAAAACAGAATTAAGAATTTAAAATTCAGATTTTAAATTGGACAAGTGGGGTCAGGCGGGAAAAATCCCGCCCTACCCATGTCGACAGGGCAGTCGACAGGCCTGTCGACAGGGGGTGTCGACTTGCCTGTCGACTTGCCTGTCGACAGGGGTGCGGCGTTCAGTGAACCTGGGTGCACCAGGTTGCACCAGGTTGGGTTCTAGGCTGGCTTGGAGGGCTGGTTCTAGAGATTTCCTAAATCTAAGGGTCCTAATCTAATCTAGGGTTAATCTAAGGGCCTAAAACACTCACCTAATCCTATAAATAAGACCCCAACCCTACTCTAATTCATTCATAATTAGGTCTTGTAACTAAACTATGGCAAAATTAAATTTGAGCATGGCCTCCACTAGTTCATGAAGGAAGTTGCAAGCAAATCACTCTCTAATCAACTTCTAATCCATTCTAAGCATCTTAATCTTCTTCATTTGGAGTGCAAATTTGCTAGTGGTGAGTTTCTATCACTTTAACATCAATTGTTAAAGTAAGTGGATTGGGTATAATGAGACTTATGGTCTTAAATGCGGATTAGTGAGTTTGAATCATTTGTAATGATATGCTACTCTATGTTTAAATGCAAGTTTAATGTGATATGCAAGTTATGCATGCTTATGCAAGTATGTGGATGCTTATGCAAGTTATGTGTATGCTTAAATGCATGTTTAACATGTTATGCAAGTTATGAGAATGCTTATATGCAAGTTCAACATGTTATGCAAGATATGTGTATGATAATATGCAAGCTCATATGCAACATGTTATGCAAATCATGTGTATGATAATATGCAAGTTTGGGTTAAATGTAGTTGGGTTAATATATGCTCATATATGCAAGTTGACATCCTCTTAACCCATGACAAAGTTATATGCTAAACCCATGATGTTTGTGATGGATCTTCCCCTTTATTATGTCATGAAATGAGAACGATTTACGTGGGGAACGATGGGGTTGGTAAATATGTTAATAAATGTATGATTGGGTATGATTAAGCATACCATAAAAATAAATTACCATAAGTGGGAATTTACCTATTGAGTTAGGTCTACCCCATGGGAATTTACCTATTGAGTTAGGTCTACCCATGTTATGGAAAACTTGATATTAATTAGGGATAATTAATATGGGGGTGATTAATTAGGTGTAATTAATCGACTAAGACACGAGGTTGGACTCATTTGTAGTGTAAAACTGCCCGGACCCGACCGGCTTAACCAGTTGCTACAAATGTCAGCCGAATGTGAGAGGTCTTAGCCATAAATTAAATACGTGATTAAAGTAAAGACACGAGGTTAGGCTCTGTTATGACGTAAGACTGCCCGGACTCTACCGGCTTAACCAGGCGGTCATGACAGCCAGTCTAATGTGGGAGGTCTTTGTGGGAGATCACGGTCTTAATTAATTAAGAAACACTTAACCATATTAGCATGTAGTGGGACATGAGGGGTTAAGTGGGTGCCTTGGGTGGCATGTGGAGATTAAGTGGGTGCCTTGGGTGGCATGTGGAAATCTAGTGGGTTGCCTTGGGTGGCAATAGAAAATACGATTAGAATACTTAACCAAGAGGAAACATGTAATTAAACATGATTAAAGGGTTAAGTGGGATACACTAGATATATGACAAGCTTAAGTGGGTAGCTTGTGGGGGCCCATTTCAACCAATATCCCAAACGTATCTTTGTGGGCTCGACCCATGTCGAGTGACGGGACACGCATATTGGGCTTGATTATAAGAGGCCAAAACGGGTTAGCGGTGGCAACGCAAGTCCAACGGGTTTCATATGCGTGTATGGGCCCGGGCTGGTAGATAAGCCGTTGTTGCATCGTGTAGATATAAAGCCGTGCACCGTTGATAGTATTGGGTAGCCACTTTAGGGGAGTGATACACCCCACTGTGGGACCAGCACGGGTATCTACGGTAGGGAGCCGATCGATGGGGAGTAGTGGGTACACCTAATAAAGATAGGGGCAGACGGCACCTATGTAGGGGTACACGAAACTACTGGGTAAGAATTACTGAGTACACCTAGTGGAGATAGGGGCAGACGGCACCTATGTAGTGGGCTAGGAGTACATGAAACTACTGGGGAGAAATTTTCTAAGTCCTTGGAGGGATCAACCTTTAAGTAGGAACGACTGGTGTGGTGCAGTGTAGTAATTACCCTTGGGTGGGTAGATGCGTCCTGACGGTTATCTTAGTTTATCCTAAGTCTACCAAGCTGCTTAGTGTAGCCATTCATCCCCAGATATTACCGTAGGTCAAGTTTATGTCTTCTCTGGTTACTTTAATGATTGTACTGTTAAAGTTATAGGACTCACTCAGACTTATGTCTGACCCCGTTGTTTTTATCTTTTTTTTCCAACCCTCAGGTCCTACGGTGGATCCTAGCGGTAGTAGAGCTTGATCGGATTGCTGTTCCAGTCTTTAGGAGCTTGGATAGATGTAAAGCTCCAGTTATCCAGTTATCTTTTCTTTTGTTCTGGCTATTGTATGAGAGAGTGGGATTATGTACTTCTTTATTTTGATGGATATTGTACTTGACTTTTATCGTGGTTTTATGATGTAACCAGACATGTTTATTTCCGCTGTTATGAGATGATATTTTAAATTTCAAGTGCTATTTATATCTGTCTTGTTGTAATTTTTCTGTTCTATAATCACTAAAATACTCCACCGATGCTATGGCATTCCCATAGAGAGTGACCATAGCGGGCGTGGGGTGTTACAAGAATCAAGCTTTTGTCTGGGATGAAAAGTGCGAGAATGCATTTAAAAATCTAAAGGACAAGTTGACAAGCGCACCAGTGTTAGTCATTCCTAAGGGGGATGAAGAGATGACGGTATACACAGATGGCTGTGGTACCGGACTGGGTGCTGTATTGATGCAAGGCGGTAGGGTTGTAGCTTACGCAAGTCGGCAATTGAAACCGCACGAGAGAAGATACCCTACCCATGATTTAGAATTGGCAGCGATCGTGTTCGCGTTAAAGATGTGGAGACACTATCTCTTGGGAGAAAGATTTGAGCTGTTTACAGATCATAAGTCGTTGAAGTATCTATTCTCCCAGAAGGATTTAAATCTCCGTCAGCAGAGATGGTCAGAGTTCTTGGCTTCCTATGATTTTGACATCGCATACACACCGGGAAAGGGCAATGCGGTGGCTGATGCATTGAGTAGAAGACATGCCAGCTTAGGGGCTATGTTCCTTGAATGGAAGCAACTGGAGTATATCGCGGGGTTTGATTTCAGACCAAAGTGCGA
This sequence comes from Allium sativum, assembly GCA_030737875.1. NCBI lineage: Eukaryota > Viridiplantae > Streptophyta > Magnoliopsida > Asparagales > Amaryllidaceae > Allium > Allium sativum. Next base: position 731,704,002 of record CM060922.1, on the reverse strand, counting down.
ATTGGATCCAGAAATGTTAGCAAGTTTGACGATCAGACCCACTTTAATTGAGCGGATCGGCTCTAGTCAGAGGGACGATCCTAACCTATTGGAAATCATCTCCAAGTTAAAGATGGATATCGATGAGGAGATGAACAAGTATGGGCTTGATCGAGATGGATGGCTTAGAAAGAATGGAAAGCCTGTTGTACCCAATGTCAATGGATTGAGAGATGAAGTGCTTAGAGAATGTCATCACTCAAAGCTGACTATACACCCCGGTGGTAACAAGATGTATCGAGATATGAAGCAGACTTACTACTGGGAAGGGATGAAAAGAGACGTTGGGAAGTTTATATCCAAATGCATGAATTGCCAGCTAGTTAAAGCAGAGCAAAAGAAGCCTAGTGGGTTGTTACAACCATTAGAAATTCCCGAATGGAAATGGGAGCAAGTCTCGATGGATTTCATCGATGGTTTACCAAGGACTAGATCGGGACATGATAGCATTTGGGTAGTTGTGGATCGACTGACTAAAAGTACAAGATTTATACCAGTCAAATCGACCAGAACGGCAGCTAAGTTAGCATAATTGTATATGAAGTGGGTAGTGAGATTTCATGGAGTACCTAAAAGCATTGTGAGCGACCGAGACCCGTTGTTCACTAGTGGGTTTTGGAAGAGCTTACAAGAGGCTCTAGGGTCATAGTTACATCTCAGTACCGCATATCATCCTCAGACCGACGGTCAGACGGAGAGGGTGAATCGTATTTTGGAAGATCTCTTGAGAGCATGTATATTGGATTTTGGTGGATCATGGGACGACCATTTGCATCTAGTAGAGTTTGCATATAATAATAGCTACCAATCCAGTATCGGTATGGCTCCGTTTGAAGCTTTGTACGGAAGGCCGTGTAACTCACCATCATGTTGGATAGAGACTGGCGAGAAGTTTATGCTTGGACCAGATGTGGTGAGGGAAACTTCAGATAAGATCAAGATCATTCAACAACGAATGAAGGCAGCCCAAGATAGGCAGAAGAGTTATGCTGATAAGAGGAGAAGAGACCTAAAATTCTCCGTTGGTGACTTGGTGTTTGTCAAGACTTCTCCGTTGAAGAGCGTAATACGATTCGGCAGGAGAGGCAAGTTGGCACCAAGATTCGTTGGCCCATTCCCTGTTCTTGAACTAGTCGGGAATTTGGCATATAGAATTGACTTACCAGAGAAGATGGCGGGAGTTCACAACGTATTTCATGTTTCCCAACTAAGGAAGTTCGTTCACGACTCAGATATGACTATTTCACCTGATCAGTTAGAGGACTTCGAAGTAGAACCCGAGGCGGTTGGGAACCGCAAGCCGGCCCGTATTGTCGCGCACGACATGAAGCAACTTGGAAGGAAGGCGGTGAAGCTAGTCAAGGTACAGTGGAGCGAGGACGAGAATGATTGTACTTGGGAGACAGAGGAGAACATTAGGAAGTCACACCCAGAACTCTTTGCCTGGTAAGATTTTGGCTTCGATTTAGTTTTTCCGCATGCTAGGATAGGCTTGTTTGCTTGTTTTGCATGATTGATTGTTGTATGTGTTTGTTAGGCATGCGGGATCCTTTGTATGTTTTGGGTTAAGGAATTTCGGGGACGAAATTTCTTAAGGGGGGGAGAGTGTAACGACCCGCATTCTATGCATCATAGGATCGTAGAATATTTATTTCTTTCACATACGAAGTCGTATGGTCATGTAACTTTGGGGAACGACTATTGGGGTCATTTCCCATGTTCATGATTTTTCCCGATTTTTAAATGACCATTTTACCCCTAGTTGGCACTGTTTTGGCCATAACTTTTGACTGGAAAGGAATTTTGACCTGAAACCACTTCCATTGGCTTCGGATGATGGTTTCTCTTTCCGTAGAGTGGTCACATTAGCCAAACGGACTCACCGTTTGGGAGATATGGCTGAAACAAGTTTCAGATGGTGAAAAACAGCTTAATTGGGCTTAACCGGGTGATTAACAGTTAGGCCCAAAGGGGAATTTCGGGATTAGGAGTTTAAAAGGGCTGTTAGGGTTTGGAGAATACCTTTTTCTCATTTTTCAGCCGTCACTATTCATTCCTCTTGATCTAGCCATGGCCTCCATTCTCTAAATCTCTCTAAATCACCCAAGATCACTTCCTAATCGAGGATTAAGACTTAGAGACATCAAATCAAGGAGGATTAGCACAAGGACCAAGGTAAAGCTGCTGTTATATATTGGAATTCGTGCAAATCAGAGGTTCACTTCAGATCTGAAAGTTTTATTGTGGCAAAGGTGAGTGGTTAGCATTGTTTTGACACTAATTACAGTTAATCAGGGTAATTAGTGATAATTAGTAAATTCTTACACTATAAAATTCTGGAAAAATATTCTAAAATTCTGAAATGTTATTTTAGACCTCTGTTAGAAGTTTGTGGTGATTTGGTTAAGTTTTGCTAATCGTACCATTAGATTTGCTTAAACATGCTTAAGGGGAAAACATGGGTTTTGGGTACGTTTGATCCATTTTTACATGTTATATTGCTGTTTTGGTGTTTATGGTCAATTTTATATGTTGCTATGACTGTTTGGAATGATTTATGATTGATTAGAAAAGTTAGATTGGTCAAAAACGTTGTCATATGGCGTAAATAGTTTGCTGGAAGAGTTGCAGGAATTTGGACCAGATCGGATCGCCCCCACACTCGGACCGTGGGGTATGACCACGATCCCACACTCGAATCGTGGGGTATGACCACGAACCGCACACCTGGAGCGTGACGAAGTATAGCGATCCACATACCTGAAGCGTGAGGACGACCACGATCCGTTCCACTTCGAAGGCCACGAACCGATGCAGCGCCGTGTCCAAACTGAAGTACCTCGATCCGAATCGCCCCAGCTTGGTGGACCACGAACCGATCAGAAGGTGCGATCCGAGATGAGGCACGACGATCCAGACAAGGTAGCACAACCCCAACCCAATGGGTTGCCAGCGCCACGAGCTGTTGAGGCGCGATCCGTATGACGCGACACGATCCGATGGAGCTGGAGCACCACGAGCCAGCAGGAACTCGATCCGATCCGATTGAGGAGGCGCGTCACGAACCGAACCATCCCAGGGAGCACGATCCGAGGAGGAGACTGAATGAAGACCGATCCGGATGTGAAGACTATAACCCGAGATGCAAAGGAAGTCCAAATGAGAAGTTAGAGCTCAAGATTCAGATGGGAATCAACGAGTTCGCTTCATGGTTGGGCTTTGCTGCGGGACGCGTGCCAAGGGGTTATCGACGTCTATAGCTTTGGACCACTATGGTAGGAGGTACGAAGACGGATTCAGGGCCATTATGGCATCGGTAGAACTAAGGGCTACAACCAATGAAGTGGGTCATTGAAATGTTTGGTCATGACTCCATATGTTTAGCTTGGTCACAGCAGGGTTTCTACAAGTCGGGATTCGTCGTTACCTCAGTTTGTCTAGTGTTCCAAAGTGGTAGATATCGTATGCTTTACGCACTGAGTGAGAGATGTGAGGATGGTTGCTATGGATGATTTGTTTGCTATCATTGTGACATGCACACCCCACCCCCGTATTCTTACACTATTTATTATGGCACCTTAGAGTATTGTACGGTATGTGGTACTAACTCTTTGGTTGCAGGTCCAGGTTCAGGTATGGTTTAGTATACCTGTTATTGTTTTGTTTAGATGCTTATCTCTCATACCAGGCTTTATGTCTGACCCAGAGTTTTATGTCTCCTCTTATTACACTGGGTGCTCACACGAGCAGACTAGAGACAGGTTAGCTGGTGATGCACGGGTAGATGATCCGGAGACGAGCAGGAGGCTTCCACGTAATATATATAATATTCTCCCTGTGTTGTTGAAGATCACTGCTTGGGCATTGGTGGTGCATCTTCTACTTTAGCTTTCTTTTGTTTAGAGACAGTAAATTTGGAAAATTGTAATAAGCTGTATATGGATTTCCGCTGCTCTGATGATTGATGTTGATTTTAGTTATCAGCTTATGCACTGTCTCACCTGTTTTATGTCAAGTATGTTGTTAATATATTTTATTCCATGCGTTGTGAGACATTCTACAGGTTCCTTGATTAGTTCATTCCCTTCTTTCTTTTCTTCTGACGACCGTTCTGTGCTAGCTGGGCATGTGTACAGCGCACTTTCGGAGGAAATGCAGGCTGGTGCGGGGCGGGCCGTCACAATATATCATGTCGCCATACTAGGCTCTATAATCAAAACCGCAAATGTCCCGTATTTGGAAATTGGATTTCCATCTATGAACCGAGGCAAAAGATAGTCCTCAACCGATTCGAGATGCTCTAGCCCGTGTCTCAGGAACAGCCGCAACTGCCCCATGGATCGTCAGGGCCGGTCCACCGATGTGGATTATTATGCCTGAACACTACGTTTCCCCGCCCTTTGGGGCGTAAATGAGTCAACGAATGACTCCATCAGACCCGGATCGTCCGATCTAACCGAGGCGCCTCGCAACAACAACAACCACACAGGTGAAAAGTATATAAATGTCAGGGCTGGTAGGTCACTGACACCACCCTAGCTAGAAGGAAATGCATGCCCTCCCTGATGTCCTCTCCCGTTTCTGGTTCACAACTGGGGTGTGAGGCTCGCGAATTCACGTTACACAAAGCTATGCCACACAGGCCGTGCTTTGATCATCACCACAAAACTTTGCTTTTCAACAGAAGCCTTGATCAATTGCCACTTAGGCATGCCACACAGGCAATTCACTCCATGCGATTGATATCCATCAATATATAACCCCTGAGCTCGTACGTCTCAGAGAAGGGCGTTAAGCAAGAGAATAATTTCTCCGCCACCAAACAGATATATATTTAATAGAAATCAACCACACAGACTAAAATCCAATGTCAGACACACAGTCCATTTACAAGTTCGTTCTGGGTCTGAACGAAACCGGAGGCACCTAGTACCCCGCATATCCATCGATCTCCAAGTACGTCTGGGCGATCACTAACTGTTTCCATCTTCTTGGGTGTACATCCCAATCAAGATCATCAGTAATTATCCAAACGACGTGAAGACCTCCGGTCTTCAACCACCGTCTTCATCTTCGACTTATCGTCGTATCAGTTATTCAGAATGGGATAAACCCGGTCTTCCCGAATAACTCGCGTATATTTTAAATAAGTGTTACACAAAAACAACATACGCCTCATTCCAATTCATCAGTCACTAACCGTAAATTAACAAGAGAATAATTCCCCAAATATTAACCCCGAAGGCCGAAACCAACATCAGATCAATATCCAGAAAACCACTCTGCTTGGCTAACCGATAGTTAGTTTCTAAATTTCACATTCTTAGGGAAAGGATCCCATTAATTTTATCAAAGATAAATTCCTTGAATTTATTCTCTAATCTTCTTTTGAATTTCGATTCAACTAGTCGGGATTAACGAACCTTACCGAAGTAATCATTTGTTTTAATTTCCCAATCCCAACCTATTCATCCCATGAAGTAAAACTGGTAATACTTCATATCTAACACCACGGTGTTATCGGTAAATTCAATTACCATTTCACGTTCAAATCTAATTAAAGATTTAACTATCGCCTGGAGTAAAACTGGTGATACTCCATTCTCGATCTTTTCAATCTAATTAAAGATTCATTAAAACTCCACTTGGTTTTAATCGTTAACTGGGTTAAAGAATTAGTGTCATTTAAAACACGGTTCACGATAAACCCAAAAGCACATTCCAATAATTATCGGGTTAAAGAACGAGTGTTATTTAAAACACTGTCCACGATAAACCCAAAAATCAATATCAATTCAATTTCAATTAAATATTATTTAATTGGTACACTTCATTAAATCTAAATAAAAAGATTTAATCTTTTCTCAACTGGGTTTAAGAATAGTGTTAATGAAGATACCATTCACGACAAACCCAAATCACATTTGATATTAAATACAAGGCTCTGAATAGAAAATATATCGGCTTATATTCAATATCAAATTCTACGACCAACAAATATCGTATTGGAAATAACGATATATATATATCTATATCTTTCAAATTTCCATAACAACATCTGTATAATCACGAAATCCAACATCGAAATATTCCGAAGACAATTTCGATTCAAATCCATTCCAATGTAATCATTGGAAATTCTGGTTATTTTCAAAACCATTTCAAATTCAATTTATTTATTTAAAATATAAATAGAATTATAATTCTAGTTCAAAACTAGTTCATTTCGATATAAATCTATTTTTATCTTTTCAAATATGGAGTTTTTCATCCCAATTCTTTCTAAATCATTTCTTATGATTTTACACAAATTATTACTATTTTTAATAATTTTATCAAGGCCCGTACAGTCGATTTCCATCAACGGCCATCGAACTGCACTTACAGCGACCTTTTTCAAATTTGATTTGTACATAATTCCAAATCCAACCGTTAGATTTCTAATATTCGTTAGAAAGCTCTTTTCGATACGAACCCAACGGTTCCGGTTTTAGGAGAATCCGACGGTCGGATCTCCCGTAATATCGGTTCGAAGTCAATGGTCGAAATTCGCGAACTACCGCGGCGCGGCGCGTTCTATTCAGGCCATTATATTATATATATAATATATATAATATATACTTCATCGATTTCAATTCAAAACGTGCTTTATAAATCGTTTTAAATTCGTTTTCAAAACGGTTTCAACTTCTATTTCAACTTCAAATCGAAATCGAAATTTTCAACATAAATTCATTTTCATTTCATTTCATATTGATTTAATTCAAATGATTTCTAATTCAATTCCTGTTCGTTTTCAATTCAATTCAATTCGAATTTCAATTTCAATTCGAATTCATTTCCATTCAATTTCAATTTGAATTCATTTCTATTCAGTTTCAATTTGAATTCATTTCTATTCAATTTCAATTTGAATTCATTTTCAATTCGAATTCATTTCTGTTCATTTTCAATTCGAATTCAATTCTTTTCAAAATATTAGATTTTGAAATCACTTTCGATATTCGTTATAAAATGAATAAAATCGATAAAAATATCGTTCACGTCAAAATGACGTCAATCTAATCAACACGACTTCATATATTTCTATTTTCAAATATTCTATTTCAAATATTTCTTTTTCAAATATTTCTATTTCAAATCTTTCTATTTCAAAACTGGAATGAGGCCCAATCAATTACCATATAATTTTAGTTATATGGATTTTCTACAATACATGTATAAAATAACAACGATAAATAATCAACCATCATCCAAAGTGCATTCTACACTGTATAAGCATCAAATATAAATATTCAACGCTTATAACAGTCTGTCAATCAATCGATCGACATACAACTAAACAATCGGGATTGGTGTACGTCAAATATCATCCCAATACCCGTGTGGGGTTTCAAATAATCAAACACAGATTTTATTTGTGCAGTTGGGCGATGTGTAAAATTTATCGTCCCAATCAATATCAGTCAAATGTGTGTATATAAACAAATCGTTCGATTTGTTTATATTAATTTATTTCATTTCATATACACGTTAAAAATTCTATTTTTAACTATAAAATATTTTCCACTATAAAATATTTTATTTCATTTCACATCACATCACACAATCAACCACACATCAAAATCAAACAAACAAGCATACACGCCGTCCATGGTCTGTGGACGACGGGTGTCGGGTGCTACTAAACACCGTCTGCATCCTAGTATATATTTTAACTAGAAAATAAAATAAAAGGTGAGAAATTCTCATAGAATTGCTAATCCAACATCACGACTCTTCTTATGCAGAAATCTTCGTCGTTTCATCTTTCATCACTTTCTTCATCCGTATTCACTACATATATAAAAATCGAATTTTTACTTTGCTATTCAATATATAAAAATCGAATTTTTACTTTGCTATTCAGTATATAAAAATCGAATTTTTACTTATCTAAAAATCTCACCTTTCCTATATTAAAAATACGATCTTTTCACTTTTAAAAATACGATATTTTCAAAGTTAAAAATCCCGTCTTTATAAAGTTAAAAATCAAATCTTTATGTTATTAAAACATTATAAGAATCATTACTATAAATAATAAAGAAAATCAGGTTTTTCAACTCGCTTATATATTTAAAACTGAAAATAAATAAGGAAATGTAAATAAAATAATTAAAAACTCACATTTTCTTTCGGTTTATGGAGGAAGGGCTGTCATCGGTGGCTCGGCTTGCCTTCAGGTGGTGGCGCGCGTTTGGGGGCCTCACGGTGGTCGCGGTAGGGCTCGAGAATCGGAGGGGGTTGGGGAAGTAGCGGCGCCGGCTCTGGAATGGGGCGGTGGACCTGAGCGTGGTGCGGGGGTGGTGCTAGGGCTTCGGTCTAGCTCGATTTGGGCGCGCCTTGGGATCCACAGTGGAGAACGAGAGGAGGAAGGGAAGGGGGTGCGACGGAAGAGGGGTGGGGGCGTTCGACGAGGCTGCGGCGGCGCTGGCGTCGATGGAGGGGGGCAGCGTTCATCGTCGCCGGGTTTTTCTTTTCTTATGTTCTGAATCGAACTGAAGGGGGGGCAGAGGGATTTAAGGGGAGAGAGGTTTTAATTTTTTTTATTATTTTAATTTCAAAAAGTTGACTTTTACATACGACCTCTAAACGAGGCCCACCGCCTGTCGTCCCTAGCGTTTCACCACCATTCCGAACACAATGGGATATGTATCGTAAGCTGATTCGATTGTTTCGATCAGTTTCCATCAAAATCAACATATAACTCTATAAATTGAATTTGAACGCGCATTTCAATTTACCGGGGTCACATACGAACTCTAAAAATTCTAGAAAAATATTATCTAGCTTCGTATTGACGATACGGTCCTAACAAAACTAGTTTCGTCGAATTCTGAGACCGTTGGAAAAATGGTCATTTTCCAGTCGATTAAAATCAACTGAAACTGGTCAAACACATTTTCCTTTGCCACGCTCACATATTGATTCGAAAATTATGAAATTTGGAACCTAGCAGTAACTTGACATCACGGATCCAACAAAAGTGGTTTCGTCGAAATCCGAGGTCGTTTGCAAAATGGCTATTTTTAAGGGCCTGAATTCCATAGCGACTATTCAGAATTTTCAACTGGACATATCTTTTGATTCCCGCTATGAAATTTTGATTTTTCGGATTCGTTGGAAAGATAGCCTCAATTAGATTCTATTATTTTTGGTTTCACTAAAATCCGGTTTATTTTGCACTCGGTACATTCATTTGAAGTTTGAAATCGAATTATCGAACTACCGCGCCATTTTCAATTCCTTTTATAAATATAAATAAATATTTATATTACAACGACGATCTATATAATATATACGTTCGAATTCTATTCAAAATAAATTTCTCGTCGATTTTATTTAAAATAATTCATTTTAAATGTTCAAAATTCGCTAAAATTGCCGAAATAAAAATTTTAAACTGGCCCAGATTTTCAGGTTGTTACAGCAATATATAACATACCACGAAGAAAATTAGGATAAGTATCTCTAATCCTATCATCGGTCTCTTAAGTGCAGTCCTTCTCATTATCATTCCATTGGATTTTCATTAGTTTTACTATCTTATTCCTTAGCTTCTTGTCATCTCTAGACACAATTCTAATTGGCCATCTTATAAAAGTCATATTCATTTCTACCACTAACTCCTCCAATAGCCTTAGATCTATAGCAGCTTCTGCATCGTGCACATACTTGAAGAGTGTGAACATAAGGAACTTTATGGACTCCTTCCAAACTTATTGATAACTCTACTCTATACACGAGCTTTCCAATACTTTCTAAAATGAGAAAGGGTCCAACGAATCTCATTGCGCGTTCCTCCACTTCATAAATTTATCACGCCCTACATTGGTGATACCTTAGTAAAAACTTGATCTCTATCAGAGAACTCAAGGTCCTTACACCTCTTATCCATGTAACTCTTCTTCTTCGACCCAATCTAAGATCAACTCAATATTCTCTGCAGCTTCTTTTATCAAACCTGGACTTATGAATAAAATATCTTCGGTGTTTATCCAACAAGTTGGTGATTTATACGACCATTTGTATAGTGCCTCAAATGATCTCTTTCTTTTATTAGTTTGGTTTCTATTATTATAAGAAAACTCAACTAGATGCAAATATTCTTCCCATGGGCCTCCAAAATCTGGAGTACAACCTCTCAAAAAAAAAAAAAATCCTTGAGTACCTTATCGATTCTCCTTTTCCTTTTGTGATAAGCGTTGATCATCTTGGGCATGGTTCCCAAGATCTTCGCAGACTCTTCCAGAACTCCCTAGTGAATAGTGAATCCCCATCACTAACTATGCTACTAGAAGTCCATGAAGTCTAATTATATTCCTCATAAATAACTCGGCTAACACAAGTGTCGTCCCTGTAGACTTAACGGGAATAAAATGGACGCTTTCAGTTAATCTATCCACTATTACCCAAATACTTTCATTCCCTTTTCCAGACCTCGGCAACCTATTAATAAAGTTCACGGATATCGAATCACATTTCCAAATAGGAACATCTAATTGTTGAAGCAATCCGCTAGGCTTGTTATGCTTGGCTTTAACTTGCTGATAGTTCGTACATCGCTTTACCCATAAACTAACATCTCTCTACATTCCTTCTTAGAAGAAACTTCCCTTCATGTCTTAATACATCTAGGTTCATTCAGGATGAACTGTGAACTTGTATCGATGAAATTGTTTAAGAACTCCCTTTTTTAGATCTTTAACATTTGGACACAAAATACTTTCTTCCTTAGCCATCCCTTGTGGTCAAGACTGAAATCTTTTGAATCATGAATCACTATTATAAATTGAAATCTTCTCCTTATTTTAGCTAGAACTGAATCTTCTTCTTGCTTAAAAGCAATTCTTTAGATCAAGATCGGTTGAACTTCCAAACATGATATCATAGTTGTGTTTTGGCTCGAACTCGTTGTTGATCTGATTTGGACATCACAAGTAGTTAATGTCTCTAAGTCTTTCCATTTTGCCAACATAGCTTACACCACAACCTGATTTTTCCTACTGAACACATCATCAACTTCATTCCCTTTTTCAGATTTATACTCAATGCTAAAATCATAAGTTGCCAAAACTCCAACCATCTCTGGTGTCTCATATTCAACTATTTCTGAGAGAATAAACTCTTCACACACCTGTGATCCGTAAATAGCTCAAATCTCTCCCTTAAGAAGTATGTCTCCTTATAATTAAAGCAAAAACAATAGCTGCTAACTCCAGATCATGGATTGGATACCTTACTTCATACTGTCTAATTCGTCTAGAAGCATAGGCAATCATTTTTCTTTTTTGCATAAGAATATCTACTAATCCAATTCCGATGCATCAGTGTGGATTGCCGAATTTTGGTTACCATTTGGTGTAATACAAATAGGTGTATTGATCATAAATGCTTCAGATCTTGAAACTTCTCCTAACACCCACTCAACCAAACAAACATAACATCCTTACTACTCAGTCTGGTAAGTGATGTCGCTATCTGCGAAAAATCCTTAATGAATATCCGAAAAAATCCTACCACTCCAAGAAAACTTCTAATATCAGTAATAATTTCTTGTTTCTTCTAATTATTAATTGCATTAAACCTTAGTTGGATCAACAGACAACTATTCGCCTAAGATTACACGGCCCAGGAACTTCACTTACTTCCCTTAGAAGTAACACTTACAAAACTTAACCTTCAACTGATGTTGCTATAAGTCTCTAGCGTAATACAAAAATAAATCTCATGATCCTTCTCATCTTTAGAATACACCAAAGTATCAACAATGAAGACTAACATGAACCTATCCAAATTCTCTTGGAAAATCCGGTTAATCGGATTCACAAAGAAAGCAGGCGCATTTGATTCCAAATGGCATGACCTTCCGTTCGTACAAGCAGCACCTCATTCAAGGAACCATCAAAGGAATACCATCTTCTGCTACCTGTAGTTGATAAAACACGGTAGTAAAACAAACTGAGAAAACACCACCCAATAGTCAAATCAACTGAGAAAACACTCTAGCTTCACTCAATAATCGAATAGATCATCTATTCTCATCAAAGGATACTTATTCTTCACCGTTCTCTCATTGAGACTTCGATAGTCAATGCACAATCTCAGTGATCCATCTGACTTATTTACAAACACTACAGCTGCTTCGCAAGGCTGACTGCTTGGTTTGATAAAACTTTTCCTTCCAATTACACTAGTTGCACCATCAATTTTTTCATCTCTGTCGGAGTAATCCTGTTGGGTAGTCTACTAATTGGTTCATCTCCAGATATAAGATCTATTTGGAACTCTATAGCTCGCTTTAGTGGTAATCCCATCACTGGTATGAAAACATTTATAAACTCCTTAAAACCAAGAACTCGTTTTATTTCGTCTTCTAGTTTTATTGTACCTAGCCAAGCCTAAACCTACGAACTTACACTCTCTACTAAGTATAAGATCTGATTACTATAACTAAGGTGACTCGATGATATTTCCTTACCTTGGAAAAATATTCTAGCATCATAACGACTCAACCAGTCCATACTCAAGATAAAGCCAAAGCCTATAAAATAAAACATATACAAACTGCCGACAAAAGTGTACGTAGAAACTTAAAAATCCAAGGTTATAGTATCTCATCCACAGAGGTGTGTAACCTCTTATAGGATTAGATACCCTAATGTAAGTAAAAACGTATGATGGTAATAATGATAAATTATCTAACAGACCTTTAGAGATAAATGCATTTGATGCACTAGTTTCCAATAATACTCTAATAGGTATGCTATGAATAAAAAGCAAACCTTTCATCATAGAATTTTCTTTCTAAGCAACAATGTATCTAGATGAAGCCCATTCCAAAGAAAGAATTCCTGTTTAGCCACTTCTGGACACTTGCTCTTATAATGCCCTAGCTGATTGCAATTAAAGCACCTCACATTCAGCCTTGCAACGGCTGCATTAACTTCGCTTGATCGACATTCATTGGCATAATGACCCTTCTTACCACAGTTATGGTAAACGATATCAGTTTTTCTCCTTTTAGTCTTAATTCCTTTATGATCTCTACTTCCTTCAAAGAACTTTCTCTTCTTCCCTTAAGAACATTGGTTATCAACTGGCTTTTCATCACCAAATAAAATAAGCAATTCTTCATTATGGATATCTATCTCAACAATAATATGGATAGGATCTCTCAATTGTGGCATCGTTGCTTGAGCAATCTATGGATTCACTCCTGAGATAAATTTATCTTTGCTTTTGATCAATGTGTCAATGGTTCCATGAGAATACCAAGATAATTCATCAAAACTATTGGCGTACTCGATTATTGACATCTCTCCTTGCCCAATCCTTCTGAAACAACGTTGTCTTTGCTTCCTCGGACAAGTATCTATCTTCGAATCTTGTTCAAAAATCTGCCCAAGTGGTCTCATCCTCTAATATTCCTACAACAATATTGTTCCACCAATGTAGTACAACCCCTTTGCAACTACCTTGAGGCTAGCCTTCTCTTTTGTGCATAAATCAAGCCTAAATTTTAAAAGACTCTCTCACAACTCAAAAGATAGTTCTCCACTTCGACAGTATCCTCAATTCCATAAAAATACTTCCTTCCAAGATTCACATAATCATTACTTTGCTTGACATATTTGTTTCTATATAATGCAACAGGATTAGTTCCTTCAGCATTAGCAGCATCAACTCTAGCAAGACCACCAACAGCTCTAGCTTATATCAAATTGATAAAGAATTGATACAAATTTCGCGTATCAACAAATGGAGTTATAGCACCTTCGTCTGTCTTATCTCGACAACCATGATTCCCTCTAGTTTTTAGTCGAGCATTGCCATTAGTTGTGGTGCTTCCACCACCCAGATGCACTCTTCTGCTCCTTCTCTCCATATCTTGCTTTCTTTATCCACATACGAAACTCTATAAGATGCCAAAGGATGGTTTAAGAGTGTGGGGGTATGTTCATCCTATAGATATTGATATTTCATATTCACTTTGAGACTTTTGTGAATGAGAAATGTGTTTTATTTGAAATTATCTCATATTCATGTGTTTCGATATTGATGCAAATAAGATATCCACATTGGATTACTAAAAATTAATATTATAGAAGGGTGCAGCATTGTAGCACTTAGTTTCGAGCCTCAAAATATGGGATGTTACATATTCCTACATTAATATATGGTCATTGGTTCTGAATTCCAACTGCTCCAACTATTTATTGTTGTCAGCATTTCCTATTGTTAAGTTATTAGCACATCTTGCTTTTGCTTCATCATTTTCTATATTAAGTATTTATTTTGATAACAACAAGTATATAAATATTACTAATAAAGCAGCTTCAAGTTATGTAGTCACTTCAAATATATCATGGAGCAATATAAAGATAAATAAGAATTCCATGGAAAAAAGAATTATGCATGAAGAATAATTAGAGCAATGGAAGAACAAAACTGGTTAAGGGAGAATTTTGAAAGGACAGAGGAGTAGTTAGTTGAACCTTATGAACTCTTGTTAAAGACCCCATGGCATATACTTGAAGGACATCAACCATTTTCATACAACCAAATCACAAGAATTCAAAAATAAGAGGTAATGTGAAGAATTTGAAATTTGTGACACTTGTATATTGACATATGGTATAGAGTATGTTGACATATAATCTTTTGCAATACTAATACGTCAACGTATGGTTCAAAACACGTCGGCATATAATGGTTTGGAAGTTTTTTAAAAATTCAAATCAAAAGATTTTCCCACTAACTCTTCACCAAAAGACATGTCTCTTTAAACACTATATAAAGGCTTTGGAAGACATATTTTCCACTCAATTTTCTCTTCATTCTCTTCCTCTTAATCTTTCATACTTTTGCATAAGAAAACCATTGAATTGCCTTCCATTATCTTTGCAAATCAATACCATTTCACTCTAGTTCTTCATCATTTTAAAGACCACACAATATCAGGGAGTTTATATTGAATTAATATCATTCTCTTTCTGATTTCATCCTATTCCTCAAAGAATTCAAATATATATTGTCACTAGAGGTCCACATGACCATTGTATCAAATCTGCAAGAATTCGTATTGAAGATACAACTACTTGCCATAGTCTGTTTCTGTTTGTGAAAAGGAAGGTGTTCTTATAGCCTGTTAAATCAAGTAGGTGCACCTTATGGCCTGTGAAATCAAGATTGTAAAGAAGCTCTTACCACCCGTGGAAAGCAAGCAGCTATAGTGAAATTCTGCACAGTGGAGTACATGACTGGGTGTATGATTAATTAATCTAAGCCAATATAAAAATTTGGATGTTACTTACTTTACCCCGTTTCATTTTATTACTTAATTCTTCTTATTTTCAATTTGAGTAGATATAGTGTTAAAATTCATAAGTTAGTTCTATAGATTTGAAATATATACTCCACCCCTCTAGTGTTCAAATAGTCATAAGATCCAATAATTGGTATAAGAGCAAAGATTTTCAAAGTGTTCATAAACTGACTTCTGAAAATTTTAAATGGCTAGTGACATTAGTGACACTTTTATGGAAGGTCAAACTACTAATAGACCTCCTCTATTTAGTGGTAGTAATTATGCACATTCGGCTTGTAGGATGAAATTTTATTTGCATTCTAATAGTTTGAATATTTGGAATATTACCCAAATTGAGCACACTAAGCCCCAAACTAAACACTCGAATGGACATTAGACCAAAAGACACAAGCACATAGTAATTCGAAGGCCATGAACATTTTATTTTCCTCTTTAGATAGAATTTAATTTAATCGAGTCTCTAGCTGTAAGTCTGCATATGAAATTTGGATAATGTTACAAGTTACACATGAGGGCACTAGTAAAGTAAGACAAACTAAGATATCTAGGTAAACTAATCAGTTTCAACTTGAAACCAAATGAGTATATTTATGATATGTGTTCTAGATTTTAGGATATAGTGCATGCATTAATATCGTTAGAAAGGAAAATTACCGAAGAGGACCAAGCCAGAAATACCTTGAATCCACTTTCTAGTGAATGGGATCTGAAGAATCTAGCAATTTAAGAAGACAATGATATCAGTACTATGAAAATAGAATATTTAATTGGTAAACATGACCTTTGAAGTAAAGTTACAGGTTAGTAAAAATATCAAGCAAATAACAATGAAGCACTGGCAACACTGAGCGCTACAAAAGACAACCAAAAACAAGTAAATGATGATGAGAAGGAGGAGGAAATAGATTTCATGACCAAGAATTTCAAGAAATTCTTGAAACAATGGAAATGAACAAACTTCGGAAAGCGAACAACAATAATTATAGAAATGGAAATTTTGTCAAGTGTTTCAAAGTGATAAACCTGGTCATTTTGAAAAGAGACTGTCCAATTCTGAAGAAACCAAAGTACTTCTCAAACATTTTCCATAGAAAGAGAAAATAGGATTTCAATGCAACATGGGATGATTCAGATACATCATCGAGTGATAGTGATTCAAAAAAAGAAAATGCTAACATGTGTTTCATGCAAAGGATAATCTGGTATGGAATTTTAATAAAGAGATTATTAATGTCCTAAACGATATGTATAAGGGATGTAAAATGCTTAGGAAATAGTACGAAATTAATTTAGCGGAGATGGATAAATTAAAAATGTTTAATGAAAAGTTTTTTCGGGTAGAGCCGATCGGTTTTTAAAGCGACCGCAAACGCTTATATTATAACAAATACTAATTACCGTTATTATAGGAGATTGACATATTATCAACCTACATCTCGGTTTTTAAGCTGGGCCATTGTAACACCCCACGTCCATTAATGTCACTCTCAAAGGGAATGCATTGACTTTCATGGAGTATTATTGGTGAATAGAACAGAATATAACAAGACATATACATATATTGGTACTTGAAAATTTTCAAAACAACATTTATTGCAGCGGAGAAATAGTTTGATTATAACAACATCATAAACCAACAGAAAAACCAAGTACACTTAGTAACCATCTTGACAAATTGTTTTCTGAGTACATAAAATAAAAAGCATAACCACAACATAAGTAGCCATAAAAGAGATAAGCTGAACTTTACTTTCAGCAATCCAAGCACTTCCAAAAGAGAGAGAAAGATCCTGATCAAGCTCCACTAGTACTAGTCCCACCCTGAGAACTGGGGGGAAAGCAAGAAAAGAGGCGAAAACAAAGGGGGTCAGACATAAAGTCTGGCGAGTATAATAACTTTAACAATATAATTATCAAAGTAAATAGGATAAGGCATAAACTGGTAAAATAAGGAATGACTATGAAACAAGTGGGCATGACAAAGCAAACAAGAGGAATATTATGGCGTTAATCTCGTTCCTAATCACTATAGGATATTTACTATACTGCACCGCTACTAGTCACCCTAAAAGTTGATCCCGCCTACAGAACATAATAATGATAATGGTAGTTTCGTGTACCTCTAGCTGCCTTCATAGGTGCCGCCTGCCCCTATCTCCACTAGTTGTACCCACTACCCTCATGCGATCGGCTCCCTAACTCGTGTATACCCGTGCTGGTCCCACAGTGGGGTGTATCACTCCCCAAAGTGGCAACCCGATACCACTAAATATGCACGGCTTATATCTACACGATGCAACAACGTCTTACTACCAGTCTTCTTTACATGTTTCAATTTAGTTAAGTGTTTCTAATCGTATTTCACATGTCGCCCATGTCATCCACTTAACCCCTATATCCCACCACATGTTTATCTTGGTTAAGTGTTAATGATTATATCCCACATGTCACACATGTTACCCACTTATCAAATCAACATGTGTTATTGGTTAAGATTGTCTTAACCCTATCCGCTTATCAGATCAATATATATATATATATATATATTTGGTTAAGCTGGTCTTAACCTTATCCACTTATATATTATTGGCTAAGTTGGTCTTAACCCTATCTACTTATCAGATCAATATATATTATTGGTTAAGTTTGCATTAACCCTATCCACTTATCAGATTAATATATATATGTTATTGGTTAAGCTAGACTTAACCCTACCCACTTATCAAATTAATATATATTATTGGTTAAGCTGGTCTTAACCCTACCTACTTATCAGATTATTGGTTAAGCTGGTCTTAACCTTATCCACTTATCAGATTATTGGTAAAGCTGGTCTTAACCCTATCCACTTATCATGTTATGTATCATATATATATATACATATATCATATAACATGTTTTACTTAATTTATGATTAAGTACCTCTTAGTTCACAAATACATTGGTTAAGAGAATAACTCCCTAAGTATCAACCCCGAAGACCGAAATCAACATCAGATTGGTACTCAGAGAATTACTCCACTCAACCAAACTTCTGTTTGTCATTCATATTCGTATTTGATCAGCATTAATTAATTATTAATGCACAGACCTCCCACATTAAGCCAATTGCTTGTGGCCGCTGGATATGCCGGGCGGTTCCGGGTTGACTTCCACCACAAGCC
This sequence comes from Allium sativum, assembly GCA_030737875.1. Lineage (NCBI taxonomy): Eukaryota > Viridiplantae > Streptophyta > Magnoliopsida > Asparagales > Amaryllidaceae > Allium > Allium sativum. The sequence continues at coordinate 731,685,426 of CM060922.1, read as the reverse complement.
AGACTTAACCTCGTGTCTAAGCATCTTTTAATTATGTCTTTGACCTCTCACATTAGACTACCGTTTGTGGTTGCTGGATGTGTTGGGCGGGTCCAGGCAGTCTTATACCACAAACGTGTCTAACCTCGTGTCTTAAGCGTTTATTACACATTTCATTTATGCCTTTGACCTCCCACATTAGACTACCATTTGTGGTTGCTGGATTTGTCGGGCGGGTCCGGGCTGTCTTACACCACAAACGAGTCTAACCTCGTGTCTTAGGCATTTATTATTACATATTATTATTCGACCCCAATTTGAATTAATATCTCCATTTCAAATTGCTAATAACTTCCAAATTAATCTTTGTCCATAATTGCCACCTAAACTATGTCCATAATTCCTATGCATATAAATTAGGCCAATTAATGTCTCAAATTTATTATATGCTATTAAAGCCATTTTATGCCAATTCACAATTTTGCAAAATTAATATTTTCCCATTGTCCCCACGCTATTCGTTCGTTTTAATACGATATATGTTAGACTCGAAAATAGTCTAACTTATAAAAAGAAAAGCAACATCACAACTTGCATAACACATAAAATAGATCATAACATAAGTTTGTATAGCCAAGAACTTGCATAGGCAATGGATATATATATAACAGAAATTTGCATAAACTATCATGGATCTAAACATGTAATCGTGAACTTGCATATATGGATATGGTTTTCCTATAGCTTGCACATGAATTTCATACAAAGTTACATTCAAACTAGCATATGATTCACATACAAAACTAGCATATGATTCACATACAAAACTAGCATAGGCAATGGGCATATAGAACATAAACTTGCATAACTATGTACTGTCATGGATCTAAATATAGATCTAAACATAAAAATGTGAACTTGCATATGTATCTAAACATGTAAATTAATGTCACATGTTTTGCATATAAACTAGCATATGCATATACTTGATTCACATATGAACTTGTGTATAATCCACCTACAGATTTGCATAAGATTCATACATAATTTAACATCCCAAACTTACATAAGATTCACATATGCTTTAACATCCTAAACTTGCATAAGATTCACATATGTTTTGACATCCCAAACTTGCATAAGATTCATAAACTAGCATATGATTTAACATCCCCAATCTTGCATAAGATTCATATACAACTAGCGTATGATTTAACATCCCAAACTTGCATAGGATTCATATAAAAATTAGTATATGTAGAAACAAACTTGCATAAGATTCACATATGTTTTAACATCCCAAACTTACATAAGATTCATGTGAGATTTAGATCTACAAACATAAGTTAACAAAACAATCATATATTCACAAACAAAATCAAGTAACGTCACATGATTCAACAGACATGTTCTCATAATCCAGGTCATGACCCATCATAATTAATTTATTAATTATTTTGTGAAAGAAATTATACTCACAAACAAAAGAACGGTCTTGTTTTTCTGGGATCTATATTCTGAAACTGAATTGCTCGCCTTTGATGTAGACTAATTGTTTTTCTGGGATCTGCATTCCGGTTTTTTTGCCTAACTTCGTTCGTCCATGTCTCCTTCATACGGTGTCCGTTTTACGCAAACTCGGACTCTATCTCAAGCAGAATTCCGAGACGAACGCAATGCCGTAACCCATTTCCCTTAATTCTCACATTTGAAATTAAGTATTCGTTAATTTTAATATTTAAAATTATGGGGTGTTACATTCTCCCCTCCTTAAAGGATTTCGCCCCCGAAATCTCCAAGTTAAGGAGAATGTATATCCTACCATCCAATCATCCATCTACTCAACCATCAAACACAGGCATCCATTGTCCTAACAACGTTTCTAATGCTGTATGAACATATGCAAAAAGTGTGTGTATATGTTCCTTATCCAATGCAAAATCAGGCGGTCTACTGATTCAGTTGACCTCCTTAATACAAATCATGATAGTGCCATGCGTCCATTATGTATGCGAAAGAATCCTAACGATACATATTATTTCTACACGTGTGCACAATCGTTCATCAAAATGCAGCATCCGTATGATAACACAACCATTATACACCCATTAATTAAATATGCACACATATTTATATGCAATATGTAAGTGACTGAGCCGATCTAGTGCCTAATGTGTGTGTACATGCATCCACGAGCAACCACTTGCATCCATTTTCATCCACCAAACATAACATGTCTTAAACACATGTTTACAACCATAGGGTTTTTCCTAACTAAAGATCGAAGATATCATCGCAAAGACATACTAAATGATAGGACAAGTATCAACAAAGCGGTAGAAAAAGGAGAAGTTAAAAAATATCGTCTTCCGTTTCTCAAGTCGCGTCTCCTTGATCATCTCCCCATTCCACTTTGACCAATTTGACCTCTCTATTGCGTAGCTCTAATACCTTCATCCCAAGGATGCATGTAGGAGCTCGTCTAATCGTGGCATCTCACTCTACTTCCACTTCTCTAAGCATGCTCGGCTCCACTGCTTCCGCGGTATCTTGTAACTCTTCCGCAAGTGCGATACGTGAAACATATCATGAACATGACTAAGCTCGTTGCCTCTTCTCATGTCCCTCTAGGATACATAACCTCAAAAGATCTTCAAGGATTCTATTCACCCCTCTCTGTCTGTCCATCCATCTGTGGATGATAAGCGATACTCGTACTTGCCGCCTTTTGCATATCACCTTTTCCTTTTGCACCGAAAACTGCTCCAAGCCCTGTCCTGCAAGCACCGGTATAAACTGTGAATGGCTTACTCCCATCTGGCAAAACTAAAACTGGAGTCGTCGTCAAAACCCTCTTCAAACGTTTGAAAGCATCATTATAGTCAACATTCCAAGCAAAAGTCAAGTTCTTCTTCGTTAACCGAGTAAGTGGGGCTGATATCTTCGCGAAGTCCTTAATGAACTTCCTATAATAGCCCGCCAGTCCTAAAAAGCTTCTTACTTATGTTGCGTTCTTAGGAATCTTCCAATCTTGGATTGCCACCACCTTTGCGGGATCCACAGCTATCCCCATTCCGAAATGCTCCTTCTTATGAACCCCTTCAAGCAACTCCCTCACTTGCTTACTGAGTTCTCCTCTCTCTCTCGGAGTCATGTGGCGTACTGGTAATGCAAATGGCTTTGCATTATCTATTAGGTATATACGGAAGTCTATCTTGCGCCTCGGGGGTAAACCCTGAACTTTCTCGAAGACGTCACCATATTCACGAACCACACGAACAAATTCCAAATCATCGTTGGACGCGTCAAGAGATTCTAGGTAGCTAAGCATCGCCGGAACTCTAGGGGTTACAAGAAATATCAAGGGTCTCTCTACAATGAGTCAACAATCTAACTACCCTTCTTTCACAGTCTAGGATGGCACCGTATCCGGCTAGCCAATCCATGCCTAGAATCAAGCCATAGCCCAAGAAGCCAAGAACGAAGGCGTTGCATTCAAACACAACGCCCAAGATAGACACTCTCAAATCCCGACAAATCATCGAAAGATGAGCCGAACCACCAATAGGATTTTGAGACTACTATGGGATCTGTAACTAGACTAGTATTTAGGTGCAGTGTTTTCAACTGACAAAGCAGATACAAACGAGTGTGAAGTTCCAGAATTCAAACAAGGTTCGAACAGGATGATCAAAAAGAAAAACCAAACTTCCAACCAAGATATTTCTACCTCTATCAGGTATGCCAGCCGTGAGGGAATGCGTCTGCCCTCCAGAAGATCCTGTACTTTGCCCTTACCTTTTCCTTTTGCTTCTTTGGACGATCCTAAGATGTCCTGTTTCTCCATAACGATAACATTAGTCTTCTTCTTTCCAACGTCTTTATTTAAGTAGTCAGGTATTTCACAAGTGTGGCCCTTCCTTTTCTCTTGGCCCCTTGTTATCCTTACCGCCTTTCTTTGGATCTATTTTCTTATCGTGTGTAATATCCATGTCTCTCCTGCACATTCTCCATTCGTGACCTCCTACCAAAATGAGGTTTTGTTCTTCATTAACCAAGTGGCCAATTGAACCTTCCTCCCATCGTCCATCATAAAGGTACCAACAAGTCCTCCGCTTCCTTCTAGCTTTGACAAAAGTCCCAGTCCCATGAAGCGGTTTTCCGCCCATCGTACGAAAGTTCTTACATATCTTAGAAAAAGCGTTTATATGTGGAGGAAGAAATTTAAAAAAAGGAAAGAGGAAGAGATTCAAAACGGAGAACCGAAGGAAAGATATGTGGCTCTTGCGGGTTATGTTTTTTAAAAAAACTTTTCTCTTGAAAATACTCTCCTTAAAACATACTTTTGAAAGTATTTTTTTATAAAATGCTTTTGAAAAACAATTTTTCAAAATTCATATCTGTTCTGGTAACCTTCAGCTCTGATACCACGTGTAACACCCCACGTCCATTAATGTTACTCTCAAAGGGAATGCATTAACTTTCATGGAGTATTATTAGTGAATAGAACAGAATATAACAAGACAGATACATATATTGGTACTTGAAAATTTTCAAAACAACATTTATTGCCACGGAGAAATAGTTTGATTATAACAACATCATAAACCAACAGAAAAACCAAGTACACTTAGTAACCATCTTGAAAAATTGTTTTCTGAGTACATAAAATAAAAAGCATAACCCCAACATAAGTAGCCATAAAAGAGATAAGATGAACTTTACTTTCAGCAATCCAAGCACTTCCAAAAGAGAGAGAAAGATCCTGATCAAGCTCCACTAGTACTAGTCACACCCTGAGAACCTGGGGGAGGAAAGGAAGAAAAAAGGAGAAAACAAAGGGGGTCAGACATAAAGTCTGGCGAGTATAATAACTTTAACAATATAATTATTAAAGTAATTAGGATAAGGCATAAACTGGTAAAATAAGGAATGACTGTGAAACAAGTGGGCATGACAAAGCAAACAAGAGGAATATTCTAGCGTTAATCTCGTTCCTACTCACTATACAATAATTACTATAATGCGCCGCTACTAGTAACCCTAAAAGTTGATCCCGCCTACAGAACATAATAATGATAATGGTAGTTTCGTGTACCCATAGTTGCCTTCATAGGTGTCGCCTGCCCCTATCTCCGCTAGTTGTACCCACTACCCCCATGCGATCGGCTCCCTAACTCGTAGATACCCGTGTTGGTCCCACAGTGGGGTGTATCACTCCCCAAAGTGGCAACCCGATACCACTAAAGATGCACGGCTTATATCTACATGATGCAACAACGTCTTACCTACCAGCCCGGGCCCACACACGCACATGACCCCGTTGGACTTGCGTTGCCACCTTTAACCCATTTTGAGCTCTTACAATCAAACCCAGTAAGCGTGTCCCGTCCTCGATCTAACTCAAGCTCACAAAGATACTTAATGGATTACTGGTTTGAAATGGGTCCCCCATGCTTGACATAAGCTTTCTACCTATGCTTGGTTCCCACTAGAATTTTTCACTTAACCTCCTCTTATTCATGTCTTCTTTACATGTTTCAATTTAGTTAAGTGTTTCTAATCGTATTTCACTTGTCTCCCATGTCATCTACTTAACCCCCATATCCCACCACATGTTTATCTTGGTTAAGTGTTAATGATTATATCCCACATGTCACCCATGTTACCCACTTATCAAATCAACATGTGTCATTGGTTAAGCTTGTCTTAACCCTATCCGCTTATCAGATCAATATATATATATTGTAACGGCTGGAAATTTTCGACTCCTCGAGGGTCGAAAATTCCGAGACGTTAGTGAAAGAATTTAGAAGGTGAGGAAGAAAAGATAGAACTAATAGAATAGAAGAAGAAGAAGAACTTACATCATCAGAGTAAACACGAATCTCACAGCGGAACGAATAAAATATAACATAACTTTGAAATACAAATCAGTACTCGTATATACATACCATTTCAAAGTACAACACTTAACAACACAGCGGAATAATAATAGCTATAATCCTGAAGTCTCCTGCTCCAAGCTCTCCAAGTGTATCTGTAAAATCCCGACTACTTGACTGCCCGTACAAATTTAGGCACCCAAGAGTTTAGGGAAAACAACAAAGTAAACTCCGGGTCAGTCATGGGACTGGTATGAGTAAAACAGTTTAAAACAATTGAACAGGTATATGATATCTCATAAGACCACGCCGTGAATACGGAACGGGTTTTTCCTTATGAGTATCTAAACAACTTTGACAAGCAATATCATTGTGATATTATAATAATGTCTAAGTACAAATAGGTATCAATCTAGCAGAAACGCTTGCATCTCACGTTCTACATACATAGTAAAAATCATAAACCGCAGGGCGCTTAACGGAGAATGGATTCCAACAGACAAGGTATGGGAGCACCTTCTGAATAGTGTACTCTAGAGGTGATACACTCAGGGTTCAACAAGAACGTCTTGCAACCCGGCCACACATGACCGCTCACTCATTTAGCTTGAGTGTCGCGAATATATTGCCACCACGGTTATAGGCCATCAAACCGTCATCCGAAGATACAGAATCAAAAGAAGTATAAATATGAATATTCCCTAGATCGGTGACAATACACCCTGCTTGGGAATGACCCAACTAGCCATGCTGCCTAGCCCAACTTTTGTTACTTCCTGGTGTGAGGCTAGAAGCTACGTCTATCTTCAGAACATCTGATCACCATTCACTTTGAATGCCACATCGTCATACCCGCCAAATCACAAATTGACTTATTCAAAAATAACACGGGTATACAGCTAAGAGAAACGAATTCCTCCGCCACCAAACGTGAATACGTTTGAATAGATCAACTTACGCGATCTATTGGATATACTCTGTCAGACCTTCTTCCCTATACGTTGTCCTGGGACTGGACAAACCGAAGGCACTATTCAGTGAATCCATCCTACCTAGGCTTTTCACAATAGCCCTTGCACTTCACTCCGTCTTCAATTATCTTCAGCGTACTTGATTCACAACGCTTATGCTAATACGGAGTGGTTCTTCGGATAATAATCCAACCGGTCTCTCCATATTTACACCGTAAAAATGGTCAAAACTTTGATAGTCTGTGATTTAACTATCAAATGGAAACATGTCGGTGTACAAACAGCGATCTTATTTCCAAATGGAAACTCGATCGATCAATCATCATATGTTCATATTTCCTTATTTCATATATTTAGAAAATATATGTTATTAATCATTGGAAAACCTTTCCATAGCTTATTTTCCCATCACTATTATTTCGCAACTATCAGTCCCTAACTGTAACTAGTATGAGAACAATTGTCTAAGTATCAATCCGGAAGGTCGAAACCAACATCAGATCGTCACTTAGAAAACCGTTCAACTTACCCTCTCCAGTCAGTTCCTGAATTTGCTTAACTCTATTTCTTAAATTCTTATCATGAAAACATTTCATTTTCTATGTTTAGAAAACATACCTGACTATATTTGGAAAACGTTTCCAAAACTTATTTACGGATTTCCAATGAACGTTGTAATAAACATCGTTACGCTTAATCCATTAATCGCTTATTACTTAACTATATTTCAAATCAACCTTTTCTATCGAACCACAACTATTCCTTTGTCAATTCTGAAGTCAATCAAGTTGGGGTAGAACTACCTCTCAGACCTTAATTGAACAACACTTCTAACCTTGAAAATAGGTAAAGTTCGCTTTAAATTCCTTTAACTAACTTCCTTACTTAACCTTTCTGTCGAATAGCTATATTCGATTTACTCTTTCCAATTAACCCTAGTGGACTGACCCTATTGGATTAACTCTATTTGCTTAACTCTACTTGATTAACCCTATTCACTTAACTCCTATCGAATAAACTATATTTGATATCTCCTCCAACACTATTCGAATAACTATATTCGATTAACTTCTCTAACTCTACTCGAATAAATTATATTCGATTAACTCTTTTAACTTTACTAGAATAAACTATATTCGATTAACACTTTCTTTCGAATAACTATATTCGATTAACTCTTCGTCTAACTCCTTTGGATTAACTCTTCGAATAACCCCTTTGGATTAACTCTTCGACTAACTCCTTCGGATTAACTAACTTCGAATAACTCCTTTGGATTAACTCTTCGACTAACTCCTTCGGATTAACTCTTCGACTAACTCCTTTGGATTAACTAACTTCGAATAACTCCTTTGGATTAACTCTTCGACTAACTCCTTCGGATTAACTCTTCGATTAACTCCTTCGGATTAACTAACTTCGAATAACTCCTTTGGATTAACTCTTCGACTAACTCCTTCGGATTAACTAACTTCGAATAACTCCTTTGAATTAACTAACTTCGAATAACTCCTTTGGATTAACTAACTTCGAATAACTCCTTTGGATTAACTAACTTCGAATAACTCCTTTGGATTAACTCTTCGACTAACTCCTTCGGATTAACTCTTCGACTAACTCCTTCGGATTAACTCTTCGATTAACTCCTTCGGATTAACTAACTTCGAATAACTCCTTTGGATTAACTAACTTCGAATAACTCCTTTGGATTAACTAACTTCGAATAACTCCTTTGGATTAACTAACTTCGAATAACCAATATTCGATAACTACTCTTCGAATAGATAATATTCGATAACTCTTCTCAAATGAATAACATTTGATTTCTCTACTCGAATAAACTATATTCGATTACTCTTCTCTCGAATACACTATATTCGATAACTCTACTTCGAATAAGTGATATTCGACAACTCTACTCGATTAAATCCACTTGGATAACTCTAACCGGTTAACTCAACTTATTCTACTTAACTTACCTTGATTAACTCCTATCGAATAACTCTATTCGATTTAACACCATTCGCTTGACTCTAGGTCGCAGCGATCACAATGGTTACGCCTGATTCCCTCAGGAAACATCCGACCCCCATAGGCTATCTGCAACCCTGCGAATTACGCTAGCAGTCGTGCCGAATGGCAACTTATCCTGAGTAACTTTGTTTGACTAACTCTATCTGGTTAACTCTAACTGATCCACTCTAACTGGTCAACTTTAACTGGTCAACTCTAACTGGTCACCTCTAATTGGTCAACTCAAATGGTTTAACTTAACTGGTTAACTCAAATGGTTTAACTTAACTGGTTAACTCAAATGGTTTACCCTAACTTGATTTACTTGTCTCGATTAACTGAACTAATCTACTTAGTTTAACTTAGTTAATTCACTTTGATTAACTCTAACCGATTTACTTAGTTTAACTCAGCTAATTCACTTTGATTAACCCAACTAATTTACTTCGATTAACCAATTAGATTAACTTAACTAATTCACATCGATTAACCCCTTAGTTCAACTTAACTAATTTACTTCGATTAACCACTTAGTTTAACTTAACTAATTCACATCGATTAATCACGTAGTTTAACTTAACTAATTCACCTTGGTTAACTTAACCAATCACTTTGATTAACTTGACTAACTCGCTTTGGTTAACCTAACCAATTACTTTGTTTAACTCGACTAACTTACTTTAGTTAACCTAACCAATTACTTTGTTTAACTCGACTAACTTTGCTTTGGTTAACCTAACCAATTACTTTGTTTAACTCGACTAACTTTGCTTTGGTTAACCTAACCAATTACTTTGTTTAACTCGACTAACTCGCTTTGGTTAACTTATGGTTTTTAACACATCATCTAACAACGGTGAATATTTGTCCAAACACGCATAATCACAACGGATTATATACATCACATTATATGTCACAATATATAAATCACAGTAAAAATAACTATTGAGGAATCCAGTTGGATTCCCCCAACCTGTTTCCCTGCATCACAGATGTTAGACAACACTAGTATAATATTCTGATAAGCAGGATCACATATAAATAATTAACGGTTTATAAATATATATCTACATATATATATATAACTTCCACTAACTGACTAGCAGTTCAATCAAACAGTCAACACACAGTCAAACAACAGATAATTAACAGTTCTAAGAACACGTTGTAAAAATAGAACTGTATAGAGTTGGTGAGTTTTACTCACAGTTGGACGATCATCGTCAATGACGATAACCATCGCTTGATTCAGACAATTTATTTTGCTATAAATTGTGACGAACTCTAATTGACTCGCGGTTAGTTCCATGGTGGAGTGCTCGTCCATACGATCCCAACGCAGCTTACGGTTCTGAATTCTGATCATGTATGACCAAGTTATGTTATTTACAAGATTAGACACTATTTAAAACAATTAAACTTAAACTAATTTGAATCCAAGTCTCACCCAACTCCTTAGCCCGGCCCACTACCCAACTAAGCCCACGTCCTTCTTCTAAAAACCCGCTTCTCCCTTTACTTCTTCCTCAAACCCATTTCTGCCGTGACCTCACCCACTACAGCGTCCCTCTCTCTCCTCCCAACTCCTTCTTCGATCCACCATTCAACCAACGGAGATCACCGCTGAACTCCCCTTCGCCATCTCCTTCTACCCATTACCTCAGTCCAACCTTCGATGCCCCATAGCAGATCGCGACAGCGAGTTTCCAGTCCAGCTACAGCACGAGATTCATCACCAAAATGCATCGAACACTCCCATACTTCGCCAAACCGTGCTGCTTCAGCCCTCCAACCCAAATCCTAACTCGAAATTTACATAAATTGCTCGAACTCCCTACACCCTCTAACCCTAGACCACGCGATTGGGTTTTTCCAGCAAACAAACAGAAGTCGATCCTCATACTATGTATACGAGATTACAGAGGAAGCCAAGGGGATTTCAACGATACTTGTTTTCCAATTTATCGATTTTTGTTTGAATTCATTTTGATTTTTGCTTGTGGGAAAATCTCACTGTAAACACCCAGTGCGGTGATATATAGTTGTAGGGGTGGTTGGTTTCATTTGTGGTTGAGAAGGAAGCCTGTGTGGCCTGCTTGTTACCAGAAAAATGGTTGGAGATATTTTTGAATTGATTTTGCATTTTATTTAAATGATTTTCTCGTCGTATCCTCCTTCTAAAAATCACAGTGGTTACATACGATACCTAAAAATTCCCAAACTGGACATGTAGCTAGAGTTCGACATTATGGTCCCAACGAAACTGGTTTCGTCGAATTCCGACTCCGTATGCTCACACAACGTATTTTTTACTGTTGAAATACCGACTATTTCTCACTCTAAAAATCCCTACGGTCACATACTGACTCTAAAAATCACGAAACTTGGAATCTGACAACTATTTGACATTGCGGATCCAACAAAACTGGTTTCGTCGAATTCCGACTTCGTATGCAAAAGTGGCTATTTTTAACGCTCTAAATAGCCTATTTAAATATATAAATATATTTAAATATATAAATATATTTAAATATAATTAAATTAAATATTTAAAATTAATTATTATCGTCTGTATTCACAGTGTAATGCCGTACAGCTCTAGACTATTCCTGTATATATTTACAACTCGATATTACCTTGTCAGAGTTATATCGACGCTCGATTCCTATTTAAATCCCTATTTAAAATATAATTAAATCGTTATGGTCAGGGCGCTGCATTTTTGATATTTTGATTTGGACGTAACTCAAAATCCACACGACGAAATCCCGATCTCTCTCTTCCACTAGAAAGATATACTCCACCAGCTCCACACGTTTCTTGTTCACAGCAATCCGATTTAAAACGAACCCTGTACATCCACTTGAAGTCTAAATCGCCAAATAACGAACTGTCGCGTCGTTACGCGCTCTATTTTAATTATAATATAATTAATACGTTTTAACGTCGATTATTAAATCGATTCGTTATTCAAATTCAATTCTAAACTGAATTAAATATTTTAGCTGATCCAATTCACACAGTATTGTGAATTCGGTGATTTCCGATTATTTCGACATTATAATATATTATTTATTTTAATTAAATATTCAATATTATTTAATTCAAGTCATCGATATCGCCCAATCGATATTTAATAATTAAATAAATTAATTATTCGACAGCTAACAAAACGCGCCATTACAGACTTCCCCCCTTAAAATAATTTCGTCCTCGAAATTGCTAAGTTAGAGGTTGACCCTATATATTGGAACTCCTAAGATTGGTTTACCCCTTATTTCTGATTTCAACCGAACCACTTAATATCGACCGAAATATTTATTCTTCCGACTAATTAAAATTTTCAAAAATTCTGAAAATTTTCTAACACTTTAAATTTTCGGAAAATTTTGCCATAACCTCCTTTGTACAGCCCTATCGGTAAAACCACAACTCGCCTCTCTAGGCCATCTCCAATCCAAAAGAAAATCAAACAGCCAAGCGGCTTGCCAATTCGGCTCATAAATCTCATGCTTATATCAAAAATAAACTTGTACCTTTTTGTCGGGCATATCAACTCTTATCACTTTCACCTGTTATCAACCCAACATATACCAATGTCATCTCAATCCAACCTTCAACTCAAACACTTGGTGCTATCCAAGTCAAATTCTATTCAAACTCCAATATCAGATTTCAAACTCTTAACCCATCAACTTAATTCCAATCCAGATGATTCTCTAACCGAATCCCGATTTAATTAACTTGGTTCAAGTTAAATTTTAATTTACTATTTGTTTTTACCATCTTGATTCATTCAACTTAACAAGTTAAATTTTAAATTTCAAGATTTAAATTCCTGGGATTTATTTCAAATCAATTTCAAATCCTAACACCAATTCAAAACTTTTGAATTTCTAAACACTTGTTTTCCCAACACAATTTGAAAACAAAACCCTTGGTAGTAATCCACCACTTAGAAACTCGAAAATCACACCGACGATGTATCGATCCATCCTCGGAATTATTTTCCAGTCATCCAGGTGAGTTCAATACTATATTTATTTCAAATTTGAAAAACCTTTTCAAAATCTCCCAGGAATTTAAAATTTCCTTATTTTAATTCCAAATCTGATTTAAATTCATATTTAATTCATCTTATTTCATATACTTTACTTATATGAATTCTGATTAGTTATATATAACCATTTCACATGTTATAATCTTACTTGATTATAATAACAACCAAAACTGCCAATATATTATATCAAAATATATTCGGGTAAAATTATTTCTTTTACCCTCCTTTCAAAACATACTGTGTCGGTCCATCGTATTCGAGTGTTTAGTAACCCCTATCGATACAGTGGATCAAACTGATCGAACAGGATTCAAAAACTACTCAACCAATGAGTCTCCACAATATAAAATCACTTTATATTAAATAACAAATACGCACTCGTATATATACACTCAAACTCAATCTAGGGTATTACTAACCCTATCTCTACCGAGTCACGCCACAGAGCCAAGTAATTCTTAACTTAAGCTCTGATACCAACTGTAACGGCTGGAAATTTTCGACTCCTCGAGGGTCGAAAATTCCGAGACGTTAGTGAAAGAATTTAGAAGGTGAGGAAGAAAAGATAGAACTAATAGAATAGAAGAAGAAGAAGAACTTACATCATCAGAGTAAACACGAATCTCACAGCGGAACGAATAAAATATAACATAACTTTGAAATACAAATCAGTACTCGTATATACATACCATTTCAAAGTACAACACTTAACAACACAGCGGAATAATAATAGCTATAATCCTGAAGTCTCCTGCTCCAAGCTCTCCAAGTGTATCTGTAAAATCCCGACTACTTGACTGCCCGTACAAATTTAGGCACCCAAGAGTTTAGGGAAAACAACAAAGTAAACTCCGGGTCAGTCATGGGACTGGTATGAGTAAAACAGTTTAAAACAATTGAACAGGTATATGATATCTCATAAGACCACGCCGTGAATACGGAACGGGTTTTTCCTTATGAGTATCTAAACAACTTTGACAAGCAATATCATTGTGATATTATAATAATGTCTAAGTACAAATAGGTATCAATCTAGCAGAAACGCTTGCATCTCACGTTCTACATACATAGTAAAAATCATAAACCGCAGGGCGCTTAACGGAGAATGGATTCCAACAGACAAGGTATGGGAGCACCTTCTGAATAGTGTACTCTAGAGGTGATACACTCAGGGTTCAACAAGAACGTCTTGCAACCCGGCCACACATGACCGCTCACTCATTTAGCTTGAGTGTCGCGAATATATTGCCACCACGGTTATAGGCCATCAAACCGTCATCCGAAGATACAGAATCAAAAAGAAGTATAAATATGAATATTCCCTAGATCGGTGACAATACACCCTGCTTGGGAATGACCCAACTAGCCATGCTGCCTAGCCCAACTTTTGTTACTTCCTGGTGTGAGGCTAGAAGCTACGTCTATCTTCAGAACATCTGATCACCATTCACTTTGAATGCCACATCGTCATACCCGCCAAATCACAAATTGACTTATTCAAAAATAACACGGGTATACAGCTAAGAGAAACGAATTCCTCCGCCACCAAACGTGAATACGTTTGAATAGATCAACTTACGCGATCTATTGGATATACTCTGTCAGACCTTCTTCCCTATACGTTGTCCTGGGACTGGACAAACCGAAGGCACTATTCAGTGAATCCATCCTACCTAGGCTTTTCACAATAGCCCTTGCACTTCACTCCGTCTTCAATTATCTTCAGCGTACTTGATTCACAACGCTTATGCTAATACGGAGTGGTTCTTCGGATAATAATCCAACCGGTCTCTCCATATTTACAACATAAAAATGGTCAAAACTTTGATAGTCTGTGATTTAACTATCAAATGGAAACATGTCGGTGTACAAACAACGATCTTATTTCCAAATGGAAATTCGATCGATCAATCATCATATGTTCATATTTCCTTATTTCATATATTTAGAAAATATATGTTATTAATCATTGGAAAACCTTTCCATAGCTTATTTTCCCATCACTATTATTTCGCAACTATCAGTCCCTAACTGTAACTAGTATGAGAACAATTGTCTAAGTATCAATCCGGAAGGTCGAAACCAACATCAGATCGTCACTTAGAAAACCGTTCAACTTACCCTCTCCAGTCAGTTCCTGAATTTGCTTAACTCTATTTCTTAAATTCTTATCATGAAAACATTTCATTTTCTATGTTTAGAAAACATACCTGACTATATTTGGAAAACGTTTCCAAAACTTATTTACGGATTTCCAATGAACGTTGTAATAAACATCGTTACGCTTAAACCATTAATCGCTTATTACTTAACTATATTTCAAATCAACGTTTTCTATCGAACCACAACTATTCCTTTGTCAATTCTGAAGTCAATCAAGTTGGGGTAGAACTACCTCTCAGACCTTAATTGAACAACACTTCTAACCTTGAAAATAGGTAAAGTTCGCTTTAAATTCCTTTAACTAACTTCCTTAATTAACCTTTCTGTCGAATAGCTATATTCGATTTACTCTTTCCAATTAACCCTAGTGGACTGACCCTATTGGATTAACTCTATTTGCTTAACTCTACTTGATTAACCCTATTCACTTAACTCCTATCGAATAAACTATATTTGATATCTCCTCCAACACTATTCGAATAACTATATTCGATTAACTTCTCTAACTCTACTCGAATAAATTATATTCGATTAACTCTTTTAACTTTACTAGAATAAACTATATTCGATTAACACTTTCTTTCGAATAACTATATTCGATTAACTCTTCGTCTAACTCCTTTGGATTAACTCTTCGAATAACCCCTTTGGATTAACTCTTCGACTAACTCCTTCGGATTAACTAACTTCGAATAACTCCTTTGGATTAACTCTTCGACTAACTCCTTCGGATTTACTCTTCGACTAACTCCTTTGGATTAACTAACTTCGAATAACTCCTTTGGATTAACTCTTCGACTAACTCCTTCGGATTAACTCTTCGATTAACTCCTTCGGATTAACTAACTTCGAATAACTCCTTTGGATTAACTCTTCGACTAACTCCTTCGGATTAAGTAACTTCGAATAACTCCTTTGGATTAACTAACTTCGAATAACTCCTTTGGATTAACTAACTTCGAATAACTCCTTTGGATTAACTCTTCGACTAACTCCTTCGGATTAACTCTTCGACTAACTCCTTCGGATTAACTCTTCGATTAACTCCTTCGGATTAACTAACTTCGAATAACTCCTTTGGATTAACTAACTTCGAATAACTCCTTTGGATTAACTAACTTCGAATAACTCCTTTGGATTAACTAACTTCGAATAACCAATATTCGATAACTACTCTTCGAATAGATAATATTCGATAACTCTTCTCAAATGAATAACATTTGATTTCTCTACTCGAATAAACTATATTCGATTACTCTTCTCTCGAATACACTATATTCGATAACTCTACTTCGAATAAGTGATATTCGACAACTCTACTCGATTAAATCCACTTGGATAACTCTAACCGGTTAACTCAACTTATTCTACTTAACTTACCTTGATTAACTCCTATCGAATAACTCTATTCGATTTAACACCATTCGCTTGACTCTAGGTCGCAGCGATCACAATGGTTACGCCTGATTCCCTCAGGAAACATCCGACCCCCATAGGCTATCTGCAGCCCTGCGAATTACGCTAGCAGTCGTGCCGAATGGCAACTTATCCTGAGTAACTTTGTTTGACTAACTCTATCTGGTTAACTCTAACTGATCCACTCTAACTGGTCAACTTTAACTGGTCAACTCTAACTGGTCACCTCTAATTGGTCAACTCAAATGGTTTAACTTAACTGGTTAACTCAAATGGTTTAACTTAACTGGTTAACTCAAATGGTTTACCCTAACTTGATTTACTTGTCTCGATTAACTGAACTAATCTACTTAGTTTAACTTAGTTAATTCACTTTGATTAACTCTAACCGATTTACTTAGTTTAACTCAGCTAATTCACTTTGATTAACCCAACTAATTTACTTCGATTAACCAATTAGATTAACTTAACTAATTCACATCGATTAACCCCTTAGTTCAACTTAACTAATTTACTTCGATTAACCACTTAGTTTAACTTAACTAATTCACATCGATTAATCACGTAGTTTAACTTAACTAATTCACCTTGGTTAACTTAATCAATCACTTTGATTAACTTGACTAACTCGCTTTGGTTAACCTAACCAATTACTTTGTTTAACTCGACTAACTTACTTTGGTTAACCTAACTAATTACTTTGTTTAACTCGACTAACTTTGCTTTGGTTAACCTAACCAATTACTTTGTTTAACTCGACTAACTTTGCTTTGGTTAACCTAACCAATTACTTTGTTTAACTCGACTAACTCGCTTTGGTTAACTTATGGTTTTTAACACATCATCTAACAACGGTGAATATTTGTCCAAACACGCATAATCACAACGGATTATATACATCACATTATATGTCACAATATATAAATCACAGTAAAAATAACTATTGAGGAATCCAGTTGGATTCCCCCAACCTGTTTCCCTGCATCACAGATGTTAGACAACACTAGTATAATATTCTGATAAGCAGGATCACATATAAATAATTAACGGTTTATAAATATATATCAACATATATATATAATTTCCACTAACTGACTAGCAGTTCGATCAAACAGTCAACACACAGTCAAACAACAGATAATTAACAGTTCTAAGAACACGTTGTAAAAATAGAACTGTATAGAGTTGGTGAGTTTTACTCACAGTTGGACGATCATCGTCAATGACGATAACCATCGCTTGATTCAGACAATTTATTTTGCTATAAATTGTGACGAACTCTAATTGACTCGCGGTTAGTTCCATGGTGGAGTGCTCGTCCATACGATCCCAACGCAGCTTACGGTTCTGAATTCTGATCATGTATGACCAAGTTATGTTATTTACAAGATTAGACACTATTTAAAACAATTAAACTTAAACTAATTTGAATCCAAGTCTCACCCAACTCCTTAGCCCGGCCCACTACCCAACTAAGCCCACGTCCTTCTTCTAAAAACCCGCTTCTCCCTTTACTTCTTCCTCAAACCCATTTCTGCCGTGACCTCACCCACTACAGCGTCCCTCTCTCTCCTCCCAACTCCTTCTTCGATCCACCATTCAACCAACGGAGATCACCGCTGAACTCCCCTTCGCCATCTCCTTCTACCCATTACCTCAGTCCAACCTTCGATGCCCCATAGCAGATCGCGACAGCGAGTTTCCAGCCCAGCTACAGCACGAGATTCATCACCAAAATGCATCGAACACTCCCATACTTCGCCAAACCGTGCTGCTTCACCCCTCCAACCCAAATCCTAACTCGAAATTTACATAAATTGCTCGAACTCCCTACACCCTCTAACCCTAGACCACGCGATTGGGTTTTTCCAGCAAACAAACAGAAGTCGATCCTCATACTATGTATACGAGATTACAGAGGAAGCCAAGGGGATTTCAACGATACTTGTTTTCCAATTTATCGATTTTTGTTTGAATTCATTTTGATTTTTGCTTGTGGGAAAATCTCACTGTAAACACCCAGTGCGGTGATATATAGTTGTAGGGGTGGTTGGTTTCATTTGTGGTTGAGAAGGAAGCCTGTGTGGCCTGCTTGTTACCAGAAAAATGGTTGGAGATATTTTTGAATTGATTTTGCATTTTATTTAAATGATTTTCTCGTCGTATCCTCCTTCTAAAAATCACAGTGGTTACATACGATACCTAAAAATTCCCAAACTGGACATGTAGCTAGAGTTCGACATTATGGTCCCAACGAAACTGGTTTCGTCGAATTCCAACTCCGTATGCTCACACAACGTATTTTTAACTGTTGAAATACCGACTATTTCTCACTCTAAAAATCCCTACGGTCACATACTGACTCTAAAAATCACGAAACTTGGAATCTGACAACTATTTGACATTGCGGATCCAACAAAACTGGTTTCGTCGAATTCCGACTTCGTATGCAAAAGTGGCTATTTTTAACGCGCTAAATAGCCTATTTAAATATATAAATATATTTAAATATATAAATATATTTAAATATAATTAAATTAAATATTTAAAATTAATTATTATCGTCTGTATTCACAGTGTAATGCCGTACAGCTCTAGACTATTCCTGTATATATTTACAACTCAATATTACCTTGTCAGAGTTATATCGACGCTCGATTCCTATTTAAATCCCTATTTAAAATATAATTAAATCGTTATGGTCAGGGCGCTGCATTTTTGATATTTTGATTTGGACGTAACTCAAAATCCACACGACGAAATCCCGATCTCTCTCTTCCACTAGAAAGATATACTCCACCAGCTCCACACGTTTCTTGTTCACAGCAATCCGATTTAAAACGAACCCTGTACATCCACTTGAAGTCTAAATCGCCAAATAACGAACTGTCGCGTCGTTACGCGCTCTATTTTAATTATAATATAATTAATACGTTTTAACGTCGATTATTAAATCGATTCGTTATTCAAATTCAATTCTAAACTGAATTAAATATTTTAGCTGATCCAATTCACACAGTATTGTGAATTCGGTGATTTCCGATTATTTCGACATTATAATATATTATTATATTATTTATTTTAATTAAATATTCAATATTATTTAATTCAAGTCATCGATATCGCCCAATCGATATTTAATAATTAAATAAATTAATTATTCGACAGCTAACAAAACGCGCCATTACATATATATTTGGTTAAGCTGGTCTTAACCCCATCCACTTATATATTATTGGCTAAGTTGGTCTTAACCCCATCCACTTATCACATCAATATGTATTATTGGTTAAGTTTGCCTTAACCCTATCCACTTATCAGATTAACATATATATATTATTGGTTAAGCTAGACTTAACCCTACCCACTTATCAAATTAATATATATTATTGGTTAAGCTGGTCTTAATCCTACATACTTATTAGATTATTGGTTAAGCTGGTCTTAACCTTATCCACTTATCAGATTATTGGTTAAGCTGGTCTCAACCCTATCCACTTATCATGTTATGTATCATATATATATATATATATCATACAACATGTTTTACTTAATTTATGATTAAGTACCTCTTAGTTCACAAATACATTGGTTAAGAGAATAACTCCCTAAGTATCAACCCCGAAGACCGAAATCAACATCAGATTGGTACTTAGAGAATTACTCCACTCAACCAAACTTCTGTTTGTCATTCATATTCGTCTTTGATCATCATTAATTAATTATTAATGCACAGACCTCCCACATTAAGTCGATTGCTTGTGGCCGCTAGATATGCCGGGCGGTTCCGGGCAGACTTCCACCACAAGCCAGACTTAACCTCGTGTCTAAGCATCTTTTAATTATGCCTTTGACCTCTCACATTAGACTACCGTTTGTGGTTGCTGGATGTGTCGGGCGGGTCCAGGTAGTCTTATACCACAAACGAGTCTAACCTCGTGTCTTAAGCGTTTATTACACATTTCATTTATGCCTTTGACCTCCCATATTAGACTACCGTTTGTGGTTGTTGGATTTGCCGGGCGGTTCTAAGCAGTCTTACAGCACAAACGAGTCTAACCTCGTGTCTCAGGCATTTATTATTACATATTATTATTCGACCCCAATTTGAATTAATATCTCCATTTCAAATTGTCAATAACTTCCAAATTAATCTATATCCATAATTGCCACCTAAATTATGTCCATAATTTCTATGCATATAAATTAGGCCAATTAATGTCTGAAATTTATTATATGCCTTTAAAGCCATTTTATGCCAATTCTAAATTTTGCAAAATTAATATTTTCCCATTGTCCCCACGCTATTCGTTTGTTTTAATACGATATATGTTAGACTCGAAAATAGTCTAACTTATAAAAAGAAAAGCAACATCACAACTTGCATAACACGTAAAATAGATCATAACATAAGTTTGTATAGCCAAGAACTCGCATGGGCAATGGATATATATATAACATAAATTTGCATAAACTATCATGGATCTAAATATAGATCTAAACATGTAATCGTGATCTTGCATATATGGATATGGTTTTCCTATAGCTTGCACATGAATTTCATACAAACTTACATTCAAACCAGCATATGATTCACATACAAAACTAGCATATGATTCACATACAAAACTAGCATATGATTCACCTACAAAACTAGCATAGGCAATGGGCATATAGAATATAAACTTGCATAACTATGTACTGCCATGGATCTAAATATAGATCTAAACATAAAAATGTGAACTTGCATATGGATCTAAACATGTAAATTAATGTCACATGTTTTGCATATAAACTAGCATATGCATATACTTGATTCACATATGAACTTGTGTATAATCCACCTACAGACTTGCATAAGATTCATACATAATTTAACATCCCAAACTTACATAAGATTCGCATATGTTTTAACATCCTAAACTTGCATAAGATTCACATATGTTTTGACATCCCAAACTTGTATAAGATTCATAAACTAGCATATGATTTAACATCCCCAATCTTGGATAAGATTCATATACAACTAGCGTATGATTTAACATCCCAAACTTGCATAGGATTCATATACAAATTAGCATATGTAGAAACAAACTTGCATAAGATTTACATATGTTTTAACATCCCAAACTTACATAAGATTCATGTATGATTTAGATCTACAAACATAAGTTAACAAAACAATCATATATTCACAAACAAAATCAAGTAACGTCACATGATTCAACAGACATGTTCTCATAATCCAAGTCATGACCCATCATAATTAATTTATTAATTATTTCGTGAAAGAAATTATACTCACAAACAAAAGAACGGTCTTGTTTTTCTGGGATCTGTATTCTGAAACTGAATTGCTCGCCTTTGATGTAGACTAATTGTTATTCTAATTTAGATTTAGATTTGATTTTGATTCTTGCTTCTATCTTGCTTTTGAGTTGAAAGAGAACGGCGGCTACGCTAGGTTCCCCATTGACGGCATGGCGGCTCTTGGTATGAATTATTGTGATAAGGGTTGAGGGTTTGGGAGTGTTTCTGTAGAGGTTTAATTTAATAGGAGCCGTCAGATTAACCTAGGAATAACCAGAACCATTCAGATAGCCACCTAAGCCCTAGTGACTCAGCAATGACTCACTGTTCGGATCCGAACACTCCAGAAATCTATGCAGGTTTTTAGCCCGACATGGGCGCACTTGGCAGGTGCGCCAGTGTATTTTTGTACTGGCACACTTCACAAGTGCGCTAGTGCATTTTGGTCTGTTTCCGGTTTTTCTGCCTAACTTCGTTCGTCCATATCTCCTTCATACGGTGTCCGTTTTACGCAAACTCGGACTCTATCTCAAGCAGAATTCCGAGACGAATGCAATGGCGTAACCCGTTTCCCCTAATTCTCACATTTGAAATTAAGTATTCTTTAATTCGTTAATTTTAATATTTAAAATTACGGGGTGTTACAGCCATCTACATATGGTTTTTAAATTGGTTCGTCCACTACATCCTTTCAAGATTATAGATCTAGAGCTAGACACTATTTCTAGATTACACAATTATCTAGACAACAAATTTCAAACTCCACGTAGGGAGAATGTTACATACACTGTCATAATATAAAATTGCAAAGATAGTAATTACATGCTACCTCAAACAACAACTATCCAATATAGCCAAAATATCAATAACACTATGACAAAAGCAAAGTACTGTACAGGACAGTAACCCTTCGATTGTACCAAACTATGTAGATTATTCCCAAATTTTGAGAATCACACCCGCAGGGGACATGAAAGAAAGCAGGGCTAAGGATGTGACATACCAGCAGGGCTAGGTAGTTGACTTGAAACGACATGACACAGGAACCAAAAACCAGCTAAAACAGGGAAGCCAAGGCCATCGCCTAAATAGCATGTCATAGCATGAACGTGCAATGTCCACAAGAAGAAATTAAAAGGCTTAATGACACAAAATTGGAAAGGATTTAACACTTGGAAGTTTTGAACAAACTAAAAAGTAAAATTGAGTTCTTAAAATCAGAAAATCTTTCAACGAAGTTAGAGATCACTAATCTAAATGACAGAGTAACATCTCTAGACAATGTTATTCTTAATTGTAATAAGGATATTAACAAAATGAAAACAAATATTGATTAATTTAACAATGGGATGTATAATCATGGAAATTTAATATCTGCATCTAAATCCTCAAATAATAAATAAGGATTTGGATATACCCCTAAGTCTAAATCAAAGAAAAATAGTACTCAATGTTCCAAATTTATTAAGGATACTAAGTTCAAACCAAAACCTTGGAAATTAAAGTTCAAATCCCTTTGTATGTCCATTAATTTATGGGTTTCTAAAAGGTTAGATAATATTGAGAAAGATAAATATATTGACAATTTTATTAATAAAGTTTATTTATAAACTGATTATATTTTCGAAAAGGGATTCAAACTGTTTATTAATTTTGATTCCCAAAACTTAACTCCATGGACCCAAAACATTAAGGTACCAGTGCATGTATTTTATATTTTTTAGGTATCGAATAATAGATATCGAGCAAGATTACATAAAAAGATGGGGAGTTGGATTTATTAGCATCAGAATAGTCAGTAACTCTAAAACTTCAATTATTTTAAATTATTTACTTCATGGTTTATATTGATATTGATTCCCCTCACAAGTTTAACTTATATATACACTTATCTCCATATGCAAATTCTATACATATTATATAGTTGTGATTAAACGCTTATTTTCACCCTTTTATTGATGACAAAGAAGGATAAATTATATAAACATACTAGGAAAAATGATCGGGGGAGAGCATAGAGTCACCGGGAGTCAAATATAACAATATTATATTTTATCTCTCAAAAATTCATATAGTTGTCATCATCAATGTAACGACCCGGCTTTTTACCCGGTTTTCGCTAGTAATTGAACCAACTTAAACCGTTCATAAAGACGGATTGTTAGGGGCATTTACACATTTGCACAAAATAAAATGAACTTTTCCATTATCATTAAAATAATATTACATCAGAGTTACAAGAGGTACATCAGAGTACATCGATTACACCGCGGAAAAGATACTAAACTCAGTGGAAGAATGCTAATGCTCCAAGACATAATAGCTCCATCTAAAACCAGAATCCCGCTCCAACTAACTCCAAGGCTAAATCTGCGAACCAAACAACAAGGCTGCTCGTGTAAAAATTATGGGCACCCAGAGTTTATGTGTGGGAACAATAAACTCCAAGTCAGTCATGGGACTGGTGTGAGAACCCAAAACAATTGTTTTTAAGGTCTATTTTAAAGTTAGGTAATTCACCGGACCACGCCGCTAATGCAAAACGGGTTTACTCCATGTGAATACCAGTGCATAGAAATCCGCAATGACTTTTTGAAAAATGAATCTATCATAAGCTCGTCCCACATCACACAATGCAAGCGCACACCAGGTGGGCGACTTTTTCTTAATGATAACCAAAAATGCTTTCATACATGAAAATCCTCTTTTACTACTATATATAGTGTGAAAAACCTTTACGCAAATAAATGTATTAATCCTAGCTAGCATAATGCCCCATCCCATTATACTGACAATCCTACTGGTAACCAGCAGGCTATATAATCAAAACCGTACGGGCTTGTAGTGGAGATTGGGTTTCCAACATGATGGTTCCTGGTACAAAAGATCATTTGTGGGCTCACAAACTTTCTTGTGCGCATCATCCCAGTACTCGCAGATAACGTCTAGACTCGGACTCCGTTATACTAACCCACCATACATGAATCAGAGTACCCAACAAATAGCGTCCCAGACTGGGGACTTCGTGGTATCCTTTCATCATCACATCCGATGCACCGAACATACGAAACAGGCATAAAAATCTGACCACCAGTTTACCATCAATCCGGGGTGTGAGGTTCGTCAAGGTCACGACAGACACAAAGCTACGCTTAAATAAGCCATGCTTTGATCATCCATAACTCATCACATAACTTAAGTATGCTCCATTGCCCACTCACTACGCATCACTAATTTCCATCAATGTATAACCTCTAAGCTCATGCGTAGTGTTAAGCAAGAGAATAAATTCTTCGCCACCAAGCAGATATATATTAACAAAGATCAGTGCTACGCAGTCAATTACAATGTCAGACACACAATCCATACATGTTCGTTCTGGGTCTGAACGAAACAACAATCCGGAATTCCTTCACATACGTATGGGCTTCATTCCACTTAATTGATATATAAAATTCATCTGCGAATGAGAACCAGCCATTCGAGACATTCAGCGAGTCACCCTTACGACATGAAGGGTCCCGGTCTTCAATGCCACCTCCAATGTCTTCAATTGCTCTACAACGTCATATTATTACTTGGAATGGTTTTCAGACATAATTCTGATCCTGGTCTTTCCAAATAATAAGCACAATTAAAAACACAATTACGGAACACACAGGTTTTCAATCAAATCTCCTTCCGTCTTGGATTTTGTCAAATTAAACTTCTTTAAATTCATTCTCAATTATTGCAAAATCTGTATTTAACCATTCTCTTTTAAAACACATCCCTTAAATCAAGGATAATTTAATCTCAAAGCCTTAATTAATTTTCCATTTAATAACTCGTTATCGAAATCCAGTTTCCTTTGAAAATCCTTAATCCACATTTTAACCATAGTTTCCAATTAAATCGATTTTCCAATATTCAATTCTTTGATCTTAACTAAAGGATTATACTTCCATCCTAATTTCATACTTTTAATTTTCTCAAACCAAAGATTTGATTAAATCCCAAATTATGATATGAATTTCCATAACTCAATCTCATTGGGTTTCAAGAATGATATTATTGAAGATATGATTCGCGACAAAACCCAAATCAATCGATATTGAACATAAGTTACACAGAAATTGTATCTTCCTATATTCGATATCAATTCTCATAATCAACGAATACTATAAGTGGAATAACGATATAATAATAATATCTTCCAAATTCCTCAAATAGTATATGCGTACACCAAAGAATTTCATCAAATATCCGAAGATTATTTCTATCCAATTATCCCAATCAAATTGGGAAACCCATATCTTAATTAAAAGATTTATCCAACACTTTGACATTAGATCTAGATAGAAATATCATCCACTTATACTTAATATTAATCTCTGTATCCAACTCACACTATAAGTGGAATAACGGTGAATTACCTTTTAAATTCCTCAAATAGTAAGATTCATCATCTACCGGATTAATATCAAACATCCGATGATTTATCTCCAACCATATCCAATTATTTAAAATTGAAAACCCTGTTTTAGTGTCAAATAAATCAATTTAATTTCCATATAAAACATTTTCAATACTTTTACATCTTTGAAAACATCCCACCAATCATTTACAAATGATTACTTACAGTTCAGGAAAAAGCTCGTGGTTTACAACTTCAAAATAGATTGTTTTCAAAGAAGAGTTACCATAGCATTACAAAACAGTTATCTTAACTACTTCGATCAAAATATCGTTTATCTTAGCCAAAACTTAAACTTTATGATTCAAAACACTTTGACATAATTTATAATGATTTTACAATTTTTTTTTCCATATTTTTAAAACATTTAAAATAGCTGTTTATAGTTATGATCGACAACTGCTCTTACAGCGACCTTTTCCAAAATGGTTTTAAACATAACTTGAAAATTATAACCCGAAATTAAAATCCGCTTTCACTCATTTAAAAGCTCTTGTTAATATAAAACAATTATTTTTCATTTCTTGGAAATCCGATTTAGATTGCAAAAGTTATAAGCGTTTAAAGTTTGTAACTAAAATACACAAATTACCATTGTGCGACAAGCTCTATTTTGACCGAAATAAAAAATATTCTTCAGTACTTCAAAATATCTTAGAAAACCATTATATACTCATGTAAACCATTTAAAGTAATTTACATTGACTTTCCAAATTTATTTTGGGTTCAAAGTTCAACTTTTATTTTTTTACTTAATAAATCAAATTCCAATTCATTTCTAAATTCAAATAATTTCAAATTAACCATCCCATTCGTCGGATCAGTTAGGGATAGCCAGGGAGAGCAGGAAACTTTATTTCCAAATCCAAGCCTAGACACTATCCTCTCTGTCATCCTAGAATGTTCCGGTATTTATTTATTCATTTAAAGAACTTTGTCAATATATATGAATTCATACATATGATCTTTTTCAATTATTAACCTTCAATTTCAATAATGATATTGTTTCTAATTACGAAGGAGATTTGTCGATCACCAATGTGATACCATAATTGTTGTGTCATAGTGTGCGTGAAACAACATCAACAACCATGATAAAGATCCATGGCAACCATCATCAACATATTAAATAAGTCGTAACTGTGCACAAGCATTATAACACTAACGCTTAATAGTGTGTGTTCTAAACTACGCATCCATCATCCATCACAACAAACATCAATCATCATTAACCACTAATAATCCATCACTATATTTAAATTAGTCTAACTACTAATTAAATATATAAGCCGTGGTTAAAGAGTTCTCACCTAACAACTTTCCAAATCTTCACGGTAGGCGAGCCTAACTGAGCGAACCATCAGACAGTATTTCGGCGCAACGTCTTCTTCACCAATATATATATAATATAATATACACTAATCTCTCTCTCTCTTTATATTATAAGAGGAGGAGGAGGAGGATGACGACGAACTTTGGCAAGGTGGTGGTGGAAAAGAGGAAGACTTATGCAATGGAAACCATGGCCATAAGCTTAAGAAGAAGGAAGGTCAGAAAAATGAAAATGGATGATAAAAAATGAAGTAAAGAGCTCCTTATATAGGAAAGGAGGAGTAAGGAGGTAAAGGCACATTAGGGTACTAGTGGAAACCATGCATGGAAGCTTACATCACTACAACAAAATTACCTTTTAACATCGTTTGAAAAACGCTGTTATAAGTTATCACAGCGTTAGTATAAACGATGTATAACGACATGCAGTCGTTGATGGTCAATTTCTAACAGCAAAATATAAACGCTATCAAAAAAAATTATCTACAGCGTTTTATATTCGCTGTTAATTCATTTTCTACAGCGTTTATATTTCGCCGTTTTAAAGTTAAAACAGTGTTTTAGATGTGTTGTCTAAAGTCTATTCGGTTTGGTTTCAACAACTTCCTATAAACGCTGTTATTAAGTTTTCACAGCAATTTATAAACGTTGTCTGTAGCCAGTAGCAATATGTATTTTCTGGAAAAATTAGACAGCATGTTTTAAACGTTGTCGTTCATTCATGCTGCTTTTACAGCACACTTTACATGCTGTGACTTTACAATATTCACATCACTAATCTGAGTTGCATTCAATTATAAATTGATCCAAGAATATGCTTAACAAATACACATCAAACTAAAGGTTATAAAATAAATTGATCATTTCCACGAAATACGTTGAACACAATGTACATCAACAAAGTTTAAATCGACTCATAGAAAAAGATGAAATATATAAATCATGTTCAAATAACATTAGACAAAGATACAAAAAACAAGTTTGCATCAAATATTAATGACTAAACTTACAACCAAAAACTTTTCATATACTACATTATGCCATGCCAAAATGAGCCTAAAAAACCTTCACCTACCTGTAAATATGAAATTTAAAAGTTAGTGATAAAAATAGATTTAATGAGGAAATCAAAAAGCTTATTAACAACAAATGCAGAAATGACATCTTTATTCAATTTTCTATATTGTGCTAAACTTAACATGTTATTGGTTTAGTTTTGTGTAAGAACTACTTCAAATAACCATCCTTTATCAAATATGCTAGCTGCATAGGCACTGGGGTGCAAATATGTAGGTGGATTGGGATACTTCAAAACATCCAATAACTAGTATATGGATTTTCCAGGGATGTGTGTGTGTATTCAATACAATAAAACATTTCACACAGACCTACTAAATAAAAATAAATCATGCAGTACCAAGCAATGAACCACCTTCGAACAATTGACTACAAAAAATTATGTGATTTCTTAAGTAATTAACTAAACGGTAGAATTTTTTTCCTTTCTTTCGATTCTCTACAATTCCAATGAACTTGAAGAAGCTTTCTAAGTAGAATTCTTATTTTCTGGAAGAAAATTAATTTTATCCTCTTTTGTTCTCACAAACTAGCTCTACCATGTACTAGCTACTCATAAGTAGTCTAACATTGAATTCTTTTGCTCAACTAAGGGAAGCACATGCTTGCTATTCGAAATAGCAAGCTCAGGCTTGTTGTGAGCTTGTTGTTATACAAACTCATGATTCAAAAATGGGTTTGAAAAAAAAAAGGTCTCATGATTCATTTTTACTAAATCAAGTAATGTATTTAAACATATACTTCGTTAGTTTTGTTAAACTCGTGAGCTTACTGTTATATACTTGGTTAATTTTATAAAAATCAAGTAACATAGTTAAAATTTCACGAAACTTAATTAATATTAACAAATTATTTAATATTTATAAATCTTAATTAACTTATTATTATTATGATTATTAGTTAATAATTATTATTACAGAATATATGGTTATATTTTATATTTTTATATATTTTAGTCAAATTTTATAGACTAAGCTTCTTAATTTTTATAAATTTAACTAATTTATTTAAAATTTTATAATATTTGGTTAATTTTCACAAAAGTTAATTAATTTTAACAAAATTATATAATATTTATAAATGTCAGTTAACTTATTATTATAAATCTTAGTTGATTATTATTATTATAGAATATATGGTTATATTTTATTCTTTTATATACTAGTCAAATTTTATAGACTAAACTTGTTAATTTTTATAAAATTAGTTAACTTATTTAAAATTTTATAATATTTAGTTAATTTTATAAACTAATTTAATATTTATAAACCTTAGTTAATTTATTATTATAAATATAACTATTATTATTATACAATTTTAGTTATATTTTATATACTTAGTTAATTTTTATAAACTAATTTGTTAATTTTGTAAAACTTAGTTAAATCTTTATAATATTTAGCTAATTTTTATAAACTTATGTACTATTTATAAGTTTTAGTTAACTAATTTTGTATGCATTATATAAATATCTATATATATATATATATTCTCACTAGTATCCTTTATTTAACATAATTTTGTATGCATGCACATGTTCCCATAACTATTTCACTTATTTTTACCCAATCTCAGCTAATATGAAGCCCCTTTATCTAATGGTGCACTGCACCAAAGTAATGGTGCACAGGTGCACCACTCGTGGTGCAAATGCACCACAATGCTACTGCACCGCTGCAGTGGTGCAGATGCACCACTGTGTGGTGCAGTTCACCACTGTGGTGCACATATGCACCATTACTGTGGTGCAGTGCACCATTAGCACCACTGCATAATGTCCGCAAAGAAATGAAAAGGAAAAAAATTCCTAACTTACGAGGGAAATGAAACTGCGTAAGAGCGGCAAACTAAAATGTCTGTGCTTATTGATAAAATGGAAAGGTGATATAGGCTATATACAAATATATACTCACACACTTGTACAACTCAAATATGCAAGTCTACAGTAGTATCCCAAAACACACTAAACAGACACAGTAGTATCTCCTAGCTCATTTTGTTTGAATAGGGCCAAAAGAGGGTAAATCCAGATTTCACATCCGATGCAAAAACTAGAATGGAAAGGCAGCAAACACACTCTAGGTATAGCTTGTGAAAGGTGCAAAACATTAATCAATCTATTTTTAGATAAGTTAAATTGCAACAAAAAAATTACCTTGAGGAGCTTCTTTATGACATAACAGCACTGCTCATGATGTTCCTCTTCTTAATAAGCTTTTGCGTTCTGTCACTCATAACTAAGTAGCAAATTGCATGGTAGAGCAGTGTAAAAAATATATTATATGTATGTACACGGATATTTAAGTTGTGAAGAATGATTATATATGTACACGGGTAGTTAAGTTGTATTGTATAACAACAGATATGAAGCTAAATTTTGGGCTTTCTACAATGCAGCAACACCCCTTTGCTGCCTTACAATATAAAGATACATCAAATTGTCCTTATATATAGTCTGAAATTATGGTACCAACAAACACAGAACACAGAATGTAAATTAATTTCATCTAGTTTAGTTTACAAAAATTATCTAATCACATTGACATTAGAACTAACCTAATGATTACAATCCAAGCTAACAGGAAACAAAAAATTATGTTGAAGTATGAAGAGAAAAATACGAGAGATTACAAAACAATGATTTTATCTAATTATGTTCATCAACGAAAAGAACAGACAATCGTTGGATGCATATTGAAGTTAGCAATCTCCATGTAGTGTTATGGTATATATAATTAATGTCCACAAAATGGAAGAAAAAAATGGAACAACAATGCTGAATTTTATAATACATGCAGCTAATGAAATTCAAAATAAAAAATAGAAAATAATTAGAATGATAAATGTCATGGTACCTCTACACCGCCATCCTCGAATTACATAACTTTACCATATCCTCGACCATGTCAACATCCACTAGGCCAAACCACTTCCAACACCTGTGTCGCTGATTGTAAAAACATCATTTCCATCTAGTGAAGTCACAAGTCACAGCATAATACTTGGAAAAACATAATTCCACTAAATATGAACTGCATAACTGTAATAAAATAGGTTTGAAAGGAAAAATGCGTGATAACCTGTGAAGCCATTCCACCGCACAGAAAGACTACATAATAACGACTGAGCTTATCAAATAGCCTTCAAAACGCATAATATAAAGCAAGTATGCATTAAAACATGGGAACAATGGTTCAGACGGAATGAAACAATGAATCTGCAACGACATGAGTATCACGCAATATACGTCAAATTAAACCCACAAAAAAACCGAAAATATAATATAACAACAGGGATATGTTTCCTAACCATAGTACTTATTCAAATGTAAAGTACAAAAACAGATCTACAAGGTGTACATTGGCGCAACACTAATTTACTTATCTAAACTGTTCATAAAACAAACAATGTAAACAACATTGCAAATAGAACATTGTAGTAGAGAAAATGACCTTCCAAAGAATTCCATTTCATAAATCTGTTTTTCAGTAATTGTTCATTTACATACGATAATATAATGAGGCAAAAATCAGGCTAATGTAAAAACCTTTGCATATTTTAATCCTAATCAAAACCTTTTCAGACGTTAAAACTTTAGATGCGCTTTTTATCAAATGTTTACATTTTAATTAATACAAGCACTTTTAATTACAATTAAATAAAGAAAACATTCAAAATTTCATAAATTTAAATATGTTCAAGTGGGGCCTTAATTTTTTCTCTCATATGTTTAGTTTGATCAATTCTCTCAAACTCTACTCTATATCCAAAAATTTCATCAGTTTCACCCTTTTACAAACAATAATTATTTGAAGCATCTATATTAGTAGTGCATTAATCCATGTTGGCTTGCATACCCTTTTACACACCAGGAAACACCATGCACAAATTGAAAACCATGCAGACCAGCACTCATTAAAAACAGTATCCATCAAAATCAAAGCGCATGAATCCTCTGCCTCCATGTCACCAGCGAAAGTGAATTGAAACCAAATATCCTATCATAATTCAAACCATTTGAATGTTACTCAATCAGAAACATATGCGGCCATACATCATCATTGGCTCATATACACATTTTAAAACGAAGTTCACATCAAAAACGTCATCATTGACTCATTATTATGTTTGGATTTTGGCCTTGTGGTTGACCAGTTACTCATATCTATATATAAAAAAACTGAACTGTACGTTGCTGAGAATTGTAATTTGATATCAAAATATTATTCAATACACTCAGTCAGATCATTTCTTCTTAAAATATATTATGACATGAGAGCAACTAAAATTTAGTCATGTATTTCTTATCCATATGATAGAAGTGTATAATATATATGGCTACAGAATGTAATTGTGGCTGTATAGCAAGATTCAAATATTATTTGACTATGATACATGATTGGGCATTTTAACAGAAATTATTCATACCTGTTCACTATAGATGGTGCCATCCTCCACACGAATCACACTTGCAAAATCCAGTTCACTGCACTTGAACTCTATCAATCCCCGAAGCCCCTATATCTAACGCAGCAACACAATTGACCATAATTCCACGAGTCAAAGCAATCCTAAACTCCTTGATAGTGCAGTTGTGCATGTAGATTAACCAACCAACATATCCTATAACTGATGAATTCCAGCCCACAAACAGCAGCTGTAATAATGACTAGGCATAAAACCCAAGTAGCAAACTAATACACAACAACTGGTAACATAATAACCATGCTTCAGCATAAGAGGAAGCAAATGGATCCAATAGCCATAAAAGTAAGCCACTTGTAACATAATACACAACAACCAAAAAATATATTTTCAATTCTGAAGTAGAGAACTTATAACTAAAAGCAAGCAAGATATTTTTATGAACTTAGTTATTTCGTCAAAACTTAATTAACTTCTATGAACTTAGTTATTTTATGAAATTGTTTAACTTTTATAGCACCTATTTAACTTCTATAATCAAGCTCAGTCTTTGCATAACAACCAACAATTTGCATCCTTTGCACAATAGTTACCCACTTCTTCTTCTGCTAATCAGTACCTTGTCCTTTAATAGCAGGACTGAACATACACTTTTCGAAGAATACTGTTGCACGATTTAGATCTATAAAACAGATGGGCACATAGATGCATGTAAGGGAAAAGATCAACATAAAAGTATGATATGGAACTATGATTAAGAAGTAAATATGTTGGGATCCCAATTATTCAATGTTCAACACCATTATAAGCAACATAGTTAAACACTACTTATAATTTATTAATTAATGTGTGCATTTTGAAGTATGCTTATACAGTTTTCAAGTTAACTCTTGAGGAATATTAAAGTTTAATGGTTTATCTGGATTATTCTTGATACTTAAAACAATACACATTTCATTCCAATATTTATTTACTTTTGCAAAAAGTGCAGTATTTTCGCTGAAAAGCAACGTTAAACTTTATATCTTGTAAACCAAAGCTAGATGTCAGAAGAACTCTTAGAACCATTGATTAGCTTGAGTTCAGTAATAACCTTTCTATTGTAGCTTCCAAGCTACATGTTTTCTATTTGTAACTTAGGGGAAGCATGCATCGACTTTTAGATTTTTTATAAAACATGGATGGCTTATTCAATTGATGATACCTTCATATAGACAGTAAAGAAAACAGAACAAACTAATTTAATATTGCTACATGAACTGAATTTAATGTAGGATCCACTCCATAATTTTTTTCCAATAGCATCCAAACAACAGATACTGATTAGTTTATGTTTCATCTACTCAAAATAATCCAGGGCAAAGACAATAAAATATGAATTAAAAGAGTTGTAAATGTTAAGCATACAAGACAGATAATCTATACCAAGTTGTATCAAAAAAAATCAACACAGTTCATCAAAATTCACCAAAATAGTGGAAAAAACAGTCTTCGTTCTCATTAATTAAGCATCCTGTTACATTTTCAGAGAGTTTAAGAAACTAGTATAGTGAATTCGGTATGACTATACTATACATAATATACACTTTAACTGGAAATCCTACAATGTTAGAGTGAAGGCAACATACAAATTAGGCTTCGATGTTAGACGGTTGTTATCTATAGTGCATAGCTCAGAATGACTTTGGTAGTATATCGAGAAAAAGTAATTATGTGGAAATTTTGAAAAGAACAAACTTTAATACTGACAGAAAATGGGTTGCAGCATTAGTTTATCAGCAACGAACATAAAATTTCTCAAAATTGAATTATAAATACATACATGTACATGTGTCCAGGGTCTTTTTTCTTTTCAACTAAAAAAGTTCTTGGAGTTAAATTGAAAACTTAAGCACTTTATCGTGATTGTCTAGGGTCTCTTTTATTTTAACCTGAAGCCCAGATTCACTAGAAAGGCCATGTTAATGTAAGTCTTTGGTTTATTATTACCAAAACAAAGTTGGCATGGATGACGAAACATTTTCCGGATAGAAACAACTGATAATTTGAACATTTTCCTCTTAATAGGACTCTTACCGCATCAAAAAATAAATAAGCTTCAAAATTAATAATTAAAAAAGTAGTGAACACGCATCACAGTTAATTTTCATTTCCGACATTTAATTAATTTTTTCTTCCGATATCGTTAAAAAACTAACAAAAGAGCTCTAGCAATAAAGCAAAAACAGAAAGGCTAAGTCATATATAAACATTGAGTCTATAAAGAAATATCACTTAAAACAAGAAAAACTAACTCAAAACAAGTTTCTCACAAAACAGGAAATAAAATAAAGGTCAACTTATGCAAAAGTTTATTACAACATGCATGCTACAGTCTCTAATGGAAAATCTTATGTTGGAAGACAGTATCACACTTCTTGTAATTTTCAAATTTATGTTAAGTCAAATGCCTTTTACCGAAATTATGTTCAAGAAAACAATGTTAAATATTAATGTCAATTTGCAACGATGACAAAGCCCTTTTTTTTGCCAACATGTACAGGCGACCAAGTTGTTATGTATTGACATCAAAATATTCAATAATGTTATAAGGTTGGAGAGCTTAGCATTAGCATTCCATCTTACTATACTTCATAGCTAAAATAGTTTTTCGCTCTGCAATGCTCATGTACAGTAGATATGCAAAATAGTCTCAAGTTCATGCATTATTTTACACATTGCTTTAATTGCCGATGAAATTAAGAAGGGAATATGAACGGAGATGCAATTCAAATATAAGAAAGATACATGCTTCGGATACACCAGATATGCAGCAAAATCACCATAAAATGGGAAAATATCGTTTCCTAGAAAGAAACATCAAATCTAAATCCATGAAGTACAAAGAAATAAAAAAAATGTAAATTAAATGCATAAGTGAAGTAGAATTTCCAAATACACTATATAACAGATTTGACTTAATGGGAATAAAAACACCGACCGTGATTCATTAAGAATTTTATTTAGGTCAGCAATAATGCATATGTCAAAAACTGACACAACTACTGAGCATTAACAGCAATTTCTAAATTTCAACCTTAGCTTTTTCCACATCATTCATTTCAAATGCTAAAGTCATTATGTAAAACTGATCAATCAATTACCAATGTTTTAACAAAAAAGTACTCAACGTGAATTTTGTCTTTATGTTATCTTTAAACCTGGTTATTGTAAATGTAAGTCTTTCACTTTAGCATAGGATTTTGGATTTGTGTTCCAAGAACTTTTTAGTTTTGTAAAATTTAAGTCCCAACCTACTTAAAAGCTTCTAGAAGCACAAATTTTAATAATAGATTTCATTCAACAATCAGCATAGCAATTAGCACTTAGCAAAAATGTGGATGAAGAAAAGTTCAACTTACCTTACCTGAGGGAAATCAAAGCGTGAATCAAAATCTAAAAATCCACATCAGGATCAGAACATGAACTGATCTGCAAACAAAAGCTAGAGAATTCTGAAACTAACTTCCTATCGAAGACCAAATTAGTACACACTGACTTAATCCAAACGTGAAAAAGACCAATTAAAACAGAATCGGTTGAAGTACCTAAAAAGATAAATTAGGGCCTCATGAAATTGGGGAACGAGAGCAATTGGAACGTTGAAATGGTAGAGTACGGTTTTAGGGCAAGATGAAATTGAAAAAACGGGGGAAATGAAAATACGTGAGAAAAGAAGAGGGAAAGGAATTTTTTGGCAAGAGGGAAAGGAATTTTTTGGCAAGAGGGAGGTAGTGTATTTTGAGCGGAACTCTATGTCAGCGTTCTGACGACAATTAGTTGACCTAAACTAATTTTTTAACAGCATCTCTTAGGCAAACGCTGATAACGATTGCAGTTAAAAGCGATTTTTCTTGTAGTGCATGCAAAATTACAAGTGTCCATACACTTGTCTTAAGAAGAGAAGGTGAACTTTTGGTAGCATATTCCCTTAAATGCTATTAAAACTAAGGGAAACACTTGATTCTAACGCTACTAATTCATGTTATAGTTTGACAAATCCGATCGAACGACAATTAGTATCAATAAATCCAAACTTATTAACAGTCATTCTCATTT
This sequence comes from Allium sativum, assembly GCA_030737875.1. Classification (NCBI taxonomy): domain Eukaryota; kingdom Viridiplantae; phylum Streptophyta; class Magnoliopsida; order Asparagales; family Amaryllidaceae; genus Allium; species Allium sativum. The sequence goes on along the minus strand of CM060922.1, from coordinate 731,648,241 downwards.
ATAATTCAAGTAAAACTTATCATATAGATTATCAAAATTATTAAATTTTCTTAACAATATATATTTATGTCAAATTCAAATTAAGTAATAAAAATTCCAATTTTAAATTGGTTAAAAATTCTGGATCGTTACACTCACCCCCCTACCACCCTTAAAACTTTTCGTTCTCGAAAAGGAAAGGGAATCGCAACAAATCATTCGACCTCTGTAGATTTTCTGACTCAAAGACTAAAATTCTTTATACCAAAGCTCCATATTCTCATAATGAACATACGGGGTAGAATATTATACCAAACATATTTACGGACAACAATATCTACATGTCCTCCAACGATAACCTCCAGTTACCCATTATATTCGATTCATCGCTTACTGGGCCAATTATTTATGCTCAACCATTTACCTCCTTCAAGAAAAATCAGAGTTATAAATTGTTCTCTTAGATCTTATCTTGCAAATACAATGGTTATGAAATTTACTCCTTTTCAGTTCCCCAAAATTTCTATTATTCTTTACATAGAAAACTCGATCATCTCAGAACTCAGCTTATCTAAACGTTTCAGTGTAGGTAATATCTTCTTACTATTCCCACTTGCCAAATATCCTTTAATCAAATTATGAAACGGAATTCACAAGGTATTCATGGTTACTTAAACAGTTCCTTTTGTTGCCAAAATATACTTTAGAACTTATCGACTTGTCCAAAATTGTTGATAATTCAAATTTTCCTATCTATACCTTTAATTAAATTCAATATCTTTTTCATTAGAATAGGATCTATTTGGATATATAATAGAATACATTAAAAAGATTTATAAAAAAGTTTATATATATATATATAATTAACATCATATGCATACATTTATTCATGCATCCAACTTTCCAGAGATAATTCTCTAGGGGTCAAAGAGCTTGCTTTGATTACATAATTATTGCGTTTCTTCTTCTTCACTTAAGACTGGGGGTGGTGTTGCTTTAGCTGGTCTTTCTCCCTTCTTTAAATGACAATCCTGGACTACATGCCCTGCTTTTCTATTTAAGTTCACATCAATTTACCAAACAATTTCAAACACTTATCTAAATGGGTTTAAGTACATATTGATGTTTAATCGCAATCATATAGTCATCCCACTTTCGAAACTCAAAAATACATACTCATGATGCTGCAGTCATCAACAAAATCATCTTCAAACGACTAGAGTGTGATTCTATATCTATTTAGTATACTTAAGACTTCATATATACGTTGATCAGTCGTATATGCAAAATTTTCTTATACTCAATAGTCCAACCTCAACATCAAATAAAATACTCAAATCCTAATTTTTAATTTCTAACTATATTGATTAGTTACCTTAACAAATTTGACCCAAGTTTATTGATATTTCAAATGTTACCCAATAGTGAAATTAAATCCAAAAGGTATTTGTACTCGGATCATTTTCTTGATCAGTGGAAGGGGCTTAACAACCATGCCATAAGAAGGATTTTATGTGTAATAATAATCACAAATGTAAACTTAACCTTAATCGTTTGATTAAGCATCCAGGTATATAATTAATCGTATACTTTCAAAATATGTTTCTTTTTTGAAATATAACTTTTCAAAACTCACTTCATATTTTCAAATATGCTCTCCCAAATTTAATATTCCAAACCCTCATTCTAGGGCATTACTAACCTTATCTCTCTAATGAGATATATAACTCTGATGAGTCTTTCCTTTTGTTCAAATGTGTCGTACCCCATTGCTTTGTATAAACTAAAGCTTTGATACTAAATGTAACGGTCTGGTCTTTTTCTACCAATGGACAACGGCTACTCCGCCATGGCATTACAATGGTACCCAACACCTTATTTTATGGCCAGCCTCTCAACTGTTGCGGCCTCATGCCTAACCAACCCCTCTTGGGACGTATAGAGGTAAGAGTCTCCTGCTCGCTACCAAATCAAGAGCGAGAATCCCCTATCATGCTGCCTCATGCCAAACAAGGACTGGTGTGAGAACTCAAAACAATTGTTTTTAAGGTTTATTTTAAAGTTAGGTAATTCACCGGACCACTCCGCTAATGCAGAATGAGTTTACTCCATGTGAATACCAGTGCATAGAAATCCGCAATGACTTTTTGAAAAATGAATCTATCATAAGCTTGTCCCACATCACACAATGCAAGCGCACGCCAAATGGACGAGTTTTGCCTTATGATAACCAAAAATGCTTTCATACGTGAAAATCCTCTTTTACTACTATATATAGTGTGAAAAACCTTTTCGCAGATAAATGTATTAATCCTAGCCAGCATAACGCCCCATCCCATTATGCTAACAATCATATCGGTAACCAACAGGCTATATAATCAAAACTGTACGGGCTAGTGGAGATTGAGTTTCCAACATGATGGTTCCTGGTACGAAACATCATTTGTGGTCTTAGAAACTTTCTTGCGCGCATCATCCCAGTACTCGCGGATAACGTCCAGACTCGGACTCCGTTATACTAACCCACCATACATGAATCAGAGTATCCAACAAATAGCATCCCAGACTGGGGACTTCGTAGCACCCTTTCATCATCACATCCTGGTGCACTGAACATACGAAACGAGCATAAAAATCTGACCACCAGTTTACCATCAATCTGGGGTGTGAGGTTCGTCGAGGTCACGATAGACACAAAGCTACGCTTAAATAAGCCATGCTTTGATCATCCATAGCTCATCACATACCTTAAGTATGCCACATTGCCCACTCACTACGCATCACTGATTTCCATCAATATATAGCCTCTAAGCTCATGCGTCTTAGAGAATGGTGTTAAGCAAGAGAATAAATTCTCCGCCACCAAGCAGATATATATTAATAAAGATCACTTCTGCGTAGTCAATTACAATGTCAGACACAATCCATACATGTCCGTTCTGGGTATGAACGAAACAACAATCCGGATTCCTTCACATACATTCGGGCTTTTTGCCACTTAACTGATATATAAAATTCATCTGCGAATGGGACCCAACCATTCGAGACATTCGGCGAGTCACCCTTACGACATGAAGGGTCCCGGTCTTCAATGCCATCTCCAATGTCTTCAATTTCTTTACAACGTCGTATTATTACTTGGAATGGTTTTCAGACATAATTCTGATCTCGGTCTTTCCAAATAATAAGCGCAATTAAAAACACAATTACGGAACACATAGGCTTTCAACCAAATCTCCTTCCGTCTTGGATTTTGTCAAATTAAACTTCTTTAAATTCATTCTCAATTATTGTAAAATCTGTATTTAACCTTTCTCTTTTAAAACACATCCCTTAAATCAAGGATAATTTACCCTCAAAGCCTTGATTAATTTTCCATTTAATAACTCGTTATTGAAATTCAATTTCCTTTGAAAATCCTTAATCCACATTTCAACCATAGTTACCAATTAAATCAATTTTCCAATATTCAATTCTTTGATCTTAACTAAAAGATTATACTTCCTTCCTAATTTCATACTTTTAATTTTCTCAAACCAAAGATTTGATTAAATCCTAAATTACGATATGAATTTCCACAACTCAATCTCATTGGGTTTTAAGAATGATATTATTGAAGATATAATTCACTACAAAACCCAAATCAATCGATATTGAACATAAGTTACACAGAAATTGTATCTGCTTATATTCGATATCAATTCTCATAATCAACGAATACTATAAGTGGAATAACGATATAATAGTAATATCTTCCAAATTCCTCAAATAGTATATGTTTACACCAAAGAATTTCATATCAAATATCCGAAGATTATTGCTATCCAACTTATCCCAATCAAATTGGGAAACCCATATCTTAATATTAAAAGATTTATTCAACTCTTTAACATTAGATCTGGATAGAAATATCATCCACTTATACTTAATATTAATCTCTATATCCAACTCACACTATAAGTAGAATAATGGTGAACTACCTTTTAAATTCCTCAAATAGTAAGATTCATCATCTACCGGATTAATATCAAACATCTGAAGATTTATCTCCAACCATATCCAATTATTTAAAATTGAAAACCCCGTTTTAGTATCAAATAAATCAATTTAATTTCCATATAAAACATTTTCAATACTTTTACATCTTTGAAAACATCCCACCAATCATTTACAAATGATTACTTATAGTTCGGGAAACAGCTTGCGGTTTACAACTTCAAAATAGATTGTTTTCAAAGAAAGAATTACCATAGCGTTACAAAAGCGTTACAAAACAGTTATCAACTACTTTGATCAAAATATCGTTTATCTTAGCCAAAACTTAAACTTTATGATTCAAAACACTTTTACATAATTTATAACGATTTTACAAAAAAAATCATATTATTAAAATATTTGAAGTAGCTGTTTATAGTTATGGTCGACAACTGCTCTTATAGCGGCTTTTTCCAAAACGGTTTTAAACATAACTCGAAAATTATAACCGGAAATTAAAATCCGCTTTCACTCAATTAAAGCTCTTGTTAATATAAATCAATTGTTTTTTATTTCTTGGAAATCCGATTTAGATTGCAAAATTTATAAGCGTTTAAAGTTTGTAACTAAAATACGCAAATTACCCTTGTGCGATAAGCTCTATTTTGACCGAAATAAAAAATATTCTTCAGTACTTCAAAATATCTTAGAAAACCATTATATACTCATGTAAACCATTTAAAACCATTCAAAGTAATTTAGTATTTACATTAACTTTCCAAATTTATTTTGGGTTCAAATTCAACTTTTATTTTTTACATAATAAATCAAATTCCAATTAATGTCTAAATTCAAATAATTTCAAATTAACCATCCCATTCGTCGGATCGGTTAGGGATTTCCAGGGAGAGCAGAAAACTTTATTTCCAAACCCAAGCCTAGACAGTATCCTCTCTGTCATCCTAGAATGTTCCGGTATTTATTTATTCATTTAAAGAACTTTATCAATATATATGAATTCATACATATGATCTTTTCCAATTATTAACCTTCAATTTCAATAATGATATTGTTTCTAATTACGAAGGAGATTTGTCGATCACCAATGTGATACCATAATTGTTGTGTCATAGTGTGTATGAAACAACATCAACAACCATTATAAACATCCATGGCAACCATCATCAACATAATTAAATAAATCATAACTGTGCACAAGCATTATAACACTAACACTTAATAATGTGTGTGTTCAAAACTACGTATCCATCATCCATCACAACAAACATCAATCATCATTAAACACTAATAAGTCATCACTATATTTAAATTAGTCTAACTACTAATTAAATATATAAACCATGGTTAAAGAGTTCTCACCTAACATCTTTCCAAATCTTCATGGTAGGTGAGCCTAACTGAGCGAACCGTCGGACAGTATTTCGGCGCAACGTCTTCTTCACTAGTATATATAATATAATATAATATAATATACATTGATCTCTCTCTTTATATTATAAGAGGAGGAGAGGAGGATGACGACGAACTTTGGCAAGGTGGTGGTGGAAAAGAGGAAGACTTATGTCATGGAAACCAAGGCCATAAGCTTAAGAAGAAGGAAGGTAGAAAAAATGGAAATGGATGATAAAAAATGAAGTAAAGTGCTCCTTGTATAGGAAAGGAGGAGTAAGGAGGTAAAGACACATAAGGGGACAAATGGAAACCATGCATGAAAGCTTACATGCAAAATTACAAGTGTCCATACACTTATCTTAAGAAGAGAAGGTGAACTTTTTGTAGCATTTTCCCTTAAATGCTATGAAAACTAAGGGCAACACTTAATTCTAACGGTACTAATTCATGTTATAGTTTGACAAATCCGATCGAACGATAAATAGTATCAATAAATCCAAACTTATTAATAATCATTCTCATTTATAATTCAAGTAAAACTTATCATATAGCTTATCAAAATTATTAAATATTCTTAACCATATATATTTATGTCAAATTCAAATTAAGTAATAAAAATCCCAATTTTAAATTGGTTAAAAATTCTGGATCGTTACAATCAAAAAAGGGGAGACTGTTAATACTCTAAGTACTGATTTTGATGACAACAACCATATAAATATTACTGCTAATGTAACTTCAAGTTACATAGTTATTTCAAATATATCATGGAGACGTTTAAAAATATAAACAAGAATTATATGGAAGCAAATGAATTATGTATGAAGAATAATCAGAGCAATGGAAGAACTGGTTAAGGAAGAATGCTAAAAGGATAGAGGTGTTTGAAATGATGAGTTGTTAGTTGAACCTTAGACAATCTTATTAAAGATCCCATGGCAATTATGCATGAAGGACATCGAACATTGACTTCAATCAAATCAGAAGAATTCACAAACGAAAAGTGATATGAAGAATGTGACATTTGTGACACTTGTATGTTGACATGTGGTCAGCTATATTAGAGTATATGACATTTTGCAACACTAGTATGTCGACATATGGTCCAAAACATGTCAACATATAATGGTTTGGCTATTTTTCTAAAATTCAAATCAAAGGATTTTCCCGCTGCCTCTTCACTAAAAGACATGTCTCTTCAATCACTATATAAAGGCTCTGGAAAACAAATTTTCCAGTTATTTTTTGCTTCATTCTCCTCCTCTTTCTCTTCCATACTTTTACATAAGAAAACCATGGAATCGGCCTCTTCCATTATTTTTGCAAATCAATACCATTTCACCCCAATTCTTCATCGATTTTCGAACCATACAATATCAGAGAGCTTCTACTAAATTCATATCATTCTCTAATTTCATCTTATTCCTCAAAGAATTCAAATATATATTACCATTGGAGGTCTATAAGATCATTGTATTGAATCTGCAAGAATCTGTATTGAAGATACAACTATTTGCGATATTCTGTTGTTGTTTGTGAAAAGGAGAAGGTGTTCTTGTAACCTGTTTAAATTAAGAAGATGTATCTTATGGTCTGTGAAATCAAGACTGTAAATGTGTTTTTGCCACCTATGGAAAGAAAATGGATATAGTGAAATTTTTCATAGTGGAGTAGAAGACTAGATGTAGGATTGGTTAATTTGAACCAGTATAAAAATCTAGGTGTTATTTACTTTACTGCATTTCATTTTATTACTTACTTTTTTCTTTTTGCAATTTGAGTAGACATAGTGTTAAAATTCATAACTTAGTTCTATATATTTGAAATATACACTTCATCCCTCTAGTGTTTGAATAGCCTTATGATTCAACACTTATCTCTAGTTGCATAGGTAGACTGATTAGAGTTGAGGGACACTTCCTGACTACCCCATGTTAATTTTCTCCAATTTTAGATCTAATGTTAGGTTTCCTTGTCTTTTTCAAACATCATCTCCAAGGTTTAGGTTGTGAAATTGATCTAGCGTTTTTCTTAGTGAAAGCACAAAAAATGGAACAAACACCTAAAAGTGATTGAAAGCAGTTGTTCTGATAGAGTAAAGGAAAAGCAATAGAAGACACAATTTTTATAATGGTTCGACATAATCTCCGATTTACATCCATTTCAATATCTTTTATTAGTTGTTCACCCTCCTGGTTACAACTAGTTATATTTGGTCTCACCATGGTCCAGTGGATCTCAAATTTACAATGGAGTTTCTATAGAGTTTGCGGAACAGAATGGAGATCAAGAAGATCAAAGTTTCCGGGTTCTAGAGTTTGAGAGAGATCAAGCTGAAGAGAAACTTTTTTAGTTGTAGTTAGGATGATATTTATAGAGAAAAAAGGCATGAAGTCAAAAGACTAATTGCAATGAAATCTAGGAGGTAGCCCTATTTCATACAAGTGTGCTTGAAGAAATGTATCACCGTAGACTTGATTTTCTTTGTGAAAGCCTACTCCTTTACTTTTTTTTTATTTACCTAATGTGCTCTAAGCTCTTTTCCGTCAATTTTGAGTTGATTCAAGCAATCTTTCGATGATACCTAAATTATCTTTTTTTCTTCACTTTCTTCTTAGTAATATTTAGAATTGTATGTTTAGACTCTAGAAAATCCACTTACTTACGACTATATGGATAGTATATGAGAAGCACGAAGTTCACAAGGCAGAAGAGGGTGGTAAATAGGTAGGTATCGATGTATATAACTTGGTGCTAAGTTGTGTACATAGCTTTACTTCCAGGGAATTTTTTTCAAGTTACTCTTCTACCTCTTTTATGTGTGTTTCCAAATCCGTGAATCATTCATCCTTATTTTGATCTTTCAAGTTCAGTTGAAGTTGTTGGAAATAAGCCAGTCCGCAACAGAGGAAATGAGTAAATTTCGGAATATTTAGCTATTTTAAATCTTTAATGGAAGTGTGAAGTCTAAAAATATTTCAATCTTATCCAAAATTTCTTTTAAATAGAAGTATATTTTACTTAATTCCATCTTTTGATTTATTAATTTAATTCAAAAATAGTTAAATGTGGGGTGTGAAAAATGTTTGGGTGTATCGAATATATTCATTCCTTGATTGTGTGAAAGAATATTAAATATAAGGCAAATATGGTCAGTTGATTACACAGTACATATGAATAAATAAGAATAAATCTAAAGGCAATGGTATAAGGGACAAAATAAAGGAAATAAAATATGAGAAATATGATTAATTCATCTGCGTTTTTGGAAAACTAGATTTATACAACATTTAATTAGCAATCAATGAATCATTATGGCATAAGATTAGGAATAACCAACAATAATTCATGTACATATACTATTGCCTTAATTTAAACTGTTTGATATAATAAAGCATTTAATTGTACGACTGAAGCACAATCATAAAAATTTATATGTAAACGTATAAATAGATGTAATCACATATATATGAAGATTAAACCAAAACTTTTGAATTAATTCAAAATTAACTTCCATCTTACATTAAAAATTTCTGACGTGTTTATTAACTTATGTAAACTTAAATTATTTGACAAAATACATAAACAATCAAATCGAGAGATTTAACCTATATGAATAAATAATGTTTTTTATATTGACCAAAACAAATTCAAATAAAATTATAATTACTATCTCATAAATATTGATCGATTGTAACGTTTATAATTTAATTAAATTGGCTGGTTGATGAAGAATTCAACATTGCGATTGTATTGACTCTTAAGATGTAAGTTTGAGCCACGATTAATGTTAAACAATTTGAATACTAACGTTTACATGTCACCTTAGAAAGTAGTGTAATTTAAGATGTAAGTTTTGGCCCTATTATTTTTTTACATAACTTTGGTAAAATCCAATTTTACTTATACTCGATAATGACAATTTTTTTGAGAGAAACGATTGATTATCACAAGAAGGAGAGTACTCCTGCAATTTTATTTCACATTAAAAAAAGAGCTGTCAACAAGCTTAACAGGTAGCAAAGCTCTCTCCATACAGGAAAAAAAATCCCTCCAAACCTAAGAACTAGAGTCCAATTAAGAAATACAAAAACAAATTACAACAAAACTTAATAACTAGAGTCCAAAAAAAACTATCCTAGAACCTAAATTTGTAAAAAATCCCACGAAATATGACAAACACTGAAAACATATATATATATATATATATATATATATGTATGTATGTATGTATGTATGTATGTATGTATGTGTGTATGTGTGTGTGTGTGTATATATATATATATATATATGTATGTATGTATGTTTGTATGTATGTATATATGTAAAAGACATATATAATACATATATATCAGAATGGAATACAGACAAAACAAAGCCAACATGAAACATAATAGTAAATTAGTTTAAAGGAAAAACATTATAATAAATTATAAAGCAGGGACGTAACTTTTATTATTTCTCCAGAAGGACAATCGTCTTCTTCCCTTGAACAGCTTTCCTCATCGCGGTTTCATCTTTTCCCGTTGATAGCCTTCCGAAGTAGAGGTCGCCGCCGTCGACGCAGGTGCTGTCGCCGCCGTCGATGCAGATGCCACCGCCGCATCGATGCAGATGTCGCCGCCTCCCCAAGCCGTCGCCTTAACCTCCACTTCCGTCGCCGCCTCCCCAAGCCGTCGCCTTAACCTCCTCTTCCGTCGCCGACCTCATGCCCTAGCCGCTCCAAGCCATCACTACCGTCCAAGTCGTTCAACGCGCTGCAGCTATTGATTTTTATTTATTTATTTTTAAATGTTATGCTATATTCTCCTATCATTTCGTATTCTACTTATGCAATGCATCCTAATGTATTTCAATATTTTCAAATGCGATATTCAGATATCATTATGTATGTATTGCATATTGTTTAAGTAAAAAATTCAAATAATATAATCAATTATCATTCTTCATATGAAATGCATGCATTTGTAATTCAAAATCTTAAATGATATGTGCAACTATCACTTTTCAATATACAATGCATGTTGCAATATTTCAACAATTATAATGCTATATTCATTTAAAAAAAATCATTCGCAACACATTCTCTTGTATTTGACAAAAATTACAATGCTATATGCAACTATTATTCGAAATGTTTTACACATTCTAGTCCACTTTTAAAAAATACAATGCTAAATTCAACTACATTCATTATATTCTATACATGCTAGTTCAAAAATGCTAAATTATATTATCGTTTTGCATATAGTTAAAATGCTATGTCAGTCTATCATTTATCATATTCTTAAATATGTTACTAGGCTCTACAATCATTTATCATATTGCACATATGTTATTTCACTTTAAAAATACAATGCTATATTCAACTACCATTTATAATATTGGACATATGTTATTTCACTTTAAAAAATACAATGCTAAATTCAACTATCATTTATCACATTTTATACATTAGTTCACTTTACGAATATAATGTTATATACAACTATCAATTTTCATATTTTATACATGATTCACTTTAAAATACAATGTTGTATTTAATCGTCATGTAACGTATTCTACACATGTTAGTTCAATTTAAAAATACAATGCTAAATTCAACTGCATATTTGTGTATCATTTTTCATATCTTATATGTGCTAGTTTGCTTTAAAAATACAATGCTATATTTAGCTATCATTTAGCATATTCGATACATGCTAGTGCACTTTAAAAATACGATGTTGAATTCAACTATCATTTATTATGATCTGTACATTCTAGTTCACTCTATAAATACAAAGCTACATACCATCATTTTGTATACACTACGTCCTACTTCACCTCAAAAATGAAGCGTTAAATTTAACTATCATTTATCATATTTTATACTTACCAGTTCAACTTAAAAATACAATGTTAAAATCATATATAGTTTAGCATATTCGTACATGCTAGTTCATTTTAAAAAATAAAATGCTAAATTTGACTATCATTTATCATATTCCATATCTACTCATTCATTTTACAAATACAATGTTATATTCAGTCATCATTTAGTATGTTCTACACACGTCAGTCCACTTTAAAAAAACTACAAAATTCAACTATCATTTGGTAAACTTAATAATAGAAGAATATAACACATTTGTGTATAATAAATATTGTCAAATGTGAAAAACCATTTAGTATACCTCTCAACTATATGCAATATTCAGATATCATTCTACATATGCAATGCATACTATTTATGTAAAAATTTCAAATAATTTAATCAGTTATTATTCTTCATATGAAATGCATGCATTTGTAATTCAAAATCTGAAATGGTATATGCATCTATCGTTCTTCATAGTATATGCATCTATCATTCTTCATATACAATGCATGTTGCAATATTTCAACAATTATAATGCTTTATTCATTTAGCATTTTTTATTTGCAACACACGCTCATGTATTTGACAAAAAATGCAAATGTTGTATACAACTATTATTTGAAATGTTTTACACATTTTAGTCCACTTTAAAAAAATACAATGCTAAATTCAACTACATTTATTATATTCTATACATGCTAGTTCATTTTAGTAATATAATACTATATTCAAACATTATTTTGCAAATTCAACATGTACTTATTCACTTCAAAAATACAAATGATAAACTCAATTATCATTTATTGTATTTTATACATGGTAGCTCACTTTAAAAATACAATGCTGTATTCAAATAGCATTTAGCATTATTGAACATATGTTATTTCACTTTAAAAAATACAATACTAAATTCAACTACATTCATTTTATTCTATACATGTTAGTTCATTCTATTAATACAATGCTAAAATTATAATGCTATATTTAAATGTCATGCAACGTATTCTACACATGTTATTTCAATTTAAAAAATACAATGCTAAATTCAACTATCATTTATTATACTTTATACATGTTATTTCATTTTATTTTTAAATAATGCTATATTCAACCATTATTTAGCTTACTATACATGATGCTCTATTCAATTTTATAATATAATGCTATATACATGCTAGTTTTTTTTTAATATAGTTATATACAACTATTATAATGCTAGTTCACTTTAAAAATACAATGATATATTCAACTATCATTTATCATATTACACATATGTTATTTCACTTTAAAAAATAAAATGCTAAATTTGACCATCATTTGTCATATTCTGTATATGCTAGTTCATTTTACGAATACAATATTATATTCATCCATCATTTTTCATATTTTTTACATGTAATTCACTTTACAAATACAATGTTATATTTAATCGTCATGTAACGTATTCCACACTTGCTAGTTCAATTTAAAAATACAACGCTAAATTCAACTATCATTTATTATACTTGATAATGTTAGTTCATATTTTTAATATAATGCTATATTCAACCATTATTTAGCATACTACACATGATGCTTTATTCGTTTTTATAGTATAATGCTAAATCATTTTAAAAGATGCAATGCTAGATTCAACTATCATTATTTATATTCTACATGCAGTACTAGTTTAATTTACAAATATAGTGCTAAATTCAACTATCATTTAGAATATTATACGCATGCTAGGTCACTTTTAAAAATACAATGCTAAATTCAACTATCATTTATCTTATCTATACATGCTAGTTTTCTAGCTTAAAAATACAATGTTAAAATCATCTATAGTTTAGCATATTCGTACATGCTAGTCTATTTTAAAAAATAAAATGCTAAATTTGACTATCACTTATCATATTCCTTATCTACTAATTCATTTTACAAATACAATGTTATATTTAGCCATCATTTAGTATGTTCTACACGCGACAGTCCACTTTAAAAAAAAAATACAAAATTCAACTATCATTTGGTGAACTTAATAATAGAAGAATATAACACATTTGGGTATAATAAGCATTGTCAAATACGAAAAACCACAAACACAATCAACAGAGAAAATCAAATAGAATAAAAATCAGACAATATTTGCATCACACTTGAGCAAATTCAAAAAACAGTCTGAAACTAACAAAAAATCAAATCAGGCATAAGATACAAGGACATCAAACTAAACAGCACATATAATAGAGCAAAATTCATAGCACATGGAGGAATGATAGTTTCAAATATCATTTTCCTGGGCAGAAACCAAAATCAGTTGAAACAAATCACAGCAACGTAATTTCTTTCTCTCAAAATAGAAAATCACAACAAGAATGAAAAACTCGTTTGATTTGACATAAAATACACGATTTGAAATGGATCGATCAAATTTGATAGAAACTACACGATTTCAGGTGACAGCTAGCGCTTGGAGAGGCAGCGGTGGCTTGGAGAGGCGGCGACGGCTCGGAGAGGTGGCGATGGCTTGGAGACGAGGCGGCTTGGAGACGAGGCGGCAACTTGAAAGGCTTGGAAGAAGACTGACGATTTTATTTTTTGGGAATAAATTTCCTTCAGCCGAAAATTAAAGTTGTGCGTCCTTCTAATGTAAAAAACAAAGTCACGTCCTTAAAACTAAAATTTGACCGATGTTCTTCCTTCCGCCTATTTTCCTGTAAAAAAACAGAATAAACAACTTTATAGTCCAAACATAAATTCCTTCTTTCAATAATAACTATAATTATTAATAGTATTGTTCTAGCCAATAATTTTGACTTTGAGTTGAATTTAGGTTGTTATGATACTAACCTCATATAACTAACGAGATAAATTGTCTCTTGAAATGTGTTCCATTTCCAATGTTTCACTTAACCCAACTATACCCCTTTAATGGATGTCATCCAACGATTTAATTATAGTAAAAGTGGCGCATCTATATTGAAGATCAACAGTGTTCTCAAGATGAGATAACTATGTAGATTAGTCATATCAATCTTTTATGCTTAACCTTGGTTATATTAACTAACAAATAACTATCGAGTGACTCATTTTACAACAATCTAGTAATTATTAGTATGCAATCCTTGGTGGCCCCAACAACGATGAGAAATACACTGCCCAATAATTGTAGAGTGTTACGTACTATAGTCTTAACGAATGTATCAATATTCAATCCTAATACATCTTGATTATGAATGTTGAAAAATGTTTTGTTTATGAAGTGAATTTATTAAAAAAACATGTTAATGGCAATTTATTTATGGATCATTATTATAATTATAATTGAGTTGTTACACTTGCACAACGGTAATATTTTATGTGAAATTATTATTGATCCGTTACAAAAGCTAATGTTATTACAATTAGAATAAATTAGAATCCATTAGCATTACATCAATTAGCAATGTATACAATTTTCATGCTGCCTATTTAAATGATAAATAGACATAAGAGAAATGAGAAATATAACATACATTATTCTTTTCTTCTTATTTCAAAACAAGAATAACAAAACACTTTCCTTTTTCTTCTTCCTTCAACAAAACTAAAAACTCCTTAAATAGTATTTTAGAGTGCAAATCAGAATTGACTTTGTCAGTAAAAACAAGGTCAATATTTTTAGATTAGAGAGGTTGTTTTATCCGAGAGGGGGCAGTGTAATTGAGAGAACTGCTTTGCATCTCCAAGTAGATCGCTGAAACGTCTTCAAAAAAGTGACATAGTGCATGACTCAGCCATTGTTTTTCTAACAATTTGAAGACGTTCTACACAAAATAATGGTTTCAAATGCAACGCTGCCCCATCATCCATGTTCCAGATTTCTAGTCAAAATCAATAAAGAGGCCATTGGAAAAGTCAATAAGCCTTGAAATTAGTTTTGAATGAAAAAAGATTAATTTAAGTATGGTTAAGATTGAGTAAATAATATAAATATAATTACGTATTCACGTCATCAATTAGAGATAAAAATGTTATCTCTAATTCAGTTAATAAGTTAAAACAATTGCATTAGAGAATTATACTCAATTAAAAATGGAAGAATTTGAATTTAATTTTGCGATAACTTATTGAGGTACATATTAATAATTTACTAATCTATAAAATTTGCAAAATTTGAAAATGCATTTATTACAAATGGACATTAATTGCATGCATAATGTTTTTGAAAATGTCATTAAGAAATGACATTAATTGAGTAAATAAAATTTTTTCATTAAAATAAATTGACATTAATTAAATGTATAATTTTGGAAAATATCATTGATAAAATTGGACATTAATTAAATGCACATTTAGGAAATATCTTTAATAAGAAATGACATTACTCGGATGTAGATTTAATAATCAATGAGCGTATTTTTTTAAATGAATAACACTGATTGAATGCATAACTGAAAAACATTGGTTGAATAATCAATGCATACACTTGAAAATGTGATTAACTAAAAGTGAAACTAATTACATATAGATTGACATTTGTAATGCAGGATATTGACATGAATTTTCTTTAACCTTTTAAATAAATGGAATTCCTAATTCTAGGAGAAAAATATTTCACCTTGTGTTCCTAATCTAAATAATGTATGATTTCGAAATCTTAAAAAATTATAAGCCAAATGCGTCTTATTTTAGAACTTGAGGATGTTTGGCATATGCATGTATTCTAGATCCTAAGGGAATAAAATTAGAAAGTATAGCCTATGAATGTGTATTTATTGGCTATGCTATTAAGAAAAACATACAAGTTTACAACCTCAATACACGTAATATAATTGAATCTAATGATGTTGATTTTTATGAAGAAAAATTTTCCTTTTGAATTAAGGAACAGTAGGGGCACATCAAGTAACTCTATGCCAATTAGAATAAAACTTAATGAATATTCTAGAAATAATTCGAGAAGAAGTCAAATAGTAAGAGCAGCAAAAGATTTTGGTTCAAATTTTTATGCTTTTACTATAGAGGAAGATACCTTAAACCTCCAAGAGGCCTTATCTTCTTAGATCCTATAACGACCCAGTTTTTGGACTAGTTTTATAATCTATAATGTATAGATTATATTGATAACTTAATATAATTAAATAAATTAAGATCTATGTATTTGGGAATATATCACATAAATATATTTGTTGACGATTTAAAATTTCTTAACAAATATACATATTTGTATATAATAAGTAATTGATGTCTATCCTTTGTTTGCGTTTCTAATTTCTTTTAAAAACTCATACAAAATAGATTACTTAAGAAAATAAAAGTGCGATATAATTAAATAAAAGAAGATGCATTAATTTATAATGAGATCAAACTCATCTAGATTAGAACGATTATTTTAACTTGGCGTATTCATATAAAATATATGATCAAGTGTATGTTTTTAAACACTTTTGTTACAATTAATATTTTTTTTAAAATCATGTACATAGAATTAATGTGACTAGTAAGCATATTCGAAGTAAAATGCATGCTTATTCTTCACATGTAAATGCACATGAGAACATCATGACTTCAAAGAGACAAGTGAATTCTTGCATTTTCCTTAATTGAAATATATAAGTGGAAAATATAAGCGAAAACATATGTAGACAAGTTTACTTAAATCAAAACATAGAATTTAAATGAGAAAAAAACAAATGAAAGAAGAGTATAATGAATGGCAGAAAATCAGTGAGAAATAAAGAAGCAACAATGGAACAAAACTGTGTGAAAACTATGAAACAATGGCAAAGAATGTGAACACAAATTCAATTGAAATCAAAGCCGAAGGAGGAAATAAAAGGAGCCTGGGATTTAGACAGACAACAATATAACATTGCAGTGAATAATACAGCAGTATTATACAATGTGAGTAAACAACATGATTTTTTTTTACTGTTTTATGTTCATTCTTGTGGATTCAAACTATGTGCACCGATATATATATATACATCATATTAGATTTAGATATCAAAGTTATTAAGGGGTTTAATTTCTGGAAAAAAGGAAAAAAAAGTCAGTTGGCTTAAGAATAGGAAAAAAGGAAAGTTTTTAACAAAATATAAAGCACAGTATGATATGTTGTGAGATAACACTTAAGCCTTTTTTACAGTTTATATTTAATTTATTGGTGTGGTAGTATGTACCCATATGATATATCTTAGGTTCCATATTTATTTTAAATTTCTGGGAATGGTTAGTCTGAATGAAACTGGAAAAAAAGTTACAACAGCAGTATTTTTTTAATAAACACTTAAAACCTCCCACTATTTATATTTAATTCTTGTTCAAACTATAGGTATACTGATATGAATCCATCGATTTGAATACAAATACTGAAGTATTTAAAAGCTGTTAGACTAGGAGTTATAACCTGAGATAGTAAAAGAAAAGGAAAAACAGCAGTAACCAAAAATAGATGAGTTGCAACTACATTTTTCTATTAAAAACATATTGCAAAATCGTATGTCAATCTGATTCAATATATGCATTCATATTATTGCTACTGAATTGTGTAACAAAATATATACATAGTTATTATTGTTTGATTGAGACTGTAAGCAATCTTAACATCTGTTTATATGTTTACAGTGGAAATATATAATCAACATCCTGTAAATTATAAAAGCTAATATAAAGTTGTATGGGTACTGAATGCTTACAAGTGTATTCAATATCCGCTACCGGTTGTTTAACATCATTATGAGTGTTTACGGGTAGATTAAATCAGTATGAACCAGTTGAAACCTCTCTGTGTTCACAGCAGAGATACATCTACCTCATACTATAAGTTCGAACATCAACCACCTTAGTTCTAGTTTGTTTTATGGAATAATATCAAAATTAAAGTTATTTATGTTTGTCTGTTGTATGCTGTAAAAATGGTTTCGAGTGAAGTAACAGCATATGCCATCAATAATCGTCAAAATACAGTAAAGATGGATGAAACTCAGAAATTTCGAACAACATTAAATTGAAAATCAGCTATATGAATGAAATGGTATTGTAAAAGCATGATTTTTGATATGAACATCTAGATTTTTAATGAACTAAACGGTGAGAATTTTTGTGTCGACCAAAAATTTAATTTGATCAAATTGCGGCGATAGTTGATCATGGTTGGTAGCAGTGGAGTCAGAGGGGCGTCAGGAGTCAAGAATCATAGGAAAAATAAAATCGTGATTTTTAATCAAGTAAGTTAAGGGATTGGGGTAGAAATGGGGTAACACTACTATGTTTACTGAGCTAGGTTTGGAAGTCGAAATGCATGATGATGGGGGTATCGAGTGTAAACGTATTTAGGGTGGAGATCGACCCTGGTGTCTGGTTGAAATTTGGGTTTGATCGAAGCACTGTAGTGGCGGCGCGAGTCGGAAGGGTGATGTTAGCTTCTGGGTGATACGATGGAAGCACCAGAATTCGAGATAGGAAAGGAGAAGTGAAACTGGTTCGGTGATGGTTACTGGAGGGGGAGACGTGTATGTGGGGATGGCTGCGATGGATGATCGGTGGTTAGATGGGGTGTAACAACCCAAAAAATCAGAACCAATTTAAATTTTTTAATTTGGCAATTTTAATGAATTTTGGATTTTCAAAATGAATTATTTTAAATAATAACGACTAGAAATTTATTTTGAATAGAATTAGAATGTGTATATTTATTTGAATTGAAGTTAGAATATAAAAATTTATTTTAATTATAAAAGGAATTGGAAATGGTGCGGTAGTTTGAAAATTCGATTTCAAATTTCAAATGAATATACATGATTCAAAATAAACCGGATTTTAGTGAAACTAGAAATATTAGAATCTATTTGAAAATATAATTCCAACAAATCCAAAAAATCGAATTTTAATAGCGGGAATAAATAGTTATGCCCTGTTGAAAATTCAGAATAGTCGTTATGGAAATATAGCCCTTAAAAAAAGCAATTTTGCAAATGACCTCCGTTTTCGACGAGACCACTTTTGTTCGATCCGGAATGTCAAATTATTGCTAGATTCCAATTTTCATAATTTTTGGAATTAATATGTGAGTGTGGCAAATTAAAACGTGTTTGACCAAATTCAGTTGAATTTAATCGACTGGAAAATAACCATTTTTCAAACGGTCTACAAATTCAACAAAATTAGTTTTGTTAGGACTGTATCATCAAAACACAGCCAGATTTATATTTCTGGAATTTTTAGAGTCAGTATGTGGCCACGGTAAATTAAAATGTACATTTGAATTCAATATATAAAGATTTATATTTTAATTTTGATTAAAACCTATCGAAACAGCTGAATTGGCTCACGAAACATATCCCATTGTGTTCGGAATGGGGGTAGTTAGCTAGGGGCAACAGTCGTTGGGTATCGTTTGGAGTTCAAATAGAAAGCCAACCTTTAGGAATAAAAATAAAATAATTATAATTATGTATATATTATATTACCCTCATATCTCTCTCTCACCTCTCAGATCCAAATCGAACAAAAAAACCGATGAGCTTGAAGCCGCCACTCCTCCACGACGCGTCGCCCGTCGCTCCCACCGCCTCCCACGCCAGAGCCGCCTCCCCCCCCCCCAGCGTGTCGCTTCCTCTCTCTGACGCCCTCTCTCTACCCCTTCAAACCTGCCCAAACCCAGAAAAGACCGCCGCCCAAACCACTGTGGGCCCGACATCGCCTGACCGCGCCTCCTTCTGGCCGGCAGCACCTCGGCGCCGCCTCCCATCTCCGATTCGATCTGAAACTTCCCTCCTCCGATTAACAGTAAGTTTTCTGATTTTACTTTATTTTATAAAATCCGATTCTTAAATCATACAAAGTTAGGATTTCTAATCATATAAGGCTAGGATTTTTATTTACATAGATCTATGATGTTTATACACAAGAGAAAAATTAGATTTTTAAAATGGAAAAGGTTTAGATTTTTAAATAAAGTAAAGATTTGATTTTTATACATTAAAAAGATTTGATTTTTATATGTATAATAGTGAATTAAAAATACAATTTTTGGATATGTAAAAATATAATTTTTAGTGGATAGAAATATGATTTTTATCGTATGTATGAAGTGATTTTTATGAAGTTAAAACTTAGATTTCTTTGAAATGAAAAAAATTAGATTTCTTCAATATGAAAAATTGGTTTTTTATAATATGAATGAAGTTATTTTTAGTTTATAAAAATAGAATTTTTATCATACGATGAAACTATTTTTAGAAGGATAAAAATAGAATTTTTATCATATTGAGAAAATATTTTTGAAAGGATAAAAATATGATTTTTATCATATATGTGCTATATATAAAATAGAGAAATATGAAAATATTTTTGAAAGGATAAAAGTATGATTTTTATCATATGTACGTTATTTATAAAATAGTCATACAAAGGAGAATTATTAATTGGTCAAAAATATGATTTTTAACGTAGGGATTCTATACGGATTGAAAACCAAAGAATGGAGGAGTGGAACACAAAGGTGAGAACTTCTCACTTTAATTTTATTTTCTAGTTAAAATATATACTAGGATGCAGACGGTTCTTAGCAGCACCCGACACCCGCCGTCCACAAACCGTGGACGACTTGTTTAATTTGGTTGTGTTGTGAAAATTGATTGTGATGTGGAATGGAATAAAATATTCATGTTCTGAATAAAATATTTTATAGTTAAAAATATAATTTTTAACGTGTATATGAATAAAATAAATATTCATTTACAAATCGGACGATTTGTTTATGTACACACATTTTACTGATATTGATTGGGACGATATATTTTACACATCGCCCAACTGCACAAATAATAATCAGTGTTTGCTGTTTGAAAACCCCACACTTGTATTGGGATGATATTGGACATACACTAATCCCAATGTTTAGTTGTATGTCAATCGATTGGTTGACAAGCTGTGTAAGTATTGAATATTTATATTTAATGCTTATGCAGTGTAGAATGCACTCTGGATGATGGTTGGTTATTTATCATTGTTGTTCTATACATGTGTTGCATGAAATCCATATAAATAACATTATATGGTAATTGACTGTATCTGATTCCAGTTCAGAAAGAATGAATATTTTAAAATAACAAATATTTTAAAATATTGCTTAGTAAAAAATCGAAATCTGATTTTGATGTCCGATTTGGGATGGGCACGAAAAAATTTAAATATATAAAGTCACGTTGATTAGACTAACGCCATTTTGATGTGAACAATATTTATATCGATTTTATTCATTTTTGTAATGAATATGAAAAAGAAAATGATTTCAAAATCTAATATTTTGAAAATATTATCATTTATATATCGATGATATGGAATATTCAATTTTGATTTGAAATTGAATATAAAGTTGAAATCGTTTTGAAAACAAAGTTAAAACGATTTATAAAATACGTTTTTAAATGGAAATCGACGAAATATATATATAATATATATTATATACATTTAATGGCTTGAACAGAATGTGCCACGCCGCGGCAGTTCGCGAATTTCAACCATTGACTTCGAATGGACATTACGGGAGATCCAACCTTCGGATTCTCCTAAAACTGGAACCGTTGGGTTAGTATCGAAAAGAGATTTCCAAAGAATATAAGGAATTTGAAATCTAACAGTTGGATTTGGAATTATGTCCAAATCAAATTTGGAAAAGGTCGCTGTAAGTGCAGTTCGATGACCGTTTATGGAAATCGACTGTACGGGCCTTAATAAAATTATTTAAAATATTAATAATTTGTGTAAAATCATAATAAATGATTTGGAAAGAATTGGGATGAAAAATTCCATATTTGAAAAGATAAAAATATATTTTTATTGAAATGAGCTAGTTATTAACTAGAATTATAATCCAATTATTTTTAAATAAATAAATTGGATGGAGAGGGGTTTTAATATAACCAGAATTTCCAATATATGAATTGGAATGGATTTGAATCGAAATTATCTTTGGAATATTTCGATATTGGATTCTTTGATTATACGGACATTGTGGAGGAATTTGGAAGATATATATATATATCGTTATTCCCAATACGATATTTGTTGGTTTCAGAATTTGATATTGAATATAAGCCGATATATTTTCTATTCAGAGCCTTGTATTTAAAATCAAATTGGTTTTTGGGTTTTTCATGAATGGTGTTTTAAATAACACTTGTTCTTTAACACAATTAACAATGGAATGAGATTTTGGGTTTGTCGTGAATGGTATCTTTAATAATACTGTTCTTAAACCTAATGAAGTTAAGAAAATTAGAACCTAACTGGAGATTAGCTAAGTTGAATGGTTTCCTGGGTATTTATATGATGTTGGTTTCAGCCTTTGGGATCAATACTTAGGGAATTGTTCTCTTACTAATTTACGGTTAGAGACTGATGGGATGGGGTCTTTAGTTACACTGTTCTTAAACCCCGTGTGAAAAGAATAAATCTTTTAATTAAGATTTAAAGAAGAATTACCAATTAATTGGCATTTAATTGGAATTGAAAATGGAATGTTAGTTGGGTTTATTGTGAACTGTGTTTTTAACGACATTCGTTCTTTCACCCGATTTACAGTGAAATGTGATTTGGAATTTATAAATCTTTTTATTAAGATTTAACGGGAATTTTCCAAAGTAAAATTTTCCAATTTAATATATTAAATTGGAATTGAATGGAATTCGATTTGATAATAATCGAAGTGAAATTCTATGAAGGAAGACTGTTAATACATATGGAATTTAAAAGGCTTTGCCGTTATTCCATTTATATTATTGGTCGGATACAGAAATTGATATCAATTATATATTGATTTGTTTTCCGTGAAGATTCCATAATTAATGGAATATGATTTGGGTTTATTGTGAACGGTGTTTTAAATGACATTAGTTCTTTAACCCAGTTAAAGACAGGGTTACATGTCTAACATTGTATTTCGAACTGTATGGTTGATCTCTGCTAAATATATATCTGTTTGGTGGCGGAGAATTTATTCTCTTGCTTAACACCATTCTCTGAGACGTACGAGCTAAGAGGTTATATATAGGCAGAAATCAATAGTACGGTGTAGATTGTCGATGTGGCATGTTTGTGTTTCCAAAGTTAAAAAATCATTAACATTGATTTTTGGGAAGATTAAAACTAAGTGGAGTTTTAATGAATCTTTAATTAGATTGAAATGTGAATTGATAATTTAAATTATCAAATTTGGGAAATGATCAAGAATGGAGTATCACCAGTTTGGCTCCAAGCGATAGTTAAATCTTTAATTAGATTTGAACGGGAAATGGTAATTAAATTTACCAATAACACCGTGGTGTTAGTTATGGGGTAATACCAGTTTTGCTCCATGGGATGAAAAGGTTGGGATTGGGAAATTAAATAAATGGTTACTTCAGTAAGGTGCGTTAATACGGACTGGTTTGGAAAACCTTAATATGGTTTCAATTGATATTCAAAGGAAGATTAAAGAATAAATTTAAAAGAATTTATCTTTGATAAAATTAATGGGAACATATCCCTAAGAATGTGAATATTTGAATGAAAAAATATTTTGAATTAGAATATGGCGTATGTTGTGTTTTATAGCACTTGTTTATTATATACGCGAGTTACTCGGAAAGGCCGGGTTTATACTCATTCTGAATAACTGATTCGACGATATGTCGACGATGAAGACGGTGGTTGAGGACCGGAGGTCTTCACATCGTTTGGATGAATACTAATGTCTTGATTGGGCTGTACACCCAAGACGAGGTAATAAGTGGTGATCGTCCAGACGTACTTGGAGATCGACGGATATGCGAGGGCCTCTCTCCTATATTGGATATATAGGATGTGGAATAAGGTGCCTCCGGTTTCGTTCAGACCCAGAACGAACTTGTAAATGGATGTGTGTCTGACATTGGATTTTATTCTGTATTGATTGATTTCTATTAAATATATATTTTTTTGGCGGCGGAGAATTTATTCTCTTGCTTAACGCCCTTCTCTAAGACGTACGAGCTTAGAGGTTATATATCGATAGACATCAGTCGCATGGCGTGAATTGCCTGTGCGGCATGCCTGAGTGGCAAATGATCAAGGCTTCTGTTGAAAAGAAGAGTCTTGTGGTTAATGATCAAAGCAAAGCTTTAATATAGCGTCGCTTTGTGTACAACGTTAATTCGCGGGCCTCACACCTCGATATGAGTCAAAAACGGGATAAGGGAACCAAGGAGAACATGGAGTTTATTTCTAGATATAGGTGGTGTCGGGGTTTTGCAAGCCCTGACATTTATATTATTTATACCTTTGTGGTTGTTGGAATGCGAGTCGCCTCGGATATTTCGGTTTCTACGGAACCGATGGATATAGGTCCTATAGGACCGGGAAACGTATTTTCAGGAATACTAATCCACTAACGTAAGTGTGGACCGGCCTTGGAGGATCCAGGGGTTGCCCAGAGTGTGCAGTTCCGAGACATTTGGTAGAGTGTCTCGAAGTGGTTAGGAGTACATCCCTTGCCTAGACTCATGACGGAAATCCAATTTCCAATACGTGACATTTCAGTTTTGATTGTAGAGCCTTGTATGGCGACATGATAGATGGTACCCATGTCGTCTATGACTGATACATTTATATTTGAAGTTGTTTTCATACACTTTACACTATAATAGTATCAAAATGATTTGTTTTAAACGTATCAAGCATGTTTGGCTATTATTAGGTAAAACCCTATCCTCCGGCATGCGTTGCATTGTGTGTGAGACCTGGGTCTTATAATAGCTTCATTTTTCCAAAAAGCATTGCGTTGTTTTGTTATATGCACTGGTATTCTTGGGAGGAAACAAGTTCCGTGTTATACGGCGTGGTCTCTGGATTTACTTTATTTTTTTTAAAGTAAAGATTTAATAACTGTTTTAGTTCTCACACCAGTCACATGACTGACCTGGAGTTTATTGTTTTAACCTAAACTCTGGGTGTCCTTATTTTCCACACGGGCAGCTAACAGTTTTGGTTTTACAGATTTATATTCATAGGATCCTGGTTTACAGCTGGAATGATATTCGGAAAGCTCTGTATTTGTGTATCTCTTTCAGTTGTGTTTTGTATTATTTTCCGCTGCATTGTAACTTGTAAATTTGTGATATTTATCAAATGTATATTATTTGTTCGTACTCTATATATTCTTATGGTCTGATGTAAATTATTGTAATAAGCAATGAAATGTTCTTCTGTTTGTGTTCTGATTCGTCTTGTCCTCAAAGCAATCTGTTCTTTCTCTTCTCTTCGGAGAACGAGGAAGTTTGGGTCGTTACACGTGGTATCAGAGCTTTGGTTTACAGAGCTCGAGAACAAGACACGTTAGAACCAAACGAAAGAATTCATCAGAGATTGGATTAGTAATATCCAATGAGAATGACTCGTTAGAGATGAGATCAGTAGCATCCTAGAATGGGTCGGAAGAGTAGTGTTTTGAAAATAAAAATGAAAACAATTTTTGTTTTGAAAATTTAAACCTTATGATACTTATTTGAATATTTTATTTTATATTGAATTTAGACAATCCAATATATAAAGATTTTGCATATACGCCTTGCAAACGTATATTCGAAGTTTTAATATACTGGGTAGATATAGAATCACACTCTAGTCGCCCGGAGATGGTCCTGATGATGATATGTCATCATCAGCATTTATGTTCGAGTTTCGAAAGCGGGATATCTATATATGTATTTCCAGTTGACTGGTGTGAGAACCAAAACTAGATAGGATTTATTGTTTGTGAATTGGCATCAAAAACATTATTTTCTGTATATATATCAAAATTATGAATTTGAAACGATAATCGACTAATTGATGCTGGTTATGTTGTTTGATTAAGGGTTTGATTAATTAAAATTTTGAACCATTAAGCCAAATCGAATCAAAATATTGAACAGAATTGAAAATTGTTTGAGATTGCATGCATATACATGTATATACATTGAACAGGTCATAGCAGGGAAGCTAAGAAGAGGAATAAAATTGTATGCCCGACAAATAGGTACATGTTTACTAATTTATTGGGTTTGGATGTTTTTATAAGCTGACTGTCTAGCCGCTTGGCTTTTTCTTTTACTTTTTAAGATGAGAGGGCCTGTGTGGTGGTTTGGGAAATTTTCCCGATGCTCCCCATACAAAGGAGATTATGGCGAAACTTTTCGAAAATTTAGGGTGTTAGCCAAATTTTTGAAAAATTAGAAATTCTTAGAAACTGAAAAGTTGAAGAATGAAAAGCAGAACGAAAGTTGAGTTGATTAGTTAAACAACTTTCAGCTCCATTCCTTTTCGAGGACAAAAATATTTTAAGTGGAGGAGATTGTAACAAACCGAAAAATCAGAACCAATTTAAAAAATTTAACTTGGAATTTTTAATAAATTTTGGATATTTAAAATGAATTATTTTAAATAATAACGACTAGAAATTTATTTTGAATAGAATTAGAACGTATATATTTATTTGAATCGAAGTTAGAATATAAAATTTTATTTTAATCATAAAAGGAATTGGAAATGGCGCGGTAGTTTGAAAATTCGATTTCAAATTTCAAATGAATGTACCGGATTCAAAATAAATCGGATTTTAGTGAAATCAGAAATATTAGAATATATTTGAAAATATCTTTCCAACGAATCCGAAAAATCGAATTTTCATAGCGGGAATAAAAAGTTATTCCCAGTTGAAAATTCAGAATAGTCGCTATGGAAATATAGCCCTTAAAAATGGCGATTTTGCAAACGACCTCCGTTTTCGACGAGACCACTTTTGTTGGATCTGGAATGTCAAATTATTGCTAGATTCCAATTTTCATAATTTTTGGAATTAATATGTGAGTGTGGAGAATTAAAACGCGTTTGACCAAATACAGTTGAATTTAATCGACTGGAAAATGGCCTTTTTTCAAACGGTCTCCAAATTCAACGAAATTAGTTTTGTTAGGACCGTATCGTCAAAACATAGCCAGATTTATTTTTCTGGAATTTTTAGAGTCATTATGTGGCCACGATAAATTAAAATGTACGTTTGAATTCAGTATATAAAGTTTTATATTTTAATTTTGATTAAAACCTATCGAAAAAGCCGAATTGGCTCACGAAACATATCCCATTGAGTTTGAAATGGGAGTAATTAGCTAGGGGAGACAGTCATTGGGTATCGTTTGGAGTTCAAATAGAAAGTCAACCTTTTGGAATAAAAATAGAATAAAATAATTATATATATATTATATTACCCTCATATCTCTCTCTCACCTCTCAGATCCAAATCAAACAAGAAAAAAAATCGACGGGCTTGAAGCCGCCACTCCTCCACGATGCGTCGCACGTCGCTCCCACTGCCTCCCACGCCAAAGCCGCCTTCGGCCTCCTCCCTCCCCCCCCCCCCCCCCAACGTGCCCCTTCCTCTCTCTGACGCCCTCTCTCTCTCTGCCCCCTTCAAACCCGCCCAAACCCAGAAAAGACAGCCGCCCAGACCACTGTGGGCCCGCCATCGCCTGACCGCGCCTCCTGGCCGGCAGCACCCCGGCGCCGCCTTCCCCCATCTCCGATTCGATCTGAAACTTCCCTCCTCCGATTAATAGTAAGTTTTCTGATTTTACTTTATTTTATTTTACAAAATCCAATTCTTAAATCATATAAAGTTAGGATTTCTAATCATATAAGGTTAGGATTTTTATTTACATAGATCTATGATGTTTATACACAAGAGAAAAAAATAGATTTTTAAACTGGAAATGGTTTAGATTTTTAAACAAAGGAAAGATTTGATTTTTATACATTAAAAAGATTCGATTTTTATATGTATAATAGTGAATTAAAAATACGATTTTTAGTTATGTAAAAAATATAATTTTCAGTGGATAAAAATATGAATTTTATCGTATGTATGAAGTGATTTTTATGAAGTTAAAAATTAGATTTCTTTGAAATGAAAACAATTAGATTTCTTCAATATGAAAATTTGGATTTTTTATAATATGAATGAAGTTATTTTTAGTTTATAAAAATAGAATTTTTATCATACGTTGAAATTATTTTTTGAAGGATAAAAATAGAATTTTTATCATATTGAGAAAATATTTTTGAAAGGATAGAAATATGATTTTTATCGTATATGTGCTATATATAAAATAGAGAAATATGAAAATATTTTTGAAAGGATAAAAGTATGATTTTTATCGTATGTACATTATTTATAAAATAGTCATACAAAGGAAAATTATTAATTGGTTAAAAATATGATTTTTAACGTAGGGATTCTATACGGATTGAAAACCAAAGAATGGAGGAGTGGAACCCAAAGGTGAGAACTTATCACTTTAATTTTATTTTCTAGTTAAAATATATACTAGGATGCAGACGGTGCTTAGCAGCACCCGACACCCGTCGTCAACAAACCATGTACGACTTGTTTGATTTGATTGTGTTGTGAAAATTGATTGTGATATGGAATGGAATAAAATATTCATGTGTTGAATAAAATATTTTATAGTTAAAAATATAATTTTTAACGTGTATATGAATAAAATAAATATTCATTTACAAATTAGACGATTTGTTTATGTACACACATTTTACTGATATTAATTGGGATGATATATTTTACACATCGCCCAACTGCACAAATAATAATCAGTGTTTGCTGTTTGAAAACCTCACACAAGTATTGGGATGATATTGGACATACACTAATCCCAATGTTTAGTTGTATGTCAATCGATTGGTTGACAAGCTGTGTAAGCGTTGAATAGTTATATTTAATGTTTATGCAGTGTAGAATGCACTCTGGATGATGGTTGATTGTTTATCATTGTTGTTCTACACATGTGTTGCATGAAATCCATATAAATAATATATGGTAATTGACTGTGTCTGATTCCAGTTCAGAAAGAATGAATATTTTAAAATAACAAATATTTTAAAATAATGAATATTTTAAAATAATGTTCAGTAAAAGATCGAAATCTGATTTTAATGTCCGATTTGGGATGGGCACGAAAATATTTATATATATAAAGCCACGTTGATTAGACTAATGCCATTTTGACGTGAACGATATTTATATCGATTTTATTCATTTTTATAATGAATATCGAAAAGAAAATGATTTCAAAATCTAATATTTTGATAATATTATCATTTATATATCGATGATATGGAATATTCAATTTTGATTTGAAATTGAATATGAAGTTGAAATCATTTTGAAAATGAAGTTAAAACGATTTATAAAATACATTTTTAAATGGAAATCAACAAAATATATATAATATATATAATTTAATGGCCTGAATAGAATGCGCCGCGCCGCGGTAATTCACGAATTTCGACCATTGACTTCGAATGGACATTACGGGAGATCCGACCGTCGGATTCTCCTAAAACCGGAACCGTTGTGTTGGTATCGAAAAGAGATTTCCAACGAATATAAGGAATTTGAAATCTAATGGTTGGATTTGCAATTATGTCTAAATTAAATTTGGAAAAGGTCACTGTAAGTGCAGTTCGATGACCGTTTATGGAAATCAACCGTATGGGCCTTGATTAAAAATATTAAAAATATTAATCATTTATGAAAAATCATAATAAATGATTTGGAAAGAATTGGGATGAAAAATTCCATATTTGAAAAGATAAAAATATATTTTTATCGAAATGAGCTAGTTATTAACTAGAATTATAATCCAATTATTTTTAAATAAATAAATTGGATGGAGAGGGGTTTTAATATAACCAGAATTTCTAATATATGAATTGGAATGGATTTGAATTGAAATTATCTTTGGAATGTTTCGATATTGGATTCCGTAATTATACGGATGTTGTGGAGTAATTTGGAATATATATATATATATCGTTATTCCCAATACGATATTTGTTGGTTTCAGAATTTGATATTGAATATAAGCCGATATATTTTCTATTCAGAGCCTTGTATTTAATATCAAATTGGTTTTTGGGTTTATCGTGAACGGTGTTTTAAATAACACTTGTTCTTTAACCCGATTAACAGTGGAATGAGATTTTGGGTTTGTCGTGAATGTTATCTTTAATGATACTGTTCTTAAACCCAATGAAGTTAAGAAAATTAGAAACTAACTGGAGATTAGCTAAGTTGAATGGTTTTCTGGGTATTTATCTGATGTTGGTTTCGGCCTTCGGCCTTCGGGATCAATACTTAGGGGATTGTTCTCTTACTAATTTACGATTAGAGACTGATGGGATGGGGTCTTCAGTAGCACTGTACTTAAACTCCGTGTGAAAAGAACAAATCTTTCAATGAAGATTTAAAGAATAATTACAAATTAATTGACATTTAATTGGAATTGAAAATGGAATGTCAATTGGGTTTATTGTGAACTGTGTTTTTAACGACATTCGTTCTTTAACCAGATTTACAGTGAAATGTGATTTGGAATTTATAAATCTTTTTATTAAGTTTTAACGGGAAATTTCCAAAGCAAAGTTTTCCAATTTAATATATTAAATTGAAATTGAATGGAATTCGATTTGATAATAATCAAAGTGAAATTCTGTGGAGGAAGACTGTTAATACATATGGAATTTAAAAGGCTTTGCCGTTATTCCATTTATATTATTGGTCGAATACGGAAATTGATATCAATTTTATATTGATTTGTTTTTCGTGAAGATTCCATAATTAATGGAATATGATTTGGGTTTATTGTGTACTGTGTTTTAAATGACATTAGTTCTTTAACCCAGTTAAAGACAGGATTACATGTCTAACATTGTATTTCGAACTGTATGGTTGATCTCTGCTAAATATATATCTGTTTGGTGGCAGAGAATTCATTCTCTTTCTTAACACCCTTCTCTAAGACGTACGAGCTCAGAGGTTATATATAGGCAGAAATCAATAGTACGGCGTAGATTGTCGATGTGGCATGTTTGTGTTTCCAAAGTTAAAAAATCATTAACATTGATTTTTGGGAAGATTAAAATTAAGTGGAGTTTTAATGAATCTTTAATTAGATTGAAATGTGAATTGATAATTTAAATTATCAAATTTGGGAAATGATCGAGAGTGGAGTATCACCAGTTTGGCTCCAAGCGATAGTTAAATCTTTAATTAGATTTGAACGGGAAATGGTAATTAAATTTACCGATAACACCATGGTGTTAGTTATGGGGTAATACCAGTTTTTCTCCATGGGATGAATAGGTTGGGATTGGAAAATTAAATAAATGGCTACTTCGGTAATGTGCGTTAATCTCGACTAGTTTGGAAAACCTTAATATGGTTTAAATTGATATTCAAAGAAAGATTAAAGAATAAATTTAAAAAAGATTTTCTTTGATAAAATTAATGGGAGCATATCCCTAAGAATGTGAATGTTTGAATGAAAGAATATTCTGAATTGGAATGAGGCGTATGTTGTGTTTTATAGCACTTGTTTATTATATACGCGAGTTATTCGGAAAGGCCGGGTTTATATCCATTCTGAATAACTGATTCGACGATATGTCGACGATGAAGACGGTGGTTGAAGACCGGAGGTCTTCACATCGTTTGGATGATTAATGATATCTTGATTGGGCTATACACCAAAGACGAGGTAATAAGTGGTGATAGTCCAGACGTACTTGGAGATCGACGGATATGCGAGGGCCTCTCTCCTGTATTGGACATATGGGACGAGGAATAAGGTGCCTCCGGTTTCGTTCAAACCCGGAATGAACTTGTAAATGGATGTGTGTCTGACATTGGATTTTATTCTGTGTTGATTGATTTCTATTAAATATATATCTGTTTGGCGGCGGAGAATTTATTCTCTTGCTTAACGCCCTTCTCTGAGATGCACAAGTTCAGAGGTTATATATCGATAGACATCAGTTGCATGGCGTGAATTGCCTGTGTGGCATGCCTGAATGGCAAATGATCAAGGCTTCTGTTGAAAAGTGGAGTCTTGTGGTTGATGATCAAAGCATAGCTTTAATATAGCGCCGCTTTGTGTATAGCGTTAATTAGCGGGCCTCACACCTCGGTATGAGTCAAAAACGGGATAAGGGACCCAAGGAGAACATGACGTTTCTTTCAAGCTATAGGTGGTGTCGGGGTTCTGCAAGCCCTGACATTTATATTATTTTTACCTTTGTGGTTGTTGTAATGCAAGGCGCCTCGGATATTTTGGTTTCTACAGAACCGATGGATATAGGTCCTATAGGACCGTGAAACGTGTGTTCAGGAATACTAATCCACTAACGTAAGTGTGGACCGGACTTGGAGGATCCAGGGGTTGCCTAAAGTGTGTAGTTCCGAGACATTTGCTAGAGTGTCTCGAAGCGGTTAGGAGTACATCCTTTGCCTAGACTCATGACGGAAATCTAATTTCCAATACGTGACATTTCGGTTTTGAGTGTAGAGCCTAGTATGGCGACATTACAGATGGTACCCATGCCTCCTATGATTGATACAATTATATTTGAAGTTGTTTTCATACACTTTACAATATAATAGTATCAAAATGATCTATTTTAAACGTACCGAGCATGTTTGGCTATTATAAGGTAAAACCCTATCATCTGGCTTGCGTTGCATTGTGTGATAGGACCTGGGTCTTATAATAGCTTCATTTTTCCAAAAAACATTGCGTTGTTTTGTTATATGCACTGGTATTCTCGGGAGGAAACCCGTTCCGTGTTATACGGCGTAGTCCCTGGATTTACTTTATTTTTTTTTAAAGTAAAGATTTAATAACTGTTTTAGTTTTCACACCAGTCACATGACTGACCTGGAGTTTATTGTTTTAACCTAAACTCTGGTTGCCCCTATTTTCCACACGGGCAGCTAGTAGTTTTGGTTTTGCAGATTTATATTCACAGGATCCTGGTTTACAGCTGGAATGATATTCAGAAAGCTCTGTATTAGTGTATCTCTTTCTGTTGTGTTTTGTATTATTTACCGCTGCATTGTAACTTGTAAATCTCTGATACTTATCAAATGTATATTATTTCTTCGTACTCTGTATATTCTTGTACTCTGATGTAAATTGTTGTAATAAGCAATGAAATGTTCTTCTGTTTGTGTTCTGATTCGTCTTGTCCTCAAAGAAATCCGTTGTTTCTCTTCTCTTCGGAGAACGGGGTACTTTGGGTCGTTACATGGGGCGTGCATGTGCAACTGTGCACGTTTGTGCATTCCAGTGAAGAAGAAAGGAGATGAGCGAATCAGTGGGAAAAGGAGATTGGCTGACCCGTATTTTGATGTTGCCAGAGTTGTTTTTCTTTCTAAGATGTTTGATCGATTAAATTGATAAATAAATGGAGGAAGTTGGCATGAACATGTATAGATAGAAGCATTGTTTGGTTGAAGCGTGTAACACCCCGAATTTCGGTTAATGCTAAAATTCACTAATTACAGAATAAATAATCTCAGATGTGAGAATTAGGGGAAACGGGCTGCGTCATTGCGTTCGTCTCGGAAAAATACGCGAAATAGAGTCCGAGTTTTCGAAAATCGGAGTCCGTATGGCCCAGTTATGGCCCGATGAAGTTTGCAGAAAATTCAAAACTAAAAACAGATTTAATAATTTAAATTCTGAATTTAAAATAGAGCAGGCGGGGCCAGGCGGGAAGATTCCCGCCCTACCCATGTCGACAGGGCTGTCGACAGGCCTGTCGACAGGGGTGTCGACTTGCCTGTCGACTTGCCTGTCGACAGGGGCCTGGCGTCCAGTGAACCTGGGTGCACCAGGTTGCACCAGGTTGGGTCTTAGGCTGGCTTGGAGGGCTGGTTCTGGAAGCTTCTTGGATCTAAGGGTCCTAATCCTATCTAGGGTTAATCTAAGGGTCTAAAATGCAACCTAATCCTATAAATAAGACCCTAACCCTATCCTAATTCATTCATAATTAGATCTTGTAACTAAACTATGGCAAAATGAAACTTGGTCATGGCCTCCACAAATCAATGAAGAGGAAAGCAAGCTAATCAACCTCTCTAATCAACTTCTAATCCATTCTAAGCGTCTTAATCTTCATTTGGAGTGCAAATTGCTAGTAGTGAGTTTCTATCACTTTGATGATCAATTGTTAAGATAAGTAGATTAGGTGTAATGAGACTTATGGTCTTGAATGCGGATTTGTGAGTTTGAATCATTTGTAATGATATGCTAATCTATGTATAATATTAATCCTATGTTTAATATGTAAGTTTATGCAAGTTGAATATGAGAGTTTATGCAAGTTGGATATGTGGGTTTATGCATAATAAGTAATTGATTTTATGCAAGTTAAGTATGTGGTTTTATGCATGATGAGTATGTGATTCTATGCATGCTAAGTAGGTGATATTATGCATGATGAGTATGTGATTCTATGCATGCTAAGTATATGATATTATGCAAGTTTAGTATGTGATTCTATGCATGCTAAGTATGTGATAATATGCATGATTAATAAGTTGTTTTATGCATATTTAACAAGTGGGTTTATGCATGTTTAACAAGTTTATATGTAAGTTACATGTATGATAATATATGCTATGCAAGTTACATGTTTATTAATATGCAAGTTACATGTATGTTAATATGCAAGATATGCTATGCAAGTTACATGTATGTTAATATGCAAGATATGCTATGCAAGTTACATGGTTGTTAATATGCAAGTATGTGAATGCTTATGCAAGTATGTGAATGCTTATGCAAGTACATGAATGCTTATGCAAGTATGTGAATGCTTATGCAAGTATGTGAATGCTTATGCAAGTTATGTGTATGGTTAAATGCATGTTTAACATGTTATGCAAGTTGTGAGAATGCTTATATGCAAGCTCAACATGTTATGCAAGATATGTGTATGATAATATGTAAGTTCATATGCAATATGTTATGCAAGTCATGTGTGATAATATGCAAGTTTGGGTTAAATGTAGTTGGGTTAATATATGCTCATATATGCAAGTTGACATCCTCTTAACCCATGACAAAGTTATATCCTAAGATTTGGTTAAAACCCATGATATTTGTGATGGATCTTCCCTTTTTATTATGTCGTGAAATGAGAACGATTTGCGTGGGGAACGATGGGGTTAATAAATATGTTAATTAAAGTATGGTTGGGTATGATTAAGTATACCATAAAAATAAATTAACATAAGTGGGAATTTACCTATTGAGTTAGGTCTACCCCATGGGAATTTACCTATTGAGTTAGGTCTACCCATGTTATGAAAAACTTGATATTAATTAGGGATAATTAATATAAATTATGAGGGTGATTAATTAGGTGTAATTAATCGACTAAGACACGAGGTTGGACTCAGTTGTAGCGTAAAACTGCCCGGACCCAACCGGCTTAACCAGTTGCTACAAATGTTAGCCCAATGTGAGAGGTCTTAGGCACAAACTAAATACGTGATTAATGTAAAGACACGAGGTTAGACTCGGTTATGACATAAGGCTGCCCGGACCCAACCGGCTTAACCAGCGGTCATAAAAGATAGTCTAATGTGAGAGGTCTTTATGAGGATCACGGTCTGAATTAATTAAGAAACACTTAACCATATAAGCATGTAGTGGGGCATGAGGGTTAAGTGGGTGCCTTGGGTGGCTTGTAGTAACTAGTAGGGTGCCTTGGGTGGCATGAGGAAACTAGTGGGTTGCCTTGGGTGGCAATAGAAAATATGATTAGAATACTTAACCAAAGTGGAACATGTAATTAAACATGGGTAAAGGGTTAAGTAAGTGCTTTGGGTGGCATGTGGAGATCTAGTGGGTGCCTTAAGAGGCAATTGAAATATGATTAATTACTTAACCAAGATATATAACATGTAAGTGGACATGGTAAAAGGGTTAAGTGGGATTCACTAGAAATTACAAGCTTAGGTGGTAGCTTGTGGGGGCCCATTTCAACCAATATCCCAAACGTATCTTTGTGGGCTCGACTCAAGTCGAGTGACGGGACACGCATATTGGGCTTGACTATAAGAGGCCAAAACGGATTAGCGGTGGCAACGCAAGTCCATCGGGTTTCATATGCGTGTGTGGGCCCGGGCTGGTAAGTAAGACGTTGTTGCATCGTGTAGGTATAACCCGTGCACCAAAATCAGGCTTGCCACTTTGGGGAATGATACATCCCACTGTGGGGCCAGCACGGATATCTACGTTAGGGAGCCGATCGCTTGGGAGTAGTGGGTACACCTAGTAAAGATAGGGGCAGACGGCACCTATGTAGGGGTAAAAGAAACAACTGGCTAAAAATTACTAAGTACATTTAGTGGGATCAATCTTTAGATGGGAATTAATCTGGGTAGGTAGAACTGGTGTGGTGCAGTGTAGGAATTACTCTTGGGTGGATAAGTCTGGGGCGGTGTAATCTAGTAATTATCCTTGGGTGGATAAATGCGTCTTTACGGTGATCTTAGTTTATCCTAAGTTTACCAAGCTGCTTAGTGTAGCCATTCATCCCCAGTCGTTACCGTATATCAACTTATGTCTTTTCTGGTTATCTTTAATGATTGTATTGTTAAAGTTATAGGACTCACTCAGACTTATGTCTGACCCCGTTGTTGTTTATCTTTTTCCCCAAACCCCAGGTTATCAGAGTGGGCCTAGTACTAGTGGGCTTTGATCAGATTGCAGTATCTATCCTTTCGAGTTTGGACCGTTGAAATAAAGCTCAGTTCATCTATCCTTTTATGGCTATTGTTTACTTAGTGGGATTATGTACTTATTTTTATCAAGGTGGATATTTTGTACTTGACTCTTGTATGGTTTTGTGATGTAATCAGACATGTTTTAACTTCCGCTGTTATGAGATGATGTTTTAAAATTTCAAGTACTATTTATATCTGTCTTGTTGTAATTTTTCTGTTCTATATTCACTAAAATACTCCACCGATGCCATGGCATTCCCATTATGAGTGACCATAGCGGGCGTGGGGTGTTACACGTGGTATCAGAGCTTAAGGTTACCAGAACAGATAAAATTTTTAGAAAAACTATTTTCTAAGAATATTTTTGAAAGGAGTATTTTCAAAAACATGTCTTTTAAGAGAAAAGTTTTTGAAAGAAAAGCATAATCCCCGATAGCCATATCTTTATCTTTTTGAATCCTCCGTTTGAATCTTTCCTCTTTCGTTTCAGCATGGCTGAGGATCTTAATCTTCCGGACGGTGTAGCGATACCAGTATGGTATAGGAGGATGTTAGAGGCTAAGGCCGCAGATGCAAGTCCGGCGAATATTTCTCTACTACCCGTTACACCCGTTCCTCCTCGCGCGGATACTTTTGCTAAGACTTGTAAGGAGTTCAAGGCTATGGGAGGGAAACCTTTTGTAGGAGCTAGGGATTGGCTCAAGGAGACGGAAGAATTGATGGAAATCCTTGAAGTGGAAGAAGGAAAGAAAGTCAAGTTAGCCGCTTGGTTGATGGAAGGGGAAGCCTCGCTATGGTGGAAGGTCACTAATGAAGAACACCCTGTTAACTCTTGGGCAGATTTCAGGCAAAGGTTTGAGGCAAAGTTTCTTTCAAGAGTGGAAGAAAATCTGTACGTGGAAAGGTTCTTGAACTTAAAGCAAGGGAACTTGTCGGTGAAAGAATATGTTGACGAGTTTAACCAGTTAGCGAGATTCAACATAGACTTGGTAAACACACCGGAAGAGAAAGCTCTGAGGTTCGTTAAAGGCTTGAACGAACCGATGCGCGGATTGGCTATGTCTTACATCCCTATGGGGGCCACTTTTGAGAAGCTAGTGGACATGGCACTCATGCATGAGGAAGAGAAGGGTCCCAATGCTATTAAAGCACCCGAGAAGAAAGGCAACGGTGGCAAGGGAAAGAAGAAGTGCTTCAACTGTGGGACACTAGGCCACCTAAGCAAAGATTGTCGCAAGAAGAGGAAGACTGGCTGCTTCCACTGTGGGGAAGCAGGGCATCTAATGAAAGGCTGTCCAAGGAAGGGGCAAAGAACGGGATCTACCCCAGGAGGACAGGTGCAAGCTCTTGTGGCACCAGCTCAGGCAAGGGGACAAGTTCAGGCTCTCGCAGCTCCACCGATTCGAGAAAGAGGTAGAACTATTTCCGTGGAAAGTTTAGTTTTTCTGTTTGTCCATCCGGTCCATAGTTTATTTGATTCTAACGCATTGAGTTCGTTTATCTCATCATTAGTTGAGTCACTGCACATAAACACCAGTTTGGTAGATGATCCCTTAGTTGTTTCAAACCCAATTGGGGCTCCATGATGTGTTTGGGTTTGAAAGTTGCTATACTTAGCGTTGAGTTTAGAAGTGATGCTTGTTGGGCTTCACGGGCTATGGGTTAGTTTTGGGCATGGACTGGTTAACCAGTAGGGGTGCCGTTCTTGATTATGGAAGGAGAGTTGTTAGGCTTATGACCCGCTAGGGTAACACTCTCGAGATCTCTTGTAATCCCATAGAATCTGTTATGCTAAGTTATCTAGAATCGCTTGACACGACGGTCTAGAGTTTGCGATCTGTTAGAGCAGTCCGGGAATACTCGGATGTGTGTGAGGAGGGGAAGGGCTTACCTCCGGAGCGGGAGATTGACTTCCGAAAATATCTGGTAGATAATGCCAAACCAGTATCTTGGCCAGTGTGCCACACGGCTCCTCGTGAGAGGAGGGAACTCGATAAGCAAGTAGGTGGTTTGCTTAAGAAGGGGTTCATAAGACGAAGTATATTGGAGTGGGGTGCTCCAGTAGTTTTTGCCACGAAGGTGGGTGGGTCCCTCAGACTTTGTGTAGGTTAAAGAAAACTGAATAAACTCACAAAGAAGAATCGACACCCATTGCCGAGGATTGATGATCTCTTTGATCAGTTAGTTGGCGCCTCAGTATTTGCGCAATTGGACTTAGCCACGAGGTTTCGTCAGTTAACAGTGGCTGAGGATAGTATAGAGAAGACTGCCTTAGGACTCCGGATAGATTTTAGGAGTGGCTAGTGATGCCATTTGGTTTGACGAACGCCCCCGCATATTGGTTCGATGAGGAGGGTGTTCAGGGAGTACCTAAATAAGTTTGTAAATGACATCCTGGTCTTTTCAAGGAGCATAATAAGTTTTCGTATGTGCTCAATAGGGTGAGCAAGGCCAGTTATGGGAAGAACGGTGGTTTTGGAGCGAGACTGGCGAGGACATCCAAAGTTGGTCAAAGGCTTAATTGTTTAGCCATTATTATTATTTTATTTTAGTATCATCTCACGTAGGTCGCCTGAACTCGAAGGAGATATCCCTTGGGTGTTTGTCTGATATTGGTTTCGGCCTTTGGGGCTTGCATTTGGGGGATGTCGAATTCGACTAGGGTGGTCTGCGTGAGAGATGGACAGTTGTGACGATTTTTGGATAGGGTTCTTAACATCTTATGAGTTTGAGATAGCGTATACCCCTAACAAGGGAAACATGGTAGCAGACGCCTTAAGAAGAAAAAGGTTGTCCTTGAGTTCATTGATCGTTAAACGACGGAGCTTAGGGTTTATTTCTATGTTTGACTTTAGACCTTCCGTTGACTTTGTACCCAGTTTGCTAGCCTCCTTGGAGGTTAGGCCTACTCTTTTGGGGAGGATTGGCGGAACACAGCGAGACGACCCACAGTTGGATGAGTTAGTAAAGAAGCTCACGAGGAAGGGGTTGTCCAGCCATTTGAGTAAGTACACCCTAGATGGTAAGGGGTGGTTGCGTAGAGACAGTAGACTTGGTATACCGTAAGACAAGGGGTTTGAGGAAGGTTATACTTGATGATGCACATCGGTCGAAGATGAACGTTCATCCCGATAGGGACAGGATGTACCAAGACAGGAAGCGAGTTTTCTTTTTGGGCCGGTATGAAGAAAGATGTGGCCGAGTATGTCGCTAGATGCTTGGTGAGCTAGCAAATGGAAGCAGAACAAAAGAAACCCGGTGGGTTACTTCACCCATTGGAGGTTCCGCTAAGGAAGTAGGATAGTGTCTCGATGGATTACCGAAATCAAGGAAGGGTAATACGGGGATTGGGCTTATGGTAGATAGACTTACTAAGTGTGCCCATTTCATACCCGGGAAGAGCAAGAGCACTGTTCCATGTCTAGCTTCAGTTTATATTCGAGAGATAGTTCGGTCGCAAAACATGACGTATTCCATGTGTCACGTTTGAGGAAATGCCTACATGAGACCGCAAAGGCGGTAGAGACGGGCTTACTTAAAGAAGTAAAGGTAGAGTGTGATGTGATTATTCGACGAGCTCCTACCCGCATCCTTGGGTCAGAGACTAGGAAGTTGAGGAATTGAGAGGTTCAACTAGTCAAAGTGCAATGGGGAGAAGATGAGAGCAACGCTACTTGGGAGACAGAAGCAAAGATGCGTTCGTTATACCCGTTCCTTATTGAGGATATGTCTTTTAATTTCTCCTCTATCGTTTGTCTAGTACTTACCTTATCTTTATTATGTCCTCTCGATTAGTGCTGTTTGACCTTTAGATAGGGAAAACCTATGGTTGAAACATGTGTTTGAGACATGTTATGGTTGATGGATGCAAGTGGATGCAAGTGTTTGCTAGTGGTTGCTCGTGGATGCATATATACACACTCTAGGCACTAGATCGGCTCAATCACCTCATATTGCATATTGCATAAAATTGTGTGTAGTTAGCTATATTTATGGATGTATAATGATTGTGTTATCATATGGATGATGCATTTTGGTGAATGATTGTGCACTCATATAGATACTGTATGTGTCGATAGGGTTATCTCGCATACATATTGGATGCATGGCACTATCATGGTTTGCATATGTTCGTACATTAGATAGGGAACATATACACACACTTTTCGCATATGCTCATACATCATTAGAAATTGTTTAAGGACAATGGATGCCCGTGTTTGATGGATTGAGTAGATGGTTGTTTGGATGGTAGGATATGCATTCTCCTTAGCTTAGAGATTTCGGGGACGAAATCCTTTAAGGAGGGGAGAATGTAACACCCCGAATTTCGGTTAATGCTAAAATTCACTAATTACAGAATAAATAATCTCAGATGTGAGAATTAGGGGAAACGGGCTGCGTCATTGCGTTCGTCTCGGAAAAATACGCGAAATAGAGTCCGAGTTTTCGAAAATCGGAGTCCGTATGGCCCGGTTATGGCCCGATGAAGTTTGCAGAAAATTCAAAAGTAAAACAGATTTAATAATTTAAATTCTGAATTTAAAATAGAGCAGGCGGGGCCAGGCGGGAAGATTCCCGCCCTACCCATGTCGACAGGGCTGTCGACAGGCCTGTCGACAGGGGTGTCGACTTGCCTGTCGACTTGCCTGTCGACAGGGGCCTGGCGTCCAGTGAACCTGGGTGCACCAGGTTGCACCAGGTTGGGTCTTAGGCTGGCTTGGAGGGCTGGTTCTGGAAGCTTCTTGGATCTAAGGGTCCTAATCCTATCTAGGGTTAATCTAAGGGTCTAAAATGCAACCTAATCCTATAAATAAGACCCTAACCCTATCCTAATTCATTCATAATTAGATCTTGTAACTAAACTATGGCAAAATGAAACTTGGTCATGGCCTCCACAAATCAATGAAGAGGAAAGCAAGCTAATCAACCTCTCTAATCAACTTCTAATCCATTCTAAGCGTCTTAATCTTCATTTGGAGTGCAAATTGCTAGTAGTGAGTTTCTATCACTTTGATGATCAATTGTTAAGATAAGTAGATTAGGTGTAATGAGACTTATGGTCTTGAATGCGGATTTGTGAGTTTGAATCATTTGTAATGATATGCTAATCTATGTATAATATTAATCCTATGTTTAATATGTAAGTTTATGCAAGTTGAATATGAGAGTTTATGCAAGTTGGATATGTGGGTTTATGCATAATAAGTAATTGATTTTATGCAAGTTAAGTATGTGGTTTTATGCATGATGAGTATGTGATTCTATGCATGCTAAGTAGGTGATATTATGCATGATGAGTATGTGATTCTATGCATGCTAAGTATATGATATTATGCAAGTTTAGTATGTGATTCTATGCATGCTAAGTATGTGATAATATGCATGATTAATAAGTTGTTTTATGCATATTTAACAAGTGGGTTTATGCATGTTTAACAAGTTTATATGCAAGTTACATGTATGATAATATATGCTATGCAAGTTACATGTTTATTAATATGCAAGTTACATGTATGTTAATATGCAAGATATGCTATGCAAGTTACATGTATGTTAATATGCAAGATATGCTATGCAAGTTACATGGTTGTTAATATGCAAGTATGTGAATGCTTATGCAAGTATGTGAATGCTTATGCAAGTATGTGAATGCTTATGCAAGTATGTGAATGCTTATGCAAGTTATGTGTATGGTTAAATGCATGTTTAACATGTTATGCAAGTTGTGAGAATGCTTATATGCAAGCTCAACATGTTATGCAAGATATGTGTATGATAATATGTAAGTTCATATGCAATATGTTATGCAAGTCATGTGTGATAATATGCAAGTTTGGGTTAAATGTAGTTGGGTTAATATATGCTCATATATGCAAGTTGACATCCTCTTAACCCATGACAAAGTTATATCCTAAGATTTGGTTAAAACCCATGATATTTGTGATGGATCTTCCCTTTTTATTATGTCGTGAAATGAGAACGATTTGCGTGGGGAACGATGGGGTTAATAAATATGTTAATTAAAGTATGGTTGGGTATGATTAAGTATACCATAAAAATAAATTAACATAAGTGGGAATTTACCTATTGAGTTAGGTCTACCCCATGGGAATTTACCTATTGAGTTAGGTCTACCCATGTTATGAAAAACTTGATATTAATTAGGGATAATTAATATAAATTATGAGGGTGATTAATTAGGTGTAATTAATCGACTAAGACACGAGGTTGGACTCAGTTGTAGCGTAAAACTGCCCGGACCCAACCGGCTTAACCAGTTGCTACAAATGTTAGCCCAATGTGAGAGGTCTTAGGCACAAACTAAATACGTGATTAATGTAAAGACACGAGGTTAGACTCGGTTATGACATAAGGCTGCCCGGACCCAACCGGCTTAACCAGCGGTCATAAAAGATAGTCTAATGTGAGAGGTCTTTATGAGGATCACGGTCTGAATTAATTAAGAAACACTTAACCATATAAGCATGTAGTGGGGCATGAGGGTTAAGTGGGTGCCTTGGGTGGCTTGTAGTAACTAGTAGGGTGCCTTGGGTGGCATGAGGAAACTAGTGGGTTGCCTTGGGTGGCAATAGAAAATATGATTAGAATACTTAACCAAAGTGGAACATGTAATTAAACATGGGTAAAGGGTTAAGTAAGTGCTTTGGGTGGCATGTGGAGATCTAGTGGGTGCCTTAAGAGGCAATTGAAATATGATTAATTACTTAACCAAGATATATAACATGTAAGTGGACATGGTAAAAGGGTTAAGTGGGATTCACTAGAAATTACAAGCTTAGGTGGTAGCTTGTGGGGGCCCATTTCAACCAATATCCCAAACGTATCTTTGTGGGCTCGACTCAAGTCGAGTGACGGGACACGCATATTGGGCTTGACTATAAGAGGCCAAAACGGATTAGCGGTGGCAACGCAAGTCCATCGGGTTTCATATGCGTGTGTGGGCCCGGGCTGGTAAGTAAGACGTTGTTGCATCGTGTAGGTATAACCCGTGCACCAAAATCAGGCTTGCCACTTTGGGGAATGATACATCCCACTGTGGGGCCAGCACGGATATCTACGTTAGGGAGCCGATCGCTTGGGAGTAGTGGGTACACCTAGTAAAGATAGGGGCAGACGGCACCTATGTAGGGGTAAAAGAAACAACTGGCTAAAAATTACTAAGTACATTTAGTGGGATCAATCTTTAGATGGGAATTAATCTGGGTAGGTAGAACTGGTGTGGTGCAGTGTAGGAATTACTCTTGGGTGGATAAGTCTGGGGCGGTGTAATCTAGTAATTATCCTTGGGTGGATAAATGCGTCTTTACGGTGATCTTAGTTTATCCTAAGTTTACCAAGCTGCTTAGTGTAGCCATTCATCCCCAGTCGTTACCGTATATCAACTTATGTCTTTTCTGGTTATCTTTAATGATTGTATTGTTAAAGTTATAGGACTCACTCAGACTTATGTCTGACCCCGTTTTTGTTTATCTTTTTCCCCAAACCCCAGGTTATCAGAGTGGGCCTAGTACTAGTGGGCTTTGATCAGATTGCAGTATCTATCCTTTCGAGTTTGGACCGTTGAAATAAAGCTCAGTTCATCTATCCTTTTATGGCTATTGTTTACTTAGTGGGATTATGTACTTATTTTTATCAAGGTGGATATTTTGTACTTGACTCTTGTATGGTTTTGTGATGTAATCAGACATGTTTTAACTTCCGCTGTTATGAGATGATGTTTTAAAATTTCAAGTACTATTTATATCTGTCTTGTTGTAATTTTTCTGTTCTATATTCACTAAAATACTCCACCGATGCCATGGCATTCCCATTATGAGTGACCATAGCGGGCGTGGGGTGTTACAAAGCGCAACCTACGTTAGAACTGGGTTAAGAAATTGGAGAATGGGCCTTTTTGAATGGGCCGAGTCTAGGCCAGTAGCTAAGTAGAAGAAAGAATAAAAGAAGTGTTTTTTTATAAATCATAAATTGTAAAGCAAAATATTTCAGTATAAAAATAAAATGAAGAAGCGACGAAGGATGAGTGTTTTGGCTATACAAGCTTAGGCCACATTCGATCTATTAAGTTATTTTTATCA
Source organism: Allium sativum (assembly GCA_030737875.1). Taxonomy (NCBI): domain Eukaryota; kingdom Viridiplantae; phylum Streptophyta; class Magnoliopsida; order Asparagales; family Amaryllidaceae; genus Allium; species Allium sativum. Next base: position 731,603,294 of record CM060922.1, on the reverse strand, counting down.
AATTTAATCAATTCGATTTAAATAGAAGTTAAACAAATATGTGTATATTGTATATTTATATAAATAAATAAATAAACAAAGAAATAAATTGGTAAATAAGAAGAAGAAAGGACCGAGAATCTGTTGAGTACTTTGTGATAACAAAATTAACATTTATCGTTTAAAATCTCAACTATATATAGTTTGTTGAAAGCAAAAGGTTAAATAAAATCAATTAATCATAAGGTGTGAAATAAGTTGTCATATGAGGACATAAATTTCAAACTATTATAAATTTGAAATTTAACGTCGAATCATGATTAATATTATGATGAATAAATTGCTGTCAATCATCTGTTATGCTATGAAGTGACTCAACGAATGTGAAGTAGTTAAAATAAAACGTTGACACATTTAATTGTATTATTAATTTTTTGTGTTGATTATTGTTTCGAAATTAGGATTAAGAGTTGTATAAGTAAATTAATGTAGATAGACATATTATGGCAATTTTTATGAAATAAAATAAATTTAAATAGTTTTATTTGATCACAATGTTTATATTTGATAGTTAAAATAGTGACTATCAAATAATTTTCCTTACGTGTTAGTTCAAAGAGCCGGGATGGGAACTGGACCCAAAACCACTTCGAACTGACTCTATGTAAACTAACTTGCAGAGACGATTATACGATTTAAAGAAGTAAAGACCGTAGATCTTCATGAGCGGAAGAAATACTTGTTGAAATTCCCTGCTTAGCTCCCAGAGATATTTAAATAGTGATTCTATCGTAATTGAAATCTTCGGATTACAAGGACTACTCGCTACTGATCCATGGGGTGATTCCTATATTGGATGCAGTAGGAGAGTACCTTCGGTTCATCCTGTTCCTGGATGACTTGTTTGGACGAATGTCTGACAGAGTGTTTCTTAAAAATCACGTAAGTTGATTTTTACAAATATAACAAGTTGGTGGCAAGGAAGGATACTTCTTTTACACCCAGAGTATATTTGTCAACGTCAATTAGTGATTTGACAGATCTGACAACGTGGCATTCAAAGTAAATGGTGGCCAGATGTCCAAATGGTAAACTCTAACCTCAAGCCTCACCAACTAGGAAATGACAAAAATCAGGCGGGCAGCCAGCATGGCTATGTGGGTCGCTCCCATTAGGGTGTATAATCACCTATCTAGAGAGAATCCATTTCCTTCTTTAATCTATTTCGATGTTGTCTCTTTTCAGGAAATGGTTGCCGTACACAACCTTTGGTGATATACATTCGATACACTCAAGCGAAATGAGTGGTCGGTCATGTATGGCCTAGTTGCAAGACGTTCTTGTTGAACTCAGTGTATTCCCCTCTAGAGATACACTATCGCCAGGTGGTTCCATACCTTGTCATAGTCGGAATCCAATCTCCAATAAGCGCCCGTGGTTTTGTTTGTATACTATATATATGGAGCGTGAGATGCAAGCGTTCCGTTAGATTGATATTTATTTGTATTTAGACATTATTATAATATCAGAAAAACATATGATTTCAAAAATGTTTTGGGTTATCGTAAGGTAAAAACCATCCGTATTTATGTGTGGTCTTACGATTATCATTTATTTTAAAAGGATTTTTGAACGTTAAATCAATCTGGTTTAAAATCGTTTACTCACACTAGTCCCATGACTGACCCAGAGTCACTACAAGAAAAAAGACTTTTTATAACGTTTAAAAATCGCTATAAAAACTTTCTATAGCGATTCTATAATCGCCATAGATCAACATGTTTTGAAAAGTCTGAAAGATATTATAGCATGTCATACTTGCAATGGAAAACCTACTTTTGTTGCCATCTTAATCAAGCCATATTGGTGCAACTGCTTTTCTATAGCTCGTGGAGCATGCTATGGAAAGTTTTTATGACGCATCCGAACGCTATGGAAACGTCATTTGAATGCTGTAATATGTTAACATTCCTTGTTGTAATAGCATCTGAACACGCTATGGAAAGTTTTTATGACTCATTGAAACACGCTATGAAAAATTCACTACTATCTAATAATAGCATCGTTTTGTTGCTATAAAAACTGTTTTTCCATGAAAAATATTTTGTATAGCATTACCATAATGCTATAATATAATAATTTTTCTTTTCATTGCACACTTGGACGTTATACAAAAAATTCTACTGCAACATTTCGCTATTATAACATTCAACGTTTACAATTTCTAATTCTAATAATATATTATAACAATTCAAAAAAAACATATTTGTCACATTAATCTAAGTACACAAATGAAGTCAAAAGCCAAATCACAAAAAATATATATCCATAATATTTCATTCATGATGAATTCAAACATAAATATTAACAATACATGTTGTATCTCCAAATTTGAAGTTCTTTCACTCAAATTTTCAAGAACTCGCAGCAACTGCATATGAAAATTTATCAATCTTTTACATATTCAGAAGATTTTATCCAAAGAAACACAACTAAAGCAAAAGGACAGGAAAATTTACAACCTCAGCATTTTTGCGCACAAGATCTGAAATGGTGATATTTTCTCCATTCAGTGTTTCATCTGCAAACTTGTCCAAAACCTTTTCAGTGTGGGTATTTGTATTAGTAATTGCATAATTATGACCAGGCTCGGTAAAAATTCTTTCACTATGTGAACATTCTCTATATTTTCCATGATGATCAAGTTCAGTGAAATTTTCTTCACTATCTGCATATCCACTAACTTTTTCATGCTGAACAATTTCATTGGATGGTAGTTCATTGGATGAAGAATTTCCAGCATTGCAATCCTTCCAATAATTCCACCCTGTAGTTTGCACTGAAACTGGTTTTCTATAAGGAAATGATGGGAAGGGGTCTTTTTGAATTGGCAGGTTTGTAATAGAAGAGCAGGGCTTAAACAACGAGATTAAAGCTCTAGTTTGAGAATGATCGAGTTCAAAGAAAAAATGATGTGCAGTATAATAGTTATCTGAAATTACTCTTTGAAACTGATTTTCATCCAATGGTTCGCATTGCCTTTTTATGCATACATACACCTGGAGGAATCGAAATGGAATTCACAAGAGTGAACACATAATCTTCTACATAAAAGGATGATGTGGCCAAATTTACATAAAAGCTGTTTCAATTCCAATTTTTTACTGCAATTTTGGAGTCAATAATGTGAAGATTATCTAGCAATTATCTGATTGTCATCAAAAGAAAAAATTCGGTACAATATAAGTCATCATACAGCTTAAAGTCATCATACAAGTCAATAATGTGTATTGTATATTATGACATATCGATACCAATGAAAGAAGACTCCAAACCAATAATAGAAAAATTATATCCAAGATTTTAAATGGCGTGAAGCTTCTGAATTAAATCGGAATCAATAACGTGTATTGTAGCAAATAGCGTTGGATGCTGTCAACTTCTGAATCAAATCAGAATCAAAAATGGAATAAGCTGAGTTGCTTCTTAGCTACATTATTGTCAACATCATACATATGTCCAGCAGTAGGTAAAGTATAAATTGAGAATTGCGAAATGACTAACAAAGCAGAAGAGGAGGAAAACAGATAACTGAGCTAAGGAGTTTCAATTGGCAGGGGTGTGTGAATGTTTTTCCTCTTTTAGAATCAAGAATACCACAAAATGTAAAGAAGATCATTTTTAAAAATCAAAATACCACAAACTGTAAACAAGGTTTTTTTAGGAAAAAGAACCAAGAATACCTGACTTTAAACAAAGTGATACATTGTTAAACATCAAGAATAGTGAATGGCCCAAAATAAATTATGGAAACTTGTGTGAAAACATATCATGATACCCTAAATCTATCCTTTTAAATCCAACAGCTCCCCATGAAATCCATTTCCCAACCAAATTTTATTCTCTCTATTTTTATTCTCTCCATCAGCGTAATATGTTAACACCTGTGTTGCGTAAATCAGTTGAAAAATGAAAACAATATTTAATATTCTATCTGATCCTTCGTTACTATTCCTCTTGTATCCCTCTGATCTAAAAATATGGAGACTTACAATTGCACTTAGTGCCAAAAGAAGTAAAATTCCAGCAAATAGCACATAAAAACCTTCTTATCGACAACTTTCTCACCACTATCCTAAAGACTTGCTAAACCACTACGCTTTAGAGAAAATGAGAAGCAACATGGTACCTTGCAAATACAAAATATTAGTTATCTTTATCAGAATAAAAACACTTCTTGAGCACGTGTGACGATCAGGAATTCCGCTCGATCCGAATCAGTCGCTAGACCGACCCAGACCGTTCGAAACGCCTGATTGTTTTGAGAACACGACATAATAGAACGCAGACAGAAGAACATTTCATTGCATATTACAACAATTCCATCAGTATACAAGAATATACAGAGTATAAATAAATATTACACAGTAAATAACAGAGATTTAAATTACATTTAAATACATCGTAGCGGAAAATAATACAAAACACAACTAGAAGTAGATATACGGATACAAAGCTTTTCGGATATCATTCCAGCTGTAAACCAGGATCCTGTGAATATAAATCTGCAAAACCAAAACTACTAGCTGCCCGTGTCAAAATAAGGGCACCCAGAAATTGTATTTTAATGTGAGAAAAAATATCGTGGCATGGAACTGATAACGTTAATGTTTGAAGACATTGAGTGAGTACACTAACAAATGCAGGCATGGAAGAAATTATCCTTAAGAAGGTGTGTCTATGATCATGTATACCTGCACATCCATTATTTTCTCAATACGCAGCATGGAAATTTCTCACAAGCTCGCAAAAATTCTAAAACACTAATATATCCACAAAAAGTGCAAACGTTTAGTCCTAAAAATGGTAATGGAAGAATATTTTAAACAATGAAGGATGTTATTAACTATTTACATTAATTTTATGCCCTTTGCTCCACCCTTTAAATCCAACTTTTTTATTGTCAATTCCGTGTATCATATGCCAATTTGCACTGGATGATTATTTGAGAAATAATAACAGTGATAGGAAGAGATGGAAACTTCCTCTCCCTCGGTTACATTACATTAAATAAGGTGACAAAAATTATCTAAGTGACAAATAAAACTGATACCTATTGCTAACAGTAGCCATTATGGGAGAAAAGTACTTTATCTTTTCTTTTCTTCTGTTTTGTGTCTGTGCGGGTACGATGAGGGGAAATAAACAGAAATCTAATGCCATGACTTTAGTAAATAGTGTCAAAGACAAACCGAGCCGTGTTCGTTCCCTAAGCAGAAAGTACTAAAGAGGAGGTTGCGTCTTTTGGCAGCTTCAATGCAAATTTTCAAACAACATATGAAGCATGAATTTGTAGGAAATCACATATGAACAAACCTCAAGAGCCTTGTTCATTCCCTAAGAAGAAAGTCCTAAAGAGGAGGTTGCAAAAAGTCCTGAAGAGGAGGTTTAAAAAAACAAAATTTTGATTAAAGCTAGATTAAAGCTAAAAGAGCAAGTTTAACAAGCTAAAAGGTCAAGTTTAACAAAAGAGAAATTGACTACCTTGCTTTTGAGCAAGTTTAATAAGAGGATGTATAACACTACAACATATTAGTAATAGATTAGTTGTACCATATCAGTAATAGATTACTTATACCTATTTCAATACAATTTATTTTTAGTAACACATCCATACTATGTTCCAATATGCGTAGAATTAGAAAATAATAAATTACTTACCATATTACTTCAAAAAGCCACACACTGATCAATTTTCGCATCTCTGCAAAATTAATAAAAACATATATTAGCCATTCATAATAGTAATTTCATACATTGTATTGCAATTTCAATAGCGCTTGCAAAATTCAATAATCTTCTAACATGAATCTAGATCATTGAATAAACACGTATGCAAAGCTGAAATTGGAGTATAATTAAAATGTCAGTGTCGCCTATAATTATAGGTAATAAAATATACAACAATAATTATATTCATCTTCGGTTACTTTGTATTATTGAGTATACAAAGTATGGTAGTAATATATGAGAAATTAGCAGAGAATAATTAATTTAATATAACCTACCAAAGATTTCAATTACTATCAATTTCACCATTTAGGTAAAAAAAATCTCGAAAAGAGAAAGAAAATTCTATTGTCATTCCATAACTTTTCTATAATTGTTGTATCAGTGTAGACATTTGCATAATTTAAATTAATTAATGTGCTACACAGAAGTTTAACTGAAGCAACCAACACCGAATGGGCATACCAATGAAATAATACCTTATATCGTACAATGATCAAAGGTAACAAATGGCAATTACAGTTATATATAGAAACACTTGCATGTTAACACTAAATAGGAACTAATTTAAATTATAATAATTTTTTACCATATTGCTTAAATTACTCAAATTTAGCAGTAATTTATCTTAATAAACAGTTGATCATGGAATGACCAAAGATCAGCCATACCCATTCTGAAAAACATGTATTTGGGTGTTGACTGAGCATAATTTTTGCAATCATTATATAATTTATATTAATATAACTTGATTGAAATCAACAACTAATTTAAATACTTAATTAACATACATCACTAACCAAATAATCAAATTTTAGCAGAAAATTTTAAATTTTATATGGTGACCTATTTCACCAACCACCAATCTAATAACAAAAATTAAACGTTAAATTAGCTTAATGTCTAACTGTTATAACAGCTAACAATGGAATGAACAAAAGATGAATTACAATCACGAATTTTGGTCAGCCAACATTCATATGTTGCCTAATTATAAATTTTGTAATCAACATACATTACTGTTATTTTAGGTCAGTAATTTTTTATTTAAAAGAAACAAAATAGAGTAATATGGCTTGATTGAAATTTATGATAGCTAATCCTAAGTTATTTAGTGAACCAACTTTAGTAAGCAGATAATCAATTTTCAGTAGAAATATTGTTTCCATAACTTAATCAAGTTATTCAATACTGAATAGATATTAGTTAATTCGAATTATTCATAGATTTGACAGAATTTAATACCTAAAATCGAGTTCAACAGTCGAAGAATCCTTCCAAACACGCTCTTCATCGTCGTCTTTGAGGTCGAGGAATGAACTCCGTAGACAATCGCACGCTAGCGAACGAAGAATCAAATGCTGATCGGAGGGAAAGTCGATGGGAGGGAATGCGTGAGTGGAGAGGGGATTTAGATGACTGGATTGGAGGGAAGCGTGAAATTAGAGGGAAACGTGAAAATTAGGTTTTTTGAAGAACAGGAAAAGAAAATTTCAATGGCTTAAGGATTAAAAGGGAAGCGTGAAAAATTAGGCGGCCAATTTTTTTCCGTATCATTTTCTATTACGTGGCAGGATGTTGTGGTTTACCGTCAACCCCTTGATTTATTTGCTATTGCGTGGCAGGATGTTGTGGTTTACTATTCAAAGCCATGGTTTATCCTAACTAATAACTAGCACATTTAATTATAGCAAGTTAAATTATCCTGCAATCCTTGCTTGCTATCAATATGTTATTTTCTTGTAGTGAGTTTATTGTTTTCCCTAAACTCTTGGGTGCTCAAATTTGTACGGGCAGTCAAGTGGTTCAGGATTTTACAGAAACACTTCAAGGAGCTTGGAGCAGGAGGCTTCAATAGATATAGAGTTTATTTCTGCTATATTGTATATGAGTTGTACTCTAATGATAGATGTAACAACCCGTTATTTTCAACCATTTAAAAAATTGGATTCTCGATCAATTTCTTTTTATCTTGAAAATTTAGCGCAAAAAAAAAATCACAACGAGAATTTGATATTTGGAATGCGTCCATCTGGCCATAGCAGTTGGACAAGTTTAATCGAAAAATACGCAAGTTCGTCGATTGTGAAATTTTCCTATGCATATCAGTTCAATTTAGGCGTCCGTAAAGTTTTTGTCCAAAGTACTAATGATGCAGCGTTAGAAAATTCTCTTACTTATTCTAAATTCGGGGGAGCAATCTGTTTCGCGAAATTTGTACATTTCGACCTTCGTTTTAATTTATTTATACCGTTGCGTCCATATCATCGCGCTGATTACCGCGGTATATTCATTTATCAGTTTTGGGCATCCGGTTTGCAATGAAAAATTAAAATGGCTACGCAACAATTTTGATATCGGTTCATTTAAATATGAACTTTCCATATTTATGTCCATTTATTTTAGCTATTAAGTTTGGTCTGTGAATCAACTCTACGTTCAACTGGAACGTCTCCAAAACGATGAATGGACACAGCTATTCGGTTCTCTCAATGTTCCTTATACATCTTGTACCCATTAGTTTCACGCTCTGCCTCGTTTCATTTCCATCTTCATCTGCTCGCTTCTCTTCAAAACATTTGTCTCTTTCTGGAAAAAAAAAACAAGGTGGCACAAACTGAAATGGGCATATTTTCCATCCACTCTCTCCAACATTCAAAAGAAGGAAGGCACCCCTCCCTGTAGCCAAGTTTGCCTTCCATTCCTTTTTGCTAGCGTGAGTATCTTCTTCCCCTTATTTTTTCTTCTCTTTCGCTGGAAGATCGGCATGCTTGTACATGAAAAAAAAAAAAAGTTTGAATTTTTTTTATTGCGTGTGATAGCATGAGTTCTCTTCTTTTTTTGAAGCATGCGCAACATGCTTATTATTATAAAAAAAAATCATGTTTCGGATTATATATACATGCGTGAGTATGTATTGTTCAGAAACATATTTTGCATATGTATGCCGCGCTTTGTGTATGCGGCATTATATATTTTGGTTTCGAAAAAAAAAACACTTTTTATTCTTGGTATTATGTATAAGTTATTATATAAAGTTTTGCTAACGTGTGCAACTGGGTGTCATAAGATGTAGATTAGCTTCTTTATTATTATATATGTTTTATATATAAGTCATATACCTTTGTATATGTTAAGTTATCAAACTTGGGCACTTTTGAAGCTTAGTTTTGGTTTTGTAAAGTTTTATTTGGAACTGAACATACAAACATTTTTCTCTTTTGAATCTGCTCACTAAAATCCGGATTTTTGGTTTTGACAAGTGTGTTATCTTTGAGTTTTAAAATTTTATTTTTGTTTCCAGTCTAGGAAGTCGTAATAAAGAGAAATAAATTTGGTTCGACGTTCGCTTCACATCCGTCTTCATCGTCTCCATCATTTCTATTTGCTATGAAAAGTGAGTACTCCTCACTCACGATTAACATTCCTATTTCGGTGTATAAACCTGTGAATTGATTACCTAAATTGCTAGGATTGCTCTAGAGATTACACTATTCTCATATGATTCATTATCGACATGCTATTGACACTATGTAATGCAAGTGACATATTATCTGTTTGTTATGTGAATTAGTGATAGACGATATATATATGGATCTGCATATGTGATATATGACACGTATTTGCTACATATGTTGATATGACGTGTAAATACGTTTGGACATGTAAAATGGAATTTATATGGATATAATACGTTCTGTGTAGCGTGCATGTAATTTGATACGTGTGAATGTGACATGCACAATAGTGTATGTGACATGCACATAGATACGCACACGAATATACTCTACGTATGTATGTCCAAATAAATGACATTTTACATGCACGATTGATATTTAGACGTAATATAAACATGTACGGACGTGTCTTTATGACATGTACAGATCGATATTATATGCCGATGATTGATTTTTTATGTTCTAATTTTCACATTGCAAGTTCCCTTAGTTTAGGAAATCACAATGGGTTGAAATGATACATACCCAAATGACTTGATAGAATAAGGGAAAATCGTTATGGGTTGAAATGATAGATCCAAGCGATTTTTATTAAATTTGGGATTACGGGTTGAAATGATATATACCCATACTTGAAAATAAACGGACTGAAATGATACATATCCGTATCACTTGACCATAGGATAGAAAATTATATACGGACACCGTTGGTCATATTTTGAAATCATAATTATATTTGATTTCAAAAGATTGATATTTTTTTTTGGAAATTTAATTCAAGTATTTTCAATAATAATAATAATAATAATATATTTAGATTTCAAATGATAAATTTATATTTTGGAAATGTTTTGAAAAGTTAATTTATAAGTAAATATGGATTTAAATGATATTTGAGATTTTACTTATATTTTAATTGTTTTAAAAGTTTACAAAGGTTTTAATAACAAAATAAGTACCTATTTTATATATAGTATTTCAATAAATTTTATTATTTAAAATCTTCATATTATATATTATTTTATAAACTTATATATTTTTATACACTTTAAATATTGAAGAGTATAAGTTGTGATCTTGGAATTATTTGATTTAAATTGAATTGTTGAAAGTTATTTTGATTTAAGAATTTTAAATTAAACGACCACGGTGTGTAATAAGCGATTGGTTGTTAAAGAGACCAAGATCGTATTTGTCATACTCTCTGCCAATTCTGAAAACCACTTTAAAAACTGTGTACGTGGTGGAGTTCCAGAATGAAGTAGGATGGCTTGGCGATCGACTCTATTTTATGTTTCATCTTAATTACGAGACCCTGACTACCTTGAGTCATCTTGATGTGGCTAAAATAGGTGCTACACCGAGATCAAATGAGGTCATTCCTCCTATCGAGCATGCTTCTTCGAAACCATTCTGTTACTTTTGTGATTCGATTGGTGCGCACCCTGGATATGGGAGTGTGTCTCGAGGTGGACGGTAGTTGCTGCTATGCGTTACCACCAGTCCGGTTATGCAAACGGTGAATCCACCCTGGCATTTCTCGCGTGCCTTGTCACATACCTTATACGTGCCAATACGAGTTTGTTTTGTACTGTTTTATATGGAGTGCCCTCTGATAGCCCTCCAGTTTACGGAGGAATTACAGTACTGTATATACTATGGGAATATATAAACGGTGTAAGGGTAATCATGGTAATCCCGCTTACGCTATTTTGATATTTACTTTACTGATAGACACAATTGTATATAGCGTATTATAATATATAGTATTATTTTGACGGATCCTTAGAGGATGGTGATCCCAAACATCCTTTAAGTTACTTTGCATTTCGGTAATCGTTTCACTTGAGTTATCATTTAAATAAGAATGTTAATCCTAACTCGAGTGTGTTTGTTTTACATGGATACTCGGGTCAGCTTGAGGATATCAGCTTGCTTGATTCACTTGGAGCTTTGCTTGGATCTATCTATCTCTTATTTAGTTGTTGCAGTTATTTCAGCTTTCCAGTTATTTCTTATTTTAGACTCTATTATTTCCTTATGCATTAGCAGACTTATCTATGTTTGGTATTTTGTTGTATTTGCTTTAGAATCTATGGTTATGTAGTAGCTTATGGACTACTATCTTATCTATTCCGCTTTGTAGTTCTATATTACTTTGTGTCTGTGATCTATGATTGATTTATTTACTATATATGCTGTTATTTGCCAATTTTTATTAACAATCTATCATTTTGAGAAATTCAAGTCTGACATGTGTGGATTATTGTCGATTTGAATGGTTCGAAATAGTGGGTCGTTACAATAGATGTAAGTATAAACGCCGGTTGTATTTCAAGTATTGTTATATAATATATTTTATTCAGTTCCGCTGTGAGATTCGTGATACTCTGATTCTGTTGGGTTATGTTCCTCCTTTTCTTCTATTATAACCTTCTTTCTCTATTCTCACCTTCTAACTTCTTTCTATTAACGATTAGTAAATTTCTTATGCTTGATTAGTCGATATGTGATACAGGATATGTATTTGTGTTGATGATCAGGATCGGGATTTTTCTGGTAGTTACAGTTGGTATCAGAGCAATGGTTTAGTAATAACCTAGGCTTTGTGGCGTAACTCGATAGAGATGGGGTTAGTTATATCCTAGATTGAGTTTGAGTGTATATATATGAGCGCGTATTTGTTAATTAAAATAAAATATATTTTATATTATGTTGATTGTTATGTCGAGTGGATTATGAATTTTGATCGATAAGGGATTGTAAACTGTATCGATAGGTGTTTATAAACTCTTGAACATAGTAGTTCGACAGTATTGTTTTAATAAGATGGGTAAATAAAATAATTTTACCCAAAATTATATTTTGATATAAAAGAATAATTTCCTAGAATTATTATAAATGGATATAATGGCTGCTATTATAATCTGGTATTAGATTACAACATTAAGATGGGTATATAAAACCAAGTTGGAATTTGTATATGAATAAGATATACAAATGAGGCGAACCAAAACTAAATTAAAACCAGAACTTGAATTTGGAATCCCGGGGAGTTAGAAAGATATTTTCAGGACTATTGTAAAGTAATATAATATTATTTGATAATATTTGGATGGAAATCATTTTTGATTGGAATTTATATATGTGATTTCAAACTGATTTGATATAAAAGCTGGAGATTTGGATTTAGAAACTAGAAAAAATAAATAAAACAAGTCAAGTGGATTGAATTGAATTGATTAGAGTTGACTGAAGTTAAGTTGAATAGAGTTAAATTGGATTGGAGTTTAAAAGAGAATTTTAAGCGGGTAATTATGTTTGAACATGTTTGATTCAAACTAATGACGTAAGTTTTGGGATTATTTTCCCAAATATAATCAGGAGTATTTTCTTAAAATAAGAAAATGGTGGAATACAGGTTGATCAGGAATTGAGATATCGAGTCGAGAAATTGGAACCACCCGTACCATTCAATTTTGGGGACGAAATTCTTTTAAGGGGGGTAGATTGTAACGACCCAGTTTTTGGAATAGTTTTATAATCTATAATGTATAGATTATATTGATAACTTAATATAATTAAATAAATTAAGATTTTTGTATTTGGGAATATATCACATGAATATATTTGTTGACGATTTAAAATTTCTTAACAAATATACATATTTGTATATAATAAGTAATTGATGTCTATCCTTTATTTGTGTTTCTAATTTCTTTTAAAAACTCATATGAAATAGATTAATTAAGAAAATAAAAGTGAGATATAATTAAATACAAGAAGATACATTAATTTATAATGAGATCAAACTCATCTAGATTAGAACGATTATTTTAACTTAACGTATTCGTATATAATATATGATCAAGTGTATGTTGTTTAAGCACTTTTGTTGCAATTAATTTAAAAAAAAATCATGTACATAGAATTGATGTAACTAGTAAGCATATACGAAGTAAAATACATGTTTATTCTTCACATGTAAATGTACATGAGAACATCATGACTTCAAAGAGACAAGTGAATTCTTGCATTTTCCTTAATTGAAATATATAAATGGAAAATATAAGTGAAAACATATGTAGACAAGTTTACTTAAATCAAAACATAGAACTTAAATGAGAAAAAATAAAATTAAAGCAGAGTATAATGAATGGCAGAAAATGAGTGAGAAATAAAGGAGCAACAATGGAAAAAAACTGTGTGAAAACTATGAAACAATGGCGAAGAATGTGAACACAAATTCAATTGAAATCAAAGCCGAAGGAGGAAATAAAAGGAGCCAGGGATTTAGACAGACAACAATATAACATGGCAGTGAATAATACAGCAGTATTATACAATGTGAGTAAACAACATGAATTTTTTTTACTGTTTTATGTTCATTCTTGTGGATTCAAACTATGTGCACCGATATATATACATCATATTTGATTTAGATATCAAAGTTTTTAAGGGGTTTAATTTCTGGAAAAAAGGAAAAAAAGATAGTTAGCTTAAGAATAGGAAAAAAGGAAAGTTTTTAACAAAATATAAAGCACAGTATGATATGCTGTGAGATAGCACTTTTGCCCTTTTTACAGTTTATATTTAATTTATTGGTGTGGTAGTATGTACCCATATGATATATCTTAGATTCCATATTTATGTTAAATCTCTGGGAATGGTTAGTTTGAATGAACCTGGAAAAGAAAGTTACAACAGCAGTATTATTTTTAATAAACACTTGAAACCTCCCACTATTTATATTTAATTCTTGTTCAAACTATAGGTATACTGATATGAATCCATCGATTTGAATACAAATACTGAAGTGTTTAAAAGTCGTTAGACTAGGAGTTATAACTTGAGATAGTAAAAGAAAAGGAAAAACAGCAATAACCAAAAAATAGATGAGTCGCAACTACATTTTTCTATTAAAAACATATTGAAAAATCGTATGTCAATTTGATTCAACATATGCATTCATATTATTGCTACTGAATTATGTAACAAAATATATACATAGTTATTATTGTTTAATTGAGACTGTAAGCAATCCTAAAATATGTTTATATGTTTACAGTGCAAATATATAATCAACATCCTATAAATTGTAAAATCGAATATAAAGTTGTATGGGTATTGAATGCTTATAAGTGTATTCATTAGCCGCTACAGGTTGTTTAACATCATTATGAGTGTTTACGGGTAGATTAAACCAGTATGAACCAGTTGAAACCTCTCTGTGTTCACAGCAGAGATACATCTACCTCATACTATAAGTTCAAACATCAACCACCTTAGTTCTAGTTTGTTTTATGGAATAAGATCAAAATGAAAGTTATTTATGTTTGTCTGTTGTATTGTAATGACCCGCATTGGCAGAGGTATTATAATTAATTTATTTAATTATATAAATAGTGATATAGTGAATTAAATGGTGGTTTAATTAAATAATGGTGAATATTTAATTTAAAATAATAAATTAAATAATATATTAAATTCTGAAATAATCAGAATTGGCTGAAATGACGATATGGTGTGAACCGGATCATCTATGATATTTAATTCAGCTTGGAATTGAATTTGAATAACGAATATATTATATAAACGAAGTTTGAACGTAAAATTTATAATATAATTAAAATCGAGCTCGAAATGGCGCTTTAGTTTGTAAATTGTCGATTCGAACTTCAACTGAATGTACAGGGTTCGTTTTAAATCGGATTTCTGTGAAACAAGAAACGTATGGGGCTGGTGAAGTATATTTTTCTAGTGGAAGAGAAAAATCGATATTTCGTCATGTAGATTTTGATTTATGGCCAAATCAAATTTTAAAATAGTCGCTATAGAATCGTTTATCGACCGTAACGGTTTATTCGATGTAACTAGTCACCGGTTTCGAATTTAGACAAGATTCTTTTGAGGCGTAGTGATAATTTAATTTTTAGAAATTTATGGTAATTTTTAATTAATTAAATAAGCAACTTTTTATTTGAAGTATTTTGCACCCTGTAATCAACATTTTGGGATTTCACAATACGAATTGATCTACCGATATTATTATATTTTTTGGATCCTAACACTTTGGTCGTCACAACGATGTAGCTAATTCTGTCTATAGAAGTTGTATATGAATGGAATTTACGAAAATGGATACAAAAGAATATCTATGCCTATATAATAACTATAACAAAAAGTTATAACATAAAACTAAAGTCCACGTTCATCCTTCTCATTCCACCGGTTCTCTGTGGACTCAAAACATAGACGTGGCCCTAATAAAATCCTCACCAATAAATATCTAACCTATAAATATAGGTGAATAGAACCTATTCGGACCTCTCAATTTTTCTGTCTTCAACAAAATAGAAGTAACCGCCACTTCATTTTAAATCTTCAAGTAAACAAATCGAAGAGAAATGAAGGGACCGGAAGTGTGAACGTGATGTTGTGCGTGTTCAGAACTGTGAATGGCAAGGGGGATGCATGTACCGCATGGATCTTGGGTAAGATGGAAGCATGAGCGTGTGGGTACACGTACATGTAAGGGGAATATGCGGTAGTGCATATATTTGTCTGGCAGTGTATGGTGCATGGAGTTGGACTATGGGTTTTGGGCTGAGAAGTATAAATAAATAAACATATAAGTTTGTCAAAAGAAAAGGGCGGAAGTTCGATTCGGGAATCATGGAGTGGTTGGCTTTGGATGAGTTGCTGTAGCGTGCTAATGCGGATGGCTTTCTGGTTGCGAGGAGAACTGCGTCATGGCTCATGAGGAGGAAGATGGCATGAGGTTCACTGGAGTGCGTGAAGTAGAACAGGCGGAAGACGGATTAATGTAAGGAAGGGATAAGGGTGCGGTGAGGGATTGAATTTGCGCTAATGGTTATAAGAAGATACACGATTTTTCTAGGAGGGAGGAAGGAGATTTGGGGCAGGCGGATCAACGGTTTAAGGTTTAAACGTGGACTAGTGGTTATTAAGGTTAATTATATGATTATTATAATTAATAAGGCCATGGGGAGTATAAGTCGGCATTGAAAGGGGAGAGCTGTAGAATTTCGTGAATGCAGGGAGACAGGTTGGAGGAATCCAATTGGATTCCTCAACATTTACTTTACTGTGATTCATATATTGTGATATATAATCTATTATTGATTATGTGTGGTTAGACGATCTTTATCGTTGTTATATGGTATGTTAAATACCATAAGAAATACTGGATGTGGGAAAGGGGATTTTCAAAGTGTATTTTGAAAATAAATTATTTATATAAAATCAATGGATTTTATATAGAAAAGGAAAAGGATTTTTATAAAAGAAATATATTTATAAAATCGAAGGATAAGTTATAAAAAAAGGAGATATTTATTTGTTAAATAAATAGAGATGAAAGGGATATTCGAAAGGAGTTATCGATTATAGTTTAAATCGAAAGGAGTTATCGAATTAGTTATTCGAAAGGAGTTACCGAATTAGTTATTCGAAAGGAGTTAAATAAGGAGTTAAGTAAAAAGAGTTAATCGATTAGGGTTAAATAAATAGAGTTAATCAAATTTAGTTTATTCAAAGAAAGGTTTTTGAATCTAGTTATTCGTAAGAGAGATTATCAAATATAGTTATTCGAAGGGAGGAGTTATCGAATAGAGATTTATTCGAACGAGAGTTACGTAAGGAAGTGTTAAAGAGTTAAAAGATGAACTTAACCTATTTTGATATTTGAAATGTTGTTCAGTTAAGGTCTGAGAGGTAGTTATACCCCAACTTGATTGACTTCGTTTTTAATTTAGAAATGGTTAAGGTTCGAGAGTAAAAGTGGTTAAGTGATTTAGTAAATAAGTATAGTGGTTTGAGTTGTCGTCGCGATGTTGATTTAAACATCTGTTTTAAATCCAAGTAAAGAAGATATGGAAATGTTTTCCAAATAGAATCAGAAACGTAATCAAATATTGAAATAGGAAATATGAGTATATATATATATATATGATTGATGATTGATTGATAGAATTTCCATTTGGAAATAATATCGTTGTTTGCACACGTGTTTTTCTTCGATAGTTAACTCACCAACTATCGAAGTTTTTGACCATTTTAACGATGTTAATATGGAGAGACCGGTTGGATTATTATCCAAAGAACCACTCTGTATTGGCATAAGCGTTGCGAATCATATATGCCAAAGATAATTGAAGACGGAGTAAAGTGCAAGGGCTATTGTATAAGTCTTAGATAACAGTGCCTAAGATGGATGTACTGAATAGTGCCTTCGGTTCATCCTGTTCCTGGGTGACTTGTATGGATGAATGTCTGACAGAGTATTTCCAGAAAGGTCACATACATTGATTTCTTCAACCGTACCAAGAGTGGAAGCGGAGAAGGAAACTTATTTTATCTGACACGTAATGTATTGTTGTAGACGTCAATTAGTGATTTTCGATGGATCTGACAATGTGGCATTCGAAGTGAATCTGATGTGATGATGAAGCGTAACCTCAAGCCTCATCAACTGGTAAATGACAGAAATCGGGCAGGCAGCATGGCTAAGTCGGTCGCTCCGAAGTAGGGTGTATAATCACCTGATCTAGAATTTCATTTATTTCCAAAAATCTATTGTTGATACTGTCCCATTCGGGAAACGGTTGCTGATCCCAACCGTTGGTGATATACATTCGATACACTCAAGCGAAATGAGTGGTCGGTCATGTGTGGTCGGGTTCCAAGATGTTCTTGTTGAACCCAGTGTATTCCTTTCTAGAGATACACTAGCGAAAGGTGGTTCCATACCTTGTCATAGTTGGAAATCCATTACCCAATACGTGCTTGCGGTTTTGATTGTATACTATATATGTAGAACGTGAGATGAAAGCGTTTCTGCTAGATGATTATTATATTGTGGTTGATAGACATTATTATAATATCAAAAGGTTTTTGATATAAAGATAATTTGGATTCTCATAATGGTAAAACCCGTTCCGTTATACGGCGTGGTCTTATGAGATATCCTTTACTTGTTCAAACTGTTTTAAACCGTTTTACTCATACCAGTCCCATGACTGACCCGGAGTTTATTTTGTTGTTTTCCCTAAACTCTTGGGTGCCTAAATTTGTACGGCAGTCAAGCAGTCAGGATTTACAGATATACTGGAAGAGCTTGGAGCAGGAGGCTTCAGGATTATATAGCTATAGTTATTTCCGCTGTGTTGTAAGTGTTGTACTTTGATAGTGATGTATATTCAAGTATAGATGTATATTTCAAGTTATGTTATATATATTATATGTTATTCGTTCCGCTGTGAGGTTCGTGTTACTCTGATGTTGTGTTCTTCTTCTTCTTCTTCTATTCTAAGTTTCTATCTTATCTTTCCTCACCCTCTAATTTCTTTCATTAATGACCGGTATTTTCGATCCTTGGATGTTCGATATGTGTTGTATATCGGATAACCAAGATCGACAAAAACCCGGGTCATTACATGTATGCTGTAAAAATGGTTTCGAGTGAAGTAACAGCATATGTCATCAGTAATTGTCAAAATACAGTAAAGAGGGATGAAACTCAGAAATTTCGAACAACATTAAATTGAAATTCAGCTATATGAATGAAATGGTATTGTAAAAGCATGATTTTTGATATGAACATCTAGATTTTTATTGAAATAAACGGTGAGAATTTTTGTGTCGACCAAAAATTTAAGTTGGTCAAATTGGGGCGATGGAGTTGATCGTGGTTGGTCGCGGTGGAGTCAGAGGGGCGTCAGGAGTCAAAAACCATGGGAAAAATAAAATTGTGATTTTTAATCAAGTAAGTTAAGGGATTGGGGCAGAAATGGGGTAACACTACTGTATTTACTAAGCTAGGTTTGGAAGTCGAACTGCATGATGATGGGGGTATCGAGTGTAACCATATTTAGGGTGGAGATCGACCCTGGTGTCTGCTTCACGTTGGTGAAATTTGGGTTTGATCGAAGCACTGTAGTGGTGGCGTGAGTCAGAAGGGTGATGATAGCTTTAGGGTGAAGTACGATGGAAGCACCAAAATTTGAGGTAGGAAAGGAGAAGTGAAACTGGTTCGGTGATGGTTACTGGAGGTGGAGACGTGTATGTGGGGATGGCTGCGATGTATGATCGGTGGTCTGATGGGGCGTGCATGTGCACCAATGCACGTTTGTGCATTCCCGTGAAGAAGAAAGGAGATGAGCGAATCAGTGGGAAAGAGGGATTGGCCGATCCGTATTTTGATGTTGCTAGAGATGTTTTTCTTTCTAAGATGTTTGATCGATTAAAGTGATAAATGAATGAAGGAAGTTGGCAGGAACATTTATAGATAGAAGCATTGTTTGGTTGAAGCGCAACCCACGTTAGAACAGGGTTAAGAAATTGGGTAATGGGCCTTTTTGAATGGGCCGAGTCTGGGCCAGTAGTTAAGTAGAAGAAAGAATGAAAGAAGTGTTTTGTTATAAATCATAAAATTGTAAAGCAAAATATTTCAATATAAAAATAAATGAAGAAGCAACAAAGGAGGAGTGTTTTGGCTGTACAAGCTTAGACCACATTCTATCTGTTAAGTTATTTTTATCAAATTTAATCAATTCGATTTAAATAGAAGTTAAACAAATATGTGTATATTGTATATTTATATAAATAAATAAACAAAGAAATAAATTGGTAAATAAGAAGAAGAAAGGATCGGGAATCTGTTAAGTACTTTGTGATTATAAAATTAACATTTATCGTTTAAAATCTCAACTATATATAGTCTGTTGAAAGTAAAAGGTTAAATAAAATCAATTAATCATAAGGTGTGAAATAAGTTATCATATGAGGACATAAATTTCAAACTATTATAAATTTGAAATTTAACGTCGAATCATGATTAATATTACGATGAATAAATTGTTGTCAATCGCCTGTTACGCTGTGAAGTGACTCAACGAATGTGAAGTAATTAAAATAAAATGTTGAAACGTTTTATTGTATTATTAATCTTTTTGTGTTGATTATTGTTCCGAAATTAGAATTAAGAGTTGTATAAGTAAATTAATGTAAATAGACATGTTATGGCAATTTTTATGAAATAAAATAAATTTAAATAGTTTTATTTGATCACACTATTTATATTTGATACTTAAAACACCGACAATCAAATAATATTCCTTATGTGTTAGTTCAAAGAGACCGGGATGGGAACTAGACCCGAAACCACTTCGAATTGACTCTACGTAAACTAACTTGCAAAGACGATTATACGATTTAAAGAATTAAAGAACGTAGACCTTCAAGAGCAGAAGAAATACTTGTTGAAATTCTCTACTTAGCTCCCAGAGATATTTCAATAGTGATTCTATCGTAATTGAAATCTACGGATTACAAGGACTACTCGCTACTGATCCATGGGGTGATTCCTATATTGGATGCAGTAGGAGAGTACCTTCGGTTCATCCTGTTCCTGGATGACTTGTATGGACGAATGTCTAACAGAGTATTTCTTAAAAATCACGTAAGTTGATTTTTACAAATATAACAAGTTGGTGACAAGGAAGGATACTTCTTTTACACCCAGAGTATATTTGTCAACGTCAATTAGTGATTTGACGGATCAGACAATGTGGCATTCAAAGTAAATGGTGGCCAGATGTTCAAAAGGTAAACTCTAACCTCAAGCCTCACCAACCAGGAAATGACAAAAATCGGGCGGGCAGCCAGCATGGCTATGTGGGTCGCTCCCATTAGGGTGTATAATCACCTATCTAGAGAGAATCCATTTCCTTCTTTAATCTATTTCAATGTTGTCTCTTTTCTGGAAATGGTTGCCGTACACAACCGTTGGTGATATACATTCGATACACTCAAGCGAAATGAGTGGTCAGTCATGTGTTGCATGGTTGCAAGACGTTCTTGTTGAACTCAGTGTATTCCCCTCTAGAGATACACTATCGCCAGGTGGTTCCATACCTTGTCATAGTCGGAATCCAATCTCCAATAAGCGCCTGCGGTTTTGTTTGTATACTATATATGTGGAGCGTGAGATGCAAGCGTTCCGCTAGATTGATATTTATTTGTATTTAGACATTATTATAATATCAGAGAAATATATGATTTCAAAAATGTTTTGGGTCATCGTAAGGTAAAAACTATCCGTATTTATGTGTGGATTGGTCTTATGATTATCATTTATTTCAAAAGGATTTTTGAACGTTAAATCGATCTGTTTTAAAATCGTTTACTCACACCAGTCCTATGACTGACCCAGAGTTTATTTTTCTATATTTTCCCTAAACTCTTGGGTTCCCAAATTTGTACGGGCAGCCAAGTGGTTCAGGATTTTACAGATACACTTCAAGGAGCTTGGAGCAGGATGCTTCAATAGATATAGAGTTTATTTCCGCTGTATTGTTTATGAGTTGTACTCTAATGATAGATGTGAGTACAAACGCCGATTGTATTTCAATTATTGTTATATAATATATTTTATATGTTCCGCTGTGAGATTCATGATACCCTGATTTTGTTGGGTTGTGTTCCTCCTTTTCTTCTATTCTAACCTTCTTTCTCAATTCTCACCCTCTAACTTCTTTCTATTTACGATCTGTAAATTTCTTATGCTTGATTAGTCAATATATGATACATGATATGTATTTGTGTCGATGATCAGGATTTTTCTGGTCGTTGCAGATCATGATTTCTTGGCAGAAGGCTATAAATGATGAGATGGATTCTTTGGAATCGAATAAGACGTAGCACTTAGTGGACTAACCATGTAGCTGTAAGTCTATAGGTTGTAAATGGGTACTTAAGAAGAAATTAAAACCTGATGGCATAGTTGATAAACATAAAGCCTGATTAGTAGCTAAAGGATTTAAGCAAAGAGAAAATGTAAACTTTTGACACTTTTTCACTTGCAACTAGAATTACATCCATTCGAGTACTAATTTCACTTGTATCTAATCATAACTTAATAATACACCAAATGGATGTTAAAACTGCATTGGTGAATTAGTATAGGAAATATATATGGACCAACCAGAAGGATTTGTAGCTCATGGTCGAGAACATAAAGTTTGCAAATTAGATAAATCCATATATGGTTAAGAACAAGCACCTAGGTAATGAAATGAAAATTTTGATAACTTAGTAATACCACATAGCTTTAAAGTTAATGAAAGTGACAAATGCGTTTATTATAAATCTGAGAATGACATTTGTACTATCATATGTCTATATGTAGATGACCTACTTATTTTTGGATCAAACATTCATGCCATAAATACAGTTAAATCCATGCTAAATGGCAATTTCGATATGAAAGATCTAGGTGACGTGAGTGTAATCCTTGGTATTAGGATTTCTAGGTTTGAAAAGGGACTTATTGTGGATCAATCTCATTATATTGAGAAGATTTCAAAGAAATACAACTACTTTGACTGTAATCCTGCATGTACACCATATGATCCTAGTGTGAAGCAACTTAAGAACAATGGTGAAGGTGTAAGATGGTCTGATTATGTGAGCATCATTGGTAGCCTTCGGTATGCCACAGATCGTACTATACCCAACATTGTCTATGTCATGGGATTATTATGCAGATTTACAGGTAGACCTAGTATAGAGCATTGGAACGCTACTGGGAGGGTCATGAGATATATAAAATGAACTATGAATCTTGAATTACATTATGGAAAATTTCCAGCCGTTCTTGAAGGGTTACTCCAATGCAGATTGGAATACTTTATCTGATGATTCAAAAGCAACTACTGGCTATATCTTTATCATTGGTGGCGAAGTTGTTTCATGGGAATTCAAGAAATGGACAATTTTGGCTCAATCTACTATGGGGCATGAGACGATAGCACTAGACATAGCTAGTGAAGAAGCAGGGTACTTAAGAAATCTACTAGCCGAGATTCCTTTATGGAAAAAAACCGATAGTAGCTATATTGATCCATTGTGATAGTACCGCGGCTATTGCGAAAATACATAACCATTATTACAACGGTAAGAGACGATTGATACATCGTAAGCACAATACTGTTAGAGAGTTACTCTCCTCAATTACTATTAGAGTGGACCACATACGCAATGATGATAATTTGGTTGATCCATTGACAAATGGACTGACCAGAGAGAAAGTCCTTAATACTTCTAAGAGAATGGGACTATTGCCCTTAGATTGTTGAGTCACGCACAATGGTAATCCAACCAAATGACTGGAGATCCCAAGAATTAGGTTCAATAGATAAAAACAGGATGTGAAGTGATATAAATTGAACATCATATTTTTATATTAAGAAGCATGTATTCCTGAAGTGATTTGAGGATGAATTAATGGAAACTATTAATGAGATCTATACTATATTTTGAGTGAAATATCTACCACCAGGAGTGCTTTTAATAGACTCACCTATGTAAATGTGGTAATGGGGGTCGTTTCCTATGAAATTCCAGGAAAAAGTCCTAGAGCATTCACTAAACTAGGTAGACACGCATGGCCATAAACGCACGGGTTTATTTGATTGCACTCTAGAAAGGTTGTGTATGGTCTAATGTCAGGAATAGAGTTCAGAACCATGTGTCACTCTATTGAAAACTGAATCTTATCTACCATGCAAAGGTTCAAGTCGGAAGAGACCCTTGTTTATGCACAATCTTATGTTTCTAGAAATTACTCGGAAAATATTTAAAAAATAATTCAAGTGGGGGTTTAGAGGAAAATGTTTTGTTTATGAAGTGAATTTATTATAAAACCCATTAATGGTAATTTATTTATGAATCATTATTATAATTGAGTCGTTACACTTGCAGAACGGTAACATATTTATGAGTCATTATTATAATTTAATTGTTACAGTTGTACAACGGTAATATTTTTATGTGTATTATTATTGACCCGTTACAAAAGCTAATGGTATTACAATAAGAATAAATTAAAATCTATTAGCATTCCATCAATTTAGCAACGTATACAATTTTCATTCTACCTATTTAAGTAATAGATATATAGAAGAGAAATGATAAATATAATATACATTATTCTTTTCTTTTACCTTCAAAAATAATAATAATAAAGCAATTATCTTTTTCTTTTTCCTTCAACAAAACTAAAAACTCCTTGAGTAGTATTTTAGAGTGCAAATCAGAATTGACAAACAAGGTCAATAATTTTTTTTAGATTAGAGAGACTGTTTTTTCCAAAGACAGCAACGAAATTGAGGGAACTGCTTTGCACTTCCGTGCAGATCGCTGAAACGTCTTCAAGAAAGTGACCTTGTACATGACTCAACTATTGTTTTCCGGCAATGAATATTTAAAATCGTATATTTATTTTCATTGTGATAAATTATTCACGACTACAACATTGTGTAACTACTGTCAAAAAGCATATCATTTATGGTTTTCTATTAAGTATACTTTTAATTAAACCAATTAATTAATATAACATATTACATCAAGTATCTAATAGAAAGAAAACAATTTTAGTTTGAACAAGATTGTCTATCAAGTTAGACATATGCAACGAATCACATAGTTACCCTTATGATATATCCCTAACTCAATTAGAAATCTGCATTGGCTAAAAACCAAGTTAACACCTATATATGATTGCAAAACATTTTTTTATTATATTCAATTCGTTTCTACTAAAATCTAATAAACGCTTATTAATCCATCTTTTGTTACTCGACAATGCAACATAAATTGAACAGAGAAATCAGTCAACTATATTACCAAACCAATATTGAAAGTAGCAAGATATTTAGTATAATTATATGGAGATCATGAATTCAATATTCGCATAACAACCCAGTTGTTAAAAAGTTGTCAGTGTAGTAGTAATCTAATTCTTGTTACAAATGCTTTGCTATGAATGTTTTTTTTCCATGGATTGCAAAAATGGATCTAACTGTTTCAACTTATTCTTATTATATCAAGCACATTGATAAATAAATCGATTAAAATTTAAAACATAAAGACAAGCATTTGCTAAATGAGATTCCAGTATATTTTTGTCATCTTCAACAAAGATTGTCACAATTACAGATTCTAATAGTATGCTTCATAATTTGAATTTTCACATATTTGAATGCATATTAAACATGATTTTGATTGCATATTTGATGGGTAATAATTAAGAGTTGAGATGAATGCTTATCCAAAAGAACTTCATTATTGTAACATTAATGGATTATTGAAAGTATATTTTAGGTCTGGATTGTAAAGTGAATATCAAACTTAGGTCATTAAAATCAAACTTAATACAATATAACTCCATACTCAAAAAAGAATGTAAATTAGGTCATTATAATTTAATTATCGAATAATTGCATACAATTGTACAATTATTCAGTGAATAATCGCAGATATTTATAAAATTGTATAAATGTCTAAAATTGTTTCATGAATAATTGTGGATATTTTCACAATTTTTTGGTGAATAAATACATAAATTTATATAAAAAAAAAATTAGATAATTGCGGAAATGTCTGCAATTTTTAGATATAATTGCATAGCTTTATGCAATTATTCGGTCATTTAATTCTAGGAACATAATTTACATACTTTTTTGTCAATGTTGTCTGATGTATTTTGAAATTTAATAGAAATTTTTGTCAAACTGTCCTAATTATAAAACCATAAGAGCAATCCCAACGCGGCTCGTGGTCTAAGTAAGTAATGTGTTGCCTTGACAACACACTAGGTTGTCAAGTTAACCAGCTCTTATAAACGGCTAACTTTGCCTAGCTTATAAAAGCGGTTAAGATGTAAATTAAATATTCTCAAGATGCCGCAAAGCCCATAATGATATACGTTTATTATTACATTTGATTGGGGTTGAGTAATGTCTCGTTTGAATCGATTTATATAGTTTGTCCATTTACTTTTAAAAACCAAAATCAATTTATTTTGGTTTTTCAAAAGAACAAAAAGCGACTTATACAACAAGGTCAAAGAATCGATAAAAGTGATGTTTGATAGCTCTGTGGATGGGTTGGGAATGCCTGTTCTATAACCAGATGCTCTTGTTTCTACAGGGAGGAAAAAAACATTGATTTGTTACTTATTTAATGTATATTAAAAAAAAAAAAACAGGAAAATAGTATGAAAGACAAAATTCATTAATTTTTTTAGCTTTAAGGACATGTTCTAAATTTTTTAGTGAGAAGGACAAACTTTTCAACTAAATATGCCGTAAGAACAAAAAATCGATGAGAAGAACAATGTGCGTGATATCAGTTTTGCATATTTTTTTCACACATTGATACTGTATAGTTCCATTTTATACTGTTGTCCTTATAACTAAATTTTAAAGAGGTTGTCCATGAGACTAAAAAAAATTTAAAATTTTGTCCTTCACAATAAAATCCCCTGTTAAAAAATCGAAAATGCCCAGAATAGGACGACAAAGTGATTATTTCAAAACAATTAAAAACCATTTTGGACCTCTATCTTCAACACGATTCCATAGAGTGGGTATTCGCAAAATATATAAAATGGGCCGACTCCTTAGTAGACGAAACAAAATCCTAATTTTTAACCCCTTATCCGATTTCAAAATGTCCATTTAGCATTAAGTAATTGCCCAAAGCAAACATCTCTTAACTCTAATGCTCGTCATTTTTCATTTTTGAAAAGGAGATGGAGAAAGCAAACAATATTCAAATGGATGGAGTAAGTCAAAGCAAGTTCAGCAAAGTATGTGTTTTTTGCGGCAGCAACTCTGGCAATCGAAGTATTTTCAGTGATGCTGCCCTTGAGTTAGGAAACGAATTGGTATATCATTTATTCCTTCTTCTTTTTGCGTTTTGATTTGTAGAACTATTTATGAAAATATGGCAATCGAAGTATTTTAGTGATGCTGCTCTAGAGTTAGGACACTTTGGCAATCGACTTGGTAATGTTGAAATATGGTTATAAATATTGGGTGTAATTCAGAATCCGATCGTGGTGTGATTTGAATTTTGCAGGTGAAGAGAAATATTGATTTAGTTTATGGTGGTGGCAGTGTTGGACTTATGGGTTTAATTTCCAAAACTGTTTATGATGGAGGCTGTGACGTTCTTGGGTAATTACAGGAATATGATATTTTAACTTATGTAATTGTATGAATTTTCATGTTTGTAGTTTATTTAAGTGGTTATTTCGAACATTAGTTTGAGTTTGAATGATGTTTATATGCAGGGTAATTCCCACAGCACTTATGCCTCTGGAGGTAATTTATTTTTAAAATTCTCTTCTTTGCATTTTTTTAATTAAAAATAATCTTAGCAATTAGCCTATGATCAATTCATAGATTGCTTTTTTAATAGCTTGTATGCATCAAAAAAATCAGTTGCCTTCCAACACGAAGATGGAGTGTGTTAGGTTTATCTCTACCAGTAACGCATAAAAGGAATAAACACAATACAAAAATAAAGAAAATGTTGGTGAAACAGTTTTGTGAAAACATTCAAATGTGCCCATTCAAATGATAAGTTATAACTTTCAGGGATGGAGCTTAAGTATTGGCAAGCTGGGGCCAATGTCCTAGGTAAAAAACATAAAAACTGTTATAGGAAATGAAATTCTATTTATGTTCCCTTGCTGAAATTGTATTTGGGGCCTATCTGAATGAAATAGAGATTTCTAAAGCCCGGTTTCATTTGTCAATTAAAGAGAATTGGATATTAATAGATCTCCTTTCAACGTTGTCCTAGCTGAACTCCATGGTTAGCTCCACCAATGGTAACTTTGGTACCAAAACCATTATTCGATCTCATAACCTTTTAAACATGGTATGTAGACAAAGTTTACAAACAAATTGAGTAATAACGAAACCGAAAACTCAAATAAAAGTGCACAAAAAGTTCCAGATAAACAATGGTACACAAATAATATATACACATATTTTCCGTACAGTGGACAGATGGTAATTGGATCGAGCCTAAATTGGGCTGGATAATGATGAAACCATACTGGTTCTAGACTTCTAGTGATAATTAGGTCGATTCCAGTCCAAACCTAGGTAGTTAAAGCTGCAATTGTACCTGTGATAATAGGGTTCCAACTGGGCTTTGGCCAAAAGCTTTCACTGTTGACAGGTCTAGTTGCGTGTGTGTGTGCGCACAAGAAAATGGTTGAAAGTTACAGGTCAATGTCTAATGCGCATGAATAATACTAGTTACTGGTAATAATAGCAACGCTACTGAATTCTGTAACAGCTAGTAAGTTAATCACATACGTAAGTTTTGCATCTGTTTAATGTCATTTGTTAGCTTATTTCATTTCTTCTTGTTATCACGGATTCACGATAATGAAGTGTGTGTTGGTGCCTGAAATACTGGTTTATACTTCTATGAATAATTCATTTGTAAACAACTAAACATTGGAATAAACTCAAATGCCATGAGAAAGAGGGGGGAGGAGACGAATCATAGCATTAAGTTCACTATGGATCAAACTACAGTACTACCAACAGAGAAGAAAACATTTGAGAAATCAGGATAGAACATTTTTCTGTCCATCAATTATTAATATGAAGGAATTTTATTACATAATACTCTACTTTGAGCCCCAGTCATTGAACATTGAAATTTTATTACTTTGGTTGCACATAGATATCTGGTCAGTCTGTTGGTGAAGTAAAAATAGTTGCTGACATGCACGAACGCAAAGCTGAGATGGCACGTCAGTCTGATGCTTTTATTGCTTTACCCGGTATTCATTATATACATATTTCAATAATCCCATGTGTATATGCCTTTATGATTGCATACAATTTCCGTATCATTCAGGAGGGTACGGAACAATGGAGGAAACCCTAGAAATGATAACATGGTCACAGCTTGGAATTCATAATAAACCTGTAAGACTGATTGCCTTGTATGATCAGCCCATGTATCATGTATAGTATTACACTCTATAACTTTTTTCCTTCTGTTTACTTAGGTTGGTCTCCTTAATGTAGACGGCTACTATAATCCACTGCTTGCTATATTTGATAATGGTGTAGAGGAAGGTTTCATTAAACCTAGTGCCCGACATATAGTTGTTTCTGCTCCCAATGCTAAAGAATTATTGATCAAAATGGAGGTGAGTTTCTACTCTGCACAATACTCATATTTCCTAACATATTATAATTTGTATGCGCCAATACCCTTCAAAAAATGTATATGCAGCAATATGTTCCAAGGCATAAAGAAATTGCTCCGCACAGTAGTTGGGAGATTGCAAACTTAGGCTATTCCACATCAAATGCTTCACATTGAAGATTGGTTATTCTTCCTTTTCCCTCATTTTATTTTTGTGTGATTAATTCTTAGCAATTTTATGTGTGGGATTATGGGAATGGAAGGTTCTAAAGTTTGTTAAGACTTTCTTCTGCTTTGAGTTATTGATTATAAATTTATTTTTGTAGACAGTAATTTTTTTTCCCTGTCCTCTTGTAGCAATATGTTTTTTTTTTTTTTTTTTTTTTTTTTTTTTTTTCCTGTATATCAACTGCTTCGTGGAAATTTTGAAACCTTTATATTATAAAATAGAACTATGATGATGCTACATCAACTGCTGCATAAATGTAAATATATTCAATTAATTGACATCATAATGAAGATGAAACATTTTCAAGTTCACCTGCTTAACACCATAATGATTTCTTCAATATAGTGGACAACAGTTGAATGAAAAGGGGATAAGAACAAGTCTTCGCTTAAAAGCTGTCAGTTATGCGCGGTCAGCACATGTTATAATAAACTGTTTGAGAATATTTTGTTTATAGCATACGTAGAGGGCCCTTGTCTATGTTCAATGATCAGCTTATTGACCTTTACACGGTTTATTTACGTTATGTGTCCTTATCTGTATTCAATGATCAGCTCATTGACCTTTTACATGGTTTATTTATGTTATATGTATTAAATGGTGTATTGAGTGTGGTTTATTTATGTTATACGTATTAAATGGTGTATTGAGTGTGGTATGTTGGTGAATGGGGCACGCTTTTGCATGGCTGTCAATTGATAATCGGAAAATCTAAATGTTGACATGGGAAGTTATCGTGGACTCAACGCACGCCAACACCCGAAGATATGTGTAGTATGAACACACTAATTCAAAGATGTATTAAAGTAAATGCGAGAGACACAAGTTCGGCACTAAAGCCTACGTTTATTTCATAGTAATCCTTCATCATATAATATTTGATTACAATGTTGTATAAGTTCGGACAATAGTTAGGTACAAAGGGTTAAAATAAAACAACAATATCTTTGTTAATTCTAAACTTTGACTAAAATAACATTTGTCTTCTTCGTTGAGTAGAAAATGAAGTGGAGGAGGGATGTGATCCGAAATGTTCTAGGTGGCGAATTTGAAGGGAGTCGAAATTCTGCATTACAAAGTGGAGGGATACGAAATTGTATGGTTGTGGAGGGATCCGAAATCTTGAGAGTGAGGGATACGAATTACTGGAGGTGAGGGATCTGAAATTTTTGCACACGTTCACAGAAACGGGCGTAACTTTCAAACTGTAAGTTCGTTTTGGTCAAACGAAAGTTGTACCTGAAGCTAATTCAGATAGGGCTACAAGAGTTACAGTGCACAACACCATAGTTGATGTTTTTAGGTCCAAAAGAGGTCATCGAAAGGGGGGTTTTTGGTCCTTTTTATGTTTGTATTGCGACCTTGACACAAATCGCTTTGTGTTTTCTGACGATATTTTTGACATGTGACAGCTTCGACTAAAAAGAATGTCAACACTGAAATCCGTTCGTATCTGTATCCAAAAAACGGATAAATATCTTATATTTGAAGAAAAAAAATGAATGTGAATACGAAGACATCCGCATTAAAAAATTATCCGTTTGGTTTTCGTCAAAATTATAACATATTTCAAATGTATTTTAACATAATACACGATGTAAATTTATGTTTAGTTAATTTAATAGTTTATATTTTATACATTTAGTGCATATTAACTATTTAAAATTATTTATTATTATTATACTTATTAATTTTGTATGCTTCCATAATCTAAGAAATCGAAGAACATTGAGTCATTCTATTATTTACGCATTTAATGCATATTATCCGTATCCTTGCTTGTTGGATATTTTTGATACCTCCTTGCTTTCCGTTTGTTAATTAATTGGAAAAAACATTGAGTCATTCTGTTTGTTGTGGCTGCGTATATGTTGCCGAATATGCGAGTTCAGTTGAAAGTATTAATTAGTTTTTAGTTTCGTGTTGGATAAATGATATTAATTTTTTTTCCCGGGAACACAATTTTGTATGTGAATATATTTGCAAAGCGATATTACTTGATGTGTAATTTCAAATATTAGCAGCTACTTTCTTATTGTCTCAAAATTAGTAATTATAATAAATGCACACATGACATTAGACGTCAATTAATACCTGTTAATCACCTGTTCCTTATTTGAATAATGAAGTCGGCGGTTTATTTCTTATGACTATGGGTGGACGTTTGGTTGGTTCGGTTTATCCGATGGTGAAATTTGTCGAACCAAACTAAAACCAATAAAAGTAAAAACCAAACCAAACCAACCAAATTAAGTTTGGTTGGTTCGGTTGGTTATCCGATTAAACCGAACTAAAAATGTTTTATACTTTGTGTTTGGAATATTCACTAAAATTTGAAATAAATTATACTTATATGATTAGAGTATTATTATTTATAATTTTTATGCTTTCTATTATTAATTTTGACACATAGATGATGATTAAAATTTACTTAAATAGCTAAACTAATCTAAAATATTTATTATAATATTGATAATTTTGAAAATGTAGTAAAAGTTCGGTTAATTTGGTTAAACCGATAACCGAACTTAATATTTTTCTGGTCCGATTACAAACCGATTTAATTTCGAAACCGAACCAAACCGACCAAAATAAATTGGTTTGGTTGGTTTATTTGGTTTAATCGAATAATGCTCACCCCTACTTATGACTCATTGTAAATTGTAAAATCATAGGAAAAATAATCAAAAGTGAGAGATCACTCACCAAATCCACAAAATAGCCACAAATCAACAATCTCTAATTCCGGACAGTGAAGAACAGCGAAGAATGGTCTCCGTATTAATCCAATTGATGCAATATGCCCTTCGTCGATGTTGATCTTCAATCCTCGTTCACAAACCTATGAATTGAAATGGAATGGAGATGTATTTGATTGGGTCGGAGAATCACAGGCACCCACCCATATAAAGAAGTGAAGAGACTAAACAATTCTCTTTACCTATACCCTCTTGCTTATAGCCAACAGCCCATAACTTTAATGGGCTTCACTAATCAGCCCACTAATGACTAATTAGCCTGTCCAAAAAAAGCAACACTAAAATAGCTATTTCTACTAAACTGCTCAGCCAAATTCTTAATGTCTCCACTCTACAGAATTGGAAACGGCATTCCCGGTCCAATGAGATCGATCCCAGATCCTGATTCAATCCCGTTCAAAAGTTATCCCCTAAACAAAAATAATAAGGGCACAATGGTCACAAACAGGATTAATAAAAATCATGGATATGTATCGTATTCCCATGAACAACATATTAAAAGATGTGAATGGTTCATCCCTTGGAGAATTTAATTAAAATATTTTATGCTTCTTCGATACGTAAAAATGCAGGTCATTACATGTAGCCTGGTTAAATCAAGAGAGCGCTCTGTGCTCGGAAGCAGGTGGTGGTGGTCCTCATGGCCATTGAAACAGAGGATTGTAAGAAGATTATTATTTGAAAAGAAATCTACACAACCCAGAGTTATGCGGGGTTGGATGTATGGTAACTTCAAACTAATATAAAATTCTTAAACAGTGACATTTGGTCATAGTATTTCCGAGAGGAAAATGATTCATGTCAGCAAATCCATTATATATATATATATATATATATATATATATATATAAACACACACGAATGCAATTGAACCCGGGCCTTTATTTGTGGTTGTTCATTGTCCACAAACAAAAATACGTTATATACGGTGGTTAGCTCAATTCTCCAATTTACATATCTCTGTAGCCACGGCTTTAAATGAAAACTTAATGCTAGTTGGACTTAGACACAAATAAAGGAAAAAAAATGGACAATTTGAAATGTTTGTGGAGAGATTGGGATGGTTGCTCGAGATCTCAGCTGGTGAATGAGATGTTCAAAATGATTTCCTTGGTGGATCCTATGCGGAAATATCATAAATTTAGGTGATATAAATTGCGCATAGTATTTGTTCTTTTTTTAAATCTTAAATCGTATCATCATTTCGCCATGTGCAGAATACTTCGTCTTATCATTTTGCGATGCAAAATTTCTTTCGATTTCTCTGTTACTTTTTATCACATAGTCCTTCATTTTGTGACGGTTCTAGTTTCTACTAATCTAGTCTTCCTGTTTCTACTTTCTTGTATTTTAAATAAGGCACTTAAGCATATCCTCCTTGGGTCTGGCTATTCGCACCCCATTATTTGCTCTTCACCCCCTTTCATTTCCGAATTTGCCCTTTAACAGTGGATTACATAGTTTGTCTAATGTTGCAAAATGATTAAAAAATAATAATTTCAACTATATATATGAGTTCGATGCTAAATTGCAAGCTATAATTAAATTTAAAATCAGCATTGTACATGATTTTTATAAAAAATAGAAACTACAAATATTGATTAAAATTTTTAAAACAATTATTATAAATTCAAAAACTGTACTATCAATGATGTGTATCGTTATGCATTTTGAGATCGAGTATGTTAGCAATAACAGAAATTGCAAAGATCTAAAAAGTAAATAAATAAATCATTAATATAGATGATATTGTTCAAATAAATCGACGTTGAAATAATATGCAATAAGGGCATTTTTGGATTAAACGGGGTGGAAAGAGCAAATGATGAGGTGTATATTTTATTTTCTAGTTAGCGGGGGGCGAAGAGCAATTAACGGGGTGTTAATAGCCGCACCCATCCTCCTTTTGTCAATCATACGATTTCCTTTTCTTTATTTTATCATCACTTATAATTTTAGAAAAATGGCATGAAGTATAACTGTTATTATTTCTTTAATTTCAGCTCTTTTGATTATGTTAAGACAAGTCTCACATCGGAGAATTTATAAAATAAATTCTGTATAAACATTTAGAGTTCACTCTTCACATTATCAATTGGTTTTGTGATAATTTGGGATTCTCTAATACGCTACAGAGCCAAGTTTAATTCATGTGCACATAACTGTCATGCTTGGCCACATCACCCAATAAGATCCACGTGTTAGGCTCAGAATATGTCACACGTGCGGGGGCGTATTAAGACAAGTCTCACATCGGGGGTTTTATTAAATAAATTCTGTATAAATATTAAGCGTCAACCCTTCACATTGTCAACTAGTTTTGTGATAATTTGAGGTTCTCTAACATGGTATCGGAGCAAGATTTAATTCGTGTCGACATAACTGCCTCACTCCTCCACGTCAACCAATAAGATCCACGTATTAGGCTCAGAATATGCCACACATGCAGGAGCATGTTGAGATAAGTTCTACATCCGGGAATTTATAAAATAAATTCTATATAAATATCAAGAGTCACACTTCACATTGCTAATTGGTTTTGTGATAATTTGTAACGTCCCGGAATTTTTATGATTTAATAATTAACTTATTTAATTATTATAATATATTGGTTCGATAATTTAGATGGTTTGAATTTAAATATTTTGAATATTTAAATAAATATAATAATGTGATAATATATTTAATTTCTGAATATGTGAATTGGATAATATATGAGATCAAATTCAGTTTAGAATTTGACTATAATAACGAATATATTTATATACGACATTTGAACGTATTTATTTATAATATAACAGCGCGGTAGTTCGTAATATTACGTTTTCAACTTTAAATGAATATACAGAACCGTTTTAAGTCGGAATTCTGTGAAACAAGAAACGTTTGAATCTGTTGAGTTATATTTTTCTAATGAAAGAGAAAAATGGAGATTTCGTATTATAGATGGTGAGTTATGTCCAAATCAAATTTTCAAATAGTCGTTATGGAATCGTTTATAAACCATGATGATTATTTAATTATAATAAATTATTTATTTCGAATTTGGATAAGATTTTCTAGACGTATTTTTAGTTCGATTTATAGAATTTTTCTGTAATTTTTATTTTGGAAAATAAACAAATTTTCGTTTGAAGTATTTTGAGATTTCACAGAAAAAATTATCTTGTCTATTTTATTATATTTTTGGGATCGTGGCGTATTGTTCATCACAACAATATTTTTATTTTTGTCTGTAATGACTCGTACGTAAATGGAATTTTGCATAACAGGGTATGCTAAACTATAATATATATACTATATAAGTGTGGTGGTTATGTAGGACTTATTTGTTTTGAAAAAGTTGAAAGCTTGTTGGAGAATAATGTTTATATCATTACTACTTTGTTTTTTAGGCAAAAGCCTTTGTTTTATAAAGATAAAACACTTGCTTGAAAATGATCATTTTTCCATACAAATGATAATGATCACTTTTCCATACAAATGATGTGCATGACACACACGCAAACAATAAGAAAAAATTGGGCATAACCATTTTGCTCCCAGAATTCATACACGCATGCGCTCCAACGTTAATTCTCTACACCAAAAGAGTACATGTTTATCCGTACGAAAATTTAAGGTGACGTTTAAAATTACTTTGTTAGCGGTCTAGTAAGAGCAATCCAACAGTGTGAGGGAGAGCTGAAATGAGGAAGATAGGGTATGCAACGCACTTTCGCAGTATCGCGATGGGTGTGGGGAGACAACTGAAATGGCGATGCTCGCCATTTCCAATTTGGAGCGTGGACAGGTAAACGGTTTTATGAAAACCGTATATATGTTAAACGGTTTTCATAAAACCGTTTAACATATAAACAGTTTTATGAAAACCATTTAACGTATTTTTGGTTTTCATAAAACCCTTTTGTTTTATATGGTTTTGTGAGAACCGTATAAAACATGGAATTTAAAAAAAAAAATCCATTTTTTGATGTTTTATTTTAATATATTTAAATTAGTTTGTAAAGAAAAGCACAAATACTTTGTAAAGAATTAAAACCTGTCTATTTTCAAGTTTTCAAATTGGGTATTTAATGTTCGGATTTTGTTTGTGTATCAAACACTTACCGCAAAGTGCTATTTACCTTTTAGATATAGTTTTAAATATGTATACATATTTGAAAGCAATGCAAAAGAAGTTTGAATCTCATATATGCATTAGAAAAATATATATAAATTGCTTAAAACTAGTTAATTTTTTTTAATAACCCCACAAAACAGTACAACCAACATAGAAAACTAAAACTAGGATACAACAAGCCAGAAATAGCAACATAGAAATAGCAACATTACATCCAACATAGAAATCTAAAACTAGGATATGACAAGCCAGAAATAGCAACATAGAATTCGTATACAACTCCGAACTTCCTTCTTCTCCCTGATATCGTTACTTTTGAGCCCTCAAAATACTACGCTTTTTTGCTATAGCATACTCAAGGGCCTCTCCAGTCAAATGAGATACATCTCTTGCTAGATACTCCTCATCTTTTTCTTCCTTCAAACGTCTTTCACGTTTTTCTTTATAATCGGTTCTTTTGTTGAGAGTTGCAGTTCTAGCGGCATCTTGCTGTAGTTGCATCTCCGTGATCTGCAGCTTCTTATATTTATGTGTTTCACGGTCTTCTTTGTTGGAGACAGATGCAAGTGATATATCACTCAACAAAGAAGTTAGTCTATCACTAGATGTTTCCAAATCTGTTGTTTCCATATTTCTCAACAGTGCTCTCTTGCTTGATTTTATTCCTTCTGGCCTTGTTTCAACCTCACCATATAACATTCCCGAATTAGGAGTCACAGGACTACTATTATTCCCATCTGCGTCTGTAGCTACAGGACATTCAAATGAATTTCCCGGGAATGAATCCATCGAAAGTCTAGAAGCTACATTTCTTAAGTTAGAACCTTCGGTGTCTCCAAGATCTACAACATTTGTTTCACAAAGATTGGTCCAACGTGGACACAAAGAAAGAATTCCAATGCTTCATGAGCAATGAATTCACTTTTACAAGTGTCACGATAGATGGTATCGTAATCCTCCTTTAGATCTCTGAATGTTTGACCTCTTCTAAGCGAATCCCTCCTTAGTGCTTTTATCCCTTTGTACTTGGTACACATAGTATTCAAATTATACCATGCAGTCTTTGTGCTGTCAACTGATCTTCGTGTTACGCATTCAGGATCTCCATTGTATAGATCATTAACCCAGAGGTAGAAAAATTTACCACCAGAACGGCCTTCTGGAATGACAGATGCGTTTACCCATGCACTGGCTAGTACTTTATAGTCAGCTGCTCTCCATATTTTACCAGCAGCTACAGTTTTTCCCATGCTACTTTGATTATGAGTTTCTTTTGTCTTTCGCTTGGTGTAAGACTGTTTGGCCTTGGTTTGTCCTTTGTCAGGTACTGGGGTCGGAGAAGCCACCTCTTGGTGTACGTTTTGATTAAGATTAATGGATTGTGACCCAAAGTAGTTGTTGGTTTGAGGAAGTTGGCCATGTATGTTACCGTACTGCCGAGTGAGGTTTAAGTGGTGGAGCTACTGTCTTTGTTAGGAAGTTAGAAAAGGGGGTGGAATCATTGATGGGCCTTCAGCTTGAGATAATAAACTAGTAAAATTACCAATGTTATCATCGGTATAGCCAGAGAAATTGTTGTTGTTGGAATCAGCCATTGCTGTTTGTATAGAATTGGAATTGTTTGTGAGTATGAAGAAAACTGCATCCCATACCACATATTTATGAAGACAAAGGACGCAAGTAGACTTGATCATTACAATAAGCCGTTCAATGTTCTGCAATGTGTTTTCCAATCAACTGTAGAAACAAGGGCAAGTGTAATTGCCTTGACCTTGTAAAGTTGTTTAATCAAATCAACTTTAATGATTCCCTTGAACGATACGACATGCTTTATTAGTATAAGTATGCGTAATGTTTATACCTCTTGGTTGTTGTGCCTGAATTGGGAGTGCTCTTAATGACAAAGCTGTTTAATTTTACTTTAACGATTCCCCAGAAGGGTGTAAGATGCTTTACTTTATTGATTCTCTTGAAAGTTGCGACATGCTTTATTGGTATAAGTGCGCATGCTGTTTATATCACTTGGTTGTTGTGCCTGAATAGGAAGATGCTTTACTTTACTTGATTGTTGTGCCTAAGATGTAACTTTTATGCCTATATTAAACATTGTAATTTTTGTTTGACTACACACTTCAAAATGGCAAATGAAAACTGGACTGCTTCATATTACATTGTTTTGATAAAGGCTTACATTGAAGCTACATATGGAAGAAGAGGTAGATCAAGATTTTTGGGCAACCCTCAATGAAAAATACAACAATCATACTGGTTATAGAATACAGAGGACCAACTTAGCCACCAGAAGTGCATTCTGCTTATTTACTACTGATTGTATGAATTACCGCAAAGTAGTTGATGAGGTAAAAAGGATGATGAATTTCAACTGAAACGGCCGACGTACGACTCACTCTATCATTTCAAATACCATTCGAACTTCGTCGGTCACGAAGCGTACGGGTTATGATACAATCATATTATACAGTTTGAGTAGTATATCATTATATTATGTGTCGTATTCAATATGTATCTTTTGGTTTATTTATTTGGAAAGTTGGGATGTATCCGTAGAGTTTAATTTAAATTCATTGCTATATTATGTGTCGTATTCAACTGAAATGACCAGTCTGCGAACATTAAAAGTCGTGCTCTATGAACATTAAAAGTCGTGCTCTAGTGTTCTAGTGAATTATGAATTTAAATTTCAGGTCGTCCTCTAGTGAATTGTGAATATTGTAAATATCTTGCTGAAAAAAAAGAGTTAAGGAGTTAAAAATTTTGGGTCGTCCTCTAGTGAATTGTGAATATTGGCTACAACAGAAAATAGAAATGTGATATATTTAAATGACATAAAACAATACAATCATGGAGTACTACAACGTTATAATAGTTCAATTAAGGAGTTATAAATTTTGGGTCATCCTCTAGTGAGTTTTGAATATTAGCTACAACTGAAAATAGAAATAAGATATATTTGAAGTACATAAAACAATACAATCATCGAGTATTACAACGTTACAATAGTTCAACAAATGCATAAACTACATCTAAGCGTTCCCTTTCAGAGGCCATAAATGTTTAACTAGGTCATCTTGCAGTTTACTATACCTCCCTAGATCTAATTTTACGCAGGTGGCTCAGAAATACCTCAGGAGTCATTGGATTTCTATCAGCAACAACAGTTGCGGTGTTATCTGGATCATATCCCAAATAAGATGGAAATTTTCCTCTTTCTTCTTCAGTGATCAGGTTATGCATTGTAATATAAGCACGCATAATGTTGCTCAAAACCTATGGCTTAAACAATTTAACAGGGTTTTTAACAATGGCAAACCTTGCTTGGAGAACTCCAAATGCACGTTCTACGTCTTTTCTCGCTGCCACTTGCCTTTTAGCATAATATTTCTCTTTATCTGTTTCAGGAGCTGAAATAGTTTTGACAAGAGTACCCCAAGAAGGATACATGCCATCTGCTAAATAATACCCATGTCATACGTATTTCCTTCAATATTAAAATCACATGCAGGTGCTTTTCCATGTGTAAGGCTCTTAAACAAATGTTGATTGGTGAAGTACCTTAATACCGTTCATTGAACCAGGACATCTGATAAATGCATGCCAAAACCATAGATCATGTGAAGCAACAACTTCAAGTATAATTGTCGCTTTGGTGTAATGTCCAATAAATTGACCGTGCCCTACTGTGGGATAGTTTTTCTATTCCCAATGCATACAGTCTAGGCTGCATAAAATGCTGGGAAATCCTCTTTTGGCTCCTAACCTTTTCAATTTGTTGACATCGCTTTGCATTGGAGCACGTAGATACTCCTCACCATACAATTCAATTATGGCTACACAAAAACTTTCAAGACTTAAGGTAATAGTACTCTCACCCATTCAGACAACCTCATCAAACGCATCTGATGTTATCCCATAAGCTATTACACGTAATGCACCTATAATTTTTTGGTATGGTGAACATCCTAAAGTACCAACACTATTACGTTTTTGAACAAAATAATTATCATGTTCAACAACTCCATTGAAAATGCACATAAACATATTCTTACTCATACGAAAACGACGTCGAAATTCGTCAGGACCATACGTACAAGGGGTGTTGAAATAATCTTTAAGTAATCTTGCAGTACCTCCTTTATGATCCCGCATCTTCCGTCTGTCTGCAAGACCGAACACACTGCTTCCTCGAGTACCGCTAGATGATCCTTCTGTTATGAATTGGTTAATCTTTAATTGTTAAAGGGCAACAACTTGCATCATAATCTCTAACTCATCGCTATTGGTCGTGCTATCCGAAGAAAACTGAAGATATTTTGTACGCCCCAACAAATCATCGCCTTCGTCAGAGTCGGAATCAATATCCTCCGGACCATTTTGGCTCAAGTAATTTGAATCGTCATTTTGCACATCTAATTCGTAAACAACATCGTTGTTGTAGACATTATGAGACATTTTTGTATTATGAATCTAAACGTGCACACCAGAAGTGTTTTTATAGCTTCTTCAATCCGCAGTTGCAACAACTATAAGAATATTGTATACAAATATATTTGTCAACAGCTATAAATTCAAACAAAATTTTAATATTCTGCAATGGCTTTAATTTTGAACTATATTTTACTATTCGACAACGGTTATAAGTTTAAACTAAATTTTAATATTCGACAATGGCTTTATACATATGTTATATTTTAATATTCCCCGAACGGCTCTATATATATAACGTATAGTTTTATATCCGATAACGACCATATAGTTATAACTTATTTTTATATCCGTTAATGCTAAAAATAAGTTAATTTTAATTTAATTTTCATTAAAACGTCTTGACAATTGTACAGACTAATTTTTTCCCTGGCATTTGCTGGAACGGTGGAGGGAATTCACGATCCAATCAATGGATCGACGCTCAAAAAATGGGGAGCTGTTGGGAATGCTCTAAGTAAAGAAGAGTTGCGTTCTTCAGCAATTTTAAAGACAAATAATATTATATTATTAGTTCCACGTAGGTAGGCCGTAATATACAAACATATAACATGCATTTTAAAACAAAGAAAAGATATTTTTTTTATAACATGCATACCCATCTTTTCAAACAATACCTTTACCCCTAAGTTAAGTAATAATATAAAAATATAATACACCATATCTTTCACATGCCCACTTCCTTTCATGCATGCCTAAGGTGTAGCTGTCCTATGCTATATGTTTACTTAAGGGTTAAGTATCCTTCTATATAAATAAACAGGCAAACCCATTCACTCAATTTTCCGTTCTTCTCCTGTAAACTTCATTCTTTCAAAGCAAACCAAGACTTTTCTGGTGTTCGAAACTCAGCAGCAAGGCGTGAGTGAAATGTGTTCATATAGCACACGTGAACAAAAAGGAAACAAATAGTTTGAGGACGCGGTTCCAGTTTGTTCATGAGGAAGGAGGGATACATATGCAGTCGTGTTCAAGTTGGATCAGATGGGCATGAAGATGCAAGGTAGGGTAAGTGAAATAAGGGTGCAGAAATGGTTGTAAAATGAGCAGGGGCATCGATTCAGGCGTGCTCCGGCAAGCCAGGGGACACGGAGGATCAGTAAGGGTGTTCACGATTTACAGGGGGATACAGTAGAGGGAGTGGAGAACGAAATAGGGAGTTTGCTACATCTATGGGTGGGCGTTGCTGGGGCAGGTAAACAGTAGGAATAATGGTGATTTTTCCATGAAAATATTGAGGAAGTATGGAGTTTAAATAATGCAGATGTGGGTATAAAGAAGAGGAGCAGGTTACAGAATTATTTATGGAAGAATAAGGTTTTAACGCGCGGGTTGGGGTTCTTAGTATGGGTATGGGCCGTATTAAATTACGATAAAGCCTACAGAATGAAAAGAAAAGTGTACAGTAAAAATGGATTTAAGGGAGTTTAGGCGTGTAAGGGAAATAAGAAATGAAATGGAACGGTTGGCTGTAGGCTAGCAAAGGAGTAAAGGAGCAGCGGCGCAAGTAAATTGATTGGGAAGAAGATATTAAAAAATGGGATTTGCGGTAATAGCATTAAAACATGATTAAAAGTTATTTATTAGTCAAAATATTTATCGTCAAGAACATTTAATTAAATCAAGTCTTGTAACATCAATATATCGTTCATTCGTGAGCAGAACGGAATGCAAACGGATCCATTGGGATCAAAATGACGAGATCTACATTGTGAAACTGATTTCGCGGAGAAAAAAGCTATTGGAATTCCTTGATAAAATCAAACGCTTATTTGATATTAAAACAAAACCAAAGCAGAGCCGTCAACTACGACCAAGGTGAGTATGCTCACTATCTCTGTCCAGTTTATAATATTATCAACATTATTTCGTATCATAAATAATGATTAAATGTTGTGTGATGGTTGTTTGGATGATCTGCTAATTAATTGGTTGGAATAATTAATTGTTTTGATTTGAAAGTAATAACTTGTTTTAATTATAATAAAACAAGTAGTTTGATTTATTAACGATATTAATAAATGGGATAAAATAATTGTCTGTTGAATAATAATTATTACACAATCCGTGAAGGTCAATTCAAAAATAAGTCATGGAAAGGGAAATCGTTGAATTTATTTCGAGGTTCGAAATGTGAATATGAATTGAATAAATCCATAAGAATTTATAATTATAATTCGATGATGTCGAATGTTTTAAAAATAAACTATCTTTGAAAATTATGTATTATATAATTTAGAATTTGATAAGATAATTAATATTCGATTTAAAACTGATAGTTACAATCGAATGTAAAATCGAATTAGAATTATAAACTAATTTCAATAAAATAGACTATAAGGTTGATGTGCAAAAGAGATTTGGTAATGAAGTTCCAAAATAACGCGATAACTAGATTTTTACCTGTAATTGTATTTATAAAAATAAATCAAGATTTGATTTGATAAAATGAGTCCAGTTTCTATAAAGG
This sequence comes from Allium sativum, assembly GCA_030737875.1. NCBI lineage: Eukaryota > Viridiplantae > Streptophyta > Magnoliopsida > Asparagales > Amaryllidaceae > Allium > Allium sativum. Next base: position 731,559,934 of record CM060922.1, on the reverse strand, counting down.
GATGTTATTTACGATTTAAAATGAATAACGATTTAGAAGCAAACACTTTGCAGATTAAATGGGTTATAAAAGGAAATTGATAAATATTTGAAGTGAAAATTTCAAACATGAATTTAGAAATTAAGTTAACCCGAAACGGTAAGTTTATTCTGACGTTCGGAACTTTGTTTGAATAGAGAGTATTCAAAAGAGAGATATGTTGGAATTCGATTTTATCGAATTTAGGAAAGTACCATTTACTTTTCGGTTATAATCAAGATTTATTTATTTATCTAATTAATTAATTATGTATTTATTTAAATAAAAGTTATATTTTGAAATTAAATATTTCAAAAGCAGAGATTATAACGTTATCGTTATAATTAAAGATTTCCGTAAAGAAGTGGATTCATAAATGGAATGGAGAGTTGTGTAAACAGTTTTGTAAATAAGAAATTGTCAATATGGAATCATTTTTCCTGAATCATGAGAGACTAAACGGGTTTAAGAAATATGGAAAATGGGAGATTAAGGAATGAATAAATTAAATGATAAATTAATTTAAAGGGGCTGAATGTTGATTAATGATTGATCAGTGTAATTTCCATTTGGAAATACGACTGTTATTTGTATGTATGTTTCCTTTGATAGTTAAATAACCGGCTATCGAAGTTTTAACCCTTTTTTCGTTGTTAATACGGAGAGACCGGGATCAGATTTATTATCTAAAAATCACTCTGTATGGGCATTAGCGTTGCGAATCAAATACGTTGAAGACGATTGAAGATACAGAGATTATGCAAGGGCTGTTTTGCGAGTCTTAGGTAGAAATTGCCTAAGATGGATTTACGGAATAGTGCCTTCAGTTTGTCCAGTCCTAGGACAACGTGTGTAATGACCCGCACTTTCAACGGTATAATAATTAACTTATTTAATTATATAAATAGTGGTTTAGAATTCAAATGGTCGTTGAATTAATTAATGGTGAATATTTAATTAAAATAATAAATTAAAAAATATATTTAATTCTGAAATAATCAGAATTGGCTGAAATGGCGATATGGTGTGAACTGGATCATCTGTGATATTTTATTCAGTTTAGAATTGAATTTGAATAACGAATATATTATATAAACGACAGTTTGAACGTAGAGTTATAATATAATTAAAATCGAGCTCGAAATGGCGCTGCAGTTCTTAAATTGGCGATTCGAACTTCAACTGAATGTACATGATTCGTTTTAAGCCGGATTTCTATGAAACAAGAAACGTGTGGAGCTGGTGGAGTATATCTTTCTAGTGGAAGAGAAAAATCGGGATTTCGTCGTGTAGATTTTGATTTACGTCCAAATCAAATTTTAGAAAAGTCGCTGTGGAATTCCTTTATAATTTATAAAGGAATTATTTATATTTTAAAAAGGAATTTCAATATAAATTGAATATCGGGTTGACCCAGATTTGAAATATCAAGTTAGAAATTCATATAGAAATATTCTAGAGCTATATGGTATTCCACTGTGAATATATACGATAATATTTATTTATAAATATTTAATTTAATTATATTTATATATTTAAATGGGTTATTTAGGACTTTAAAAATAGCCACTTTTGCAAACGAAGTCGGAATTCGACGAAACTAATTTTGTTGGATCCGCAATGTCAAATAGATGTTAGATTTCCAGTTTCGTGATTTTTAGAGTCATTGTGTGGTCGTACGGATTTTTAGAATGAGAAACAGTCAGTATTTCGACGGTTAAAAATACCTTGTGTGAGCATTCGAAGTCGGAATTCGACGAAACCAGTTTCTTTGGGACCGTAATGTCGAACTGTAGCTGCATGTCGAGTTTGGTGATTTTTAGGTATCGTATGTAGTCGCAGGGATTTTTAAGGACTCAGGACGAGTATAAAATCACGAAAATAAAATATAAAAATCAAATTTAAAATATCCTAAGATTTTCTGTGGACCACATGAAGGCCACGCGACCACCTCCCACAGCCACGAATCCTACCAACCCAAACACCCTATATAAGGACCGTATGAAACCTAACAGTAAAGTTAGAAAAATCCAAACAATGAAAAGAAAAATCTGAAAATCCCCAAACAAATTCCTGTGAACTCGCATCTTGTTTCTCTTCACAGAGATATACTTTTCGTTGGGTTCGAACACCCCATTCGTTCGCTGGTGGGTGAGCAGAAAACTAGGGTTGGTGATTCCTCTCGATACGAGGTGCTTTGGTTCGATTCAGTGTTAGTTTTGGGGTTTTTGGTTAAAACCGCACTTGCGTGGTCATTTTGGGGGTGTTCGGTTGAAAAAATGTCGAGGTGGTCCATGGATTGGTACGTAGGTCTGAGGACCACACGGAGGAAGGTGAGTGCGAGCAGATTAAGGAGGTGATGAGGGCAAAGTACTCGAGTAGAGAAGGAAAAGGATGCGGTCGGTTGGTTGAACGATGGTGTGAGGAGAGTGGAAATCGGAGTTGAAAATCAGAAATGGCTGAAGGAGGAGCAACCACGTTCTAGCAATTTGAGGAAGACGGGTTCCCTTTCTCTACGGGTTTGGGCTGATAATAGGAGGGGTGAGGCCCAACTTTTAATTCAATTAAGTTTTGTTTTAAATTTTCATATATGTAAATCCTTTAATTTATGTAACTTGATCATACGTTATCAGAATTTCAAACCGTCAGATACGTTGGGAACGTATGGACGGACACTACACGATGGAACTGATTGGAAGTCCATCAGAGCTCGTCACAATTTATCGCAAAATAAATTGTCCGTCTGTATCAAGCGATGGTTATCGTTATTAACGATGATCGTCCAATGTGAGTAAATCTCACTAACTCTGAACAGTTATAATTTCATGTTGTACTCTTAGAACTATTAAATATTGGCTGATTGACTGTGTGTTGACCGTTTGATTGAACTGCTAGTCAGTTAGTTGAATTTCTATATTGAATCTGTTTAACAGAATATATCATATGGAACTGAAAGTAATGTTGATTTTATTGTGTAACATCTGTGGATGTAGGGAAATAGGTTGGAGGAATCCAACTGGATTCCTCAACATTTATTTTACTGTTTTCATATATTGTGATATATGATGTGGTATATAATCTGTTGATGATTTTGTATGGTTGGATGTTATTGATCACTGTGTTTGGTATTTTAAATACCGTGGAAAATACTGGAATGTTGTAAAGGAGATTTTCAAATGTTATGTTGAAAAGAAATATTTATAAAATCAAAAGATTTTATAAAAAGAAATATTTACTTGCTAAATAAATATTTGGGAAAAGGATTTTGTTAAAGGAAATATATTTGTAAAACAAACATAAAGGAAAATATTTGTAAAACAAATAGAAGGGAAATAGATTTGTAAATTAAATATAAAAAGGGAATATTTGTAAAACATTTACAAATAGAAATAAAAAGAAAATATTTGTAGAACATGTACAAATAGATTACAAAAGAGATATTTATTTGTTAAAATAAATAGAAATCAAAGGAGATATTTATTTGTTTAAAATAAATAGAGTATAAAGGAGATATTTGCTTGTTAAAATAAATAGAGTATAAAGGAGATATTTGCTTGTTAAAATAAATAGAGTATAAAGGAGATATTTGTTTGTTAAAATAAATAGATTATAAAGGAGATATTTACTTGTTAGAATAAATAGAATTAAAAGAGTTAATCGAATATAGTATTCGAATAGAGTTAAAAGAGTTAACCAGTTAGAGTTAATCAGTTAGGGTTAACCAGTTAGAGTAAAACCATTAGGGTTAATCAGTTAGAGTTAAACCAGTTAGAGTTAATCAGTTAGAGTTAAACCAGTTAGAGTTAATCAGTTAGAGTTAATCAGTTAGAGTTAAACCAGTTAGAGTTAATCATTTAGAGTTAAATCGAACTAGATTTATTCAAATGGAGTTAATCGAATTTAGTTTATTCGAATAGAGTTGAAATGAGTTAATCGAATTTAGTTATTCGAAGAAGTGAATCGAATCAGAGATATTCGAAGTGAGATAATCGAATAGTAGATATTCGAAGTGAGATAATTGAATAGTAGATATTCGAAGTGAGATAATCGAATCAGAGATATTCGAAGTGAGATAATCGAATCAGAAATATTCGAAGTGAGTTGATCGAATCTAGTTATTCGACAGGAGTTAAATCGAAGAAGATTTATTCGAAGAAAGAGTTTTTCGAATAAAAGTATTCGAAAGTAAGCAAATCGAATATAAGTTATTCGAATAAGAATTAATCCAGTAAGAGTTATTAGGTTGGAGTTATTCAAATAAGAGTTATAGATTAGAGTTAACCGAATAGGAGTAAATAAATTAGTTGTCGTTATATTATTCGAGTTAGGAAATAAAAGTCATATTAAAGATAATATATTTCGGATGCAGGAGATTATAACACCATTGTTATAATCACGTAAACTTGTAAAAGAAGGGGTTGGTAAATAGAATCCGAGGGTTCATAAGGAAGTGTTAAAAGGTTAAAAGAAGAACTTACCCTATTTCGAGATTTGAAATGTTGTTCAGTTAAGGTCTGAGAGGTAGTTATACCCCAACTTGATTGACTTCGTTATTAATTTGGAAATGGTTAAGGTTCGAGAGTGAAAGTGGTTAAGTGATTTTAGTAAATAAGTATAGTTGTTTGAGTTATCGTCGCGATGTTGATTTAAACATCTGTTTAAATCCAAGTAAAGAAGATTTGGAAATGTTTTCCAAATAGAATCAGAAACGTAAGCAAATATTGAAATTGGAAACATGAATTAGAAAAGGAAGTGTTCATGTATAAAGAGTTAAGAAATGGAGTTAAGCTAAATCAGAATTTGACTGGAGACTTGTTAAGTTGAATGGTTTCCTAAGTGTCTATCTGATGTTGGTTTCGACCTTCGGGATTGGTACTTAGGGAATTGTTCTTATACTAGTTTACAATCAGAGACTGATAGTTGTAGAAGAATAGTGATACGTAAATAAGTTATGGAAATGTTTTCCAGCGTTAATGTAATGACCCGGATTCTTATGGGTTAATTTTAAATATTTAATACAGATTTAAATATTGGGTGGATAATATAAATGGAATTTTATATTAAGTTATTAATTTAATAATCAATTTCGATTTAATATCGTATATATTAAATTATCAAAATAAGGAATCAGGGAATAACTGAATTCGAAGTTAAAACTGATTTGAAAACAGTTCAGATAATCAACACAAACTTTTGTTTGAATTAGAATAATAATATTAAATTATTATCGAAGAATTTAAATGGTTCGAAATTTAATTTATATCAATTTAAATTAATATCTGTTCCGGATGATCGAACTGGACTTCGATACTTATCCCAGTGGGTTCAGAATAGTGGTTTTACCCTAGAATTGACAGTTGTTGGGTTCAAAAAGGAGTTCGGCATTATGGGTATTTAATTTAAAGGATACCGGTTCAATTCAAAGGAAAATAAATAAATCAATAAAATAACAGGTCCCTTATTAAATCATGTACCCCTTTCTCCTCCACAAATTAAAAACAACCGTGGTCTCCTTATAGTCCACAAACAAAACATGTCGTGCTCTCTTTTACTCCACAAAATCGAATGGCTATTTTCCCCTTTAAAACCGCACCTCCATTTCATTTCTTCAGAAAGCAAAACAAAACCGAAAACAACAAAAATCGAATAAGGAAATCGCAATACAATCTGAAGCTCGAACCAATTATAAATCCTCCAAATAGGTGCGCGCTCGAGATTAGGGAGTATGGAGATTCGTACAAAGACAACGATGTCAAGGGCGCAATGATAGTTCGAAGGTGATTATCGTGGAATCGTCCTGAGATTTGCAGAAGGGATTCATTAGGGAGGGTGCGAATCGGTCATGGCGACTTCAAGAAGATCAACGTTGAAAGCCGATAAACTTTTGGTCACGATGGATGCAAATGGGAAGGTGCGATTTTACTGAATGATGTGGGAGTTCGATTCTTATTCGTTGCTGATGGTGATTAGTAATGGCGATGGTCGAGGTCTTGGTCAACGCAGTTTTTGGGGTGGATGAGACAACGCTGTAATAACATTCGAAGGGGATGCAGGATTTCAATGTCGCAATGGGGGTCTGAACAGTGAATGCCGGTGGTGGTCTGCAGTTGGTCAATATAGGTCCAGATGCGGCAATGAAGAAGCACCAGTGATGCACATCAACCGTTTGATGAAATGCCAGAATGAATGGTTGAAATATAAGGGCTGATTTCAGTTTTGGAAGGGGTTCGACTGTTTGTTTTGCTACAGTTTCAGTTTGAGGTAGTGGAGGTGTTAAAGCAGATCGGAGAAAACATGAGCATGATGGGAAGCAGTGTAGTGTAAGCGACTTTTGAGTATAAAAGGATTAGTGGTGGTGAATGAGATTTTGTCGGGATAGATTCGAGTGTTTAGAGATAAAGATTTGACTATGGGTTAGCAACAGATAAGGTAATTATTTAATCTAGTAACTAAAATTTTAATTTCATTTAAATTGGTCGATATTTTTAATAATGAATGTCATATTAAAGGTATACAAGATTTTATGAAACATAGTCAACCGAGTGGTTCATAGCAGAGAATCACATAATCAGGAATTAAAATTTGATATCAGAATGGATCGATCTAAAAGTCACGGTGAGTAAATCTCACTCACCTTAATTAAAATTATTTTTATGTCGTTAAAAATAATTGTTGTTGTTTATTTGGATTTTCCTGGTTGCTTTAAATATATTAGTTATTTAGGTTGACTATTATATATATATATATTGGGTTGATGATTGGATTGTTCCCGCAGTCTCATTAGCGGATGCCCGCAGTTTCATAGCGGATGATTTCCCTATGCGCCCCACAAATATATATTAGTGGATGACCTTCTATACCGCGATATTCTGCCGCGAAGCAGAATGGGTATTATTTATGTGCTAACGTCTGGGGATGCAGGAAAACAGGTTGGAGGAATCCAACAGGATTTCCCAAAAATATTATTATCTGTTTGTTCATATATACTGTCATATATGATGTGTTAGAAATCCCGTGATTTGATAACTTACTGTTTGGGGTATTTAAATATCACTGGGGCTTGAATATTGATTTATAAAAATATCGAAAAAGGATAATTGAGATTTAAAAAGGGAATTCTATTTTTTTTAAATAGAATTTGAATTTTTAATGAACTATAGAAAATATTAACTTGTTTTGAATATATATAAAACGAGTATTGAATTTATAAACTCTGTTTATAAATAAAAATGTGGGATTTGAATTGAATTTATAAACTCTGTTTATAAATAAAAATGTGGGATTTGAATTGAATTTATAAACTCTGTTTATAAATAAAAATGTGGGATTTGAATTGAATTTATAAACTCTGTTTATAAATAAAAATGTGGGATTTGAATTGAATTTATAAACTCTGTTTATAAATTAAAATGTGGGATTTGAATTGAATTTATAAACTTTGTTTATAAATATATAATGTGGGATTTGAATTGAATTTATAAACTCTGTTTATAAATAAAAATGTGGGATTTGAATTGAATTTATAAACTCTGTTTATAAATTAAAATGTGGGATTTGAATTGAATTTATAAACTCTGTTTATAAATTAAAATGTGGGATTTGAATTGAATTTATAAACTTTGTTTATAAATATATAGTGTGGGATTTTAAGTGAAGTTATAAACATTGTTTATAAATAATGCATAGAATTGAATTTGAAATTTGAATATAGAAGATTCAAATAGAATTGAAATGAAATTTAAATAAAGAAAATTCAAATAGATTTGAATATAGGATTTGAATATAGAATTTGAATAAAGAGAATAAAGAGAATTCAAATAGAATTGAATATGGAATTTGAAAGAGAATTCAAATAGAATTGAATTGGAATTTGAATATAGAAGTCGATAAGGAAACGAGCTTAAAAATAGAATTAGATTTGGTTTATAAGTAAGTTAAAATATATTTGAACATGTTATACTCAAATGTGAAGGTGAAATAGGAAAACCAATAATTTGCAAATCAACTAACGAACTAAGTTAAAACGATTGGATTAAGTTGAAATGAAGTAGAAATGTATGGATATACATGAGACAGGTTTGGAATAAAGTATAGAAGTGAAATAGATAGAGTGCTCGACAAGAAGGTACGTATTTAATTCATATATGAGATTTTATGCGCCGTATCGGCAAGCCGCTTGACCTTTTCTTTTTCTTTTGGATTGGTGAGGGCCATGGGAGGCTATTTGAAATATCCCGATGCTCCCGGTACAAAGGAGGTTATGGCAAATTTTTCCGGAAATTTAAAGAATTAGAATATTTTAAAGAAATTTGATAACTAGAATCTATATATCAATATGTATAGAAGTCGATAAGAAAACAAACTAAAGAATAGAATAGTAAAATCATAAAGGAAGACTAGGAATAAAATCCCGTAAGAATAGAAAGAGAAAGCGTATACGTGTTTAAAAGTGAATAAGTAGTTGTATGGTATTGATTATTCGAGTAAGTAGTCATATCTGTTTTGACGTTATAAATGTTATTCAGTCAAGGTCTGAGAGGTAGTTATACCCCAACTTGATTGATTTCATTATTGAAAAATAAATAGTAAGATTTCAGGCTCGAAAATCAATGTTGGATAAGAGTTAGTTGAATATAGTATTTGGGTTGTTGTAACGATGTTTTATACAACATCCGTTTTAATCCAAATAAGTGTAAGCTTGGAAATATAATAAAGAATATTTCCTAAGTATAGAAATAAACGAGATCGGAAAAGAGATAAGTAATTGGAATATTTTCCAATTATAAATAGCATATATTTTCTAAAGTTTAGAAAATAAAGGAAGGCGATATTCGGAAATGTTTTCCAAATAACGTAAAAGGCCAATATGGTTATTGAAAATATTTGGTTAACAAATATTGATAAAGAAATAGAGAAGTGATTTAATTAATGGAATATTAATTAAGGGCTCTGTGATTGTTTGATAATTGGATGAACACTTGTTTTCTTCGATAGTTAAATCATCGACTATCGAAACACTTGTTTTTATTCGATAGTTAAATCACAGACTATCGAAGTTTTTTACCATCGTTGTCAATATGGAGAGACCGGTTGGATTATTATCCAAAGAACCACTCTGTATTGGCATAAGCGTTGCGAATCATATATGCTAAAGAAAATTGAAGACGGAGTAAAGTGCAAGGGCTATTGTATAAGTCCTAGATAACAGCGCCTAAGATGGATGTACTGAATAGTGCCTTCGGTTCATCTTGTTCCTGGATGACTTGTATGGATGAATGTCTGACAGAGTATTTCCAGAAAGGTCACGTACATTGATTTCTTCAACCGTACCAAGAGTGGAAGCGTAGCTGACATGTAATGTACTGTTGTAGACGTCAATTAGTGATTTTCGATGGATCTGACAATGTGGCATTCGAAGTGAATCTGATGTGATGATAAAGCGTAACCTCAAGCCTCATCAACCGGTAAATGACAGAAATCGGGCAGGCAACATGGCTATGTAGGTCGCACCTATTAGGGTGTATAATCACCTAATCTAGAGTTTCATTTACTTCTAAAAATCTATTGTTGATGCTGTCCCATTCGGGAAACGGTTGCTGATCCCAACCGTTGGTGATATACATTCAATACACTCAAGCGAAATGAGTGGTCGGTCATGTGTGGCTGAGTTGCAAGATGTTCTTGTTGAACTCGGTGTATTCTCCTCTAGAGATATACCAACGGAAGGTGGTTCCATACTTTGTCATAGTTGGAAATCAAATATCCAATAAGTGCCCGCGGTTTATGATTGTATATTATATATGTGGAACTTGAGATGCAAACGTTCCACTAGATTGTTATCTACTTGATTTAGACATTATTATAATATCAAAAGAGTTTTGATATAAAGATTATCATTCCTTTCAAAAGGATTCTGAAAGTTAAATCAAGTGTTTGGATTCTCATAAGGGAAAAACCCGTTCCGTGTTATACGGCGTGGTCTTATGAGGTATCATTTAGTTTTCCGAAACTGTTTAAAACTGTTTACTCATACCAGTCCCATGACTGACCCGGAGTTTATTTTGTTTTGTTCTACCTAAACTCTTGGGTGCCTAAATTTATACGGGCAGTCAATTAGTTCAGGATTTTACAGATCTATCTAAAGGAGCTTGGAGCAGGAGGCTTCAACGTTAGTTATATAGAGTTTTGTTCCGCTATGTTGTAAGTGTTGTACTCTGATAAGTGTATGTTATACAGTTGAATTTTGTATTTCAAAAGATATGATATATTATATTTTGTTCCGCTGCGATGTGAGATTCTGTGTTGTTATTGCTGTTCTTCTTCTACCTTTTTCTTCTAAAAAAAATGATTCGTATTTTCATGATATTTGGGTTGGACGTATGATGTATATAGTCAACTTAGGTATTACGGATTTGCGGGCCATTACAATGGTATCAGAGCTTAGGTTGAGCGAATATCTAGGCTTGTGTGGCATGTGCTCATTAGAGGTAGGGTCAGTAGCACCCTAGAATGAATTGAGTGTGTATATATACGAGAGAGCGTATTTGTTATTTGGTATAAAAACCGTTTTATATTGTGTTGACTAGTCTGTGGAGTGAATTATGAATTCTGATCGAATCGTGGGACGCCACGATGTCGATAGGAGTTTATAAACACTTGAACAGAAGATTGGACACGATATTGTTTTTAAATAGTTGAGTTGATTGTTAAGATTATAATCAAATTAGATTATAAAACAGAAATAGTTATATATAACCAATAGAATTTGTATAAGAATGAAATATATACAAATGAGATGAATTAAAATTGAATTCAAACAAGAATTCAGAATTTAAAATCCTGGGAGTTTGGAAAATATTTTTCTAAATGGAGTTTGAAAGAAATATAGCACTGAACTCACTTCAGTGGCTGGAAAATAATTCTGATGATGATCGCAACCTCATCAGTGTTCATTTTCGAGTTTCTAAGTGATGGATTGCTACCTTAGAAAAGTTTTTGATGGAAATTTGTTTGAAAAGAAAACAAGTTGTTTAAAAATTCAAATGTTTTGAATTTGAGATGGATATAAATATATGTATATATTTATATTACTTCAAAGGAGTTTTGAAATAAAACCCTGGGAATTTGAATGATTGAAACTAAATTTAACTTAAGTAAGTTAAATGGATCGAAATGAATAAATTGAGTAAAATCAATGTGAATGAAATATGAATTAGGTGTGAATAAAGGAAAAACCAAAAGAGTTAAAAAGAAAATATATTTGTAAAATAAATATAAAGGAAATATATTTGTAAAACAAATACAAAGGAAGTTATGTGCAAACAAATAGAAGGAGAAATATTTGTAAAAACATTTACAAATAGAATTTAAAAGGAAATATTTGTAAAACATTTACAAATAGATTAAATGGAAATATTTATTTATAGAAAATAAATAGAATGTTATAGATGAGATATTTATTTGTTAAATAAATAGAATTTAATCAAAGGAATATTTAGAAGATGAATAGAAAATGGAAATCTGTTTTTAACAGATAAATAGAAAAGATTAATTTATAAATAATAGTTTATAAATTAAATTAAATATTTATCATTCGATAAATGGAATATATAAGTCTGAACTTATATAGAGAAGAGATATTGGTTTTTAACACCGATAGTTTTAAATAGAAGGGGTACACAACACTTGTATAAGTGAAGTAACGTTATTAAAGAGAACATTTATAAAGTGAAGAACCGTTACTAAAAGTAAATCTTTATAAATGAATAAACGTTATCCAATAGGAGTTATTCGAATAGAATAAATCGATTAGAGTTAGAATAAATCGATTAGAGTAAGAATTAACCAGTTAGAGTTAATCAGTTAGGGTTAATCCGTAGAGTTAATTGAATATTAGTTATTCAATTAGAATTTATCAAATATTTGTTATTCAAATTAAGAGTTAACCAGATAGAGTTAATTGAACATAGTTAATCGAATTTGGATTTAATTGAATGTTAGTTATTCAATTAAAGTTGATCGAATATAGTTATTGAGATAGAGTTAGTCAAACATAGTTACTCAGGATAAGTTGTCATTTCGTACGACTGCTAGCGTAATTCGCAGGGCTGCAGATAGCCTAGGGCAGTTGGATGTTTCCTGAGGGAATCAGGCGTAACCATTGTGATCGCTGCTATCTAGAGTCAAGCGAATGGAGTTAAATCAAATATTAGTTATTCGAATAGAATAAAAGGAGTTATCGAATATTATTTATTCGAATAGAATAAAAGGAGTTATCGAATATAGTTTATTCGAATAGAGTTAAAAGAGTTATCGAATATAGCTTATTCGGAAGGAGTTAAGTGAAAAGAGCTAATCAAATAGGGTTAATCGATAAGAGTTAAATCAAATAGAGTTAATTGATAAGAGTAAATTGAATAGAGTAAATCGAATATAGTTTATTCGAAGAAAGGTTTTCGAATCTAGTTATTCGAAAGAGAGATTATCGAATATAGTTATTCGAAGGGAGGAGTTATCGAATAGGGATTTATTCGAAAGAGAGTTACGTAAGGAAGTTTGAAATGTTGAGTATCAACATAAATAAGTTTTGAAAAGATAAATGGGTTTGTAGCACTTTTTCTACCTTAGCAATTTCGAGGACGAAATTATTTTAAGTGGGGAAGATTGTAATGACCCGGATTCTTATGGGTTAATTTTAAATATTTAATACGGATTTAAATATTGGGTGGATAATATAAATGGAATTTTATATTAAGTTATTAATTTAATAATCAATTTCGATTTAATATCGTATATATTAAATTATCAAAATAAGGAATCAGCGAATAACTGAATTCGAAGTTAAAACTGATTTGAAAACAGTTCAGATAATCAATACAAACTTTTGTTTGAATTAGAATAATAATATTAAATTATTATCGAAGAATTTAAATGGTTCGAAATTTAATTTATATCAATTTAAATTAATATCTGTTCCAGATGATCGAACTGGACTTCAATACTTATCCCAGTGGGTTCAGAATAGTGGTTTTACCCTAGAATTGACAATTGTTGGGTTCAGAAAGGAGTTCGGCATCATGGGTATTTAATTTAAAGGATACCGGTTCAATTCAAAGGAAAATAAATAAATCAATAAAATCACTGGTCCCTTATTAAACCATGTACCCCTTTCTCCTCCACAAATTAAAAACAACCGTGGTCTCCTTATAGTCCACAAACAAAACATGTCGTGCTCTCTTTTACTCCACAAAATCGAATGGCTATTTTCCCCTTTAAAACCGCACCTCCATTTCATTTCTTCAGAAAGCAAAACAAAACCGAAAGAAACAAAAATCGAATAAGGAAATCGCAATACAATCTGAAGCTCGAACCAATTATAAATCCTCCAAATAGGTGCGCGCTCGAGATTAGGGAGTATGGAGATTCGTACAAAGACAACGATGTCGAGGGCGCAATGATAGTTCGAAGGTGATTATCGTGGAATCGTCCTGAGATTTGCAGAAGGGATTCATTAGGGAGGGTGTGAATGGGTCATGGCGACTTCAAGAAGATCAACGTAGAAAGACGATAAACTTTTGGTCACGATGGATGCAAATGGGAAGGTGCGATATTACTGAATGATGTGGGAGTTCGATTCTTATTCGTTGCTGATGGTGATTAGTAATGGCGTTGGTCGAGGTCTTGGTCAACGCAGTTTTTGGGGTGGATGAGACAACGCTGTAATAACATTCGAAGGGGATGCAGGATTTCAATGTCGCAATGGGGGTCTGAACAGTGAATGCCGGTGGTGGTCTGGAGTTGGTCAATATGGGTCCAGATGCGGCAATGAAGAAGCACTAGTGATGCACATCAACCGTTCGATGAAATGCCAGAATGAATGGTTGAAATATAAGGGCTGATTTCAGTTTTGGAAGGGGTTCGACTGTTTGTTTTGCTGCAGTTTCAGTTTGAGGTAGTGGAGGTGTTAAAGCAGATCGGAGAAAACATGAGCATGATGGGAAGCGGTGTAGTGTAAGCGACTTTTGAGTATAAAAGGATTAGTGGTGGTGAATGAGATTTTGTCGGGATAGATTCGATTGTTTAGAGATAAAGATTTGACTATGGGTTAGCAACAGATAAGGTAATTATTTAATCTAGTAACTAAATTTTTAATTTCATTTAAATTGGTCGATAGTTTTAATAATGAATGTCATATTAAAGGTATACAAGATTTTATCAAACATAGTCAACCGAGTGGTTCATAGCTGAGAATCGCATAATCAGGAATTAAAATTTGATATCAGAATGGATCGATCTAAAAGTCATGGTGAGTAAATCTCACTCACCTTAATTAGAATTATTTTTATGTCGTTAAAAATAATTGTTGTTGTTTATTTGGATTTTCTTGGTTGCTTTAAATATATTATTTATTTAGGGTTGACTATTATATATATTGGGTTGATGATTGGATTGTTCCCGCAGTCTCATTAGCGGATGCCCGCAGTTTCATAGCGGATGATTTCCCTATGTCCCCCACAAATATATATTAGTGGATGACCTTCTATACCGCGATATTCTGCCGCGAAGCAGAATGGGTATTATTTATGTGCTAGCGTCTGTGGATATAGGAAAACAGGTTGGAGGAATCCAACAGGATTTCCCAAAAATATTATTATCTGTTTGTTCATATATACTGTCATATATGATGTGTTAGAAATCCCGTGATTTGATAACTGACTGTTTGGGGTATTTAAATATCACTGGGGCTTGAATATTGATTTATAAAAATATCGAAAAAGGATAATTGAGATTTAAAAAGGGAATTCTATTTTTATAAATAGAATTTGAATTTATAATGAACTATAGAAAATATTAACTTGTTTTGAATATATATAAAACGAGTGTTGAATTTATAAACTCTGTTTATAAATAAAAATGTGGGATTTGAATTGAATTTATAAACTCTGTTTATAAATAAAAATGTGGGATTTGAATTGAATTTATAAACTCTGTTTATAAATAAAAATGTGGGATTTGAATTGAATTTATAAACTCTGTTTATAAATTAAAATGTGGGATTTGAATTGAATTTATAAACTTTGTTTATAAGTATATAATGTGGGATTTGAATTGAATTTATAAACTCTGTTTATAAATTAAAATGTGGGATTTGAATTGAATTTATAAACTTTGTTTATAAATATATAATGTGGGATTTTAAGTGAAGTTATAAACATTGTTTATAAATAATGCATAGAAATGAATTTGAAATTTGAATATAGAAGATTCAAATAGAATTGAAATGAAATTTAAATAAAGAAAATTCAAATAGATTTGAATATAGGATTTGAATATAGAATTTAAATAAAGAGAATAAAGAGAATTCAAATAGAATTGAATATGGAATTTGAAAGAGAATTCAAATAGAATTGAATTGGAATTTGAATATAGAAGTCGATAAGGAAACGAGCTTAAAAATAGAATTAGATTAGGTTTATAAGTAAGTTAAAATATATTTGAACATGTTATACTCAAATATGAAGGTGAAATAGGCAAACCAGTAATTTGCAAATCAACTAACGAACTAAGTTAAAACGATTGGATTAAGTTGAAATGAATTAGAAATGTATGGATATACATGAGATTGGTTTGGAATAAAGTATAGAAGTGAAATAGATAGAGTGCTCGACAAGAAGGTACGTATTTAATTCATATATGAGATTTTATGCGCCGTATCGGCAAGCCGCTTGGCTTTTTCTTTTTCTTTTGGATTGGTGAGGGCCATGGGAGGCTATTTGAAATATCCCGATGCTCCTGGTACAAAGGAGGTTATGGCAAATTTTTCCGGAAATTTAAAGAGTTAAAATATTTTAAAGAAATTTGATAACTAGAATCTATATATCAATATGTATAGAAGTCGATAAGAAAACAAACTAAAGAATAGAATAGTAAAATCATAAAGGAAGACTAGGAATAAAATCCCGTAAGAATAGAAAGAGAAAGTGTATACGTGTTTAAAAGTGAATAAGTAGTTGTATGGTATTGATTATTCGAGTAAGTAGTCATATCTGTTTTGACGTTATAAATGTTATTCAGTCAAGGTCTGAGAGGTAGTTATACCCCAACTTGATTGATTTCATCATTGACAAATAAATAGTAA
Organism: Allium sativum; assembly: GCA_030737875.1. Taxonomy (NCBI): domain Eukaryota; kingdom Viridiplantae; phylum Streptophyta; class Magnoliopsida; order Asparagales; family Amaryllidaceae; genus Allium; species Allium sativum. The sequence goes on along the minus strand of CM060922.1, from coordinate 731,543,778 downwards.
GATTTCAGGCTCGAAAATCAATGTTGGATAAGAGTTAGTTGAATATAGTATTTGGGTTGTCGTAACAATGTTTTACACAACATCCGTTTTAACCCAAATAAGTGTAAGCTTGGAAATATAATAAAGAATATTTCCTAAGTATAGAAATAAACGAGATCGGAAAAGAGATAAGTAATTGGAATATTTTCCAATTATAAATAGCATATATTTTCTAAAGTTTAGAAAATAAAGGAAGGCGATATTTGGAAATGTTTTCCAAATAACGTAAAAGGCCAATATGGTTATTGAAAATATTTGGTTAACAAATATTGATAAAGAAATAGAGAAGTGATTTAATTAATGGAATATTAATTAAGGGCTTAGTGATTGTTTAATAATTGGATGAACACTTATTTTCTTCGATAGTTAAATCATCGACTATCGAAACACTTGTTTTTATTCGATAGTTAAATCACAGACTATCGAAGTTTTTGACCATCGTTGTCAATATGGAGAGACCGGTTGGATTATTATCCAAAGAACCACTCTGTATTGGCAAAAGTGTTGCGAATCATATATGCCAAAGAAAATTGAAGACGGAGTAAAGTGCAAGGGCTATTGTATAAGTCTTAGATAACAGCGCCTAAGATGGATGTACTGAATAATGCCTTCGGTTCATCCTGTTCCTGGATGACTTGTATGGATGAATGTCTGACAGAGTATTTCCAGAAAGGTCACATACATTGATTTCTTCAACCTTACCAAGAGTGGAAGTGGAGAAGGAAACTTCTTTAGCTAACACGTAATGTACTATTGTAGACGTCAATTAGTGATTTTCGATGGATCTGACAATGTGGCATTCGAAGTGAATCTGATGTGATGATAAAGCGTAACCTCAAGCCTCATCAACCGGTAAATGACAAATATCGGGCAGGCAACATGGCTATGTAGGTCGCACCTATTAGGGTGTATAATCACCTGATTTAGAGTTTCATTTACTTCTAAAAATCTATTGTTGATGTTGTCCCATTCGGGAAACGGTTGCTGATCCCAACCGTTGGTGATATACATTCGATACACTTAAGCGAAATGAGTGGTCGGTCATGTGTGGCTGAGTTGCAAGATGTTCTTGTTGAACTCGGTGTATTCTCCTCTAGAGATATACTAGCGGCAGGTGGTTCCATACCTTGTCATAGTTGGAAATCAAATATCCAATAAGTGCCCGCGGTTTATGATTGTATATTATATATGTGGAACGTGAGATGCAAATGTTCCACTAGATTGTTATCTACTTGATTTAGACATTATTATAATATCAAAAGAGTTTTGATATAAAGATTATCATTCCTTTCAAAAGGATTCTGAAAGTTAAATCAAGTGTTTGGATTCTCATAAGGGAAAAACCCGTTCCGTGTTATACGACGTGGTCTTATGAGTTATCATTTAGTTTCCTGAAACTATTTAAAACTGTTTACTCATACCAGTCCCATGACTGACCCGGTGTTTATTTTGTTTTGTTCTACCTAAACTCTTGGGTGCCTAAATTTATACGGGCAGTCAAGTAGTTTAGGATTTTACAGATCTATCTAAAGGAGCTTGGAGCAGGAGGCTTCAGTGTTAGTTATATAGAGTTTTGTTCCGCTGTGTTGTAAGTGTTGTACTCTGATAAGTGTATGTTATATAGTTGAAATTTTGTATTTCAAAAGATATGATATATTATATTTTGTTCCGCTGCGATGTGAGATTCTGTGTTGTTATTGCTGTTCTTCTTCTACCTTTTTCTTCTAAAAAAAAATGATTCGTATTTTCGTGATATTTGGGTTGGACGTATGATGTATATAGTCAACTCAGGTATTACGGATTTGCGGGCCATTACGGTTAACATATATTTTCTAAACATAGAAAATAAGGAACATATGAATATATATATATATATAGATATATATGATTGATGATTAATTTGATAGAATTTCCATCTGGAAATAATATCGTTGTTTGCACACGTATTTTTCTTTGATAGTTAACTCACCGACTATCGAAGTTTTGACCATTTTAACGTAGTTAATATGGAGAGACCGGTTGGATTATTATCCAAAGAACCACTTTGTATTGGCATAAGCATTTCGAATCATATATGCCAAAGATAATTGAAGACGGAGTAAAGTGCAAGGGCTATTGTATAAGTCTTAGATAACAGTGCCTAAGATGGATGTACTGAATAGTGCTTTCGGTTCATCCTATTCCTGGATGACTTGTATGGATGAATGTCTGACAGAGTATTTCCAGAAAGGTCACGTACATTGATTTCTTCAACCGTACCAAGAGTGGAAGCGGAGAAGGAAACTTGTTTAGCTAACACGTAATGCACTGTTGTAGACGTCAATTAGTTATTTTCGATGGATCTGACAATGTGGCATTCGAAGTGAATATGATGTGATGATAAGGCGTAACCTCAAGCCTCATCAACCGGTAAATGACAGAAATCGGGCAGGCAGCATGGCTATGTAGGTCGCACCTATTACGGTGTATAATCACCTTATCTAGAGTTTCATTTACTTCAAAAAAATCTATTGTTGATGCTGTCCTATTCGGGAAACGGTTGCTGATCCCAACCGTTGGTGATATACATTCGATACACTCAAGCGAAATAAGTGGTTGGTCATGTGTTGCCGGGTTGCAAGATATTCTTGTTGAACCCAGTGTATTCCTCTCTAGAGGTAAACTAGCGAAAGGTGGTTCCATACCTTGTCATAGTTGGAAATCCATTACCCAATACGTGCTTGCGGTTTTGATTGTATACTATATATGTAGAACGTGAGACGAAAGTGTTTCTGCTAGATGATTATTATATTGTGGTTGATAGACATTATTATAATATCAATGAGTTTTGATATAAAGATATTTTGGATTCTCATAAGGGAAAAATCCGTTCCGTTATACGGCGTGGTCTTATGAGATATCGTTGCATTGCTCAAACTGTTTTAAACTGTTTTACTCATACCAGTCCCATGACTGACCCGAAGTTTATTTTGTTTGTTTTCCCTAAACTCTTGGGTGCCCAATTTTGTACGGGCAGTTAAGTAGTCAGGATTTTACAGATATACCAGGAGAGCTTGGAGCAGGAGGCTTCAGGATTTTATGGCTATAGTTATTTCCGCTATGTTCTAAGTGCTGTACTTTGAAAATGATATGTATATTCAAGTACAGATGTATATTTCAAACTTATGTTATATATTATATGTTATTCGTTCCGCTGTGAGGTTCATGTAACTCTGATGTTTTGTTCTTCTTCTTCTTCTATTCTAAGTTTCTATCTTATCTATTCTCACCCTCTAATTTCTTTCATTAACTATTCGGTTATTTTCGATCCTTGGATGTTCGATATGTGTTGTATATCGGATAACAAAGATCGCATTTTTCCGGGTCGTTACAGTTGGTATCAGAGCAAAGGTTAAGTGAATTACCTTGGCTCTGTGGCGTGACTCGGTAGAGATAGGGTTAATAATACCCTAGATTGAGGTTTAGTGTATATATATGAGTGAACGTATTTGTATATGATATAAAAATAATTTTATATTGTGAAGATTTATTGGTTGAGTAGTTTATAAGTTCTGGTCGATCAGTTTGATCCACTGTATCGGTAGGAGTTTATAAACACTCAAATACGATGGGTCGGCACGATATGTTTTGAAAAGAGGGTAAATGAAAATAATTTTACCTAAAGTATATTTTGATATATATTGGATATATTGGTTGATATTATAATCGAATAAGATTATAAAAATGTGAATTGGTTATGTAAATAACCAATCAGAATTCAGGTAAATATAATGAATTGAATTAAATCTGAAATTTAAATCAGAATTGAAATTTGAAACCCTGGAAATTTGGAACAGAGTTTGTAACTAGACTTGGATTAAATATATGTAAATTTTAAGATCCTGGGAGATTTTAAATTGTATTACAAGAAATTGTGAATGATATTTTGAACTGATTTCAAAATAAAAGTGTTTAAGAATGATTTTGAAAATGATATAGTATTGAACTCACTTCGATAGCTGGGAAATAACCACGATGATGAGCTAGACATCATCGGTGTTCATTTTCGAGTTGCTGAGTGACGGATTACTACCAAAGGAATTTGTTTTTGAATTGTTTTGAAAAAAACAAAGCTGTTTAGGACTCCCAGAATTTGGTTTGTTTAATTCAAGACAAATTAAATAGGAATTTGTAAAAGCAAATTGGAATTAAAGTAAAGCCAGTTAAGTAGTAATAGAAATTGATTTGAAATAATATTGTGTTGGTGAGTTAAGGATTCGGGGGCAAGAACGAAACTTGAGTTTGAAATGAAATTTTGGCTTGGTAAAAAGCGAATGGTTGTGTTGGAGATAAAAGTGATTTCAGAATTTGATTGGGATAACTTTGGTATATGTTGAGTTGATAGCATATGGAAGTGATAGAGTTGATATGCCCGACAAAAAGGTACAAGTTTATATTTCATATGGTATGAGATTTTGATGAGCCGAATTGGCAAGCCGCTTGGCTGTTTGATTTTCTTTTGGGTTGGAGATGGCCCAGAGAGGCGAATTCGAGTTTGACCTATTGACCAGTACAAAGGAGGTGCTGGCGAAATTTTTCGAAAGGTTAAGGCGTTAGAAAATTTTCAGGATTTTTGAAAATTTTCGTTGATAAGAATTAATTAATATTTAATTGAAATTAAATTGGTCCAGTTGGAAACTGAAGTTAAGAAGTGAACAAATAAGTTCTAACCAGTCAATAGAGTTTGTTTCCTACCTTAGCAATTTCGAGGACGAAATTATTTTAAGTGGGGAAGAATGTAATGACCCGCACTTTCAGCGGTATAATAATTAACTTATTTAATTATATAAATAGTGGTTTAGAATTCAAATGATCGTTGAATTAATTATTGGTGAATATTTAATTAAAATAATAAATTAAATAATATATTTAATTTTGAAATAATCAGAATTGGCTGAAATGGAGATTTGGTGTGAATTGGATCATCTGTGATATTTAATTCAGTTTAGAATTGAATTCGAATAACGAATATATTATATAAACGACAGTTTGAATGTAGAGTTATAATATAATTAAAATCGAGCTCGAAATGGCGCTGCAGTTCGTAAATTGGCGATTCAAACTTCAACTGAATGTACAGGATTCGTTTTAAGCCGGATTTCTGTGAAACAAGAAACGTGTGGAGCTGGTGGTGTATATCTTTCTAGTGGAAGAGAAAAATCGGGATTTCGTCATGTAGATTTCGATTTACGTCCAAATCAAATTTTAGAAAAGTCGCTGTGGAATTCCTTTATAATTTATAAATGAATTATTTATATTTTAAAAAGGAATTTCATTATAAATCGAATATCGGGTTGACCCAGATTTGAAATATCAAGTTAGAAATTCATATAGGAATATTCTAGAGCTGTATGGTATTCCACTGTGAATATATACGATAATATTTATTTATAAATATTTAATTTAATTATATTTAAATATATTTATATATTTAAATGGGTTATTTAGGACTTTAAAAATAGCCACTTTTGCAAACGAAGCCGGAATTCGACGAAACTAATTTTGTTGGATCCACAATGCCAAATAGTTGTTAGATTTCCAGTTTCGTGATTTTTAGAGTCACTGTCTGGTTGTACGGATTTTTAGAGTGAGAAACAGTCAGTATTTCGACGGTTAAAAATACGTTGTGTGAGCATACGAAGTCGGAATTCGACGAAACCAGTTTCGTTGGGTCTGTAATGTCGATCTGTAGTTGCATGTCCAGTTTGGTGATTTTTGGGTATCGTATGTAGTCGCAGGGATTTTTAAGGACTCAGGACGAGTATAAAATCATGAAAATAAAATATAAAAATCAAATTTAAAATATCCTAAGATTTTCTATGGACCACATGAAGGCCACGCGACCACCTCCCACATCCACGAATCCTACCAACCCAAACACCCTATATAAGGACCGTATGAAACCTAACAGTAAAGTTAGAAAAATCCAAACAATGCAAAGAAAAATCTGAAAATCCCCAAACAAATTCCTGTGAACTCGCATCCTGTTTCTCTTCACAGAGATATACTTTTCGTTGGGTTCAAACACCCCATTCATTCGCTGGTGGGTGAAAAGAAAACTAGGGTTGGTGATTCCTCTCGATACGAGGAGCTTTGGTTCGATTCAGTGTTAGTTTTGGGTTTTTTAGTTGAAACCGCACTTGCGTGGTCACTTTGGGGGTGTTCGGTTGAAAAAATGTCGAGGTGGTCCATGGATTGGTACGCAGGTCTGAGGACCACACAGAGGAAGGTGAGTGCGAGCGGATTAAGGAGGTGATGAGGGCAAATTACTCGAGTAGAGAAGGAAAAGGATGCGGTCGGTTGGTTGAACGATGGTGTGAGGAGAGTGGAAATCGGAGTTGAAAATCAGAAATGGCTGAAGGAGGAGCAGCCACGTTCTAGTAATTTGAGGAAGACGGGTTCCCTTTCTCTACGGGTTTGGGCCGATAATAGGAGGGGTGAGGCCCAACTTTTAATTCAATTAAGTTTTGTTTTAAATTTTCAAATATGTAAATCCTTTAATTTATGTAACTTGATCATACGATATCAGAATTTCAAACCGTCAGAGCCGTTGGGATCGTATGGACGGACACTACACGATGGAACTGACTGGAAGTCCATCAGAGCTCGTCACAATTTATCGCAAAATAAATTGTCCGTCTGAATCAAGCGATGGTTATCGTTATTAACGATGATCGTCCAATGTGAGTAAATCTCACTAACTCTGAACAGTTATAATTTCATGTTGTATTCTTAGAACTGTTAAATATTGGCTGATTGACTGTGTGTTGACCGTTTGATTGAACTGCTAGTCAGTTAGTTGAATTTCTATATTGAATATGTTTAACAGAATATATCATATGGAACTGAAAGTAATGTTGATTTTATTGTGTAACATCTGTGGATGTAGGGAAACAGGTTGGAGGAATCCAACTGGATTCCTCAACATTTATTTTATTGTTTTCATATATTGTGATATATGATGTGGTATATAATCTGTTGATGATTTTGTATGGTTGGATGTTATTGATCACTGTTTTTGGTATTTTAAATACCATGGAAAATACTGGAATGTTGTAAAGGAGATTTTCAAATGTTATGTTGAAAAGAAATATTTATAAAATCAAAAGATTTTATAAAAAGAAATATTTACTTGCTAAATAAATATATGGGAAAAGGATTTTGTTAAAGGAAATATATTTGTAAAACAAATATAAAGGAAAATATTTGTAAAACAAATAGAAGGGAAATATATTTGTAAATTAAATATAAAAAGGAAATATTTGTAAAACATTTACAAATAGAAATAAAAAGAAAATATTTGTAGAACATGTACAAATAGATTACAAAAGAGATATTTATTTGTTAAAATAAATAGAAATCGAAGGAGATATTTATTTGTTTAAAATAAATAGAGTATAAAGGAGATATTTGTTTGTTAAAATAAATAGAGTATAAAGGAGATATTTGTTTGTTAAAATAAATAGAGTATAAAGGAGATATTTACTTGTTAGAATAAATAGAATTAAAAGAGTTAATCGAATATAGTATTCGAATAGAGTTAAAAGAGTTAATCAGTTAGGATTAACCAGTTAGAGTAAAACCATTAGGGTTAAGCAGTTAGAGTTAAACCAGTTAGAGTTAATCAGTTAGAGTTAATCAGTTAGAGTTAAACCAGTTAGAGTTAATCAGTTAGAGTTAAACCAGTTAGAGTTAATCAGTTAGAGTTAATCGATAGAGTTAAATCGAACTAGAGTTATTCAAATGGAGTTAATCGAATTTAGTTTATTCGAATAGAGTTGAAATGAGTTAATCGAATTTAGTTATTCGAAGAAGTGAATCGAATCAGAGATATTCGAAGTGAGATAATCGAATAGTAGATATTCGAAGTGAGATAATCGAATAGTAGATATTCGAAGTGAGATAATCGAATAGTAGATATTCGAAGTGAGATAATCGAATCAGAGATATTCGAAGTGAGATAATTGAATCAGAAATATTCGAAGTGAGTTGATCGAATCTAGTTATTCGACAGGAGTTAAATCGAAGAACATTTATTCGAAGAAAGAGATTTTCGAATATAAGTATTCGAAAGTAAGCAAATCGAATATAAGTTATTCGAATAAGAATAAATCCAGTAAGAGTTATTAGGTTGGAGTTATTCAAATAAGAGTTATAGATTAGAGTTAACCGAATAGGAGTAAATAAATTAGTTGTCATTATATTATTCAAGTTCGGAAATAAAAGCCATATTAAAGATAATATATTTCTGTGACGACCCCAAAACCCCGTACTGACGGTGGCAAGGGTAATCTTTGGAATATAACACATAAACAGATAATAGCAGAACAGAAATAAATAAATACACCAGATAATGAACAAATAATACACTGGATAAACATAATCATCAGAGTTACACAGTATACAGGATCATACATAGTACAAATACAGTTCAGCTATACATAAATGTCTACAGCGGAAAACAAACATAATATGTACAATAGGAGATGAACATCATAAAAAGAGATAAATGATAGAATCCATCTTCAGCTCCAGCTATCCTGAAAGAGCCTGCAAAAACCTGAGTACAAGGCTGCCCATGTAGAAAAAGGGGCACCCGAGTTTGCAAGTGAAACGAACTACGAGTCAGTCATGGGACTGGTATGAGAAATCTACTTAACATATTTTATAATATGGCTAATCACAGGACCACACCACTTTCGCAGAACGGGTTTACTCCATTGGATTGCCAGTGCTTTAAAACAAGTAAATCTTTAAAAACATCACAATGCTTTTTATAAAAATGAAGCCATTATAAGACTCAGTTCCCATCACACAATGCAACGCAAACCGGAGGATAGAGTTTTACCTTATAATGGCCAAAATATGCTTGATACGAATAAAACAAAAGCATTTGATATTATTACTAGTGTTTATATGTTTCAAAAACAATTTTCATCATAAGTATCAATAATAGACGACATGGGTACCATATATCATGTCTCCATATATAGGTATACAATCAAAACCGCACGATGTCGTATTGGGAAATTGGATTTCCGTCATGAACCAAGGCAAAAGATAGTCCTTACCGAATTCGAGACTCTCTAGCCCGAGCCTCAGTCAAGCGCGCAGACAAGCCTTGGATCGTCAGGGTCGGTCCACCTATGTGGATTATTATGCCTGAACACTGCGTTTCCCCACCCTTTGGGGCATAAATGAGCCAACGAATGACTCCATCGGCTTCACATAGTCACCGATATATCCGAGACGCCTCGCAACAACAACAACCACACAGGTGAAAATAATATAAATGTCAGCCAGTTTAAGCACCGACACCACCTCTAGCTAGAAAGAAACGCATGTCCTCCCTGAGGTCCTCTCCCGTTTCTGGTTTATACCGGGGTGTGAGGCTCGCGAATTCACGTTATACACTAAGCTATGCCACACAGGCGGTGCTTTGATCATCAACCACAAGACTTTGCTTTTCAACAGAAGCCTTGATCACTACATCTTAGCATGCCACACAGACAATTCACACCATGCAACTGATGGCTATCAATCACACAGAATGAATTCCAATGTCAGACACACAGTCCATTCACAAGTCCGTTCTGGGTCTGAACGAAACCGGAGGCACTATAAACCTCGCATACCCATCGATCTCCACGTACGTCTGGACGATCACCACTCATTATACATATTTCGGGATGCCTCCCAATCAGGACATCAGTTATCATCCAAATGAGGTGAAGATCTCCGGTCTTCAACCACCGTCTTCATCATCGATTTCTTATCGTCGATTCAGTTATTTAGAATGGGATAAACCCGGTCTTTCTGAGAAACTCGCTTATATAATAAACAAGTGCTACACAAACACAACATACGCCCTATTCCAATCCATTAGTCACTAACCGTAAATTAGTAAGAGAACGATTTCCCAAATATTAACCCTGAAGGCTGAAACCAACATCAGATCAAAACCCAGGAAACCATTCGACTTAGCTAACCTTCAGTTAATTTCTAAATTTCACATTCCATATCGTTTATAATATTTTATAACGATTTATCGCTATTATTATGTATTTAAAAATAGCCAATTTATTCAAATGACGCTTCGGGCCATAACGCGGCCGTGGCGCTGTTTTTCTTCACATTTGATTTACACATATCTGAAAATCTAACCATTGGATCTTCACAAATTTTATATCATTAGAAAGATCTTTTCAAAACGAATCCAACGGTTCCAGTTTTGGGAAAATCCGACGGTCGGATCTCCCAGTACACTCGTTTGAAGTTTCGATTTCAAAATACGAACTGCAGCGTCGTTATTCGATTAATTTTAATTATATTTATATATATATAAATATAATCTATTCTTCGATTTCAAAACCATATTCTTTTCATACATTTGATAAAAATGATATTTTTATCCAACCGACATTTATTTCAACACTTCACTATTTTTTAACAATTCATGTATATAACAAAAATGTGATTTTTATTGTAAAACAATTTATTTCAAAACTCGACTATTTTATATAGTTCATATAGATGATAAAAATATGATTTTTATTATAAAACAATTTATTTCAAAAACGAATACCATTCAACACATGAATTTCTATTCAACGAATGAATTTCTATTCAACACATGAATGTTTTCTATAGTTCGTATATATACAATAAAAAGGTGATTTTTATATTTAAAACAATTTATTTAAAACACGAATACCATTCAACACATGAATTTCTATTCAACGAATGAACTTCTATTCAACACATGAATGTTTTCTATAGTTCGTATACATAAAATAAAAATGTGATTTTTATTGTTAAAACAATTTATTTAAACATGAATGTCGTTCAACACATGAATTCCTATTCAACACATGAATATAGTTTCAACACATGAAAATAATTCTAACACATTAATATTATTCAAAATTTCGGCAGCATAACGGCAGGGTAGTTAAAACCGGGGCCGTCCCTAGTATGGCTCCTCGCTCTACCTTAAAGCCTCACAGCTTTTGACAATGGGGATTTCATGCATCTAGTTCGCACGCAAACGACATGTATATTTTTTTCTTTCTTTTCCACAAACTAATCCTATGTGGTTTCAACCAAATAATTCTCAACCACAAACGGGTATTTTTCAACCACAACCAATCAATTTCAACCACAAACAATTCAAATCAACCATTCGCTATCAACCAATTTTCACACCAATCGCAACCAATAGATATCGTCCATGGTTTGTGGACGAGGGGCGTATATATATATATATTTATATAAGTATATTTCACTTCTATTTCAACAAATATATAATTTTTCCAACGCATATATAACTTATACATCGAACGTACAACTTATAAAATGCTTATACATGAGGTGTACAACGCTTATATAACTCATAAATCGACTATATAATTTATACATCGTCGTTTTCCATATCGTTTATAATTTAGAAATCTCACATTGGGTTCCACTCCACCAAAAATAGCAGGAGGCTCAGAAAAATATCCGGTCTCTTCTAGAATGTAAAAGACGTCCACACGAGTCCACTATCTCTTGTTTCACTGAATTTCGTCAACAAACGAAAAATATATGATTTTTACAGTGAAATCAAAAACCGTAGCGCTTTAAAGTGCTATAGAATAGTTTAAAATAATTTCAGCCGTACCTCCACTGTTTTGTTCGAAACTAGGTCACGTGATTTCGTGAAATCCGTGAATCGATAGGACGATCGGGCTACGCAGCGTCGAAGGGGGAGGAGCGACGCACCTATGCGCGGCGGAGGGGCCCACTCGGTGGTCGGAGTTGACGTCGGTGGCGCTTGAAAGGCTCCGACTTTGGAGGCGCGAATCTCGGGAAAGGTGCGACGAGGAAGGGCGTACCAGCTATGGATGTGAAGCTCTCGGAGAGATCTACAAAAACCTTAACTGGGTGGAGGTGTTTCGTTGCGTGGGTTAGCTGGAAAAGAGGAGAGAAGGTGGCGAACTGTTTCCGCCTTCGATCGGGTTACGGGGAGAGAGAACGAAGGATTTTTTTTTTGATGAAAAAATCTGATTGGTCCACATATACATTTAATTGGAAAATAGTGTTTTCTCAAACGAACACCAAATCAAACCCAACGACTGTCGTCCCCAGCTAAATACCCCCATTCCGAACACAATGGGATATGTTTCGTAGGCCCATTCGACTGTTTCAGTCAGTTTTTCTTCAAATTAAAATATAAAACATTCAATATTTATTTTGAATGTACATTTCAATTTGCCGGGACCACATACTGATCCTAGAAATTCCTGAAAAATAAATCTAGCTATGTTTTGACGATACGGTCCCAACGAAACTAGTTTCGTCGAATTCTGAGACCGTTTGAAAAATGGCCCTTTTCTGGTCGATCCAATTTAATAGAAATCGACCAAACACATTTTCCTTTGCCACGCTCACATACTAGCTTAAAAAATTATGAAATTTGAAACCTAGAAATAATTTGACATCCCGGATCCAACAAAAGTGGTTTCGTCGAATTCTGAGGTCGTTTGCAAAATGGCTATTTTCACGGGCTATATTAACTCTATAGCGACCTTTTTGAAAATTCATTTGGCCATAACATTTTATTCCCGCTACGAAACTTCGATTTTTCAGATTCGTTAGAAAGATATTCACTAACAGATTTAAATATTTTTGGTTTCACTAAAATCCGTTTAATTTTGCACTCGGTACAGTCAGTCAAAGTTTGAATTCAAATTTTGAAACTACCGCGCCATTTCAGGCCTTGTTTATAATTAAAATTAATTATATTCATTTTCAAACATCAATTCAAACACACTTTTCGTCGTGATTATTTAAAATATTTATTTTAAATATTTAAAATTCAATAAAATAGCCAATTTTAAAATTTTAAATTGGTTCAGATTTCACGGGTTGTTACAATCTCCCCCACTTAAAACTTTTCATCCCCGAAAAGGAACAAAGTCGAAAGTGGTGTGATTAATCAACTCTACCTTCAATCTGGCTTCCATTCTCCAACTTTTCAGTTTCTGAGAATTTTCAAATTCTTCAAAAATTTGGCTAACACCCTAAATTTTCGAAAAATTTCGCCATAACCTCCTTTGTATGGTGAGGGGTTTGGAAATTTATTGGGCCGTATTAGGTACCCAATAAATCCTAATAAGCATGCACATATTTATAGTAATATATTCCGGTGTCCACAGGGGAGTGTGTATAGATCATAACTCCAGAGAATAAATTCTCGTCACCTTATAAATGGTTTTTGTGCCTTAATGACCAGAGAGACGTGTTTATTGTCATCTCCAGACCCGTGTGGGGTTTTTTATTATTCTGGCAATTTACCGTTATATTTTATATGGTCCATATCAGTCATCAGTTCAACCTGTAGAATATAGTCATCGCCATACAAGCCTCTCGCTCGTATGGTAAATCTTCAACCTCGTCACACAAGCTCCAAATGCTTATGTGGTATATGATGAAGTATGCCTATCTTCAAGAAGTATGCCATGTAGTGTAGTTCAAAACCAATTGTTACTATCCTATGGCGACATTTATTATTACACACAGAACAACCAGCACTCCGCATCCAATGGCATTCACAGGAGTTGATATAATAATATTTCGCATCCAACTCATTAAGGTTTACCTATTTGTCGGGCACACAAATAAATTCTTTACTCAACAGCTAATCCAATTACCTGTTCAAACATATATAGTGCACATGTATATATTTCTATCTATTTTTAACTCAGTTCAATAATTGATTTAATTAACTATCATATCCACTATCACACAACACAAACAACAATCAATTTGTTTTTTAACTTTTCAAAAATATACTAATCAATTCCTATACTCTTTTCAAATCATTCAAACTATAGAATTAAAAGTTTAAATCCATGAAAAGAAAATAACAACAAAGTAGAGAACAACTGGAAATTTCAAAATATGGTAAATGTACCTTACACCAGAGTTAATCAGAGATATCCACTGTAACGACCCGTATTCTACACATCATAGGATTTTAGAATATTTATTTCTTTCCCGTATGAAGTCGTATGGTCATGTAACTTTGGGAAACATCTATTGGAGTCATTTTCCATGTTCATGATTTTTGTCGATTTTTAAATGACCATTTTGCCCCTAGTTGGTACTGTTTTGACCATAACTTTTGATTGGAAAGGAATTTTGACCTGAAACCACTTCCATTGGATTCGTTTGATGGTTTACCTTTCCGTAGAGTGGTCATAATAGCCAAACGGACTTACCGTTTGGGAGATATGGCTGAAATAAGGTTTGGAGGGTGAAAAACTGCTTACCCGGGCCAAACCGGGTGATTAGTGAGTAGGCCCATAACCCATTTCGGGATTAGGGTTATGGAGAGGCTGAAATGAGATAGAGGATCATTCCATTTCAGTTTTCTAGCCTCCACTTATCACCAAGGAACCCTAAAAATGGCCTCCAACCTCTAAATCACCTCCTAATCATCTTTTGGTCAAGTATTAAGCTTAGCAACCCCTAATCAAGGAAGATCTTCACCAAAGCAACATAGGAGCTGCTGTTTGGCATTGAGATTCACATCAAATCAGAATTATTTCGGATCTTAGTTTATTTGTGGCTAAGGTGAGTGATTTGCATAGTTTTACACTAATTATGGTTAGTTAAGGGTAATTAGTGTTAATTAGCGAATTTATACACTAATAAATTCGAGAAAAATGTTCATAAATTCCTAAATGATGTTTTAGACATCTGATATGAATTTGGGTTAATTTGGTTAAGTTTTGTTAATCCAATCATTAGTTTCACCTAAACATGCTTAGGGGAAGATATGGGATTTTGGGGTATGTTTGATCCATTTTAACCTATTATATTGATGTTTTGATGTTTGTGGTTGATTATGCATGTTGCTATGACTGTATGAAATGCTTTGTGATTGATTTCAATAGTTAGAATGGTCGAAAACGTCGTCGAATGGCGTAAACACTTGCTGGAACAGTTTCAGAAAACAGTGCAGGGTTCGGATCGGATCGGATATGGGGCTCGGATCAGATATGTTGAACTGGGCAAGGAATCCGATCGGATCGGAACCCAACACTTGGGAAAAGTGGCAAAAAGGAAGGCCACGCTAGCTGAACTGGGATCGGATCGGATCGAGGAGGACGATTCAGATCGAGGAGGACGAATCGGATCGAGGAGGACGATTCGGATCGAGGAGGGCGGATCGGAGTGAAGGACGAGGACACGGATCGGAACGGAGGCACGAGCTGGAGGGGAGAAGACACCCGACCCGACCCGAGGTAAAGCACCCGAACCGAACCGATGGAGGACAACCGACCCGAACCGCACCAGAAGGAGACCCGACCCGAACAGAGGGAGGATACCCGACCCGAACCGATGGCTTGAGAAGGAACTCGACCCGACCCAGTATTGACCAATAACCCGAGATGCAAAGGTAGTCCAATATGGGAAGTTAGAGCTCAGGATCCAGTTGGGAACCAATGAGTTCACTTCATGGTTGGACTTTGCTGCGGGACGTGTGCTAAGGAGTTGTCGACGTTCATAACTTCGATTCACCACTAAGAATGAATGATGGGCTACTTATCAGTGCAGTAGGGTCATTATGACCTGAGGGGCAAGGTGATGGTAGCAAGACTACGTTATCAGTGCAGTAGGGTCATTATGACCTGAGGGGCAAGGTGATGCGTAGTAAGACTATGAGCCAGCGCAGATGGGGTGAATAACTCCATGAGGCAAGTGGACATAGTAAGGATTGGTAAGGCTATGAGCCAGCGCAGATGGGGTGAATAACTCCATGGGGCAAGTGGACATAGCGAGGAATTAGTGGTTACGTTATCAGTGCAGTGAAGCCATTTATGACTTCATGGGGCAGAGTGATCGTAGCAAGTTATGTTGGGTGATCGAAGTGGTGAATATCGTATGCTTTACGCACTGAGTGAGAGATGTGAGGATGGATGCTATGTTTGATTGTTTGCCATCCCTATGACATGCACACCTCCCCCACCTCCGTATCTTTACACTGTTTGATATGGTACCTTAGAGTGTTGTTGTGACGGCAAGAAATTTCGCTCGGTCCGAACCAGTCGCTAAACCGACCCAGACCGTTCGAAAACGCCTTATCGTTTGAGAACAGGACAAAACAGAACGCATACAGAAGAACATTTCACTCTATATAACAACAGTGCATCAGATTACAAGAATATACAGAGTACGAAGAATATTACACAGAAATATCAGAGATTTAAATTACATTTAAATACATAGCAGCGGAAAATAATATAATACACAACTAGAAAGAGATATACGGATACAAAGCTTTCCGGATATCGTTCCAGCTGTAAACCAGGATCCTGTGAATATAAATCTGCAAAACCAAAACTACTAGCTGCCCGCGTCAAAATAAGGGCACCCAGAGTTTAGGTTAAAACAATAAACTCCAGGTCAGTCATGTGACTGGTGTGAGAACTAAAACAGTTATAAATCTTTATTTTCAAAGCTAGGTAAATCAAGGGACCACGCCGTATTACACGGAACGGGTTTCCTCCCAAGAATACCAGTGCATAAAACAAACAGCGCAATGCTAAATAAAGAAAAATGAAGCTGTTATAAGACCCAGGTCCCATCACACAATGCAACGCAGTCGAGGATAGGGTTTTCCCTTATAACAGCCAAAGAATGCTTGATACGTTTAAAACAAATCATTTGATACTATTATAAGTGCATAGTGTATAAAACAACTGCAAATCATAAGTATCAATCATAGGCGGCATGGGTACCATATATCATGTCGCCATATATAGGTTTACAAATAAAACCGCAAATGTCACGTATTTGGAAATTGGGTTTCCATCTATGAACCGAGGCTAGGGGCAAGATCCTCTACCGATTCGAGACGCTCTAGTCCGCCCCTCAGGATCAGAGCTCGAGTGACCCTTGGATCGTCAGGGCCGGTCCACCGATGTGGATTAAAATGCCTGAACACTACGTTTCCCCACCCTATGGGGTGTAAGTCTGGTCCGTCAGCCGACCAGAATGCATCGGCCGAAACCGATATAACCGAGGCGCCTCGCAACAGCAACAACCACATAAGTCAAACTCGTCAGGGCGTGTAAAACCACTGACGCCACTTCTAACTAGAAAGAAACGCAAGTCCTCCCTGATGTCCTCTCCCGTTTTTGGTTCATACCGGGTGTGAAACACGCGAAGGAAACGTTACACAAAGCTACGCCACAAAGGCCGTGCTTTGATCATCACCACAAGACTTTGCTTTTCAACAGAAGCCTTGATCATTTGCATCTTAGCATGCCACACAGGCAAACCATCCTATGCAACCGATATCAGTCACACAGAACGAAATCCGATGTCAGACACACAGTCCATTTACAAGTCCGTTCTGGGTCTGAACGAAACCGGAGGCACCTAGTACCCCGCATATCCATCGATCTCCAAGTACGTCTGGACGATCACTAACTGTTTCCATCTTCTTGGGTGTACAGCCCAATCAAGATCATCAGTTATCACCCGAACGACGTGAAGACCTCCGGTCTTCGACCATCGTCTTCATCTTCGACTTATCGTCGTGTCAGTTATTCAGAATGGGATAAACCCGGTCTTTCCGAATAACTCGCGTATATATTATAAAAGTGTTACACAAACACAACATACGCCTCATTCCAATTCATTAGTCACTAACCGTAAATTAATCAAGAGAATAATTCCCCAAATATTAATCCCGAAGGCCGAAACCAACATCAGATCAATATCCAGAAAACCATTCTGCTTGGCTAACCGACAGTTAGTTTCTAAATTTCACATTCAAATCTAATTAAAGATTTAACTATCGCCTGGAGCAAAACTGGTGATACTCCATTCTCGATCTTTTCAATCTAATTAAAGATTCATTAAAACTCCACTTAGTTTTAATCTGTGACTGGGTTAAAGAATCAGTGTCATTTAAAACACGGTTCACGATAAACCCAAAGTCACATCCCATTAATTATCGGGTTAAAGAACAAGTGTTATTTAAAACACTGTTCACGATAAACCCAAAAATCAATATCCAATCAATTCCAATTAAATATTATTTAATTGGTACACTTCATCAAATCTAAATAAAAAGATTTAATCTTTTCTCAGCTGGGTTCAAGAACGGTGTTAGTGAAGACACCATTCACGACAAACCCAAATCACATTCATTAATTATCGGGTTAAAGAACAAGTGTTATTTAAAACACTGTTCACGATAAACCCAAAAATCAATATCAATTCAATTCCAATTAAATATCATTTAATTGGTACACTTCATTAAATCTAAATAAAAAGATTTAATCTTTTCTCAACTGGGTTCAAGAACAGTGTTAGTGAAGACACCATTCACGACAAACCCAAATCACATTCGATATTCAATACAAGGCTCTGAATAGAAAATATATCGGCTTATATTCAATATCGAATTCTACGACTAACGAATGTCGTATTGGAAATAACGATACAAATATATATCTTTCAAATTTCCATAACAACACCTGTAATATCACGAATTCCAACATCGAAATATTCCGAAGACAATTTCGATTCAAATCCACTCCAATGCAATCATTGGAAATTTTGGTTATTTTTAAAACCCTTTTCGAATTCAATTTATTTATTTAAAAATAAATAGAATTATAATTCTAGTTCAAAACTAGTTCATTTCGATAAAAACTATTTTTATCTTTTCAAATATGGAGTTTTTCGTCCCAATTCTTTCTAAATCATTTCTTATGATTTTACACAAATTATTACTATTTTTAATAATTTTATCAAGGCCCGTACAGTCGATTTCCAACAATGGCCATCGAACTGCACTTACAGCGACCTTTTTCGAATTTGATTTGGACGTATCTCCAAATCCAACCGTTAGATTTCAAATTTCTAATATTCGTTAGAAAGCTCTTTTCGATACGAACCCAACGGTTCCGGTTTTAGGAGAATCCGACGGTCGGATCTCCCGTAATGTCCGTTTGAAATAAATGGTCGAAATTCGCGAACTGCCGCGGCGCGGCGCGTTCTATTCAGGCCATTATATTATATATATAATATATATATAATATATTTCGTCGATTTCTATTTAAAACGAATTATATAAATAGTTTTAAATTCGATTCAAAAGCAATTTCAACTTCCGTTTCAATTCAAATCAAAATTGAATTCTTCTCTATAAATTCGTTTCAAAACTCATTTCTATTCAATTCAAATTTCAATTCAATTTGAATTCATTTTCAATTCAATTCATTTCGAAATCGTTTTCAATTCAATTCATTTCGAAATCGTTTTCAATTCAATTCATTTCGAAATCGTTTTCAATTCAATTCATTTCGAAATCGTTTTCAATTCAATTCATTTCGAAATCGTTTTCAATTCAATTCATTTCGAAATCGTTTTCAATTCAATTCATTTCGAAATCGTTTTCAATTCAATTCATTTCGAAATCGATAAAATCGATATAAATATCGTTCACGTCAAAATGGCGTCAATCTAATCAACACGGCTTCATAAAGTTCTATTTTCAAATATTCTATTTCAAATATTTCTTTTTCAAATATTTCTATTTTAAAACTGGAATGAGGCCCAATCAATTACCATATAAAGTTAATTATATGGATTTTCATACAACACATGTATAATAGCCTTGAAAAATAATCAACCATCAACCAAAGTGCACTACACTGTATAAGCATCAAATATAGACATTTAACGCTTATAGCAGCTTGTCAATCAATCGATCGACATATTTAATCAATCAGGATGAGTGAACTTCAAATTTCATCCTAACACCCGTGTGGGGTTTCAAACAATCAAACACATGTTTTATTTGTGCAGTTAGGCGATGTGTAAAATTTATCGACCCAATCAACGTCATTCAAATAGGTGTACATAAACAAACCGTCTGGTTTGTAAATGAATATTTATTTATTCACATTCACGTTAAAAATTATATTTTTAACGATAACCCATTTTATTTCAACATATGAATTTCAATTCAGTTCATTCTTTAAATAAAATTGATAATTTTATTTTTCTAACATATTTTAGAAAATTTCGGCGGCATAACGGCACGATACTAGAAACGGGACAAGGCCTAGCCTTATCCCCGGTCTAGTGAAGGCCCACGCCATTCACACATCAATCATATCAATTTTATTATGCAAACCACAAAATTTGGAGTAAGAGTCTAACCTAGCCTTACTCCTTCGCCTTATAACGACGCACGTCTAATCCTAACCAATTTATCGATTCGATTTTTCACACCACAAACCACATTCAAACCAATATCACAATCAATAACCAAACAGCCAAACAAACAAGTCCATGGTCTGTGGACGATTGTGTCGGGTGCTACTAAGCACCGTCTGCATCCTAGTATATATATATATAACTAGAAATAAAATTGAAAGGTGAGAAATTCTCACATATAGCTATCCTAGCTCCACGGCACTTCATTTGCAGAAGTCTTCGTCGTTTCGCCTTTTTGCCACCTTCGTTGCTGCTTTCACTACATACGTAAAAATCACATTTTTACTTCGCTATTCAATATATAAAAATCGAATTTTTACCTCGATGTTCAATATATAAAAATCACATTTTTATTTCAAAGTTCAATATATAAAAATCGAATTTTTACTTCGATGTTCAATATATAAAAATTCTATTTTTCTATCGAAGTTCAATATATAAAAATCATATTTTTAATTCGAAGTTCAACATATAAAAATTCTATTTTTCTATCGAAGTTCAATATATAAAAATTCTATTTTTACTTCGTTTGCCTATGAATAAAAATCATATTTTCCAAATCCAATTTTATTTTATATTTTCAAATCTCATGTTTATATATTTTTCAAAACTGATGTTTATACATTTTTCAAAAAATCATGTTTATACATTTTTCAAAAATCATGTTTATACATTTTTCAAAAAATCATGTTTATACATTTTTCAAAAATCATGTTTATACATTTTTCAAAAATCATGTTTATACATTTTTCAAATTTAAAAACAATTGTATTTATATTTTCGATTTTAAAAATCTTATCTTTTCAATTTTAAAATACAACCTTTCTACTAACCAAACTATGAACTTTTCTACTAATAGAAATGGTATATTTTTTTTTTTTTTTAACAAAGTAGATTCAGATTTAAAACCAAGTATTTTCAGATTTGAAAACGAAATATATTCAGATTTAAAACAAAGTATATTTTCAGATTTGAAAAAAAAAAAAAAAAAATATAGTAAAGTAAAAAAAAACTTACCGCATCGAAGAAAAAAAAAGGGGGGTTCGGTTCCGAGGTGGCGCCGGAGACCCTGGTGGTGGCGGCCTTCTGATGGTGGCGCGGGGTACGAGGTACGACGCACGGAGGGGGGGGGGGGGCTCGGCTAGGGCTCGGGGTTTGGGTTGGATTTGGATCGGGGTGGGGGTCTAGGCTGGAGGAGGAGAAAGAAGAAGAGCGGCAGCGGCGGTGGCGATGGCGTCGATCGACGTCGAGGGGGGGGGCTCGATCGATTTTTTTTTTTTTTTTTTTTTTTTATTTCTGCGGAATGAATTCGAACGGGGGGGGCCTGGGTATAGGAGAGGAGAATATTATTTTTTTTATTTTTTTATTTTTTTTTATTTAATTATTAAAAAGTTGACTTTTTCATACGACCTCTAAACGAGGCCCACCGCCTGTTGTCCATAGCGTTTTACCCCCATTCCGAACACAATGGGATATGTATCGCAAGCTGATTTGACCATTTGAATCAGTTTCCGTTTAATTTACATTTAAATCTCTATATTGAATTTTAAACGTACATTTCAAATTACCGGGGTCACATACTAACTAGAAAAATTGCAGAAAAATATTTTCTAGCTTCGTATTGACGATACGGTCCTAACAAAACTAGTTTCGTCGAATTCTGAGACCGTTGGAAAAAATGGCCAATTTCCAGTCGATTAAAATCAACTGAAATGGTCAAAACACGTTTTCCTATGCCACGCTCACATATTGATTCGAAAAATTATGAAATTTGGAATCTAGCAATAACTTTGCACCACGGACCCAACAAAACTGGTTTCGTCGAAATCCGAGGTCGTTTGCAAAATGTCCATTTTTAAGGGCCTGAATTCCATAGCGACTATTCAGAATATTCAACTGGACATATCTTTTGATTCCCGCTACGAACTTTTGATTTTTCGGATTCGTTGGAAAGATATTCACTATTAGATTCCATTATTTTTGGTTTCACTAAAATCCGGATTGTTTTGCACCCGGTACATTCAATTGAAGTTTGAAATCGAATTATCGAACTACCGCGCCATTTTCAATTTTATTTATAATTATATATAAATATTTATATTCTAACGACGACGTATATAATATATACGTCGAATTATATTCAAAATAAATTTCTCGTCGATATTATTTAAAATAATTCATTTTAAATAATCAAAATTCGCTAAAATTGCCAATTTAAAAATTTTAAACTGGCCCAGATTTTCCGGGTTGTTACAATCTCCCCCACTTAAAACTTTTCGTCCCCGAAAAGGAACAAAGTCGAAAGTGGTTTGATTATTCAACTCTACTTTCAATTTGGCTTCCATTCTCCAACTCTTCAGTTTCTGAGAATTTTCAAAACTTCAAAAATTTGGCTAACACCCTAAATTTTTGAAAAATTTCGCCATAACCTCCCCTGCACCGGGAGCATCGGGGAATTTCAAATAGCTTCCCCGGTCCTTCAGATCTCAAAAAGAAAAAGAAAAAGCCAAGCGGCTAGCCAATAGGCTCACAAAATCATCATCACCCAAACAAAACAGGAAATTATGAAGTAAACATGTACCTATTTGTCGGGCAAACAAATTTTATTCTCTGCTCTAGCCTCCTTGCTATGACCTGTTCAAGGTAAGTACATATATGCAAGCAAATGCGACCAATTTTCAATACAGTTCAATATTTGGTTCAATTAGGCTAAATGGTTCAAAATTATCAAACAACTAAACAATCAACACAAACATCAATCAATTAGTGAATTTAACGTTTCAAATTCATAATTTTGATACATAGTCAAAAATCAGATTTTTGATGCCAAATCACAACAATAAGCCCTATCTAATTTTGGTTCTCACACCAGTCAATAGGAAATATATAAATATCACACTTTCGACACACGAACTCTAATTCTGACGATGTAGCTACAATCATCAGAATCACCTTCGGGCGACTAGAGTGTGAATCTATATCTATCCAGTATATTAAAACTTCGAATAGACGCTAGCTAGGCGCATACGCAAAATCTTTATATATTGGACTGTCCTAATCAATATAAATAAATAATCAACTACGAATAATTGATTTAAATTTTCAAAACAAAATTTGTTTTCACTTTAAAAATATACTCTTCACACTCGTTCTAGGATACTACTGATCCCATCTCTAACGAGTCATTCTAATTGGATATTACTAATCCAATATCTGATGAATTCTTTCGTATGTTTCCAATGTGCCTTGTTCTCTGAGCTTTGTAAACCAAAGCTCTGATACCAAATGTGACGGCAAGAAATTTCGCTCGGTCCGAACCAGTCGCTAAACCGACCCAGACCGTTCGAAAACGCCTTATCGTTTGAGAACAGGACAAAACAGAACGCATACAGAAGAACATTTCACTCTATATAACAACAGTGCATCAGATTACAAGAATATACAGAGTACGAAGAATATTACACAGAAATATCAGAGATTTAAATTACATTTAAATACATAGCAGCGGAAAATAATATAATACACAACTAGAAAGAGATATACGGATACAAAGCTTTCCGGATATCGTTCCAGCTGTAAACCAGGATCCTGTGAATATAAATCTGCAAAACCAAAACTACTAGCTGCCCGCGTCAAAATAAGGGCACCCAGAGTTTAGGTTAAAACAATAAACTCCAGGTCAGTCATGTGACTGGTGTGAGAACTAAAACAGTTATAAATCTTTATTTTCAAAGCTAGGTAAATCAAGGGACCACGCCGTATTACACGGAACGGGTTTCCTCCCAAGAATACCAGTGCATAAAACAAACAGCGCAATGCTAAATAAAGAAAAATGAAGCTGTTATAAGACCCAGGTCCCATCACACAATGCAACGCAGTCGAGGATAGGGTTTTCCCTTATAACAGCCAAAGAATGCTTGATACGTTTAAAACAAATCATTTGATACTATTATAAGTGCATAGTGTATAAAACAACTGCAAATCATAAGTATCAATCATAGGCGGCATGGGTACCATATATCATGTCGCCATATATAGGTTTACAAATAAAACCGCAAATGTCACGTATTTGGAAATTGGGTTTCCATCTATGAACCGAGGCTAGGGGCAAGATCCTCTACCGATTCGAGACGCTCTAGTCCGCCCCTCAGGATCAGAGCTCGAGTGACCCTTGGATCGTCAGGGCCGGTCCACCGATGTGGATTAAAATGCCTGAACACTACGTTTCCCCACCCTATGGGGTGTAAGTCTGGTCCGTCAGCCGACCAGAATGCATCGGCCGAAACCGATATAACCGAGGCGCCTCGCAACAGCAACAACCACATAAGTCAAACTCGTCAGGGCGTGTAAAACCACTGACGCCACTTCTAACTAGAAAGAAACGCAAGTCCTCCCTGATGTCCTCTCCCGTTTTTGGTTCATACCGGGTGTGAAACACGCGAAGGAAACGTTACACAAAGCTACGCCACAAAGGCCGTGCTTTGATCATCACCACAAGACTTTGCTTTTCAACAGAAGCCTTGATCATTTGCATCTTAGCATGCCACACAGGCAAACCATCCTATGCAACCGATATCAGTCACACAGAACGAAATCCGATGTCAGACACACAGTCCATTTACAAGTCCGTTCTGGGTCTGAACGAAACCGGAGGCACCTAGTACCCCGCATATCCATCGATCTCCAAGTACGTCTGGACGATCACTAACTGTTTCCATCTTCTTGGGTGTACAGCCCAATCAAGATCATCAGTTATCACCCGAACGACGTGAAGACCTCCGGTCTTCGACCATCGTCTTCATCTTCGACTTATCGTCGTGTCAGTTATTCAGAATGGGATAAACCCGGTCTTTCCGAATAACTCGCGTATATATTATAAAAGTGTTACACAAACACAACATACGCCTCATTCCAATTCATTAGTCACTAACCGTAAATTAATCAAGAGAATAATTCCCCAAATATTAATCCCGAAGGCCGAAACCAACATCAGATCAATATCCAGAAAACCATTCTGCTTGGCTAACCGACAGTTAGTTTCTAAATTTCACATTCAAATCTAATTAAAGATTTAACTATCGCCTGGAGCAAAACTGGTGATACTCCATTCTCGATCTTTTCAATCTAATTAAAGATTCATTAAAACTCCACTTAGTTTTAATCTGTGACTGGGTTAAAGAATCAGTGTCATTTAAAACACGGTTCACGATAAACCCAAAGTCACATCCCATTAATTATCGGGTTAAAGAACAAGTGTTATTTAAAACACTGTTCACGATAAACCCAAAAATCAATATCCAATCAATTCCAATTAAATATTATTTAATTGGTACACTTCATCAAATCTAAATAAAAAGATTTAATCTTTTCTCAGCTGGGTTCAAGAACGGTGTTAGTGAAGACACCATTCACGACAAACCCAAATCACATTCATTAATTATCGGGTTAAAGAACAAGTGTTATTTAAAACACTGTTCACGATAAACCCAAAAATCAATATCAATTCAATTCCAATTAAATATCATTTAATTGGTACACTTCATTAAATCTAAATAAAAAGATTTAATCTTTTCTCAACTGGGTTCAAGAACAGTGTTAGTGAAGACACCATTCACGACAAACCCAAATCACATTCGATATTCAATACAAGGCTCTGAATAGAAAATATATCGGCTTATATTCAATATCGAATTCTACGACTAACGAATGTCGTATTGGAAATAACGATACAAATATATATCTTTCAAATTTCCATAACAACACCTGTAATATCACGAATTCCAACATCGAAATATTCCGAAGACAATTTCGATTCAAATCCACTCCAATGCAATCATTGGAAATTTTGGTTATTTTTAAAACCCTTTTCGAATTCAATTTATTTATTTAAAAATAAATAGAATTATAATTCTAGTTCAAAACTAGTTCATTTCGATAAAAACTATTTTTATCTTTTCAAATATGGAGTTTTTCGTCCCAATTCTTTCTAAATCATTTCTTATGATTTTACACAAATTATTACTATTTTTAATAATTTTATCAAGGCCCGTACAGTCGATTTCCAACAATGGCCATCGAACTGCACTTACAGCGACCTTTTTCGAATTTGATTTGGACGTATCTCCAAATCCAACCGTTAGATTTCAAATTTCTAATATTCGTTAGAAAGCTCTTTTCGATACGAACCCAACGGTTCCGGTTTTAGGAGAATCCGACGGTCGGATCTCCCGTAATGTCCGTTTGAAATAAATGGTCGAAATTCGCGAACTGCCGCGGCGCGGCGCGTTCTATTCAGGCCATTATATTATATATATAATATATATATAATATATTTCGTCGATTTCTATTTAAAACGAATTATATAAATAGTTTTAAATTCGATTCAAAAGCAATTTCAACTTCCGTTTCAATTCAAATCAAAATTGAATTCTTCTCTATAAATTCGTTTCAAAACTCATTTCTATTCAATTCAAATTTCAATTCAATTTGAATTCATTTTCAATTCAATTCATTTCGAAATCGTTTTCAATTCAATTCATTTCGAAATCGTTTTCAATTCAATTCATTTCGAAATCGTTTTCAATTCAATTCATTTCGAAATCGTTTTCAATTCAATTCATTTCGAAATCGTTTTCAATTCAATTCATTTCGAAATCGTTTTCAATTCAATTCATTTCGAAATCGATAAAATCGATATAAATATCGTTCACGTCAAAATGGCGTCAATCTAATCAACACGGCTTCATAAAGTTCTATTTTCAAATATTCTATTTCAAATATTTCTTTTTCAAATATTTCTATTTTAAAACTGGAATGAGGCCCAATCAATTACCATATAAAGTTAATTATATGGATTTTCATACAACACATGTATAATAGCCTTGAAAAATAATCAACCATCAACCAAAGTGCACTACACTGTATAAGCATCAAATATAGACATTTAACGCTTATAGCAGCTTGTCAATCAATCGATCGACATATTTAATCAATCAGGATGAGTGAACTTCAAATTTCATCCTAACACCCGTGTGGGGTTTCAAACAATCAAACACATGTTTTATTTGTGCAGTTAGGCGATGTGTAAAATTTATCGACCCAATCAACGTCATTCAAATAGGTGTACATAAACAAACCGTCTGGTTTGTAAATGAATATTTATTTATTCACATTCACGTTAAAAATTATATTTTTAACGATAACCCATTTTATTTCAACATATGAATTTCAATTCAGTTCATTCTTTAAATAAAATTGATAATTTTATTTTTCTAACATATTTTAGAAAATTTCGGCGGCATAACGGCACGATACTAGAAACGGGACAAGGCCTAGCCTTATCCCCGGTCTAGTGAAGGCCCACGCCATTCACACATCAATCATATCAATTTTATTATGCAAACCACAAAATTTGGAGTAAGAGTCTAACCTAGCCTTACTCCTTCGCCTTATAACGACGCACGTCTAATCCTAACCAATTTATCGATTCGATTTTTCACACCACAAACCACATTCAAACCAATATCACAATCAATAACCAAACAGCCAAACAAACAAGTCCATGGTCTGTGGACGATTGTGTCGGGTGCTACTAAGCACCGTCTGCATCCTAGTATATATATATATAACTAGAAATAAAATTGAAAGGTGAGAAATTCTCACATATAGCTATCCTAGCTCCACGGCACTTCATTTGCAGAAGTCTTCGTCGTTTCGCCTTTTTGCCACCTTCGTTGCTGCTTTCACTACATACGTAAAAATCACATTTTTACTTCGCTATTCAATATATAAAAATCGAATTTTTACCTCGATGTTCAATATATAAAAATCACATTTTTATTTCAAAGTTCAATATATAAAAATCGAATTTTTACTTCGATGTTCAATATATAAAAATTCTATTTTTCTATCGAAGTTCAATATATAAAAATCATATTTTTAATTCGAAGTTCAACATATAAAAATTCTATTTTTCTATCGAAGTTCAATATATAAAAATTCTATTTTTACTTCGTTTGCCTATGAATAAAAATCATATTTTCCAAATCCAATTTTATTTTATATTTTCAAATCTCATGTTTATATATTTTTCAAAACTGATGTTTATACATTTTTCAAAAAATCATGTTTATACATTTTTCAAAAATCATGTTTATACATTTTTCAAAAAATCATGTTTATACATTTTTCAAAAATCATGTTTATACATTTTTCAAAAATCATGTTTATACATTTTTCAAATTTAAAAACAATTGTATTTATATTTTCGATTTTAAAAATCTTATCTTTTCAATTTTAAAATACAACCTTTCTACTAACCAAACTATGAACTTTTCTACTAATAGAAATGGTATATTTTTTTTTTTTTTTAACAAAGTAGATTCAGATTTAAAACCAAGTATTTTCAGATTTGAAAACGAAATATATTCAGATTTAAAACAAAGTATATTTTCAGATTTGAAAACAAAAAAAAAATAAAATATAGTAAAGTAAAAAAAAACTTACCGCATCGAAGAAAAAAAAAGGGGGGTTCGGTTCCGAGGTGGCGCCGGAGACCCTGGTGGTGGCGGCCTTCTGATGGTGGCGCGGGGTACGAGGTACGACGCACGGAGGGGGGGGGGGGGCTCGGCTAGGGCTCGGGGTTTGGGTTGGATTTGGATCGGGGTGGGGGTCTAGGCTGGAGGAGGAGAAAGAAGAAGAGCGGCAGCGGCGGTGGCGATGGCGTCGATCGACGTCGAGGGGGGGGGCTCGATCGATTTTTTTTTTTTTTTTTTTTTTTATTTCTGCGGAATGAATTCGAACGGGGGGGGCCTGGGTATAGGAGAGGAGAATATTATTTTTTTTATTTTTTTATTTTTTTTTATTTAATTATTAAAAAGTTGACTTTTTCATACGACCTCTAAACGAGGCCCACCGCCTGTTGTCCATAGCGTTTTACCCCCATTCCGAACACAATGGGATATGTATCGCAAGCTGATTTGACCATTTGAATCAGTTTCCGTTTAATTTACATTTAAATCTCTATATTGAATTTTAAACGTACATTTCAAATTACCGGGGTCACATACTAACTAGAAAAATTGCAGAAAAATATTTTCTAGCTTCGTATTGACGATACGGTCCTAACAAAACTAGTTTCGTCGAATTCTGAGACCGTTGGAAAAAATGGCCAATTTCCAGTCGATTAAAATCAACTGAAATGGTCAAAACACGTTTTCCTATGCCACGCTCACATATTGATTCGAAAAATTATGAAATTTGGAATCTAGCAATAACTTTGCACCACGGACCCAACAAAACTGGTTTCGTCGAAATCCGAGGTCGTTTGCAAAATGTCCATTTTTAAGGGCCTGAATTCCATAGCGACTATTCAGAATATTCAACTGGACATATCTTTTGATTCCCGCTACGAACTTTTGATTTTTCGGATTCGTTGGAAAGATATTCACTATTAGATTCCATTATTTTTGGTTTCACTAAAATCCGGATTGTTTTGCACCCGGTACATTCAATTGAAGTTTGAAATCGAATTATCGAACTACCGCGCCATTTTCAATTTTATTTATAATTATATATAAATATTTATATTCTAACGACGACGTATATAATATATACGTCGAATTATATTCAAAATAAATTTCTCGTCGATATTATTTAAAATAATTCATTTTAAATAATCAAAATTCGCTAAAATTGCCAATTTAAAAATTTTAAACTGGCCCAGATTTTCCGGGTTGTTACAGTTGTACAGTATGTAGTGCTAACTCTTTGGTTGCAGGTCCAGGTTCAGGTATGTTTTAGTCTACCTGTTATTGTTCACTTTAGATGCTTATCGCTCATACCAGGCTTTATGTCTGACCCAGAGTTTTATGTCTCCTCTTATTACTCTGGGTGCTCACACGAGCAGACTAGAGACAGGTTAGCTGGTGATGCGCGAGTAGCTGATTCGGAGGCGGGCAGGAGGCTTCCACGTATGATATATATATATACACATTCTCCCTGTGTCGTTGGTGGTCGCTACTTGGGCATTAGTAGTGTACCTCATTTACCTTACTTTTGCTTTGAGACAGTTTGAAAGTTGTAATAAGCTGTATTTTGGATTTCCGCTGCTATGATGTTTAGTTCTGATTTTCAGCTTATGCATTGTCTCCCTGTTTTATGTCAAGTATGTTATTATTATATTTTATTCTATGCGCTGTGAGACATTCTACATGTTCTTTGTATGTTCATTTCCTTCTTCCTTTTCCTTCTGACGACCCGTTCCATGCTAACTGGACATGTGTACAGCGCACCTTTGGAGTAAATGTCGGTTGGTGCGGGGCGGGCCGTCACACTTGGTATCAGAGCTCTAGGTTGTGTAGTTAACCTAGGGAAAGACACTCGGGAGAGATAGTACCTATATGAGAGCGCGTATTTGTGATTACTTTGGTTTACAAAAGCTATGTATATATATACTATTAGTAGTATAAGAATGAAGTCGCACTGCACTAGCACCACTATGGGGTCGTTAATCGTTTCCCTTTTTCAGATTGACGATGAGGCGAGACACGAGGGGTACTGGTAGAGGGATCAACCAAGGGAATGCCGCTGACATGAGGGCAATGTTTACTAACCTCATGAGAGACATGCTTAGAGAAGTGCAAGGGGCAGTTCCCAATCCCGGAGTTGGTGTTGGCCCAGTAGTGTAGGCGCCTAGGGTCGATTTCGCCAAACTGTGCAAGGATTACACTAATCTTGGTGGGAAGTCGTTCCATGGGACGGAGTCAGCCACAGATGTTCAAGATTGGATGGATAGCTGTGATCGTATCTTCGATGACTTGGGTCTTGAGGATGCGATGAAGAGAAGGCTAGCGTCTCGTCAGCTGCAAGGGCGAGCGATGAATTGGTGGAATGCCATTAGAACAGCTACTCCAGAGGATCAGGTTACTTGGGATCAGTTCAAGGCTCGCTTTAGCGAGAGGTTTATTCCAGCTGCCCAGAAGTCAGTGTTGTTTAAGAGGTTCTTGGAACTCAAGCAGAACGGAAGGGCAGTTTCTGATTATATTGCTGAGTTCGACACTTTGTCGAAGTATGGACTGTCTCTCATTGATACTCCTGAAAAGAAGAATGAGAAGTTCATTACTGGTTTGGATGGATACTTGGGGGAAAGGCTTATCAACCACATCGATGAGACTTTTGAATCGATCGTGGGGAAAGCTTTGAGATCAGAGAGCCTTTACCCTAAGTCAAAGACTGAGGCTGCATCTGCAGAAGGGCCAAAGCCGCAAGCAGGCGGTGGAGGCAAGAATAGCTCTCAGAATAAGAGGAAGCAGGACCAATCTAAAGGTGGCCAGAAAAAGAGCAAGAAGGATGTTGAGTGCTTCAGCTGTGGAAAGAAGGGCCATTATGCTAAAGATTGTCGGGCCAAGCCAGCGGATAAGAAGTGCTTCAACTGTGGTCAAGTAGGACATTTCAAGGATAAGTGTCCGCAACCTCTTAAGGAGAAGCAGATTGTGAAAGCATATGCTATTGATGTTGTTCCTTCTTCGTCGAATGCCCCAACTGCGGCGGAGAAAGGAAAGAATGTTGTTATTCAAGGTATGCTTTCTATTTATGATGTACCAGTTCGGGTTTTGTTTGATACTGGGGCTTCCCGTTCCTTCATATCTAGTGACCTGGTAGATAGGTTGGGACTGGAACCCGAGATAGTCGATAGACCATTGGTTGTGACGAACCCGATTGGTGGTTCGACTAGCCTTAGTATGATTTGCAGGAATTTGGTCTTATCGAGTCATGGATGTATGTTTGTATGTGATTGCTTTGTTTTGGGCTTTACTGGGTATGGCACTATATTGGGAGTCGATTGGCTCCAAAGATACGGGGTGGTGGTAGACTGTGAGGGCTTTTTGGTGACAGTGAGGGCGGATGATGGGCGGAGGGTAGTGTTTGGTAGTCTACCTAGTGATGGGGTTATGGCTAGTTTTGTAAATTCCCTCGACATCCCGCAGGATGAGTTGTCAGATGTGCCCGTGGTTGGCCAGTATCCGGACGTCTTCGAGGAGGTGACCGGGCTTCCACCACACCGAGAGATTGAGTTTCGTATTGATTTAGTGAAAGATGCCAGACCTATAGTGATGCCACTTCATCGTATGGCACCAAGGGAGCAGCGAGAGCTCGGGGTGCAAGTCAGCAATCTTTTGAAGAAGGGATTTATTAGAAGGAGTGTCTCCGAGTGGGGAGCACCAGTTGTGTTTGCCACTAAGGCAGATGGTTCCCTTCGTTTGTATGTGGACTATCGCGAGTTGAATAAGGTAACGAGGAAGAATAAGTATCCTCTACCACGGATAGATGATTTGTTTGATCAACTGGAAGGAGCAAGAGTGTTCTCCCAGTTGGACCTCGCGACAGGATTTCATCAGCTTCGAGTAGCGGATGAGAGTGTTCCGAAAACGACATTTAGGACGCCGTCTGGATTTTATGAGTGGTTGGTCATGCCATTTGGGTTGACCAATGCACCAGCCTACTTTGTGGATCTCATGAATCGAGTATTCAGAGATCAGTTGAATAAGTTTGTTCTTGTGTTCGTGGATGATATCCTTGTTTATTCAAGGACAGAGGAGGAACACAAGGGACACTTGAGGATAGTGATGGAGGTGTTGAGGAAACACCAATTGAAAGCGAAATTCTCTAAGTGTCATTTTTGGAGAAGGGAAGTGAGATTCTTGGGTCATGTTGTTTCAGAGAGTGGTATTGCCGTGGACCCTGCGAAGGTGGCTACGGTACAGGATTGGCCTACACCCAAGAATGTAACAGATGTGAGAAGTTTCTTGGGATTAGCTGGATATTATCGTAAGTTTATCCAGGACTTCTCCAAGATAGCAGCACCGTTGACTCAATTAACTAAGAAGAATCAGTCCTTCGTCTAGGACGGAGTGTGTGAGGATGCCTTCAAGAGTCTAAAGGAGAAGTTGACGCGTGCGCCAGTGTTAGTCATTCCTAAAGGGAATGAAGAGATGACGGTATACACGGATGCTTGTGGTACCGGACTGGGTGCTGTATTGATGCAAGAAGGTAGGGTTGTAGCTTATGCTAGTCGACAGCTAAAGCCGCATGAGAAGAAGTATCCTACCCATGATTTGGAATTGGCAGCGATTGTATTTGCGCTGAAGATGTGGAGACACTTTCTCTTGGGAGAAAGGTTTGAGTTGTTTACCGATCATAAATCGTTAAAGTATCACTCCTCTCAGAAAGATCTAAATCTCCGTCAGCAGAGATGGTTAGAGTTCTTGGCTTCGTATGATTTTGATATCGCATACACACCTGGGAAAGGTAATGTGGTAGCCGATGCCTTGAGTAGGAGACATGCCAGCTTAGGGGCAATGTTTCTTGAATGGAAGCAACTGGAGTATATCGCGGGGTTTGATTTCAGAACAAAGTGCGAATTGGATCCAGTTATGCTAGCTAGTTTGACGATCAGACCCACTTTGATAGGGCGGATTGGTTCTAGTCAGAGGGACGATCCTAATCTATTAGAAATCATCTCCAAGTTAGAGATGGGTATCGATGAGGAGATGAATGTGTATGGGCTTGATCGAGATGGATGGCTTCGGAAGAATGGAAGACTAGTTGTGCCCAACGTGAATGGTTTGAGAGATGAAGTGCTTAGGGAATGTCATCACTCAAAACTAACTATACATCCCGGTGGTAATAAGATGTATCGAGACATGGGACATACCTACTACTGGGAAGGGATGAAAAGAGACGTTGGGAAGTTTATATCCAAATGCATGAATTGCCAGCTAGTTAAAGCCGAGCAAAAGAAGCCTAGTGGGTTGTTGCAACCATTAGAGATTCCCGAATGGAAATGGGAGCAAGTCTCGATGGATTTCATCGATGGTTTACCAAGGACTAGATCGGGACATGATAGCATTTGGGTAATTGTGGATCGATTGACTAAGAGCGCAAGATTTATACCAGTCAAATCGACCAGAACGGCAGCCAAGTTGGCAGAATTGTATATGAAGTGGGTAGTGAGATTTCATGGAGTACCCAAAAGCATTGTGAGTGACCGAGACCCGTTGTTCACTAGTGGGTTTTGGAAGAGCTTACAAGAGGCTCTAGGGTCAGGATTACATCTCAGTACCGCATATCATCCTCAGACCGACGGTCAGACGGAGAGGGTGAATCGTATATTGGAAGATCTTTTGAGAGCTTGTATATTGGATTTTGGTGGATCATGGGATGACCATTTGCATCTAGTAGAGTTTGCATATAATAATAGCTACCAATCCAGTATCGGTATGGCTCCATATGAAGCTTTGTACGGAAGACCGTGCAACTCACCATCATGTTGGATAGAGACTGGCGAGAAGTTTGTGCTTGGACCAGATGTGGTGAGAGAAACTTCAGATAAGATTAAGATCATTCAACGACGAATGAAAGCTGCCCAAGATAGGCAGAAGAGTTATGCTGATAAGAGGAGAAGAGACTTGAAATTCTCCATTGGTGACTTGGTGTTTGTCAAGATCTCTCCGTTGAAGAGCGTGATTCGATTTGGCAGGAGAGGCAAGTTGGCACCAAGATTTGTTGGCCCATTCCCTGTTCTTGAACTAGTCGGGAATTTGGCGTATAGAGTTGACTTACCAGAGAAAATGGCGGGAGTTCACAATGTATTTCATGTTTCCCAACTAAGGAAGTTCGTTCACGACTCAGATATGACTATTTCACCCGATCAGTTAGAGGACTTCGAAGTAGAACCCGAGGCGGTTGGGAACCGCAAGTCGATTCGTATTATGGGGCACGATACGAAGCAACTTCGGAGGAAGTCGGTGAAGCTAGTCAAGGTTCAGTGGGGCGAGGACGAGAATGATTGTACTTGGGAGACAGAGGAGAGCATTAGGAAGGCATATCCAGAACTCTTTGCCTGGTAAGATTTACTTTGCAATTTAGTTTTCCGCATGCTAGGGTAGACTTGTTTTGCTTGTTTTGCATGTTTGATTGTTGTTTTATGATTGATAGGCATGCGGGACCTTTGTGTGTGTTTTGATTAGGGAATTTCGGGGGCGAAATTTCTTAAGGGGGAGAGAGTGTAACGACCCGTATTCTACACATCATAGGATTTTAGAATATTTATTTCTTTCCCGTATGAAGTCGTATGGTCATGTAACTTTGTGAAACATCTATTGGAGTCATTTTCCATGTTCATGATTTTTGTCGATTTTTAAATGACCATTTTGCCCCTAGTTGGTACTGTTTTGGCCATAACTTTTGATTGGAAAGGAATTTTGACCTGAAACCACTTCCATTGGATTCGTTTGATGGTTTACCTTTCCGTAGAGTGGTCATAATAGCCAAACGGACTTACCGTTTGGGAGATATGGCTGAAATAAGGTTTGGAGGGTGAAAAACTGCTTAACCGGGCCAAACCAGGTGATTAGTGAGTAGGCCCATAACCCATTTCGGGATTAGGGTTATGGGGAGGCTGAAATGAGATAGAGGATCATTCCATTTCAGTTTTCTAGCCTCCACTTATCACCAAGGAACCCTAAAAATGGCTTCCAACCTCTAAATCACCTCCAAATCATCTTTTGGTCAAGGATTAAGCTTAGCAACCCCTAATCAAGGAAGATCTTCACCAAAGCAACATAGGAGCTGCTGTTTGGCATTGAGATTCACATCAAATCAGAATTATTTCGGATCTTAGTTTATTTGTGGCTAAGGTGAGTGATTTGCATAGTTTTACACTAATTATGGCTAGTTAAGGGTAATTAGTGTTAATTAGCGAATTTATACACTAATAAATTCGGGAAAAATGTTCATAAATTCCTAAATGATGTTTTAGACCTCTGATATGAATTTGGGTTAATTTGGTTAAGTTTTGTTAATCCTATCATTAGTTTCACCTAAACATGCTTAGGGGAAGATAAGGGATTTTGGGGTATGTTTGATCCATTTTAACCTATTATATTGATGTTTTGATGTTTGTGGTTGATTATGCATGTTGCTATGACTGTATGAAATGCTTTGTGATTGATTTCAATAGTTAGAATGGTCGAAAACGTCGTCGAATGGCGTAAACACTTGCTGGAACAGTTTCAGAAAACAGTGCAGGGTTCGAATCGGATCGGATATGGGGCTCGGATTGGATATGTTGAACTGGGCAAGGAATCCGATCGGATTGGAACCCAACACTTGGGAAAAGTGGCAAAAAGGAAGGCCACGCTAGCTGAACTGGGATCGGATCGGATCGAGGAGGAAGATTCAGATCGAGGAGGACGGATCGGATCGAGGAGGACAAATCGGATCGAGGAGGACGATTCAGATCGAGGAGGGCGGATCAGAGTGAAGGACGAGGACAAGGATCGGAACGGAGGCACGAGCTGGAGGGGAGATGACACCCGACCCGACCCGAGGTAAAGCACCCGAACCGAACCGATGGAGGACAACCGACCCGAACCGCACCAGAAGGAGACCCGACCCGAACAGAGGGAGGATACCCGACCCGAACCGCACCAGAAGGAGACCCGACCCGAACAGAGGGAGGATACCCGACCCGAACCGATGGCTTGAGAAGGAACCCGACCCGACCCAGTATTGACCAATAACCCGAGATGAAAAGGTAGTCCAATATGGGAAGTTAGAGCTCAGGATCCAGTTTGGAACCAATGAGTTCACTTCATGGTTGGACTTTGCTGCGGGACGTGTGCTAAGGAGTTGTCGACGTTCATAACTTCGATTCACCACTAAGAATGAATGATGGGCTACTTATCAGTGCAGTAGGGTCATTATGACCTGAGGGGCAAGGTGATGGTAGCAAGACTACGTTATCAGTGCAGTAGGGTCATTATGACCTGAGGGGCAAGGTGATGCGTAGTAAGACTATGAGCCAGCGCAGATGGGGTGAATAACTCCACGGGGCAAGTGGACATAGTAAGGATTGGTAAGGCTATGAGCCAGCGCAGATGGGGTGAATAACTCCATGGGGCAAGTGGACATAGCGAGGAATTAGTGGTTACGTTATCAGTGCAGTGAAGCCATTTATGACTTCATGGGGCAGAGTGATCGTAGCAAGTTATGTTGGGTGATCGAAGTGGTGAATATCGTATGCTTTACGCACTGAGTGAGAGATGTGAGGATGGATGCTATGTTTGATTATTTGCCATCCCTATGACATGCACACCTCCCCCACCTCTGTATCTTTACACTGTTTGATATGGTACCTTAGAGTGTTGTACAGTATGTAGTGCTAACTCTTTGGTTGCAGGTCCAGGTTCAGGTATGTTTTAGTCTACCTGTTATTGTTCACTTTAGATGCTTATCGCTCATACCAGGCTTTATGTCTGACCCAGAGTTTTATGTCTCCTCTTATTACTCTAGGTGCTCACACGAGCAGACTAGAGACAGGTTAGCTGGTGATGCGCGAGTAGCTGATTCGGAGGCGAGCAGGAGGCTTCCACGTATGATATATATATATACACATTCTCCCTGTGTCGTTGGTGGTCGCTACTTGGGCATTAGTAGTGTACCTCATTTACCTTACTTTTGCTTTGAGACAGTTTGAAAGTTGTAATAAGCTGTATTTTGGATTTCCGCTACTATGATGTTTAGTTCTGATTTTCAGCTTATGCACTGTCTCCCTGTTTTATGTCAAGTATGTTATTATTATATTTTATTCTATGCGCTGTGAGACATTTTACAGGTTCTTTGTATGTTCATTTCCTTCTTCCTTTTCCTTCTGACGACCCGTTCCGTGCTAACTGGACATGTGTACAGCGCACCTTTGGAGTAAATGTCGGTTGGTGCGGGGCGGGCCGTCACATCCACCTTGCACTTAGGATAGGCTTTCCTAATGCTTTCCTCTGTTTCCCAAGTACAATCTCGCGGATCTCCACTCCATTGCACTTTGACTAAGTGAACCTTCTTGTTCCTCAGCTCTTTGGTTTCTTTGCCGATAATCTTTAGCGGCTCTCTTCTCACAGCCTATTCTGGAGTAATTTCGATATCCTGTTGTGCGGACTCTTCCACAACCAAGTCTGGGTCATGAACATGCTTTCGAAGTTGAGATACATGAAATACATCATGTACTCCAGGCAACCACTCAGGCAATTGAACTCTATAAGCGAGGGTTCCAATCTGTTCAAGAATAGGGAATGGACCAATAAATCTAGGCGCCAACTTCCCAGTTTTGCCAAATCGAATCACTCCTCTCATCGGAGAAACCCTTATATACACATAATCACCAACAGAGAAAGCAAAATCTCTTCTTCTCGAATCAGCATAGCTCTTCTGTCGGCTTTGAGCGACTAGTAATCGTTTCTTAACGAAATCGACTTTGTCTGCAGCATCACGGATCATATCAGGTCTCAATACAAGCCTATTACCAGGTTCGACCCAACAAGTAGGAGATCGGCACGGTCTACCATACAATGCTTCGAATGGTGACATCGTCAGGCTCACTTGGTAGCTGTTGTTGTACGAGAACTCAGCCAAATGTAAATGGTCTTTCCATGATCCACCAAAGTCAAGAACACAAGCCCGCAATAAATCTTCTAGTATATGATTCACCCTCTCAGTCTGACCATCTGTCCGAGGATGATAAGCGGTGCTTAGATTCAGCTTTGTCCCCAGTTCTACTTGAAATGACTCCCAGAATTTTCTAGTAAATATTGGATATCTATCACTGACTATACTGATCGGCACTCCATGTAGCCTAACAATTTCCTTGAAATAAATCTGCGCTAGACTCCGAGCAGTTATGTTCGATCTGATAGGTATGAAATGGGCGGTCTTCGTGAAGCGATCTGCGATCACCCAAATACTGTCATTCCCTTTCCTGGTTCTGGGCAAACCATCTATGAAGTCCATGGAAATATGTTCCCACTTCAAACCTGGAACGTCCAGCGGTTGCAACAATCCAGCAAGTTTCTGTTGGTCGCTTTTGACTAGCTGACAAGTAGAGCAGCTGCTAACATATAAAGAAATGTCTCTCTTCATCGACCTCCACCAGAAAGTGTGTTTGATGTCATTATACATTTTGCTCACCCCTGGATGGATACTAAGTTTTGACTTGTGGCATTCATCCAGCACTTCCTTTCGGAGCTCTGAAATGTTAGGAACACAAATTCGACCCTTTAGCCTTAGAATCCCTTGGTCATCGATCTGGAAACTCAAGTATTCGCCTTTCTGTATTCTTTCTCTGATCCTCTAAATGAAATGATCATCCTTCTGAAGAGCAGATATTTTATCAATCAATGAAGTCGTAATAATAAAACTGGCGATCATTACATTCTTTCGGCTTAGCGCATCGGCCACGACATTGGCTTTCCCTGGAGTGTACAGAATCTCAAAATCATATGCTGCAAGGAACTCTAGCCAACGTTGCTGCCTCAGATTCAAGTCTTTCTGGATGAACAGATACTTTAGCGACTGATGATCTGTAAACAGTTCGAATTTCTCACCCAAAAGATAGTGCCTCCAGATTTTCAAAGAAAATACAATGGCCAACAACTCAAGATCATGAGTGACGTAATTCTTTTCATGCGGCTTCAGCTGACGGCTAGCATAAGCAATCACTTGACCTCTTTGCATTAATACTGCACCAAGGCCTTCTCTAGAGGCATCTGTCCAGACTTTCAAGTCCTGATTACCGTCGATTATCGTTAACACTGGAGCCGTTGTTAATCTTAACTTTAGCTTCTCAAAAGCCTCCTCACATTCTGGAGTCCACTTGAATTTTGAGTGCTTCTTTGTAAGCTTTGTTAAGTAACTAGATATCTTCGAAAAATCTTTAACGAACTTCCGGTAATAACTAGCCAATCCAAGAAAACTTCGGACTTCTGTGGGAGTACTAGGCTGTTTCCAATTTTGAATAGCGGTGATTTTACTTGGATCCACAACAATTCCCTCTTTTGATACGACGTGGCCAAGAAACTTTACTTCATCTTGCCAGAATATACATTTGGACAGTTTGGCTTTCAATACATTCCTTCTCAGAATTTCTAGAACTTGTTCCAAATGTTTTTCATGTTCGGCTTTTGACTTAGAGAAGATTAGAATATCATCAATAAAAACCAGAACAAACTTATTCAAGACTCCTCTGAACACTCGATTCATCAAATCGACGAAGTAAGCTGGAGCGTTACATAAGCCGAACGACATTACTAACCACTCATAGAATAAGTCGGGACCTCTGAATGCTGTCATAGGAACACATTCTTCGGCAATACGAAGCTGATGGAAGTCTGTAGCTAGGTCCATCCTTGAAAATAATTGTGCTCCATTCAGACGATCCAATAAATCATCGATTCGTGGCAATGGATATTTATTCTTTATTGTCTGCTTATTCAAGTCACGATAATCCACACATAGTCGCAGAGTAGTGTCAGACTTTGGGACAAACACCACTGTTGCTCCCCAATCAGAGAAACTAGGCCTGATCAGACCCTTCCATACAAGCTGTCGAGTTTGATTGTCTAGTTCTTCTTTCTCCTTTTGAGTCATTCTCCGAATAGCATGCACTACTGGCCTTGCGTTCGGAATTAAAGCGATCTTGAAATCAATTTCTCTCTGCGGAGGTAAGCTGACAACTTCTTCGAACACATCTGCATAATTCTTGACGACAGGAATATCTTTGATGAGGTCGGGAATATTCTCTGTGACTACAGGGATATTTTCTATTTGAGCAGGAGAAACATCTAGAGCTGACCAAAAGTCTTTTCTGTTTGAATTCGGGCCTTCACATGGTATGGTTATATATTCTCCTGATTTAATCTTTGCCCTAACAACTCTCTCGGCGCATCTAACCTCTGCTTCATATTTGGTTAACCAATCCAATCCCAATATAAGATCGAATTCAGTAAAATTCATGACGATAGAGATGGTAGGGAACTTATATCTGGAAAAAGAGACAGGCACCCCACAAATCCAGCTAAGATCGAGAGAACCCCTAACCGGATTACGGACAGTGATGGGTTCTTTGAGCTTCCTCAATTTCAAGTCTAACTTCTTGACTGCATTCTTTACAATAAAGCTTCGTGACGCACCTGTGTCAAACAGTACTTTGACTGGAATGTTTTTGACAGTAAGCGTGCCTTCTAAAATATCAGACCTTCCCTGACTAGTTGAGGGGGCTGAAGTTTCTGACACTTCATTTACTTGAACCTCTTTGGTCTTTTTCAACAGCCAGCAGTCTCTCTTTATATGACCAGCCTGATGACAAAGATTACACTCTTGGGTCAATTGAAACTTGTTCTTGGATTTAGATTCATCCTTTTTTTGTTTCTTTAAAACTCTGCAACTTATCGAGAAATGTCCTTGCTTATTGCAGTTACTGCATACAGCAGTCGTTACTGGTCCTTTCTCAGATTTATCCCTTTTCCTCTTGGCTTTGGGCTTCTTGCTGGCCTCAGGACCATCAGTCTCAGACTCCTCTTTGTTACTCGAACTGACTTCCTCTTCGTCGTGCAACATACCTTTCTTATGGAGATCTTCATACTGATAAGCCATGTATATCATTTCTGATAAGGAAGCTTCACATGCCCCATTACTTTATTCTGGTATTTCCTTTGAAGCCCGTTAATAAATCTCAGATTCTTTCTCTTCGTATTTTGAATTAGACGAGGAGCAAAGTGAGAAAGTTCGATGAATTTCTTATGATATTCTGGGATGTTCATATCTCCTTGTATCAGATAAGAGAATTCATCACATAACCGCTCAGTTGCTTCCGGAGGAGTAAATCTTTCACTGAAAACCTCTTTGAATCTATCCCAGATGATATCACCTTCTGGATTATCTTTGATGATTGTTTCCCACCAGATTAAAGCTTCTTCTTTGAGTGCCCAAGATGCCACTAATCTTTTCTGATCATCTCTCAACTGGATACGTTCAAAAATTCTTTCAACAGAACCCATCCAAGCTTGAGTTTGAATTATAGATTCATTGCCCGAGAATTGTGCTCCGCCCAGATTTCGATATCTCTTTAATAGAGCCTCTAGATCTGGTTCTGCATTCCTCCTGTTTCTGACACTCATTTTCTAGTACTTCTGCAAATAGCTGATCAAGTGTCAGGTCACAGAAAAGATATTTTAAAGCATAGAGACATATACTTGATTGTAAATGTGTCTATCGGGCGTATTTCATTCTGCTATACTCATACTAGGATATTACTGACCCTATCTGTAATGAGTTACCCGTCCTAGAACACTACTGGTTCTATTTCTGACGAGTTCGTTAATATGTTATATTCCAGCACTAAGCTTA
Organism: Allium sativum; assembly: GCA_030737875.1. Taxonomy (NCBI): domain Eukaryota; kingdom Viridiplantae; phylum Streptophyta; class Magnoliopsida; order Asparagales; family Amaryllidaceae; genus Allium; species Allium sativum. The sequence continues at coordinate 731,501,175 of CM060922.1, read as the reverse complement.
ACCAAAGCTCTGATACCACGCTGTGACGACCCCAAAACCCCGTACTGACGGTTGCAAGGGTAATCTTTGGAATATAACACATAAACAGATAATAGCAGAACAAAAATAAATAAATACACCAGATAATGAACAAATAATACACTGGATAAACATAATCATCAGAGTTACACAGTATACAGGATCATACTTAGTACAAATACAGTTCAGCTATACATAAATGTCTACAGCGGAAAACAAACATAATATGTACAATAGGAGCTGAACAACATAAAAAGAGATAAATGATAGAATCCATCTTCAGCTCTAGCTATCCAGAAAGAGCCTGCTAAAACCTGAATACAAGGCTGTCCATGTAGAAAAAGGGGCACCCGAGTTTGCAAGTGAAACAAACTACGAGTCAGTCATGGGACTGGTATGAGAAATCTACTTAACACATTTTATAATATGGCTAATCATAGGACCACGCCACTTTCGTGGAACGAGTTTACCCCATTGGATTGCCAGTGCTTGAAAACAAGTAAATCTTTAAAAACATCGCAATGCTTTTTATAAAAATAAAGCCATTATAAGACTCAGTTCCCATCACACAATGCAACGCAAACTGGAGGATAGAGTTTTACCTTATAATGGCCAAAATATGCTTGATACGAATAAAACAAAAGCATTTGATATTATTACTAGTGTTTATATGTTTCAAAAACAATTTCCATCATAAGTATCAATCATAGACGACATGGGTACCATATATCATGTCTCCATATATAGGTATACAATCAAAACCGCACGATGTTGTATTGGAAATTGGATTTCCGTCATGAACCAAGGCAAAAGATAGTCCTTACCGAATTCGAGACTCTCTAGCCCGAGCCTCAGGCAAGCGCGCAGACAAGCCTTGGATCGTCAGGGTCGATCCACCTATGTGGATTATTATGCCTGAACACTGCGTTTCCCCACCCTTTGGGGCGTAAATGAGCCCAACGAATGACTCCATTGGCTTCACATAGTCACCGATATATCCGAGGCGCCACGCAATAGCAACAACCACACAGGTGAAAATAATATAAATGTCAGCCAGTTTAAGCACCGACACCACCTCTAGCTAGAAAGAAATGCATGTCCTCGCTGAGGTCCTCTCCCGTTTCTGGTTCATACCGGGGTGTGAGGCTTGCGAATTCACGTTATACACAAAGCTACGCCACACAGGCGGTGCTTTGATCATCAACCACAAGACTTTGCTTTTCAACAGAAGCCTTGATCACTGCATCTTAGCATGCCACACAGGCAATTCACACCATGCAACTGATGGCTATCAATCACACAGAATGAATTCCAATGTCAGACACACAGTCCATTCACAAGTCCGTTCTAGGTCTGAACGAAACCGGAGGCACTATATACCTCGCATACCCATCGATCTCCACGTACGTCTGGACGATCACCACTCATTATCCATATTTCGGGATGCCTCCCAATCAGGACATCAGTTATCATCCAAACGAGGTGAAGATCTACGGTCTTCAACCACCGTCTTCATCATCGATTTCTTATCGTCGATTCATTTATTCAGAATGGGATAAACCCGGTCTTTCTGAGCAACTCGTGTATATAATAAACAAGTGCTACAGAAACACAACATACGCCCAATTCCAATTCATTAGTCACTAACCGTAAATTAGTAAGAGAACGATTTCCCAAATATTAACCCTGAAGGCCGAAACCAACAATAGATCAAAACCCAGGAAACCATTCGACTTAGCTAACCTTCAGTTAGTTTCTAAATTTCACATTCCATATCGTTTATAATATTTTATAACGATTTATCGCTATTTTTATTTATTTAAAAATAGCCAATTTATTCAAACGACGCTTCGGGCCATAACGCGGCCGTGGCTCTGTTTTTCTTCAGATTTGATTTACACATATCTGAAAATCTAACCATTGGATCTTCACAAATTTTATATCATTAGAAATATCTTTTCAAAACGAATCCAACGGTTCCAGTTTTGGGAAAATCAGACGGTCGGATCTCCCGGTACACTCGTTTGAAGTTTCGATTTCAAAATACGAACTGCAGCGTCGTTATTCGATTAATTTTAATTATATTTATATGTATATAAATATATTCTATTCTTCGATTTCAAAACCATATTCTTTTCATACATTTGATAAAAATGATATTTTTATCCAACCGACATTTATTTCAACACTTCACTATTTTTTAACAATTCATGTATATAACAAAAATGTGATTATTATTATAAAACAATTTATTTCAAAACACGACTATTTTATATAGTTCATATAGATGATAAAAATATGATTTTTATTATAAAACAATTTATTTCAAACACGAATACCATTCAACACATGAATTTCTATTCAACGAATGAATTTCTATTCAACACATGAATGTTTTCTATAGTTCGTATATATACAATAAAAAGGTGATTTTTATATTTAAAACAATTTATTTAAAACACGAATACCATTCAACACATGAATTTCTATTCAACGAATGAATTTCTATTCAACAAATGAATGTTTTCTATAGTTCATATATATAAAATAAAAATGTGATTTTTATTGTTAAAACAATTTATTTAAACATGAATGTCGTTCAACACATGAATTCCTATTCAACACATGAATATAGTTTCAACACATGAAAATAATTCTAACACATTAATATTATTCAAAATTTCGGCAGCATAACGGCAGGGTAGTTAAAACCGGGCCCGTCCCTAGTACGACTCCTCGCTCTACCTTAAAGCCTCGCAGCTTTTGACAATGGGGATTTCATGCATCTAGTTCGCACGCAGGCGGCATGTATTTTTTTTCTTTCTTTTCCACAAACTAATCCTATGTGGTTTCAACCAAATAATTCTCAACCACAAACGGGTATTTTTCAACCACAACCAATCAATTTCAACCACAAACAATTCAAATCAACCATTCGCTATCAACCAATTTTCACACCAATTGCAACCAATAGATATCGTCCATGGTTTGTGGACGAGGGGCGTGTATATATATATAAGTATATTTCACTTCTATTTCAACACATATATAATTTTTACAACGCATATATAACTTATACATCGAACGTACAACTTATACAACGCTTATACATGAGGTGTACAACGCTTATATAACTCATACATCGACTATATAATTTATACATCATCATTTTCCATATCGTTTATAATTCAGAAATCTCACATTGGGTTTCACTCCACCAAAAATAGCAGGAGGCTCAGAAAAATATCCGGTCTCTTCTAGAATGTAGAAGACGTCCACACGAGTCCACTATCTCTTGTTACACTGAATTTCGTCAACAGACGAAAAAGATATGATTTTTACAGTGAAATCAAAAACCGTAGCGCTTTAAAGTGCTATAGAATAGTTTAAAATAATTTCAGCTGTACCTCCAATGTTTTGTTCGAAACTAGGTCACGCAATTTCGTGAAATCCGTGAATCGATAGGATGATCGGGCTATGCAGCGTCGAAGGGGGAGGAGCGGCGCACCTGCGCGCGGCGGAGGGGCCCACTCGGTGGTCGGAGCTTACGTCGGCGGCGCTTGAAAGGCTCCGACTTTGGAGGCGCGAATCTCGAGAAAGGAGCGACGAGGAAGGGCGTACCAGCTATGGATGTGAAGCTCTCGGAGAGATCTACAAAAACCTTAACTGGGTGGAGGTGTTTCGTTGCGTGGGTTAGCTGGAAAAGAGGAGAGAAGGTGGCGAACTGTTTCCGCCTTCGATCGGGTTACGGGGAGAGAGAACGAAGGATTTTCTTTTTTTTATTTTTGATGAAAAAATCTGATTGGTCCACATATATATTTAATTGGAAAATAGTGTTTTCTCAAACGAACACAAAATCAAACCCAACGACTGTCGTTCCTAGCTAAATACCCCCATTCTGAACACAATGGGATATGTTTCGTAGGCCCATTCGACTGTTTCAGTCAGTTTTTCTTCAAATTAAAATATAAAACATTCAATATTTATTTTGAACGTACATTTCAATTTGCCGGGGCCACATACTGATCCTAGAAATTCCCAAAAAATAAATCTAGCTATGTTTTGACGGTATGGTCCCAAAAAAACTAGTTTCGTCGAATTCTGAGACCGTTTGAAAAATGTCCCTTTTCTGGTCGATCCAATTTAATTAAAATCGACCAAACACATTTTCCTTTGCCACGCTCACATGCTAGCTTCAAAAATTATGAAATTTGAAACCTAGCAATAGTTTGACATCCCGGATCCAAAAAAAGTGGTTTTGTCGAATTCTGAGGTCGTTTGCAAAATGGCCATTTTCACAGGCTATATGAACTCTATAGCGACCTTTCTGAAAATTCATTTGGCCATAACTTTTGCTACCCGCTACGAAACTTCGATTTTTCAGATTCGTTAGAAAGATATTCACTAACAGATTTAAATATTTTTGGTTTCACTAAAATCCGTTTTATTTTGCACCCGGTACAGTCAGTCAAAGTTTGAATTCAAATTTTGAAACTACCGCGCCATTTCAAGCCTTGTTTATAATTAAAATTAATTATATTCATTTTCAAACATCAATTCAAACACACTTTTCATCATTATTATTTAAAATATTTATTTTAAATATTTAAAATTCACTAAAATAGCTAATTTAAATTTTTTAAATTGGTTCAGATTTCACGGGTTGTTACAATTTCGGATGCAGGAGATTATAACACCATTGTTATAATCACGTAAACTTGTAAAAGAAGGGGGTTCGTAAATAGAATCTGAAGTGTTAAAGGGTTAAAAGATGAACTTACCCTATTTCGAGATTTGAAATGTTGTTCAGTTAAGGTCTGAGAGGTAGTTATACCCGAACTTGATTGACTTCGTTTTTAATTTAGAAATGGTTAAGGTTCGAGAGTGAAAGTGGTTAAGTGATTTTAGTAAATAAGTATAGTGGTTTGAGTTGTCGTCGCGATGTTGATTTAAACATCTGTTTAAATCCAAGTAAAGAAGATTTGGAAATGTTTTCCAAATAGAATCAGAAACGTAAGCAAATATTGAAATTGGAAACATGAATTAGAAAAGGAAGTGTTCATGTATAAAGAGTTAAGAAATGGAGTTAAGCTAAATCAGAATTTGACTGGAGACTTGTTAAGTTGAATGGTTTCCTAAGTGTCTATCTGATGTTGGTTTCGACCTTCGGGATTGGTACTTACGGAATTGTTCTTATACTAGTTTACAATCAGAGACTGATAGTTGTAGAAGAATAGTGATACGTAAATAAGTTATGGAAATGTTTTCCAGTGTTAACGTATATTTTCTAAACATAGAAAATAAGGAACATATGAATATATATATATATATATATAGATATATATATGATTGATGATTGATTTGATAGAATTTCCATCTGGAAATAATATCGTTGTTTGCACACGTATTTTTCTTTGATAGTTAACTCACCGACTATCGAAGTTTTAACCATTTTAACGTTGTTAATATGGAGAGACCGGTTGGATTATTATCCAAAGAACCACTCTGTATTGGCATAAGCGTTTCGAATCATATATGCCAAAGATAATTGAAGACGGAGTAAAGTGCAAGGGCTATTGTATAAGTCTTAGATAACAATGCCTAAGATGGATGTACTGAATAGTGCCTTCGGTTCATCCTGTTCCTGGATGACTTGTATGGATGAATGTCTGACAGAGTATTTCCAGAAAGGTCACGTACATTGATTTCTTCAACCGTACCAAGAGTGGAAGCGGAGAAGGAAACTTCTTTAGCTAACACGTAATGTACTGTTGTAGACGTCAATTAGTGATTTTCGATGGATCTGACAATGTGGCATTCGAAGTGAATATGATGTGATGATAAGGCGTAACCTCAAGCCTCATCAACCGGTAAATGACAGAAATCGGGCAGGTAGCATGGCTATGTATGTCGCACCTATTATGGTGTATAATCACCTGATCTAGAGTTTCATTTACTTCAAAAAATCTATTGTTGATGCTGTCCCATTCGGGAAACGGTTACTGATCCCAACCGTTGGTGATATACATTCGATACACTCAAGCGAAATGAGTGGTCGGTCATGTGTTGCCGGGTTGCAAGATGTTCTTGTTGAACCCAGTGTATTCCTCTCTAGAGGTACACTAGCGAAAGGTGGTTCCATACCTTGTCATAGTTGGAAATCCATTACCCAATACGTGCTTGCGGTTTTGATTGTATACTATATATGTAGAACGTAAGATGAAAGCGTTTCTGCTAGATGATTATTATATTGTGGTTGATAGACATTATTATAATATCAATGAGTTTTGATATAAAGATATTTTGGATTCTCATAAGGGAAAAACCCGTTCTGTTATACGACGTGGTCTTATGAGATATCGTTGCATTGCTCAAACTGTTTTAAACTGTTTTACTCATACCAGTCCCATGACTGACCCGGAGTTTATTTTGTTTGTTTTCCCTAAACTCTTGGGTGCCTAATTTTGTACGGGAAGTCAAGTAGTCAGGATTTTACAGATATACCAGGAGAGCTTGGAGCAGGAGGCTTCAGGATTTTATGGCTATAGTTATTTCCGCTGTGTTGTAAGTGCTGTACTTTGAAAATGATATGTATATTCAAGTACAGATGTATATTTCAAACTTATGTTATATATTATATGTTATTCGTTCCGTTGTGAGGTTCGTGTAACTCTGATGTTGTGTTCTTCTTCTTCTTCTTCTTCTTCTATTCTAAGTTTCTATCTTATTTATTCTCACCCTCTAATTTCTTTCATTAACTATTCGGTTATTTTCGATCCTTGGATGTTCGATATGTGTTGTATATCGGATAACCAAGATCGCATTTTTCTGGGTCATTACAACGTGTATGGACGAATGTATGATATAGTATATCTAATAGATCACGTAAGTTGATCTCTTCAAATATATTTACGTTGGTGGCGGAGAAATTCATTTAGCTTTATACCCATGGTATTTTCGGGGAAATTAATTTATGATTTGGCGGGTATGACGATGTGGCATTCAAAGTAGACGATGGTGTGATCTGTCAATGTATAGGTTATGACCTCAAGCCTCATCAACCAGGAAATGATGAAATTCGGGTAGGTAGCATGGCTAAGTGGTTCACACCCAATTGGGGTATATTGTCTCCATCTAGAGAATATTCATATTTGTTACTTATTTTATTTATGTATCTCCCGGGAACGGTTATGTTGGTATACCAATCGTAAGGTGACAATAAATTTGAAACATTCAAGCGAAATGAATGGTAGGTTATGTGTGGCCGAGTTACAAGATGTTCTTGTTGAACTCCAGTGTATCGCTTCTAGAGTACACTGATCGGAAGGTGGTTCCATACCTTGTCATAGTTGGAAATCCATTACCCGATAAGAGCCCATGGTTTTTGATTGTATATTATATATGTGGAGCGTGAGATGAAAGAATTCTGCTAGATTGCTATTTACTTGATTTAGACATTATTATAATATCAGAAAATATTGTTCTTAAGAAATATTTTGGGTTATCGTAAGGTAAAAACCGTCTATGTTTATATATGGATCGGTCTTATGACTATCATTTCTTTTAAAAGGATTTTAAAAGTTAAACCAAGTGATTTGAGTTTACTCACACTAGTCCCATGACTGACCCAGAGTTTATTTTGTTTTGTTTTCCCTAAACTCTTGGGTGCCCAAATTTGTACGGGTAGTCCAGTAGTCGGGATTTTACAGATAAGCTTGGAGGAGCCTGGAGAAGGAGGCTTCAACATTAGTTATATTTAGAGTATATTTCCGCTGTGATGTTATGTCTTATACTGGTATGTATATACAGTTATAGTTTTGTATTTCAAAAGTTGTTATATAATATATTTGTTCGTTCCGCTATGAGATTCGTGTTTACTCTGATTCTGTTCTATTATGATCTTCTTCTGCTTCAGTTCTAACTTTCTTTCTTTTTATTTCTCACCCTCTAACTTCTTTCTATAAATGATCAGGTATTTCTGATGCTCGAATAGTTGACATGGTATGTTGTGTCGATTTTCTAGGTCGAAAATCCCTGGGTCGTTACATAATTTGGGGTTCTCTAACAGATTATTTTGTTTTTTACTATTAATCTTTTGATTTCTGTAAAGTGCCAGTTAGCAAATATCTATTTGCATCATTTTGAGCTTATTTTGTTATTCATCCAAATTTGTCACGAACAACCGTCAATGGATACTTTCTGTTCTACATATTTGGATCAGATGTGATTTTTTATTCAACTCAATCTTATTTTAACCCAATCCAACACTATACTAAAAAACTGATATAATATCAGCCTGTTTAAATGTAACAAACTGGAATTTTCAACTCCGAAAATCAACACAAAACTGCCATGTTGACTATTCGAACATCGGAAATACCTGATCATTAATAGAAAGAAGTTAGAGGGTGAGAATAGATAAGACAGAAAATTAGAATAGAAGAAGAAGAAGATCATTATAGAATAGAATCAAAGTAATACCAATCTCACAGCGGAACGAATAAAATATAATATATAACATAACTTTGCAATAAAACAGTATATATATATAATAACATTTTCAGAGTACAACACTTACACACAGCGGAAATAACAATAACTATATAATCCTGAAGCCTCCCGCTTCAAGCTCCTCCAAGTATATCTGTAAAGACCTGAACTACTTGACTGCCTGTACAAATTTCGGCACCCAAGAGTTTAGGGAAAAACAAAACAAAATAAACTCTGGGTCAGTCATGGGACCAGTGTGAGTAAACTCAAATCATTTGGTTTAACCTTTCAAAATCCTTTTCAAAAGAAAAAGTAATCGTAAGACCGATCCACACATAAACACGGATGGTTTTTACCTTACGATAACCTAAAACAGTTTTGGAAATCAATACTTATCTGATATTATAATAATGTCTAATCACAAGTAATTAACAATCTAGCAGAACACTTGCATCTCACGTTCCACATACATAGTATACAAACAAATCCGCGGGCGCTTATTGGAGATTGGATTCACTATGACAAGGTATGGGACCACCTGCCGATAGTGTATCTCTAGAGGCGAATACACTGGGTTCAACAAGAACATCTTGCAACCCGACCCACATATGAACGACCACTCATTTCGCTTGAGTGTATCGAATGTATATCACCAACGGTTGGGAGCTACCCACCGTTTCCTGAAAAGGGACAACATCTAAAATAGATAAAAGAATGAATTGGATTTTCTCTAGATAGGTGATATACACCCTAATGGGAGCGACCCATCTAGCCATGCTGCCTGCCCGATTTCTGTCATTTCCCCGTTGATGAGGCTTGAGGTCATAACGTATCATTTAAAACACCTGACCATCATTCACTTTGAATGCCACATCATCATACCCGTCAAATCACAAATTGATTTCCTCAAAAATACCACGGGTATAAAGCTAAGAGAAACGAATTCCTCCACCACCAAACGTAAGTACGTTTGAAGAGATCAACTTACGCGATCTGTTAGATATACTTTGTCAGACATTCGTCCATTCACGTTGTCCTAGGACTGGACAAACCGAAGGCACTATTCTGTAAACAGGATAGCCCTTGCATAACTCCGTCTTCCATTATCTTCATCATATTTGATCGCAATGCTAACGTCCATAGAGAATGGTTTTCAGATAATGAATCTGATCCCGGTCTCTCCGTATTGACGACGGTAAAATGGTCAAAAACTTCGATAGACGGTGACTTAACTATCAAAGAAAAACAGGTGTGCAAACAACGATATTATTTCCAAATGAAATCCTATCGATCAATCATCATTCAATATTTATTTCTATAATTTAATTTATTATTAATTTATTCATTTCCCATTTCTATATATTTGAAAATTCTTATTTTCTAAATTTAGAAAATATACTTTATTAATCATTGGAAAACATTTCCATATTTTCTCCATTCCTTACTCTCTATATTAGAAAACATTTCTGATTCTTATTGGGAAAACATTTCCATAAACTCCTTCATTTAATTTAAACAGATTTTTAAATAAAAATCACTAAGACAATCCAAACCATTGCACTCATTAACTAAATTCACTTAACCAACTTTCACTATCGAACCTTAACCATTTCTTAGTTAAAAACGAAGTCAATCAAGTTGGGGTATGATTACCTCTCAGACCTTAACTGAAAAACATTTTTAACCTCGAAATAGATAAAGTTCAACCTTTTAAATCTTTTAACCAACTTCCTTACGTAACTCGGATTCTATTTACGAATCCACTTCTTTATTTTAAAACATTGATTATAACTATAGCGTTAAAATTCCTTACTTTCGAAATAAAATAACTTAAATATAACTCTTATTTCTTATTTTGAATAAATAACAAATAACTAATTGAATAATAAACAAATCTTGATTTAAAGACGGAAAGTAAATAGTACTTTCCCTAATTCGATATAATCGAATTCAACGTATAATTCTCTTTCGAAAAATCTCTATTCGATAACTCCTTTCGAATAAACTATATTTTATTAACTCTCTTTGAATAACTAATATTCGATAATCTCTCTTTCGAATAAACTATATTCGATAATATCTCTTTCGAATAAACTATATTCGATAATTCACTTCGAATAACTAATATTCGATTAACTCCTTTCGAATAACTAATATTCAAAAATCTTTCTTTGAATACCATAATTGATAACTCTTTTCTTCGAATAAACTATATTCGATAATCTCTCTTTCAATTAACTCTACTCGAATAACTAATATTTGATTTACTATAATTCGATTAACTCTATTACGATTAACTCTAATTCAATTACTCTAATTCGATTAACTCTAATCGATTAACTCCTATCAATTTACTCTAACTTGACTTAACTCCTATCGATCAATCCTAATTCGATTAACTCTAATCGATTAACTCTTATCAATTAACTCTAACTTGATTAACTCATCTTGACTAACTTAACTTGATTAACTTACTTATTTAACTCAACTTATTTAACTCCTATCGAATAACTAATATTCGATTAACTTATATTCGAATAACTATGTCTATTTTAAACTTTATTTCGAATGGCTAATATTCGATTTAACTCCATTCGCTTGACTCTAGATCGCAACGATCACAATGGTTACGCATGATTCCCTCAGGAAACATCCGACTGCCGTAGGCAATCTGCAGCCCTGCAAATCACGCTAGCAGTCGTACGAAATGGAAAATCATCCTGAATAACTATGTTTGACTAACTCTATCTCAAATAACTATATTCGATCAACTCTAATTGAATAACTAATATTCAATTATTTATAATTCGATTAACTATGTTCAGTTAACTCTAATTCGATTAATTCTAACTCCAATCGATTTACTCTAACTGATTAACTCTCAATCGACTAGCTCTTCGTCCATATCCAGTTTCAAATATCGATGTTGAAATCGACTTTTACTTCTCTATATAAGTCCTAACTTATATATTCTATTTATCCAACGATAAACATTTCATTTGATTTATAAAATATTATTTATAAATTTATCTTCTTAATCTATCGGCCAGAATAGATTCTATTTAAAATCTTTGCTTTAAATCCATATCATGTTGTACCCATGTGCAAAGCACGGGTCTAAACCTTTCAAATGTAACATTCTCCTTTTATACAATTCTCGTCATTTTTCAAGTATTTCCTTTTATAATCTATTTATTTACAAAATAAATCCCTTTTTGATAATTCTATTTATTCTATAAAATATTTTCTATTTATAAAATCTATTGATTTTATAAGTAATTCCTTTGATAATCTAACTATTCCCTTTATATTTATTTTACACATATTTCCTCTTTCTATTCTATTTATTTTCAGATAAATTTCCCTTTTCAATTCTATTTGTAAATAGTTTACAAATATTTCTTTTCCAATTCTATCTGTAAATGTTTTACAAATATTTCCCTTCAATTCTATCTATTTGATTAACAAATAAATATTCCTTTTTAATCTATTTATTTTACAAATAAATATTTTCTTTTTATAAAATCTTTTGATTTTATAAATATTTATTTCTCAATATGTCATTGAAAGTTTCCTTTTTAACATTCCAGTATTCCTTATAATATTTAACGTACCATATAACAATGATCAGTATCATTCCAACATACAAAATCAACAACAGATTTCATATCACATCATATAACACAATATATCAAAAAAAAAACAGTAAAATTAATGTTGATGAACCCAGTTGGATCCCTCCAACCTATTTCCCTGCATCCACAGATGTTAATTAACATAAATAACACGAGTATGAACTATTCTGATAAACATAATCAATATTCGATTAACGATTTATATATATATCGTTATCGATATTTAAACCAATTAACTAGCAGTTCAACTAAACAACGAACACACAGCAAATTAACCAATATTTATCAATTCTAAAAATACTTTATAAAAATATAAATTGATCAGAGTTAGTGAGATTTACTCACATTGGACGGTTATCGTTAAATAACGATTATTGATCGTTGATTTGATTCAGGCGTTTAATTCCACCATAAATCCAAACGAGCTCTAATTCACTCCCGGTCAGTTCCATTGGGTAGTATCCGTCCATACGATCCCAACGGATCCTGTATCGCTGAATTCTGGTACAGTATGTATAAGTTATTTCATTTACAAGTTTGTACATTGTTTTGAATTAAGATAGAACTAATTAAATTCGTTATTGGGCCTTTCTTACCAAACCAGCCCATTTAAACCCTCACCGTTCTCTACAGTGCTTCCTCCCTCTTCCTTCTAAATCTCGCAAGCTTCCTGTAGAACACATGGTGGTAATTCGATCCATACTCCTCCTCTACGCAATTATAAATTCAACGAAAATAACCAAAATTCCCCTTATCCAACTCTCTTCCATCTAATACCCATTTCATCCTACTCGTGCTTATGAATGGAGTTGCATTCGAACTGCTGAAACATGGGTTCCAGGAAAGTTTCGAACCCCATTAACACCTAAACTCACCATGAATTTGCAAATCGCCTTCACCGATATTCATCTCCTCAACTTCTCCATCTACTCATCTCATTTTCACCAAACTCGTACGCTAGTTGAGGAAATTGATTCACTGTCTTCGTTACGTAACAAGTACCCAGGTGCGACATTTTTGATACTCGATCCTCCTCAAAATCCACACCCAAGTTCGATTTCCTACCACAAGTACAATGACAACGTTCATTTCATTCATCAATTCGCCAATCTCTCATAACCCATAACCCTAACTCACGGTAGAAATAAATCAACAAAGTATAGAACATTCGAACCGTATGAATTTGACATTGCGGTGAAGAGCACAGCTTCAGGATTCCAACTATAATTATTCCATGATTTTAGGATTGATTTGTATTTCTTTTGATTTTTTTGAAAGACGATTTTCACGTTTTGGTTTTTCTATGGTGGCGGCGTGATGCTTTTGACTGTGGAAGAAATGTAGTTAGGGTTAGGAAAAGTAAGGGTATTATATAGGATGGTTTTATTATTATTTTTATTCGAATTTTATATTCCAATTTAATGAATCGCTACCTACATACGCTGTTTAAAAATCCATGTGATCACACCCAATACCCAAAAATCACGAAATGGACATGCAATTACAGTTTGACATTGCGGACCCAATGAAACTAGTTTCGTCGAATTCCGACACCGTTTGCTCACACAGCATATTCTTAAAGTCAGAAAATTGACTATCTTTCACATTAAAATCCCGTATGGCCACACACTGACCCCAAAAATCATGAAAACTGAAATCTAACAATAATTTAACATTGCGGATCCAACAAAATTAGTTTCGTCGAAAACAGAGGTCGTTTGCAAAACTGGCTATTTTTAAAGCTCTAAATAGACCTATTTAAATATATAAATATATTTAAAAATAATTAAATTTAATATTTAAAAATAAATATTAACGTATATATTCATAATAGAATATCATACAGCTCCACTGGGATTTACAACTCGATATTTCAAATCCTGGTTGAATCGATATTCAATTTATATTGAAATTCCTTATATATATCGTTATAAATTATAAAGGAATTCTATAGCGACTTTTCGAAAATTTGATTTGGACATAAATCAAAATCTACACAATGAAATCCCAATTTTTCTCTTCCACTAGAAAAATATACTTCACCAGCTCCGAACGTTTCTTGTTTCACAGAAATCCGATTTAAAACGAATTCTGTATTTTCAGTTGAAGTTCAAATCCCCAAATAGCGAACTGCCACGCCATTTCGAGCTCGATTATAATTATATTATAAATTATATGTTCAACTGTCATTTATATAATATATTCGTTATTATAATTCAATTCTAAACTAAATTAAATATCACCGATAATCCAATTCACACTATTTTGTGAATTCCACTATTTCTGATTATTTCAGAAATTAAATATATTATTATATTATTTATTTTAATTAAATATTCAATATTATTTAATTCTGGTCATTTTAAATAACCAAACCATTATTTAAATAATTAAATAAATTATTTATATACCGTAAAAATACGAGTCGTTACATTAAATAAGAAAAGTCAAATTTTAGAATGATGCTTATGTATTTTATGATAATTTCTCAAAAAACATATTCCATGTCAATTTTTTTTCTTTTGAATTTGTTGAGAGGGGTGTTGATGGCAAAAAATGTCGGAACACCCAAAGATTCTTCGTTACTTGGAGAATTACGTTTCACGTGGAAAACTAAGTGCAGAATGCCATAAATAACATAGTGAATTTATAATGGTTCAATCTTGTGAGGGGCCTACGTCCACTTTGGAAGAGTTGGTGATATTTTATTGACAATAATATGTTACAAGCTTTGGACTATCTCATGACATTCTTTTACAAACAATTCCATGTATTTTGATGTCATAATTATCATAAATATTTGGAAAAAGTAACTTTTGTGCTTCTTCTTCCTCAAAGCAAGGACGCCATTAAAGAGGTCACTTGGAGCTCTCAAGAGGTGTCAAATCAACCAATTTGCAACCCCTTTGAAGTGTGAGTTTGGGGGTATTTATAGTGGAGTAGTGAGGTGGGAGTAGGTAGGATTTGGGGACCACAATAGTGCATTTTGTATCCCTAAGTGTAGGCCTTCAGAATTTCGGATCGCCCTTGCCGTGCCTCGAAAACTCATATCTCCCTTTAGGAATATGAATTTCATACCCCAAGCGATACGACATTCGTATCCCGTGGGATACGAATTTCGTACCCTATGGGGTATGAAATTCGTATCAGTGGGATACACCTTTCGTGATGTTTTGGATAGGGAGTCGAAGTGTTTGTGGAGGGATCCAAAGCTACTGGGTATGAAGTGGGGGGATTCAAGCTTTCGGGTGTGCGACGGGTTCGGACTTAAGTGGTTTGGATTGTTTGGACTCGAGGCAGAAGGAGCCGAATCATTTGGGTACGAAATTGTGTGGAGGCATGGGATTCAAGTGAGGGGTTCGAAATAGAGGGATAGGAAAATGTGGTTTGTGCATGATATTGAGGAGTTGCGAAGTTCTTTTACATATGACTTCTTCTTAGCTCGTATCCTTGGCTATTTGGCAACACTTTGGGCTTTAACATCACGCGATATGTTTTGTCGAGCACGTCTTTCGTAATTTTGGGAACAGGGTCAAAAGGCCAGTTAACATTTGCCCCCCAAAGTACGTCTTGTCTTGACGTGATGTGCTTTGAGTTGATGGCGTTGCTTGATTCCTATTGACTTATGAAAGTAAACATTAGCTGTCAACTCTCGTCCACATTGTAACGTAAACGAGTTGTTGTCGATATGATGTCATGTGTACATTTACACTTTTTTGCATAACTTCGCGTGATGCCATGGGAAGTAAGAAATGAAAAGTGACCTATGTGAGAGTGAATGAGAACGTAGCAAATGTGTGTTTGCGAGTGTTCGATCTTGTGAGACATGGAGAACCGTGTGTGAGAATTTGTTCACATTCATATACAAATACATGTATGCATAATATTGCATTGTGTATACATATATTGTATATACGTATATGTACATACAAATATATATATGTATTTTTTTTATTTTTTGAATAGATACTCGTGTCCCACATTCGGGTTACAAAAATTTCGTATCCCATACGGGGATACAAAAGTTTCGTATACTAATGGGATACGAGATTTCGTATCCCACTGAGATACATGAGTTCGTATCCCCACAGGGGATACAAAACGTTATTGGGCTGAGCCCTTTTCTTCTTCTATAAATTCAAACCCTTCCCCTCAATCTCTCTTCTTCACTCTTATTTTCGCCACCGCTAACTTAAGGATTCATAAACCCTGAAACCGAATCACTCGAAAATTCAATTTGAAAGCAGGTGTGTCAGAGAAATTCGAGTTTGCTGTTCACGTAAGGATTCAGTCTTGATCACGACGATGGATCCTCCCCTCGAGGCCTGCGACTGAGGTTCAAATGAGGTTTATGCTCGGTCGAGCTTCTTGACCTCAGCAATGAGTTAGAGAAGGCCAAACGTGAATCTTGATTCGAATCCTGGAACGAGGCTTGAGAGTGGGGCATTCGATGGTGCTCTCGAGCTCGAGCCTGATGCATGGCATTGTGGGAAATGGATCGGGGACGAAAGAAAGAGGAAGGGAGATGGGCTCAGAGTGGAGGAGAAGAGGGAAAGCAGAGTGTTAGGGATTCGAAACGAGCTGCCGAGGTGATGGAAATTCATACCCCTCGGAGGGTACAAATTCTTGTACCCCTTATTAGGGGTACAAACTTTCATACCTCTATACAGGTTACAAAATTTTGAACCCCAGAGAGGGGATACGAAATTTCGTACCCCTTATGGGGGATACGAAATTTCATACCTTTAAAGGGTATGGAATCTTTGCTGGCGTTGGTATTTTGAGTCCCCCTAGCCACACTTTGCCTTCCTGGTTCGAGGCTCGAACTCCGCACAACTCGCCCCTGGGTTAGCGTTGCTCTCGTGACATCATATGACTGGGTCGAAGTTCACTTTGACCATAACTGAATTGGCAATTCAGCCCTAGAGCATATACATTTGGACTATTACTGAACCGTCGAACCGTTTGACTTGTTTTGTTGATTCTAACTGTAACGTAGTCGAGTCTCGATGCGAATCCAGTGACACTAGTTGACTATGATGATGGTTACAATCTCGAGGGATTGTGATCGTCATTATGACCTAATTTTTTAAAGTATAAACTGTATTAGCATGGCACTGCACAACACTGCATGCACATGTTAGATTGCACCAACACGAGGGGTACAGGTTATACAACTGCGATGTCTAAGGCCAGTATATTGAAACTGAAACTAGAACCGAAGACAAGGTCTAAGACACAATAGACTTCAGAAGTCGAGGCTTCGCTACATTCGCCAAGCACATCTGATTCAACTAACGATGCTAGCCCGAAGGTCAACGAGCTTGAGACTTCCAAAGAGTCTAGTCCTTCTCAGGAGATAGGTTCGCTTGAAGCGTTTGATCGTGGGGTGCAGCCGGAATGACAACACTTGCCGGTCATGCATGAGGAGCTAGATCACATAGATATTGTTGTGAGAAGTGCGTTGGTGGCGCTAGATCACATAGATATTGTTGTGAGATGTGTGTTAGTGGCGCCAAACATGTTTGCGGGCGCAGTTATACTCGAGAACCAGACAGATTCAGTGCCGTTGCATATGGATGAAACAACGGTAAGGCACATGGCATTGCGGTTTAGCATTCCCCCGAGAGACGTTCGTGCTCCCGGGAAGGGCGGTAGGGCTCACGCACCGCCGGAAGGATACACTGCCTGGAACAGGCAGGCATGCATTACTGGGTGCTTGCCCCTGGCTAACAACTTTATTCGGGATATGCAGCATTACTTTCGCCTTGCGCCATTGCAGCTTCATCTGAATGTGTACGCTTCCCTTTTATTTTGCTATATTCTCTGCAGGGAGTACCTACATTTAGAACCCAATGGAGAGGACATCCGATACTTGTTTTAGTTAAAGAGGAAAGCCAACGTTTCGCCATCCCAGTATTTCTTGGAAGCTTCGCCCAACACTAAGTTCTTCGATGGGAAATGACCTAAGTTGACTGTACATAAGAACGATTGGCTCTTCGTGCTTTGTCTTCCTGGATTTGTCAGGAGATGGTTGGAAGGAAGTGAGAATTTCCCTTTACTTTTAGCTTGAAATTTGTGGGTTTGGTAGCTTAAGTTTAACTTCGCTTTTGTTTGACAGGAAACCCTGAGACGCCTGCAGACATCGTGTACCAGCAATGTCTCGAGTCCTTGTTTGGTATTCTGGCTAAGGCTCGTTCCACTGAGAGCATTCTAAATCAGGACCAACGTCGTCATGCAGGATTGCTTCCTGATGATCGAGCGATAATTAGACCACCCTTCACCAGTGGTGGAAAGAAAGTGGATATTGGGAAAGAAGCAGGTTCTCCGAGTCGGAAAAGGAAGATGCCCCATGTCAGGTCTAAGCCGCTCAAGACTGCAAAGATTCAGAAGGAAAATGGTGGGGGCCAGACTGACGATGAATAGGAAGTTGCCAAGGACGAGGGCCCGTCGATTGCTCATGTTCTGCCTACAACAGACGAGGCACGGATAGAGCCGCAGTCCCCAGTGACTCTCTCTGAGATCGCCATCTCGCTCGAGAAAGAGGGTCCATTTGATGAGCTTAATAAACTCCCGCTATAAATGTTTCCCTGGCCTAGCTCCACAAGTATAGAAGAACTAACTTTAGCTGCTGGGGAGATCACTCCATCGGGCGGACCACCATCTGGTCGGTTGAGAGAACACTTAGGATACACATTCATAAACACTGCATTACACAGAATTTGTTTATGTGCACAAGGTGCTTGAGTTTAAACATGGATCTGTTTCCTTTGCAGATGACATGACTTGAGGAAAAGGAGGTCGAGGTTATGGGTATGGGAATCGTCGATCGTCTAGGATTGGATTTGTCTCGGACTTTAGGAGGAGTGCGATTTTGTTTGATGAGCCCCATCCCCCCATGATCGGAGAAGTGAATACCGTCACAGAGAACGACCCCGGCGGTCTCCGACTCCTCCACCCCCATTCGGTCATCTGAGACACACTCCAGGTTCGACGTAGCGAGCACCAGACGTTCCTTATTGATAGCTCCTCCTCACATTGCGCCCTTGGCTCCTACCCATGTCTCTAAAGGGGGAGAATCAACACATGGCTATTCGAGAAAGAAGGAAATGTCGAAGAAGAAGAGGCAGGACTTGGTGGCCATCAAGACCCAAGTGCTTTCTATTAAGGAAAGGAAAGCCTTGTTGAAGCAAAAATTCCCTAATCACTATTTTGACGAATTAATATTCCTTCCCAATATCAACCTGATCCCCCTTGAAGACAACGACGAGGTGTGGATGAAGGTGAGGGCTTCATATTTCCATGTTATGGAGTTTAAAAAGTACTCTGCGAATCTTTCGGGCTTGATCAGGGAGAAGAATGTGGAGATCCAGAGTCAGGGGTTGACTATTGATGCCGACTGGACCACCATCCGCAATCTAGAGAAGGAGATAGGTAAGGCCGATTTATGTTGCGTGACTATTTATTTGCTCATAGTAGTTTTCTTGGATGCTACTCACTTGTTGTTGACACAACGGAGCTGACGGAGAAATATGGTAAGCTGGTGAAGAATTCAGAGCGAGCTGCTTCCTCTTTTAAGGACACTATGGCTTCGGTTTCGACAGATAATGCGCAGCTAAAGGAGGAAAAAGCATAGCTAAAGGAGGTGAACATTCATTTGTCTACATAAAATGATTAAGTACATATCTTAAGACGGACAATGAGGCTTTAATATTGGAGAATGAGAGGTTAAAAACTGAAAACGAGGGGGTCCAAAGGTTGCTAAGGGAGAATGAGGAGCTGAGGAGGCAACTGGAACAGGCTAAGACGGACAAGGAAGTGGCCTAAGCCAGCAATAAAGATGTACTGAGCTCGTTAGATGGTCTAAAGGCAGAGCACCAAGGAGAGGTGGATGAACTTTAGGCAGAGATTGAGGACACCAAGGCTAGTGTAGAGATGTCACTAGAGGATCCCATCCGGGGCATGTAGGTTAAGGTACTAAAGTATCGCGGAATCTCATGGGTCAGTGACTATCCTCGAGAGATGGCTCAGAAATGGGAGAGGTTGGTGCCATTTGAAGCTCGGTTGCGACAGGTGGCAACAGTAGGTGAGAATAAACTCATGGTGGAGCTGTTGACAGAGGATGAGCATAAGAAGCTGGAGGAAGGGAGGAGATTGCTACATGAGGATGCCAAGAGGGAGAGGTTGGCTAAGCATGCCACTGAAATAGAAAAGTTTATGCCCACTGAGAGTGTGATCGTCACTTAGACATTTGCAGAGCTAAGCTCTTATCGCAGCTAGCTCCAGCATCTTCCACAACTAGCGATCCCACCATCCTAGTTCAGGTCTCAACTGAGTATGACCCCAAACATCTTGGATTGGGGGCGATGGGATCCATTTTACAGCTACAACGAGCACCCTTCCTATTAAATGCATACCATTCCTTTCTCGAGGTAAAGTCCCATTACTGCGAATACCTGAAGAGGATGAGAGCACTAAATCCTAAGAAAATAAAAAGTTGTGTTTTTGACATGCAGACCCTCTTGGAGCTGAAGTGACACCTAGCTTTGCCCCCCATGCTTCCCCAAATGACAGAGTCTGGATTGGGGTTATAAGGCATACAATTTGGAGAGGAAAGTGGTCATGTGGGTACATTTTTGGATGTTGAGTTAGGGTCCAACCTTTATAAGGACCTTCTGGAGGAAGGAGAGGTTATGGATAACCAAAGTATCCATGTGATTAGCCCAGTGGAGGCAAATATACCGACAATGAAGGATATGGTGGAAGCCCAAAAAGCCTAGATGTTTACGAAGTCTGAGGAATAAGAGGAGAGGCGGAAACAAGATGAGGCCGCCACGCAGGTGGCACAAGAAAAGGCTAGGCAAGATGCTAAGGAAAAGGCTACCGCTGCAGTGGTGAAGAAGAAGGCCAATGCCGAGGTAGAGAAGGAGAGGGCCGCCGAAGAGGCCAGAAAAAAGAAAGCTACTGACATAGCTGACAAGGAGAGAGCCGATGAGGAGGCGAGGAAGAAGAGGGCTGATGATGATGCTAACAAAAGGGCCGAGGTGAATTTAGCAAGCTTAAAGCGGATGAAGCTACGCAGCTCAAGTCCAAGATACTAGCTGATCAAAAGGTCTCCAAGGATGCTAAGAAAAGAGAAGAGTTGGAGGCCATGAAAGCTCAGGGAGGAGGTAACGTCGTGCTGGCCCTCACTTCTGACATTGCCCCCAAACCACTGCAATGTATTGCCCCTGGGGATGTCATGGAGATTACAAGCAGCGAGGATGATGGCAGAAGGCGCACCTCGGTGCCTCATGAGACCATATCTCCCACAAAAGGTAAAGGAGGGAAAGGCAGGAGTGGCTCCAGAAAGAAGAGGCCCATCACTGGTGACCCACCTAGTGCCAAATCTGTACAGAAAAAGAGAAGGAAGAAGAAAGATGAGTAGTATCAGTAATATTCATAGATATTATAGAACTTTTGGTTATGTTGGCCTATACTATACGCGAATACGACCCTTGCTTTTGGTCTTTGGAGGCATGGTGTCGTGATCATGTATACCCTATTGTTGGAAAGAAAGATATTAGATATGTAGTTTGCTTATGTTATATGGATGAAAATATTAGTTAACGTTTCTTAAATTGCATTTCATGTTAAGTATTCGAATGTTCATCTTATGCTTTTCAGCATCCTATACTTGCATAAGCGTACATGTTGTTACATTTAAAGAAATGTGATTGAAGTCTCCACCCGAGGGGTGCCCCTAGTCGTGCGCTGGTTCCACTCTTTGGTTTTTCCTTTGTTCACGAGTCCCGAGTCTTGTGGAATCCAGGCCAGGTTCCCTCTCCCTTGGACCTCCCGGAGTTCGTTAGTCCTAAGTCGTGAGATGGCATGAACGTCGTGAATTCGTCCTTTTTGGCTGTCCCATCGTTCATCGGGTTTATAGCTTGAGGATGTCATTTATTCGCCAAATGGTACCCGGATCCAGACCTGGTGGGGAGCCGATGGAGTGGTCGGTGTCACACTAGCTTGGCTGATGAGCTGCCCCCAAACTCGGAGAATTAGGAAAGAAATTCTCGGTTTCGTCATTGGTTCCAGGTTTGAGAGGTACCCGGATCCTGACCCATGGGTCGGATGGAGCCGTAGGAGTGGTCGGTATCACACTAGCTTGGCTTATGGGATGCCCCCAAGCCCGGAGACTTGGGAACATAATGACTTATACTCGGTCTCGTCGTTGTTTTGAGATTCGAGTGGTGTTATTTAGACTCGGTCCCTTCGCGGGTTCGAGACTCGAGTGGTGTTAATTATACTCGGTCTCGTCGTTGGTTCGAGACTCAAGTGGCGGCACCAGCTCCCGTGCTCGGGGTGTCGATCCAATGTTATTTATGCTTGGCCTCGTCGTTGATTCGAGGCTTGAGTGGTGGTACCAGCTCCTATGCTCAGGGTGTCGGTTCAGTGTTTGTGTGTTTTTGTGTGCAAGCTAGTTGTGATGGTCAATCAAACATATCATGCAGAAAGTAAACACATCAAGGACACAGAGATTGAACATCATCTTTACTAGTAACTTTTCCAGTAACAACCTTTACAATGCCTTAAATTTAAGGAAAACAAAACATTGTTGAAATGCGGAAAAACTGTACACTAAGTTATGTGAAGTAGCGGTGAATATGTTCACTGCTCCATGCCCTTGGGAGTTCGTCTCCGTCGACAGTCGTTAACTTAAAGGTTCCAACTCCAAGCCTTCGTTGTATGACGTACGAACCTTCCCAGTGAGGTCTGAAACCATTCAGTGTTGGAAAGATCCGTTTCAAGATGAGGTCTCCAATATTGAGGTCCTTACGACGAACTTTAGAGTTGAAGTATAGGGCTACTCGTTGTTATTAAGCGGCAACTCTGAGCTCAGTTTCGTTCCTTTTCTCTTCGAGCAAGTCGAGTGATTTCAGAAGTAGGTCTTAGTTGGTCTTAGGATCATAATAGGTGAATCGATGAGATTGAAGCTTTAGCTTAATGGGAATGACGGCTTGGGATCCATAGGCAAGGGAGAATGGGGCGCGACCAGTCGCTGACTTATGGATAGTCCGGTAGGCCCATAGTGCCAGAGGAAGCTTTTCTGCCATAAGCCTCCTGCATTTTCCAGATGCTTCTTGATGATGGATTTAATCACTTTATTAACAATCACAATTTGCCCATTGGCCTGAGGGTGAGCCACTGCCGAGAATCTCTTTTCGATGTTGTGCCATTGGCAAAAGGTCTTGAACTCTGCGCTTTCAAACTGGATTCCATTGTCAGAGATGATGGCTTAGGGGACTCCATAGCAGGTTATGATATTACGGACGATGAAGTTGATTACTTTCTTGGTGGTGATTATAGCGAGAGGTTTGGCCTCTACCCATTTTGTGAAGCAATCAACCGCGACGATGGCGTAACATGCCCCACCTCTGGCTATTGGAAGAGTCCCGATGATGTCTATCCCCCACATGGTGAACGGCTAAGGCTCGACCATTTGAGTTAGCTCGGTATGCGGGGATCTTTGGATTTTCGAGAACCGCTAGCATTTGTCACACTTGCGGGCATAGTTTGCAACATCTTTATCGAGTGTGGGCCAGAAATAACCATTTCTGATAATTATTCTTGCTAGAGTTTCCCCCAGTGTTGTCGCCACACTCGCCTTCATGCACTTCCAGTAGCACGCGGTCGGCGTCATTGTGGGCTACACACCGAAGTAATGGGACCGAGAAACCTCTTCAATAGAACACTCCATTCAAGATGATATAGCGAGATGATTAGCGAATGAGCGCCTATGTTTCCTTGTAGTGTCCAGGGAGGGTTCCATGTTGCAAGTATTTCTTGATTGGTGTCATCTAAGACTCAAGCTCGGTTTCGGTCTCCGTTACCTTTACGGAATCAGTCTGCATCTGATCAATGCTCGGAGAGTCGAGTACTTCGACTGGGGCAAGTCCCATAAGCAGCGCATCCTTGGAGCTTGCTAGTTTGGCTAATGAGTCAGCTTTATCATTTAGTTCTCAGGGGATGTACATGATGATGTAGTGATCAAAGTTGGTGAGCAGTTCGTGAACCTGAGCAAGGTAGGGCGCGAGTCATGCCCCCTTGGCTTGGTACCCTTTCTGTACCTGATGCACGATGAGCTTTGAGTCAGAGTAAATATGGATGACCTTGATGTTAAGTTCGATTGCAATTCCGAGTCCAGCGATCAAGGCCTTGTATTCTGCATCATTGTTGGTAGCAGGAAAGTTGAGTTTTAAAGCGTAGTATACAGTGCGCTCCACTGGGGTGATGAGCACAACTCCAGCTCTGGAACACTTACTGTTGGAAGATCCATCCACGAACAATTTCCATTGGATGTCTGGAGTTTCAATGCCTTCCAGAGGTGGCTCTTCCGGGATAGTGAATTCCACTATGAAATTGGCGAGGGCTTGTTCGAGGATGGCTCGGCGAGGGATGAATGTGATCTCGAACTGACTCATCTTTATATTCCACTTTAGTAGTCGTCCAAACGCCTCAGGTCGCTGCAGGACCTGCCGTAATGGTTTGTCAGTGTAGACTTTGATGGGGTGAGACTGAAAGTATGGTCGTAGCTTTAGGGAGAAGATCAACAAGCAATATGCTAGCTTCTCAAGCTTTGGATAGTTCTTTTCTTCCCCCGTTAATCTCTTGCTGATGTAGTAAATAGGTCATTGGACACGAACTTCAATGCGCACAAGTGCTGAGCTAACTGCCCACATGGAAACAACTAAATAAACATATAAGTCCTCATGATCCACAAGTTTGGAAAAGATAGGTGGTCTCTCTAAGTGATCCAGAAGGTCCTTGAATACAGCGATGCATTCCTAGGTCCACGCAAAGTTGCACTTCCCTTTTATGAGCAAGTGAAAAAAGTGAACGCATTTGTTGGTGGTTTTAGAGATGAATCGACTTAAAACGATGACCTTTCTGTTTAGACTTTGAACATCCTTGATGCTCTAAGGGGCCAAGCCTGAGTTATGGAGGTGACCAATGCGAGTTGCATAGGCTTTTTGGAGTGATCACCGCGAGGTGATTTGAGGTTTCAGGAGCTTAATCCAAAATGAAGCTAGCTTGTTTTTCTAAGTGTTCAATATGACACGATCATGTGTTTTGAGGTGATTGCCACGCGTTGGCCAAGCCATCTTCGACACTGGTGAATTTCTTATCTGAGGAATACGAAATTCAACTAGTGATCCAATTCGAGTCTTCCAGTGCCAGAACCATGATTTGCCCAACCTGATCACAGAGTTTTGCGTGCATGCACTTGATTTGGGACTTGTACTATTTGAGAGCATTTTTGGCTAGTCGTGACATCCGTTCTCACGCGACCCCATCTTGTCTTGATTTTTAAGGATGTTGGCAACACTTCTGGGCCATTGAACCATGCGATGGGCCGAGTCGTGTGGGCTTGAACTGCTTTTGTTAACCGGACCAAAATGTCGGTTAGCAGGAATCAATTTTTAAGAATCGATGAAATGATTTTAATAAATGGTTAGATTTAAAAAGCCTGTGCTGCTGATGTACTCAATTATACAATGTGATTTGATAGTTAAAGAACCGACTATTAATAAATTCCCTTTTAACTCATAACATGTTGGTTCAAGGAACTGGGATTTGAACTGGATTCAAGAACTACCTCGAATCAACTTTGCATTCAAGAATTGAATTTTTAATTATGCTTATGCATATTAAGATGATTTGAAAGCGCAGACCTTCCCCATGGGTTGACCTGTTATGCTAGTATTAGGTAGGGACCAGGGCATGCTTTACTGAACGGATACCCGACTGACTTTGGGTCAACCCATGGGTTGACCCAGGCCAATTGTGGGTCGTCCTACAACGGTCGAGTTTCGCGGTCATTTTCCCACTCCTCTCGTTTGAATTAATTTGATTATTTTTATATTATATTTATACATAAGCTCCTTATATGTATACAAACTTCCAATGCCCATAACTTCTTCATACATTATCTGTTTTATGCAAACTTGGGGTCTATCTGAACCAGGATTCCGAGATAAACGCAACAGTAACACCGATTTCACTTAATTTCTGAATATTTAATTAAGTAATACCCATTTTATTATATTTAAAATATGTTTGTAGTGTATAAAATTTTAGGGTGTTACATTCTCCTATACTTAAAGGATTTCATCCCCGAAATCTCCAAGTTAAGAAGAACGTTACTATCCTAACATCCACATACAACCATCTACTCATCCATCATCCACAAGTATCCATTGTCCTTAAAAATTTCTAATGCTTGTATGAGCATATGCAAAGGTGTTGTGTGTATATGTCCTTACACTAATGCAAAAATCAGGCGGTCGATTGATTTAGTTGACCTCCTTAATGCAATATATGTTTGAGCCATGAATCCAAAATGTAAGCAAGTAATCCTAGTATAACATATAAACTCTATATATGTGCACAATCATTCATCAAAAATCAACGTCCATATAATGATACACCCATTTCCATCCATATAAAAAAATGCACACATATTCATATATAGTATGCGAGTGATTGAGCCGATCTAGCACCTAGCGTGTGTATATGCATCCATAAGCAACCACTAGCAAACACTTGTATCCACTTGCAACCATCAATCATAACATGTCTCAAACACATGTTTCCAACCATTGGATTCTATCTAAGGATTGAGAGTTCGAACGATAGGATAAATATACTAGAATGATATAAGAAAATGCAAAGTAAAAGCTTGGAAAAGAAGTCAAGAACGTACTTTCAAAAAGAAAAGGATAAGAAGCGCGAATTCTATCTTTGGGTTCCCACGTCTTCGCGGTCTTCTCCCCACTGCACTTTTACCAATATATTTTCCTTGTTACGTATCTTCTCAATTTCTGATCCAAGGATATGAGTAGGAACTCGTCTCACTGATGCTTCCTTCTCAACTTCTACGCCATCAAGTGTGCTCGGCTCTACTATTTATGTCGTATCATGGAGACATTTCCTCAAATGGGAAACGTGAAACAAATCGTGTACGCTCGTTAGTCTATCCGGTAGCTTAATCATATAGGCCATCTGACCTATCCTCTCGACTATAGGGTAATTCAGTGCCAACTTCCCTATTGATTCAAAGCGAATTACATTCCTTAGCGGTGACACTTTAATGAAGACCGTATCTCCCACTTCGAATTCTAAATCGGTCCTCCTTTTGTCAGCATATGATTTCTGTCTATCTTGAGCTGCTTTTATTCTTCGGTAGATAAGATCAATCTTCTCGGAAGTGTCTCGAATCATCTCCGACCCAAGTAGAAGTCTGTAAGTAGACTCCCACCAACAAGTCGACGATCTACAAGGTTGTCCATATAACGCTTCGAAGGGTGCCATGCCTATGCTCGATTGGGAACTATTATTGTAGGCGAACTCCACCAAAGGGAGATTCTCCTCCCAAGTCGCTCCAAAGTCTAGGATAAACAGTCTTAGTCTCAAGAACTCTATTCACCCTCTCAGTCTGCCCATCTGTCTGAGGGTGGTATGCTGTGCTCAAATGAAGTTGTATAACTAACGTCTCTTGTAAGTTCTTCCAAAACTCACTAGCAAAGATGGGGTCGCAATAACTTACTATGCTGGAAGGTACCCCATGCAATCGAACTACCTCTCGAAGATATACTGATGTTAGTCAAGCCGCCGTCCTCTTACTCTTAATAGGAATAAAATGAGGCTCTTCGTAAGTCTGTCCACTACCACCAAAATGCTCGTATTTTCCATCCATGATCAGGGAAATCCATCGATGAAATCCATAGAGATGCTCTCCCTGTAACGACCCCGATTTTTGATCCATTTATTTTAAATATTTAATATCATTTTAAATATTTATTTGATAATATACTTGAATTTTTATATTTAAGTTATTTATTTAATAATCGATTTCGATTTAATATCGAATATATTAAATTATCGTAATACGAAAATACGAAATGATTCAATTTAAAACTAAATCAAAATAATTCAAATGGCTGGTATAAATTCTATTTAAATAGAAACGACGATAATAATAATTTATTATCAAAGAATTAATTGCTTTAAATTTAATTTATACAGATTTAAATTAATATCTCCTTCATATGATTGAATAAGGCTTTGAAACCTGTTCCAATGGGTTCAAAATGATGGTATAACTCTAGGATTGCCTGTTGTTGTGTTCAAACAGGAGTTCGAAATCACAAGATACTTTGCATTTAGTAAAATCGCATCAGTTCACCTCACGGTAAAATATATAATAATAAAATCCCTTTGGCTTGTTAAACACACTTCAATAGCTTACAAAATACGGCTCACACTTTTCCTTCCAAGCGAAGCCTTCCTCTCCTTTATTTAAACAGTCTGTGGTTCCTTTTTCTTCCATTCCTTTTTAATCCAATTTTGTAGCAAAAAGAAAAGAAATGTAAAACAAAATCTGAATTAATAAAAATGACCCCGTATCACCTCTCATTTTCCTTCACTTCCCATAGTTCGAACTTGAAATCGAACGAAAGGGGAAAACCGCTCCTTCATCTTTTCATAGACCGAAATCAATAAAAAAAGGAATCACGAATTAGAATCGCGATAGGGGATCGTGGATCTTACAATCCGCTTGTAGCTCGACACTGGCGCTCGTGAGTCAACGGTGATTTAGGGTTGAGAATTGTTCACTGTTGGGGACGATAGGAGCCGTCGATGGCAAACTGAAGTTGCGTTGGTTTCTGAGGTTCAACATCATGGAGGAAGGAGGCGCAACGGAGTAAAGGGGTTCTGCTACTGTCGCGAGGTGGGTTTGGACATCACGATGGGATGGAGTTCGACTCTGCTAAAATCGCGATGGAGGGAAAAAGGCAGGTAGAGATTTTGAACTAAGTGCGACAGTGTGTTAAACATGATCAGGAAGAGGGTTCACATCTTGTATTGGAATTTGGTGAGGAGCGTTGCTTGAAGCTGTCGCCTTTTTCCTGTAGCAGCCACAATAAAAGCTAGTGACGTAAGGAAGTATATGTGTTCGATCTCCGGAGCTTGAGTGATTTGGAGGCAGTTTGGCAATACTATTAGGAAGGAGGTTTGAGTAGGTGACAACGAGATGTGGCTTTGGTTGTTGGTGGCATGAATAAGGTCGAGTTTGTTTGAAGTCGGGATTTTCAGGAATAAGGGGTTCGAATTTTATTACAGTAAAGGAGGGTTCGAATTTTATCATAGTAGAGAAGCAAGGTTTAAAATGGTAATTAAGGTAATTATTTAATTTAATAATTTATTTCATTTAAAATTTATTCGATAGCTTAAGTAATAAATGTTATATTAAAATATATACAAGGTTGATCTTGAGACTAGTCGAGAAAATTCGTAGCTGAGGATGATATAAGCGGGGATTAAATTTGAAATCAGAATGTATCGTAAACAAAAAAACACGGTGAGTAAATTTCACTGTATTTATTATTTAGAATTATTTTTAGTCGTTAAAAATAATTGATGGTTGTTTGTTTGCATTAAAATATTACTGTGGCTATTATTAAATATATATTAGTTATTTAGGATTGGTGTTTGTGGTTATTATATATATATATATGTTGGTGGTTGGATTGCCGCAGTACCATTAGCGGATGCTCGAATTATCATTAGCGGATGACCCTATACGCCATACGCTATGATAGTGGATGACCTTCATACCGCGATATTCTGCCTCAAAGTAGGATGAGTATTATTTATGTTGGCTAACGTCTGTGGATGCAGGAAAACAGGTTGGAGGGATCCAACTGGATTCTTCAAAAATATTACTATTTGTTTGTTTTCATATATTATCAT
The DNA here is from genome assembly GCA_030737875.1 of Allium sativum. Lineage (NCBI taxonomy): Eukaryota > Viridiplantae > Streptophyta > Magnoliopsida > Asparagales > Amaryllidaceae > Allium > Allium sativum. The sequence continues at coordinate 731,471,236 of CM060922.1, read as the reverse complement.
ATATTATGTGTAGAAAACCTATGGTTGATAATTACGTGTTTTTGAATGATTGAATATCACTGGGCCTGAATATTTATAAAAATATCATGATAAGGATATTTAGAGATTTAAAATGGAAATCTATTTTTCCAAAAATAGAATTCAAAATTTTGAATGGACTAGAAATAAAAACAAGTATTGAATTTATAAATGGCGTTTATAAATGAGATAATGCAGTGAATTTATAATCAGTGTTTATGAATAAAATAGAATAATTTTAATTGGAAAATACTGGGAAATGAGATGAATTTATAAACGGTGTTTGTAAATAAAAATGAAAAATTATCATTTTGATAATTAGAGAGTTAAATTCAAATGTGAATTTAAAAATGAATATTTGTAAATCATTTTAAATAGAAAACGATGAAATCTATTCCGATGTTCAGAATATAAATTTAATTAGATAATTAAATTAAATTAAATTATGCTGAATTTATAAATTAAATTATTTCCCAAAAGGATATTGGAATGGTATAAATTAGAAACTAATATTTAGATTAAATAGTAAAACATATTCTATGTTAAAAATAGAAAGTTAAAATAAATAAAATATTCCAAAATACGATTTTGGTTTTAAACAGATTTTGAAATGAAACTTGTTTTCAATATACAAAACAAGGAAGTTGGATTTATAAACAATATTTATAAATCTAGTGAAATAAAATATCATTGGATAATTTAGAGTTTTAAATTTAAATAGAATTTGGAATCGTTTCGAAATGGGAATGACGAAGTATATTTCAGAATGTAGATTATAAACAGGATTGAAATAAATCCAAAGAATTTATAATTTATCTTAAAAAGAATTGGAATACTACATATAAGATAGAGTTGTAAATAAAATTTACAACTGGGTTATGGAAATCGACGATTTAGAAAAAAATCGAAATGTTAAGTTAAAATTGGAAAGCCGATCTAATATATATATATTTAAATATACAAGAATGGAAGTGAAATTTATTTATAAACAAAGTTTAAAACGTTTATATTTAAATATAATTAAAACGAACTTGCCGCAGTGCGAAAGTTCAAAATTTGGTGTTCGAACTTCAATTGAGTATACAGAACTCAATTTGAGTCGGAATTCTTTAAAATAAAAATCGTCAGGACCGATTGAATAATAGTTTTCTAATGGAAGAGAAAATTCTGAATTTCGTCGTATAAATTTTGAGTTATATCAAAATTAAATTTTCAGAAAAACAGTGCCATATCCATATTAAAACCATAACGGTTTATTTAAATTAATAAAAGGATTTTAAACTAATAAAATCCGAATTTCCATTAGAAAAATCCAGATTTGTGTTGTAAAATAAATAAGAACCCAAGTGGTGTAAATAAAATGATTTTTGGAACAAAAATCAGAATTTTAGTTATTGAATAGAACTAACTAATTTGAATATTAATTAGTTAATCAAAATTGATACGAAATTGGGCTTTGAATAAGTTAAGGTAATTAGAGAAATTTTATTTGAAATTGAAAAGGAAACTTGAATTGAAAATGGAATTCAATTTTTTTATAAGCAAGTTGACATTATATTCGAACTTGTTATGTTCAAACAAAGAAATGAAATAGGCAAAATAACTAATTAGAAAATAAATTAGCGAATTGGATTAAGACGAATGGATTGAGTTGAAACCAAATGGGAATATTTGGATATGTGTTAAGCAGGTTTGGAATGAAGTATATGAAGAGATATAAATTTAAGTGCCCAACCAAAAGGTACATATTTAATTTAATATGAGATTTTATGCGCCGAATCGGCAAGCCGACTGGCTTTTTGATTTTCTTTTTGAATGGAAAGGGCCCAGAGAGGCGTTTTGTGGTTGTACCTAGTGACCCATACAAAGGAGGTTATGACAAAAAATTTCCAAAATTTAAGGAGTTAGAATATTTTTAAGAAATTTGATAGTTAGAAATCAATGTATCGATATATATAGAATTCGATAAGGAAACGAAATTAAAAATAGAATGTTATAAACAAAAAGGAAATTTAAAATTAAATCTGGTAAAATTAGAAAGAGAAACGTATACGGATTTAAAAATGAATAATTGGTTTTTATGATGTTGATTATTCGAGGTAAGTGGCCTTGTCCGTTTTGAAGTTAAGAATGTTTTCAGTCAAGGTCTGAGAGGTAGTTATACCCCAACTTGATTGATTTCATTTTTAATCGATAAATAGCAAGATCCAGTCTCGAAGAGAAATGTTTGAATAAGAGTTAGTTGAATGCAGTATTTTGGGTTGTTTGTAACAATGTTTTACACAACAATCGATTTAACCTAAGTAAGTGGAATTTTGGAAATATAAAGATAAATATTTCCTAAGTATTGAAATAAATGAATGGTCATGAAAGAGATAAGTAATTGGAATGTTTTCCAATTATAAATAGAATATATTTACTAAGCATAGAAAATAAAAGAAGGCGATATATGGAAATGTTTTCCAAATAGCGTAAGAGGCCAAGATGATTATCGAAAATATCGTGTTAACGGATACGGATAAGGAAATGGAGAAGTGTTTTAATTAATGAAATATTAATAAAAAGGCCCAATGATTTGTTTGATGCTTTGAATGAATGTTTGTTTTTCTTCGATAGTTAAATAACCGACTATCGAATTGTTTGCCAATATCGTTGTTAATATGGAGAGACCGGTTGGATTATTATCCGAGAACCACTCCGTATTGGCAAGAGCGTTGCGAATCAGATTATATGAAGATAATCGGAGATGGAGTAGAGTGCAAGGGCTTTTTTTATTAATAGAAATTGTGCCTTCGGTTTCGTTCAGTCCCAGAATGTAGAGTATGGACGAATGTCTCGCAGAGTATTTCCAATGATTGCATATGTTGGTCTGTATAGATATATATGGTGGCGGAGAATTTATTCTATTGGCAAATATCCAGAATATATTTACGCAAATCAATTAATGATTAACGGGTCTTACAATGTGGCATTCAAAGTGATTGTGTTATCAACGAATGATAAGTAATCGTAGCCTCAGGCCTCAACCACCGGGAAATGACAAAAATCGGGCAGGCAGCAAAGCTATGTGGGTAGCTCCCATTAGGGTGTATTATCACCTATCTAGAGAAATTCATTTAATTCCTTATTCTATTCGATGCTGCCCTAATCGGGAAACGGTTGCTGATTCCAACCGTTGGTGATATACATTTGATACACTCAAGCGAAATGAGTGGTCGGTCATGTGTGGCCGAGTTACAAGATGTTCTTGTTGAACCCAGTGTATTCTCCTCTAGAGATACACTATCGGAAGGTGGTTCCATACCTTGTCATAGTTGGAAATTCATTACGCAATAAGTGCTCGCGATTTTGATTGTATATTATGTATGTGGAGCGTGAGATGAAAGCGTTCCACTAGATTTCTATTTATTTGATTTAGATACTATTATAATATCAAAGAGTTTTGATATAAAGATTATCGTTTCTTTCAAAAAGATTTTTCAAAGTTAAAACAAGTGTTTTGGATTCTCATAAGGGAAAAACCCGTTCCGTGTTATATGGCGTGGTCTTATGAGATATTGTTTATTTTCTCAAACTTTTTTAAATTGTTTACTCATACCAGTCCCATGACTGACCCAGAGTTTTATTTCGTTTTGTTTTACCTAAACTCTTGGGTGCCTAATTTGTACGGGCAGTCAAGTAGTTCAGGATTTTACAGATTTACCTAAAGGAGCTTAGAGCAGAAGGCTTCAGTGTTAGATATATAGTATTTTTATTCCGCTATTTGTAAGTGTTGTACTCTGATAAGTGTATGTTATACAGTTAAAATTTTGTATTTCAAAAGTTATGATATATTATATTTTTGTTCCGCTGCGATGTAAGATTTTGTGTTGTTATTTCTGTTCTTCTTCTTCTTTTTTCTTCTAAAAAAAGTGATTCATATTTATGTGATATTTGGGTTGGACGTGTGATGTATGTAGTCAACTCAGATAGTACGGAAATGTCGGTTCGTTACAGTGGTATCAGAGCTTAGGTTGAGCGAATACCTAGGCTTTGGTGGGGTTTTGCTCATAAGAGATAGGATCAATAGTTTCCTAGAGTGAGTTGAGAGTATATATACGAGAGAGCGTATTTGTTATTGATATAAAAATTATTTTATATTATGTTGGCTTGTCTGTTGAGTTGGTTATGAATTCTATTCGAATCGTGGGACGCCACGAAGTCGACAGGAATTTCTAAACACTTGAACAGAGAAATTCGACATAGTATTATTTTAAAGTGGTTAAATGAATAATTTTACCTAAAATTCTATTTTGATATAGAAGAGAATAATTTTCTGGAATTATTATTATATATGGATGTGTTGATTGTTAGGATTATAATCAAATGCGATTATAAAATTTTGAATGGTTATATATAACCAAATTAAATTTGTATGTGAATGAAATATACAAATGAAATGAATTAGAATTAAATTCAAACCAGAATTTGGAATTTAAAATCCTGGGAAGTTGGAAAATATTTTTGTAGTATATTAAAATAATATAGCTTTGTTTTAAAAGGGATTTTTGAATAAAAATCATTTTAGATGGATTTTGAAAGGTGATTAAGCACTGAACTCACTTCAGTGGCTGGAAAATAATTCTGATAATGACTGCAACATCATCAGTGTTCATTTTCAAGTTTCTAGGTGATGGATTGCTACCTGAGAAAGGTTTTGATGGAAATTTGTTGAATGAAAACAAATTGATCTGAAAATTCAGATGTTTTGTATTTAAGATGGAAATAAATATGTATATATATATTTATTTAAATGATTTCTAAAAGATTTGAAATGAAAACCCAGGAATTTGATTTTGGGAATTTAAATTTTACTTAAGCAAGTTAAATAGATCGAAGTGAATAAATTGAGTAAAATCAATTTGAATGAGTTGAATACATATGACTTGAATATGAATTAGATGTGAATAAATTGACTGTAACTCATTCAGATAAAAATGTATATGAGCATATAGGATGTGCGATATAAATAAAAACCAAAAGTTTTGGTAGAACTGGAATTTGTTGAAATTTGAAGAATTCAGTTTTAGCATAAGTATGTTTTTGAAAAGTTAATGGGTTTGTAGCATTTTTTCTACCTTAGTAATTTCGGGGACGAAATTCTTTTAAAGGGGAAAGAATGTAACGACCCGGATTTTTGATCCATTTATTTTAAATACTTAATATCATTTTAAATATTTATTTAATACTATACTTGAATTTTTATATTTATGTTGTTAATTTAATAATCGATTTCGATTTAATATCGAATATATTAAATTATTGTAATACGAAAATCCGAAATGATTCAATTTAAAACTGAATCAAAATAATTCAAATGACCGGTATAAATTCTATTTAAATAGAAACGGCGATAATAATAATTTATTATAAAAGAATTAATTGCTTTGAATTTAATTTATATAGATTTAAATTAATATCTCCTCCATATGATCGAATAAGGATTTGAAACCTGTTCCAGTTGGTTCAAAATGATGGTATAACTCTAGGATTGCCGGTTGTTGTGTTCAAACAGGAGTTCGAAATCACAAGATACTTTGCGTTTAGTAAAATCATATCAGTTCACCTCACAGTAAAATATATAATAATAAAATCCATTTGGCTTGTTAAACACACTTCAATAGCTTACAAAATACGGCTCACACTTTTCCTTCCAAGCGAAGCCTTCCTCTCCTTTATTTAAACAGACCATGGTTCCTTTTTCTTCCATTCCTTTTTAATCCAAATTTGTAGCAAAAAGAAAAGAAATGTAAAACAAAATCTGAATTAATAAAAATGACCCTGTATCCCCTCTCATTTTCCTTTACTTCCCGTAGTTCGAACTTGAAATCGAACGAAAGGCGAAAACCGCTCCTTCATCTTTTCACATACCGAAACCAATAAAAAAAGGAAATTAGAATCGCGATAGGGGATCGTGGATCTTACAATCCGCCTGTAGCTCGACACTGGCGCTCGCGAGTCAACGATGACTTAGGGTTAAGAATTTTTCACTGTTGGGGACGGTAGGAGTCATCGATGGCAAACTGAAGTCGCGAAGGTTTCTGAGGTTCAACGTCATGGAGGAAGGAGGCACGATGGAGTTAAGGGGTTCGGTTACTGTCGCGAGGTGGGTTTGTACATCACGATGGGATGGAGTTCGACTCTGCTAAAATCACGATGGACGGAAAAAGGTAGTTAGAGATTTTGAACTAGGTGCGACAGTGTGTTAAACATGATCAGGAAGAGGGTTCACATCTTGTATTGGAATTTGGTGAGGAGCGTTGCTTATAGTTGTCGCCTTTTTCCTGTAGCAGTCACGATAAAAGCCAGTGACGTGAGGAAGTATATGTGTTCGATCTCTGGTGCTTAAGTGATTTGGGGGCAATTTGGCATCGTGATTAGGAAGGAGGTTTGAGTAGTTGATAACGAGATGTGGCTTTGGTTGTTGGTGGCATGATTAAGGTCGAGTTTGTTTTGTCTGAAGTCGGGATTTTCAGCAAGAAGGGGTTCGAATTTTATAACAGTAATGAAGGGTTCGAATTTTATCATAGTAGAGAAGCAAGGTTTAAAATGGTAATTAAGGTAATTATTTAATTTATTAATTAATTTCATTCAAAATTTATTCGATGGCTTAATTAATAAATGTTATATTAAAATATATACAAGGTTGATCTTGAGACCAGTCGAGAAAATTCATAGCTGAGGATGGTATAAGCGGGGATTAAATTTGAAATCAGAATGGATCGTAAACAAAAAAAAACACGGTGAGTAAATCTCACTCAATTTATTATTTAGAATTATTTTTAGTCGTTAAAAATAATTGATGGTTGTTTGGTTGCATTAAAATATTACTATGGCTATTATTAAATATATATTAGTTATTTAGGATTGATGTTTGTGGTTATTATATATATATATATATATTGGTGGTTAGATTCCCGCAGTACCATTAGAGGATGCCCGCAGTATCCTTAGCGGATGACCCTATACGCCCCACGCTATGATAGTGGATGACCTTCATACTGCGATATCCTGCCTCGAAGCAGGATGGGTATTATTTATGTTGGCTAATGTCTGTGGATGTAGAAAAACAGGTTGGAGTGATCTAACTAGATTCCTCAAAAATATTATTATTTGTTTGTTTTCATATATTATCATATATGATGTGTAGAAAACCCGTTGTTGATAAATACGTGTTTTTGTTTGATTGAATATCACTAAGCCTGAATATTTATAAAAATATTGTGATAAGGATATTTAGAGATTTAAAAGGGAAATTTATTTTTCCAAAAATAGAATTCGAATTTTTGAATGGAATAGAAATAAAAACAAGTATTGAATTTATAAACGGCGTTTATAAATGAGAAAATGCAGTGAATTTATAAACAGTGTTTATGAATAAAATAGAATAATTTTAATTGGAAAATAGCGGGAAATGAGATGAATTTATAAACGGTGTTTGTAAATAAAAATGAAAAATTATCATTTGGAGAATTAAAGAGTTAAATTCAAATGTGAATTTAAAAATGAAAATTTGGAAATCATTTTAAATAGAAAATGATGAAATCTGTTTTGATGTTCGGAATATAAATTTAATTGGATGGTTAAATTAAATTATGCTCAATTTATAAAATAAATTATTTCCCAAAAGGATATTGGAATGGTATAAATTAGAAACTAATATTTAGATTAAATATTAAAATATATTCTATGTTAAAAATAGAAAGTTAAAATAAATAAAACATTCCAAAATACGATTTTGGTTTTAAATAGATTTTGAAATGAAACTTGTTTTCAATATACAAAACAAGGAAGTTGGATTTATAAACGGTATTTATAAATCTAGTGAAATAAAATATCATTGGATAATTTAGAGTTTTAAATTCAAATAGAATTTGGAATCATTTCGAAATGGGAACGGCGAAATATATTTCAGAATGCAGATTATAAACAGAATTGAAATAAATCCAAAGGATTTATAATTTATCTGCAAAAGAATTGGAATATTACATATAAGATAGAGTTGTAAATAAAATTTACAACTGAGTTATGGAAATCGACGATTTAGAAAAAAATCGAAATGTTAAGTTAAAGTTGGAAAGCCGATCTAATATATATATATTTAAATATACAAGGATGGAAGTGAAATTTATTTATAAACAAAGTTTAAAACGTTTATATTTAAATATAATTAAAATGAACTTTAGCAGCGCGACAGTTCAAAATTTGGTGTTCGAACTTCAATTGAGTATACAGAACTCAATTTAAGTCGAAATTCTTTAAAACAAGAATCATCAGGACCGATTGATAGTTTTCTAACGGAAGAGAAAATTCTGAATTTCGTCGTATAGATTTTGAGTTATTTCAAAATCAAATTTTCAGAAAAACAACACCATATCCATATTAAAACCATAACGATTTATTTAAATTAATAAAAGGATTTTAAACAAATAAAATCCGAATTTCCATTAGAAAAATCCAGATTTGAGTTGTAAATAAATACGAACTCAAGCGATGTAAAAAAATCCAGATTAGAAAAATCTAGATTTGAATATTAATTAGTTAATCAAAATTGATACGAAATTGGGCTTTGAATAAGTTAAGGTAATTAGAGAAATTTTATTCGAAATTGAAAAGGAAACTTGAATTGAAAATGGAATTCAATTTTTTTATAAGCAAGTTGACATTATATTCGAACTTGTTATGTTCAAACAAAGAAATGAAATAGGCAAAATAACTAATTAGAAAATAAATTAGCGAATTACGTTAAGACGAATGGATTGAGTTGAAACCAAATGGGAATATTTGGATATGTGTTAAGCAGGTTTGGAATGAAGTATATGAAGAGATATAAATTTAAGTGCCCAACCAAAAGGTACATATTTAATTTAATATGAGATTTTATGCGCCGAATCGGCAAGCCGACTGGCTTTTTGATTTTCTTTTTGAATGGAAAGGGCCCAGAGAGGCGTTTTGTGGTTGTACCTAGTGACCCATACAAAGGAGGTTATGACAAAAAATTTCCGAAATTTAAGGAGTTAGATTATTTTTAAGAAAATTTGATAGTTAGAAATCAATGTATCGATATATATAGAATTCGATAAGGAAACGAAATTAAAAATAGAATGTTATAAACAAAAAGGAAATTTAAAATTAAATCTGGTAAAATTAGAAAGAGAAACGTATACGGATTTAAAAATGAATAATTGGTTTTTATGATGTTGATTATTCGAGGTAAGTGGCCTTGTCCGTTTTGAAGTTAAGAATGTTTTCAGTCAAGGTCTGAGAGGTAGTTATACCCCAACTTGATTGATTTCATTTTTAATCGATAAATAGCAAGATCCAGTCTCGAAGAGAAATGTTTGAATAAGAGTTAGTTGAATGCAGTATTTTGGGTTGTTTGTAACAATGTTTTACACAACAATCGATTTAACCTAAGTAAGTGGAATTTTGGAAATATAAAGATAAATATTTCCTAAGTATTGAAATAAATGAATGGTCATGAAAGAGATAAGTAATTGGACTGTTTTCCAATTATAAATAGAATATATTTACTAAGCATAGAAAATAAAAGAAGGCGATATATGGAAATGTTTTCCAAATAGCGTAAGAGGCCAAGATGATTATCGAAAATATCGTGTTAACGAATACGGATAAGGAAATGGAGAAGTGTTTTAATTAATGAAATATTAATTAAAAGGCCCAATGATTTGTTTGATGCTTTGAATGAATGTTTGTTTTTCCTCGATAGTTAAATAACCGACTATCGAAGTGTTTGCCAATATCGTTGTCAATATGGAGAGACCGATTGGATTATTATCCGAGAACCACTCTGTATTGGCAGTAGCGTTGCGAATCAGATTATATGAAGATAATCGGAGAGGTAGTAGAGTGCAAGGGCTTTTTTTATTAATAGAAATTGTGCCTTCGGTTTCGTTCAGTCCCAGAACGAAGAGTATGGACAAATGTCTGGCAGAGTATTTCCAATGATAGCATATGTTGGTATGTATAGATATATATGATGGCCGAGAATTTATTCTCTTAGCATAATATCCAGAATATATTTGTGCAAATCAATTAATGATTAATGGATCTGACAATATGGCACTCAAAGTGATTGTGTTATCAATGAATGATAAGTAATCGTAGCCTCAGGCCTCAACAATCGGGAAATGACAAAAATCGGACAGGCAGCATGGCTATGTGGGTAGCTCTCATTAGGGTGTATTATCACTTATCTAGAGAAATTCATTTAATTCCTTATTCTATTCGATGCTGCCCCATTCGAGAAACGGTTGTTGATCCCAACCGTTGGTGATATACATTCGATACACTCAAGCGAAATGAGTGGTCGGTCATGTGTGGCCGGAATTCAAGATGTTCTTGTTGAATCCAGTGTATTCTCCTCTAGAGATACACTATCGGAAGGTGGTTCCATACCTTGTCATAGTTGGAAATTCATTACCCAATAAGTGCTCGCAGTTTTGATTGTATATTATGTATGTGGAGCGTGAGATGAAAGCGTTCCACTAGATTTCTATTTATTTGATTTAGACACTATTATAATATCAAAGAGTTTTGATATAAAGATTATAGTTTCTTTCAAAAAGATTTTTGAAAGTTAAAACAAGTGTTTTGGATTCTCATAAGGGAAAAACTCGTTCCGTGTTATACGACGTGGTCTTATGAGATGTCGTTTATTTTCTCAAACTGTTTTAAATTGTTTACTCATACCAGTCCCATAACTGACCCAGAGTTTTATTTCGTTTTGTTTTACCTAAACTCTTGGGTGCCTAATTTGTACGGACAGTCAAGTATTTCAGGATTTTACAGATTTACCTAAAGGAGCTTGGGGTAGGAGGCTTCAGTGTTAGATATATAGTACTTTTATTCCGCTATGTGTAAGTGTTGTACTCTGATAAGTGTATGTTATACAGTTAAAATTTTGTATTTCAAAAGTTATGATATATTATATTTTGTTCCGTGCGATGTGAGATTCTGTGTTATTATTTCTGTTCTTCTTCTATTTTTTTCTTCTAAAAAAATGATTCGTATTTCTGTGATATTTGGGTCGGACATGTGATGTATGTAGTCAACTCAGATAGTACGGAAATGTCGGTTCGTTACACTCCCACTTCCATTATGGGACATATATGGTCTGAAGCAATCCGCCCAATTTCTTTTTTCAGCCTTTACTCGCTGACAAGTCAAGCATCGAACTACAAATTCCACCACATCTTTCTTCATGCCAATCCAAAAGAAAACTCTCTTCATGTCTTGATACATTTTTCGCCACCCAGATGCATAGTCATCCGTGAATGATAGGCTTCCTCATGCACCGCCTTTAGCAATTCCCCAATCTTAAGGACATCCTTCCATCTCGTCTTAGCCAGCATTTCTCGTCTATGGTATATCTAACTAGGTGAATAGAAGTCTCTCCTCTACTAAGCCTGTGCAAGATGTCTGAAATTTGTGGGTCCTCCCGCTGCATAGATCCAACTCGCTCTAATGGAATATGTCGCACTTTCAATGATGCTACCAATCCCAAAGTGAAATATGTAGATGGCTTAAAATCAAAGGTCGATATGTACTCCAAGCTTTGCCTTTCTCCGAATAGAGGACTCAAAGTCATCCTCTGCCTACTCAACGCATCAGCCACTACATTACCCGTGCCCGGGGTATAAGTTATGTCGAAGTTGTAGGACGCTAGGAACTCCATCCACCGTTGCTGCCTTAGGTTGAGATGGTTCTGTGAGAACAAATATTTGAGCGACTTATGACCTGTATATAGTTAAAATCTCTCTCTAAGTAGATAGTGTCGCCAAGACTTCAATGCAAACACTATTGCAGCCAACTCTAGATCATGGGTTAGGCAATTTTCTCATGAACCCTTAACTGTCTGCTACCAAAGCATAATACCCTTCCCTCTTGCATTAGAACGACACCAAGCCCTGTGCCACAAGCATCTGTATAGACCGTGAATATCTTACTTCCATCTGGGAGAGTCAGAACTAGGGCTTTTGTCAGTGCCATTTTCAATCTCTGAAAGGCATCCTCAGAATCAATGCTCCACGAAAAAGCCAAGTTCTTCTTTGTCAATCGGGTAAGAGGGGCTGATACTCTTGCAAAGTCCTTGATAAACTCTCTACAGTAGCCCGCCAACCCAAGAAAATTTCTCATCTCCGTCGCATTCTTTGGAGCCCTCCAATCTTGAACTGCAACGACTTTAGAGGGGTCCACTATTATCCCGTCCATGGAGACCACATGCACTAGGAACCTTACTTGAAAAATTCTCCTTGAGCTGATGTGACCTGTGAGTGTGTAAAACCTCTCCTAAGTGTTGGGCATGCTCCTCCCCGTCCTTTGAGTAGATCAAAATGTCATCCACAAAGACTACCACAAACTTGTTTATAAACTCCCTAAACACCCTACTCATCAAGTCCACAAAATAGGCAGGTGCATTGGTTAGCCCAAAAGGCATAACTAGCCATTCAAAGAAACCGTATATAGTTCTGAATGCAGTCTTATCAATGCTATCCTCTGCCACCCTCAGCTGAAGAAATCCGGTGGCCAAATCCGTCTGCGAGAAAACTAATGCGCCTACTAGCTGATCAAACAGGTCGTCAATTATCGGTTGCGCGTGCCTATTCTTCTTCGTGAGCTTATTCAGTTCGGTATAATCCACACATAGGTGAAGTGAGCGATCCGCGTTAGTTGCAAAGATGACTAGAACTCCCAATCTGAAATACTTCGCCTAATAAAACCTTTCTTGCAAAGCTCCCCTACTTGCTTGCTGAGATCCCTTCTTTCCCTAGGAGCCATGTTGCGCACTGGTAGAGCAACTGGCTTCACATTCTCTACCAGGTAAATCCGGAAGTCTATCTCATGCCTTGTAGGTAGTTATTAACCTCCTCAAACACATCCGGGTAGTCTCTAACTATGGGTATCGATTGCAAATCATCAACAGAAGTACTAAGCGATTCTAGAAAACTGAGCATCACTGATCCCCATGGGTCATAGGAAATTTCAAGAGTTCTACCATGACAAGTAAGAAGTCTAACTACTCTCTTTTTACAATCAAGAATGGTACCATACATGGATAGCCAATCCATGCCTATAATCAAAGCATAGCCCATAAATACTAGCATATATGCATCACATTAAACCCGCCAACCAAGATAGAAATTCTCAAACCCCTACACATCATGGATAAATGAGTCGATCCTCCTATGGGGTTTAAGACTACTATAGGATCAGAGATTATGCTAGTATTAAGGTGTGGACTATCTACTACAGAACTGGATACAAACAAATGTGAAGCGCCAGAATCAAACAGGGTTCTAATAGGATAGTCAAAAAGGGTAATCAACCTTCAACCGTGACTTCTGTACCTCGATCAGGTCCACTAGCCTCTAAAGCATGTACTTTTCCAGAAGTTCCGACCCCTTGTCCTTGCTTGCTAGGGAATTGCTTACCGAAGTGTCCCACTTGTCCATAATTAAAGTAGGCTTTCTTTGTCCTTCTGCAGTCCTTCACAAAATGACCCACGACTCTACAACCATGACATTTGATATATTTCTTGGTCTGAGCCTTGTAAGGCTTTCCACCTTTCTCTTTCTTTTACTTTCCTTTCCTAGACCACCATTTCTGTTTCTCTCCCTTAGCCTGTGTCTCTTCGGTCTTACTGTCTTTCTTCTCATCATTGCCATCTTCATTAATAAGAGCCATGTCAACTAGCCTTTCAAATGTCGCCCCCATCGGTATATGAGATAATGAAAGTCCTTGGAGAGGTTGCTTCAACCCTCTTGCAAATCTAAGCTCCTTCTTGTGGGGGGTATTCACTAAGTCCAGTCCAAATCTCGCCAGCTGATTGAACTTATTTACATACTCCTTAACATACATGTCCCCTTGCTTTAAAGCCCAGAATCTTTCCATCTGTAATCCCTCTTCCGCATGAGATAAGAATTTCATCTCGAATCTCTGCCATAAATCATCCCAAGTAGCTACTAGTTGTCCTGCTTGCGTTACTTCCCACCAGTAGGAAGCTTCATCCTTTAACTGCCATGCAACCAACTGTATTTTCCTTCGATCATCGATCTCAAAAAGTACAAACACATTCTCTGTCTCTCGTAGCCAATTCTGTGCTTCAACAATGCTCTCAGTACCATAGAATGGTTTTCATCCCATAGCATAGAAGTCTTTACATAACTTATAAAAGTTATCTACTCGTGGAGGTGGAGCAACAGGAGCTGCAACTGCGGCCGGGGCTAGGGTATCTCCTTGACCTCCAGCAGATGTCGTACGTAACACCCCCACACTTTTTTATGCCTAAATTTTGATAAAAATCGAAACTCAAACATATCCAAGCATGGAGCGTATAAATCTGGTACATGCAAATAAATGAGCATGAGCATAATAAGAGTATGATAAGATAACTCACAGCGGAAATGAAATAGGATAAACTAGTATTAACTCAAGTAACCACCTTTTTAATGTAAGTCACTTTTCCAATACCGAGCATGAGAGAGAACGAGAACCGATAGCCAAACTTAAACATCTGTGAGAACCCGTCTTTCTTTAGAAAACTTGGGTGGTTGTAATGAGGAGGGGGGAGGGGAGGGGGCAGAACAACAAGATTCTGGTGAACAGAAAATGTACAACACAGATTATAATACACATATGTTTCTCGTTTGGTTCAACCCAAGATGCATGCCTACCAAGGTTAGTGATTCTAGCCTAACCTTGTAAATGTTTATGCACGACTTTACTACTCTTCCCAAAGTAGTATTCCCAAATTATGATACCAAAATAGATCGTTTAAGCACATATTGGTGAAGCCTTTACACTAGAACAAGGATGGTTATTTAATCAAGGTTAAACCCCTATTTATGGAGTTTATATATATATGTATGTACTTTCATTCTCTCTTCCTTTGTCATTTAATGCCTCACTATCGATGATATATAGGGTGGATTCTCTCTCATCACTTAAGACCCTAGGCGGACCTATTGGTCACTTATTATTCCTTGATAACTGATTCGACATTAACATAAAATAGAGGGCACTAGCTACAGTCCCTACAAGTTAAGGCTTCCGCCATTCACGCATATACCCTTACCCCGTACAAGGTGAGAGATGGTATTTTATCAGTCGCTATACCTTCTAGCTGACCTTATTAGATAACCCCTTAGTCTCTTACTACTTCCCATATGATAGGTAGCCATATCTAGCATTTTTAGTTTTCAGGTTTGGGTAGGCCCACAAACACCAGCCATTGAAGACCCCTAGACTAAAAGACCTGTTCCCAGGTGGATTCCTCAACCACAGCCGCTTAAGACCCAGGAAGTAGACTATATGCGAAGGTTATTAGGTTCGTACCCCGTTAGCCTTTAATACCTTTCCCTATTGGATAAAGTGGGCTATGTTATTAAGTCTTTCCTGTTTAGTCCCTCTACACGGAAATACTATACACACACAACTCATTATCATCACGGGTCCTATGGTTAATAATGTTTCACATTACTAATCTACTAAGTCCAACTCTAACTTTTAATTATAAGGTCTGTATTAACTAATATAAATAAGGGAAGTTATATCCTCCTAGGAAATTTATTTAATTGCCTCCCAAATTTGGAATTAGTATTAAACAACAATCAATACCCATTAATTCCCTTTCATCATTTATTTCCATTCATATATTTATTGCCATTTATGACCATAACAGTCATATTTTCCTAGGTCAACCATTTACATTGGGTGTCCTTAATTTATCAGTCCTAAAGAATCTATTTTTTGTACCCCAACAGACAATTGCTATTCTCATTTATTTATTTATTTATTGACTGTTATATATATATATATGTATATGTATATGTATATGTGTATATATATATATATGCACCAGACCTCTCACATTAAGTTGGCAACATGTGGATGCTGGATTTGCTGGTCAATTCCTAACAGACTTCTAACACAAGTCCAACTTAACTTCATGCCTTAGCACATTTATATTTACACATTAGACCCCTCATATTAAGCTAGCTACCTGTGGATGCTGGATTTGTCGGTCGGTTTCGGGCAGCCTTCTACCACAAGTTGAGCTTAACCTCATGTCTAAATGCGGATATAATTCAAATTCCTATTTGGGGTTTACAACATTTATCCAAATCAATTTAGGAATTGCAACCATTATCCTATTATATTTACTTTCCCCAATCAACATTTGTTACAATTGTTATATATTTATTTGTGGTCCTATTTATAGCAAATTATTATATTGATTGCTACGAATGGTCACCACAAATATATTAATTCAATATGGATTGCATTTTCATATAATTCCATAATTGAAAATTATTCAAACATTCAATATAATGTATATTTTACCGTTTTACGCTGAATTTGACGGACAATATGTATTTATATGTACTTATTTTTTCGCACAGTCAACGCGGTTATATTTTATTATTATTGTTGTTAATTTTAATTTAATGATTTGGTTAAATCAATAATTAAGCATTCCTTTTTACATTCAATCTTGTCAAAAGATTCTAAATCTTACAAAAAGATTATTAGCTGTAGTCAATGTAAATTATGCCTAATTTGTGGAACTAGCATATTTCCAAATCACAAGAAATATATGTCAATGTATATTTTCGAATAGTTCATGCAAATTGCGCATAAATATGTACATTTATATTTATACGTATATTTGCATTACTTTTCTCTTTTTCAATCTTTTTGTCATATTTCTTGTGAATTCAAAATAATGTCTTTTTTTTCAAAAAGAGGAAAAACGACATATTTACAACAACTAAACCAGAACCCAACAACATTGAATACAAATAGACATGTTTCTTTTAATATTACGATCACATAATTTACCAATCGTAATTTTTTATCCAAATTCACATAATTTATTATTTAACACTGAACTGGAGATCTGGAATGTAACTACATCTAATTGGTGTTTATATAGGACTGGTTTCTAGATCTACAGTGCTTTGCAACAATTACAATACATTTTACAACATAATTGTAGGAAATATATATGAACAAATTTAAGGATCCTGCAATTAATATTAAGTATAACCACAATTTGCAATTCACAAGTTTTGACGATTTTTACAATCAGATCTTGTAGGTGCTAATTCAGTTACAATCATATTATAATCAGATCTGATTAGGCATATAAACTTGAGTTCTAATACAAACGAAGTAAACATGCTATAATGACTGTATATATAAATTTCTCACTCACTTGCAAGCATCCAAATCCAAAGTTTGAATCTTTTAGGTCTATAATTCCAAATTCTTATAAATCTACAATTTATCCGAAAAGGGGATGATTTTAGATCTATAGTGATGTAAGAACATAGGAAAAGAGGGGAGAATCTACTGTTGCGCGCTAATTTGCATTCTTTTCCATGGAATCTGATAATCCTCTCAATTCTATGATTTGTATGTGATTTGTTGTATAAGAAATATATTTTTAATTAAGAAATTAGGTTTGGAGAAGGAGGAAAATGGCAGAGTGTCACTGCAATCCACAGATTTGTGTGGAAAAGAATGAGGCCTTACCGGTTTATTTATAGGAGTGGAATTAGCCTTGGACTGTTATATTTATTTTAATAAACATCTATCCGTTTATATTATAAAATATAATGAAATTGCCCCTCAAAACCTAGTCATCATTGGGCACTACAGGCCCAAAGCGGTCGACACCCTCCCTAAGGGCGATCGACCTCCCTCTGGCCAGTTTGGCCAATGAGCATTGGTCAAAAGAGGGAAACATATATACTAATTATTACGTTTATTTATTTCCATCTGTTTTTCATATTTTGCCCGTAACTTTTTCATATGGACTCCATTCGCGAAACTCCAAACATGAAAGTTGACCAGAATTTCGAGACGAACGCATCAGTTAAAGTTTCGTGGTCGAATTCCATCGTTTGCAGAAATTCCTATTTTTGATATTTTAATTACATAACTATATATTGTCAAAATTTTGGGTTGTTACATTCTTCCCCCTTAAAAGTAATTTCACCCCGAAATTCTGACACCTAGTTATCATATCTTACACAACCAATTTGTTTACATCCATTTTTCAACCATGTGTATATGTGCATGGTGTACATAATGCATTTCAACCATAAAACATGCTTGCAATGTGATTCTAAATCGGGTCATCTACATGTATGCAGTAAATTTTTAAAACACTTTTGAAAACATGATGCAAAATATCCTTATTATACTGCCAGTTCTATATGAATGCAAATTTAAAAAAAAAATCATCCATATCCCTCACACAACTATGAATAGAAGTGTGAAGCAATCAATTTTGCATCCAAACCCTATCATCCAAAACATTATGCAATCGAATTGTTCCCTGTTCAATTTCTCCTAAACCGAGAAAAAGGGAATCAAAGCGAAGAATTTTAACATTTCTTCCAATTACAAATACTCCATTTCCCGCCCTATAATGAAATTTTCACCACAGTTACCCAAAATACTCCAAAAATTTCCATCTCTATACTGCAATGAGGCTTAAAACAAGCTCTAAAATGTAAAACGCGTTAATTAATAGCTCGCGCGCATCCTTGACATGGTATGGAAATAACGTTTCCAAGGCTAAAACAGTCTTTTCCTTGTTATCGTTATCGATTTTATCGTGTCGTCGATCCTACTGCACCGCTAAACACGCACACAAATCATCCAAACATCTTCCTTATGCTACTCATGTGACCAAAAATCGAAATTTTCTAAAAATAAATTTCCACTTAAAAATTTCTTATGTTTATTTGAAAATTCCTTTTCAAAACCGCTTTACTTTCCAAATGAGATTCGTATGAAAAATCAAAATTTTGGTAATGTACATTTTACACCATTCAAATCGTCTATTTTAATGTAAAATAGATGTTTAAATATGCACAATTTCCATATCCAAATTTTGTCTTTTCGAACAAACCAAAATAAAAGAAAGTAAATCATTTAAAAATGGTAGAAGTTTTTTTCCTAAGCAACATTTTTCCAAAAGTTTCAAAAAACGTATTTTGCGGAAACTTAAATGATTTAAGTCACATGTTGGCGAAAAAGGAAGTCAGTCATGCCAAAAACGCGAAAACTGAAATCATACAAAAGACCAAAATAATTTTTAGCTTTAACAAAGAACGGTGATTTATTTATTTTTATACCCTTGATGTAGAACTGGTCCTTTGCTAAATTTATGCAATACATAATTCTATTCTTTCCAATCCTAGGACAACTGTTAGTTTGGATAATAAAAACGAGATTTCATTCAAGCAGGCATGCGTGAATGACATAAATATCTCCAAACATAGAAATCTAATTAACCTAAGCCATGCGATTTAAACAACACTAATAGTTACATGCACGAATCACCACAAAGCCTAGAACCCAATGCTGGAAAAGGAAAATAACAATGATGACAACATCACCGAAACCCCCAAAACAATGGCTATAAACAACGAGATGTCTTTCTCCACGGCTGGAGCTCAAATTTATTTTTATGATCATTAATTAACCATATAATGGTAGCAAGATGCTTAATCTCATGTTACAAACACTGCTGGTGTTGTCGGAGGTTCCCACATAACCACCTCTTCTAAGAGAGAATTTGCGATGAGAAAAGAAACCTACCATGAAACTGCTTCTCATGGAAATCCACTTAGTATTTCCTAAAGACAAAATGGATAGGTGAATTACAGAAAGTAACTCCATAAGACAACAGACAAGGATAACAAGCTGAATCAAATATGATGCGACACTAAATGATGGTTAAGCCATCGATCAAGCAAAAGATTAATTTCCTCACCTTGAGATAAATCAAGTCATAACTTCCCATTTATAGAACAATGTGCTAAATGGGTCACACGTCTACATGAGTAGTTCGAACATAGATTCTCGACACAAGAACTGACATTAAGAAAAAGAAATTTGCTGCAAAATCTCTAAAGCCAGTCAAACGAAAAAGTCCATATAAGACCGTGTACAACACGAATTCCTCTAAAATCTCATCGAGATTCTCCTTAGAAAAATCATCCAAAGATAGCTTATTCTTCATCTCCGAAACGACGATCACCTTCGAAAAGACCTATTCAACCAAGGTATAGCAAAGGCATATGCAACACAAACAACAAACCCTATTCTAAGATCTTGAGCAATGGATTAGTGCAAGTCCAACTGCGACAAATTTTCTTAGCCCTAAAACAGTGAGACCTTTTTGCTCATTCTGATCCACTCAAATGATCTCTACGTAAGGACGAGACTTAAATGGTGTGAGTAGGATCGAATATTGCAACTAGGTATTATAGGCCAAGGAATGGTCGGAGAGAAGAAATTAGATCTTGGAGTATTAGCTAGGCAAGATCTAATGTGCAAACAAGCGCGAAGAGGAGGAGGTGAGGCGACGACGAAGAAAGAGAAGAAGAATAGAGATATGGTTTGGCTAGATGAGGAAGGAAGGACAAAAGAAGGAAGTTAAGGGGGAAATTTGGAAGCAACTTTTACGGTTGAGTCCTAGATCCAAATTGTACCAAAACTCATCAACTAATTGATCGTCCTAGCATAGCACTAAATGGTCAACATCAAATGGACTTTGGACAAAGGTTGAACCTTGGCCTTATTAGGCCCGATTAACATATTAATCGTCCCGCGTCATCTTTTAAGATATGATGCGATCTAAACAATAATTATCCTCATCACCATGGTATATTAAAGACCGTAGTTAAACTCCGAACCAACTCCAAGGATTTATAGTCTCAACAACGATGCAGGGACTACCCGATGAACGAACAAATTCCAAAAATAATTCAGCTAGAAATCCGTAATATAAATTAAAACGGATTTTCCCCTTGCCTAGATGACAACAAACAAACGATTCACGAAATCAAATACCCCAAAAATCAAGATGAAGGATTTTCCTTAGCCTTTCCGAAGAAAAAAAATTAAAACTTTTCCAAAAATGGAATTTATCATAAACTAACGGTTTCGTATTTATAAACCCAATTTATTATCATTATTATTATTTATATTCCAATTTATATTACAAACTGGAAAACCTTTTCGTGTTCAAAAATGTTGGTGCTTTAAAATATTTAAAGATCAGCTATGATAATTTAATTAAATTATTCAATATATATAGGGAGAGGGATACTAGAAATCACAAGGAATGAATATTTATTATTCTTGAGTTTAGTAGAATATTCCTTATCATTACGAACTCCTTCCTTCCTACCAATCAAAATATATTTATTAAAATTACCAAATAGCCCTACTAATTTTGAAACACGAATAGATTAAAATTTGAAAATCATATCTGAAACACCCCACCTTCATTAAGGTCACTCACAAAGGGAATGCCTTAACTTTGGTGGAGCATTTTTGGTAAAAGATGCAGATAAATTACAAGACAAACAAATAAAGCAGCGGAAAACAAAGTCATTTTATAAACAATATGGTTCAGTCAAGCTTTTACAACAGTTGTCTCAATCATACTTAAAAGTAATACATAGAACTTTTGTCTTGATTTAAAACTTTCCAAGTATAAAAGAAGCATAAAAACAATGATATTCCCCAATAAAGCATGAACCAGCCATAGCAGTGGAAGAGAAAGTCCAAAGCAATACATAGACTACCTTCGAGCTTGGAAGGAAGACTGAGCTAAGCGGTAACATTTCCTCCCTGTGAACCTTGGGGGGGGGGGGGGAAACGGAAGAAAAGAGGCAAAACAAAACTAGGTCAGACATAAGTCTGGTAAGTCCAGTGACTTTCAGCACATAAATAGGCAAAAGCATCATGACATGAATAAACTGAATATAAGACAATACCGTGATAACAGGGATAACAAGATAACATAGGATAAGCATAAGGTATGATAAGGCAAGATAAACTGAATGCTCTTCTACTCTTTCTCTGCTTCGCTACTACTTTGTTATTCTGATTTCTATATCTATCTATGCACCACCTTACTAGTGTCCCAACTAGTAAAATGATAACGTGATCCCAATCCCCGTAATTGTGGTAGCCTTCAGGTGTACATCTATCGTGAGGATTCCACCTCAATCTACTTAATTGCCATGAACATGTTAGATGTACCCTTACTACCCTATCGGTCGGCTCCCTACTTATGTTAATTTCTCTTGTGTCTGTGTCAATCAGCCCTCTCTGGCGTGTACATACCCTATGCTGGTCCCACTATAAGGTGTATCAATCCTTATGATAGCAACCCGACATGATTCAAGATGCACAGTGTATAACTACTGGTACCCAGTGCCTGCTTTTTCCCACTCCGGAGTACGTGCACGCCCGTAAACCATCGGAACCTACACTGACGTACCCCCTGCCGCTGTTTTGACCGCTTATAATCATCCCAGTAATCGTGCCCCCACCCTGCCTAGTTTCAGGGTACCATGATACATCTATGTGGGTTACTGCTGAAATGGGTCCCCGTTACTAGGGTTTCCTATTGGTTAAGTTTGTGGGCCTATATATACAAATATTACCCACCTACACGAGATGTACTTAACCATCCCACCGATTCTAGTATGTTTACTTAACGGTTAAGTTTGTGGGCCTACATGCACTAATATTACCCATCTACACGAGATGTACTTAACCCTCCATCGATTCAAGCATGTTTATTTAACGGTTAAGTTTTTACCGATATTACCCACCAGCCTGATATGTACTTAACCCTCCCGCACATTATGCCGTATTGGTTAAGTGTTGTCCATTCATGTTAACTTAACCCACCCATTCATCATGTCATGTTGGTAAAGTGTTCCTATTAACTTAACCCTCCTCGCTTATCATGTTGGATTGGTTAAGTGTTTCCTATTAACTTAACCCCGTCCGTTTATCAAGTTATATTGGTCAAGTGTTTTCTTGTTAACTTAACCCCACGTGTTCATCATGTTGTATTGGTTAAGTGTCATCAATCAATTCAAGTTAACTTAACACACCTACTTGTCATATTACTTTGGTTAAGTGTTGCCTTCTTGTGTTAACTTAACCCTACCGCAAATCAAGTCATATTGGTCAAGTGTTTCTTATTACTTAACCCTACCCATTCATCATGCTATACTGGTTAAGTGTTTCCTATTAACTTAACCCTAGTCATTCATCTTGTTATATTGGTTAAGTGTTTCTCATTACTTAACCCTACTCATTCATCTTGTTCATTAGCATTAATTGATTTATTAATGCACCAACCTCTCACATTAGATAAGTGTTGTTGCGGTTACTGGATGTGCAGGGCGGTTCCGGGCGGTTTTACACCACAACTCAATCTAACCTTGGGTTTTTCTTGGGCATGATGCTCTAACCTCTCACATTAGATAGGTGTTTTTGTGGTTACTGGATGTGCCGGGCGGTTCCGGGCAGTTTTACACCACAACTCAAACTAACCTCGGGTTAGGCATGTTCATCTTTTCACTAATTTACATATTTACCCTATATACCCAAATCTAGATTTTACATGCTAATTACCAAATTCACCAAAACTAGTCATGTACCATTTTACGCCCAATCTAGATTTAATGCTCAAGTTACCCCAAATTCGCAACAGTAAATTTTTTTCCCGAAACTTGATTTGTATGCCAATTTCATATTTTGTCGTTCATACCAATTCTAGGTTCAATATGTCAAATTACACATTCCATAATTCATGTCAAATTACCCCCAAATTGCATCTTAACAGTCATGCCATACTACATGTTCCAAATTATGCCAAATAAGGTCAATTTCATGTTATACCCAATTACCCCCGCATTCATAACGTATGTATTTCGAGATTCAACCCAAGATTCATTAAATAAGGGGAGAAGCAAGATGGAACATCGTAAGGATAGGCATAGTCATATGATGATAAGAACTATTGGTCTAATAAACTTGATGTACTAAAAAGACAAGTTTTTCATGGAATACATCGCAGGCATATAGATATGACAAGAATTATATCATGAACTTAAAAAGAATTACAATTTCGATATACAACAAGGATAGATATGATTGGACCAGTTTCATAGTCAAAAATGGTTCCCAAAGATATATATACTCAAGCACAGATTCAATGAAAGGATAGCTTACATCAGGCATATTCTCATATCCATTTTATTACATGTCACAATTAGATTTAGGTGTTCAAATCTAAAAAGTAACCGACTTACAAAACAAAGGCAAACCTTGTTATCATGCCTAAGTCATACATCACTATACACACTAATCTTCTTCTTCCAAATCATAAACTATCATATATATATATATATATCCCAATTTTAAATCTTAAACCACAATATGTACTATACCTTACATATTTACAATTCAATTTACGCCCCAAATCCCATGTCATATGATCAATACTTTATGTCTCAAATCTCAAGTCATATGTCCAATACTTTATGCCTCAAATCTCAAGTCATATGTCCAATACTTTTTGCCCCAAATCTCAAGTCATATGTCCAATACTTTATGTCTCAAATCTCAAGTCATATGTCCAATGCTTTATGTTTTAAATACAACATGTGTTATGTCCTAAAATCAGTTACATCTCAATTATGCCCAATTATACACAATTTAATACTTTTCCCAATTTTTGCGCTAGTCATGTCCAAATCATATATTATGCTCAATTTTATTTCCAACGTACATTCATCTCTTATGAGATTTGGCTCAAGCTCGCAGTAGCCTGACTATAAAACAAAAAAGGAGAAGAAGGAAAGGAGAGACAAAGAATGGACATAATATTATCAATGAGATAGATCCAAAGGATATAGAAATATAATCTCAGATTCAGATTTATTACAATGTCAGAATCACAATTAACTTTTATCTATGAAAGTTACGTGAACTTACAAATTACAGAACGGTCTTGAATTCTGGGATCTGTATTCTGGAACTGAATATCTCTCCCTTGAAGTAGAATATTTGTTCTTCTAATTTATATTTGATTTGATTCTTAGATAATAGTTGTTGAAGTCGTTGAATTATCCTTTGAATCTCTACTTGAATTTTAACTTGATTCTATGAAGGACTTGAGCAACATAACCCCATATTTGATTTATTTTTATATGAAATAGGGTAGAGTATAGGAAAAATGAAGTTGTGTAGAGAAAACTGTAGCCTTAGGGGTGTTTATATAGCATAGGGATCAACGAATCTAGTCAGAACGGGCGTCCAGATGCAGAAAAATGAATCTGTCCTCGGATCTGGAAATAGGGGGAGGTCGACCCCCAGGTCGACCCCCTGGTCGATCTATCTGACCCAGGTCGACCCCTTGGTCGACCTGGGTCCTGGGCGGGAAAATTCCCGCTCAGCCCGGGTGTGTGATTTGAATTTCGAATTTCAAACCTGAGCTATTTTATTTAAACCCCTGAAACTTCTGAAGGTCGTAACTTCTTCATACGGAGTCCGATTTATGCAAACTCGGACTCTATCTCAAGAAGAATTCCGAGACGAACGCAATGGCGTAACCCATTTCCCTTAATTCTTCTCTTAAAAATTAAGTACACTTTAATTTGTTACTTTGACGTTCACCGAAAATACGAGGTGTTACATTCTCCCCTCCTTAAAGGATTTCGTCCCTAAAATCTTCAAGTTAAGAAGAATGCATATCCTAACATCCAACGTCCATCTACTCAACTATTCAATCACAGGAATCCATTGTCCTTAAAAGATTTCTAATGTCGTATGAACATATGCAGAGTGTGTGTATATGTCTCTTATCTAATGCAAAATCAGGCGGTCTACTAATCCAGTCGACCTCCTTAATGCGAATCATGAGAGTGTCATGCGTCCAACATGTATGCAAATATCCCTAATCATGTAAGTACTATATGTGTGCATATTCACTCATACATATGATAGCATATCAAGTTTCAATCCATATACAAATACATTCATATGCATATGCAATATGAAAGTGACTGAGCCGATCTAGTGCCTAATGTGTGTGTATATGCATCCACGAGCAACCACTAGCAAACACTTGCAACCACTTGCATCCACCAAACATAACATGTCTCAAACACATGTTTACATCCATTGGCTTCTACCTAAGGATCGAGGATAGGATCGAGAGGATATACTTAAAAGATAAAGACTAGCATGCAAATAAACTTTACAGAAAAAGAGGAATCAAGGATATACCCTCAAAAAAAGGATATGATGCGCGTATCTAGTCTTCAGTCTTCTAAGTCGCATCTTCTTGAGCTTCACTCCACTGTACCTTAACTAATTTAACTTCACAATTGCGAAGCTTCTTGACCTCCATTTCCAAAACCCACTAGTAAAGATAGGACCTCGCTCACTTACTATGCTAGAGGGTATCCAATGTAGTCGAATTATCTTTCCAAGATAAACAAATGTTAACCATGATACCAAGTGTATATACTTAGATGATTAGAGGCCTCACCTCTACTTAGCTTATCCATCATGTCACAAATCTGAGGGTCTAAAGCTAAAGCTTGCTATGTACTTTTTACCTCTCTTAAGGTCAGTCTTACTTAGGGCGCCTGCCACAACCATCTATTTCTCACGCAAACCATCCTAGTCGAACTCGACATTCCTCAAGTACAAGCCCCAAAGGCCTAAACCAATATCAGACAATCACCCAAGGAATACCTCCTCCGAATTTGGATGATTTATGTGAGATGATACTAGCAAAACAACCAAACAATTGAGTACTTAACCGACTCTGGCTATCCTCGCAAATCTTGTTCCAAAACTATCATTGATCGCATAACTGGCTTTGCATTGCCAACTAGATATATGCGGAAGTCTATCTCGAGTTTTAGGGGTAAAACCCCTAACCTAATCAAAACATCCAGCGTATTCATGGACTATTCTAATGGATTGCAAATCGTCGATAGATGCATCAAGTGATTCTAGGCGGGTAAGACAAACTGATCCCTTAGGATCACACGAAATCTCGAGGGTATTCCCGAGGCAAGTCGAAAGTCTAACTACCCTCCGTTCACAATTACTAGCTAATCAATCCATGCCTAGAATCAACCCATAGCCCATGAAACCAAAAACATAAGTATCTCAAATCCTTACAAACCAAAGATAAATGAGCCGAACCACAAATTGGATTTGAGACAATAATGGTATCTTCTACTCTACAAGTACTAAGGTGCAGAGACTCAACTATTGAAGCAGATATAGACGAATGTGAAGCGCTAAAATAAAAAAGAGTACTAATAGGATGATCAAAAAGGAAAAACTAAACTCTTTCAATAGAAACCTTACTACCTCTCTCTCAGGTACGCTGGCGGTGAGAGCAGGCACTTGCCCTCCTGAAAATCTTGTTCTTTGTTCTTGTCCTTAATTATATGACCCGTTATACCATAGTAAAGATACTTCCTCTTGTCTTAGGTTTTACTATTCTTTCCTCCTTCTTGTCCTGTGATTCTTCCACTTACACCTCTTTCTTTTTGCCTCCTCTGTGAACCAAGTCCATATCCATGAGTTTTTCATCCTTGGGTTGTGCTCCTTAGCCAAACTTCCTCATTCTCATCTTTACTATCCTTGTGTAACACGTTGACAAGTCTCTCGAAAGCTGCCTCCATCGCACGGAAAATCCTACAAAGCTCGAAAGAAAATTAGCCGTAGGTGAAACTACTGCGGCTATAGATGGAAGTTGGGCACTTCTTCGCCCTTTGACAGGTATCGTAGTCTCATCAAGCCTATGGAACCATGCCGCGATGAGGTTACCTCCCAGAAAGCCAGGAGCCCCGGAGACTCAGTAAAGAAAGAAAACAAGGATTCAAATAGAGGATCAAAAGATAATGCATATGGCTTTGAGGAATATGCCTTCAAAACAAAACTTTTCTTTTGGAAATGCTTCTTTTAAAACCGTTTTGAAAATAATTTTTCAAATCTTTTATCTGATCCAGTAACCTTCAGCTCTGGTACCAAGTGAAACACCCCACCATCGTTAAGGTCACTCACAAAGGGAATGCCTTAACTTTGGTGGAGGATTTTAGGTAAAAGATGCAGATAAATTACAAGACAGACAAATAAAACAACGGAAAATAAAGTCATTTTATAAACAATATGGTTCAGTCAAGCTTTTACAACAGTTGTCTCAATCATACTTAAAAGTAATACATAGAACTTCTGTCTTGATTTAAAAATTTCCAAGTATAAAAGAAGCATAAAAACAATGATATTCCCCAATAAAGCATGAACCAACCATAGTAGTGGAAGAAAGAGTCCAAAGCAATACATCGACTATCTTCAAGCTTGGAAGGAAGACTAAGCTAAGCGGTAACATTTCCTCCCTGTGAACCTTGGGGGGAACGAAAGAAAAGAGGCGAAACAAAACTAGGTCAGACATAAGTCTGGTAAGTCCAGTGACTTTCAGCATATAAACAGGCAAAAGCATCATGACATAAATAAACAGAATATAAGACAATACCGTGATAATAGGGATAACAAGATAACATAGGATAAGCATAAGGTATGATAAGGCAAGATAAACTGAATGCGCTTCTACTCTTTCTCTGCTTTGCTACTACTTTGTTATTCTGATTTCTATATCTATCTTTTCACCACCTAACTAGTGTCCTAACTAGTAAAATGATAACGTGATCCCAATCCCCGTAGTTGTGGTAGCCTTCAGGTGTACATCTATCGTGAGGATTCCACCTCAATCTACCTAATTACCATTAACATGTTAGATGTACCCTTACTACCCTATCGATCGGCTCCCTACTTGTATTAATTTCTCTTGTGTCTGTGTCAATCGGCCCTCTCTTGTGTGTAGATACCCTGTGCTGGTCCCACCATAAGGTGTATCAATCCTTAGATAGCGACCTGACACGATTCAAGATGCACAGTGTATAACTACTGGTACCCAGTGCCTGCTTTTTCCCACTCCGTAGTACGTGCACGCCCGTAAACCGTCGGAACCTACACTGACGTACCCCCTCCCGCTGTTTTGACCGCTTATAATCAGCCCAGTAATCGTGCCCTACCCTGCCTAGTTTCAGGGTACCATGATACATCTATGTGGGTTACTGCTGAAATGGGTCCTCGTTACTAGGGTTTCCTATTGGTTAAGTTTGTTGGCCTATATATACAAATATTACCCACCTACACGAGATGTATTTAACCCTTCCACCGATTCTAGAATGTTTACTTAACGGTTAAGTTTGTGGGCCTACATGTACTAATATTACCCACCTACACGAGATGTACTTAACCCTCCATCGATTCAAGCATGTTTATTTAACGGTTAAGTTTGTGGGCCTATATTTACTGATATTACCCACCAGCTCGATATGTACATAACGCTCCCGCACATTATGCTGTATTGGTTAAGTGTTGTCCATTCATGTTAACTTAACCCACCCATTCATCATGTCATGTTGGTTAAGTGTTCCTATTAACTTAACCCTCCTCGCTTATCATGTTGGATTGGTTAAGTGTTTCCTATTAACTTGACCCCGTCCGTTCATCAAGTTATATTGGTCAAGTGTTTTCTTGTTAACTTAACCCCACGTGTTCATCATGTTGTATTGGTTAAGTGTCATCAATCAATTCAAGTTAACTTAACCCACCTACTTGTCATATTACTTTGGTTAAGTGTTGCCTTCTTGTGTTAACTTAACCCTACCACAAATCAAGTCATATTGGTTAAGTGTTTCTTATTACTTTACCCTACCCATTCATCATGCTGTACTGGTTAAGTGTTTCCTATTAACTTAACCCTAGTCATTCATCTTGTTATATTGGTTAAGTATTTCTCATTACTTACACTACAAGAAAAACCGAAAATAGCAGCGACAAAATCTGCTTCAAATCCGTCGCTAAACAGGTCTTAGCGACGGATTTCCGACGTAACTGTATGGTCGGTAAAAACCATGACGGTATATGTGTCAGATTTTGCGATGGAATTTTACAAGAGGTTTCCGACATTTTTCCGTCAATTTACTAATTTTACAATAAAAATAAATTTTATTTATTAATTTTAATTTAATTTAATTTATATACCGACTATTTACCGACGGATAATTAAATTATAATAAAATATTACTTAGATAAGGAGTTGGTAAACCCTTGCTAAATACCAAGGGATTAGCGACAAATTATTTCAACTTCTGATTCACTTTAAATTTCTATCGGTAATTCATCACAAATCTCTACAACAAAACTTGCAAAGAGCTATAATCGTTGTAATATAAAATATTTGCGACAATTAATATATTTAACTCAAAATTTCTAATTTTAAATAAATATTTTATTCAAACAAATATTTTATTACACATTTAAATAGTACACAATTATGTTTCTCTTTGTTGCACAATAACTATACAAAATGCCTATTTGTACAAGTATTGGCTCGCTACATACACTCAGTTACACTCGCTCACTCTCACACTCAGTATCTTCATCTTCAGTGATTAATCCAGAATTTGTCATATTGTCCGTTGTACCTGTCAAAATAGAATAACGTAGTAAACTGAAAAGGAAACAATTTATAATTACTTGTATTAATATTATACCTATATGATTTCACTTAGATTGCTGGTATTGTAAAATAACAAATGCAAAAAGGGGCAAATAGATAACTTTTTTTTCACAATATAATGTAATCTTTATTAAAAAAGAAATAAGGAAAAGGTTCCACGATTTTGGTTCATATGAGTCATATCAGCTAAAATATTGTACACCGTATAAGTATAAACTCAAATTATTCAGTTGTTCCGTTACGGTATAGTTACCAGCTAGGATGCAGCGAGATTTGTTTAAGAAGTTGGCTGCCAATGGAGATGATTGCCAACTTGGATTTACATGGATAAAAGTAATATAAGATTACAGGATATATCAATTACGATTAAACATTTTTTACTTAAATAAGCGAAGTAAAACCAATGGAAAGTCATGCAATTACAATGGTCAATTCATTCCACAGTAACTTAAGACATGCACGGTATGATAATGTATATGCCTTAAGGTTGTGAAAGTATATCAAAACAACCCAAAAAAGAGGTTGTGCAAATGTTCAAACTTATACACAGCTCAGGTCCACTGTAGAATTTGAAGCAAATTCAGTTCAGGTTTACGTCATAAATCAACATACAACTAGTACATTTATATAGTCAACATGTAAAGAAAAAGTAGATATGAGTTACCTAAGAGTCAGCATCAAGGTTAAGTGCTTTCAACCCTTCAATATCAACTGAAACACCAGGAGCAGCGTTATTTACCTATGCATATACAACGTTTCTTGTTTTTTCAACGAACAGATATGTTGACGCTGAAACATCAAGGTTATTTATCTACTGAAACTACCCCACCTCCGCTAATGCCACTCTTGCAAGGACATTAGCTTTGGAGGGGCGTTAAACAAGGTAACCATGCATGCAGATATCACAAGACAGAACATATAAGTAAAACAGAGTAGTAAAGCAGCGGATAAAACTTAGCATTTCAAAACCATAGTCATGTTACAACAAAGTACTTGGTCATTATTTTCCAACAACAAAGTCTAGATAAAAGCATAAACTGAAAAACTGAAATACATAAAGTACTATCCCCAAAATGAAGTGATAAACCATAGCTAGCTCAATGTCCAAAACCGTACATGAGCAAATCCAGTAAGCAAGCTGGAAAGATCCAAGCTAAGCTCCAATGTTCCCACCCTGAGGACCTGAGGGGGGGGGGGAAATGGAAGACAAGAGGCGAAAGAAAACAGGTCAGTCAAAAAGACTGGTAAGCCCTACTACTATCTGTCTATGAACTAGTAAAGTTAACTGGCATGAGAAGCTGAGATGAACATAAGGATAACAACATACTGGCATGATGATTAACTAACAAGATAGATAAAGGTGTCATCGCATAATCAAGGTTAAGTTTTGCACCACGGGTGTACTAGAATTCTAACATGTCAAGTAAAAACAAGAATTGATCCCTTGGCCCAAGCTTGGCCCAAATAGTTTGAGATGACCTAGATCAAGGTCCAACTACTCGGTCTAGTCGATCGGCTCCCTATAAGCCTAACTCGTCAAGTGTCGGTGTCATACGGCGTAATCATGTAATGTAGTTGACTGTGCAGGGTCCAACCTAGGGTGTATCTGGCCCTACGGTGTAACCCTCTGACACCATACCATGATACACAGTCCAAACCTACCGGTGCCCGTGTTCAACTCCGGACTTGATGTACACGACCATGGTCCGCCTGAACAACCGGGGCATCATTCAACCGTCTCTTTTTGGTCTCTTATAATCAACCCAGTAATCGTGCCCCACCCTAGCCTAGTCCTAGGGTCTTATGATACAACTAGAAGGTTACTGCTGAAAAGGACCACGCAACTAGGGTTTCTTAACGGGTTAAATGTGGTTAACCCGATCCACACGTGGATTAAATTGGTTAAGAGTACCCAAGGCTCCTGACTTAACCTCGATTAATCCATCAAGCCCATATTGGTTAAGTATTAAGTGGACCATGACTTAACCCTAATCAGGAGGCATTCATTAACTTAATGTGCTTTAACCTCTCACATTAGACCTTGTTGTGGTTACTAGTTAAGCCGGGCGGGTCCGGGTAGCTTTACACCACAACCTGGTCTAACCTCGGGTTCGAGCACAACATGACCAACTTCTCACATTGGGTCCTATTGTTTGTAGCCACTAGTTAAGCCGGGCGGGTCCGGGTAGATTTATGCTACAAACTCAACCCAACCTCGAGTTGGCCACACTCATCTTTTCTAAGTGTCATGTCCATTATGTTTCCAAAACATAATTACATATCACGTCATGTTATAAAAATCATGTTCATGTCATTATGTTACCCAACCCCAACGTAATCCCATCGTTTACATAATCGCAATAACGCATAAAGGATAAAATAGGGAACTTGGCATAACCATGACAAAAAGGTGTTGAAGCCACGAGTTTAACATGGTGGCATATGAAATGTACATATGTTCATATACTTGCATATTGCATTATGAGGCTTCAAAAGCATGCATAAAACCAAACTCAGCATATGAGTGATACATGGTGATAAATAACATGTAGAGGTTGCTAGAAGTTCGCATTTGGCCTCACATGCAAGTTATCATAAGGGATATGATAACTTTCATGTTGCCAAAATGCAACTTTTAACATAAAGCTTGAAGCTTTAAGGTCACAAACCCAAGTTTAACTTGCATAACATGATAACATGATCAACCCAAACTTGCATAACATGATAACATGATCAACCCAACTTGCATAACATGATAACATGATCAACCCAAACTTGCATAACATGATAACATGATCAACCCAAACTTGCATAACATGGCAACATGTGTCATACATAACTTGCATAATGATCAACCAAACTTGCATATGATGATCAACCAAACTTGCATATAATGATCAACCAAACTTGCATAACATGGCAACATGTGTCATACATAACTTGCATAATGATCAACCAAACTTGCATATGATGATCAACCAAACTTGCATATAATGATCAACCAAACTTGCATATGATGATCAACCAAACTTGCATATAATGATCAACCAAACTTGCATCATTCATTTAACTTTAGAGTTGAAAGAAAGAAAGTAGAAAAGGGCTTACTACGCTATGAAGACACAAATGAATATTTGTTATAAAGATTGAGACGAAGCCCTTATGCAAGCACCAAAATATGAAAGCCCCAATTGAAAAACCCTTGCGCCAAATCAATAAAAATCCTTGCTTTGAAATAGAAATGTTGCAACTTGACTTGAATGCAAACTAAGAACACTCATACAAGTTTGAAAGCACTTGTATGAACTCACAATCTCTCATAGAAATAGGCTTAGAAATTTTAGCATGAGAGTGGAGGCCCTGAGAGGAACAAATTTGACATAGTTTAGTTGTAGGATTGAATAATGGTGATTTAGGCTAGGTTTAGGGGTCTTTTTATAGAGGATTAGGATAGTATTAGCCATAGGATTAACCCTAGATTCAATCCAAGCCATCAAAGCATGTCTTGGGGAAGAAGTCAAGTGTAGGAACCATCTAGGGCCTTTAGATTAAAGCTGAACCATGAGAACCATTCAAATGCAAAATATGCATTTGAGCGAATCGGCCCACGGGTTGACAGCCAAACACCCTGGATTAACCCCTAGTCGACCCAACGAGCTCGGGTCGACCTCAAAAATCGGCCGGTTCGGTTATTCCCCTCTCCTAATTCGCTATTTTGAACATTTTTGCATATTTATTTATTTAATTTTCAATTATATATATATATATATATATATCAATATATATATATTTCTCTGCGCAACCCATTTCACTTAATTAAGTATACTTTAATTTGTGAATTTTTCGTGAAACTTCGTGAGGCCATATCTTGGTCATACGGACTCCGATTTTCGAAAACTCAGACTATATTTCACGTATTTTTCCGAGACGAACGCAATGGCACAGCCCATTTCCCTTGATTCAGATTTTACAGTTTAATTCTGCCTCCATTTGTGTTATAACATGTTATTCAAAAATACGGGTTGTTACATTCTCCCCTCCTTAAAGGATTTCGTCCCCGAAATCTCCAAGTTAGGAAGAACATATCCTACCATCCATCATCCATCTACTCAAAACAACATCCACGTGCAGTCATTGTCCTTAAAGGATTCTAAATGCTGTATGATCATATGCAAAGGTGTGTGTATATGTACTTATCTAATGCGAAAATCAGGAGGTTACTGATTCAGTAAACCCCCTTAATGCAAAATATGTTAGTGAAATGAGTCCATATGTATGCAAATTCCTAACATAATTTATGATCTCTACATGAGTGCACATAACATCCATCCATATGCAACATCCATGTGATAGCAAAAGAAAGATAGGAAAAGAGATCGAGAATGTACCCTAAAAAAGAAATGGATAAAGCCCACGCATCTTCTCCTCGGTTTCCCAAGTTGCGTCCTCATCGGCTTCACTCCACTGAACTTTCACCAATTTGACTTCTCGATTCCTTAGCTTCTTGATCTCTGTTCCCAAAATACGAATCGGAGCTTTTCTCAAGGTTGCTTCTTTCTCTACCTCAATGTCTTCAAGAATGCTTGGTTCAACCACCTCAGCGGACTTATGTAGGCACTTACGGAGATGCGAGACATGAAAGACATTATGCACTCCGGCTAGCTTCTCGGGCAATTCCACCTTATAGGCCATCTTTCCAACTCTTTCTATAGTAGGGAAGGGTCCTACGATCCTTGGTGCCAGCTTCCCAACTGCTCCAAAATGAACCACAATACGCAAAGGAGAAACCTTCACGAAAACCATGTCCCCAACTTCGAATTCCAAATCTGCCCTTCGCTTGTCAGCATAGGATTTCTGTCTATCTTGGGCCGCTTTCATCCTCCTTCTCACTAATTCAACTTTCTCGGATGTGTCTCGTATCATATCGGGCCCAAGTATAAGTCTATCTGTTGTCTCCCACCAACAAGATGGTGACCTACACGGCCTCCCATACAAAGCTTCAAATGGTGCCATCCCTATGCTGGCTTGATAGCTATTATTATAAGCAAACTCTACAAGGCGAAGGTGGTCTTCCCAAGTACCACCAAAGTCAAGAACACAAAGTCTCAAAAAGATCTTCTAGCACTCTATTCACCCCTCTCAATTTGGCCATCCGTCTGGGGGTGATAGGCTGTACTCAGATTCAATCGCGTACCCATCGCTTCTTGCAAACTGTTCCAAACTGGCTAGTGAAACTCGGGTCACGATCGCTAACTATGCTAGAAGGAACTTGTAACGACCCGTGTTTTTCGACCATTTGAATCTGAATATTTAAATTGGTTTTAAATATTTTATTTGGAATATAAATGGATTTTAATATTTAAATCGCTATTTAAACAAAGTTGAACGATATATATTCATATATAATATAAATCGAGCTTGAAAATGGCGTGCAGTTCGTAATTTGGAGTTTTGAACTTCAAATGGATATACAGAGTCCAATATAAGTCGGATTTCTGTGAAACGGGAAACGTTGGAACCGTAGTGACGATAGTTTTCATATGAAAGAGAAAAATCCAGATTCCGTGTTATAGATTGTTAGATATGGCCAAATCAAATTTTGAAATAGTCGCTGTGAAAAATCGTTATTAAAATAAAGGCCTTTAAAATAGCCGTTTTGCAAATGGACTCAGATTTCGACGAAATCAGTTTCATGGGAACCGTATCATTAAATTATTGTACGATGTTGAATGGCGTGGCAAACATGTGTCGTATGTGAGCACGGTAGCCACAAACGCCCATTCAATTTCTATAGCGCGTAATTAATTTAATAAAGAGATATTCGAGTGTAACTTGAGCAAACGATCAGATTAGGCCACGAAACCAGTTCCGTTGAGTTCGTATCGTCGATTATAGTCAGGATAGATATATAGTTTGTTATTTTTAGAGATCGGGAAATTTGGTGTTCAGAAGGGCAGTGCGGTACATGTTAAAAATAGCCTACCGGGGCAACAGTCTCAGAATGCGACGAAATTAGTGCCGTTGGGTTCGTATCGAAAAGTTATGGTCGATGTTCGCAGTTTCAAGTGGATTTGATTTATCTGGTGACCGTGAAAAAAATTAAATGCGTGTTCATTTCCGGTTTCATAAAGGAAATTTTTTCATATGACCTCGGATTTCAATGAAACTTGTCACATTGGATCCGGAATAACTTTTTACATTAAGATAAGCCTTTTTATCAGAAAACAGAAATCGTTTGTGGTAGTTTTTAACACGATATCTCATACGCAAGTATCGTTATAATTGAATAATATTTAATTCATACTATACTCTTTATGAAAGGAGAAGCAATGCAGATTTAAACCATCCAACTGCCGTTCTTTTAACTTGCGTACGCTGCCTAACCTGCCAAACTTTGTTAAGGTGACTTGCGCCTCACACATTTTACTTTATTCCGTACAAAATTTCTGATTTGCTTGGTCGCAAATTCTTCAAACCGTGCCGACAAAGGGTGTTAAAATCTTTCCCATCACACAGCTATCCTATTCATTTATACAGACCTACGTACCCTAAAGCTTGGATCCCACGTTGTCTTCTCAATATAAATACCTGCTGCATTCTCTCCTTCTTTTCTTTTTCATTAACGAAAACTGTGATTCCTCAATTAAAATAAACTTCAAAATGGGATCAGCACCTCTCTTTCGTATACTAAAAAAAAGAACACTATATCTACATATAAATACTCTCCACTGCTTCGCAGTTTTCTTCACTCAGAAATACATACCGATCGAACTGTAGTGGCTTCTAAATAGTAATAATAATCATAGTACAATAGGGGTGGAAATGTTGAATGGAGCGGATGCATGCAGTCAGTTTAAAAAGGGGGACGTGGCATGTAGTGGAAAAATGCTGGTTTAGGTCATATGCAAAGAAGAATTAGAAGATGGAGGGAGGCCCTGTTATGGCATTGGTAACTTTTTGGGGGCGGAGTGGTTGTTCAAGTGTCGGCGTGCATATCCGAGTGGGATCGGCCCGGCAAGCTCGACATGATGGGGACGCACGCTGGAGGTAGACTCAGGCGGGGTTTGGCGGAAAGTATAGTGATGGGTGGTGACCTCGGTTTGAAATGCGATAAAGGGATGAAGAAATTAATGGAGGACAGAGCATTTAAGTGGAGTCGTGGCTTTCGAATTGGCTACAGGGTGTTGGGTATATTTTCTGTCCCTAATCATGTTTAACTTTTGCCTAACAATTAGTTAGTGGACCCAACCGGTATTAACAGGACCAATCTATTAGCCCGACTGTTTTAGCTAAATGATACTGCTTATAATGTAGGTGCCAAATCTTATAATTATAAAATAAATAAACCTAGTTAACTAGGTCTAATTATATTTATATTAAACTTAACATGTTATAAACGTTTTCTGTGAAGATAGGCATGTCTAAACCATTCTAATATTAACGGGACCAACCATCGTATGCCTTATCACATGCCTGCTGCTATATAATGGTTAATATGACCTAAGTATTTATGTTAGTAGTATACATAACGTGGTAGCCAGGGCAAAATTTATGCCATTCATGTTCCTTTTGAATGTGCGTGTACATAACGAAACAAGGGAAAATATTGGGTCATGCCTAATCAAGTTTTGGATAACGTTAATTAATAAGTGAGGTATTAATCTAGTTTTAAGTTATTATTAAAGTGATAAAATATTATTAAATTATAAGCAGCACTATTATTAGTAAGTAAATAACGATTTAATTTTTAACTGTGTCATACGTACACAGTACACAAAAACTGAACAAACAAGGAGCATTGGACCCACATCAAAGAACGTAAAATCTTTAAATGGGAACGGACGAAGTGAACACTGCTTGAAGCTGGTAAAAACAAACCATTTCGACGACAAACGAAATCAAGGTGAGTTAAACTCACTCAGTTTTTTTCTATTTATATTTTTATATAAATTGGGTTTTTATTTTGGGTGCACTGCCTGCCAATGGTTGACTGTTTGCTTGCTGATTCAACTGATGAAATTAAACTGTGTTTAATTTCAGTAAAATACCAAATCGTTATTTTTAACGATTGGTTCCAATAAAGGTGACTCACCTTGGTTGGTCACGTTTATTTAAAAACGTGTTTTAAATGGTTGAAGTGTTTGAATTGCTTGTGGTTGATGTTAAATGGTCGTTATTTAGTTTATCAGTTAAACAAAACTGAACAGCATGATTTGAGCTAACCATTTTGATACAGGGAAGAACAGGTTGGAGGGATCCAACCGGATTCCTCAATATATTATTCATATTATCAACATATGAACTGTTCTGTTCGGTGGATTGATTTGATTATTGATTTGGACTGGGAATTCAACCTGTGTTGTGTTTAAACCAATGAGCGGTATTGGTTGAGTATTTAGCAGTGTATGGCCTATAAAATCAATCATGTTATAAATATTGATTCACCGTCAGGTGAATCGATAAAGATGAAGGTATAAAATTTACTTTATAACTGGAGTTGGATTTTGAATATATTATTTTGAATAAAGGTTTATAAAAGAAAAGTAAATAAATAAATATTTTATTTGAGACTTCGATTTGTTCTGATGTTAATCAGATCTACAATTATGAGCATAAGAAATGAGGTGAATGGTTAAACTTTAATAAGTGTTTTGTAAACAGCGATTTTGGCGCTATAGTTATAATATATGTTTTGTAAATCTAAATAGCGATTTAGCGCTGTTGCTATAGTAAATGTTTTTGTGATCTAAACAGCGATTATAGCGCTGTTGTTTTGTAAATCTAAATAGTAATTATAACGCTATTGTTATAACATATGTGCTATAAATTTCTTTGTTAAAACTAATGGATTTCCGAATTTAAAAGATGATTTGACGGAAGAATTAAGTGGGAAATTGAATATAGTTATTCGAGATAGAATTAGCCAAACATAATTATTCGGCTAAGTTGCCATTTCGTACGACTGCTAGCGTAATTCGCAGGGCTGCTGATAGCCTACGGCGGTCGGATGTTTCCTGAGGGAATCAGGTGTAACCATTGTGATCGCTGTGATCTAGAGTCAAGCGAATGGATGTAAGTCGAGTATTAGTTAATCGATAGAAGTTAAACAAGTAGAGTTAATCAGTTAGAGTTAACCAGTTAAAGCTAATCAATTAGAGTTAATCGATTTGAGTTTAATCGAATTAGAGTTATTCAAATATCGTATTTTGAATGTTAAAAGAGCTAGAAGTTTTGGTTTAACAAAAGTAAATCAGTTGTTAAAGGCCAAATGGTGCTGAATACTGAGCCAGTGAACTCATTGGGTTGTCATGATTGAAACATTGATTATTTTGATAGTTAAATCACCGACTATCAAATCGGACCCATACGATTGTTGGTACGGAAAGACCGGGATCGAATTTATATTCGAAAACCATTCCGACCAACAAATACGTGAAGATATCAGAAGACGGTCGAGATGGAGCATTGAAGACCGTGGATCTTCATAAGCGGAAGGATTACTTATAATCTCGGGTTTAGCGGCCCGAGACACACTGTGATTCTGTCGTGGTTGGAATCCACGGGTTGCAAGGACTTCTCGCTACTGATCCATGGGGTGATTCCTATATGAGATGCAGTAGGAGAGTGCCTTCGGTTCATCCTGTTCCTGGATGACTTGTATGGACGAATGTCTGACAGAGTATTTCCTTAGAACCACGTACGTTGATTTTTACAAATATGCCGAGTTGGTGGCGAAGAGGGGCACTTCTTCAATACCAGAGTATATTTGTGGACGTCAATTAGTGATTTGACGGATCTGACGATGTGGCATTCAAAGTGAATGATGGCCAGATGTTCGAAGAGATGAATTCTTGCCTCAAGCCTCATCAACCGGGAAAGGACAAAAATCGGGCAGGCAGCATGGCTATGTGGGTCGCTCCCATTAGGGTGTATAATCACCTATCTAGAGAAATTCCTTTTGTTTCTTATTCTATCGATTCTGCCCATTCGGGAACGGTGGTTTGAGTCCAACCGTTGGTGATATACATTCGATACACTCAAGCGAAATGAGTGGTCGGTCATGTGAGGGCCGGGTTACAAGACGTTCTTGTCGAACCCAGTGTATTCGCCTCTAGAGATACACGAGCGGAAGGTGGTCCCATACCTTGTCATAGTTGGAAATCCAATCTCCAATAAGCGCCTGCGGTTTTGATTGTATTCTATATATGTGGAGCGTGAGATGCAAGCGTTCCACTAGATTGATATTTATTTGTATCTAGACATTATCATAATATCAGACAAGATATTGATTTCAAAACTGTTTTGGGTTATCGTAAGGTAAAAACCGTCCGTGTTTATGTGTGGATTTGGTCTTACGATTATCCTTTTCTTTCGAAAAGATTTTGACTCTAAAATCAAGTTGTGTGATACCATTAATACTGTGCGAGTTTTCTCACTCTGGTTCACCAGACTGACCCGGTGTTTTGTAAATGCTCGGGTTAGACCGAGGTGTACAGGTTCAGGTTATCAGGTACTGAGAAGGCTAGAGACGAGCTGAAGATGTTCAGACGAATGATATTCCGCTGTGTGATGATATATATATGGGGACAGATTATCAAAACTGTCCAGATGTGTGTTGTACTCTGATATTGTAAGTATTTTCAAAAGCTCTCAATAAAGAAGTATTTCTATATTATATTTTGTTCCGCTGCGATGTGAGACTCTGTGTTGTGTTTGGTTCCTCTTCTTCTTCTGTTCTAATATTTCTTTCTTTCTATCTCACCCTCTAAATTCTTTCTAATAACGTCCAGTGTTTTCGGTGTTTGAAAGGTCGGCATGAGTTACGGTAAATGTATTTATGTCGATTTTCAGGGCCGAAATCCTCTGTTCGTTACAGTGGTATCAGAGCTATTGGTTTAGAAATAACCTTGGCTCTGTGGTGTAACTCGATAGAGATTGGGTTAGTAATACCCTAGATCGAGATTGAGTGTATATATATATATGAGAGCGTAATTGTAGATTTCATAAACAAATGTTTGTATTGTGTTATTTGATCGGTTCAAGTGTTGAAAAGTGTTGGACTGACAAATAGATACAGTATTGTTTTAAAAAGAGGGTAAATGAAATAATTTTACCCAAATTATATTTTTGTATAGAAAGGAAATAATTTTATCAAATTATTGAGATATTTGGGTGTTTGGTTGATTGGAATAGAATCCAAATCGAATTGAAAATTTGAATTGAAACTTAACTTAGTTAAGTGTAATTAAATCAAGAAAGATACCGAAGCCGAATAAAACAGAATTGGAAATAAAAAAAAAATTAATGAATAAATTATAATCAAATTTGTGAAACCAAAATAAAAATATTAATATTGAATATGAATTCAGTTGACTTGGTTGATTTGTTTGTGTATTGGTTGTTGATTGTGAATTGGGTTTTGATTTGAAA
Source organism: Allium sativum (assembly GCA_030737875.1). Taxonomy (NCBI): domain Eukaryota; kingdom Viridiplantae; phylum Streptophyta; class Magnoliopsida; order Asparagales; family Amaryllidaceae; genus Allium; species Allium sativum. The sequence continues at coordinate 731,429,277 of CM060922.1, read as the reverse complement.
TATAATAAATCAGATTTGGAAATTAATGGGTTTGTAACGTTCTTTCTTACCTTAGCAATTTCGAGGACGAAATTATTTTAAGGGGGGAAGAATGTAACGACCCGTGTTTTTCGACCATTTGAATCTGAATATTTAAATTGGTTTTAAATATTTTATTTGGAATATAAATGGATTTTAATATTTAAATCGCTATTTAAACAAAGTTGAACGATATATATTCATATATAATATAAATCGAGCTTGAAAATGGCGTGCAGTTCGTAATTTGGAGTTTTGAACTTCAAATGGATATACAGAGTCCAATATAAGTCGGATTTCTGTGAAACGGGAAACGTTGGAACCGTAGTGACGATAGTTTTCATATGAAAGAGAAAAATCCAGATTCCGTGTTATAGATTGTTAGATATGGCCAAATCAAATTTTGAAATAGTCGCTGTGAAAAATCGTTATTAAAATAAAGGCCTTTAAAATAGCCGTTTTGCAAATGGACTCAGATTTCGACGAAATCAGTTTCATGGGAACCGTATCATTAAATTATTGTACGATGTTGAATGGCGTGGCAAACATGTGTCGTATGTGAGCACGGTAGCCACAAACGCCCATTCAATTTCTATAGCGCGTAATTAATTTAATAAAGAGATATTCGAGTGTAACTTGAGCAAACGATCAGATTAGGCCACGAAACCAGTTCCGTTGAGTTCGTATCGTCGATTATAGTCAGGATAGATATATAGTTTGTTATTTTTAGAGATCGGGAAATTTGGTGTTCAGAAGGGCAGTGCGGTACATGTTAAAAATAGCCTACCGGGGCAACAGTCTCAGAATGCGACGAAATTAGTGCCGTTGGGTTCGTATCGAAAAGTTATGGTCGATGTTCGCAGTTTCAAGTGGATTTGATTTATCTGGTGACCGTGAAAAAAATTAAATGCGTGTTCATTTCCGGTTTCATAAAGGAAATTTTTTCATATGACCTCGGATTTCAATGAAACTTGTCACATTGGATCCGGAATAACTTTTTACATTAAGATAAGCCTTTTTATCAGAAAACAGAAATCGTTTGTGGTAGTTTTTAACACGATATCTCATACGCAAGTATCGTTATAATTGAATAATATTTAATTCATACTATACTCTTTATGAAAGGAGAAGCAATGCAGATTTAAACCATCCAACTGCCGTTCTTTTAACTTGCGTACGCTGCCTAACCTGCCAAACTTTGTTAAGGTGACTTGCGCCTCACACATTTTACTTTATTCCGTACAAAATTTCTGATTTGCTTGGTCGCAAATTCTTCAAACCGTGCCGACAAAGGGTGTTAAAATCTTTCCCATCACACAGCTATCCTATTCATTTATACAGACCTACGTACCCTAAAGCTTGGATCCCACGTTGTCTTCTCAATATAAATACCTGCTGCATTCTCTCCTTCTTTTCTTTTTCATTAACGAAAACTGTGATTCCTCAATTAAAATAAACTTCAAAATGGGATCAGCACCTCTCTTTCGTATACTAAAAAAAAGAACACTATATCTACATATAAATACTCTCCACTGCTTTGCAGTTTTCTTCACTCAGAAATACATACCGATCGAACTGTAGTGGCTTCTAAATAGTAATAATAATCATAGTACAATAGGGGTGGAAATGTTGAATGGAGCGGATGCATGCAGTCAGTTTAAAAAGGGGGACGTGGCATGTAGTGGAAAAATGCTGGTTTAGGTCATATGCAAAGAAGAATTAGAAGATGGAGGGAGGCCCTGTTATGGCGTTGGTAACTTTTTGGGGCGGAGTGGTTGTTCAAGTGTCGGCGTGCATATCCGAGTGGGATCGGCCCGGCAAGCTCGACATGATGGGGACGCACGCTGGAGGTAGACTCAGGCGGGGTTTGGCGGAAAGTATAGTGATGGGTGGTGACCTCGGTTTGAAATGCGATAAAGGGATGAAGAAATTAATGGAGGACAGAGCATTTAAGTGGAGTCGTGGCTTTCGAATTGGCTACAGGGTGTTGGGTATATTTTCTGTCCCTAATCATGTTTAACTTTTGCCTAACAATTAGTTAGTGGACCCAACCGGTATTAACAGGACCAATCTATTAGCCCGACTGTTTTAGCTAAATGATACTGCTTATAATGTAGGTGCCAAATCTTATAATTATAAAATAAATAAACCTAGTTAACTAGGTCTAATTATATTTATATTAAACTTAACATGTTATAAACGTTTTCTGTGAAGATAGGCATGTCTAAACCATTCTAATATTAACGGGACCAACCATCGTATGCCTTATCACATGCCTGCTGCTATATAATGGTTAATATGACCTAAGTATTTATGTTAGTAGTATACATAACGTGGTAGCCAGGGCAAAATTTATGCCATTCATGTTCCTTTTGAATGTGCGTGTACATAACGAAACAAGGGAAAATATTGGGTCATGCCTAATCAAGTTTTGGATAACGTTAATTAATAAGTGAGGTATTAATCTAGTTTTAAGTTATTATTAAAGTGATAAAATATTATTAAATTATAAGCAGCACTATTATTAGTAAGTAAATAACGATTTAATTTTTAACTGTGTCATACGTACACAGTACACAAAAACTGAACAAACAAGGAGCATTGGACCCACATCAAAGAACGTAAAATCTTTAAATGGGAACGGACGAAGTGAACACTGCTTGAAGCTGGTAAAAACAAACCATTTCGACGACAAACGAAATCAAGGTGAGTTAAACTCACTCAGTTTTTTCCTATTTATATTTTTATATAAATTGGGTTTTTATTTTGGGTGCACTGCCTGCCAATGGTTGACTGTTTGCTTGCTGATTCAACTGATGAAATTAAACTGTGTTTAATTTCAGTAAAATACCAAATCGTTATTTTTAACGATTGGTTCCAATAAAGGTGACTCACCTTGGTTGGTCACGTTTATTTAAAAACGTGTTTTAAATGGTTGAAGTGTTTGAATTGCTTGTGGTTGATGTTAAATGGTCGTTATTTAGTTTATCAGTTAAACAAAACTGAACAGCATGATTTGAGCTAACCATTTTGATACAGGGAAGAACAGGTTGGAGGGATCCAACCGGATTCCTCAATATATTATTCATATTATCAACATATGAACTGTTCTGTTCGGTGGATTGATTTGATTATTGATTTGGACTGGGAATTCAACCTGTGTTGTGTTTAAACCAATGAGCGGTATTGGTTGAGTATTTAGCAGTGTATGGCCTATAAAATCAATCATGTTATAAATATTGATTCACCGTCAGGTGAATCGATAAAGATGAAGGTATAAAATTTACTTTATAACTGGAGTTGGATTTTGAATATATTATTTTGAATAAAGGTTTATAAAAGAAAAGTAAATAAATAAATATTTTATTTGAGACTTCGATTTGTTCTGATGTTAATCAGATCTACAATTATGAGCATAAGAAATGAGGTGAATGGTTAAACTTTAATAAGTGTTTTGTAAACAGCGATTTTGGCGCTATAGTTATAATATATGTTTTGTAAATCTAAATAGCGATTTAGCGCTGTTGCTATAGTAAATGTTTTTGTGATCTAAACAGCGATTATAGCGCTGTTGTTTTGTAAATCTAAATAGTAATTATAACGCTATTGTTATAACATATGTGCTATAAATTTCTTTGTTAAAACTAATGGATTTCCGAATTTAAAAGATGATTTGACGGAAGAATTAAGTGGGAAATTGAATATAGTTATTCGAGATAGAATTAGCCAAACATAATTATTCGGCTAAGTTGCCATTTCGTACGACTGCTAGCGTAATTCGCAGGGCTGCTGATAGCCTACGGCGGTCGGATGTTTCCTGAGGGAATCAGGTGTAACCATTGTGATCGCTGTGATCTAGAGTCAAGCGAATGGATGTAAGTCGAGTATTAGTTAATCGATAGAAGTTAAACAAGTAGAGTTAATCAGTTAGAGTTAACCAGTTAAAGCTAATCAATTAGAGTTAATCGATTTGAGTTTAATCGAATTAGAGTTATTCAAATATCGTATTTTGAATGTTAAAAGAGCTAGAAGTTTTGGTTTAACAAAAGTAAATCAGTTGTTAAAGGCCAAATGGTGCTGAATACTGAGCCAGTGAACTCATTGGGTTGTCATGATTGAAACACTGATTATTTTGATAGTTAAATCACCGACTATCAAATCGGACCCATACGATTGTTGGTACGGAAAGACCGGGATCGAATTTATATTCGAAAACCATTCCGACCAACAAATACGTGAAGATATCAGAAGACGGTCGAGATGGAGCATTGAAGACCGTGGATCTTCATAAGCGGAAGGATTACTTATAATCTCGGGTTTAGCGGCCCGAGACACACTGTGATTCTGTCGTGGTTGGAATCCACGGGTTGCAAGGACTTCTCGCTACTGATCCATGGGGTGATTCCTATATGAGATGCAGTAGGAGAGTGCCTTCGGTTCATCCTGTTCCTGGATGACTTGTATGGACGAATGTCTGACAGAGTATTTCCTTAGAACCACGTACGTTGATTTTTACAAATATGCCGAGTTGGTGGCGAAGAGGGGCACTTCTTCAATACCAGAGTATATTTGTGGACGTCAATTAGTGATTTGATGGATCTGACGATGTGGCATTCAAAGTGAATGATGGCCAGATGTTCGAAGAGATGAATTCTTGCCTCAAGCCTCATCAACCGGGAAAGGACAAAAATCGGGCAGGCAGCATGGCTATGTGGGTCGCTCCCATTAGGGTGTATAATCACCTATCTAGAGAAATTCCTTTTGTTTCTTATTCTATCGATTCTGCCCATTCGGGAACGGTGGTTTGAGTCCAACTGTTGGTGATATACATTCGATACACTCAAGCGAAATGAGTGGTCGGTCATGTGAGGGCCGGGTTACAAGACGTTCTTGTCGAACCCAGTGTATTCGCCTCTAGAGATACACGAGCGGAAGGTGGTCCCATACCTTGTCATAGTTGGAAATCCAATCTCCAATAAGCGCCTGCGGTTTTGATTGTATTCTATATATGTGGAGCGTGAGATGCAAGCGTTCCACTAGATTGATATTTATTTGTATCTAGACATTATCATAATATCAGACAAGATATTGATTTCAAAACTGTTTTGGGTTATCGTAAGGTAAAAACCGTCCGTGTTTATGTGTGGATTTGGTCTTACGATTATCCTTTTCTTTCGAAAAGATTTTGACTCTAAAATCAAGTTGTGTGATACCATTAATACTGTGCGAGTTTTCTCACTCTGGTTCACCAGACTGACCCGGTGTTTTGTAAATGCTCGGGTTAGACCGAGGTGTACAGGTTCAGGTTATCAGGTACTGAGAAGGCTAGAGACGAGCTGAAGATGTTCAGACGAATGATATTCCGCTGTGTGATGATATATATATGGGGACAGATTATCAAAACTGTCCAGATGTGTGTTGTACTCTGATATTGTAAGTATTTTCAAAAGCTCTCAATAAAGAAGTATTTCTATATTATATTTTGTTCCGCTGCGATGTGAGACTCTGTGTTGTGTTTGGTTCCTCTTCTTCTTCTGTTCTAATATTTCTTTCTTTCTATCTCACCCTCTAAATTCTTTCTAATAACGTTCAGTGTTTTCGGTGTTTGAAAGGTCGACATGAGTTACGGTAAATGTATTTATGTCGATTTTCAGGGCCGAAATCCTCTGTTCGTTACAGAACTCCATGCAACCGCACTATCTCTCGAAGATAAATAGATGCTAGCCATGATACGGTCCTCTTTCTTTTCACTGGAATGAAATGGGCTCTCTCTTTGTAAGTCTATCAGTTATTACTCATATCCCATAAAGTCCAAATGGTTTGGTGACGAACACCTTCACCGCAACTATATATCACAAACAGGCGAGTCATACTCCTTATGGAGTTTGCAACAGAACTAAGATTGAGGATAGGACCGAGAGGATATACTTAAAAGATAGCATGCGAGTAAGCTCTACAGAACAATAGGGATCAAGGATATACTCTTAGAAAGAGATATAATGCGCGTATCTAGTCTTCAGTCTTCTAAGCCGCATTTTCTTGTGCTTAATCCCATCGTGCCTTGACCGTCTTTTAACTTCATAATTCTGTAGTTCTTAATCCTTATTTCCAAAATATGAGTTAGAACTCATTTCACCGTTGCCTCTCATTCCCCTTCCACTTATCCTTTGCCTAAAATACTTGTCTTCCACCCAACTGCATACTCATGGTTTCATGCAGGCTTTCCAAAATTCGTTAGTGAATCTTGGATCTCGTTTACATACTATACGGTATCCCACGCAGAAAACTATCTCTTGAAAACATGTGCCAATCCACGTTACCAAATGTACTTACTAGGGTGATTTCTCTAACCCATGCTTAAGTAAAATGGACTATCCGCCTTAGTAGCGAATACCACCGGAGCACCCCATTCTGAAATGCTTCGCCTAATGAAATTTTTCTCAAGCTACTCCTTGATTTGCTTACCAAGCTATCTCCTTTCTCGCGGGGCCATGTGCCTAACGGGCAATGTAACTGGCTTGGCATTATCAACCAGATAAATGCGGAAATCTATCTCCCGCTTAGGGGGTAACCCCCTTACTTCTTCAAAGACATCAGGATAGTCTCGGACCACCCTTACAGATTGCAGATCATCGATGGATGAGTCAAGAGATTCAAGATAACATAACATGACGGGACCTCTAGGGTTACAAGAAATTTCTAGGGTATTACCGAGGTGAATCATGAGCCTCACCACCCTAAGTTCACAACCAATCCACACCCAAAATCAACCCATATCCCATAAACCCGAGAACCTAAGCATTACTCATGAATTCAATGCTCAAGATAGAGATTTTCAAACCCACACAAATCACAGGTAGATGGGCGGAAACCCCAATTGGATTTGAAACACTAACGGGACCTCAACTAGACTAGTACTTAGGTGCAAATTTTCAACAAGATCAGAAATAAAACTATGCGATGCTCCAGAATCAAATAAGGTATGAACAGGGAAATCAGAAATGTAAACAAGACTTTCTACAGAAATACTACCTCAATCCTGAGCTGGAGCAGCGTTGAGAGCATGCACTTGCCCTCCAGAAGGTCCTGCACGCTGATTCTGCCCTTGCCCTTGTCCTTGCTTCTTGGGGCAATCCTTGCTAAGATGTCCAGGCTCTCCACAGTGAAAGCATTCGCCCAACTTCCTCTTCTTCTTTCTACAATCCTTGGCTATGTGCCCAACAATTCCACAGTAGTTGCATTTTCTTGGGTCCTTTGACTTGTTGTCCTTGTTATTGTTGTTGTTCTTATCCCTTTTCTCAGTATCTTCCTTCTTGCCTTGGGACTCATTTGCCTTGACCTCCTTCTTGACACTCTTATCTTCCTCTTGAAGTAGGGTCATATTCACCAAACTCTCGAAGGTCGCCCCCAGGGGTATATGAGATATGGCCAAACCGCGCAATGGCTCATTTAATCCTAGAGCAAAGCGTAGGGCCTTCTTCCGAGCGGTGTTAACCCATTCTAGACCGAACTGAGCAAGTTGATTAAACTTATCCACGTATTCTCTAACGGTCATGTCCCCTTGCTTTAGTGATAGGAACCTCTCTAGCTGAGGGTTCTCTTCTGTCGATGATAGAAACTTAAGCCCAAATCTCGTCCTAAAGTCGGCCCAAGTCTCAATGGGTCTAATAGTGGTGGTGACTACCCACCAATAAGCAGCTTCCCCTTTCAATAGCCATACCGCCAACAGAACTTTCCTACGATCTTCCACATCAAAGATAGCAAAGAGGTCTTCAGTTTCCTTTAACCAGTTTCTTGCCTCCACGGGAGTCTCCGTTCCGACAAAATTCTTGCAACCCATCGCCTTAAAGTCTTTGCAAAGCTTTGCGAAATCCTCTTGCGGATGCTGAGGGGGAGGAGGAACCTCAGCTACGGGAGGAGGAGAGATGTTAGCGACGGAGGAAGGAGGAGAAATGTTCGCAGGGCCGGCTTCATCCGCCCTTGCCTCCATAAATCTTCGGAACCAGACGGGTACTTGTACGCCTTCCGGGATGGAAAAATTGCCGGCCATACTAAAACAAAGAAAAAGATAGATTCAGAACGAAGAAACGAAGGATAGTGCTATGGCTTTTGGGGAATAGCCTTTTTAAAATAACTAGACTTTTCTTGGAAAAATACTTAATTGGTTTTGAAAATAGTTTTTCAAAAGGTAAGTTTAAAAAAAAACCTTTTGCCCAAATCTTGTAAACCTTATGCTCTGATACCAAATGTAACACCCCACCTCCGCTAATGCCACTCTTGCAAGGACATTAGCTTTGGAGGGGCGTTAAACAAGGTAAACATGCATGCAGATATCACAAGACAGAACATATAAGTAAAACAGAGTAGTAAAGCAGCGGATAAAACTTAGCATTTCAAAACCATAGTCATGTTACAACAAAGTACTTGGTTATTATTTTCCAACAACAAAGTCTAGATAAAAGCATAAACTGAAAAACTGAAATACATAAAGTACTATCCCCAAAATGAAGTGATAAACCATAGCTAGCTCAATGTCCAAAACCGTACATGATCAAATCCAGTAAGCAAGCTGGAAAGATCCAAGCAAGCTCCAATGTTCCCACCCTGAGGACCTGAGGGGGGGGGGAACGGAAGACAAGAGGCGAAAGAAAACAGGTCAGTCAAAAAGACTGGTAAGCCCTACTACTATTTGTCTATGAACTAGTAAAGTTAACTGGCATGAGAAGCTGAGATGAACATAAGGATAACAACATACTGGCATGATGATTAACTAACAAGATAGATAAAGGTGTCATCGCATAATCAAGGTTAAGTTTTTGCACCATGGGTGTACTAGCATTCTAACATGTCAAGTAAAAACAAGAATTGATCCCTTGGCCCAAGCTTGGCCCAAATAGTTTGAGATGACCTAGATCAAGGTCCAACTACTCGGTCTAGTCGATCGGCTCCCTATAAGCCTAACTCGTCAAGTGTCGGTGTCATACGGCGTAATCATGTAATGTAGTTGACTGTGCAGGGTCCAACCTAGGGTGTATCTGGCCCTACGGTGTAACCCTCTGACACCATACCATGATACACAGTACAAACCTACCGGTGCCCGTGTTCAACTCCGGACTTGATGTGCACGACCATGGTCCTCCTGAACAACCGGGGCATCATTCAGCCGTCTATTTTTGGTCTCTTATAATCAGCCCAGTAATCGTGCCCCACCCTAGCCTAGTCCTAGGGTCTTATGATACAACTAGAAGGTTACTGCTGAAAAGGACCACGCAACTAGGGTTTCTTAACGGGTTAAATGTGGTTAACCCGATCCACACGTGGATTAAATTGGTTAAGAGTACCCAAGGCTCCTGACTTAACCTCAATTAATCCATCAAGCCCATATTGGTTAAGTATTAAGTGGACCATGACTTAACCCTAATCAGGAGGCATTCATTAACTTAATGTGCTTTAACCTCTCACATTAGACCTTGTTGTGGTTACTAGTTAAGCCGGGCGGGTCCGGGTAGCTTTACACCACAACCTGGTCTAACCTCGGGTTCGAGCACAACATGACCAACTTCTCACATTGGGTCCTATTGTTTGTAGCCACTAGTTAAGCCGGGCGGGTCCGGGTAGATTTATGCTACAAACTCAACCCAACCTCGAGTTGGCCACACTCATCTTTTCTAAGTGTCATGTCCATTATGTTTCCAAAACATAATTACATATCACGTCATGTTATAAAAATCATGTTCATGTCATTATGTTACCCAACCCCAACGTAATCCCATCGTTTACATAATCGCAATAACGCATAAAGGATAAAATAGGGAACTTGGCATAACCATGACAAAAAGGTGTTGAAGCCACGAGTTTAACATGGTGGCATATGAAATGTACATATGTTCATATACTTGCATATTGCATTATGAGGCTTCAAAAGCATGCATAAAACCAAACTCAGCATATGAGTGATACATGGTGATAAATAACATGTAGAGGTTGCTAGAAGTTCGCATTTGGCCTCACATGCAAGTTATCATAAGGGATATGATAACTTTCATGTTGCCTAAATGCAACTTTTAACATAAAGCTTGAAGCTTTAAGGTCACAAACCCAAGTTTAATTTGCATAACATGATAACATGATCAACCCAAACTTGCATAACATGATAACATGATCAACCCAACTTGCATAACATGATAACATGATCAACCCAAACTTGCATAACATGATAACATGATCAACCCAAACTTGCATAACATGGCAACATGTGTCATACATAACTTGCATAATGATCAACCAAACTTGCATATGATGATCAACCAAACTTGCATATAATGATCAACCAAACTTGCATAACATGGCAACATGTGTCATACATAACTTGCATAATGATCAACCAAACTTGCATATGATGATCCACCAAACTTGCATATAATGATCAACCAAACTTGCATATGATGATCAACCAAACTTGCATATAATGATCAACCAAACTTGCATCATTCATTTAACTTTAGAGTTGAAAGAAAGAAAGTAGAAAAGGGCTTACTACGCTATGAAGACACAAATGAATATTTATTATAAAGATTGAGACGAAGCCCTTATGCAAGCACCAAAATATGAAAGCCCCAATTGAAAAACCCTTGCGCCAAATCAATAAAAATCCTTGCTTTGAAATAGAAATGTTGCAACTTGACTTGAATGCAAACTAAGAACACTCATACAAGTTTGAAAGCACTTGTATGAACTCACAATCTCTCATAGAAATAGGCTTAGGAATTTTAGCATGAGAGTGGAGGCCATGAGAGGAACAAATTTGACATAGTTTAGTTGTAGGATTGAATAATGGTGATTTCGGCTAGGTTTAGGGGTCTTTTTATAGAGGATTAGGATAGTATTAGCCATAGGATTAACCCTAGATTCAATCCAAGCCATCAAAGCATGTCTTGGGGAAGAAGTCAAGTGTAGGAACCATCTAGGGCCTTTAGATTAAAGCTGAACCATGAGAACCATTCAAATGCAAAATCTGCATTTGAGCGAATCGGCCCATGGGTTGACAGCCAAACACCCTGGATTAACCCCTAGTCGACCCAGCGGGCTAGGGTCGACCTCAAAAATCGGTCGGTTCGGTTATTCCCCTCTCCCAATTCGCTGTTTTGAACATTTTTTCATATTTATTTATTTAATTTTCAATTATATATATATATATATATATCAATATATATATTTCTCTGCGCAACCCATTTCACTTAATTAAGTATACTTTAATTTGTGAATTTTTCGTGAAACTTCGTGAGGCCATATCTTGGTCATACGGACTCCGATTTTCGAAAACTCGGACTCTATTTCGCGTATTTTTCCGAGACGAACGCAATGGCACAACCCGTTTCCCTTGATTCAGATTTTACAGTTTAATTCTGCCTCCATTTGTGTTATAACATGTTATTCAAAAATACGGGTTGTTACAGAAACATCAAGGTTATTTATTTTAAAATAGTTTTGTGACAGTGCATTTATGTTGACGCTGAGATGATGTGGGGGTGTCATTTTAAAGTTAGCCAAATCTTCTAAGAACTAGACAGTAGACACGTGCTGATTAACAAGCAAACATATAGTTTATGACATCCTCATTAAATTATGAGCACTGATGCGAATTTATGAAAACATCTCCAATGCAAGAGGTGATTTTGGAAACTATGAGTCAAGGAATACAAAGCACATAACCATTGGTGAACTTACGTTACTTGCATGGTTCTTAGGTTTCCAAACTCGATAGGAAGTTTCCAATAAATTCACTTCTACTCAAATTCTACACATAAAGAAAAAAGTTCACACAAGTGAGGAAGTAATAAGGTCAAAGGGTTAAAACCTAGCAAAAAAGAAAACTTACAGATAATGAAGATGCTCCAAATTTCCAACCGAGTATGGAATTGGCTCATACTATCTGAAATATCCCTATGCATTGGTATAAAGATTTAGAATTATCACACTGAAAATAGAAAACAATGTAAAAGGTATCAAGGTTGATAATTTTGCCCAACTTGGTCGGGATTTCGCTTGTAAAGTCGTTGGCTGAGAAAATCTTGCACATGACATATTACAAGTTATAATTAAAAAGTACAAGCACAACAAATTCAAATTAGATAGCTTTTAGTCATAATATCTGAACTGACAAGAAAACTTAAAAATAAGTTAGGCTCTCCAACCTCTGAGACTATAGTAGAATAACTCAACTGATTACCATGCATATTGGTAAAATGGTTAGAAATTAATTAGTATAAATTGTCAGCACAAGTTAGAACTAAAGAACCATGTAATTTTAACTAAAAAGGTCTCATAATTGGTTGAATGCTGGAAATGATATTTTTAGGAATTCACCCTTCGAAGTTGTTATTGGCAAGGTTCATGGCAAGTTGTTAATTAAGCTGGAAATAATTAAAAATACCATGAGTTTCAAATAATATTAGAAGAGCGTCCTATTAGCGGGTTGCGTGAAAAATGTATGGAATCTGGACATACAACAGATAAATAAACTATAATTTACGCTCAAAATGACAGAGAAGTACTGCGATAGATGAGGATCAACTATAGACTTAAAAGAATAACACTAGTACATGTATGACATAACAAGTTAACGACTGCAACAAGCATCTTACACAATATTTTGGCATTGCATCATATATCTCATATGCACCTATTGGTTGCCGCATCTGTCACCAACATGGTTTTAGGCCAACTATCTCATCATAATTACTTAACACCAACAATATCAATGAACGATCTTCCTTTCCACTATGAGAAGCAACGATGGTTACAAGTATGAATCAATTCAACCACCAATCCAAGCTTCCACTCAAAATCCTTCTTTTTTTATACAGTAAAAAAAAATTGCATAAATTTTCCTAGCCAACAAACAAAACAGGCTCGGTCTTGGAGAAAACACCACAAATTCAGTTCGACAACATTCCAAGAACACAACAAAACGAAAACTCTTTTTTTAAAACAAGATAAAGATATAAAAAATTGAAACATCAAGCAAACATTTACAGGAAAAAGATCATACAGAAAACATTCCAAAAGCCACATATCCATCATTTTTAACCACATCACTGGTGGAATACATTATTAGTACCTTCTCCTTAGATAGATTGGAAAGCATAAACAAGCTTAATCAAAAGGCATAAACAAATAAAGGCGTCTAACAACAAAGACCTTGTCAAATAGTTAGATTCCAAAGCATAAATCAAAAGGCGTCTAACAACAGATGCGAAAAGATAAATCAAAAGGCATTTTATAACTAAAATTATACTGTAAATGGGAAATACCTGGAAACGGTTGTTGAAACCTTCGATCGAATCCGCATCTTCAACAAGAGTTGAACATCCACCGATTGAAGTAGCCACAGAACATCCATCAGTGTTTTCCATCGAAGCAACTTACCAAGGAAGAGGCAGATCGAGCAAACCCTAATTTTCAGAGTTGGTCGCCATCAAAGAGAAGCCGAGACCAACATATAAATTTAATTCAGCCGATCAGTTCTCAAGGGATGTAGCGTAGCTGCTCTGCGGTGTTTTGGCTCGGATTGAAGGTAGCAACTTGTCTAGGGTTTTGTTTTTTTTACAGAGAGAGTGAGAAAAGAAGAAATGGAGATTGACGGCGTGAAAGGGGAATGTGTTAGCACACGTTTAGGCGGGTTGAGGAAAAATTTGGGACTATTTTTGGTTTAAGCGAAATTTTGGGCGGTGGAAACTTGGAAGGATAGAGCAATCCATGTAATAAAGCAGGTTATGGTTGGATTTTAAATCAACGTTCCATATTTAGTACCTAACGCTGATTCGGATCACAAAAGATATTTCGTTCAGCCAACCTTGTTGAACTAATAGAAATAAATCAAAATAGGTAAAATTTAAAATATCATTAAAACTTTAAACTATCATGTAATTTATTACAAGTTTGATCAGTATAAAAGGTATTATTATAAAAAAAATACTATAATTTATTAAATTTTAAATACTGGATAATAAATTTTACTTCTTAATTATTAAATATTATCATTGGTTATTAAAAATTACTTATTAGTCTATATTATTGATTATTATTATCTCTTAATTATTTAGTAATTATTAATTAACCAATACTGACTATTGAACTTTATATACTATTAATAGTATTTTTTTTGTTATTCACATTAATTATTTAAAAATTAATTTTACTTATTAAAAACATAAGATTAAAACATTTTAAGAAGAATACACATGCCCGTAGGATCATCAAAACTAGAGTTGAAAGGGGATTAATGAATTACGAAGACAGATCTGAGTCAGAATTATTATCCATTATTTGATTAATTATTAATATTTAAAAATAATAATTTTTAAATTAATCCTTCATTATCACTATTTGGTTATAATTAGTATTATTATTTATCAATTATATTTCTGTAACGCCTCAGTCTTTATGAAGAACTTTCTAAATTGAAGATTAGCCAAGAAAAAACTTCTGGATTAAGTAACATATTATTTGCTTAATCAATTTGTCTAGAATGCATAACAATGAAATAAACAATATAAAAAATAAATCAACGAGTTATGAATTTGAGCACAACTCCACCCCAATTTGGCTACAATATTTCAAAATGAAACTAGCAGCCAAAAAAGAAAAAAATTATAACTAACCAAGTATTGCAGTACTACTCTACCCATGTAGACCATCCAAAATATTGTCGAATATTTTGAAATTCTTAATCATTTTGGAATTCTTTATAATTTTGAATATTTTACAAACTTATATATTTATTTAAAAGAATATTTTCGAATCTTATGAAAAATAAAAAAATTTATATTTTAAATTTATGAATAACATTAAATATATTTTAGAAAATTCGAAAATTTTTCTTTTTTAATTAATACATATTTAATATGATTTCAAATATAATCATCAAATATTAGAGACTAAGTAATAAATATATTGTTAGTTATCATCAATTGTTTAGTAATAATTTCTTATCAATAAAAATAATTATTAATAATTATTTTTTAATTATTAAGTCTTAATCAACGGTTATTTGATTAATAAATATATATTTTACAGAATTTATCATGGCTTAATTGTATAAGCCTTCCCAAATTTTAATTAAGAAATAAGGATTTGTAAAATAGTTAATATTATATAGTAATTAATAATTAATCAGCATTAATTTTCAAAAAAAAATTAATCAGCATTAACTATTGAATTTTATTTACTTATAATAGTCATTATTTATTATTAATTACTAATGTATTATTAACATTAATTATTTAAAATTTAAATTTACTAATTAATTACTAAGTAATAACACAAATATAAAACATTTAATAAATAAAAAATAAAAAAGTTCGTTTCAAATCTCTTGGAAAACTGCAAGAAAATAGTTTCAAAATTATGTCGACGGTAATCCGACTCTATTAGCAACGGAATTTAGCGTCAAATATTATATGACGGTAAAGAGCTGCAATTTCCATTGATTTACCGACAGAATTAGTATTCGACGGTAATAATTTATAATAAGATGACATATAAAATCCAAAATATTTTCTCTTGCAAAGCCCACGGAAATCCGCCGCTAATTAGCGACGGAATTTTTCCCTGCTAAAAATCTGTCGCTAATCTCGGTTTTTCTTGTAGTGTTAACCCTACTCATTCATCTTGTTCATTAGCATTAATTGATTTATTAATGCACCAACCTCTCACATTAGATATGTGTTGTTGCGGTTACTGGATGTGCAGGGCGGTTCCGGGCAGTTTTACACCACAACTCAATCTTACCTGGGGTTTTTCTTGGGCGTGATGCACTAACCTCTCACATTAGATAGGTGTTGTTGTGGTTACTGGATGTGTCGGGCGGTTCTGTGCAGTTTTACACCACAACTCAATCTAACCTCGGGTCAGGCATGTTCATCTTTTCACTAATTTACATATTTACCCTTTATACCCAAATCAAGATTTTACATGCTAATTACCAAATTCACCAAAACTAGTCATGTTACATTTTACGCCCAATCTAGATTTAATGCTCAAGTTACCCCAAATTCGCAACAATATTTTTTTTGCCCAAAACTTGATTTATATGCCAATTTCATACTTTGTCGTTCATGCCAATTCTAGGTTCAATATGTCAAATTACACATTCCATAATGCATATCAAATTACCCCAAATTGCATCTTAACAGTCATGTCATACTACATGTTCCAAATTATGCCAAATAAGGTCAATTTCATGTTATACCCAATTACCCCTGCATTCATAACGTACGTATTTCGAGATTCAACCCAAGATTCATAAAATAAGGGGAGAAGCAAGATGGAACATCGTAAGGATCGGCATAGTCATATGATGATAAGAACTATTGATCCAATAAACTTGATGTACTAAAAAGACAAGTTTTTAATGGAATACATCGCAGGCATATAGATATGATAAGAATTATATCATGAACTTAAAAAGAATTACAATTTCGATATACAACAAGGATAGATATGATTGGACCAGTTTCATAGTCAAAAATGGTTCCCAAAGATATATATACTCAAGCACAGATTCAATGAAAGGATAACTTACATCAGGCATATTCTCATATCCATTTTATTACATGTCACAATTAGATTTAGGTGTTCAAATCTAAAAATTAACTGACTTACAAAACAAAGGCAAATCTTGTTTTCATGCCTAAGCCATACATCACTATACACACTAATCTTCTTCTTCCAAATCATAAACTATCATATATATATATATATATACATGCCCCAATTTTAGATCTTAAACCACAACATGTACTATACCTTACATATTTACAATTCAATTTACGCCCCAAATCCCATGTCATATGTCCAATACTTTATGTCTCAAATCTCAAGTCATATGTCCAATACTTTATGCCTCAAATCTCAAGTCATATATCCAATACTTTATGCCTCAAATCTCAAGTCATATGTCCCATACTTTATGTCTCAAATCTCAAGTCATATGTCCAATACTTTATGTTTTAAATACAACATGTGTTCTGTCCTCAAACCAGCTACATCTCAATTATGCCCAATTATACACAATTTAATACTTTTCCCAATTGTTACGCTAGTCATGTCCAAATCATATATTACGCCCAATTTTATTTCCAACGTACGTTCATCTCTTATGAGATTTGGCTCAGGCTCGCAGTAGCCTGGCTATAAAACAAAAAAAGGAAGAAGGAAAGGAGAGACAAAGAATGGACATAATATTATCAATGAGATAGATCCAAAGGATATAGAAATAGGCATAATCTCAGATTCAGATTTATTACAATGTCAGAATCACAATTAACTTTTATCTCTGAAAGTAACGTGAACTTACAAATTACAGAACGGTCTTGAATTCTGGGATCTGTATTCTGAAACTGAATA
This sequence comes from Allium sativum, assembly GCA_030737875.1. Classification (NCBI taxonomy): domain Eukaryota; kingdom Viridiplantae; phylum Streptophyta; class Magnoliopsida; order Asparagales; family Amaryllidaceae; genus Allium; species Allium sativum. Next base: position 731,411,850 of record CM060922.1, on the reverse strand, counting down.
GCTCTCCCTTGAAGTAGACTATTTGTTCTTCTAATTTATATTTGATTTGATTCTTAGAAAATAGTTGTTAAAGTCGTTGAATTATCCTTTGAATCTCTACTTGAATTTTAACTTGATTCTACGAAGGACTTGAGCAGCATAACCCCATCTTTGATTTATTTTTATATGAATTAGGGTAGAGTATAGACAAAATGAAGTTGTGTAGAGAAAACTGTAGCCTTAGGGGTGTTTATATAGCATAGGGATCAACGAATCTGGTTAGAACGGGCGTCCAGATGTAGAAAAATGAATTTGTCCTCGGATCTGTAAATGGGGGGGGGGGAGGTCGACCCCCTGGTCGACCTGTCTGACCCAGGTCGACCCCCTGGTTGACCTGGGTCCTGGGCGGGAAATTTCCCGCCCAACCCGGGTGTGTGATTTGAATTTCGAATTTCAAACCTGAGCTGTTTTATTTAAACTCCTGAAACTTCTGAAGGTCGTAACTTCTTCATACGGAGTCCGATTTACGCAAACTCGGAATCTATCTCAAGCAGAATTCCGAGACGAACGCAATGGCGTAACTCGTTTCCCTTAATTATTCTCTTAAAAATTAAGTATACTTTAATTTGTTACTTTGACGTTCACCGAAAATACGGGGTGTTACAATATCTTTATAAAACTAGGACTTTATAAAATCATTTTCTAAAACCGTATTTCAAAACTTTAAAAGCCCATTTTTTTCTCCAAATAGCTTTAAAATAAAATTTCCTCAAATACAAGGCCAAGAACTCAATTAAATGTTTTAATAAAGGTAGAATCGGAAATTCAATGAAGTAATGAATGGATATACCTCGTATTTATATTTCCAAAATAGATATGACATACTAATATGAACTTTTTCTATTTTTGATCGAGTAATGGTCTTAATCAAAATTACCAACAGAACTAAAGACCAGAAATAGCGACTATCTCTGTTGTAGCTAGATTTTTGTCTAGTCTCCAAACTCGATTCAACAGAATCTATCATATATCGTTCTCATGCTCTTCAAGATGAGATTGCCAATGTACCGTGGGGTAAGATAAAGTTTGCTAGAAACCCGAAATCAACATACTTCAACCTTTAGTTGTTTAAAGTCCATTTTTATATGCTTAAGCCCACGACTAATTCATCCTCGAAATAAATTTAAGTCGAGTAGGAAAGACGAAGCAAACAGAAAAGAAAAACGAATTACGTTCTCTCACGAGTCCTAATTTAACTAATTTCTATGATCATTTAACCTATGCTCTGATACCAAATGTAACACCCCACACTTTTCTGCGTCCAAATTTCGATAAAAAACGAAACTCAAACACATCCAAGCACGGAGCGTATAAATATGGTACCTGCAAATAAATGAGCATAATCAGAGTATGATAAGATAACTCACAGCAGAAAAGAAATAGGATAAACTAGTATTAACTCGAGTAACTACCTTTTTAAATTAAGTCACTTTGCCAATACCGAATATAAGAGAGAACGAGAACCGATAGCCAAATTTAAACACCTGTGAGAACCCGTCCTTCTCTAGAAAACCTAGATGGTTGTAATGAGAAGGGGGGGGGTCAGAAAAACAAGATTCTGGTGAACAGGAATTGTACAACACAGATTATAATACCTAGTTGTATCCCATTTGGTTCAACCCTAGATGTATGCCTACCAAAGTAAGTGATTTAGCCTAACCTTGTAAATGTTTACGCATGACTTTACTACTCTTCCCAAAGTAGTATTACCAAAGTATGATACTGAGATAGATCGTTTATGCACTTATTGGTAAAGCCTTTATACCATAACATGGCAAGTTATTTGATCGATGTTAGACCCCTAGTTATGGAGTTTCTATATATATGTACTTTCATTTGCTCTTCCTTCGTCATTTAATGCCTCACTATCGATGATAAATAGGGTGGATTCTCTCTGATTGCTTAAGAACCTAGGCAGACCTATTGGTCATTTATTATTCCTCGATAACTGATTCGACGTTTAACACAAACTAGATGGCACAAGATATGGGCCCTACAAGTTAAGGTTTCCATTAGTCACCAATATACCCTTACCCCGTATAAGGTGAGAGATGGTATTTTATCGTTCTCTATACCTTCTAGGTGACCTTTTTAGATAAGCCCCTTAGTCTCTTACTACTTCCCGTAGGATAGGTAGACATATATGGCATTTTTAGTTTCCAAGTTTGGGTAGGCCCACAAACACCATCCATTTAAGACCCCTAAATTGAAAGACCTATTCCTACGTGGACTCTTCAACCTCAACTACTTATGAACCAAGAAGTGGACTATACGCGAAGATTATTAGGTTCGTACCCCATTATCCTTTAATACCTTTCCCTATTGGGATAAAGTGGGCTATGTTATTAAGTCATTCCCGTTTCGTCCCTCTACACGGAAATACCATACGCACACAACTCATTATCATCATGGGTTCCAATGGTTAATAATGTTTCACATTACTAACCTACTAAGTCCAACTCTAACTTTTAATTATAAATTCTGTATTAAATAATATAAATAAGGGAAGTTATATCCTCATAGGAAATTTATTTAATTGCCTCCCACATTTGGACTTAGTATTAAACAACAATCAGTACCCATTAATTCCCTTTTTCATAATTTATTTTCGTTTATAAGTTTATGACCATAATGGTCATATTTTCCTAGGGCAACCATTTACACTGGGTATCCCTAATTTATCAGTCCCCAAGTATCAATTTCTTGTACGCCAACAGACAATAACTATTCTTATTTATTTATTTGTTGACTATTATATATATATATATATATTTATGCACCAGTTCTCTCACATTAAGTTGGCAACATGTGGATGTTGGATTTGCCAGTCGGTTCCTGGAAGACTTCTACCACAAGTCGAACTTAACCTCATGCCTTAGCACATTTATATTTATGCATTTGACCCCTCACATTGAGCTGGCTATCTGTGGATGCTGGATTTATCGGTCGGTTTCGGGCAGACTTCTACCACAAGTAGAGCTTAACCTCATGCATAAATGCGGTTATAATTCAAATTCCTAACTGGGGTTTACAACATTTATCCTAATCAATTTAGGAATTACAACCATTATCCTATTTTATTTACTTTCCCCAATCAACATTGGTTGCAATTGTTATTTGTTGATTTGCGGTCCTATTTATAGCAAATTATTATATTGATTGCTATAAATGGTCACCATAAATATATTAATTCAATATGGATTGCATTTTCACATAATTCCATAATTGAACATTATTCAAACATTCAAAAATTGAATACAATGTATATTTTACCGTTCTATGCTGATTTGGACCGACAATATATATATATATATATATATATTTATGTTTTCGCACGATCAACGCAGTTATCTTTTATTATTATTATTATTGTTAATTTAATTTAATGATTTTGTTAAATCAATAATCAAGCATTCCTTTTTCACATTCAATCTTTTCAAAAGGTTCTAAATCTTATAAAAAGATTATTAGTTCTAGTCATTGTAATTTTGCCTAATTTGTGGAATTACATATTTCCAAATCATAAGAAATATATGTTAATGTATATTTTGGGATAGTTGATGCAAACTACACACAAATATGTATATTAATATTTATACGTACATTTGCACTACTTTTCTCTTTTTCAATCTTTTTGTCATATTTCTTGTGAATTCAAAATAATGTCTTTTTGTTCAAAAAGAGGAAAAATGACGTATTTACAACAACTAAACCAGAACCCAACAACATTGTATATAAATAGACTTTTTTTTAATATTACAATCACATAATTTACTAATAATATCTTTTTATCCAAATTCACATAATTTATTATTCAACACCGAACTGGAGATCTGGAATGTAACTACATCTAATTAGTGTTTATATAGGACTGGTTTCTAGATCTACAGTGCTTTGCAATAACTACAATACATTTTACAACATAATTGTAGGAAATATATACAAACAAGTTTAAGAATCCTACAATTAATACAAAGTCCAACCACCATTTGCAATTCTAAAGTTATGACGATTTTTGCATTCAGATCTGATAGGTGCTATATCGATTACAATCACATTGTAAGCAAATCCGATGAAAATAGGCATATAAACTTGAGATCTAATACAAACGAAATAAACAGATTGTTATAATTGTATATATAAATTTCCCACTCACCTGCAAGCATCAAAATCCATAGGTTGAATCTTTTAGGCCTACAATTCCCAAATTCTTATAAATCTACAATTTACCTGAAAAGGGATTGATTTCAGATCAGTAGAGATGTAAGAATATAGGAAAAGAGGGGAGAATCTACCGTTGAGCGCTAATTTGCATTATTTTCCATTGAATCTGATAATCCTCTCAATTCTTTATGATTTGTATGTGATTTGATGTCTAAGAATATATTTTTAATTAATAAATTAGGTTTGGAGAAGGAGGAAAATGGCAGAGCTTCGCTGCTGCCCACAAATTTGTGTGGAAAATAATGAGGCCTTACCCCTTTATTTATAAGAGTGGAAATGGCCTTGGATCGTTACATATATTTTAATCAACATCTGTCCGTTTAGATTATAAAATACAACGAAATTGCCCCTTAAAACCTAGCCGTCACTGAGCACTGCAGGCCCGAAGCGGTAGACACCCTCCCTAGGGGAGGTCGACCGCCCTTTTGATAGTTTTCCCAATGAGGACTGGTCAAAGAGGGAAACATATATATTAATTATTACGTTTATTTATTTCCGTCCATTTTTCGTATTTTGCCCGTAACCTTTTCATACATACTCCGTTCGCGAAACTCCAAGCATGAAAGTTGACCAAAATTCCGAGACAAATGCATCAGTTAATGTTTTGTGGTCGAATTGCATCGTTCGTAGAAATTCCTATATTTGAGATTCTAATTAAAGAACCTTTTATTGTCAAAATTCCGGGTTGTTACATCGTAGCCTCAAGATACCTAAAAACCATATTGGTAGCGGAATGCCCTCGGGAAGATTGGGTGCCCCAGACATGTTGAAAAGAAAAGAAAAAGGCTTCAACAAGAGATCAAGAGAATATTGGATATGGCTTGATGGGATAAGTTTTTTAAAAACAAATTTTTACTTGAAAATACTTTACTTTTGAAAACAATTTTATAAACTTTTTCGGTGATCTTGCAACCTTCATCTTTGTTACCAAATGTGACTCCCCACGTCCGTTAATGTCACTCATAAGAGAATGCATTAGTTTTCATTAAGCGCAACGGGTAAACAATACAGAAAATTTATAAGACAGATATAAAATAAGAAGCAGAAAATTTCAACTCCATTATTAAAAACAAAACGTAGTCTCAAAGAGGTTACAACAAATCCAGTTACATCAAATCTGTCTTATAAAACAACTCATAAAACAAAGCATCAGAGTTTATAAAATCATATCCCTCGCCATTAGCCATAATTGAATAGAGAGCAAGTCAAACAATACATCTTAAGAAATCCAAGACCAAGCTGTAAGATGATTCCTAGTCATTGTTGAGTTCTTCCACTCTGAGGACCTGGGGTAGGGGGGAGTGGAAGAAAGGAGTGAAAGAAAAAGGGTCAGATATAAAGTCTGGCGAGTTCAGTGATTTTCAAATGTGCATAAAATAGAAATGCCAAGACAGGTAAAAAAGAATGGATGAGAAAGGTACAGTGTCATATAACGTAAACTAAATTTAAACAGAACAACATGATAGGCAAGAATAACTATGATCAAGTAATGCTTCATATTTATATCCTAAAATATGTATGTCTGCACCAAAACTAGTATAACAGGTTTAACAGGATTAGATACTTAACCTAATTACATATCAGGAGGATTAACAGTAGAATTTAACAGTAGATTAAACAAGAAGATTAGGATTACCCTAATTACATAACCAGACTAGGTGTTAACCTAATTACACAAAATCAAGATTAGGTGTACCCTAATTACTACCCATGTGATTGGCTCCCTACTACGTAAATACCCTGTGTCAGCCCCGACAGTAGGGTGTATCACTCATAACCCGACATCTATATAACACATGCCTATTTGCTAGTGTTACAACGACTTATCTTTGCTATTCAGACACATGTACGCTCATAACTCCGCATGAACGTGCCCGTACCCACCTTCCCCATGTGAACCTCTTACTATCCAGTTCAGTAAAGCGTGCCCTGTCCCTACCTAGTGTGATGCCCCCTCTAACAAAATACCAATAGGGATACTGACTGATATAGGTTCCAATCACACTGGAAATCCAAATCTCCTAAGCTTGTGCCCCCAAATAACTAAGATTTAAGAGTCCCCAAAACCCGATACAACAGCAGAACAAGGGACCTCTTAGCTTATTAATACTCATGTTTAACCTAGCAGGTTTAGGTTTACTAATAAGCGTGGTTGTAATATTACATGTCATTATGTGTGTACATCCCTTCCCCAAAACACCTGCCTAGATGTATAAAATTTCTATAACATTTCAGTTTATTTATCTATACTTGGTACTTACAATATTCTAACATGTCATTTACTTAATGTCTGTATTAAGCCAAATCTAACATGTCCAATACATATGCATACTATTCATCAACTATGTTCCCAAATTACACATATACGGGTTTCACTATAAGAAAACAACAATTTTGCAGTGGATGAATTCGTCGCAAATCCGTCGCTAAACATGTATTAGCGACGGATTTGTGATGGATAACACTGGTTGGCCAATTCATGTTGGTATTTAGTGACCATTTTGCGACGTAATTTAACGTCAATTCTCCGACACTTTACCGTCATTTGTCAATATATTAAAATTTGATTTTAAAATTTTTTACAGACATTTTACAGACAGATATATATTTCTTTAATATATATTTGAAAAAAATCCATTAGAGATCTCTTGCTAAACAATAGGGGATTAGAAACGGGTAATTTCAACTTTTGCTTCACCTTAGATATCTGTCGATAATTCGTCACAATGCTAACATTTTAGCAAGGTTATTGGTGACAGATGTTTTTATTTTCGTTGGCAATCACACGCAAATTTGCAAAAACCCACTCATATTCCCTTTCCATTCCACTGGTAAATATTATTATAATAAAATACTAATTTACAACTGACGGACGCCAATTAGGCCTGTTAACGGATGCAAACGAATGCAGATATGGCAGTATCTGCATTCGCATCTTGAAAAAAAAAACGTATTCGAATCTTCATCTGATATATATGGATATTAAAAAAAAGGCATCCGTATCCGCATCTGCGGGTATTTTTCGAATATCCAAAAATATCCGCATACGGTTATAGAATCCAGATATTTCCAAATATCTGAAATATCTGCATTCGAAAATGAACAAAACATCGCATACCGGATTTTCTAGAACTAAAACAAAACAGCTTAATAATTTGCTTTCTCAAGCCAGTTCACATACAATACTCAAACAAGTTCACATACTCAAAAAGGCTCACATAAAACAGCAATACTAAGAATATTAAAGAAATTCATATGTTACTACAATACAAATAATAAAAAACATAGAACCAAAGATAAATTTTGTTCTTCCTTCCATCTAGCATAGCTTTTCAGTTTTTCAACATTTACTATCAAGAAAAACAAGATAATAACAATCAAATACAATGCAAGGCATTAAACTAAATGCAAGACAGCAGATCGCTTCGCTGCTTCTTGATTCGCAGCAGTAGCAGCGATGAATTGCTGTTGCGAACAGCAGCAAATCATCGCTGCTACTGCTCGCAACAGCTGCTGCACGACGATGAATTGATGTTGTGAAGAGCATCAATTCATCGCTGCTGCTGCGAATAGTAGCACTTGAGTTCGTCATCAATGTAAAATTAAGTCACCTAGGGAACTGAAAATTTCTTAGCTTTATATCATTGAGGTTATCGAACTTTTATTCACATGGATGCAAATCAACTAACATGTTGTGCATATACTAGACAATAACAGGAAAAAGAACATGCCAAATACACTAACATTTAGAAACCTCTAATATTGTTTATTAGCTTGCGTGACTGAACCCATATTCGACAAACCTACCTAAAACAAGTAAAAACCTCCAATATTGTTTATTATTCAAGTGAAAACCATTTAATAGTTTATTAACTCATATTAAAAAAAACATAACTATACAAACATCACTATCATCATTTTTTTCTAATATTATTAATTTATATTTAGACTTACTATTATAAAAAAAAATTAGCATGGTTCAAGTGACTGAATACTGTAGCAGTAACCCCATAATCACAAATTCTACGATTTAGAAAGTAACTTAACAGAATGAAACTAATAAAGAATATTGCTTGTAATTTAACTTTTATGTATACATAAGAATGCTGACACAAAATGTAGTACTACAAAACTGTCTGTGCACAGATATTGATTGCTGCAGACATACACGCAAGCACAAGTACACAGACACACACTTTCAAATGCAATGCGCTGACAAAAATGATTTCCTTGATATGCTTGATTTATAAAATGCTATAGGGATAACAAATGTATTAAATGGTTATACTTATGTTGCTTAACCTTTTGCTAATTAATTCAATGTACTGGCTGAGTGAAGAATATGAATATTTCCGTTAAGCATATATGGGAACCCCTTTAATCTGGGAAGACAAGTTAAACATGGAAAGGAAACTATAGATAAATCATATTGATGGCTCATGTTGAATTTCAACGATTCCTAGACTTGTATAATCATATTGATAACTATAAGACCTGTTAGATGTACTGGCACCTCTATGTTCTTGATTTTCTTCAGGTTGCCCCCACTTAAACTACATTGGGGAAGGTTGTACTTTCAAAGATGCAAAAGGAACCGCATAAAAATCATATTGAGGTATCTATTCTTGATTTTCTTTAAATTGTCTGATGTACATTACACTGTAATGAATCCCTAGTTTCTTAATCTAGTTGGTAATAACAGAATTAAACAACAAAAGAGTAAAGTGAACACTATTGTCAAACATCGCACATGTTATATTATCAAAACTGTATAACGAATTCCTGATAGAGTATTCAACCACAACAAGACATTAAAAACGTAGAGTATTTCTTAAATCATGGAAGCGTGAAATGTCAACTTAGCAAAAAAAATTAGATGAATGGTTTGACAAAAAGAATGAACTTAACAAACTATAATTCAAAACTGATGGAGAATAACATGAATTTAGCACTGATAGAAAACAAAAATCATAGATATATGACTTTCAAAATCAAACTCTTTAAACATTTACCTGACTTAATTTTATTTATTTTAAAAGCGTAACATGAGTCATGTACAAATAGGGGAAAAGAACCCAAACTAGCAAAAAATGGAAAGGCAACAACTGAAAATAGCAACAACACCGTAAACGAACTCTAGCATGCCGGAATTTTAATTTTTTAAGTTTCCACACTGTGAACTTTGTTATCGATCATTTTAAAAGAGAAGTATGACAACATATCACTCAGTTGCAAGTGGCAGTAGTTCAATTAACTAACATCTCTAACAAACATTTTTGCATACACTAAGTTGGCATATTCAAATAAATTCCCATAATTTTAATTGTCGCATTATCCTAGTGCATATTCTTTGTTACAGCTAGATATAGTAATATAAGAGTATCACAACATATTATAAATGTCAGTTTTACAACTTTTTACTCAAACATTAGAGAAGATTAATTAACACCCCCGCTAATGACACTGAAGATATATATTACCCACAACCAATCATATAACATGTATTTGTATAACAGAATAATCATCCTTAAGAATGATCAGTTTCGAATGAGTTGAATAATCAGAGTGAGTTACTCATGAGCTTACAACTTATGAATATGAAAAACATTCAGGACTCAAATTAGATAACTGCGAAATTTGGTGTAGCTATAATGACTTGAAAAAGACAATAAATAAATTATACCATACAAAACTCTATTTCATTCCAACACTACCATGGTATTCAATAGTAATTCAATAAATGTTGGAAAAATAATTATACATCCATTGAAAAGTATTTTGAAACGAGTTAGGTATAAATCCACCTAAAATGATTACTGAAAAACTAAAAGATTATACACAAATAGTAGCTCGTTTCGATAATTCTATATTTTTAAAAATGTGCTTGGTGAAATTAATATTAATCCCTTGCTTTTAGATCAACCCCTTGCTCTTAGATCCCTCTCAAATACAATTTTAAATGTACGTCTACCATGTATAAAGCGAGAAAATAAGCAAATATGTTGCTAGATTGCCTTATTGTTGCCACCATCAATACAAAAAATATACCAAATGAGTTGTGAAATTTTTATTCATTCGGACATATAAATCAATATAATTCATGAAAATTATTTACTGTATCTGTCTACTTTTTGCTTACAAGGAAAGATGGTTCTTTCGAGAGGAAACACATGACACAAATCAAAATTGGTATTTAGAAATGCTGCTGCTACTAGGAAAAGTGTACCATAAATGGATGATATGATATTGTATATGTCAAAAAATGCTAATAATAATATGTGGAAACAATTTCAATATAGTACATAGGGAACAAGACAACTCATTGATATAAAAAAATTCAGGCAGTACTATTAACGTAAGATAAACGCTTAACAATTATGGAAATAAGACATAAATTGTTTTCAGCTGGTGAAAATTACCTTTAATTTTGATCAAAGGATGTCTAAAGTAGAACTTTTCCTTGATCCTTCTTTCCATTTCAGCAATCGAATGCTTTAATAAAAATAATCTTTTACCAGTAATTTGAGAGCACATAAAAATTAGGAACCGCAAAATTAATACAAACACCTGGAAGAATTAGTGGACATAAGGTTGCTCTAGATCTTAAACCGTAATTCTCATCTTATATTTGGTTGCCGTATTTCATTGGAGATAGTTGGGAACAAGGAGAAGTCGGTAAAGGAGGAAATTTCATTTACTGGAAAAATTGAACAATGAGAATTCTAAGGAAATAAAGGGGTAGTTTCTCTGGATGACACTTTATTCAGATTTCAGATCCAGAGATCAGTATTACCACAAGTTTTCTTTCTCTGGATGACTCAGATTGATAGTTAAATTACAGATCTAATGGTGGAGGCTCCCCTGATATCAACACTTGGATTGGTGAGTTAGCAGTACAAATGATTCGCGTTACAATTGGTAAATAATGATTCGTAGATCTAGGGGAGGATATTTTAAGAAATACAAATCAAAGCTTATTTATAATACAAGAAAAAGTTTGATGCAATTTTAAACAATTTTTTAATTTAAAATCATTGGATATCAAATCTAATGGATCTAACATAATATATTTTTTCAAGTTTTTGCCTTTTATAATTAGCAATACTTCCTATATTTTGCTAAATATTCAATCTTCAAAAACAATTATTTTTTATTTTGAAATTTAGACAAATTTTAAAATCTAGTATTTTTGTATACCTGTATTTTCTATTGCATCGCTTTTGCAACTCAAAACTTTTATGGATTTGTTGCTTTCTATGATTTATTTTTTGTAGGTTGAGGTTCTATACTATCCAACTATTTTTAAGAAGGTATTTTGATGACTGTAATTTTAATGACATCGCACCATCACCGCGTCACTATAGAGTCATTGATCGATGCCAGAAATCAACAATTCTTATTGTAGTTTTGGCATATTAATCATATTTAAGCTTATAATAATTAGTATAAGACAAATTAATTTAGTTATGCTTTGTAGAGTTGGAGTATGAACTTTCCTATGTCATTACTACACCAATCTGAATTTATAGAAAATTAGTACAGGCGTAGGAGATTATCCACGTCTCCGCTACAGTGATAATTTTAACGTAGGGAATTTTCTACGACTTTTATACGTCTTAGTTAAGTTTTTTTTCATACTACGGTTGGCATGGGAATAACATAGGAAATTTCCTACGACTTTTCTATGCCGTTATGTGACGGCCCGCCCCGCACCAGTCGACATTTCCAATGAAAGTGCGTTGTGCCGATGTCAAACCAACACGGGACGGAAGCCAAAGAAAGGAAAAAAGAATGGAATTTGAACTAGCAAGGAACCTGTAGAATGTCTCACAGTGCATGGAATAAAATATAATAATAACATACTTGACATAAAATAGGAGAGACAGTGCATAAGATGAAAACTAAACCATGATAGTAGCAGAAAATTCAAAATACAGCTTATGTTCCACATCATCATTATTACAACCTTTCAAACTGTCTCTAAAGCAAAATAAGAAAGGTACACTACTAATGCCCAAAGTAGTGACCAGCAGTGACAGAGGGAGAATATATATATGTATATATCATACGTGGATGCCTCCTGCTCGTCTCCGGCACAGCTACCCGTGCATAATCACCTGACCTGTCTCTAGTCTGCTCGTTTAAGAGCACCTAGAGTAATAAGAAGAGACATAAAACTCTAGGTCAGACAAAAGTCTGGTATGAGCGATAAGCAGCAAAACAGAATAATAACAGGTATACTAAACCATACCTGAACCTGGACCTGCAACCAAAGAGCTAGCACAAAAAGATGTACAATACTCTAAGGTGACGCTAACATATGGTGTAAAGATACGGGGGTGGGGGTGTGCATGTCATAATGATGGCAAACAATCAAGCATAGAAACCATCCTCACATCTCTCACTCAGTGCGTAAAGCATACGATATCCACCGCGTTGATCACCCAAATCCTTGCTATGATCACTCTGTCCCATGGAGTCATGACGACTCTACTGCACTGATTCATAGCCACTAATCCTTGCTATGTCCACTCTGCCCCCATGAAGTCATGATGACTCCACTGCACTGGCTCATAGCCATGCTACGATCACTCTGCCCCATGGAGTAATAACTACCCCACTGCACTGATATGTAGCCTAACATCAGTCTCGGTGGTGAATAAAAGTTGTAGACGTCGATATCCCCTTTGCACACGTCCCGCAGCAAAGCCCAACTCATGAAGTCAACTCGTTGGTTCCCAACTGGATCCTGAGTTCTACTTCCTATTTGGACTACCTTTGCATCTCGGGTTCTAGTCGAATTGGAGTAGGTCTTCAAAAGAGTCGTCGTATAGGAGTACATGTCTGGTTCGGTTCGACTTCCTTCCCTTGGTTCGGTCTGGCTTTCTTCCCACGGTTCGGTTCGAATATATGATGCCCAAGTCCACAGTTCGGTTCGGTTCGGCTTCATCGCTTAGGTTCGGTTCGGGTATGGCGTTCGAGTCCTCGATTCGGTCCTTCACCTCTTGCCTTCGGTTCGGTTCGAAATGTCCAGACTCCGGTCCGATCCTCCTCCCTATCTCCGATCCGATCCCCTGCTCCAATTCGGTTCGTGTGGCCTTCCTATTGCCTTACTTCCTCCTGTGCCAAGCTTCGGTTCGGTTCGTTACTCATCCTCCGATTTGATCTGAAACCCTGCTGTTTTTCTAGCGGCTGTTTTATGCCACACGACGGCGTTTTTGACCATTCTATCCTTTCTAATCAATCACAAAGCATACCATACAGTCATAGCAACATGTATAATCATCCACAAATAGTAAAACAACAATTTGATATGTCAAAAAGGATCAAACATGCCCAAAACCCATATTTTTTCCTTAAGCATGTTTAAGAAAAATCTAATGATAGGATTAGCAAAACTTAACCAAATTAACCCAAACTTCTAACAAAGGCTTAAAATAATATTTAAGAATTTCTAAATATTTTTTCAAATTTTAACATGCATAATTTTGTTAATTGACACTAATCACCCTAATTAATTGTAATTAGTGTAAAAACAATGCTAATCACTCACCTTAGCCACAAATAAAGTTTAGATCTGAAAATATCTCTGATTTGGGTTGAATCTCTATGCAATACAGCAACTCTATTCCTAATTTGATGCTAATTTGCCTTGATTAGATGTAGATTAGGTTAAAACTTGATTAAATGGTGATTAGAAGGTGATTTGGGTGTTGAAGGCCATTGTTAGGGTTAGGGAAATGTTTTAGGCGGCTGAGAAAATGAAAATAGATCGTTTTCCTACTGTTCTCAGCCTTCCCATAATCGTAATCCCGAAATGGGTTATGGGTCCTCTTGCTAATCACCATAATTAGGCCCGGTTAAGCTGTTTTTCACCTTCTAAACCTTGTTTCAGCCATATCTCTCAAACGGTGAGTCTGTTTGGCTAATGTGACCACTCTACGGAAAGGTAAACCATTATCCGAATTTAATGGAAGTGGTTGCAGGTCAAAACTGCTTACCAATCAAAAGTTATGGCCGAAACAAGATCAGCTAAGGGCAAATTGGTCATTTAAAAATCAGCAAAAATCATGAACATGGGAAATGACCCCAATAGTCGTCTCCCAAAATTACATGGCTATACGACTTCGCATGAGAAAGAAATAAATATTCTACGATTCCCTGATGCATAGATATGGGTCGTTACACGTTATCTCTTTCTACTTATTTCCTATGCCTTCTCTATTCCCCGCATTTTGGCGTAGGAACGACGTAGGAAATTCTGTGTAGAGAATTGAGGTTTTTTCATGTAGCGTCAACTGTAATTATTAAATACAATTATTTAAAATTAATTATCTAATACTATATATCATTTCATAAGTATTAAATTTTATTATTAATTATTAAATAATTATTATAATAAACTGATATTTTCATTATTTAGAAGAATAATTATAAAAGAATAATTTAAAATTTTGGGATTTAACATAAAATATACTGGCATACTGACTAAAATTTGTGATGAAAGCAGAGGAATTAATTAAGAATTTAGTAATTACATTGGTTATGTGAAAAGGTTATTTTTCTAATTCTAAATAAGCTATGATTATAAGTTATTTGTTGTAGAGCGTAAATTACTATTATTTTTTTGGCAAGGCCGACCGGTTTTTATAGTGTTCCGTAACACTCTTTTATTAAAGAAAGAAAAGGGTACATGAGAGATAGGTGATACACAGAAGATATATGAACTATATGCTTCTACGCAAGGAAGACAATGACATCACTATAAATCACTTATAGTTGACACTATTAGATTAGCATTTTCAAATAGTATGACATTACTTTTGCCCTTTGTTATAGTTCCAAAAGAGGCAGTTAACCATTTTCTTGAAGATTCCCAAGCATCCCTTTCTTCCTACTCTGTGTAATTTGAGTGTTTGATCCTGCTTTTTCATTTGAGCTTGTAGGCGCAGGATCAATAACGATGTCCAGTGGTCGCTCCTTATAAGCAGGTGGAGCTGTTAGATGTGCATATGGGTTCTTACTTTTGTTTGTCAGTGTTATTTTACCTTTGTTATTGATTCGAACTAGCATTTGCTTCGCTAGATCGACTACACTGTCAAGTCTAGTTTATCCATCTATTCAAGTGAATTCCTCAGTTTGAAATCTTCAAATTCCTTCACTGTCCTCTTTGTTGTGTAAAATTATTTTGTGTTTACTTCTCTAGAATCTAGCTCAGTATGGAGCTTTTCGTTTATTTTTTGCATGTCTCCAGTGATCATTCTAGTCAGTGCCTCAATCTCAGTCTCTTTTCTGTTACATTGATCATCCAACATATCCATATTCTATACTAGAAGTACTGGACCAACTTCTCTGTATGGTGGAAAAGCTGCATCTAGTTTTTCAATTACATTTGCTGTGTCAATTTGTTGGATGTCCTCTACATTTTTGTTTCCGCTAATTTCACCCACTTCTTTAGCATGATTTATATCGACATCACAAGTGTCCGTACTTTTGCATGCATTTTGAACATTAATATTCTCCGTAGCTTTTGAACTTGCATGTCCGTCGACAAATAGCCTCTCGCCATTGTATTCATGATTATTACTCGTACTATGCTAAACAAGCTCATCTCTTGTTTCCTCTTCTAGTTGGCTTATCTCTCCTTCCTCTAGAACATTGTCATACTGCTTATCATTATTGCCCTCCTATATTCTAGTTTCAATCTTATTCTTTTGTCCATTATTAGTAATACACTTTGCAATTTTAATGCTATATTGTACACCAATAGGACTTATGTTGGCAGCTTGCAAATCTATGGGTGGGAGAGTAATGTTGAATACATCTTCATCAGAATCTTCCAGCATATCTAAAGAAGTTGGTGCAACAGAGTTATTCTTCACAGACTTAACAAGATTTTCTTCGTGGTTCGAAATAAAGACCTTTTTCCATGCTTTCTTCCTCTAAAAAACATTGAATTTATCCCATCTCCTGTCTTGAAACTTTGTTTTATGTCTCTACACTTTTATTGAAGCCTCAGCGGTAACACCGGTTGCACTTTTGTGAGCATCCTTATCCTGCTTCAAGGGTGCTAATGCACAGTTGTCTATGTCATGTCCAAAGACTTTACATTTAGAACAGATCACAGATTTCCAGAGATATTCTACCTTCACAACATGTTCTGTTTCATCTGGAAGTAGGACGGTAAACTCATATGGTATAAAGCTGGTTCAGCGTCACCTCCACCATGCATTTAGCATATACAAGCCTATCTAAACTTTCTGTGTTCTCATACATGCATAAAAACCTCCCTACCGTTGTTGCTAGCCAACAAATACCAATTTGTGTCCAAGCAAGAGGGGGTATATCATACAGTTTTAACCAAACAGGCATATCTAATCCGAGCACTGTTATTCCAATACTAGAGTCCCATTCTTTAACAATGAAAACTTTGTTATGAATTATCACTGGGTCAGATTCTAAGACCTTTACACGATCATCGTTTAAAGCAAAATGTAAGAAAAATAACGACCCATTCGATTTTACCTTCACGGCTCCTTTCGGTTTCCAATGTTTCTTTATTTAGGTTATCACTGCGGTGTATGAGAGAGCTTCATCCAAGAAAGAGCCCATTAAATAACAGCTCCAAACCATAGTTGCCGCCAATAATATGCCCTCCGTCGGCACTTGCCAATGACCTGAGAAAAGTAGCTTGATGGGCGGAGGCACAAATTTGCCTACGTTTCTTGGTTTTGTTGCAAAAAGGTCCGTCCATTTCTTATGCTCAGGAGGAGCCAGTGGGGAAGCGAAGGAGGGTGGAAGTTGTGTGGTTGGGTGAGGGTCGGGGGAAGTAGGGATTGGGGTCAAAGGTGGGTCTGACAGAGGAGGCGCGTTCGAAGAGGCGACAGACTTCGAAGAGGTGATTAGGGATTTAGGGTTCTGAGGGTGTCGGCCATGAAAACCAATATTTTGAAGAGTATGAAACCGACTAAATCTGTACTAACGTAAATTATTATTTATTATTACTTATAAATCATTAATTAGAACAAATTAATTATTAATTATTGAACATGTTAGTAATTATTAAAAAGTAACACTAAAGTACATCTTAAAAAAATAATATAAACATTTCTTGCAAATCTGTTGGGATTCTGCTACAAAATAGCTTTGATAAATATTCTTCGGTATTCTGCCTAGATTTGCAGCGGAAAATAGCGACATGAATTTTCTGTCAGTAATTTGACACAACTTGCAACGGCTTAGTGAGGGATGATATAAGACGACGGTAATAAATAAAAGAAAAAAAAGAAGTTTAAAAAACAAAAACTATCCCTTGCAAATCACTTGGAAATCCGTCGCAAATTTGTGACGGAAATTTGCACTTCTAAATATATGATGCTAAATCAGTTTTTTCTTGTAGTGTTTATGCATATTACCCATTTACAGCAGGTATATACATTATCCCTTTTTATCAGTTTATAGCAAGTCTAAACATGTATATATTATCCCTTTTTCCAAATTATAGTTAAACAGTCCCAATTTAACAACATGCCTAAATTCCTCTTTTTATGTCATTCATTATTGCCCTAATTATACGCACACTCTAATTGGATATAGCCTAGGCTGCCAAAGGCTTAGGCTTAGCGCAAATAAAAAGGGAAAACAATGGAAGGAGAATAGAATCAAATCACATAGGCATATAAGGAAATTATAAAACATAGAAAATGGGAAAAGAAAGATAGATACATATAACTTATTAATTATCCAACAACAAAGGCATATGTTTTACTTATCATAACGACATAGGAGATTAACGGTGAAAAGCATGTATAACATTTAATTTACAAACACTGTATATCCTAACCCAATTTTATTTAACTGTCATGTTATAGTATAAGAAATCAAATCTGAAAATGACAGGAAACTCATAGTGGGTCTTGGTGAAGAAGAGATTAAATCTCTTATATATATATAACAATATGCTGTAGAAAATTTCCAATCCAATTCTTTTAGTTGTATGTATGTAAGTCCTGAATGTTGTCTCTGTAGATCTAAGCCTCAGCAGCATTCCCCCATTATATGTTTATATATTTTTTAGAATAATTTCATAAAGGCGGAAGATATGAAGAAATGGTGTGTATTGGAATGGGAGATGCCACCTATTTATAGATTCACAGAGCCAAGCTCAGCCTTTAGATTCTAGAGTTTTAATCTGAACCATACATGTAGCGCTGAGTCAGCAACAAATATAGTCTGAAAAACGGTCCAAATTCACGGAATGAATCTGCCTAGATCGGTAGTAGGTCGACCCAGGCCGATTGTGGGTTGTCCCACAACAGTCAGGTTTCGTGGTCATTTTCCCATTCGTTTCGTTTTAATTAATTTGAATTATTTTTATATTATATATACACATAAGCTCCTTATATGTATACAAACTTCTAATGCCCATAACTTCTTTATACGTTATCTTTTTTACGCAAACTTAGGGTTTTTCTAAACCAGAATTTCGAGACGAATGCAACGGTAATGCCGGTTTCACTTAGTTTCTGAATATTTAATTAAGTTAAAACCCATTTTATTATCTTTAAAGTATGGTTATAGTGTATTAAATTTCGGGGTGTTACATCTTCTTACCCTCTAACTTCTTTCTTATAACTTTCTGGGTTTTCGATAGTTGGGTTTTGGCAAGTGAATGCAAGTAATGTATTAGTGTCGAAATTCGAGCGTCGAGTTCTCTAGGTCATTACAATTGGTATCGGAGCCGAAAGTTAAGTGATAACCTTGGTTGTGTCGTACAACTCAATGGAGATGGGTTAGTAATACCCTACATTGGGTTTGACTGTATACGTACACGTATGAGACAACGTACTTGTTAGTGTTATAAAATGTTTTAAATTATGTTTGTTTATCGGTTGAGTGGTATATGAATTCCAAATTGATTTGTGTTTAGCTGACGTTGTTGATAGGGATTTCTAAACACTTACACCAGACAAATCGATATACTATTGTTTTAAAGAGTTGGTAAATGAATTAATTTTACCAAAATTTTATATATGAAAGAACTTTTGAAACTTAATATATTTTTATTGATGATTAGTTTGATTTCAAATGATGATATTATATTATTATAATTTATTGTTAAGTCATGCTCACTTTTGAGCATTGACTAATATTTATTAATTGGTAGTGAACCCAACCAGCTTATTGGTATTAGCTACTTATTTGGATAAGAGAAATCTTATCACTCTTTTTGCATGGGTTGGGTAAGAATTTAACCTTAGTAAAGTGTTCAATATGTTATTAACCCAGGAGGAACCAATGTGAAGCAATTTTATATCTAACTAGAAGTATATAAGTGAAATTTATAAATGAGGTATATAAATAGGAAATGGATTTGAGTTGAAAGTGGAAGGGTCTGAATTTCCGGTGAGTTTTGAAAATGGTTTTCAAAAAAAAAAAATAGTATGATTATTTGAAGGTGTTTATGTTTACAAATGGATTTTAAAAAAATTCAAAAGCAAGATCTTATTCTGGTCCTTGGAAAATAATTCTGATGATGATCGCCATATCATCGGTGTTCATTTTTGAGTTTTTAAGTAAGATTTGCTACCAGCCTACCATTGATTGACTGTTGAATTAAAACGAAATTTTGTTTTAAATCCAATCTTTATGATTTCGAAATCCGAAGTTTGGGTCCAAAATTCTCAACCAAATTATAATATGAATGTATTTATATTATAAGTATTAGAGTTAATTTATTATGCATTTAACTTGATGTGATGTTTCATTGGTTTGTAATGAAATATTCGACGATTTTGGACAGTCAAAATTTTCAATTTAGATATGAAAATCTAGCTTAATTTAAATTAAAATATAAGAGAATGGTGTAACAGCCCGTATTTTATGTATCGAAAGATCGTAAAATATTTTTATTTCATTCTCTGAGGGTTGGATCATTCTCATCTTTTAATACGTTTCTTATGGGGATGTGAGACATGTCCATAATTTTTACCGATTTTGTTTGTGACCATTTTTCCCCTGTCAGCCTTGTACAGAGCATAACTTTTGACTTAGGTCAAATCAAAGGGTGAGACCTGTGCCATTGGAAAGGAATTTATGATTGCCTTTCCGTAGAGTGGTTACATTAAAGATTTGGCTCGACGATTTGGGAGAAATCGTTGTTTTAAGGTTTTACAGTTGGCTATTCAGGTTTTGTAGCCTTGGTGGAATCCTATAAATAGGGGGTGAGAGTGGAAGGAAAAGGTTTACTTTCCCATTCTCTCATTTGGAGGCATTGTCTCCTTCTTCCTCTAACACATTTCCACCATTAAAAATCCAAATCTAAGGAGGAAAATCATAGATCCATACCATTGGAGGCTAGATCTACATCATTTCAAGAAAGTATTCATCAAACCGAAGGGCTAGGAGCTATCTCTTCGCTGTCTGGAATTCTATTTCATCATTTTGCTTTGTTTTGGATAATTGGTGAGTGATTTACATCTCTTACATGATTGCAATGAAGTATATGAGTGTTTGTGCATGTTTCTCATCAAATTGGAATGTTTTACCATAGATTTACACCATTACAAGTTCATTTTCATATGCATCACCCTATGATCTAATCTTACAAGTTTTACTCATTAATTTCATGTCATTTTACATGTTTAAGTTAGTTAGATCTCTCATTTTGATCATAGGTTCATTTTAATGGTTTCTGGTGAAATGTACATCATTTTTATGGTAATCGTCATATTCATGTGGTTAGTAATGTTATGTTTATGATTGTGTTTGATGATTTTGGTTGAGTTGGTTTCATCGGATTCGTCGTTTGGCGAAGTTTTGATCGAAATCCAAGTAGAATTGAAGATGCGCAGAAAGTGGCTTGGGTCGGACTAATGGGGGTCGGGTCAGGCTCAAATTCCGTCGTGGAGGACAAGTCAAAGTTGGCTCGGGTCGGACTAAAGGGGGTCGGGTTAGACTAAAGGGGGTCGGGTCGGACCATTCTGGATTGGGTTAAAGTGAATCAGACCATTTTGGATCGGTCTAAAGTGGATTAGACCATTCTGGATCAGATTAAGGTGGGTCGGGTCGGATAAAAGGGGCTTGGGTCGGGCCTAAAGGGGGTCAGGCTATTCTAGACAGCCATTTCTGGTCAGCCATTTTTGCCATTTCTGATCAGCTATTTCTGGTTGGACACTTCCGGTGATGATGTGACTTCAAAGTGAGTTCAATTGGGAAGTTAGGAAGTGTTGAAATAATGATATGGATTGCTTTGAACCTTACAGAAATGCTGGTTGGTTCAACGATGGTGGTGGCTTCGACGAGAATCCAGAAGGGGATGTTCGAAGGGATGTGATATGTTCGTTGATCGGTGAAAAGCAACGAATAGGCAGACAAATCAAAGGACGTGAGTTGGTGGATAATAGTTGTTCGAGAAGGTCGCTTGAGCAGTAAATAGCCGTTAAGGTTGGACAACTAGATATATTGAAGGCCGAGAGAATATCGTTGTCGTAAGTTATAGCGGGCTCAAAGCAGGGGTACGATGGGGGCACCCAAAAGACCGATTGTACGTCGAGTACCTTGGGTATCGTTGAAAGGACTAGTTGTCAAGGTTGGATATATGGAGTTTATGCTAGAACTGGGGTTACCATTAGCCCTTGACATATGGCAAGGTTGGAAGTCATACGATTAACGGTGGTTTCAAAGCAGGATTGGCGGTGATAGCCAGAGTCAGTCATGGATGATTGGTTGTTCTGTTTGTACTATCTCAAATAGATTATCCAAAGTCGAGGGAGATGTTCTTTGAGTGCTTAACTAATATTGTTTTAGGACTCTGGGGAGAGTACTTGGGGAATGTTAAACTCGATTAGGGTTGTCTACGTGAGACCTAGGTAACCTGGATGCTATGAATGTTATCAATGGTTGTTCTGGTTCCTATGTATGAATTGTTATTTGAAACACCCCACCTCTGTTAAGGTCACTCACAAAGGGAATGCCTTAACTTTGGTGGAGCGCTATAGGTAAAAGATGCAGATAAATTACAAGACAGAAAAATAAAGCAACGGAAAGTAAAGTTATTTTATAAACAATGCGGTTTAGTCAAGCTTTTACAACAATTGTCTCAATCATACTTAAAAGTAATACATAGAACTTCTGTCTTGATTTAAAAACTTCCAAGTATAAAAGAAGCATAAAAATAATAATGATATTCCCCAATCAAGCATGAACCAGCCATAGCAGTGGAAGAAAGAGTCCAAAGCAATACATCGACTATCTTCGAGCTTGGAAAGAAAACTGAGCTAAGTGGTAACATTTCCTCCCTGTGAACCTGGGGGGGGGGGGGGGGGGACGGAAGAAAAGAGGCGAAACAAACTAGGTCAGACATAAGTCTTGTAAGTCCAGTGACTTTCAGCATGTAAATAGGCAAAAGCATCATGACATGAATAAACTGAATATAAGACAATACTGTGATAACAAGGATAACAAGATAACATAGATATGATAAGGCAAGATAAACTGAATGTGCTTCTACTCTTTCTCTGCTTCGTTACTACCTTGTTATTCTGATTTTTATATCTTTGCACCGCCTAGCTAGTGTCCCAACTAGTAATCTGTATAAAATGTTCATATGATAATATGGTCCCAATCCCCGCAATTGTGGTAGCCTTCAGGTGTACATCTATTGTGAGGATTCCACCTCAATCTGTCTAATTGCCATGAATATGTTAGATGTACCCTTACTACCCTATCGATCGGCTCCCTACATGTATTAATGTTCCATGTGTCTGTGTCAATCTGCCCTCTCTTGCGTGTAGCTACCCTGTGCTGGTCCCACCATAAGGTGTATCAATCCTTATGATAGCAACCCGACACGATTCAAGATGCACAGTGTATAACTACTGGTACCCAGTGTCTATTTTTTCCCTCTCCGGAGTACGTGCAAGCCCGTAATCCGTCGGAACCTACACTGACGTACCCCCTGCCGTTATTTTAACCGCTTATAATCAGCCCCGTAATCGTGCCCTACCCTGCCTAGTTCCAGGGTACCTTGATACATCTATGTGGATTACAGCTGAAATGGGTCCCCGTTACTAGGGTTTCTTACTGGTTAAGTTTGTGGGCCTATATACACGGATATTACCCACCAACCCATTATGTACTTAACCCTCCCACTGATTCAAGCATGTTTATTTAATGGTTAAGTTTGTGGGCCTATATATACTAATATTACTCACCAACCCGATATGTATTTAACCCTCCCACTGATTCAAACATGTTTACTTAATGGTTAAGTTTGTGGGCCTATATTTACTAATATTACCCGCCAACCCGATATGTACTTGACCACCCCATACATTATGTCATATTGGTTAAGTGTTGTCCATTCATGTTAACTTAACCCACCTACTCATCATGTCATGTTGGTTAAGTGTTTCCTATTAAATTAACCCCGTTCATTCATCATGTTATATTTGTTAAGTATTTCCCATTAACTTAACCCCATTCGTTCATCAAGTTACAATGGTTAAGTATTTCTTATTAACTTAACCCCATGCGTTCATCATGCTGTATTGGTTAAGTGTCATCAATCAATTCAAGTTAACTTAACCCACCCACTTGTCGTGTTACATTGGATAAGTGTTGCCTTCTTGTGTTAACTTAACTGTTCCACGCATCCTGTTATATTGGTTAAGTGTTGCTCTCTTGTTTTAACTTAACCCTACCCATTCATCATATCATATTGGTTAAGTGTTTCTTATTAACTTAACCCTACTCATTCATCATGTCATATTGGTTAAGTGTTTCTTATTAACTTAACCTTTCTCATTCATCACATCATATTGGTTAACTTAACCCTGCTCACTTGTCTAATTATCATGTTTTAACGGTTAAGTGTTCTAAATTTTACTTAACCTTACCATTCTTAGCATGTCTATTTATTGGCATTAATTTATTAATGCCTCAACCTCTCACATTAGAACTGTTGTTTGCGGTTGCTAGATGTGCTGGGCGGTTCCGGGCAGACTTCTACCGCAAACTCATTTTAACCTCGGGTTCTGGACTAAATGCGCTAACCTCTCACAATAGATCTGTGTTGTTGCGGTTAGTGGATGTGCCGGACGGTTCGGGGCAGTTTTACACCGCAACTCAATCTAACCTCGGGTTAGGCATGTTTAACTTTTAGCATATTTACCATACATGACCGAGTCTAGATTTTTTTTTAATATGCTAATCATCCCAAATTCACTAAACTAGTCATTTTCCAATTCTCAAGTTATACCTCAACAAAGCTAATTTCAAGTTATGCCCCACAAATTCACTTTCAACAGATTTCAGCATATTAGTTTAACAAATTAAACCTCACTTAAAGTTCCATTAACATATCTCGCCTAATAATAAATTAAGCCTATAAACTTACATGTTCAAAATCATGGTCATAATTCACAATACAACACATGCCCTAAGGTTTAGTCATATTGCACCGTACAAAATATTCTCCAAAAATCCCCAACCACGATTCATAGTATAAACTATGCCAAATTATAGCCTTTAATTACAGCGCATGCCAATTTACCCAAAATCCCAATTTAGTCATGTTCACATTTAACAGTTATCCCTATCTTACTATAGGTTTTCATGCATAATCTCCTTCTTCCAGGTCATAAACTATTATATATAATATGCCCCAATTTTTAGGTCTTAAACCATGACATGTACTATGCCTTACATGTTTCCAGTTCAGTTTACGCCCCAAAACCCAAGTCATATGTCCAGTATACTTTATGCCTGAAATCTCAAGTCATATGTTCAATACACTTTAGGTTTTAAATACAACATGTGTATGTCCTCACATCGATTACAAATCCGTTATGCCCAATTACATATAATTCAATACTTTTCCAAATTTTAGCGCTGGTCATGTCCAAATCATATATTATGCCCAATTTTAGCGCTGGTCAAGTCCAAATCATATATTATGCCCAATTTTTCCCAACGTACGTTCATCTCTTATGAGATTTGGCTCAGGCCCGCAGTAGCCTGGCTATAAAAACAAAAAGGGAAGGAGGAAAGAAGAGACAAAGAATGGACATAATAATATCAATGAGATAGATCTAATGGATATAGAAAGACAGATAGAAATAGGCATAATCTCAGATTCTGATTTATTACAATGTCAGAATCACAATCTAAATTTTTCTTCTGAAAGTAATATGAACTTACAAATTACAGAACGGTCTTGAATTCTGGGATCTGATTTCTGAATTTGATTAGCTATTCCTTTGATGTAGACTTTGATTGTTAACTTGAAAAACTCTAATTTGATTGATTAAGGTGGAAGCTAGGTCACTTCAGGTTTTAGCAGCATATAAACGCTTATGAATTCGTATGGAGAAAACAATAGGTTTAGGGGTCTTTTTATAGGTGTATAGGGAGATTTAGAGCCTTCAGATCAGTTTAGAAGTCATCAGAATCGTCCAGAGCAGAATACCATGTCACACAGCAAATCATAAAGCGACACATGGCAAAACACGTCATCGGCCAGATCTGGGCCAAAAGGGGTCGACTCCTCTATAGGGGGGTCGACACCTATGTCGACACCCCTATAGGGGGGTCGACACCTATGTCGACACCCCTATAGGGGGGTCGACACCTATGTCGACTCCCCCTGGGGAGGGTCGACACCTCTGAGCGGGAATTTTCCCGCCCAGCCTGCTTTGACCCAAATTCAAGATTTGAACCCTGTTTTGACTTCTGGAATTATTTTATATGTATATATATACTTCCTTATGCGTATACAAACTTCTAAGGCTTATAACTTCATCATTGGTTTACGCGAACTCGGACTCTACCCCAAGCAAAATTCCGAGACGAACGCAATGGCGTAACCTGTTTCCCTTAATTCCCACTTTTAAAATTAAGTATTCTTTAATTTGTTAATTTAATATTCACAGGAAATACGGGGTGTTACATTCTCCCCTCCTTTAAAGGATTTCGTCCCCGAAATCTCCAAGTCAAGGAGAGTGTATCCTAACATCCAACATCCATCTACTCAACCATTCAATCATAGGCGTCCATTGTCCTTAAAAGATTTCAAATGCTTTTCATGAACATATGCATAGTGTGTGTATATGTCCTTATCTAATGCAAAATCAGGCGGTCTACTGATTCAGTTGACCTCCTTAATGCGAATTATGTCAGTGCCATGAGTCCATCATGTATGCAATTATTCCTAATCGTACTTTATAACTTCTACATGAGTGCACAATCATTCATACAAATGCAACATCCATATGATAACACATCAAGTTTCATTTCATATATATAAAAGTTCACTCATGCATATGCAATTTGAAAGTGACTGAGCCAATCTAGTGCCTAATGTGTGTATATGCATCCATGAGCAACCACTGGCAAAAACTTACATCCACTTGCATCCACCAAACATAACATGTCTCAAACACATGTTTACATCCATTGGATTCTACCTAAGGATCGAGGATAAGATCGAGAGGATATACTTAAAAGATAAAGAATAGCAAATAAACTCTACAGAAAAAGAGAGATCAAGGATATACCCTCAAAAAGGGTGATGCACATATCTAGTCTTCAGTCTTCTAGGTCGCATCTTCTTGAGCTTCATTCCATATTGGTCTGATTGTCTTAACTTCACGATTTGTGTAGCTTCTTAATTTCTATTTCCAGAATATGCGTTGGAACTCATTTCACTGTTGCCTCTCGTTCCACCTTTTCTTCTTATAGTATACTTGGCACTACAACCTCTGCCGTGTCATGCTAACATTCCCGGAGCTATCTCTTGAAAATAAACAGATGCTAACCATGTTACAAAGTGTATTTACTAAGATGATTATAATCTTCTCCGTTAATCTTGTAAGTGGGGCTAATACCTTCGCAAAGTCCTTAACTAATTTCCTATATTAGCCCGCTAGTCCAAGAAAGCTTATTACTTCTGTTGCATTCCTTGGGACCTTCCAGTCTTGCACCGTAGCTACTTTTGCGGGATCTACTGCTATCCCTCCTTTGGGTGCCACATGTCCTAGAAACCTTACTTCTTCTCTCCAAAAATGACATTTTTGGAGAACTTCGCCTTAAGTTGATGCGCTTGGAGGGTATCCGAGACTTCCCTTACATGCAAAGCATGTTCTTTCTCATTCCAAAATATCATCTATGCACAAGCGAAGTGAACCATCCGACTGGAGCACCCCATTCAGAAATACTTCGCCTTATGAACCCTTTTTCAAGTAACTCTTTTACTTGTTTATTGAACCCTTCCTTTCCCTTGGATTCATGTGTCGTACAGGTAATGCAACTGGCTTGGCATTGTCAACTAGATATATGCGGAAGTCTACCTCGCTTTTTAGGGGACAAACCCTTAACCTAATCAGAAATATCTGCGTACTCATGGACTACTCCAACGGATCGCAAATTGTCGATAGATGCATCAAGTGATTCTAGGTAGCTAAGACAAACTGATCCCTTAGGATCGCAAGAAATCCCAAGGGTATTCCCGAGGCAAGTCGAAAGTCTAACTACCCTCCTTTCACAATTACTAGCTAACCAATCCATGCCTAGAATCAACCCATAGCCCATGAAACCAGAAAACATAAGCATTACACTTAAACTCAATACTTAATATAGCTATTCTCAAATCCTTACAAACCAAAGATAAACGAACCGAACCACCAATCGGATTTGAGACAATAATGGGATCTTTTATTATACAAGTACTAAGGTGCAGAGACTCAACTATGGAAGCAGATATAAACGAATGTGAAGCGTGAAAATCAAAAAGAGTACTAACAGGATGATCAAAAAGAAAAACTAGACTTTACTATCTCTCTCTCAGGTGCACTGGCGGTGAAAGCATACACTTGCCTTCTTGAAAATCCTATCCTTTGTCCTTGTCCTTGTCCTCCGGGCAATCCTTGATAAGATGCCCTGCCCCACCATTCTGAAAATAACCACTTGTCTTTTTCTTCCTACAATTAAATGACTTGCTATACCGTAGAAATGTTACTTCCTCTTGTTGCATGATCTATTATTTCTTCTGCCTTTCTTATATTCCATTCCCATGTTTGTGATTCTTCCCTTTTGGCCTCTTTCTCTTTACCTCCATTGTGAACCATGTTGACAAGTCTCTCGAAGATTGCCTCCATCGCACGGAAAACCCTACAAAGCTTGGAAGAGAATTAGCCGCAGGTGAAACTACTGCGACTATAGATGGAGGTTGGGCAATTCTTCGCCCTTTGACAGGTGTCGTAGTCTCATCAAGCCTACGGAACCATGTTGCAATGAGGTTACCTCCCAGAAAGCCAGGAGCCCCGGAGACTCAGAAAAGAAGGAAACTAGGATTCAAACAGAGGATCAAAAGATAGTGCATATGGCTTTGGGGAATATGCCTTTAAAACAAAACTTTTCTTTTGAAAATGCTTCTTTTAAAACCGTTTTGAAAATAATTTTTCAAATCTTTTATCTGATCCGGTAACCTTCAACTCTGATACAAAGTGAAACACCCCACCTCCATTAAGGTCACTCACAAAGGGAATGCCTTAACTTTGGTGGAGCGCTATAGGTAAAAGATGCAGATAAATTAAAAGACAGACAAATAAAGCAGCGGAAAATAAAGTCATTTTATAAACAATGTGGTTCAGTCAAGCTTTTACAATAATTGTCTCAATCATACTTAAAAGTAATACATAGAACTTCTTTCTTGATTTAAAAACTTCCAAGTATAAAAAAGCATAAAAATAACAATGATATTCCCCAATAAAGCATGAACCAGCCATAGCAGTGGAAGAGAGAGTTCAAAGCAATACATCGACTATCTTCGAGCTTGGAAAGAAAACTGAGCTAAGTGGTAACATTTCCTCCCTGTGAACCTTGGGGGGGGGGGGGACGGAAGAAAAGAGGCGAAACAAACTAGGTTAGACATAAGTATGGTAAGTCCAGTGACTTTCAGCATGTAAATAGGCTAAAGCATCGTGACATGAATAAACTGAATATAAGAGAATACTGTGATAACAAGGATAACAAGATAACATAGATATGATAAGGCAAGATAAACTGAATGCGCTTCTACTTATTCTCTGCTTCGCTACTACCTTGTTATTCTGATTTTTATATCTCTGCACCGCCTAGCTAGTGTCCCAACTAGTAATCTGTATAAAATGTTCATATGATAATATGGTCCCAATCCCCGCAATTGTGGTAGCCTTCAAGTGTACATCTACTGTGAGGATTCCACCTCAATCTTCCTAATTGCCATGAATATGTTAGATGTAACGTTACTACCCTATCGATCGGCTCCCTACTTGTATTAATGTTCCATGTGTCTGTGTCAATCGGCCCTCTCCTGCATGTAGATAGCCTGTGCTGGTCCCACCATAAGGTGTATCAATCCTTATGACAGCAACCCGACACGATTCAAGATGCACACTGTATAACTACTGGTACCCAGTGCCTGCTTTTTCCCACTTCGGAGTACGTGCACGCCCGTAATCCGTCGGAACCTACACTGACGTACCCCCTGCCATTATTTTGACCGCTTATAATCAGCCCAGTAATCGTGCCCCACCCTGCCTGGTTCCAGGGTACCTTGATACATCTATGTGGGTTACTGCTGAAATGGGTCCCCGTTACTAGGGTTTCTTACTGGTTAAGTTTGTGGGCCTATATACACGTATATTACCCACCAACCCGTTATGTACTTAACCCTCCCACTGATTCAAGCATGTTTATTTAATGGTTAAGTTTGTAGGCCTATATATACTAATATAACCCACCAACCCGATATGTACCTAACCCTCCCACTGATTCAAACATGTTTACTTAATGGTTAAGTTTGTGGGCCTATATTTACTAATATTACCCACCAACCCGATATGTACTTAACCTCCCATACATTATGTCATATTGGTTAAGTGTTGTCCATTCATGTTAACTTAACCCACCTACTCATCATGTCATGTTGGTTAAGTGTTTCCTATTAACTTAACCCCGTTCATTCATCATGTTATAATGGTTAAGTATTTCCCATTAACTTAACCCCATTCGTTCATCAAGTTACACTGGTTAAGTATTTCTTATTAACTTAACCCCACGCGTTCATAATGTTGCATTGGTTAAGTGTCATTAATCAATTTAAGTTAACTTAACCCACCCACTTGTCGTGTTACATTGGCTAAGTGTTGCCTTCTTGCATTAACTTAACCCTTCCACGCATCATGTTATATTGGTTAAGTGTTGCTCTCTTGTTTTAACTTAACCCTACCCATTCATCATATCATATTGGTTAAGTGTTTCTTATTAACTTAATCCTACTCATTCATCATGTCATATTGGTTAAGTGTTTCTTATTAACTTAACCCTTCTCATTCATCACGTCATATTGGTTAACTTAACCCTGCTCACTTGTCTAATTAACATGTTATAACAGTTAAGTGTTCTAAATTTTACTTAACCTTACCATTCTTAGCATGTCTTTTTATTGGCATTAATTTATTAATGCCCCAACCTCTCACATTAGAACTGTTGTTTGCGGTTGTTGGATGTGCCGGGCAGTTCCGGGCAGACTTCTACCACAAACTCATTCTAACCTCGGGTTCTAGGCTAAATGCGCTAACCTCTCACATTAGGTATGTGTTGTTGCGGTTACTGGATGTGCCGGGCGGTTCCGGCAGTTTTACACCGCAACTCAATCTAACCTCGGGTTAGGCATGTTTATCTTTTAGCATATTTACTATACATGTCCGAGTCTAGATTTTTTTACATGCTAATCATCCCAAATTCACTAAACTAGTCATGTTCCAATTCTCAAGTTATACCTCAACAAAGCTAATTTCAAGTTATGCCCCACAAATTCACTTTCAACAGATTTCAGCATATTAGTTTAACAAATTAAACCTCACTTAAAGTTCCATTAACATATCTCGCCTAATCATAAATTAAGCCTATAAACTTACATGCTCAAAATCATGGTCATATTTCACAATACAACACATGCCCTAAGGTTTAGTCATATTGCACCGTACAAAATATTCTCCAAAAATCCCCAATCATGATTCATAGTATAAACCATGCCAAATTATAGCCTTTAATTACAGTGCATGCCAATTTACCCAAAATCCCAATTTAGGCGTGTTCACATTTAACAGTTATCCCTATCTTACTATAGATTTTCATGCATAATCTCCTTCTTCCTAGTCATAAACTATTATATATAATATGCCCCAATATTTAGGTCTTAAACCACGACATGTACCATGCCTTACATGTTTCCAGTTCAATTTACGCCCCAAAACCCAAGTCATATGTCCGGTATACTTTATGCCTCAAATCTCAAGTCATATGTTCGATACACTTTAGGTTTTAAATACAACATGTGTTATGTCCTCACATTAGTTACAAATCCGTTATGCCCAGTTATACATAATTTAATACTTTTCCAAATTTTAGCACTGGTCATGTCCAAATCATATATTATGCCCAATTTTAGCGCTGGTCAAGTCCAAATCATATATTATGCCCAATTTTTTCCAACGTACGTTCATCTCTTATGAGATTTGGCTTAGGCTCGCAGTAGCCTGGCTATAAAAAAAAGGGAAGGAGGAAAGAAGAGACAAAGAATGGACATAATAATATCAATGAGATAGATCCAATGGATATAGAAAGACAGATAGAAATAGGCATAATCTAAGATTCAGTTTTTTTACAATGTCAGAATCACAATTTAAAATTTTCTTCTAAAAGTAACATGAACTTACAAATTACAGAACGGTCTTGAATTATGGGATCTGATTTCTGAATTTGATTAGCTATTCCTTTGATGTAGACTTTGATTGTTAACTTGAAAATCTCTAATTTGATCGATTAAGGTGGAAGCTAGGTCACGTCAGGTTTTAGCGACATATAAACGCTTATGAATTCATGTGGAGAAAACAATAGGTTTAGGGGTCTTTTTATATGTGAATAGGGAGATTTAGAGCCTTCAGATCAGTCTAGAAGTCATTAGAATCATCCAGAGCAGAATACCACATGACACAGCAAATCAGAAAGCGACATGTGGCAAAGCACGTCATCGGCCAGATCTGGGCCAAAAGGGGTCAACACCTATGTCGACACCCCTATAAGGGGGTCGTCACCTATGTCGACTCCCCCTGGGGGGGGTCGACACCTCTGAAGCGGGAGTTTTCCCGCCCAGCCTGCTTTGACTCAAAATCGAGTTTTGAACCCTTTTTTGACTTCTGGAATTATTTTTTATATATATATATACACTTCTTCGGGCGTACACAAACTTCTAAGGCTTATAACTTCTTCATACGGTGTCCGATTTACGCAAACTCGGACTCTATCCCAAGCAGAATTCCGAGACGAACGCAATGGCTTAACCCGTTTCCCTTAGTTCCCACTTTTAAAATTAAGTATTCTTTAATTTTTTAATTTAATATTCATAGGAAATACGGGGTGTTACATTATTCCTTTAGTTGAATAGATTGTAAAGGATATCACTGTCCGATGTGGGGAAGATAAGGTTGAGTTCTTCTTTGGTGTCGTGGGTAGATTAATATGTTTATCTATCCCTTCTCATATACTTTATTGTTGAAGTTCGTTAGCTGTTTTATCGCTCACTAAGACTGTTGTCTGACTCAAGGTTTTATGTTTCCTCTTATTATCTTGGGATGTTCATCCGGTTGTGGATGGGCAGACTAAGTAACAGGTAATGCTTTAGTGAGGACGACGATGTTGATCGATGGCGTGCAGGAGTCTCACGTACCAGTTTTACTACTATCTAATAATTGGATTTCCGCTGTTTGCTTTTCTGAGTGATGTAGTGAGGCAACTTTGTATAAACACTATTTCCAAGTTTGTGGATATTACTTTCTGGTTGTATGAAATTCTTGTGTTTCTGCTTCACTATTACTACCTGTTATATATGTTCTATTATATTTTATCCTTGCGTTGTGAGTTTACGACAGGTTCCGCTTGTGTTTACCTACTTTGATGATCGTCCATGACTGCTTGGCACACCCTTCAGCGCATTATTCCTCTTGTATAGTGCGGGGGTTATGGCAGTCGTCACATTTGGTATCGGAGCTCAGGTTTACGATTTTTAGTCAAAGTTCTAAGACGTAATCACGTATAAGAGACGTACTTGTAGATTTTAGTTGGATGCTTACTATATATATTAGCATATATAGTAGTAGCGGTTGTTTTCCTTTAGCCTTTTGAAGGTGGCTAATTATTCTAAATTGCAGATTTAGAATGAGTAGACGAGAAACAAGACACGCTGCTAGGGGAAGCCAATACTGGAGGGGAAATGTGGTGAAAATAATTACCCGGCCATGTTTGAAGCCATGGCAGAAGTAATTATGCGAAGGGTACCCGCTCCCGTGGCGGCAACGGTAGACGTTGGTGTGCGAGTTCCTCGAGTAGTAGATTTTGCAAAGCTATGCAAGGAATTTGCATCTCTAGGGGAAAACCCATTCAAGGGAACTGAACCAACTGAAGAGGTTCAGAGGTGGATGGATTCATGTGTCCGAATCTTTGGAGACTTGGGTATTGAGGATGCAATAAAGAGAAAGCTTGCATCAAGGCAACTGCAAGGAAGGGCCATGGAATGGTGGAATTCTGTTACACTCGAGACTCCAGAGGAAGAAATTTCATGGGAGTTGTTCCAAGCTAAGTTTGAAGCAAAGTTTATCTCCACAGCTCTGAAATCTACTCTATTCAAGAAGTTCGTAGAGCTGAAACAGAATGGTAGTTCTGTGCTTGACTATATTTCTGACTTTGAAGCCTTGTCTAGATATGCTCGTTCATACGTTGATACACCATATCAGAAGAACGAAAAATTTGTTTTGGGTTTGGATGCTTATATCGGGAAACCGCTAGTGGATCATCTTGGTGATTCATTTGAGAAGATTGTGGAAAAAGCTATTCGTCATGAGAGCTTGTTTCCTAAGGAAGAAAATGTTGTCGCTGCCACCAAAGAGGCTCAGAAACCACAGCAGGGTGGTAATAATAAGAAGAGGAACAACAACAGCAAAAGGGAAAAGATGGCCAAAAGAAGCCGAAGAGTGAGGTGGTTTGCTTTAACTGCTAGCAGAAAGGTCATTTTGGTAATGAGTGCAAGAGTCCCAAAGCCGAGAAGAAGTGCTTCAAATGTGGGAAGCCTGGGCATGAGAAGAAAGATTGTCCAGAATCAGCTAAGGGCAAGCAGGTTGTGAGGGCAATGCTTTGGATGTTGTGCCAACTTCTTCAAGAGCTCCTACTGCAGAGGAGAAGGGAAAGGGTGTTGTGGTGCAAGGTACGCTTTCTGTTAATGGTGCTTTAGTTCGTGTGCTTTTCGATACTAGAGCATCACATTCTTTCATTTGCAATGAGCTTATGTGTCTCTTGGGTTTGGAACCTGAGATTTGTGATCGACCCTTCGTAGTGACTAATCCAATTGGGGGTTCATCAAATCTTTGCATGATATGTCATGGTCTAGTGTTGTCAAGTCATGGTTGCTCTTTTGTGTGTGATTGCTTTGTTCTTAACTTTGCTGGGTTTGGGATCATCTTGGGCATGGATTGGCTCAAGAGGTATGCGGCCAGGGTGAATTGCGAGAAGCTAGAGGTGAGGGTCGGGGATGTGGAAGGGAGAAAGGTGTTGATTAGATGTAAGCGCGAAGATGGGGTCTTCGTGAGTTATCTATATTCGCTTGGGATTCCAGAAGAAGACCTGTCATCAGTGCTGATCGCTAATGAGTATGTAGATGTCTTTGACGAGGTCAAAGGGTTGTCGATGCATCGTGAGATCGAGTTTAGGATCGATTTGGTCGAAGGTGCTAGACCAATCGTTATGCCCCTTAGGCGGATGGCCCCTAGGGAATAGCGAGAGTTAGAGGTGCAAGTTCGTAACCTTTTGGGAAAAGGGTTCATTCGGAGGAGTGTTTCCGAGTGGGGTGCACCAGTCGTATTTGCAACCAAGGCAGATGGCTCATTAAGATTGTGTGTAGACTATCGTGAGCTAAACAAGGTGACTAAAAAGAACAAGTATCTGTTGCCAAGGATAGATGACTTGTTCGATCAGCTTCACGAAGCCAAAGTGTTTTCTCAGATGGATTTGGCAACGGGATTTCACCAGTTGAGGGTGGCTAAGGATAGTGTGCCAAAGACTGTTTTTAGGACACCATCTGGTTTCTTTGAGTGGTTGGTGATGCCGTTCGGATTGACTAACGTACCAGCGTATTTCGTGGATCTTATGAATAGGGTGTTCAGAGATCAGTTGAACAAGTTCGTGCTTGTGTTCGTGGATGATATTCTGGTTTACTCCAGGAATGAGGAAGAGCACAAGACGCACTTAAGAGTTGTGTTAGAAATCTTGCGAAAGCATCAACTGAGAGCTAAATTTTCCAAGTGTCACTTCTAGAAGAGTGAAGTGAGATTCTTAGGCCATGTAGTTTCTCGAAATGGGATAGCGGTTGACCCTGCTAAAGTAGCGGCAATCCAGGACTGGGATAGACCTAAGAATGCGATAGATGTTCGAAGTTTCCTTGGGTTGGCCGGTTATTACCAACGGTTTATCAAGGATTTCTCCAAGGTAGCTGCAGCATTGATAGGATTGAAAAAGAAAAACCAAGTGTTCACATGGGATGCAAAGTGTGAACAAGCGTTTGAAATACTGAAGGGGAGATTGACAAGTGCACCTGTGTTGATCATTCCAAGTGGGAATGAAGAGATGGTGGTATATACCAATGCATGTGGTACTGGGTTTGGAGCAGTACTAATGTAGAGGGATAAGGTTGTGGTCTACGCGAGTCGACAGCTAAAGCCGCATGAGAAGAATTACCTAACTCATGATTTGGAGTTGGCAGCAATTGTATTTTCTCTGAAGATGTGGATACATTACCTGTTGGGAGTTCGATTCGAGTTGTTTACGGATCACAAGACGTTGAAGTATCTTTTCTCCCAAAAGGATTTGAATCTTCGGCAACAAAGATGGTTAGAGTTTCTGGCGTCATATGATTTTGGCATAGCCTATACTCCAGGCAAGGGTAACGTAGTTGCAGATGCATTAAGTCGAAGAAACGCAAGTTTGGGAGCGATGTTTTCGGAATGTAAGAGCCTCGAGTACTTGGCAAGGTTCGATTTCAGGACAAGGTGTGAGTTGGAACCTGAAATATTGGCAAGCTTGTCGATAAAACCTACTCTTATCGAAAGGATTGACGAGATCCAAAAGAAAGATGCGAAGCTTGTCGAGTTCGTTTAGAAACTGGAACTAGAAGATAAAGAGTTCGAGGTCGATCGAGAAGGTTGGCTTTGAAAGCAAGGGCGATTATTTGTTCATGATATCGATGGATTGAGGGATGAGGTTATGAGAGAATGTCATCACTCGAAGTTGACAATTTATCCCGGTGGCAATAAGATGTATCAGGACATGAAGAGATTCTAATGCTGGGAAGGGATGAAGAGAGATATTGGAAAGTTCATTTCCAAGTGTATGAACTGTCACTTGGTGAAAGCTAAACAGAAGAAGCCGAGTGGTTTGGTTCAGCCATTGGAAGTTCCTACATGGAAGTAGGAGCAAGAATCGATGGATTTTTTTGATGGACTACCTAGAACCAGGGTAGGAAACGAGGGGATTTGGGTCATCGTGGATCGTTTGACCAAAGTGCGAGATTCATTCCTGTCAAGTCAACTAGGACAGTATCGAAATTGGCTGAACTTTATGTGAAATGGATAGTTCGATTCCATGGTGTCCCAAAGAGTATAGTGAGTGACCGAGATCCATTATTCACGAGTGCATTTTGGAAAAGTCTACAAGAAGCTTTGGGAACCGAGTCATGCTTGAGTACGGCATATCATCCCCAAACTGATGGTCAGACTGAGAGAGTCAATCGAGTTTTGGAAGATCTCTTGAGGGCTTGTGTGTTAGACTTCGGAGGATCATGGGAAGACCATCTACATCTAGTTGAGTTTGCGTATAATAATAGCTACCAGTCTAGCATTGTGATGGCACCATACGAAGCATTGTATGGAAGGCCGTGCAATTCTCCAGTATGTTGGTTAGAAATTGGAGATAAGTTAGTTCTTGGGCCTGAGATGATTAGAGAAACCTCGGATTGTATCGAGATAGTTCGGCAACGAATGAAGGCAGCCCAGGACTGTCAGAAGAGTTACGCCGACAAGCGTCGTAAGGACTTTGAGTTCGACGTGGGCGATATGGTTTTCGTGAAAGCTTCGTCGTTGAAGCACATGGTTAGATTTGGTAAGAAAGGAAAGTTAGCTCCAAGGTTTGTTGGACCATTTCCGATAGTCCAGCGAATTGGAAAGCTCGCGTATAAATTGGAGTTACCCGAGAAGATGTCGAGTGTGCATAATGTGTTCCATGTGTCGTTTCTACGGATGTTCGTGCATGATTCGAATGTGGTAGTATATCCAGAGCAGTACGAAGACTTAGAAGTAGAGACCATAGTTTCGAGACCTCGTAAGCCACTTCGTGTTGTGGGGAATGACACGAAACAGCTTAGGAGGAAGATGGTTAAGCTAGTCAAGGTACAATGGAGTGAGGATGGAGAGGATTGTATGTGGGAGACGGAAAAGAGTATGAGAGCGACTCATCCAGAACTCTTCGTCAGTAGGACCCTTTGATATTGTATTTTCGTTATATCGTTGTATCTTGTTGTTGAATGTTAGAATTCCACGTGCTAGGATGAGGCTATGGATGCATGGCTTGATGGTTGCTAGCTTGGATGATAGAATTGGCTTTTCATGGATGATAGGCATGCGGAATCATTGTGATTACTTGTGTTTGTTTGGAATTTCGAGGACGAAATTCTTAAGGGAGGGGGGGAGAATGTAACAGCCCGCATTTTATGTATCGAAAGATGATAAAATATTTTTATTTCATTCTCTGAGGGTTGGATCATTCTCATCTTTTAATATGTTGCTTATGGGGATGTGAGACATGTCCATAGTTTTACCGATTTTGTTTGTGACAATTTTGCCCCCGTCAGCCTTGTATAGGGCATGACTTTTGACTCAGGTTGAATCAGAGGGTGAGACCTATGCCATTGGAAAGGAATTGATGATTGTCTTTTCGTAGAGTGGTTACATTAAAGATTTGGCTCAGCGGTTTGGGAGAAATCGTCGTTTTAAGGTTTTACAGTTGGTTATTCAGGTTTTGGAGCCTTGGTGGAATCCTATAAATAGGGGGTGAGAGTGGAGGGAAAAGGTTTACTTTCCCATTCTCTCATTTGGAGGCATTGATCTCCTTCTTCCTCTAACACATTTTCACCATTAAAAATCCAAATCTAAGGAGGGAAATCATAGATCTATACCATTGGAGGCTAGATCTACATCATTTCAATAAAAGATTCATCAAATCGAAGGGCTAGGAGCTATCTCTTCGCTGTCCGGAATTCTATTTCATCATTTTGCTTTGTTTTGGATAATTGGTGAGTGATTTACATCTCTTACATGAATGCAATGAAGTACATGAGTGTTTATGCATGTTTCTCATCAAATTGGAATGTTTTACCATAGATTTACACCATTACAAGTTCATTTTCATATGCATCACCCTATGGTCTAATCTAACAAGTCTTACTTGTTAATTTTATGTCATTTTACATGTTTAAGTTAGTTAGATCTCTCATTTTGATCATAGGTTCATTTTAATGGTTTTTGGTGAGATTTACATCATTTTTATGGTAATCGTCATATTCATGTGATTAGTAATGTTATGATATGTTTATGATTATGTTTGATGATTTTGGTTGAGTTGGTTTCATCGGATTCGTCGTTTGGCGAAGTTTTGATCGAAATCGGAGTAGAATTGAAGATGCGCAGAAAGTGGCTCGGGTCGGACTAAAGGGGGTCAGGTCGGGCTCAAGCTCTGTCGTGGAGGACAGGTCAAAGTTGGCTCGGGTCGGACTAAAGGGGGTCGGGTCGGACCATTCTGGATTTGGTTAAAGTGAATCAGACCATTTTGGATCGGGTTAAAGTGGATTGGACCATTCTGGATCAGATTAAGGTGGGTCGGGTCGGACAAAAGGGGGTCGGGTCAGGCCTAAAGGGGGTTGGGTCGGACCAAAGGGGGTCGGGCTATTCTGGACAGCCATTTCTGGTCAGCCATTTTTGCCATTTCTGGTCAGCTATTTCTGGTTGGACACTTCCGGTGATGATGTGAGTTCAATTGGGAAGTTAGGAAGTGTTGAAATAATGCTATGGATTGCTTTGAACCTTACAGAGATGTTGGTTGGTTCAACAATAGTGGTGGCTTCAACGAGAATCCAGAAGGGGATGTTCGAAGGGATGTGATATGTTCGTTGATCAGTGAAAAGCAACGAATAGGCAGATAACTCAAAGGTCATGAGTTGGTGGATAATGGTTGCTTGAGAAGGTCGCTTGAGCAGTAAATAGCTGTCAAGGTTAGATGACTAGAGATATTGAAGGCCGAGAGATTATTGTTGTCGTAAGTTCTAGCGGGCTCAAAGCAGGGGTACGATGGAGGCACCCAAAAGACCGATTGTAGGTCGAGTACCTTGGGTATTGTTGAAAGGCCTAGTCGTCAAGGTTGGACATTGTCAAGGTTAGACATATGGAGTTTATGCTAGAACTGGGGTTACCATTAGCCCTTGACATATGGCAAGGGCGACCACCATACGATTAACGGTGGTTTCAAAGCAGGATTGGCGGTGATAGCCAGAGTCAGTCAGGGATGATTGGTTGTTCTGTTTGTACTATCTCATATAGATTATCCAAAGTCGAGGGAGATGTTCTTTGAGTGCTTAACTAATATTGGTTTAGGCCTCTGGGGAGAGTACTTGGGGAATGTTAAACTCGATTAGGGTTGTCTACATGAGACCTAGGTAATCTGGATGCTATGAATGTTATCAATGGTTGTTCTGGTTTCCATGCATGAATTATTATTCCTTTGGTTGAATAGATTGTAAAGGCTATCACTGTCCGATGTGGGGAAGATAAGGTTGAGTTCTTCTCGGGTGTCGTGGGTAGATTAGTATGTTTATCTATCCCTTCTCGTATACTTTATTGTTGAAGTTCGTTGGTTGTTTTATCGCTCATTAAGACTGTTGTCTAACTCAAGGTTTTATGTTTCCTCTTATTACCTTGGGTTGTTAGGATGTGCAGACTAAGTAACAGGTGACAGGTAATGCTTTAGTGAGGACGACGATGCTGATCGATGGCATGTAGGAGGCTCACGTACCAGTTTTACTACTATCTAATAATTGGATTTCTGCTGTTTGCTTTTCTGGGTGATGTAGTGAGGCAACTTTGTATAAACACTATTTCCAAGTTTGTGGATATTACTTTCTGGTTGTATGAAAGTCTTGTGTTTCTGCTTCACTATTACTACCTGTTGTATATGTTCTATTATATTTTATCCTTGCGCTGTGAGTTTACGACAGGTTCCGCTTGTGTTTACCTACTCTGATGATTGTCCATGACTGCTTGGCACACCCTTAAGCGCATTATTCCTCTTGTATAGTGCGGGGGTTATGGGCGGTCGTCACAAATGGATTTGAAATTTATTAATTAAACGAAGTTTGAACGTATTAATTTAATTTAATTAAAACGATCTTGCCGCGTCATGGTAGTTAATAATTTTACGATTTGAACTTCAATTTGTTTTAAGGATATATATATATATATATGTTACAAAGAATCTATCCATTCTCCAACGGCTCACAAAAACAGAGTATGTATAAATGGCTACATAATATGTGCACAAACATAAGCAAGATCAAACAAAAAACAAACAGCAGATACAAAAAATAGATACAATCAGGCCCAATACAAATAGCAGAGCCGAATCCAAGCGGACTCACAGTAGTCACACGCCAACGACGAGGAAGGCGCCGAATCCATCACTAGTTCAAAGAATTAGGACAGCAAACTAGGACAATCCTCCGTAGTAGAACAAAATGTGAATCCAGACGTATGAAATCTACCACTCCCAAACAAGAAAAAATCCAACTGATGGCTCCTGCTCCATTACTAATGCACCAACTCTAGAAAGCTCCAAAAATGATCCTCCAACTAGCAATTGTCCAAAGAGAAATAAACCAGAAACATCCAATAAAACTTGGACCTGCGACATTAGAAAACAACGTAAGAAATTAAGGGGTGAGGGTGAGGGAAAGGAGAAAATGAAAAAAAGGAGATTTGAACTTCAATTGAGTATATACGATCCAATATATGTCGAAATTCTTTGAAACAAGAATCTTTCGGATTTATTAGATTATAATTTTCTACTAGAAGAGAAGAATCAAGATTTCATCTTGTAGATTTTGAGTTATATCGAAATCAAATTTTCATAAAAATCGCGGTGTGGTAGTTTGTAAACTATTACGATTTATTAATAAAATGGAAGAATTTAAAGTGAATAAAATTGGGATTTCCATTAATGAAATATACCTTCTTGGTATATTAATGTTAGTGAGTTTGGACTTGGACTTTTAAGTTGCTTAGGGCAACATAAATGATTGGTTAAGTAATAACTTGAGGCTGTTGACCAGATGATGATGCTTAACAGGTTGTTTATCATCCTTGTGTGATGATAAGATTTATATTCTGAATAA
Source organism: Allium sativum (assembly GCA_030737875.1). Classification (NCBI taxonomy): domain Eukaryota; kingdom Viridiplantae; phylum Streptophyta; class Magnoliopsida; order Asparagales; family Amaryllidaceae; genus Allium; species Allium sativum. The sequence continues at coordinate 731,370,005 of CM060922.1, read as the reverse complement.
ATCTCAAGTTAATATTTTTGGTGTTAAAACACTATATGATAATGATGTATGTTGATTGTGATTGCATGTAACGTTATGTTACATATATATCGTTTGCTGATTTGCATCATTATTGTCAGTTGCATCAAGTTTGCTGGCTGCATTTGATGGATATGTTTGTTTATGAGTATATTGATTATTATTATATTACTAATTTATTTTCATAACTCTCTTTCGTGTTATGCAAGTATATACAGGTATATGGAAGAAAAGGCTGGTTAACTTGCTTATAACTTTTGGTTTCATAAGTAAGAGTTTAATTTCCCGACAAATAGATACATGTTTGTGTTATGATTTATTTGGATGATTTTATATCTTAGATATGGGTAGCCGTGTGGCTTTTGTTTTCGTTTTGAATTGAGTGAGGCCCTGCAAGGCATTTGGGATTTTCCGGATCGAGTCGCGCAAGGGAGGTATTGTCGAAAATTTCAGCTGTTAGAATAATTTAACAAATTTTAGTATGGAATGTTTTTGAAGTAAAACTAATTAGTTTATAACAATCTTTATAACTTGCAATTTCGAGGACGAAATCCTTTTAAGAGAGAATAATGTAACAACTCAGATTTTTATATAAGAACATTCAATTAACTTAAATATTTTAAACGATTAAATTTAAGATATAACGACTTTGATTTTATTTAAAGTGAGAATCTGAACATTAAATTTGTCATAAAGTTTAAAATATTGAGTTCAAAATCAAATTAAGTTTATTTTAAAGTTGTATGAAATTATATTTGAATATAAACGATAATATGAAATTTTTATCGATGTATGTAAGTGCTTTGGAATTGATTAATTTTTTATTTGATTTTACTAACACGTGAAAATAGCTATTTTCCAAATGATCTCAGATTTCAACGATTTTTTTTTATAAAATCCACAATGGTTAACTATTGTTAGATTTAAAGTTTCAAGTCAATTAGAGTTGTTTTGTAATCATGTGCAATATAAACGTGTATCGATTTATAGTCTGAAATTAAAATAGTGTTTCTGCAAATAGTCTTGGAATTCGATGAAACCAGTTTCATTGGATCCAGAATGTTAAAGTATTATACGATTTCAATTTTCATATCAATAGGAGTTGTTGTGCGAGCTAAAAACATCGCGTGATAATATACGGAAATAAAATATGATTAAAAAATTTGCCTACAAATTCATCTCCATTCCTTTTAAACCTAAACCCTCTTCACATATTTCTCCTGTAAGTAAAGGAGCCGAGTCGCTATTATCTTTTTTCCTTCAATCAATTAATTCAAGCTCGATACTCCATGAAATCGAGAGTTGTAAGATTGGTCAAACTTGCATGGTTGGGTACTCCACCTCAGTACGCCTAGATTTGGGTGCGACGATTCTGTAGAGCAAAGGTTTTTGGGAGCAGCCGACCTTTGGTTGGACTTGAGTTCCGATTGGGGAGGCCGGAGGGGGTAGGCGAGTTTGTCATGGTGAGGTGGTCATCTTGGTGGCACTATAGGGATAAATGGTGTTTGGTGGTGGATTGTGACAGTGCCAAGTCGCATATTAAAGCATGGGTTTGGGCGTTGCATAGGCGAAATTAAGTGATTCGAAGGGTGCAGTTGGGTTTCTAGACTCAAAAACCATCTCCCCTCTGTCTCCTGTAGGGTCTGATGATTTCTTGGGAGGTCCGATGATCTCGTGCTTGGGGTAAGACGGTTGTAGGTCGCATTCTTCTCGGAGCCATCGAGTTTGACTTCATAAGGTTGGAGTGGTGGAGATTTTTATGTAGAAGTGATTGGTGATGCCGGTTCATGGTATCACGGCTTATGGAGGGATCATGGTGAGTTTGAAGAGGTCGGCCATGGTTTTTGTTTGTACAGGATGGAAAACAGGAGTAAAAATGGAGAAGAAGGAAGTTTAATCCTAGATTAAGGTTAATTAATTTTTTATTTAGCTAGTTAATGACTTTAATTCAATCAAAATTTGTAATGTCGTATATTTTTTATACGTTAGATTTCGCTGAAACAAGTTGCGTTGGGTCCTTGTTGACAAACTTGTAATGTCGGTATGTGTGTGTGTGTTTCCGTCTATGAACGGATGACCTTTGACACTTCCTACTTTTGAGCGGAAGATTCATCTTAAAAGAATTAGAGTAGAATTTCTATTTTATATGCATATAAACACACACACACACACACACATATATATATATATGTATATATATATGTATATATATATATATGTATATATATATATGTATATATATATATGAGTTGTGATGCTGTTTGACAGGTTGAAGGGATCCAACTAGATTCTCAATATTTTGGATGTTACTTGCTTTCATATTATTCAAATATGAACCGTCTAACATAAGTAACATTAAAATATGATTTCGTTGATGACTTTTGAATTAAATTCAATACTGATGTGTTATTAATCAATAAACAATATTGATTAAGTGATTGGCAACAGATGGTCTGAAATCCATCTTTTTACGACCTTGATTCGCCGTAGGCGAATTGACTAAGTTGTAGTTATAAAATATTATTTTTATAACTGAAGCAAGGTTTTAAATCTTATATTTATATAACTTATATAAAGTATAGGTTCTGTAAATAAATCAATATATGTAATCATATTTTGTATATGAAATCATAAAATTATTTATATAGAAAATTTCTGTGTTTCAAATAAGTTTTTAGCAAGTAAGTCAGAAAATAACTTAAGTGTTAATAGTCTGGGTTAATTGGTTTTTTGAATAAGTGCGATATTACTAGATTAATTATGTTATTAATTAATTTAAAAAGAAGGATTAATTTAAATCAATTAACAAGTTAACTATGTTTTCAAGTTGACTAAGTCAACTGTTTTAATTGAGTTGGTTATTAAATTAATTTGTTTTCAGTTAATCTAATAGAAATAGTTTTAATAGATAGTTGTTTAAACTTCATACGGGTCCATAAAAGTAATTAATACTTTAATTAACTGTATGTAAAGAAAATTATTAAGTTGATAGTTATTATTTTAATAACTTTTTAAAAGAGACTAACTATTCTATTTTTAGTTAATAATGAAGTAAACTATGTTTACCTTAGTTAATGTTGATGTTAAATATTATTTTTATAATAATTAATAAAGTGATTACCTTTTTAAAAAATCAATTCATTAAAGGAAATTTCTAACGTCTGAAATGAGATTTTAATTAAATTTTGTAAACAGATTTATAAAGGGTTTATAATAAATCCAAATTTTATGAACAAGGTTTATAAAAGAGATTTAAAGCTAATGCTACGGTGTTTTTTTCTTGGCAAAGCCGATCGGTTTTTTAAGTGACCTCAAACAATTCTTATTATCGCAAATAATAAAGCAAATTACGTAAGAGGTAAACAGATAGTCTAACCACTACTCGGTTTTTAAGATGGTCCGACCACCATTAACTACAATAACAAGCCATTGCTTGCTTTCACGTAGGGAAGAGAAAACGTAACATATAACTCTACCTTACACACATAACTTAGCAAAATTACATAATATTTGAATTACGTTGAACTCCCAGGGGAGCTCGACGTACTTCAACAACGATCAACCATTGTCTTCATTGAGCCCTTTAAGGAGCTCGATCTTTTTGCTCCTGGTGAGAGGAGAACTTCCCATTTTATGACCAAAGTTGGAAGTAACCAATAGTGAAAGGCAGTACCCTGGCAGTGCTTTGTGACCAGTGGAGGTAGTATGTGATCATAAGGACTGGCCTTCTTTGCAGGTGGTTCTGAAACAACGGAGGGTGTGCCAAGAGAAGCAATGGGATGGTTTTAAATAATTGAATTAAGCAAAAATGATTGTAATTAAAAGGAGATATTAAAAAATGTAAAGGAAGGATGCTTAATGAATTTTTGTAAAGGATTTGGTAAGTGGATTTTTGTAATAAATCCAAGTTGTAAACGAATTGTATTAAAGAGGTTTAAAGCTAAAGGTTTGTGTTTTAGTAAGGGTTTACTTAATAAACAAATTAAGTAAAAGTGATTATAACTGAAAGGAGGTTTTTCAAATGCAAGGAATGATTTATAAAACCATATTTAAATTGAATAGTAAATTGGAGTTGTGATATATAGTTGATATCAGGTTTTTAGTTATAAGCACTTATGTACCTTAAAAATAAGAATGTTGTCGAGTCAAGGTCTGAGAGGTAAATAAAAATACCCCAACTTGATTGATTTCATTGTTATCCAAGGGATGATACTAGTTTGGAAATGGAAGTTGTATGGGAAATTAATTTACTATCTCCATAAGTGATGTTATAAACTTTAATTTACAAAGATTATAAGTTAAATAAAATTGTTTGACTTTATAACAAATAGTGTATCACATGACATTGTTTGGGACGGATATGAATTGTGACTATACTTTTACCATTTGGCTAAGTACATAGCATTATTTTTTGAGTACTAAAAATAGTAGGGATTTGTGAATATGATTATTCCAAAAACATAAGTGTATAGATATCGTTTTCAAAGTAACGAAAATAACATATTTGTGAATATACCTATCCCGTTGAGATAAGTATATGGAATCGATTTTTAAGAATAGATGAAATTATTTTAATAAATGGTTAAATTTAAAAGGGCCTGTGCTGTTGATGTACTCAACCGTATTATGTGATTTGATAGTTAAAGAACGGACTATCAATAAATTCCCTTTAATACAAATGTAGTAAAAGAGTTCCTTCAGTTTTTCTTGATCCTGGATAACTTGTATGGAGGAATGTCTGACGATGTATCTCTTAGACCACATACGTTGATATTTACAAATATAGAAAGGTTTTGTAGGGAGTAGGAAATTTCTTTTAGCTTAACACCCAGAGTATTGCAAATCAATTAGTGATTGATGACTAACAATGTGGCATTTAAAGTTGAATGTGATATTTCCATAGGTAATCGTAGCCTCAAGCCTCATCAACTGGGAAACGAATGAAATCTGGCAGGCAGTAGAGCTATATGGGTCATTCCTATATCATTAGCTGATCTAGAGAAATCGGTTGTCCCTTTTGTATGATTTGGAATGAATACAACCGATTGACCCCAACCATCGTGGCAATATATTCGATACACTCAAGTTGAATAAGTGGTCGGTTCTGTGTGGTCGGGTTACAAGATGTTCTTGTTGAGCCCTAGTGTTTTTATCTCTAAAGGAACACTATTTAGGAGGTAGTTCCTTACCTAGTCATGTATGGAAATCCAAACTCCAATACGAGCCATATTGTTTTAGATGTAAACCAACTGTGTCGAAAAATGAGATGCAAGCTTTTCGTCTATATTCCTATTTTATTTATGGATTTAGTCATTATTATAATATCTTTGGATTTATAATAAAAGTGATTTGGTTATCGTAAGAGAAAAATATGTGTCATGTTTATGTGTGGTCGTGTCTTACGAGAGTTCCATTCTTTAAAAGGATTTAAAAAAATTAAGCAAGTTATTCGTTGTGTGAGTTTTCTCACTATAAGTATACCAGACTGATCTAGTTGATTTTTTTCTTTCCCTCAAAATGTGCTCTGGTCAGTCCAAGTATATTTTCCAGGTTTAATTAGGTTTGCTTGGAACTTCATAAGAGGAGTCGGAGTTGGGACATATTCCCGTATTTTCTCATATGAATTTATTTCCACTGTGTTTGTTGTATTTATCAGCATTGTAAAGACAGATTATATAGGCTGACCTAGTTGTGCACTTTGATTTTGTAATCATGTATATACTGTTTTCTCTTATATTATATTTTATTCATTCCACTATGAGATTTTATTCTGCTCTGATTCTGTAGTGTGAGTATTCTTCTTATTTTGTTCTAACATTTCTTTATTTCTTCTTCCCACCCTCTAATTTCTTTCTTCTAACTTTCTGGATTTTACTTGAATTTTGGCGAGCGAATACAAATAATGTGTTAGTGTCGAAATTCGAGCTTTGATTTATGTAGGTCATTACAAGAATCCGACCAAAGTCATAAAACCCTTAAGTGAACCTATCTCGGTCCCCGAGTACCACATAAAATTGCTCATCTTAGCGTATGCACATGGTAGCTCTTAGCATGTCCTTTTGGATTTCGAACCTACGCTGTTGTTACCAGGACGCAAAGTTCTTAGCCATTGGGCTAGTGTTTCAGACATTCCATGTTAATTCAAATTATACAGATTTTGACTAAGATATTTTGAAGTGCATTTTAATGTATTTTAAAATGAAAGTCTTGCTCTATCATATGGTGAATTAATTTCATGTGATTTGTTTTACGATAAATTTTAATAAACTATGTGTTGTAATGAATCACTTATTTTGAATGCATTATGGTAGCTAAAATATGGTATTTTATACTAAATATTTTAATATATTTTTATTTCCTTATACTCTCCATTTTTTATTAAATTCATGCAATCCAATCTCCCAATAAACCCAATTCAACCCAACCAAAACCATACTTCAACCCAACCCATATCCAACCTCGTAGGATCGGATACGGGTTGAACTACCTTAAACCCATACCTATGCGAGTCAGGTGAAGTATTTGGTCTAACCTGACCCGATCCAACCAATACTTTTTGCAGCTCTGCTATTCGCATCTAGAATCATTTTCGAATATCTATAGTTATTGATAAGGAAGACATCAGGTAATTATCCAATTCATTAATTATCGATAAATTAAAAAATTAAGATATAAAATTTTAGTTTAACACAATTCTTTTTCAAATATACTAATTATATGTATGCAAAGTCATCAAATATGATATAATAATTTTTTTGAGGAGTTGATATGCATTGTGTGTCTGTAATATATAATTTTAACAAGTATAAAGGATAAATATATATATCATAATACAAAAATACACATGAAATTGACTATAATTTTAGTGAAAACCGAATGCATAATTTTTGAAAGGCACATCTACTTTTGAAGATTGGATATTTTTTGCTTTCCATGCATAGGTTGGACAAATTTTTGAGTACCCAACATAAATAAGCATGCGTTCGGAAGTAGCCTTGAGGCAATACTTCTTTTTCCTGGAAAACTCATTACATTACAAGAAACGGGGTCTTTTCTGACGGCTTTGAACCGTCGGCGACCATCGAAAAAATACGCTTCAAATATAATCATTGGTGAGCATGAATTCCAACGACTTCTGACTTAGGTCGTCGACCTATACACCGACGACTATCGATGATTTCCTACATCTATTAGAAGCCATCGGAAATCGTTGGTGAATGAAAACATGTAATCTATCATAAGCTTTCAGAAAATCTGCAAAAAAGTTTACATTTTGGCTGTTATTTGGCCTTCCATCGACATTTCACAAATACACTTCCATATAAATACACTTCCATCGACATTTTGGCTGTTATTTTGGCTATTATTTGGCCTTCCAATCCAGTATCTTTCAACCAAAACCAAACTAAACCAAGCAAAATCATATAATTACACAGTACATAAATCCAAACCAAACTTCACTACCATAATTCTCATACAATTAATTATACAATACATACAATATAAGTACCTCCAAGTCTATCACAATTTCCATACCAACTTACATTCAATTAAATAAACAAAAAAAGCATACCTAACAAATCGGTCAGTCACCTCTAGAATCTCCCAAACTAGTAGAAGAAGGAAAGCAACCATCATATTACTGTATATACTCAACAATACGCTGATCTAGCAGCTGTGTCTTGTCGATGGTCTGGCGAAGGTTTTGATCTTCCAGTTGCATTACCCTATCCCTCAACTCTTCGATCTCTACTATATTTATATCAAATGTAGTCTAGGCAACTCGTCTCTTTCTTCTACCCTACAACACTTATTTAATTTATTCTAAAATCTTACTACCAAAGTTACAATGCAATGTGTAAATTGTACTGCTTGAAATATGATTCTTGAATTTACTACTAAATTGCCGACTCAAGAGTAATGCATATATAGTTATGTTTTAAACATTTATTCGCTAACTAACTCAATATACAAATCCATCTTTTTTATATTTTAATTATGTTCATATTCTACACATTATTGACGAAAATAACTTTCCTATTAATATTAAATTTACTACAAAATTTACTACATTTTGTTAATTATTTAGAATATTTTAAGCAATATTTGAAATAAAGTTGTAAGATGACATGTTATTTAATGACAAAAATATAATAGTTTAAATATATTAAATTTTAAATAATAAGTGATTGATTTGCCCAAACTATGTATCCTATATTCTTCAAAAGCACTAGCTTAGTGGGAACTTAAAAAGGAGTAAACAAATGAGGTTTGACAAAGTTTATAATATATTATAACTAATGAAGTTTCAACCAAGTCAAATTATATATTAATCTTATGTTCTACCAAGTTGCACATTTAGCATACTGCATATAATCATTTTGTAAACTATTGTTTCCTACTTTAGTTTTCGAATCCATGTTAAAAATTCAATTTGTATGTATGAATTAGTAACTTAACATATGTGATGACTACCTATAATCCCTGCACTAAACAAAAGGAATAATGCGCTGAAAGGTGTGCCAGGCTGCTATGGACAATCATCAGAGTAGGTAAACATAATACAAAACCTGTCGTATTACTCACAACGCAAGGATAAAATATAATAGAACATACACAACAGGCATTTATAATGAAGCACATATAAGCATAAACTTGAAACTTTCATAACATCCAGAAAGAATATCCATGCAACTTGGATCACAACACAAGTATCCGTAAAACTAGCCTCATTAAAACACTCAATAAACAACAGAAACAAAATGCTAGGTAATAGTAAAGTAATACGCCAGCCTCCTGCTCGCCATCGCACATCAACATCATCCTCACTAATCACTTATCACCTCCCACCTAGTCTGCCCATCCAAATCAAATGAACAGCCAAGGTAATAAGAGGGAAACATAAAATCTTGAGTCATACAACACTCTTTGTGAGCGATAAAACAACTATCTAATATCATCAACAAAGTATATAAGAATAGGTAGATTTAATAACCCAATCTACCATACTCCAAAGAAGAACCCAAACCTGCCTTCCCCACATCTGACAATGATAGCCTTTACAATCCAACAAACATGACACGACAGTTCAACCATGAAAACCAGGTTTAACCAAATAACGGCAAACCACTATCATTCAATAGCAATCATAACAACTAGTTATATCTAACGTAAACCACCCTAACCGAGTTCAATATTTCTCAAGCATAAGCCCTAGAGGCCTAAACCAATATCCAACAAGCACCTAAGAAACATCTCCTTCGATGTCAGACAACTTACATGAGATGGTACAAGCAAAACAACCAAACACTCATCACCTGGCTATCACTGCCTTTCCTGCTTCGAAACCATCGTTAATCGTATGAGGACTACCTGCCATATATCAAGGGCTAATGGTAAACCCTAGTTCTAGCTAAAACTCCATACGCCTTCACGACTAGTATGTTTGTCTTTCCAATCTCGACATCTAGGCCCTTCATGACTGTCCAAGGTACGAGGCCCTTCACGACCGCCAAAGTACCCCTGCTTTGAGTCTGCTAGAACTTACGACAACGATAATCTCTCGGCCTTCGCATCTCTAGCCATCAACCCCGATGACCATTCACAGACTCAAGTTCACCTTGAGCAACCATTATCCATAATTCAACACCCTTGAGTTGTCTTCATATTCGTTGATTTACACCGATCAACGAACACATCACTTCGAACATTCCCACTTGGATATACATCGAAGTCACAACCATCATTGAACCAAACAACATCAATATAAGGTCCAACATAATTCAGGTCATTCCTCCCCTTTAGGTCATCCTCCGACTTAAAACCCATGACCTGACTACATCAGCTTCGGCCGACCTAACCTCCTATGGTCCGAAACACAGATCCCACGACCTAACTACTTAGGTTGAATCCACGATCTGAATTACCTAGATTTCCACGATCTTAGGTCGTTACCAAGACCTAACTCCGTCAGGCTTACCAATGACCTGACCATCATCACGTTGAACAACCTATTCCTTCTGAAGCTCCATCACAATTTAAAGCTAACCATTCCCTTCTTGCCACGTCACCCCAACGACCTGACCTATGGATGACGACCAAAAGCTTTCCCTTACCCTAAAGCTTCTCCACGACCCAACACTGCCACATCAACACCACGACCCACGACCTGAATGTCCATGGTCCAACTCCATTTCTTGAGGAGCAAGAAACACGACCCAACTCCCTAAAATGACCTGATCTTGTGAAAAACGACCTGACTCCCAAATCTGACCAAAACAACGCCAAACTTGACCAAATCCTCGCCAAACGACAATATCGACGAACTCAACTCATCCGATTCAACCATAAACACTTTATGAATCCATCAACATCACCAAAATGAGAATTATCATCTATAATCATATAAAATTCACCAAAATCATGATAATTCAATGCGTAAAGTAAAACAATGGATGTTGCTTACATAAACATGTGAATTAACATAATAATTACCGGTTTTAAGTTGCTAAATCAGATCCTATGGTGTTTCATATGAAAATATACTTACCATGAGATAGATCAAGGTGAAACGACTTGAAAACGATCAAATTATGATCTAACAACTCATATACTTGATTGAATCCATGTGTGAGATGCATATCACTCACCAATTCTCCAAAACAAAATAAAATCACCGATTACTCGATCCGAACGACAAAGTCCACTCTCCAACTCTTTGAATTGATGAGATCCCTCTTCGATTGGTGTAGATCTGGCTTCCAATGATGTAGATCTTCGATTCTTTTATGTATATCTAGAATTTCAATGGTGGAAAGTGTATTTGTTTGAGCAAGGAGGATCACGAGCTCAACCAAATGAGAGAATGATGAAAGTAACCCTCTCTCCATGCCTCTAACCCCCTATTTATTGCCTCCCACTAGCCCACTAATGGGGCCTCTCCAAATCCGCCTATTATGGCTCTAAAAAAACCTGAACATAAATTGTGAAACACTAAATCAGCGATTTCTCCTAAACTGCTGAACCAAATATTTAATATGACCACTCTACGAAATTGGAAATACCATTTCCTTTCCAATGAAACCGATCTCAGCACCTAATTCGATCCTAGTCAAAAGTTATTCCTTGTACAAGACTGATAGGGGCAAAATGGTCACAAATAAATTTAGTAAAAATTATGGACATGTCTCACATCTCCATAACCAACATATCAAAATATAAGAATGATCCAACCCTCAGGGAATCGAATAAAAATATTTTACGATCCTCCAATACGTAAAATGCGGGATGTTACATTCCCTCCCTTTAGAAATTTTGCCCCCGAAATCCCAACATCCTTCAGTAAACACAGGCAAACAAAACAATTCTGCATGCCTGTTATCCACAGCAGCCAATTCTATCGTCGAAACTAGCATCCATCAAACCATTCATCCATAACCTTATCCTAGCATGCGAGATTCTAATAAAAAATCAACATTCATAACACAAGTTACAATGATGTAATGATGAGATAATATCAATGGGTCATACCCAAGAAGAGTTCTGGATGGGTCGTCTTCATACCATCTTCTGTCTCCTACGTACAATCGTCATCATCCTCACCCCACTACACCTTGACTAACTTAACCGTCTTCCTCCTAAGTTGTTTCGTGTCATTCCCCACAATGAGACGCGGCTTATGAGGTTTCGTAACTACAGCCTCGACTTCTAGGTCTTCGTACTGCTCCACATATACCTCCACATTTGAATCATGCACACATTTCCGTAGAAACGACACATGAAAACATTATGCACACTAAACATCTTCTCAGTTAACTCCAACCCATATGAGAGCTTTCCAATATGCTCGATTATCGAGAACGGTCCAACAAACCTTAGAGATAACTTTCCATTGCTTTCGAACTAAATTATATGCTTTAACGGGGAAATATTCACGAAAACCATGTCGCCAACGTTGAATTCCAAATTTTACGACGCTTATAGGCATAACTCTTTTGACAATCTTAGGCTGCCCTCATTCGTTGCCGAACGATCTTGATACAATCTGATGTCTCTCTGATCATTTCTGGCCCAAGCATCAACTTATCCCCAGTTTCTTACCAACATGCTGGAGAATTACGTGGTCTACCATACAACGCTTCGTATGGTGCCATCCCAATGCTTGACTGGTAGTTATAGTTATACGCAAACTCAACTAGATGTAGATGGTCCTCCCATGATCCACCGAAGTCCAACATATGTGCCCTCAGGAGATCTTCCAAAATCGGATTAACCCTCTTGGTTTGACCATCTATTTGAGGATGATAAGCCGTAATCAAACACAACTTGGTCCCCAAAGCTTCTTGAAAGCTCATCCAAAATCCACTCATGAATAATGGATCTCGATCACTCACTATGCTTTTCCGGATACCATGGAATCGAGCTATCCATTTTATATAAAGCTCAGCCAATTTCGATGCCTTCCTAGTTGATTTGACAGGAATAAATCTGGCACTTTTGGTCAAACGATCCACGATGACCCAAATTTCTTGATTTCCTGCCCTAGTTCTAGGTAGTCCGTTGATAAAATCCATCGATATCTGCTCCCACTTCCACGTTGGAACTTGTAATGGTTGAATCAATCCACTCGGCTTCTTTTGTTCAGCTTTCACCAACCAATAGTTCATGCACTTAGAAATAAACTTCCAATATCTCTTTTCATCCTTTCCCAGTAGTAGACTCGCTTCATGTCCTGATACATCTTATTACCACCAGGGATGAATCGTCAACTTCGAGTGATGACATTCTCTCATAACCTTATCCCTCAATTCGTCGGTATCAGGAACAACCAATCGTCCTTGCTTTCAAAGTCAACCTTCGCGATCAACCTCGAATTCTTTGTCCTCTGGTTCCAGCTTCTGGACAATCTCGACAAGCGTCGCATCACGCTTTTGGCCCTTACCAGTCCTTTCGATAAGAGTAGGTCTTATCGACAAGCTTGCCAACATTTTAGGTTCCAACCCACACCATGGTATAAAATCAAATCTTGCCAAATACTCGAGGATTTTCCATTCTGAAAACATCGCTTCAAAACTTGTGTGTCTTCGACTTAACGCATCTGCCACTGCGTTACCTTTACCAGAAGTATATGCTATACCAAAATCATACGATGACAGAAACTCTAACCACAGTTGCTGCTGAAGATTCAAATCCTTTTGGGAGAAAAGATACTTCGATGACTTTTGATCCGTGAACAACTCGAATCGAACTCCCAACAGGTAAATCTTCAGAGAAAACACGATTGCTGCCAACTTCAAATCATGGTTTGGATAATTCCTCTCGTGCGACTTCAGCTGTCGACTCGCGTAGGCCATAGATTTATCCTTCTTCATCAGTACTACCCAAGTTCAGTACCACATGCATTAGTGTATACCACCATTTCTTCATTCCCATTCGGAATGGTTAAGACAGGAGTACTCGTCAGTCTCTCTTTCAGGATTCTAAAAGCTTGCTCACACTTTGCATCCCATGTGAACATTTGGTTCTTCTTTATTAATCCTGTCAACGGTGCAGCTATTTTGGAGAAATCCTTGATAAAACGACGATAATATCCCGCCAGCTTAAGGAAACTTCTCATGTCCGTGCACTCTTAGGTCTATCCCAGTCCTGGGTTACTGCCATTGTAGCAGGATCAAATGCTATCCCTTTTCCAGAAACAACATGGCCTAAGAACCTCACTTCGCTCTTCCAGAAGTGACAAACTTAGCTCTCAGCCGGTGCTTTCGCAAGATTTCCAAAACAACTCTCATGTGCATCTTATGTTCTTCCTTATTCTGGGAGTAAACCAGAATATCTTCCACGAACACGAACACAAATTTGTTCAATTGATCTCTGAAAACTCTATTCATAAGATCCACAAAATATGCTAGTGCGTTAGTCAACCCAAATGGCATCACCAACCATTCAAAGAAACCGAATGGTGTCCTAAAAGCATTCTTCAACACACTATCCTTTGTCACCCTCAACTGGTGGAATCTCGTTGCCAAATCCATCTGAGAAAACACCTCGGCTTCGTGAAGCCGATCAACAAGTTATATATCATCGGCAATGGATACTTTTTCTTTTTGGTCACCTTGTTCAGCTCACGATAGTCCATACACAATCTTAACGAGCCATTAGCCTTGGTTGCAAACACAACTGGTGCACCCCATTCAGAAACACTTCTCTGAATGAATCCTTTTCCCAAATGTCACAAACTTGCACCTCTAACTCTCGCTGTTGCTTGGGCACCATCAGCCTGAGGCATGACAACAAGTCCAACACCCGCAACCAAATCGATCCTGAACTAAATCTCACGATGCGGTGACAACCCTTTGACCATGTCAAAGACATCCTCAAACTCGTTAGCGATCAGCACCGATGTCAAGTCTTCTTATGGAATCACAAGCGAATATAAATAGCTCATGAAGACCCCGTCTTTGGGCTTACATCGAATTTAAAACTTTTGCCATTCCACATCCCCAACTCTCACCTCTAGCTTCTCGCAATTCACTCTTGAGCCAATCCATACCTAAGATAATCCCATACCCAGCGAAGTTCAAAGCAAAGCAATCACATACGAAAGAGCAACAATGACTCGATAACACAAGACTATGAAAAACCATATAAAGACTAGACGAACCCCTAACTGGATTAGTCACAAGTAAAGGTCTATCACAAATCTCGAGTTCCAAACCTAAGCGGCACACAAGCTCATTACAAACGAAAGAATGCGATGTTTCCAGTATCAAACAACACATGAACTGAAACACCTCTAACTGAAAGAGTACCTTAGACGGCAAAACCCTTTACTTTCTCCTCTGTAATAGGAGCTCTTAAAGAAGATGGCACAACTTCCAAAGCATAAGCCCTCACTATTTGCTTTCCCTTAGCCGGTTCTGGACAGTCCTTCTTTAGATGCCCAGTCTTGCCACAGTGGTGACACATCCTTTCAACCTTCGAATTCTTACACTTATTAGCAAAATGACCTTTCTGTTGGCAGTTAAAGAAAACCACCTCACTCTTTGGATTTTTGTGGCCATTCTTTCCTTTCTGTTGTTGTTGCTTTCTCTTCTTGTTGTTACCATCCTACTGTGGCTTTTGCTCTTCCTTAGCTGCAACAACAAGCTCTTTCTTTGGAAAAGGACTTTCATGCCTTAAAGCCTTCTCAACAATCATCTCATAAATGTCATCCAGACGATCCACAAGTTGATTCCCAAGATATTCGTCCAAACCCATGACAAACTTTTCATTCGTTTGATAAGGTGTGTCAATATACAAGCGAGCATACCTGGACAATGCCTCAAAATCAAAAATATAATCCAATACTAGTCTACCACTCTGTTTCGACTCCCCAAACTTCATGAACATAACAGACTTCTGAGCAGTAGAGACAAACTTTGCCTCGAATTTGACTTGGAATTGTGTAGCGACCCGAACTTCCCTATCGGCCTAAACCGAACAAGAATGCAGACTGCTTTGACAACATTACGCATCAAAACACAAACATTAACCATTTCACTGATATTACAACAATTTAAATCAGAGTAAAAATGAATATTATACAGTGGAAAAGTACCAGAGATTTAAATTACATTTAAATACATAAACATAATGTGCAGCAGAACATCAACTACCACAGCTAAAAGAGATACATGGATACAAAGCACTCCGAATATAGCTCCAGCTATAATCCAGGATGCTGTGAAAAGAAATATCTACGAAAACCAAAACTACAAGTTGCTCATGTGGAAAATATGGCCACACAGAGTTTTGGTGGAAACAATAAACTCCGAGTCAGTCATGGGACTGGTGTGAGAACTAAAACAGCTATTAACATTATTTTAAAGTTGGGTAAATCAAGGGACCATGCCATATAATACGAAACGGGTTTTCTCCCAAGAATACCATAAAACAAACAGTGCAATGCAAAGAAAAAAATGAAGCCATTATAAGACTCGGGTCCCATCACACAAAGCAAACACAAACTAGAGGATAGAGTTTTACCTTATAATGGCCAAAAATGCTTGATACGCAAAATTTATCTTTTTTTATTATTATTGTTATAAGTGAAGAAATCAACTTCAAATATAAATATATCAACCATAGACGGCATAGTACCCCATCCTACTGTGTCGCCATATAGTTTTACAACTAAAACCGAAAAGTGTCGTATTGGAAATTGGATTCCCTCTAGCACATGTCTCAGGATCGCACCCTTAGCAACCCTGGGATTCAGTAAGGTCGGTCCTATCTTACTTTTGAGGATTGGCAATTCCTGAACAATACGTTTCCCGGTCCTATAGGACCTCCAAAATGGCCATTGTTGACCAATATATTCGAGGCGCCTCGTAATCCATCAACCACATAAGTTAAAATGTATGGGCTTCATACCATGACACCACCCCTAGCTAGAAAGAAACGCATGTTCTCCCTACGGTCCCACATCCCATTTTTTAGTCATACCGGGGTTTGAGGCTCACGAATTAATACTACAACACAAAGCTATGCTACTTAAACCCGCGCTTTGATCATCATCCACAAGACTGCTTTTCAGCAAAAGCCTTGATCATTGCATCTCAGCATGACACATTGTCAATCCATACCATACCATTGATTTCCACCAATATATAACCTCTAAGCTCGTACATCTCAAAGAAGGGTGTTAAGAAAGAGAATAAATTTTCCTCCACCAAACAAATATATAATTAGCAGAGATCAATGAATACAACACGAAGTACAATGTCAGACATACAATCCATTCACAAGTTTGTTTTGGGTCTGAACGAAACTGGAGGCACTTATTCCTCATCCCATATGTCCAATACAGAAGAGAGGTTCTCGCATATCCAGTCGATCTCCAAGTATGTCTATACAATCACCACTTATTACCTCATCTTGGGTTTACAGCCCAATCAAGACATCATTAATCATCCATTCGATGTGAATATATCTAGTCTTCAACCACAGCCTTCATTGTCGACTTTTAATCGTCGTATCAGTTATTCAGAATGGGTTAAACCCGGTCTTTCCAAATAACTCGCTTATCTTATAATCAAGTGTTATAATAACACATCAAACTCCTCATTCCAATCCAGAATATTATTTTATTCAAATATTCATTACATTGGGAAAGGTACCCATTAATTTTATCAAAGATAAATTCTTTTAAATTTATTATTTAATCTTTCTTTGAAAACCATTGCAAAAGATTTTGTATTATCTTTTGATAATCTTAAACCAAATTAAGGTTTATCAAACTAGTCAGGATTATCGAGCCTTACCGAGGTAATCTTTTTTTTTCCGATCACAACCTATTCATCCCATGGAGCAAAACTGCTAGTACTCCATATCTAACACCCATTGTGTTGTGGTAAATTTAATTACCATTTCACGCTCAAATCTAATTACGGATTTAATTATCACATGGAGCAAAACTTTTGGTACTCCATTTTGAACGTTTCTTGAATTCGGTAAATTTTTTCATTCACATTCCAATCTAATTAAAGATTCATTAAAACTCCAACTTGGTTTTAATCTCTAGAAATCATTACTTAATGATTATTCAACAAGAACCAATGTCATGTAAAAACATTATTCATAGTAAACCCAAATTCATCTTCCATTTAATATGGAATCTTCACGGAAATCAGATCAATCGTAATCAATATGAATTTCCATATCTGACTAATACTATAAGTGGAATAACGGCATGGCCTTTTAAATTCCACAAATAATATGATTATTCCTTCACAAAAACTTATCTCGTCATCTCGATTATTAATAAATCGAGTCCCACTCAATTCCAATTTAATATATGAAATTGGAAAACTTTACATTGGAAAATTTCGGTTAAATCTTAATTAAAAGATTTATAAATTCCAAACCATAATTTCACTGTTAACTGGGTTTTAAGAACAGTGTTATTTAAGACACCATTCACGACAAACCTAAAATCTAGTTTGATATTAAATACAAAGCTCTGAAAAGAAGTCGTATCGGCTTATATTCAATATCAAATTCTAAAACCAACAAATATCGTACTGGAAATAACGATATCTATATCATCCATATTCCTCAACAGTATCCGTGTAGTCACGAAATCCAATATTAAAATATCCGAATATAATTTCAATTCAAATCGATACCAATTTATACATTTGAAATTACAGGTTATATTAAAACCGTTTAAATTCTTTACTCAAGTTGGTAAACATATTATTCAGATAAAATATATTTTATCTTTATAAACTTGGAATATTTCATCCAAATTCCTTTCAAATCATTTATTATAATTTTACATAATTTTTCCCTATTTTTATTCCTTTAAAAATAGCCCCTTTCAGTTAAATGACGTTTTAGGTCATTTAGCTGCGCTGGTGCTGTTTTTATTTAAATTTGAATCAAACATTTCTCAAAATCCAACTGTTAGATTCGAAATCTCTTGTTATCATTTGAAACCACTTTTCGATACGAACCCAACGGTTCTGGGTTTAGGGGAATTCGACGGTCGGATCTCCCGTTACGTCAATTCAAAGTCAATGGTGAAATTCGCGAATGGTTGTTGCGCGGCACGTTCTATTTAGTCAATTTAAATATATATAATATATTTTGTTGATTTCCCTTTAAAAAATATTTTATGAATCATTTATAAATTCATTTTAAAAACGATTCCAACTTCCATTTCAATTTTTAAATCAAAATTGAATATTCCATATCATTATAATATTAAAATAATAATATTTTCAAAATATCAAATTTTGAAATCAAACCCTTTCTATATTCATTATAAAATGAATAAAATTGATAAAAAAATCCGTTCGAGTTAATATGGCATTCATCTACTTAACTCGGCTTCATATTCATTTCAGTTATGAATATTTCAATATTTTCGTGTCCATCCAAATTCGGACATCAAAATCATATTTTGATTTTTCACTGGATATTATTTTAAAATATTCGTTATTTCTGAATTGGAATCAGACTCAATCAATTACCATATAATTTAATTTATATGGATTCCATACATCGCATGTATTAAAAAATAATGATAAACAACTATTAAACATTCCATTCACATCCAGAGTGTAATTTACAACTGTATAAGCATTAAATAATTAAATGATGCTAATAATAGTCTGTCAATCAATCGGTTGACATACGATTAAATCCAAGGGAGACGTGAGTTAATTACCATCCCCAGACCCATGTTGGGTTTTCAACCATCAAACAAATATTATTATTTGTATACTTGGGCGATGTGTAAAATTATCGTCTCAATACCCGTGTGGGGTTTACATCACAGTCCATGTGAACATATCTACATATTTGGGAGACGGATGGGTAAATTGTCATCCCTAAATATTTTATAATATAAATGTTTTATTTGTAAACATTTATAATCACAGTTTAATAATGATAACATTAAAATTGTAAACAACCATCAACCACCAAACAAATATTGCAATCACATACAATCAATACATATTAAGTTATAAAAATAAATAACTGTACAAAATATTTGAGTGAGAGAGTTCTCACTTTGATTTCCACTTCGTCAGTCTTTTAATGAGGAATTATTTTTAAACTAAATTGATGAAACATTTAATTTAGCTCAAAATTCAACTTGCTCCATTTCCGTTCTGGTCAGTTCAATATTGTAGAGCTCGATTCCACGATTGCAACGCAATTGAAGTCGTCGAATTCTACTTTCGTATGACAAAGTTATAGACGTTTAAAACTATAAACGATTTAAACATGTAACTAAATTAATTTAATAAATAGTTAACTTAATTCCATCCTCCTTCTCCGTTTATTCTCCAAATCCTGTTCCAGATAAAAACACAATCTTGAACCCAATGCTAGATAATTTGGGGTCAAAACTGCACCTCCTACGTTCGCCGTGACCAAGATCAGAAACTTCCACGATGTCCAGCTTCGCCTGTGCTCCTCACGCCTCAAAAACCATGCCACTTAGTGGCCTCTGTTCCTCAAGACAAAAATTTGAATGGTGATGCTTTGCGCCAGAAAATCGAATGACATATAACATGAAATGCCATCATTACCATACCATTTTAATGAGCAAGAGAATCTCTCTAAATGTTGTTTTATGGGATTTGAATGAAATCATTTAGATTAAGAGAGATTAGCAACCGAAAATTGTATTTTTATGGCCATTAAAATGGACTTAGTGGTGGTAGATATAATAGGGCCTAGGGTTTCATGATTTTGGCCTTTTATAGTAATATTTTACTAATACTAAATTCTAATATTCCTCAATATTGAAGTTTTCATGTCCGAACTCCAAATTAAACTCAACGACTTTCGCCCCTAGCCAAATACAACTATTTCCGGACACAATGGAATATGTTTCGTGAGCCAATTCGACTGTTTCGATCAAGTAATCAATTAGTTGATTAGCTTTTCAAATATATAACTTTAATATACTCAAAAATCGTATTTGCAAGGAAAATCACAAACAATAAACTCTAACTAAGTTTTTGGTTCTCACACCAGTCAATTGGAAATATATAGATATCCCAATTTCGAAACTCGAACATAAATACTGATGATAATGCATTAATCACCAGGATCATCTCTGGGCGACTAGAGTGTGATTCTATATCGATCCAACATATTTGAGACTTCGTATATACGCTCGCTAGGCATATATGCGAAATCTTCTTACACCCGATAGTCCAAATTCAATATAAATAAAATACTCAAGTACATATAATAAAATATAATTTTCAAATCTAAATTCATTTTTATTAAATAACACTCTTCAAACTCATTCCAGGGTATTACTAACCCTATCTCTAACGAGTTGTTCTCATAGGATATTACTAATCCTATATCTGATGAATTCTTTCATCTGGTTCTAATGTGTCTTATTCTCGAGCTTTGTAAACCAAAGCTCTGATACCACCTGTAGCGACCCGAACTTCCCGGCCGGCCTAAACCGAACAAGAAGGCGGACTCCTTAGAGAACACTACGATTCAGAACACAAACATGAGAACATTTCATTGTTCATTACAACAATTTACATCAGAGTACAAATTAATAATAACAGCGGAAAAATATCATAGATTTAAACTACATTTAAATACATAAACATAATGTGTAGTGGAAAACATCAACTACAACAGTTGAGAGAGATACACGAACACAAAGCATTCCGAATATATCTCCAGTTGTAATCCAGGATCCTATGAAAAGAAATATCTACGAAAACCAAAACTACAAGCTGCCCGTGTGGAAAATATGGGAACCCAGAGTTTAGGTGGAAACAATAAACTCCGAGTCAGTCATGGGACTGGTGTGAGAACTAAAACAGTTATTAACTTTATTTTAAAGTTGGGTAAATCAAGGGACCACGTCGTATAAATCGGAATGGATTTTCTACCAATAATACCATAAAACAAACAATGCAATGCTAAAAAGTAGGGGTGAGCATTATTTGGTTAAACCAAATAAACCAACCAAACCAATTGATTTTGGTCGGTTTGGTTCGGTTTGGTTCGGTTTTGAAATTTGATCGGTTTGTAATCGGTCTGGAAAAATATTTAGTTTGGTTATCGGTTTAACCAAATTAACTGAACTTTTATTATATTTTCAAAGTTATTGAAATTATTGCAAATATTTTAGCTTAGTCCAGTTATCAAAGTTAATATTAATCATCACATATGTACCAAAATTATTTTTGGGAAGCATAAGAGTCATAAATAATAATACTTTAATCATATATTTACAATTTATTTAAAATTATAGTTAATTTTATGAACATAAAGTCTAAAATATTTTTAGTTCGGTTAAATCGGATAACCAACCGAACCAACCAATCTTAATTTGGTTGGTTTGGTTTGGTTTTCATTTTTATCGGTTTTAATTTGGTTTGCAGTTTTTATCATCGGATAAGCCAAACCAACCAAACGCTCACCCCTACTAAAAAGAAAAAATGAAACCATTATAAGACTCGGGTCCCATTACAAAATGCAGATACAAACCAGAGGATAGAGTTTTACCTTATAATGGCCAAAAATGCTTGATATGCGAAATTTATCTTGTGTTATTATTATAAGTGAAGAACTCAACTTCAAATATAAATGTATCAATTATAGACGGCATGGTTCCCCATCCTACTATGTCGACATATAGGTTTACAAATAAAACCGAAAAGTGTCGTATTGGAAATTGGATTACCTTTACGAGTTGAGGCAAGGGATCTTCCTTACCGATTTGGAGACACTCTAGCACATGTCTCAGGATCACGCCCTTAGCAACCCTGGGATTCGGTAGGGCCAGTACTCTCTTACTTTTGATGATTGGCAATTCCTGAACAATATGTTTCCCAGTCCTATCGGACCTCCAAAATGGCCATTGTCGACCAATATATCCGAGGCGCCTCGCAATCCATCAACCACATAAGTAAAAATGTCTGGGCTCCATACCAAGACAATGCTCCTAGCTAGAAAGAAATGCATGTTCTCCCTATGGTCCTTCATCCTGTTTTTGACTCATACCGGGGTGTGAGGCTCGCGAATTAACGCCACAACACAAGTCTATGCTACTTAAAGCCGCGCTTTGATCATCATCCACAAGAATTTTCTTTTCAACAAAATCCTTGATCATTGCATCTCAGCATGCCACATTATCAATCCATACCATTGATTTCCACCAATATATAACCTCTAAGCTCGTACGTCTCGGAGAAGGGTGTTAAGCAAGTGAATAGATTCTCTGCCACCAAACAGATATATATTTAGCAAAGATCAACGAATACATCATGAAGTACAATGTCAGACATACAAACTATTCACAAGTTTGTTCTGGGTCTAAATGGAACCAGAGACACCTTATTCCTCATCCCATACGTCCAATACAGAAGAGAGGTTCTCGCATATCCGGTCACTCTCCAAGTACGTCCAGATGATCACCACTTAATACCTCATCTTGGGTGTACAACCCAATCAAGACATCAATAATTATCCATTCGATGTTAATATATCCGTCCTTCAACCACTTTCTCCATCGTCAACTTTTAATCATCGTATCAGTTATTCAGAATGGAATAAACCCAGTCTTTACAAATAACTTGTGTATCTTATAATCAAGTGTTGTAATAACATATCATACGCCTCATTCCAATCCAGAATATTCTTTTATTCAAATATTCATTACATTGGGAATTCCCATTAATTTTATTAAAGATAATTTTTTTTAAATTTATTGTTTAATCTTCCTTTGAAAACCATTGCAAAAGATTTTGTATTATCTTTTAGCAATCTTAAACCAAATTAAGGTTTATTAAACTAGTTGGGATTATTGAGCCCTACCGAAGTAATCATTTATTTTATTTTTCCAATCCTAACCTATTAATCCCATGGAGCACAACTGGTAGTACTCCATATCTAACACCCACTGTGTTGTTGGTAAATTTAATTACCATTTCACATTCAAATCTAATTAAAGATTTAATTATCGCATGGAGTAAAACTGGTGGTACTCCATTTCGAACATTTCTTGAATTTGGTAAATTTAATTACCTCATTCACATTCCAATCTGATTAAAGATTCATTAAAACTCCAACTTGGTTTTAATCTCCAGAAATCATTACTTAATGATTATTCAACTTAAATAAATTAATTTTGTCTTTAACTGTGTTAAAGAACCAATGTCATGTAAAAAACTATTCACAATAAACCCAAATTCGTTTTCCATTTAATATAGAATCTTCACGAAAATCAGATCAATCTTAATCAATATGAATTTCCATATCTGACTAATACTATAAGTGGAATAACGGCAAGGCCTTTTAAATTGCATAAATAGTCAAGGTTTTCCTTCGCAGAAACTCATCCCGATTATTAATAAATCGAGTCCCACTCAGTTCCAATTTAATATATTAAATAGGAAAAATTTACTATAGAAAATTTCTGTTAAATCTTAATTAAAAGATTTATAAATTTAAAACCATAATTTCACTATTAACTGGGTTTTAAGAACAATGTTATTTAAGACACCATTCACAACAAACCCAAAATCCAATTTGATATTAAATACAAGACTCTGAATAGAAGTCATATCGGTTTATATTCAATATCAAATTCTGAAACCAACAAATATCGTATTAAGAATAATGATATCTATATCTTCCAAATTCCTCAATAATATTCATATAATCATGGAATCTAATTTGAAATATCTGAAAATAATTTCCATTCAGATCCATTCCACTTTAGACGCTGGAAATTTTAGGTCATATTTAAACCATTTCAATTCTTTACTCAAGTTGGTAAACAACTTATTCAGATAAAAATATATTTTATCTTTATAAACTTGGAATATTTCATCCAAATTCATTTCAAATCATTTATTATGATTTTACATAATTTTTCCCTATTTTTATTCATTTAAAAATAGCCCCTTTCAGTTAAATGACGTTTCAGGTCATTTAGTTGCACTGGCGTGGTTTTTATTTAAATTTGAATTAAATATTTCCCAAAATTCAACCGTTAGATTTCAAATTTGTTATTATCATTTGAAATCTCTTTTCGATACGAAGCCAATGGTCCCGATTTTAGGAGAGTCCAATGGTCGGATCTTCCGTTACGTCAATTCAAAGTCAATGGTCGAAATTCGCGAACAGTCGCTACGCGGCACGTTTTATTCAGGCCATTTAAATATATATAACATATTTCGTTGATTTCCCTTTAAAACGTATTTTATAAATTCGTTTTAAAAGTGATTCCAACTTCCGTTTGAAATTCTAAATCAAAATTGAATATTCCATATCATTATAATATTAAAATGATAATATTTTCAAAATATCAGATTTTGAAGTCAATCCTTTTCGATATTCATTATAAAATTAACAAAATTGATATACAAACCGTTCGAGTTAAAATGGCGTTCATCTACTTAACTCAGCTTCATATACATTTCAGTTATGAATATTTCAATATTTTCGTGTCCATTTAAAATCAGACATCAAAATCATATTTTGTTTTTTCACTAGATATTATTTTAAAATATTCGTTATTTCTAAATTGTAATCAGACTCAATCAATTACCATATAATTTTATTTATATGGGTTCCATACATCGTATGTATTCACAAATAGTGATAAACAACTATTAAACATTCCATACATCGTCCCAATACCCATGTGGGGTTCACATCACAGTTCACGTAAGCATATCTACACATATTTGGGAGACGGGTGGGTAAATTGTCATCCCTAAATATTTTATAATGTAAATGTTTTATTTATAAACATTTATAATCACAATTTAATAATGATTTCCACTCCGTCAGTATTTTAATGAGGATTTATTTTTAAACTTAATTAAATGACCATTTACTTTAGCATAAAATTCAACTTGCTCCATATCCGTTTTGGTCAGTTCGTAGAGCTCGATTCCACGATTGCAACGCAACTGAAATCGTCGGATTCTGTTTTCGTATGACAAAGTTATAGACGTTTAAAACTCTAAACGATTTAAACATGTAATTGAATTAATTACGAAATAATTAACTTAATTCCATCCTCCTTCTTTGTTTACTCTCCAAACCCCATTCCAGATAAAAACATGATCTCGAATCCAATGCTCGATCATTAGGGCTCAAAACTGCACCTCCTACATTCACCGTGACCAAGATCAGAAACTTCCACGACATCTGGCTTCGCTCGTGATCCCCGCGTCTGAAAAACCATGCCACTCGGTGGCCTCTGTTCCTCAAGGTGGCAGTTTGAACGATGATGCTTTGCGCCAGAAAATTAAACAGCATATATCATGAAACCCAATCATCACCATACCATTTTAAAGAGCAAGAGAATCTCTCAATTTTTGTTTTATGGGTTTTGAATGAAATCGTGTAGATTAAGATAGATTAGCAAACAAAAATCGTATTCTTATGGCCATTAAAATGGACCTGGCGGCGATAGATATAATAGGGCCTAGGGTTTAACGATTTTGGCCATTTATAGTAATTATTTTTCCAATATTAAATTCTAATATTCCTCAATATTGAAGTTTTCATGTTCGAACCTCAAATTAAACTCAACGACTTTCGGCCCTAGCCAAATACCGCTATTCCGGA
This sequence comes from Allium sativum, assembly GCA_030737875.1. Classification (NCBI taxonomy): domain Eukaryota; kingdom Viridiplantae; phylum Streptophyta; class Magnoliopsida; order Asparagales; family Amaryllidaceae; genus Allium; species Allium sativum. The sequence goes on along the minus strand of CM060922.1, from coordinate 731,343,866 downwards.
CACAATGGAATATGTTTCATGAGCCAATACGACTGTTTCAATCAATTTTTATTAAAATTAAAATATATTGTCATATTTTGAACTTGAATGTACATTTTAATTTGCTACGGCCACATACTGACTCCAAAAATTCTGAAATTTGAAATCTACTATGTTATATAAATACGGTCCTAACAGAATTAATTTCGTCGAATTTGGAGACTGTTTGAAAAATGGCCTTATAACTGGCTTATTTAATTTACAGTTGTAATTCAATACGCATTTAAGTTTACCACGCTCACATATTAATTCCAATTGACTTGAAATTTTAAATCTGACAGTAATTTGACGTTCCGGATCCGACAAAATTATTTTCATCGAAAATGGAGGTCATTTGCAAAATGACCATTTTTAAGGGCTATATATAATATTAATATATATATGTAATTCCATAGAGATTATTTTAAATTTTAATCTGGACATAACTTACAATGTATGAAATCTCAATTTTTCACATTCGTTAAAACGATATTATCAAAAAGATTCTAATGTTTCTTGTTTCATCAAATTCTGTATATTAATTTAAATTTCAAAGCCAAAATTTCACACTACCACGCCATTTTGAGTTCGTTTTAATTAAATTTTAAATTTATACGTTCTACCTTCGATTTAAATAAATTTTAAATCGTTAATTCTCAAAATAAATAATATTCAATATTTAAAATCAATTAAAAATAAATTTTAAAATGGTTCCAAAATTCCGGGGTGTTACAATCTACCCCATTTAAAACATTTTCGTCCTCGAAAAAGAATGGTTCTGAAAGTTGTTTAACTAACCAACTCAACTTTCATTCTGGCTTGAGTTCTTCAACTTTTCAATTTCTAAGAACTTCTAAGTTTCTCTGAAATTTGGCTGACACCCTAAATTTCTGAAAAAATTCCCATAACCTCCTTTTTACGGGTTGATCTGAACAAATTTATTGGGCCGTATTAGGCACTCAATAATTCAATATATCGCATACAAATCAATGTGAGTTATCTATGCTAACGGAGTGTGTAAAATAATCATCCCTTGACCAGTGATGGGAATTAGTCATAATCCATGTGTTGTATCTAAAACAAGAGAGATGTGTATATTTTTGTTGTCTCCTGACCAGTGTAGGGTTCGTTATTAAATCCTGCAATTTTCCATTATACGTCATTAACTCCATAATCAGTCTTCAGTTCAACCTGTAACTCAGTCCTCTCCATGCAAGCATCTTGCTCGTATGGTAATTCAAACCTCATCATATAAGCGCCAAATGCTTATATGGAATATGATATGATATGATGTCTTCCATGATGTATGTTATGCAGTGTAGTCCATTATTTATTTGTTACTATCCTATGGTGTATGATTTAATTTCACACAGGACAACCATCACAGCGCATCCAAATCATTCACAACAGTTATAATGATAATTAAATTGTGCAACCAACTCATTAAGGTGCACCTGTTTTTCGAGCACGCAATTTGTTTTTGTACTCAACATCAAATCAATAACCTTTTCAACATTTACATGTACATATACATCCAATTTGAACTAAATTTGAATTCAGTTCTATATTAAATTTGATTTGGCTTTATTTTCTCTTCATTCTCGTATTGGTTTTATTATTCCAATATTTTTATTAGGTGAACTAATAATCACACAACACAACCATCAATCAATTAGTTGATTAGCTTTTCAAATATATAACTTTTAATACTCAAAAACATATTTGCAAGGAAAATCAAATACAATAAACTCTAACTAAGTTTGTGGTTCTCACACCAGTCGATTGGAAAAAATACTAATATCCCACTTTCGAAACTCGAACATAAATACTGATGATAATGCATTAATCACCAGGATCATCTCCGGGTGCCTAGAGTGTGATTCTTTATCTATCCAACATATTTGAGACTTCGCATATACGCTAGCTAGGCATATATAAATAAAATACTCAAATATAAATAAAGTATATGCAAAATCTTCTTACACCCGATAGTCCAAATTCAATATAAATAAAATACTCAAATACATATAATAAAATATAATTTTCAAAACTAAATTCGTTTTTATTAAATAACACTCTTCAAACTCATTCCAGGGTATTACTAACCTTATCTCTAATGAGTTGTTCTTGTAGGATATTACTAATCCTATCTCCGATGAATTTTTTCGTCCGGTTCTAATGTGTCTTATTCTCGAGCTTTGTAAACCAAAGCTCTGATACCACCTATAGCGACCCGAACTTCCCGGCTGGCCTAATCCGAGCAAGAAGGCGGACTGCTTAGAGAATACTACGATTCAGAACACAAACATGAGAACATTTCATTGTCCATTACAACAACTTACATCAGAGTACAAATTAATAATATAAAAATATCAGAGATTTAAACTACATTTAAATACATAAACATAATGTGCAGCAGATAACATCAACTACCACAGCTGAAAGAGATACAAGAATACAAAGCATTCCGAATACAGCTCCAGTTGTAATCCAACTTCCTGTGAAAAGAAATATCTACGAAAACCAAAATTACAAGCTGCTCGTGTGGAAAATATGGGAACCCAGAGTTTAGGTGGAAACAATAAACTCCGAGTCAGTCATGGGACTGGTGTGAGAACTAAAACTGTTATTAACTTTATTTTAAAGTTGGGTAAATCAAGGGACCACGCTGTATAACACAGAATGGGATTTCTCCCAATAATACCATAAAACAAACAACGCAATGCTAAAAAGAAAAAATGAAGCCATTATAAGTTTGGGTCCCATCAAAAAATGCAGATACAAACCAGAGGATAGAGTTTTACCTTATAATGGCCAAAAATGCTTGATATGCGAAATTTATCTTTTGTTATTATTATAAGTGAAGAACTCAACTTCAAATATAAATGTATCAATCATAGACGGCATGGTTCCCCATCCTACTATGTCGACATATAGGTTTACAACTAAAACCGAAAAGTGTCATATTGGAAATTGGATTACCTTTACGAGTTGAGGCAAGGGAACTTCCTTACCGATTTGGAGACACTCTAACACATGTCTCAGGATCACGCCCTTAGCAACCCTGGGATTCGGTAGGGCCAGTACTCTCTTACTTTTGATGATTGGAAATTCCTGAACAATACGTTTCCCAGTCCTATCGGACCTCCAAAATGGCCATTGTCAACCAATATATCCGAGGCGCCTCGCAATCCATCAACCACATAAGTAAAAATGTCTGGGCTCCATACCATGACAATGCTCCTAGCTAGAAACAAATGCATGTTCTCCCTATGGTCCTTCATCCTGTTTTTGACTCATACCGGGGTGTGAGGCTCGTGAATTAACGCCACAACACAAGGCTATGCTACTTAAAGCCGCGCTTTGATCATCATCCACAAGACTTTTCTTTTCAACAAAATCCTTGATCATTGCATCTCAGCATGCCACATTGTCAATCCATACCATACCATTGATTTCAACCAATATATAACATCTAAGCTCGTATGTCTCAAAGAAGGGTGTTAAGCAAGAGAATAAATTCTCTGCCACCAAACAGATATATATTTAGCAGAGATCAACGAATACAGCACGAAGTACAATGTCAGACATACAGTCCATTTACAAGTTCGTTCTGGGTCTAAACGAAACCGGAAGCACCTTAATCCTCATCCCATATGTCCAATACAGAAGAGAGGTCCTCGTATATCCGGTCGATCTCCAAGTACATCTGGATGATCACCACTTATTACCTCGTCTTGGGTGTACATCTCAATCAAGGAATCTGTAATCATCCATTCGACCTGAAGATCTCTTGTCTTCAACCACTGTCTTCATCGTCGACTTTTAATCGTCGTATCAGTCATTCAGACTGGGTTAAATGCGGTCTTTCCAAATAACTCGCGTATCTTATAATCAAGTGCTATAATAACACATCATATGCCTCATTCCAATCTAGAATATTCTTTTATTCAAATATTCATTACATTGGGAAAGGTTCCCATTAATTTTATCAAAGATAAATTCTTTTAAATTTATTCTTTAATCTTCCTTTGAAAACCATTATAGAAGATTTTGTATTATCTTTTAACATTCTTAAACCAAATTAAGGTTTGTCAAACTAGTCAGGATTATCGAGCCTTATTGAAGTAATCTTTTATTTTATTTTTCCAATCCCAACCTATTCATCCAATGGAGTAAAACTGCTAGTACTCCATATCTAACACCCACTGTGTTGTTAGTAAATTTAATTACCATTTCACGTTCAAATTTAATTAAAGATTTAACTATCGCATGGAGTAAAACTGACGGTACTCCGTTTCGAACGTTTCTTGAATTTGGGAAATTTAATTACCTCATTCACATTCCAATTTAATTAAAGATTCATTAAAACTCCAACTTGGTTTTAATCTCCAGAAATCATTACTTAATGATTATTCGACTTTAAGAAATTAATCTTGTCTTTAATTGGGTTAAAGAACCAATGTCATGTGAAAACATTGTTCACAATAAACCCAAATTCATCTTCCATTTAATATGGAATCTTCACGGAAATAAGACCAATCATAATCAATATGAATTTCCATATCTGACTAATACTATAAGTGGAATAACAACAATTCCTTTTAAATTCCATAAATAGTAAGGTCTTCCTTCACAGAAACTCATCTCGATTATTAATAAATCGAGTCCCACTCAATTCCAATTTAATATATTAAATTGGAAAACTTTAATTTGAAAATTTTCTATTAAATCTTAATTAAAAGATTTATAAATTCCAAACCATAATTTCACTATTAACTCGGTTTTAACAACAGTGTTATTTAAGACACCATTCACGACAAACCCAAAATTTAGTTTGATATTAAATACAAGGATCTGAATAGAAGTCATATCGGCTTATATTCAATAACAAATTTTGAAACCAACAAATATCGTATTGGGAATACGATATCTATATCTTCCAAATTCCTCAACAATATCTGTATGATCATAGAATCTAATACTGAAATATCCGAAGATAATTTCCATTCAAATCTGTTCCAATTTATACATTGGAAATTTCAGGTCATAATAAAACTATTTCAATTCTTTACTCAAGTTGGTAAACAACTTATTCATATAAAAATATATTTTATCTTTATAAACTTGGAATATTTCATCCAAGTTCATTTGAAATTATTTATCATGATTTTACATAATTTTTCCCTACTTTTATTTATTTAAAAGGGTGCGTTTTTTTAGAGGTCCCTATTAAGTTTCAAAATATAAAAAAAAACCCGGTCATAAACTTATTATAAATTAGGTCCCTATTTTTTGAAAAGTCATAAAAAAATATAAAAAAAATATAAAAAAATCACGTAAATTCATATTTAAATAAAACATGTAAACACTAAAAAATTCAGAACAAAAAACCATCAACAAAGGCGTCAAAAATCAAAAAAACCAAAAAAAAACGAAATTTCCAGTTAAATGCATAATAGTATGCACATATATCACTTTCCTGCATACATCCGTGCATATTTTTCACTACATACATCTTCGTTGATTTTTCTTCATGCAAATACGTGCATACATATGTGCAAATATTTCAAATACTTGCACACATTTGTGCAGGTTTATTTTCAGATTTTAATCTGAAAACAGCTTACGGAAAAGTTGCATACATATATGCAATTATCAGTAATAATTGCATAAATGTATGCAACTATTTTTTTCCGATTTCCGTAGATTCCTGACATTATTTCCATATTTTAGATTTTTTTTTTTATGAACGTACGCACATTTTTTTAAAAAAAATACAAAAAGGCGGAAAAAATAAAATAGGGGGCGGGTTTAAAAATTTTCAGAACTTTGTTTTTTTTTATAAATTAGGTCCCTACTTTTTATCCTATAAAAATGTTGCACACATGTGTGCATTTTTTTGAGAAATTTGCACATTTGGATGCAAATAAAAATGAACTGAAAAATTATGTTAAATCTATCCGCTGGAAGAACTGCAATAATTGTATATATGCATGCAATAAAATCAAAAAGGTGCATAATATTATGCATTTAACTGCAATTTTTTCTGTTTTCTTGCTGTTTTCTTCTTTCTGACATTATTTTTGTTGTTTTTTGAACTGAATTTTTTTTATAATGCGTAATATATTTTATTACTAATTTACGAATTTTTTTTATTTTTTTTTTAATTATTATTTTATAAGTTTTGAAAACAGGGACCTAATTTACAATAAGTTTATGACCGGATGTAAGCCTAATTAAGTTTCAAAATAGGGACGTGAGCCTAATATTCACTATTTAAAAATAGCCTCTTTCAATTAAATGACATTTTAGGTTATTTAGTTGCGCTGGCACTGTTTTTATTTAAATTTGAATTAAATATTTCTCAAAATTCACCCGTTAGATTTTAAATCTCTTATTATCATTTGAAAGCTCTTTTCAATATGAACCCAACGGTTCTGGTTTCAGGAGAATCCGATGGTCGGATCTCCCATTATGTCAATTCAAAGTCAATAGTCAAAATTCGCGAACGGTCGCTGCGCGACACGTTCTATTCATTCCATTTAAATATATATAATATATTTCGTCGATTTCTCTTTAAAACATATTTTATGAATTATTTATAATTTCGTTTTAAAAACGAGTCCAGCTTCCATATCAATTTTTAAATCAAAATTGAATATTCCATATCATTATAATATTAAAATGATAATATTTTCAAAATATTAGGTTTTCAAATCAAATATTTTCGATATTCATTATAAAATGAATCAAATCGATAAACAAACCCGTTCGAGTTAAAATGACGTTCACCTACTTAACTCAACTTCATATTCATTTCAGTTATGAATATTTCAATATTTTCGTGTCCATCCAAAATCGGACATCAAAATCATGTTTTGATTTTTCACTGAATATTATTTTAAAATATTCGTTATTTCTGAACTAGAATCAGACTCAATAAATTACTATATACTTTTATTTGTATGGAATACATACATTGCATGTATTCAAAAATAGTGATAAACAACTATTAAACATTCCATTCACATCCAAATTGCAATTTACAATTGTATAAGCATTAAATAATTAAATGACACCTATAACAGTTTGTCAATCATTCGGTTGACATACGATTAAATCCAAGGGGGATGTGAGTTAATTACCATCCTCAGACCCGTGTGGGGTTTTCAACCATCAAACAAATATTATTATTTGTATACTTGGATGATGTGTAAAATTATCTTCCCAACAACCATGTGGGGTTTACATCAAAGTCCATGTGAACATATCTACATATTTGGGAGACGGGTGGGTAAATTGTCATCCCTAAATCTTTTATAATATAAACGTTTTATTTATAAACATTGAGAATCACCGTTTAATTGTGATAACATTAAAAATGTAAACAACCATCAATCACCAAACAAATATTGCAATCAAAGACAATCAATACATATTCAGTTATTAAAATAAATAACTATACAAAATAATTGAGTGAGAGAGTTCTCACTTTGATTTCAACTCCATTAGTCTTTTAACGAGGATTTATTTTGAAACAAAATTAAACGAGCATTTAATTTAGCTCAAAATTCAACTTTCTCTCTTTTCGTTCTGGTCAGTTTCATGTTATAGAGCTCGACTCCACGATTGCAACGCAACTGAAATCTTCGGATTCTGTTTTCGTATGACAAAGTTATAGATGATTAAAATTTTAAACAATTTAAACATGTAATTAAATTAATTAATTAATAAATAATTAACTTAATTCCATCCTCCTTCTTTGTTTATTCTCCAAACCCTATTCCAGATAAAAACATGATCTCGAACCCAATGCTCGATCATTAGGATTCAAAACCGCACCTTCTACGTCTGCCATGACCAAGATCAGAAACTTCCACAACGTCCGGCTTCGCTCGTGCTCCCCACGCCTCAAAAATCATGCCACTCAATGGCCTCTGCTCCTCTAGACGGCGGTTTGAATGGTGTTGTTTTGCGCCATAAAATAGAATGACATATAGCATGGAACCAATCATCACCATACCATTTTAAAGAGTAAGAGAATCTCTCTAATTTTTATTTTATGGGCTTTGAATGAAATCATGTAGATTAAGAGATATTAGCAAAAAAAAAATTGTATTTTTATGGCCATTAAAATGGACCTGGCGGCGACAAATATAATAGGGCCTATGGTTTCACGATTTTGGCCTTTTGTAGTAATTATTTTATTAATATTAAATTCTAATATTCCTCAATATTGAAGTTTTCAAGTCCGAACTCCAAGTTAAACTCAACGACTTTCGCCCTTAGCCAAATACCACTATTCCGAACACAACGGAATATGTTTCCTGAGCCAATTCGACTGTTTTGATCATTTTTTTTAAATTAAAATTAAAATATAATGTTATATTTTGAACTTGAACATGCATTTTAATTTGCTACGACTACATACTGACTCCAAAAATTCCGAAATTTGATATATGCTATGTTTTACAAATACGGTCCTAACAAAATTAATTTAATCAAAATTGGAGACCGTTTGAAAAATGGCCTTATAACTAGCTTAATTAATTTACCATTGAAATTCAATATGCATTTAAATTTACCCCGCTCACATATTAATTCCAATTGGCTTGAAATTTTAAACCTGCCAACAATATGATGTTTTGGATCCAACAAAATTATTTTCGGCGAAAATGGAGGTCATTTGCAAAATGACCATTTTAAGGGCTATATATAATATTAACTGTAATGATCCGCAAATCCGCAACATCGGAGTTGACTATATACATCATACGTCCAACCCAAATATCACGAAAATACAAAACATTTTTTTTTTAGAAGAAAGAGATAGAAGAAGAACAGAAATAACACACAGAATCTCACATCGCAGCGGAACAAAATATAATATATCATATCTTTGAAATACAAAATCTTCACTGTATAACATACACTTATCAGAATACAACACTTACAACATAGTGGAACAACACTATAACTAGATAACGCTGAAGCCTCCTGCTCCAAGCTCCTTTAGATATATCTGAAAAATCCTGAACTACTTGACTGCCCATACAAATTTAGGCACCCAAGAGTTTAGGTAGAACAAAACAAAATAAACTCCGGGTCAGTCATGGGACTGGTATGAGTAAACAGTTTAACACAGTTTCAGAAAACTAAATGATCTCATAAGACCACGCCGTATAACACGGAACGGGTTTTTCCCTTATGAGAATCCAAACACTTGATTTAACTTTCAAAATCCCTTTGAAATGAACGATAATCTTTATATCAAAACTCCTTTGATATTATAATAATGTCTAAATCAAGTAGATAATAATCTAGTGGAACGTTTGCATCTCACGTTCCACATATATATACAAATCATAAACCGCAAGCACGTATTGGGTATTTGATTTCCAACTATGACAAGGTATGGAGCCACCTTCCGCTGGTATATCTCTAGAGGAGAATACACCGAGTTCAACAAGAACATCTTGCAACTCATCCACACATGACCGACCACTCATTTGGCTTGAGTGTATCGAATGTATATCACCAACGGTTGGGATCAGCAACCGTTTCCCGAATGGGACAACATCGACAATTGATTTTTAGAAATAAATGAAATTCTAGATTAGGTGATTATACACCCTAATAGGTGCGACCTACATAGCCATGCTGCTTGCCCGATTTCTGTCATTTACCGGTTGTTGAGGCCAGAAGCTACGCTTTATCATCACACCAGATTCACTTCGAATGCCACATCGTCAAATCCATCAAATCACCGATTGACGTCCTCAATAGTACATTACGTGTTAGCTAAAAGAAGTTTCCTTCTCCGCTTCCACTCTTGGTACGGTTGAAGAAATCAATGTACGTGACCTTTCTGGAAATACTCTGTCAGACATTCATCCATACAAGTCACCCAGGAACAGGATGAACCGAAGGCACAATTTCTATTAATAGAAAAAGTCCTTGCACTCTACTCCGTCTTCGATTATCTTTACATAATCTGATTCGCACGCTACTGCCAATACGGAGTGGTTCTTCGGATAATAATCCAACCGGTCTCTCCATATTGACAACGATGGTCAAAACTTCGATAGTCTGTGATTTAACTATCGAATGAAACAAGTGTTTCGATAGTCGATGATTTAACTATCGAATAAAACAAGTGTTCATCCAATTATCAAACAAACACTAAGCCCTTAATTAATATTTCATTAATTAAATCTCTTCTCTATTTCGTTATCAATATTTGTTAACCAAATATTTTCAATAACCATATTGGCCTTTTACGTTATTTGGAAAACATTTCTGAATATCCACTTCCTTTATTTTCTAAACTTTAGAAAATATATGCTATTTATAATTGGAAAATATTCCAATTACTTATCTCTTTCCGATCTCGTTTATTTCTATACTTAGGAAATATTTAACGTCTATTTCCCAGCTTACATTTATTTGGGTTAAAACAGATGTTGTGTAAAACATCGTTACGACAACCCAAATACTATATTCAACTAACTCTTATCTAACATTGATCTTCGAGCCTGAAATCTTACTATTTATTTGTTAATAATGAAATCAATCGAGTTGGGGTATAGCTACCTCTCAGACCTTGACTGAATAACATTTATAACGTCAAAACAGATAAGACTACTTACTCGAATAATCAATACCATACAACTGATTATTCACCTTTAAACACATATACACTTTCTCTTTCTATTCCTACGAGATTTTATTCCTAGACTTCCTTTTTTATTATACTATTCTATTTTAAAGTCCGCTTCCTTATCGACTTCTATATATATTGATATATTGATTTCCAACTATCAAATTATCTTAAAAATATTCTAACTCCTTAAATTCCCGGAAAAATTCGCCATAACCTCCTTTGTACCGGGAGCTTCGGGAAAATCCCCAAACTGCCACATAGGCCTTCTCCAATCAAAATAAAAAGGAAAAGCCAAGCGGCTAGCCGATACGGCGCATAAAATCTCATATGTGAATTAAATACGTACCTTTTTGTCGGGCATTCTATATATATACCTTCTAACACTTTATTCCAAACCTGTCTCCTGTATATTTATACCTGTCCAATCTATTTTAACTATACCAATCGTTTTAACTAAATTTGTTACTTAACTCTTCAGTCTATTTCACCTCCGTATTTGAACATGACATGCTCAAATATATTTTAACTTGCATATTAACAAATTCTAATTATACTCATACTCTCGTTTCCTTATTGACTTCTTATTCAAATTCCAATTCAATTCTATTCGAATTCCCTTTATTTAAACTTCATTTGAATTCTATTTCAAATTCTATAGTTTAAAGTCCATTTGAATTCTATATTCAAATTCTATTTGAATTCTCTGCATTATTTATAAACAACATTTATAACTTCACTTAAAATTTCTCCCATTATATATTTATAAACAAAGTTTATAAATTCAATTCAAATCCCACCTTTTCATTTATAAACAAAGTTTATAAATTCGATTCAAAACCCACCTTTTCATTTATAAACAGAGTTTATAAATTCAATTCAAATCCCATATTTTCCTTTATAAACAGAGTTTTTGAATTTGATTCAAATCCCACCCTTTTCATTTATAAACAGAGTTTATAAATTCAATACTTGTTCATATATATTAAAAACAAGTTAGTATTTTCTATAGTTCATTTAAAATTCAAATTCTATTTATAAAAATAGAATTTCCTTTTTAAAATCTCAAATACCCTTTTCGATATTTTTAAATATCAACACTTAGGCCCCAGTGATATTTAAACACACAAAGCAACCAATTATTTATTTTTCTAACACATCATATATGACAGTATATATGCTAATAAATAAACAAACAGATAATATATTTTTGAGGAATCTTGTTGGATTCCTCCAACCTGTTTTCCTGCATCCACAGACGTTAGTCAACAAAATAATACCCATCCTGCTTCGAGGCAGGATATCGCGGTATGAAGGTCATCCACTATCATAGCGTGGGGCGTATAGGGTAATCATCCGCTAATGAAACCGCGGGCATCCGCTAATGAAACTGCGGGAATCCAACCAATCATCAACCCAATATATATATATATATATATAATAGTCAACCAATCCTAAATAACTATATATATTTTAAAACAATCAGACAGCATTCAAACAAGCACAGACAATTATTTTTAACTATATAAAAATAATTTCTAAATAAAAGGTGAGATTTACTCACATTTATTTACTTGTCGAATATCCATTCTGATTCCATTCAGTCTCGTCTAGCATTGACTAGAATTGTTTCAACTTAATTCTTCTCGAATGGATTACGCCTTTCCCATTTACTTTTAATTATTGTCAATACTCCTTTAACGTTCTTGAGTTCGGTTGAGTCTGAAATAATATGACCGTATGGTTATTTTTACAAGTTATACTATATATGACATTATTAATAAATTTAATTAACTTTTTACCTTAATTAAGCTTTAACTCATCTTCCTTCATCATTCAAAACTGTCGTGGCCTCTCTTTCACTTGTTGTTAAGACTTCGAACACTCACACTCAGATCCATCAAGATGACTTGCTAAAAATGTCTTCATGAACCCCTTCACATATGGTTTGATCTCCATTACAGTTGTCTTACCCACCTTCAAAACAACTTCCATCTAACCTAGACTACATCAACTCGAATCCCTTCATTCACTCGCGCCCTCAGCCTCAACACAGTACCGTATGCCTCAACACAGTACTCTACAGTGCTCATGACGACCTGGAGCTCCACTGCTCGTTCTTCCTCTCTATTGTTTACTGTTCTACTCTTCAAAGTCGACCAGAAAACTTCTCCGAACTAGCCCATTGTCTCAGTTTTTCATTCGATCTCTTCTGAAATTTCCTGAAAGCCCAACTGACCTCACTTCCACTTTCGATCATCCCCAGTCCATCGCATCATTCTCCTCTATACCTCGCGGCCTCGATTCATTCTGTGCCACTTCGATTCTGTCCTGTGACTCACGTGTCACTTCCTCAAGGTCAGCGACGACGTCGATTTGCCCAAAAATTGCCTGAATCATCGATTGATTTAAGCCCTAGCTCGTCGCTTGGAAAAATCGAGCACCAAAGAATTTGATCGCATGAAATTCAAAGGGTATACGCCGGTAGCTGTTGAATACACTAGCCAGAGGAATCTAAGGCTGAACGATTTTATTGAGGAATCAATTTTATATAAATTTTCAAAGATTTGAAATTAACCGTGACTTTTGTTTTTTGGGGGAACTGAGGAATGATTTTGAGGCTTTAACCTTAAGGAATTTTGGTTGAAGGATTTAAAGGGAATGATTTCAGTTATCTGAATGGTTTGAGAGGGGCCACGATTTGTTTTATCCTGTGGTGAGGAAAGGAGATATGTGTTTTAATGAGGGACAAGTATATTTTATTTTAATTTATTCAAACTGGTATCCTTTAATTTAAATTATCACGTTGATTCTGAACTCCTTACCGAACCCAACAACTGTCAATTCTAGGGTTATACCACCATTCTGAACTCACTGGGATAGGTCACGAAGTCCAATTCGATCATCTGAATAAGATATTAATTTAAGTTGATATAATTTAAATTCAAGACAATTTATTTCTTCGATAATAAATTAAATTATTATCGTTATAAATCCAAATAAAATTTCCCATAAATTATTTGAACTGTATTTAATTCAAATTAAATTTTGAATTCATCTAAATCCATTTTCGTATTCTGTTATTTTAATATATTCGATATTAAATCGAAATTGATTATTAAATTGATAACTCAAATATAAAATTCCACTTATATTATTAAATCAATATTTAAATTAAATATTAAATATTCAAAATTAACCCATAAGAATCCGGGTCATTACAATCTTCCCCACTTAAAATAATTCCGTCCTCGAAATTGCTAAGGTAGAAAAAGTGCTACAAACCCATTTATCCTTTCAAAACTTATTTATGTTGATACTCAACATTTCAAACTTCCTTACGTAACTCTCCTTCGAATAAATCCCTATTCGATAACTCCTCCCTTCGAATAACTATATTCGAAAATCTCTCTTTCAAATAACTAGATTCGAAAACCTTTCTTCGAATAAACTATATTCGATAACTCCTTTAACTCTATTCGAATAAACTATATTCGATAACTCCTTTCACTTGACTCTAGATCGCAGCGATCACAATGGTTACGCCTGATTCCCTCAGGAAACATCCGACCGCCCTAGGCTATCTACAGCCCTGCGAATTACGCTAGTAGTCATACAAAATGGCAACTTATCCTGAGTAACTATGTTTGACTAACTCTATCTCAATAACTATATTCGATCAACTTTAATTGAATAACTAACATTCAATTAAATCCTAATTCGATTAACTATGTTCAATTAACTCTATCTGGTTAACTCTTAATTTAAATAACAAATATTCGATAAATTCTAATTGAATAACTAATATTTAATTAACTCTACGGATTAACCCTAACTGATTAACTCTAACTGGTTAATTCTTACTCTAATCGATTTATCCTAACTCTAATCGATTATTTCTAACTCTAATCGACTTCTCCTATTCGAATAACTCCTATTGGATAACATTTATTCATTTATAAAGATTTACTTTTAGTAACGGTTCTTCACTTTATAAATGTTCTCTTTAATAACGTTACTTCACTTATACAAATATTGTGTACCCCTTCTATTTAAAACTATCAGTGTTAAAAACCAATATCTCTTCTCTATATAAGTTCAGACTTATATATTCCATTTATCGAATGATAAATATTTAATTTAATTTATAAACTGTTATTTATAAATTAATCTTTTCTATTTATCTGTTAAAACAGATTTCCATTTTCTATTCATCTTCTAAATATTCCTTTGATTAAATTCTATTTATTTAACAAATAAATATCTCATCTATAAATTTCTATTTATTTAACAAATAAATATTTCCATTTAATCTATTTGTAAATGTTTTACAAATATTCCCTTCTAAATTCTATTTGTAAATGTTTTTACAAATATTTATCCTTTTATTTGTTTGCATATAACTTCCTTTGTATTTGTGTTACAAATATATTTCCTTTATATTTCCCAATTCATATTTCATTCACATTGATTTTACTCAATTTATTCATTTCGATCCATTTAACTTACTTAAGTTAAATTTAATTTCAATCATTCAAATTCCCATTAACTAGTTGCTAATTAACCGTTTTGCCTATTTCACCCTTTTTATTTGAATATAACTTGTTCAAATATATGTCAACTTAATTATAAACTAATCTAATTATATTTTCAACTCGAGTTATATATTCGATTTCGAATATAAATTCTCAATTTCTTTCACTTATCCAAAAACCCAATTTCGATTCAAATTTCCTTTAACTAATTATTCTCCAATTTAGTTAATTCTATTTAACCATTTAAAATATGATTTTTGTCTTAAAAATCATTTCACTTACTTCACTGGAGTTCATATTTATTTTATATCCCCAGTCTGGATTTTTCTAATGCCAATTCGGATTTTGTTTCCTAAAAACCCTTTTATTTATTTAATTAAACCGTTATGGTTTTATAATGGTTCTGGCGCTGCTTTTCTAAAAATTTGATTTTGATATAGCTCAAAATCTATACGACGAAATCCAGATTTTTCTCTTTCATTAGAAAACTATGGTTCAACTGGTCCCGACGATTCTTGTTTCAAAGAATTCCGACTTCAATTGAGTTCTGTATTCTAAATTGAAGTTCGAATCGCCAATTTACGAACTGCCGCGCTATGGCGAGCTCGTTTTAATTATATTTATAAATATAAACGTTTTAACTTTGTTTATAATAAATTCAACTCCATTCTGATATATTTTTAATATATATCCAATCCATTTCACATAATATTCCTGATCTATTTCACTTCTATTTGAAATCTATATTCCAATTCCGTTTCACTTCTATTTGAAATCTATATTCCAATTCCCATTTCAAAATTCCTTTGAAGTAATATAAATATATACATATATTTATATCTATCTCAAATTCAAAACATTTGAATTTTCAAACAACTTGTTTCTTTTCAAACAAATTTCCATCAAAAACTTTTCTAAGGCAGTAATTCATCACTTAGAAACTCGAAAATGAACACTGATGATGTTGCGACCATCATCAGAATTATTTCCCAGTCACTGATGTGAGTCCAGTGCTATATTACTTTCAAAATCCATTTAGAAAAAAATATTTTCCAAACTCCCAGGATTTTAAATTCTTAATTCTGGTTTGAATTCAATTTCAATTCATCTTATTTGTATATTTGATTTCATATACAAATTCCATTGGTTATATATATAACTATTTCTGTTTTATAATCTAATTCGATTATAATCCTAACAATCAACTCAACTATTTAAAACAATATCGTGTCCAATCTCCTGTTCAAGTGTTTATAAACTCCTATCATCATCGTGGCATCCCACGATTCGACCAAAATTTATAATCCACTCAACAGACTAGCCAACACAATATAAAACAGTTTTTATATCAAATAACAAATACGCTCTCTCGTATATATATACACTCAACTCATTCTAGGATACTACTGATCCTATCTCTAATGAGCACATTCCAACAAGCCTAGGTATTCGCTCAACCTAAGCTCTGATACCAACTGTAATGACCCGCAAATCCGCAACATCGGAGTTGACTATATACATCATACGTCCAACCCAAATATCACAAAAATACGAAACATTTTTTTTAGAAGAAAGAGATAGAAGAAGAACAGAAATAACACACAGAATCTCACATCGCAGCGGAACAAAATATAATATATCATATCTTTGAAATACAAAATCTTCACTGTATAACATACACTTATCAGAATACAACACTTACAACACAGCGGAACAACACTATAACTAGATAACGCTGAAGTCTCCTGCTCCAAGCTCCTTTAGATATATCTGAAAAATCCTGAACTACTTGACTGCCCATACAAATTTAGGCACCCAAGAGTTTAGGTAGAACAAAACAAAATAAACTCCGGGTCAGTCATGGGACTGGTATGAGTAAACAGTTTAACACAGTTTCAGAAAACTAAATGATCTCATAAGACCACGCTGTATAACCGGAACGGGTTTTTCCCTTATGAGAATCCAAACACTTGATTTAACTTTCACAATCCCTTTGAAATGAACGATAATCTTTATATCAAAACTCCTTTGATATTATAATAATGTCTAAATCAAGTAGATAATAATCTAGTGGAACGTTTGCATCTCACGTTCCATATATATATATACAAATCATAAACCGCAAGCACGTATTGGGTATTTGATTTCCAACTATGATAAGGTATGGAGCCACCTTCCGCTGGTATATCTCTAGAGGAGAATACACCTAGTTCAACAAGAACATCTTGCAACTCAGCCACACATGACTGACCACTCATTTGGCTTGAGTGTATCGAATGTATATCACCAACGGTTGGGATCAGCAACCGTTTCCCGAATGGGACAGCATCGACAATAGATTTTTAGAAATAAATGAAACTCTAGATCAGGTGATTATACACCCTAATAGGTGCGACCTACATAGCCATGCTGCTTGTCCGATTTCTGTCATTTACCGGTTATTGAGGCCAGAAGCTACGCTTTATCATCACACCAGATTCACTTCGAATGCCACATCGTCAAATCCATCAAATCACCGATTGACGTCCTCAACAGTACATTACGTGTTAGCAAAAAGAAGTTTCCTTCTCCGCTTCCACTCTTGGTACGATTGAAGAAATCAATGTACGTGACCTTTCTGGAAATACTCTGTCAGACATTCATCCATACAAGTCACCCAGGAACAGGATGAACCGAAGGCACAATTTCTATTAATAGAAAAAGTCCTTGCACTCTACTCCGTCTTCGATTATCTTTACATAATCTGATTCGCACGCTACTGCCAATACGGAGTGGTTCTTCGGATAATAATCCAACCGGTCTCTCCATATTGACAACGATGGTCAAAACTTCGATAGTCTGTGATTTAACTATCGAATAAAACAAGTGTTTCGATAGTCGATGATTTAACTATCGAATAAAACAAGTGTTCATCCAATTATCAAACAATCACTAAGCCCTTAATTAATATTCCATTAATTAAATCTCTTCTCTATTTCTTTATCAATATTTGTTCACCAAATATTTTCAATAACCATATTGGCCTTTTACGTTATTTGGAAAACATTTCCGAATATCGCCTTCCTTTATTTTCTAAACTTTAGAAAATATATGCTATTTATAATTGGAAAATATTCCTATTACTTATCTCTTTCCGATCTCGTTTATTTCTGTACTTAGGAAATATTTAACATCTATTTCCCAGCTTACATTTATTTGGGTTAAAACGGATGTTGTGTAAAACATCGTTACGACAACCCAAATACTATATTCAACTAACTCTTATCTAACATTGATCTTCGAGCCTGAAATCTTACTATTTATTTGTTAATAATGAAATCAATCGAGTTGGGGTATAACTACCTCTCAGACCTTGACTGAATAACATTTATAACGTCAAAACAGATAAGACTACTTACTCGAATAATCAATACCATACAACTGATTATTCACCTTTAAACACATATACACTTTCTCTTTCTATTCCTACGAGATTTTATTCCTAGACTTCCTTTTTTATTATATTATTCTATTTTAAAGTTCGCTTCCTTATCGACTTCTATATATATTGATATATTGATTTCCAACTATCAAATTATCTTAAAAATATTCTAACTCCTTAAATTCCCGGAAAAATTCGCCATAACCTCCTTTGTACCGGGAGCTTCGGGAAAATCCCCAAACTACCACACAGGCCTTCTCCAAACAAAAGAAAAAGGAAAAGCCTAGCGGCTAGCCGATACGGCGCATAAAATCTCATATGTGAATTAAATACGTACCTTTTTGTCGGGCATTCTATATATATACCTTCTAACACTTTATTCCAAACCTGTCTCCTGTATATTTATACCTGTCCAATCTATTTTAACTATACCAATCATTTTAACTAAATTTGTTAAATAAATTTGTTACTTAACTCTTCAGTCTATTTCACCTCCGTATTTGAACATGACATGTTCAAATATATTTTAACTTGCATATTAACAAATTCTAATTATACTCATACTCTCGTTTCCTTATTGACTTCTTATTCAAATTCCAATTCAATTCTATTCGAATTCCCTTTATTTAAACTTCATTTGAATTCTATTTCAAATTCTATAGTTTAAAGTCCATTTGAATTCTATATTCAAATTTTATAGTTTAAAGTCCATTTGAATTCTATATTCAAATTCTATTTGAATTCTCTGCATTATTTATAAACAACATTTATAACTTCACTTAAAATTTCTCCCATTATATATTTATAAACAAAGTTTATAAATTCAATTCAAATCCCACCTTTTCATTTATAAACAAAGTTTATAAATTCGATTCAAAGCCCACCTTTTCATTTATAAACAGAGTTTATAAATTCAATTCAAATCCCATATTTTCCTTTATAAATAGAGTTTATAAATTTGATTCAAATCCCACCCTTTTCATTTATAAACAGAGTTTATAAATTCAATACTCGTTCATATATATTAAAAACAAGTTAGTATTTTCTATAGTTCATTTAAAATTCAAATTCTATTTATAAAAATAGAATTTCCTTTTTAAAATCTCAAATACCCTTTTCGATATTTTTAAATATCAACACTTAGGCCCCAGTGATATTTAAACACACAAAGCAACCAATTATTTATTTTTCTAACACATCATATATGACAGTATATATGCAAATAAATAAACAAACAGATAATATATTTTTGAGGAATCCTGTTGGATTCCTCCAACCTGTTTTCCTGCATCCACAGACGTTAGTCAACAAAATAATACCCATCCTGCTTCGAGGCAGGATATCGCGGTATGAAGGTCATCCACTATCATAGCGTTGGGCATACAGGGTAATCATCCGCTAATGAAACCGCGGGCATCCGCTAATGAAACTGCGGGAATCCAACCAATCATCAACCCAATATATATATATATATAATAGTCAACCAATCCTAAATAACTATATATATTTTAAAACAATCAGACAACATTCAAACAAGCACAGACAAATATTTTTAACTATATAAAAATAATTTCTAAATAAAAGGTGAGATTTACTCACATTTATTTACTTGTCGAATATCCATTCTGATTCCATTCAGTCTCGTCTAGCATTGACTTGAATTGTTTAAACTTAATTCTTCTCGAATGGATTACGCCTTTCCCATTTACTTTTAATTATTGTCAATACTCCTTTAACGTTCTTGAGTTCGGTTGAGTCTGAAATAATATGACCGTATGGTTATTTTTACAAGTTATACTATATATGACATTATTAATAAATTTAATTAACTTTATACCTTAATTAAGCTTTAACTCATCTTCCTTCATCATTCAAAACTGTCGTGGCCTCTCTTTCACTTCCTGTTAAGACTTCGAACACTCACACTCAGATCCATCAAGATGACTTGCTAAAAATGTCTTCATGAACCCCTTCACATATGGTTTTGATCTCCATTACAATTGTCTTACCCACCTTCAAAACAACTTCCATCTAACCTAGACTACATCAACTCGAATCCCTTCATTCACTCACGCCCTCAGCCTCAACACAGCACCGTACGCCTCAACACAATACTCTACAGTGCTCATGACGACCTGGAGCTCCACTGCTCGTTCTTCCTCTCTATTGCTTACTGTTCTACTCTTCTAAGTCGACCAAAAAACTTCTCCGAACTAGCCCATTGTCTCAGTTTTTCATTCGATCTCTTCTGAAATTTCCTGAAAGCCCAACTGACCTCACTTCCACTTTCGATCATCCCCAGTCCATCGCATCATTCTCCTCTATACCTCGCGACCTCGATTCATTCTGTGCCACTTCGATTCTGTCTTGTGACTCACGTGTCACTTCCTCAAGGTCAGCGACGATGTCGATTTGCCCAAAAATTGCCTGAATCCTTGATTGATTTAAGCCCTAGCTCGTCGCTTGGAAAAATCGAGCACCAAAGAATTTGATCGCATGAAATTCAAAGAGTATACGCCGGTAGCTTTTGAATACACTAGCCAGAGGAATCTAAGGCTGAACGATTTTATTGAGGAATCAATTTTATATAAATTTTCAAAGATTTGAAATTAACCGTGACTTTTGTTTTTTGGGGGAACTGAGGAATGATTTTGAGGCTTCAACCTTAAGGAATTTTGGTTGAAGGATTTAAAGGGAACGATTTCGGTTATCTGAATGGTTTGAGAGGCGCCACGATTTGTTTTATCCTGTGGTGAGGAAAGGAGATATGTGTTTTAATGAGGGACAAGTATATTTTTATTTTAATTTATTCAAACTGGTATCCTTTAATTTAAATTATCACGTTGATTCTGAACTCCTTACCGAACCCAACAACTGTCAATTCTAGGGTTATACCACCATTCTGAACTCACTGGGATAGGTCACGAAGTCCAATTCGATCATCTGAATAAGATATTAATTTAAGTTGATATAATTTAAATTCAAGACAATTTATTTCTTCGATAATAAATTAATATTATTATCGTTATAAATCCAAATAAGATTTCCCATAAATTATTTGAACTGTATTTAATTCAAATTAAATTTTGAATTCATCTAAATCCATTTTCGTATTCTGATATTTTAATATATTCGATATTAAATCGAAATTGATTATTAAATTGATAACTCAAATATAAAATTCCACTTATATTATTAAATCAATATTTAAATTAAATATTAAATATTCAAAATTAACCCATAAGAATCCGGGTCATTACATTAACATATATATAAAATTCCATAGTGACTATTTTAAATTTTAATCTGGTCCTAACTTACAATTTATGATATGAAATCTCAATTTTTCACATTCGTTAAAAATATGTTATTAAAATGATTCTAACGTTTCTTATTTCATCAAATTTTGACTTATATTGAATTCTATATATTAATTTAAAGTTCGAAGCCAAAATTTCAAACTACCATGCCATTTTGATTTCTTTATAATTAAATTTTAAATTTATACGTTCTAACTTCGATTAAATAAATTTTAAATCGTTAATTCTCAAAATAAATCATATTCAATATTTAAAATCAATTAAAAATAAATTTTAAATTGGTTCCAAAATTCCGGGTTGTTACAAATTGCTCCCATGTTATTTCTTCTTCCGGAGTCTCAAGTGTAACAGAATTCCACCATTCCATGACTCTACCTACAGCTGTCTTGACACAAGATTTCTCTTAGTTGCATCATCCATACCTTAGTCTCCAAAAATACGAATACAAGTATATAACTACCTCTGAACCTCTTCGGTTGGCTTAGTCCCTTTAAACTGCTTTCCTCCTGGAGATGTGTAGTCTTTGCACAGCTTCGCGAAATCCACAACCCTGGGTACCTGCACACCTACATCTATCGTGGATGCCATTAGAGCGGGTGCCCTTCTCATGGATGCCTCAATCATGGCTTCAATCATGGCTGGGTAATTTGGTGTACCGCCATTTCCCTCTCTAGGCACAACCTCCTCCCCAGTAGTATATCTTAAAGCTCGTCGACTCATTCTAAATCTGCAATATAGAATGATTAGTCACTTATAAGAAAATTTGCTAATGGAGTTCAAACGCTATTACTATACACTAATATATGTATAATAAGCATCCAACAGAAATCTACAAGTACGTCTCTCGTACGTTATTATGTCTTCAAACTATGGCTAAAATCGTTAACCCGAGCTCTGATACTAAATATGACAACCGCCCATAACCCCTGCACTAAACAAAAGGAATAATGCACTGAAAGGTGTGCTAGGCTGCTATGGACGATCATCAGAGTAGGTAAACATAATACGAAACGTATCGTGTTACTCACAGCGTAAGGATAAAATATAATAGAACATACATAATAGGCATTTATAGTGAAACACATATGAGCAGAATATTGAAACTTTCATAACATCCAGAAAGAATATCCATACAACTTGGATCACAACACAAGTATTTGTACAACTGGCCGCACTACAACACTCAACAAACAACGGAAACAAAATACTAGGTAATAGCAAAGTAATATGCCAGCCTCCTGCTCGCAATCGCACATCTGCATCGTCCTTACTAATCACCTGTCACCTCCCACCTAGTCTACCCATCCAAATTGAATGAACAACCCAAGGTAATAAGAGAGAAACATAAAACCTTGAGTCAGACAATAGTCTTGGTGAGCGATAAAACAACTATCTAACATCATTAACAAAGTATATGAGAATAAGTAGATTTAACAACCCAATCTACCACACTCTAGAGAAGAACCCAAACTTGCCTTCCCTATATATGACAGTGATAGCCTATATAATCCAGCAAACATGAAACAACGGTTCAACCATGAAATCCAGGAGTAACCAAATAACAGTAAACCACTATCATTCAATAGAAATCATAGAAACTAGTTATATCTCATGTAAACCAGCCTAACCGGAGTTCAACATTCCTCAAGCGCAAGCCCCAGAGGCCTAAACCAATATCAGACTAGAATCCAAGAAACATCTCCTTCGATGTCAAACAACTTACGTGAGACGGTACAAGCAAAACAACCAAACACTCATGACCTGGCTATCACAGCCTTTCCCGCTTCAAAACCACCGTTAATCGTATGATGACTATCTACCATATATCAAGGGATAATGGTAAACCCTGGTTCTAGCTAAAACTCCATACGCCTTCACAACTCGTATGTTTGTCTTTCCAATCTCGACAACTAGGCCCTTCACGACTGCCCAAAGTACCCCTACTTTGAGTCCTCTAGAACTTACGACAATGATAATCTCTTGGCCTTCGCATCTTTAGCCATCAACCTTGATGACCATTCACAAACTCAAGTCCCCCTTGAGCAACCATTATCCAAAGCTCAACACCCTTGAGTTTTCTTCATATTCGTTGCTTTACACCGATCAATGAACACATCACATCAATTCGAACATTCCCACTTGGATATACATCGAAGTCACAACCATTACCGAACCAAACAACATCAATATAAGGTCCAGCACAATTTAGGTTGCTCCTCCCCTTTAGGTCGTCCTTTGACCTAATACCCACGACCTGACTCCATCAGCTTCGGCCGACCTAACCTCATGTGGTCCGAAACACAAAACTCACGACCTAACTACTTAGGTTGAATCCACGATCTGACTTACTTGGATTTCCACGATCTTAGGTCATTACCGTGACCTAACTCAACCAGGCTTTCTAACGACCTGACCTTCATCACATAGAACGCCCTGCTTCCTTCTAAAGCTCCATCACGATCTGAAGCCAACCATTCCCTTCTTACCACATCACCCCAATGACCTGACCTATGGATGATGACCTAAAGCTTTCCCTTACCCTGAAGCTTCTCCACGACCCAACACTGCCACGTCAGCACCACAACCCACAACATGAATGTCCATAGTCCAACTCCATTTCTTAGGAGCAAGAAACACGACCCAACTCCCTAAAATGACCCGATCTTGTGAAAAATGACCTAACTCCCATATTTGACCAAAACAACTCCAAACTTGACCAAATCTTCACCAAACGACAATATCGACGAAATCAACTCATCCAGTTCAACCATAAACACTTTATGAATCAATCAACAACACCAAAATGAAAATTATCCTCGGTAATCATATAAAATTCACCAAAATCATAATTCAATGCATAAAGTAAAACAATGGATCTAACTTACATAAACATGTGAATTAACATAAGAATTACCAATTTACCAATTTTAAGTTGCTAAATCAGATCATATGGTATTTCATATGAAAATATACTTACCATGAGGTAGATCAAGGTGAAACGACTTGAAAATAATGAAATTATGATCAAACAACCACTACGCCATAGATGGTCTACGGCAACCCAGAGAAGTGACGCATTAGGTGCCAAAATTTGTTGCTATAGGTCTGTGGCAACACTTTTTTGGGGTTGCCTTTTGCCGCGTTGCCTTAGAGTCAAAGGCAACACCTTTGCGACCCTATGGTAACATCAGTACAGGTGTTGCCACAAGTACCACTAGAACAAAAAAATACCTTTCACAACAGCAAAAAACAGTTGTAATATGTCTAGTACAGCTGGCAATCGTAACAAAGTCAACCTTTTTTACAACTGTTTCTAGTAGTTGTTAAAATTTGTTTTACAGCTGCTAAAAGTAATTACACCTCAACTGTTATTAATCAATGATTTCATCATATTATAATAAATATTATTATAACTCACTATTTATTCAAATAAATATTTTATTTCAACATTTCAAGTGGTAAAATTTTTTGACTCCACTATTGTACATTCACTCGTATATTACACAATCGATATACATACATTCCTCACTAAATTGTCACTCGATTCACTCATATATAGACTCACACATACAACCATAAGCAAGAAAAAATACACTAAAATGATTATATAAACTACTACCTTCGAGGAGTCGGACAATGCGGCATATGCTTCACCTATCATTTTGAACAAAGTGATCCGCATCTGCATGGACTTCAGCTACAGCTTCTCCCCATAACTGACCAAAGCATAACAACATAACAGATCTATTGAAAAACATAAAAACAAACCAAAGCATAACAGCAGACCAAAGCAGACCAAATGAATACAACTTTAAACACATATATGATAGTAACTGACCATAATTCCGAACCATTTCAACTTTAGCTTCAACTATTTGTTTCAGAAATGTCGACAATAGTAACAAAAATACCATTTTGTGCATACATGCATGCCAATTGTTTTACCTATAACATAAACAGGAACAATCAGAAACTATATTTGTCATCAAATCAGCAGCAATTAGTAAATAGTTTACCTCTATGTATAAACCAGTTCTCTATGTATATAATGTATACACATAAACATACGTACATGATACCAAGAACCTGATTTGAAATTCTTAATCTCCCTTCTACATAACCTGTAATGAAACATCAGTTTTTATGGAACAACAGTTTAGTAGTAGTTCATTACACATGTTTACAAACATATATTAATTAGATTATCTTAAACTGAGGTTTGCATGTATTAACTATCATAAAGTATTAACCAGACCAAAATTAAACTGAACATATGCTTGAGTTTTGGTAGAAATGGGATAAAATAATAATGTATTTACATACCTATTCCATTAGCGCCTCCGGTTACGAGAGCATACATGCATGGCTTGAGCTTCATCCATGCTAGATAAAGAATTAACAGATCAAAGTTCTTAATGAAACGAGTTTGGAAATATGGCTTTTATAATTGATTCTTTTCTAGTGTGTGTTGATCAAATAGTATTAAAATTATTTACATAATGAAAGATGGACTGATATCATGTTATGTAATAAATAAGCAACTGGGCCTGGCACGTTTTCTTTTATTTTTACCACCGAAGCTTGTATACCAGTATTATAAATACTGCAGTTATCTGTACATTTCTGTTATCAATTCCTGAATACAAAATATCAATTAATCAAACTACTGATTCATTTCTTCTCCAATACAACTTGCATCTTTCAGATTTACTCTTTCTTTCTTGGTATCAGAGCATCATCTGCCTAACGGCATCTGCTCTTGCAGTTTTACAGATTGGCGATTATACCCATCGGAGAATTATCATCATTTGGGTATTCTCCCATCAGTGATATTCACGTCATTAGGGAGTAACACAGTGTATATCCTCAGTGTCGTGCCTTAAGTTCAATTGAATTTGGCTGCAACTTGATTTTTACACACTGTGTTGTAAATAGAATCAATCGCCAAGAATTCGACTCAAGAAAATAAAGAATATTACTAGATTTGTTCAGCCTTGCCAAGAAGTTTCCATAACTATTCTGCAATCAAAATTACCCTTTTGCTACAACTTCTGGCTGCTCAACAGACCCAGTTTCTAATTCATCTTCTTGAGCTCCTTCGACATCTGAATCCATTCACTGAAACTGGTTATCCAAGAATTTCTGCATCACCTTGATCATGGATGATGAATCTAGATTTGCAACATCGGCAACCAGCGTAAATATAATTCATGAGAGACTGTTAAGCCCAACCCAGAACATAAAGCCCAACCTATGATTAGTTGCAAGTATCTATTAATCAATCTAGTTTTATGTATGACTGTTAAGCCCCACCCAGAACATAAAGCCCATGTCCTTACCGATGTCAGTCAACCTTTCCTAAAAGGCAATAAAATTGGAGCAAGCATAAAATGAGTTACTTGTAAAGATCAATTAAAAAAAACAGAATAGGATGACAAGTCAATAAAAAAAGTTAACGAGAACAAAATCCTCTTGTAAAATCATACTTTTATATTGTTTACTGGCATAGTTTATTCCACTTTCTTTGTTGTTTCCAAAATTGTTTGGACATGGCACACCTACTATTACTTGTTCCATATATGGGTTTATATTGTTAATGGGTATAAACCCCTTTGTATTTACAGCAGTAGGTCATCCGCAGTAGCCCAACAAACCCCTTTATATGAGCCACAGTTTGATTCATAGGCTGCACAGAAAGCAACAGTTCATTGTAATTATCATCAAATGAGCATTAAATAATTTATCTCCAAAAATTTCAGCCTGTGTATGTGTTTATTTATTGATTTCTGGTGAGTAGAGGTCAAGGAAATTAGAGTTGTTCTTCCATGGTTAAGTATACAATGATATATATGTCCTCAACATCAGAATTAAACGTGAAATCATTTATGAACCTTTCGGAATTAACAGATCAATCTCATATGAAAGTTTGAAACTTTCAATTTTTTTAGCTATAGAAGTATCAGATCCCTAATCCCTTCATCTAATCCATACAAATAATCCAAATCTAATTCCACAAAACAATAAAATATCACTCTTATTTAAACCATGATCGCACTTTCATCTATTAAAAAACATTCATAAAATCAAAATAAAAGCATCAACCAAAAAGGGTGAAATCTGACCATAAATCTTGATAGGAGCACGAATCTCAAGCAAATTGGACTGCGAAACGAACACATGCTTGGCCTCAATGCAGAGCTGACGAATCTCAGATTCGAAAAACTGAACCTTCTTCGATCCACGTTTACCGCCATCGATGAGTTTCTATTTCTGATAATGAAACGAGACAGTTCAAAGAATGGATCGAGACACCTGCTTTGACTAGCAGCGGGTAACCCTATTCTCCATCGATGGAGAAAGCTTCAGCTTTATGAGATGTTGATGAATGAAATTAAAATTAGGGATTTCGATTTGGGGCAACGAAATGAAAATTAAGCGGGGAAAAATTAATAAACGTGGGAAATAAAAATGTTGAGGTGTGAATTGATAACGTGGATGAATGGTTCAGATTTTGTTTTAACTAGTTGTATGGATCGCTGAGGTGTATTCCTTTTTTATATTTTTTTATTTAAAATATATCTATAGCTACTGCAACATGTGTTGATATCTATGCTAACACATTGAAGAGTGCGTTGCAATAGACAAAAATCTGCATAGCTGCAGCAACATTGTAGCTGGCAACACCTTGGATTTTCGTTGTGATAGGCGATCTATGGCGTAGTGAACTCATATACTTGATTGAATCCGTGTGAGAGATGCATATCACTCACCAATTCTCTAAAACAACACAAAATCACTGATTACTCAATCCGAACAGCGAAGAACACTCTCCAAACTCTTCAAATTGATGAGATCCCTCTTCGATTGGTGTAGATCTAGCTTCCAACGATGTAGATCTAGAATATTAATGGTGGAAAGTGTATTTTATTGAGCAAGGAGGATCACAAGCTAAACCAAATGAGAGAATGAAGAAAGTAACTGTGAGAACCCGTAACTTCCCCGTGAAGGAAAGAGCGGATACTTTGAGAACAACACACATATGAACGGAGACGGAAGAACATTTCATTGTTATTACAACAATTCCATCAGAATACAAGAATATACAGAGTATAAATGAATAAATTACATTCGATAAATATCAGAGATTACAATAAATTACATAGCAGCGGAAAATAATACAAAGCACAACTGAAGGTGATATACGGATACAGAGCTTTCCGGATATCATTCCAACTGTAAACCAGGATCCTGTGAATATAAATCTGCAAAACCAAAACTACTAGCTGCCCGTGCGGAAAATAGGGGCACCCAGAGTTTAGGTTAAAACAATAAACTCCAGGTCAGTCATGTGACTGGTGTGAGAACTAAAACCGTTACTAAAACTTTATTTTAAAAGAGAGTAATTCAAGGGACCACGCCGTATAACACGGAACGGGTTTCCTCCCAAGAATACCAGTGCATATCAATAAACAACGCAATGCTTTTTCGAAAAATGAAGCTATTATAAGACCCAGGTCCCATCACACAATGCAACGCAAGCCGGAGGATAGGGTTTTCCCTTATAATAGCCAAACATGCTTGGTACGTTTAAAACAAATCATTTGATACTATAATAAGTGTATAGTGTCAAAACAATTTCAATCATAAATATAAATCATAGACGGCATGGGTACCATATATCATGTCGCCATACTAGTTCTACAATTAAAACCGCAATACACGTATTGGAAATTGGATTTCCGTCATGAGTCGAGGCAAGGGGCAAGCTCCTCTCCTCGTTCGAGACACTCTAGCAAATGCCTCAGGACTACACACTCTGGGCAATCCTAGGATCCTCCAAGGCCGGTCCTCACTTACGTTAGAGGATTAATTATGCCTGAACACACGTTTCCCGGTCCTTACAGACCTAAAATCGAGGCGCCTCACATCCAAACCACAAAGGTGAAAAGTATATAAATGTCAGGGCTGGTAGGTCACTGACACCACCCATAGCTAGAAAGAAACGTCGTGCACTCCTTGGGTCCTCATCCCGTTTTTGACTCATACCGAGGTGTGAGGCTCGCGAATTCACGTTATACACAAAGCTGCCACGTAGGCCGTGCTTTGATCATCAACCACAAGACTCTGCTTTTCAACAAAAGCCTTGATCATTGCATCTTAGCGTGCCACACAGGCAATTCATGCCATGCGACTGATGTCCATCGATATACAACCTCTGAGCTCGTACGTCCAGAGAAGGGCGTTAAGCAAAAGAATAAATTCTCCGCCGCCAAACAGATGTATATTTAATAGAAATCAATCAACATAGAATAAAATCCAATGTCAGACACACAATCCATTTACAAGTCCGTTCTAGGTCTGAACGAAACCGGAGGCACTTTCCTCGCATATCCATCCATCCCCAAGTACGTCTGGACGACCACCAACTATTTCCATCCTCTTGGGTGTACAGCCCAATCAGGATCGTCAGTAATAATCCAAACGATGTGAAGACTTCCAGTCTTCAACCACCATCTTCATCTTCGACATATCGTCGAATCGGTTATTCAGAATGGGTATAAACCCGGCCTTTCCGAACAACCCGCGTATATTTAAAACAAATGTTACACAAACACAACATACGCCTCATTCCAATTCAGAATATTCTTTTATCCATAAAATCACATTTTTAGGGAAAGGTTCCCATTAATTTTATCCAAGACAAATTCTTTAAAATTTATCCATTAATCTTCCTTTGGATGTCGTTTCAAACCAAATTATGGTTTTCTAAACTAGTCGAGATTAGCGAACCACACCGAAGTAATTATTTATTTTATTTCCCAATCCCAACCTATTCATCCCATGAAGCAAAACTGGTAATACTCCATATTTAACACCACGGTGTTATTGGTAAAATTAATTACCATTTCACATTCAAATCTAATTAAAGATTTAACTATCGCTTTGGAGCAAAACTGGCGATACTCCATTCTCGCTCATTTCTAAATTTGATAATTTAGATTATAGATTCACATTTCAATCTAATTGCAGATTCGTTAAAACTCCTTTTACTGGGTTAAAGAACTAGGTGTTATTTAAAACACAGTTCACGACAAACCCAAATCACATTCTATTTATTATCGGGTTAAAGAACAAGTGTTGTTTAATACACAGTTCACGATAAACCCATTTCAAATCCAATCGTTATATGTTAGAAATTCCGATTATTTAAAACCCCTTTTTAAATCTAATTTATTTATTTAAAAATAAAAACCCGAGTTTTAAATTGAGTTCAAACTAGTTTATTTCGATAAAAATCCATTTTTATCTTTTCAAATATGGAGTTTTTCACCCCAATTTTTCTCAAATCATTTCTTATGATTTTACACAAATTATTGATATTTTTAATAATTTTATCAAGGCCCGTACAATCGATTTCCAACAATGGCCATCGAACTGCACTTACAACGACCCTTTTCAAATTTGATTTGGACGTATCTCCAAATCCAACCGTTAGATTTCAAATTTCAAATATTCGTTAGAAAGCTCTTTTCGATACGAACCCAACGGTTCCGGTTTTAGGAGAATCCGACGGTCGGATCTCCCGTAATGTCCGTTTGAAATAAATGGTCGAAATTCACGAACTGCCGCGGCGCGGCGCGTTCTATTCAGGCCATTATATTATATATATAATATATATTTCGTCGATTTCTATTTAAAACGAATTATATAAATAGTTTTAAATTCATTTCAAAAGCAATTTCAACTTCCATTTCAATTCAAATCAAAATTGAATTCTTTTCAATTCGTTTCCAATTCAATTCGAATTCGTTTTCAATTCAATTCGAATTGGTTTTATATTCAATTCAATTCAAATTCGTTATCTATTCAATTCAATTCGAATTCGTTATCTATACAATTCAATTCGAATTCGTTATCTATTCAATTCAATTCGAATTCGTTTTCTATTCAATTCAATTCGAATTCGTTTTATATTCCATTCAATTCGAATTCGTTATTTATTCCATTCAATTCGAATTCGTTATTTATTCCATTCATTTCGAAATCATTTTATATTCAATTCGAATTCAATTCGTTATATATTCAATTCGAATTCGGTTTCTATTCAATTTGATTCAAATTTCATTTCAAAATATGCGATTTCGAAATCACTTTTCAATATTCATTTTAAAATGAATAAAATCGATATAAATATCGTTCACGTCAAAATGGCGTCAATCTAATCAACACGGCTTCATATATTTCTATTTTCAAATATTCTATTCAACAAATGAATATTTATTTTTGTCAACACACGACTAATCTCAACGAATGAGTACTGTCCACATGTGACTATTTTTGTTATTTAATTTATTTTATAAAAATTTGGGTATCTATCGTTTGATATCAAATCAGACTCCAACCGTAAATTAGTAAGAGAACGATTCCCTAAATATTAACCCCGAAGGCCGAAACCCACATCAGATCAATACCCAGGAGATCACTCATCTTATCTATTTTCCAGTTGATTTCTAATTTCATATATGATAAAGATGTGAATTTTATTATTAAAATATTTCTTTCAACACATGACTAATCTCAACGAATGAGTACTGTCAACACATGAACCTTTATTTTATATTGATAAAGATGTAAATTTTATTGTTAAAATATTTCGTTCAACACATGACTAATCTCAACGGATGAGTACAGTCAATACATGAACCTTTATTTTATAATATACTGATGTAAATTTTACTGTTAAAATATTTCGTTCAACACATGACTAATCTCAACGGATGAGTACAGTCAACACATGAACCTTTATTTTATATTGATAAAGATGTAAATTTTACTGTTAAAATATTTCGTTCAACACATGACTAATCTCAACGGATGAGTACAGTCAACACATGAACCTTTATTTTATAATATACTTTATTTTCTAAATTGGAATGAGGCCCAATCAATCACCATATAATGTTAATTATATGGATTTTCATACATCACACGTATATAATAGCATTGAAAGATAATCAACCATCAACCAAAGTGCACTATACTGTATAAGCATCAAATATAGATATCTAACGCTTATAACACCCTGTCAATCAATCGATCGACATATTTAATCAATCAGGATGAGTGAACTTCAAGTTTCATCCCAATACCCATGTGGGGTTTCAAACAATCAAACACAGATTTTATTTGTGCAGTTGGGCGATGTATAAAATTTATCGTCCCAATCAATGTCCTTCAAATAGGTGTACATAAACAAACCGTCCGGTTTTGTAACGGCTGGAAATTTTCGACTCCTCGAGAGTCGAAAATTCCGAGACGTTAGTGAAAGAAAGTAGAGGGTGAGGAAGAAAAGATAGAACTAATAGAATAGAAGAAGAAGAAGAACTTACATCATCAGAGTAAACACGAATCTCACAGCGGAATGAATAAAATATAACATAACTTTGAAATACAAATCAGTACTCGTATATACATACCATTTCAAAGTACAACACTTAACAACACAGCGGAATAATAATAGCTATAATCCTGAAGCCTCCTGCTCCAAGCTCTCCAAGTGTATCTGTAAAATCCCGACTACTTGACTGCCCATACAAATTTAGGCACCCAAGAGTTTAGGGAAAACAAACAAAATAAACTCCGGGTCAGTCATGGGACTGGTGTGAATAAAACTCCAACACTTGGTTAAATAAAGGATATCTTTCTGATATTATAATAATGTCTAAATACAAATAGATATCAATCTAGCAGAACGCTTGCATCTCACGTTCCACATACATAGTATACAAATAAAACCGTGAGCGCTTATTGGAGATTGGATTCCAACAGACAAGGTATGGGAGCACCTTCCGATCAGTGTACTCTAGAGGAGATACACTAGGGTTCAACAAGAACGTCTTGCAACCCGGCCACACATGACCGTTCACTCATTTAGCTTGAGTGTAACGAATATATTATCACCGATGGTTGGGATCAGCAACCATCCTTCCCGATAAGGGACAGCATTGAAATAGATTATAAAGAAGTACAATTGAATATTCTCTAGATGGTGATAATACACCCTGCTTGGGTATGGCCCAACTAGCCATGCTGCCTAGCCCAACTTCTGTTATTTCCCGGTTGTGAGGTTTGAGGTCACGTTTATCACTTTGACAGATTATTGCTTCAATTACTTTGAATGCCACATCGTCATACCCGCCAAATCATTATCGATTTCTCAAGGCATCACGGGTATAAAAGCTAAGAGAAACGAATTTCTTCGCCACCAACGTAATACATTTAAAGAGATCAACATATATGATTCGTTAAGAATACTTTGTCAGACACTCGTCCATATACGTTGTTCTGGGACTGAATAAACCGAAGGCACTATTTAGTGAATCCATCCTACCTAGGCTTTTCACAATAGCCCTTGCACTTCACTCCGTCTTCAATTATCTTCAGCGTACTTGATTCGCAACGCTTATGCTAATACGGAGTGGTTCTTCGGATAATAATCCAACCGGTCTCTCCATATTTACAACGTAAATATGGTCAAAATTTTGATAATCTGTGATTCAACTATCAAATGAAAACATGTCGGTGTACAAACAACGATCTTATTTCCAAATGGAAATTTGATCGATCAATCATCATATGTTCATATTTCCTTATTTCATATATTTAGAAAATATATGTTATTAATCATTGGAAAACATTTCCATAGCTTATTTTCACATCACTATTATTTCGCAACTATCAGTCCCTAACTGTAACTAGTATGAGAACAATTCTCTAAGTATCAATCCGGAAGGTCGAAACCAACATCAGATCGTCACTTAGAAAACCGTTCAACTTACCCTCTCCAGTCAGTTTCTGAATTTGCTTAACTCTATTTCTTAAATTCTTATCATGAAAACATTTCATTTTCTTTGTTTAGAAAACATATCTGACTATATTTGGAAAACGTTTCCAAAACTCATTTACGGATTTCCAATGAACGTTGTATAAAACATCGTTTCGCTTAATCCATTAATCGCTTATTACTTAACTATATTTCAAATCAACCTTTTCTATCGAACCACAACTATTCCTTTGTCAATTCTGAGGTCAATCAAGTTGGGGTATAATTACCTCTCAGACCTTAATTGAACAACGTCCTTTACTGTGAAATAGATGAAGCTCGTCACTCACTTTTTCCAATCATCTGTTTACGCAAATTCTCGGATTCAGGTTACGAATCTACTTCTTATATGAAAACGTTTGATTATAACTATAACGTTATAATTCCTACTTCTGCAATATCTAACCTAAATTATAACTTTATCTCCTAACTCAAATAATTTAACAGACACCTAATTTCTAAATCAATAACTAAATCTTGATTTAAACCCTGGAAAGTAAATAGTACTTTCCTGAATTCGCTATAATCGAATTCGACGTATAACTCTCTTTCGAGAAATCTCTATTCGATTAACTCTCCCTTTTTAATAACTTATATTCGATAAACTCTATTTCGATTAACTTCTATCGAATAACTAATATTCGAATAACTCTTCTTGGTTGGCTCTATTTCATTAACTCTTATCGAATAACTTTTTCGATTTTCTTAAATGTGTCAATTCTTATCGAATAACTAACATCCGATTAACTTAAATGGATTTACTCTTATCGAATAACTTTTTCGATTAACTTAACTCGATTTTCTTAACTCGATTATCTCAGCTTGATTACTTAACTCGATTACTTAACTCGATAAATCTTAACTCGATAACTTAACTTAACCCAAATCGATTAACTCATCTCTAATCGATTAACTTAATTTGATTTACTCCTTCGAATAACTCATTCGAATAACTTAATTGATTAACTCCTTCGAATAACTAATTCGAATAACTTACCTTCGAATAACTAATATTCGATTTACTCTAACTCGATTAACTTAATTCTAATCGATTTACTCCATTTCGATTCAACTTAATTCAAATCGATTAACTTAACTCAAATTGATTAACTCCTTTCGAATAACTAAATTCGATTTAACTCTAATTGAATAACTAATATTCAATTAACTCTTACGTGTTTAACTCTATTCGAATAAGTAATTCGAATCACTCTAATGTGTTTAACTCTATTCAAATATCTAATTCGAATAACTCATTTCGAATAACTAAATTCGATTAACTCTTTTAACTTTACTCGAATAACTATATTCGATTAACACTCTCTTTCGAATAACTATATTCGATTAACTCTTCGACTAACTCCTTTGGATTAACTAACTTCGAATAACTCCTTTGGATTAGCTAACTTCGAATAACTCCTTTGGATTAACTAACTTCGAATAACTCCTTTGGATTAACTAACTTCGAATAACTCCTTTGGATTAACTAACTTCGAATAACTCCTTTGGATTAACTAACTTCGAATAACTCCTTTGGATTAACTAACTTCGAATAACTCCTTTGGATTAACTAACTTCGAATAACTCCTTTGGATTAACTAACTTCGAATAACCAATATTCGATAACTACTCTTCGAATAAATAATATTCGGTAACTCTTCTCAAATGAATAACATTTGATTTCTCCACTCGAATAAACTATATTCGATTACACTTCCCTCGAATACACTATATTCGATAACTCTACTTCGAATAAGTGATATTCGGCAACTCTACTCGATTAACTCCACTTGGATAACTTTAACTGGTCAACTCTAACTGGTCAACTCTAACTGAGTAACTCTAACTGATCAACTCTAACTGGTCAACTTTAACTGGTCAACTTTAACTGGTCAACTCTAACTGTTTATCTTTAACTGGTAAACTTTAACTGGTTAACTCAAATGGTTTAACCTAACTGGTTAACTCAAATGGTTTAACCTAACTTGATTTACTCGTCTCGACTAACTGAACTAATCCACTTAGTTTAACTTAGTTAATTCACTTTGATTAACTCTAACCGATTTACTTAGTTTAACTCAGCTAATTCACTTTGATTAACCCAACTAATTTACTTCGATTAACCAATTAGTTTAACTTGACTAATTCACTTAGTTTGACGCAACTAATTCACTTTGATTTACAAATTAGTTTAACTTAACTAATTCACTTCGATTAACCGCTTAGTTTATCTTAACTAATTTACTTTGGTTAACTTAACCAATTACTTTGATTAACTCGACTAACTTGCTTTGGTTAACCTAACAAATTACTTTGTTTAACTCGACTAATTTGCTTTGGTTAACCTAACAAATTACTTTGTTTAATCCTTTTATCACACTCTGGTATTTCTTATGGTTTTTAACACATCACCTAACAACGATGAATATCGTCCAACCACACGTAATCACAACAAATTATATACATCACATTTATATATCATAATACATAAATCACAGTAAAAATAACTATTGAGGAATCCAGTTGGATTCCTCCAACCTGTTTCCCTGCATCCACAGATGTTAAACAACACCAGTATAATGTTCCGATAAACAGAATCAACATATAACTATTTGACGGTTTATATATATATATATATACATACGTAAATATATATATATATAATCTCTACTAACTGACTAGCAGTTCAAGCAAACAATCAACACACAGTCAAATAGACAATATTTTAACAGTTCTAAGAATACAACGTGAAAATAAAACTGTTTAGAGTTTGTGAGATTTACTCACAGTTGCGCGTTAATCGTTGAATAACGGTTTGCGTTCATTTGACTGCAACGGACAATTTATTTCGCCATAAATTGTAACGAGCTCTGATGGACTTGCGGTCAGTCTCATTGTATAGTGTCCGTCCATACGATCCCAACGGATCTGATTTCACATAATTCCGATAACATACGACCAAGTTATAACAGTTTGAAGTTTTAAACATATTTATAAAAATAAAACATGGATTTATATCCTAAATGGGCCTCACCTTTTTCCCTTACGGCCCAAACCCACTTCAGCCCCCCTTCAAAACCGAACCCGTTCTTCCCCCAACATCAAACAGCGGCTCCAGTAAACCCATTTCAAGCCATTAGGAAACTTCAAAAATCCTCCTTCCACGGATTATGATAAATCAAACTAAACCCATCGTGATACTCCTCATCAAAAGCTGATCACCCTCATACCCAATTCGTTCACTTCGATCCTCACCTCAGACTGCGTCGAACCTGAACAGCAGCGAACCCACCACAAAAAACCATCATCGGAATCCGTCAGAGCTCGCTACTAGGTGTCGCTCTAGCTCCTGAATCCAAATCCTCCCTCAACTCCACCTTCGATCGCCTCAACCGTACTAAAACCCGAACCCTAGCTCAACTGGAAAAACCGCGAGTACCTAGACTAACGTCGAACAAACTGAAATAGCTATAGACTCGAAGCAAATCCCGCCGGGAACTCGAATATGTGGGTTTTATAATTTATGGTATTTGATTTGGATTTTTCTTTTGTTTGTTTTGGATTTTTCTTTGGGAAAATTGTTTGCTGTGATGTTTATACGGGTTATATAGCCTGTTGGTGGTAGGTAGCGTTTGTGGTAGGGATTGAAGGCCGTGTGGCCTGTGCAGAACCTCAGAAAATGGGAGGGATATTTTCAATTTGATTTTTGTAATTTATTTACTCGATTTTCTCCTTGCATCTGCCTTCTAAAAATCCCAGCGACTATATACGATCCCCTAAAATCACGAAAACTGACATGCTGCTAGAGTTTGTCATTACGGACCCAACGGAACTGGTTTCATCGAATTCTGACTTTGTATGCTCACACAACGTATTTTTAACTGTCCAAAAACTGACTGTTTCTCACTCTAAAAATCCATACGACCACATAGTGGCTCTAAAAATCATGAAACTGGAAATCTAACAACTATTTGACATTGCGGATCTAACAAAACTGGTTTCGTCGAAAACGGAGGTCGTATGCAAAACTAGCTATTTTTCAAGCGCTGAACAGACCGTTTAAATATATAAATATATTTAAATATTATTAAATTTAATATAAATAAATTAATATTCTCGTATATCTTCACATATGATATCGTACAGCTCCAGAATATCATATCAGAATATACAGTTTGATATTTCAGATTTTAAATTTATCGATATTCAGTTTATATTGAAAATCCATTTATAACGTATATAAAGCATTGCAAATTATAAAGGAATTCCACAGCGACTTTTCTAAAATTTGATTTGGACATAACACAAAATCTACACGACGAAATCTCGATTTTTCTCTTCCACTAGAAAGATATACTCCACCAGCTCCACACGTTTCTTGTTTCACAGAAATCCGGCTTAAAATGAATCATGTACATTCAGTTGAAGTTCAAATCGCCAAATTGCGAACTGCCGCGACGTTTCAGGTTCGTTTTAATTATAATTATAAATTATAAGTTCGAACGTTTTACTTTAAGTTATCGATATCGCCAAATTGATATATAAATAATTAAATAAATTAATTATTCGACAGCTAACAAAACGCGCCATTACAGACTTCCCCCCTTAAAATAATTTCGTCCTCGAAATTGCTAAGTTAGAAAAATGCTACTAACTCTACTAACTAGATTTAAAAATCCTTTTTTTGTTTACCTCTAAATTTCAGTTTCGACTGGACCTATTTAATTTTAATTTATTTTATTAATTCATTTCCGACCAACTAAAATTTTCAAAAATTCTGAAAATTTTCTAACATCTTAAATTTTCGAAAAATTTCGCCATAACCTCCTTTGTACGGCTCAATACGTCAAACCACAACTCGCCTCTCTAGGCCTCCTCCACTCCAAAAGGAAACCAAAATAGCCAAGCGGCTTGCTAATTCGGCTCATAAAATCCAAACTCATATATGATATAAACTTGTACCTTTTTGTCGGGAATTTAACTCTATCCCTTTCATCTGCTACCACTTCAACATATACCAATGTTATCCATTCTAATTGATCTCCAATCAGTTCATATCCTCAAATCCAAATCGAATTTCATTCGAACTCTAATATCAAATTTCAAATTATTGACTTATCAATTTGGTTCCATTCTAGATTATCTTTAATCCAATTCAATTTTATTTAACTCGGTTCAAGTTAAATTTCAATTTATTTTTATCATCTCATTTTATTTATCTTTATTAGTTAAATTTTAATTCCAGAACTTAAGTTCCTGGGTCTTATTTCAAATTAATTTGAAACCACATACCAATTCAAAACCTTTGAATGTCAAAAACAACTTGTTTTCTCAAAACAATTCAAAAACAAAATCTTTAGTAGTAATCCGTCACTTAGAACTCAGAAATGAACGCTAATGATGTAGCTACACTCATCAGGGTTATTTTCCAGTGATACAAGTGAGTTTAATAGTATATTTCTTTTCAAAATCATTTTAAACCTTTTCATTTTGAAATACATTTCAAATATTTTTCACATTGCTTGAAAACAATTCAAAATCTCCCAGGAACTTAAAATTTCCTTATTTTAAATTCCAAATTCTGATTTAAATTCATATTTAATTCAAACTATTTCATATATTACATTCATATGAATTCTGATTGGTCATTTATAACCATTTCACCCTTTTATAATCTTATTCGATTATAATAACAACCAACACAATCAATATACTATAATAATTTCAAGATATATATTTCTTCTATAAACAAATATATTTTGGGAAAAATTATTTCATTTACCCTCTTTCAAAACATACCATGACGGTTCATCGTATTCGAGTGTTTAGTAACCCTTATCGATACAGTGGATCAAACTGATCGACCAGAATTCATAAGCCACTCAACCAATGAGTCTCCACAATATAAAACCATTTTATATTGAATAACAATTACGCGCTCATATATATACACTCAAACTCAATCTAGGGTATTACTAACCCCATCTCTATCGAGTTATGCCACAGAGCCAAGGTAATCACTTAACTTAAGCTCTGATACCAACTGTAACGGCTGGAAATTTTCGACTCCTCGAGAGTCGAAAATTCCGAGACGTTAGTGAAAGAAAGTAGAGGGTGAGGAAGAAAAGATAGAACTAATAGAATAGAAGAAGAAGAAGAACTTACATCATCAGAGTAAACACGAATCTCACAGCGGAATGAATAAAATATAACATAACTTTGAAATACAAATCAGTACTCGTATATACATACCATTTCAAAGTACAACACTTAACAACACAGCGGAATAATAATAGCTATAATCCTGAAGCCTCCTGCTCCAAGCTCTCCAAGTGTATCTGTAAAATCCCGACTACTTGACTGCCCATACAAATTTAGGCACCCAAGAGTTTAGGGAAAACAAACAAAATAAACTCCGGGTCAGTCATGGGACTGGTGTGAATAAAACTCCAACACTTGGTTAAATAAAGGATATCTTTCTGATATTATAATAATGTCTAAATACAAATAGATATCAATCTAGCAGAACGCTTGCATCTCACGTTCCACATACATAGTATACAAATAAAACCGTGAGCGCTTATTGGAGATTGGATTCCAACAGACAAGGTATGGGAGCACCTTCCGATCAGTGTACTCTAGAGGAGATACACTAGGGTTCAACAAGAAGGTCTTGCAACCCGGCCACACATGACCGTTCACTCATTTAGCTTGAGTGTAACGAATATATTATCACCGATGGTTGGGATCAGCAACCATCCTTCCCGATAAGGGACAGCATTGAAATAGATTATAAAGAAGTACAATTGAATATTCTCTAGATGGTGATAATACACCCTGCTTGGGTATGGCCCAACTAGCCATGCTGCCTAGCCCAACTTCTATTATTTCCCGGTTGTGAGGTTTGAGGTCACGTTTATCACTTTGACAGATTATTGCTTCAATTACTTTGAATGCCACATCGTCATACCCGCCAAATCATTATCGATTTCTCAAGGCATCACGGGTATAAAAGCTAAGAGAAACGAATTTCTTCGCCACCAACGTAATACATTTAAAGAGATCAACATATATGATTCGTTAAGAATACTTTGTCAGACACTCGTCCATATACGTTGTTCTGGGACTGAATAAACCGAAGGCACTATTCAGTGAATCCATCCTACCTAGGCTTTTCACAATAGCCCTTGCACTTCACTCCGTCTTCAATTATCTTCAGCGTACTTGATTCGCAACGCTTATGCTAATACGGAGTGGTTCTTCGGATAATAATCCAACCGGTCTCTCCATATTTACAACGTAAATATGGTCAAAATTTTGATAGTCTGTGATTCAACTATCAAATGAAAACATGTCGGTGTACAAACAACGATCTTATTTCCAAATGGAAATTTGATCGATCAATCATCATATGTTCATATTTCCTTATTTCATATATTTAGAAAATATATGTTATTAATCATTGGAAAACATTTCCATAGCTTATTTTCACATCACTATTATTTCGCAACTATCAGTCCCTAACTGTAACTAGTATGAGAACAATTCTCTAAGTATCAATCCGGAAGGTCGAAACCAACATCAGATCGTCACTTAGAAAACCGTTCAACTTACCCTCTCCAGTCAGTTTCTGAATTTGCTTAACTCTATTTCTTCAATTCTTATCATGAAAACATTTCATTTTCTTTGTTTAGAAAACATATCTAACTATATTTGGAAAACGTTTCCAAAACTCATTTACGGATTTCCAATGAACGTTGTATAAAACATCGTTTCGCTTAATCCATTAATCGCTTATTACTTAACTATATTTCAAATCAACCTTTTCTATCGAACCACAACTATTCCTTTGTCAATTCTGAAGTCAATCAAGTTGGGGTATAATTACCTCTCAGACCTTAATTGAACAACGTCCTTTACTGTGAAATAGATGAAGCTCGTCACTCACTTTTTCCAATCATCTGTTTACGCAAATTCTCGGATTCAGGTTACGAATCTACTTCTTATATGAAAACGTTTGATTATAACTATAACGTTATAATTCCTACTTCTGCAATATCTAACCTAAATTATAACTTTATCTCCTAACTCAAATAATTTAACAGACACCTAATTTCTAAATCAATAACTAAATCTTGATTTAAACCCTGGAAAGTAAATAGTACTTTCCTGAATTCGCTATAATCGAATTCGACGTATAACTCTCTTTCGAGAAATCTCTATTCGATTAACTCTCCCTTTTTAATAACTTATATTCGATAAACTCTATTTCGATTAACTTCTATCGAATAACTAATATTCGAATAACTCTTCTTGGTTGGCTCTATTTCATTAACTCTTATCGAATAACTTTTTCGATTTTCTTAAATGTGTCAATTCTTATCGAATAACTAACATCCGATTAACTTAAATGGATTTACTCTTATCGAATAACTTTTTCGATTAACTTAACTCGATTTTCTTAACTCGATTATCTCAGCTTGATTACTTAACTCGATTACTTAACTCGATAAATCTTAACTCGATAACTTAACTTAACCCAAATCGATTAACTCATCTCTAATCGATTAACTTAATTTGATTTACTCCTTCGAATAACTCATTCGAATAACTTAATTGATTAACTCCTTCGAATAACTAATTCGAATAACTTACCTTCGAATAACTAATATTCGATTTACTCTAACTCGATTAACTTAATTCTAATCGATTTACTCCATTTCGATTCAACTTAATTCAAATCGATTAACTTAACTCAAATTGATTAACTCCTTTCGAATAACTAAATTCGATTTAACTCTAATTGAATAACTAATATTCAATTAACTCTTACGTGTTTAACTCTATTCGAATAAGTAATTCGAATCACTCTAATGTGTTTAACCCTATTCAAATATCTAATTCGAATAACTCATTTCGAATAACTAAATTCGATTAACTCTTTTAACTTTACTCGAATAACTATATTCGATTAACACTCTCTTTCGAATAACTATATTCGATTAACTCTTCGACTAACTCCTTTGGATTAACTAACTTCGAATAACTCCTTTGGATTAGCTAACTTCGAATAACTCCTTTGGATTAACTAACTTCGAATAACTCCTTTGGATTAACTAACTTCGAATAACTCCTTTGGATTAACTAACTTCGAATAACTCCTTTGGATTAACTAACTTCGAATAACTCCTTTGGATTAACTAACTTCGAATAACTCCTTTGGATTAACTAACTTCGAATAACCAATATTCGATATCTACTCTTCGAATAAATAATATTCGGTAACTCTTCTCAAATGAATAACATTTGATTTCTCCACTCGAATAAACTATATTTGATTACTCTTCCCTCGAATACACTATATTCGATAACTCTACTTCGAATAAGTGATATTCGGCAACTCTACTCGATTAACTCCACTTGGATAACTCTAACTGGTC
This sequence comes from Allium sativum, assembly GCA_030737875.1. Classification (NCBI taxonomy): domain Eukaryota; kingdom Viridiplantae; phylum Streptophyta; class Magnoliopsida; order Asparagales; family Amaryllidaceae; genus Allium; species Allium sativum. The sequence continues at coordinate 731,299,586 of CM060922.1, read as the reverse complement.
AACTCTAACTGGTCAACTCTAACTGAGTAACTCTAACTGATCAACTCTAACTGGTCAACTTTAACTGGTCAACTTTAACTGGTCAACTCTAACTGTTTATCTTTAATTGGTAAACTTTAACTGGTTAACTCAAATGGTTTAACCTAACTGGTTAACTCAAATGGTTTAACCTAACTTGATTTACTTGTCTCGACTAACTGAACTAATCCACTTAGTTTAACTTAGTTAATTCACTTTGATTAACTCTAACCGATTTACTTAGTTTAACTCAGCTAATTCACTTTGATTAACCCAACTAATTTACTTCGATTAACCAATTAGTTTAACTTGACTAATTCACTTAGTTTGACGCAACTAATTCACTTTGATTTGCAAATTAGTTTAACTTAACTAATTCACTTCGATTAACCGCTTAGTTTATCTTAACTAATTTACTTTGGTTAACTTAACCAATTACTTTGATTAACTCGACTAACTTGCTTTGGTTAACCTAACAAATTACTTTGTTTAACTCGACTAACTTGCTTTGGTTAACCTAACAAATTACTTTGTTTAATCCTTTTATCACACTCTGGTATTTCTTATGGTTTTTAACACATCACCTAACAACGATGAATATCGTCCAACCACACGTAATCACAACAGATTATATACATCACATTTATATATCACAATACATAAGTCACAGTAAAAATAACTGTTGAGGAATCCAGTTGGATTCCTCCAACCTGTTTCCCTGCATCCACAGATGTTAAACAACACCAGTATAATGTTCTGATAAACAGAATCAACATATAACTATTTGACGGTTTATATATATATATATATATACATACGTAAATATATATATAATCTCTACTAACTGACTAGCAGTTCAAGCAAACAATCAACACACAGTCAAACATACAATATTTTAACAGTTCTAAGAATACAACGTGAAAATAAAACTGTTTAGAGTTTGTGAGATTTACTCACAGTTGCGCGTTAATCGTTGAATAACGGTTTGCGTTCATTTGACTGCGACGGACAATTTATTTCGCCATAAATTGTAACGGGCTCTGATAGACTTGCGGTCAGTCTCATTGTATAGTGTCCGTCCATACGATCCCAACGGATCTGATTTCACATAATTCCGATAACATACGACCAAGTTATAACAGTTTGAAGTTTTAAACATATTTATAAAAATAAAACATGGATTTATATCCTAAATGGGCCTCACCTTTTTCCCTTACGGCCCAAACCCACTTCAGCCCCCCTTCAAAACCGAACCCGTTCTTCCCCCAACATCAAACAGCGGCTCCAGTAAACCCATTTCAAGCCATTAGGAAACTTCAAAAATCCTCCTTCCACGGATTATGATAAATCAAACTAAACCCATCGTGATACTCCTCATCAAAAGCTGATCACCCTCATACCCAATTCGTTCACTTCGATCCTCACCTCAGACTGCGTCGAACCTGAACAGCAGCGAACCCGCCACGAAAAACCATCATCGGAATCCGTCAGAGCTCGCTACTAGGTGTCGCTCTAGCTCCTGAATCCAAATCCTCCCTCAACTCCACCTTCGATCGCCTCAACCGTACTAAAACCCGAACCCTAGCTCAACTGGAAAAACCGCGAGTACCTAGACTAACGTCGAACAAACTGAAATAGCTATAGACTCGAGGCAAATCCCTCCGAGAACTCGAATATGTGGGTTTTATAATTTATGGTATTTGATTTGGATTTTTCTTTTGTTTGTTTTGGATTTTTCTTTGGGAAAATTGTTTGCTGTGATGTTTATACGGGTTATATAGCCTGTTGGTGGTAGGTAGCGTTTGTGGTAGGGATTGAAGGTCGTGTGGCCTGTGCAGAACCTCAGAAAATGGGAGGGATATTTTCAATTTGATTTTTGTAATTTATTTACTCGATTTTCTCCTTGCATCTGCCTTCTAAAAATCCCAGCGACTATATACGATCCCCTAAAATCACGAAAACTGACATGCTGCTAGAGTTTGTCATTACGGACCCAACGGAACTGGTTTCATCGAATTCTGACTTTGTATGCTCACACAATGTATTTTTAACTGTCCAAAAACTGACTGTTTCTCACTCTAAAAATCCGTACGACCACATAGTGGCTCTAAAAATCATGAAACTGGAAATCTAACAACTATTTGACATTACGGATCTAACAAAACTGGTTTCGTCGAAAACGGAGGTCGTATGCAAAACTAGCTATTTTTCAAGCGCTGAACAGACCGTTTAAATATATAAATATATTTAAATATTATTAAATTTAATATAAATAAATTAATATTCTCGTATATCTTCACATATGATATCGTACAGCTCCAGAATATCATATCAGAATATACAGTTTGATATTTCAGATTTTAAATTTATCGATATTCAGTTTATACTGAAAATCCATTTATAACGTATATAAAGCGTTGCAAATTATAAAGGAATTCCACAGCGACTTTTCTAAAATTTGATTTGGACATAACTCAAAATCTACACGACGAAATCTCGATTTTTCTCTTCCACTAGAAAGATATACTCCACCAGCTCCACACGTTTCTTGTTTCACAGAAATCCGGCTTAAAATGAATCATGTACATTCAGTTGAAGTTCAAATCGCCAAATTGCGAACTGCCGCGACGTTTCAGGTTCGTTTTAATTATAATTATAAATTATAAGTTCGAACGTTTTACTTTAAGTTATCGATATCGCCAAATCGATATATAAATAATTAAATAAATTAATTATTCGACAGCTAACAAAACGCGCTATTACAGGTTTGTAAATGAATATTTATTTATTCACATTCACGTTAAAAATTATATTTTTAACGATAAAATATTTTATTTTAACACATGAATTTTTATTCAGTTCATTCTTCAAATAAAATGGTATTTTTATTTTTCTAACATATTTTAGAAAATTTCGGCGGTATAACGGCACGATACTAGAAACGGGACGAGGCCTAGCCTTATCCCCGGTCTAGTGAAGGCCCACGCCATTCACACATCAATCAATCCATTCCATTTCACCAAACAACTCAATTTCAATCAAATAATTTAACTTATTTTTGCAATCAAACAAACAAGTCCATGGTCTGTGGACGATTGTGTCGGGTGCTACTAAGCACCGTCTGCATCCTAGTATATATATATATATATATAACTAGAAAAAGAAATTGAAAGGTGAGAAATTCTCACCGATAGCTATCCTAACTCCACGGCTCTTCTTTTGCAGAAAATCTTGTCGTTCTCGCCTTTTGCCACTTTCGTTGCTCGTAGCCACTACATATGTAAAAATCGAATTTTTACTTTGCTATTCAATATAGAAAAATCGAATTTTTACCTTGTTATTCAATATATAAAAATCGAATTTTTATTATCACGCTATATGGATAAAAATTCTATTTTTACATTGCCACTATATAGATAAAAAGTTATATTTTCACATCGATGTTCATATAGTAAAGATTATATTATTATCACGCTATTCTTCATATAAAGATTTCGCCTTTTCAAAAATAAATATTTCGCCTTTTTTAAAAATAAATATTTCGCCTTTTTAAAAAATAAATATTTCGCCTTTTCAAAAATAAAGATTTCGCCTTTTCAAAAATAAAGATTTCGCCTTTTCAAAAATATCATTATAAAAATCACATTTTTATTCTTCTACACATATAAAGATGATATTTTTAATATTCCTATCATGTAAAAATTATATTTTTACTTCTCTACATAAACAAAATCATATTTTACATCATTTATATAGTAAAGACTATATTTTTAATACTTTAAAAATATAAAAATCATATTTTTAATTCTTTAAAAATATAAAAATCATATTTTTAAAACTAAAAATCACTTCTTTTTCCCAGCTAATGAACGAATAAAAATCTTTCCTTTACTTTGCAAATCAATGAATAAAAGTCCAATTTGCTCTTTTCATAAATAAAAATCTAATTTTTTATATTTTAAAAATCTAATTTTTTTCTATACAATAAAAATCTGAAATTTAAATAGGCTTATCCTATATAAAACTGAACAAAGAAAACATCGATTTTCTCAAATAAATAAAGAATCAAACTTACAGGTGGTCGGGGGAGTGTCGCGCCGGAGTCAGTGGTCGAGAGAGACTAGGGTGGTCGGCGTCAGCCCTCTGGTGGTGCGGTGCAGCGCGGTCAGGAGGAGCAGGGGGGGTTTTAGCGTGGGTTTTCAGGTGAATGGGGGACCCACAGTGGTTGTGGGTGGTCGGTGGAGGTCGCTGGGCCGAGGGGAGGTCGAAGCGGGGTGGCGCCGGGTCTAGGGTTGGCTGCGCCCTTCAATTTGGGGCCTGGGTTGGGATTCGCGTTCGATTTCGAAGGGGGGGTCTGGGTGGCTCGCGGCGCCGCTGGAAAGGTGGGGGGGTCTCGAGCGAGGTGGCGGCGGTTTAAGGGGAGGGCGGCGGCTCCTCTCCGCCTCGTCTCCTCCTTCTTCTTCTTTTTTTTTAAAATTGATTAGCAGAATGAACGTGGGGGGCCAGAACGAATAAAAGGGGAGAAGGGATATTTTTATTTTATTTTATATTATTTAATTTCTAAAAGTTGACTTTTACATACGACCTCTAAACGAGGCCCACCGCCTGTCGTCCATAGCGTTTCACCCCCATTCCGAACACAATGGGATATGCATCGTAAGCCGATTCGGCTGTTACAATCGGTTTCCGTTAAATTTACATTTAAATCTCTATATTGAATTTTAAACGTACATTTCAACTTACTGGGGTCACATAACAACTCTATAAATTCCATAAAAATATTTTCTAGCTTCGTATTGACGATACGGTCCTAACCAAACTAGTTTCGTCGAATTCTGAGACCGTATGAAAAATGGCCAATTTCCAGTTGATTAAAATCAACTGAAACTGGTCAAACACGTTTTCCTTTGCCACGCTCACATATTGATTCGAAAAATTATGAAATTTGAAACCTAGCGATAATTTGACATCACGGACCCAACAAAAGTGGTTTCGTCGAAATCCGAGGTTGTTTGCAAAATTTCCATTTTTAAGGGCCTGAATTCCATAGCGACTATTCAGAATTTTCAATTGGACATATCTTTTGATTCCCGCTATGAAATTTTGATTTTTCGGATTCGTTGGAAAGATATTCTCAATTTGATCCTAATGTTTTTGGTTTCACTAAAATCCGGATTGTTTTGCACCCGGTACATTCAATTTAAGTTTGAAATCGAATTATCGAACTACCGCGCCATTTTCAATTTTATTTATAATTATATATAAATATTTAGATTCTAACGACGGCGTATATAATATATACATTCTATTTATATTCAAGACAAATTTTCCTTCGTTTTTATTTAAAATGATTCATTTTAAATATTCAAAATTCGCTAAAATAGCCAAAATAAAAATTTTAAACTGGCTCAGAATTTCCGGGTTATTACAGTAACCCTCTCTCCATGCCTCTAACCCCCTATTTATAGCCTCCCACCAGCCCACTAATGGGCCTATCCAAATCATCCCATTATGGCTTTAAAAGAATCTGAACAGAAATTGTGAAACACTAAAACAGCGATTTCTCCCAAACTGCTGAACCAAATCTTTAATGTGACCAATCTGTGGAATTGGCAACACCATTTCCTTTCCAATGAGACTGATCTCAACACCTGATTCGATCTTAGTCCAAAGTTATGCCCTCTGCAAGACTAATAGGGGCAAAATGGTCACAAATAAAATTGGTATAAATTATGAACATGTCTCGCATCTCCATAACCAACATATCAAAATATGAGAATGATCCAACCCTTAGGGAATCGAATAAAAATATTTTACGATCCACCGATACGTAAAATGCGGGTAGTTACAACAAACAACATGGGTAAATTTCATATAGTGAATTATTAGCTCATAACCGAGCTATATCTATAAACTTACAAGTGAAACTAAAGAGATGCACCAAAAATTAAAGGATTATTAAATTTTTTATCCTAATATATTATTGATTGCCAAAGCCTTATCGCCTGTTCCATGATAGTGGATCTATGACTGCCGAAAATATAATGTTCTCCTCATTCATCGTGAGCTGCTCTCGACCGGTATTATCCAGGAGTTTCGGCATTGTTCCATTATTTTTTCTTACATGAACAAATAAAAATGCTGCTAAAGTTAATATCATGATATCTTATTACATTATAATTTAACAATTAAAACAATTAATAGTAGTACATAAAATAAAGGGTGCGTTAGGCTAACATCCTTATTAAGTTTCAAAATTAAAAAAAGTCCAGTCGCTGGAACATTACAAATTAATTCCCTATATTTGAAATGCGGCTATATAATTTCCTGTTTGACCCTTGCGACGCCTCAAAACGCCAAACACTCAAATTATCATTACTTCTTACATCAAATCACTTTTCTAAATCACTCGATCAACGAAAGAAATAACCCTAAACAAGGATCCACATTTAATCTCTATCTTCAAAAATCTGGAACATTTAATCAGCAATTTACAAGAAATGGCTAGAACGAAAGTATAATTTTTTATTCTTTATTTCACCTTCCACCTTGATAATATATGCATATTATAAATTGTAACAACGGTAATCGAAAGTGATTGTAGCAAATATTTCACGAAGTTGCTAATAAATTTCAATGTTTGCTGATTTCAGGATTATTATCAAAAACTACGACAAATATTTAGAATTGTTGCATTCGTGAATGTTGTTATTAGGAATTGTTGCATTCTTGAATGCGATTATTAGGAACTGTTACATTCTTGAATGCTTGTATGGTTTTATTCATGATAGTTGCACGCTTGTGTGCTTTTATTCATGATAGTTGCACGCTTGCATGCTTTTATTCAAAATAGCTGCATGCTTGTGTGTTTTTATTCAGGATAGTTGAATGCTTGTGAGCTTTTATTCAGGATATTTGCACGCTTGTGTGATTTTATTCAGGATAGTTGCACGCTAGTGTGCTTTTATTCAGGATAGTTGCACGCTTGTGTGCTTTTATTAGAATAGTTGCACGCTTGTGTGCTTTTATTCATGGTAGTTGCATGCTTGTGTGTTTTTATTCAAGATAGTTGCATGCTTGTGTGCTTTTATTCAAGATAGTTGTATGCTTGTGTGCTTTTATTTAGGATAGTTGAATGCTTTTGTGGTTTTATTTATGACAGTTGCACGCTAGTGTGCTTTTATTCATGATATTTGCACGCTTGTGTGCTTTTATTCAGGATAATTGCACGCTTGTGTGTTTTTTTGGGAAAAGTTGCACACTTGTATGTTCTTTTTATGATAATTGCATGCTTGTGTGCTTTTGTTCATGATAGTTGTACGCTTGTGTGCTTTTATTCAAGATAGTTGCTTGCTTGTATGGTTTTATTCATGATAGTTGCACGCTTATGTGCTTTTATTCATGATAGTTGCAAACTTGTGTGCTTTTATTTAGAATAGTTACACGCTTATATGCTTTTATTCATGATAATTGCATGCTTGTGTGCTTTTATTCATGGTAGTTGCACCTTGTGTGTTTTTATTCAAGATAGTTGCATGCTTGTGTGTTTTTATTCAAGATAGTTGCATTCTTGTGTGCTTTTATTCAGGATAGTTGCACGCTTGTGTGTTTTATTCATGATAGTTGCATGCTTGTGTGCTTTTATTCACGATAGTTGCACGCTTGTGTGCTTTTATTCATGATAGTTGCATGCTTGTATGCTTTTTTTCATGATAATTGCATGCTTGTGTGCTTTTTTTATGATAGTTGCTTGCTTATATGCTTTTATTCAAGACAGTTGCATGTTTGTGTGCTTTTATTCAAGACAGTTGCATGCTTATGTGCTTTTACTAATGATAGTTGCATGCTTGTGTGCTTTTATTCATGATATATACAAACTTGTGTGCTTTTATACAAAATAATTACTTGCTTGCGTGCTTTTATTCATGATAATTGCATGTTTGCGTGCTTTTATTCATGATAGTTGCACCTTTTATGTTTTTATTCAAAATAGTTACATGCTTGTGTGTTTTTATTCAATATAGTTGCATGTTTGTGTGCTTTTACTCAGGATAGTTACACGCTTGTGTGCTTTTATTCATGATAGTTGCGCGCTTGTGTGCTTTTATTAAGAGTAGTTGCATACATGTGTGCTTTTATTCAGAATAGTTGCACACTTGTATGCTTTTATTCATGATAGTTGCACACTTGTGTGCTTTTATTTAGGATAGTTGAATGCTTGTGTGGTTTTATTAATGATAGTTCCATGCTATTGTGCTTTTATGTGATGACCGCCCATAACCCCTGCACTAAACAAGAAGAATAATATGCTGAAAGGTGTGCCGGGCAGCTATGAACGATCATCAGAGTAGGCAAACAACATCGGAACCTATCGTAAAACTCATAGCGCAAGGATAAAATATAATGGAATATATACAACAGGTAATAGTAGTGAAGCATCATATAACAAACTTTTGAAACTTTCACAACATCCTGAAAGATTATCTAAACATCATAAGAAATATCAGGGTTCGTACATAAAGCCTCACAACAACACCCATAGAGCACTCAACAGCGGAAACAAAAATAATAGATAGTAATAAAACTGGTACGTCAGCCTCCTGCTCGCCTCCGCATAGTAGCATCGTGTAACACCCCGAAATTTTGATGACACTAAAGGTGATGAATTAAAGAATAATTAGTGTGAAATACACTATTAACAATGAATTAAGGAAAACTTAATTAAATATTCAGAATTAAGTAAAACGGACTGCACCATTGTGTCTATCTCGGAATTCTGGTCAAGATAGACACCTGGTTTGCATAAATCGGACACCGTATGAAGAAGTTATTAAGGTTTGAAGTTTATATGCTTATAAGGAATATATATATATATATATACACACGAACATATAAATTCAAAAATCAGCAAAACCAGAAATCCGGCGCACAAATCAAGGAAGGGCTGACCGTTTGAGGTCGACCCGAGACCCAGCTGGGTCGACCCATGGGTCGACCCAAGCTCATGGGGGTCGACCCCTGAAGGGGAGTCGACCTAGGTGTCGACCCACCTGGGGATCTAGAAGCTTCTCTGATGTGGAAGGTTCTGATGGCTTCTGGTCCAATCTAAAGGTCTTGGTTGCTCCACTACTCCTACACAAAGGACCCTAGACCTAGGTTTTATTTATCTAAAAATGATGCTGACGGCGAACCTCTATTGCAACGAAAATTAAAATGACCTTTCTCCTAAATCAACTCAAAGAAGATTATACATATTCGAAGATTGCTACAACAAATTCAGCGATGGCTACAACAGCTTATTCAACATGTTCTTCGCAGTAATTTGGATCCATTTCCTTAGATCTATTTACTGTGAGTTCATGTTATTTTTAGATATGAATATATAAATAGTAATCTTGATATGTATATAAAAACTGGATCTTGAATCGGTGCCTAATCAGTTCTATTATGACATAATTATCAGATCTGCTTTTATATGTTCATATCGCCACCATGTTAAATCTTGTCGTAAGCCTATTCAGTTTATGCCTATTTCTATCAGTTTATTATTGGTTCATTATTATGCTTATTCTTGATTCTCTTCTCTCCCTCTTTTTCCCTTTTTATTTTTATATAGCCAGGCCACCTTCGAGCCTAGGCCTAACGCTGAAAAATGCGAACATGCGAAATTGGGAACGATTGGGAAAGTCATAATTTGGGACATCATTGGTATTGGAAAATATGGATCTAAATTTGGGCATAAAATTTGGAAATATACGAATATGAATTTGGGGGCACATATTGTGTTGGACAATATGAATATGAATATGAATATGAATTTAGGCATACGTTGGAAAATATATTTTGAGCATAAATTGGGACATGCGTAAGTACTGATTTGGGACATAAATTGGGACGTATGTGAATATGAATTTTAGACATACATTGGAAAATATGCGAACATGGGTTTGGGTATAACTTGTATTGAAATGGGCGAATATGGACTAGGGACATAAATTGGAATATATGTAGTGTAACACCCCATAATTTTAAATATTAAGTTAACAAATTAAAGAATACTTAATTTCAAATGTGGGAATTAAGGGAAACGGGTTGCGCTATTACGTTCGTCTTGAAATTCTGCTTGAGATAGAGTCCGAGTTTGCGTAAAACGGACACCGTATGAAGGAGATATGGACGAACGAAGTTAGGCAGAAAAACCGGAAACAGGCCAGAATGCACTGGCGCACTTGTGAAGTGCGCCAGTACAAAAATGCACTGGCGCACCTGCCAAGTGCGCCCAGGTCGGGCTAAAAGCCTGCACAGAGTTCTGGAGTGTTCTGATCCGAACAGTGAGTCATTGCTGAGTGACTAGGGCTTAGGTGGCTATCTGAATGGTTCTGGTGATTCCTAGGTTAATCCGACGGCTCTTAATTAATTAATCTTCTATAAAAACACCCTAAACCTGTAACACCCCACATCCGTTAAGGTCACTCACAAAGGGAATGCCTTAACTTCAATGGAGCATTATGGGTACTGGAACAGAAATATTACAAGACGGACATATATAAAACAGCGGAAAGTAAAGTGGAAGTATTTCAAATCATTTATTAAATATAAGTGTTTACAAGAAAAGCCCATCAACTTCCAATGCCCAATTACATAGTTAAAATATCTGTCTTGCCCAAAAACAAAGAAGCATAAAAACAAACTGCAGTATTCCCCAATAAAGCAAAGCAAGCCATAGCCAAGAAAAATCCAAGCCTTGCATGAAAGAGCCTTGGAGCTTGGTAAGATCCGAACTAAGTTGTATTCCCACCCTGTGAATCGGGGGGGAACGGAGAAAAAGAGGCGAAACAAAACGGGTCAGTCATAAAGACTGAGTAAGTCCTAGTGACTTTCAGCATAAAAATGAGTAAAGATAACATGGCATGAATAAACTGAAAGTAAACATAAGCATGATGACAAGGTAGGCAAGATAAACTAAGATAACAAGATAAACTATGATAACAAGATAAACTAAGGTAACAAGATAAACTTCGGGCACGATGAAACAAGTATAACATCCCATAATTCCCATCAAGTACCCCACCGCATGGTTTCTATCAAGAATAACATCGCAAGGTTTCTAAGCTTTACCATTAAAACGATGTCTATTTGCTCTGCACCACCTAACTAGCATCCTCATAAGTGTCTTACATGGAATGATCTGTACTCCTACTAGTATCCCAACTAGTGTCCTGTGTAACAAGGATCCGTACCCCCTACTAGTGTCCCAACTAGTAGCCCGTGTTATATAATAATTACAACGTGATCCCAATCCCCGCAATTATGGTAGCCTTCAGGTGTACATCGATTTTGAGGATTCCACCTCGATCACCCCAATGGCCATGTATATATATATTCGATGCACCCTTACTACCTTATCGATCGGCTCCCTACTTGACCTAGTTCTCGTTTGTGTCACGCGGCCCCCTACTTGTAGATACCTATGCTGGTCCCACCATGGGGTGTATCAAGTCCCATGGTGGCAACCCTGACACAATCAAGATGCACAGCTTTATACCTACTGATGCCCAGTGGCTAAATTTTCTGCGCCGAAGTGTGTGCACGCCCGCACTCCGTTAGAACCTGCACTGCTGCACCAACCGCCGCTAATTTGACCTCATATAATCAGCCCAGTAATCGTTCCCTACCCTGCCTAGCTCAGGGTTCCGTTGATACCTAATGTGGGTTACTGCTGAAATGGGTCCCCTTTACTAGGTTTTTCTAATGGTTAAGTCTGTGGGCCTCTACTCTCTGATATTACCCACCAACCCTGATGTGTACTTAACCCCGCTACTGATTCAAGCATGTGTATTTAATGGTTAAGTGTATGTGGGCCTATATTTACTAATATTACCCACCAACCCGATATGTACTTAACCCTTCTACTTGTTATGTTACCATGGTTAAGTGTTTACCTTAGTTAACTTAACCTTTCTCGCTTATTATGTTTAATTGGTTAAGTGTGGTTTATTAACTTAACCCCGTTCGTCTATCTGGTTACATTGGTTAAGAATTTTCTTGTTAACTTACCCCATGTGTTACTTAACCCTACTATGCATCACATCAGATTGGTTAAGTGCATGTTAACTTAACACCATCCACTAGTCATATTATAATGGTTAAGTGTTATCAACTTATTCAAGTTAACTTAACCCACCCGCTTGTCCTGTTATGTTGGTTGAGTGTTACTACTTAACCGCAACCACTTGTCTAATTAACCCATTGTATTAGTTAAGTGTTCTCATTAACTTAACCTCACTCTCTAGTCCAGTTTAATCATGTTATAATGGTTAAACATTTGCTTAACCTTACCCACTCCCGTAGTCAACTTATTAAATTGGTTAAGTGTCCAGATTAACCTAATCATATTACTTAACCCACCCATTTATATCATATTGGTTAAGTGTTCTTATTTACTTAACCCTACCCACTGGTCTAATTACCATGTTACGTTGGTTAAGTATTACTCTTTGTATTTCCACATGTCACCCACATGTCACCCACTTAACCCCCATGTCCCACCACATGTTTATCTGGTTAAGTATTTCTTAATTCATTAAGGCCGTAACCTTATAAAGACATCTCACATTAGACTGACATTTATGGCAGCTGGATTTGCCGGGCGGGTCCGGGCAGTCTTACACCATAAAAGAGCCTAACCTCGTGTCTTTACAACTGTTACGCTTTTAATTTGGGCCTAGGACCTCTCACATTGGGCTGACATTTGTGACTACTGGATTCGCCGGGCGGTTCCGGGCAGGTTTACGTCACAAACGAGTCCAACCTCGTGTCCTAAGCATTGATTATCACTTATAATCTTTTACCCCAATTTGAATTTATTTCCCCTATTCAAATTATCAATTAATTCCTAATTTAACGATGTCCATAATTGACTCAATTATGTCCATCAATTAATGGTATGCAAAATCATACCAATTTTACCACAATTTATCTTAGGCCATTAAAGGCAACTTATCTCAATTTATATTTATCCCTCCTTTAAGGCTATTACATGCCAACTACCCAAAACCTATTTAGGCGTGTTCATATTAGCCCCTTTTCAAGACATAAATTATCATATGTGTTTCAACCACAAATTTCACCTATTTAACATATGCCCAAGTTCTAGATTACATGTCCGTTTTACATATGCCTAATTCATACCAAATTTACATATGTTTAATTCATGCCTGTTTACATGTATGCCAAATTTATATATGCCTAATCTTAGACAATTTTACGTATATACCAAGTTTCATGCCTTTTTATACATATATCACGATTCATAGTTTACATGTTTACAAAGCTATGCCCAATTCACATAGATCAATTTTTAGCCAAATATATGTATCAATATTCTTGCCATATTTTACATAGGTCAAGTTTCATACCAACTACATGTATTCCATGTTTACCCCAATTTACCCAAGCTAGCAAAACTTTAATTATAACGATAATACCCAAATTCAAATTTCGTGTTAATGGCAATAATACCCAAGTATCCAGTTTTCATATTATGCCTTCGATTCTACCAAACACATATATCCAACAAGGCAATATCCCAATATTTCCCCCGTATTCAATCGCACCAAATCGCAGTTTAGGCCTAGGTCCGAAATTGACCAAGGTTCATCAAAAGAAAACAAATAGGGGAAAGGTAGAATTTTGCATAATAAAAATATCAGAGAGAAAAACAACATCATGATAGGCATAAAGATTAGAACTTGATGATAACATCATTACGAATCAAGAAAACTGCTGAATAAATCACAAACTTGTCATGAGAATAAAGGTAGACAAGTCTCAAAACTAAAGATTCAAAAAGCAACAGGAATAGATCTGAATCAATAAACATACTTAGATCCAATTCCACTTTATTTCATGCCCATATTAAAATTAAATATTTAGATCTGAAAATAACTAGCACTTACAGAGAACGGCTAATGAATTAAGAAGTGAATTTGTCTTAGGAAGTTGGAATGTCATTGATCTATCCCCTTGAATTTGTTGTAGAAGCATTGATCTTTGATTTGATTTGAGCTTGAACGCTTAAGCTTTAATTTGGAGACGGCGGCCATGGCTCAAGAGAGATTCCAGCAGCATTTAGGTGTAAGAATGATTTGTTATGAATTAGGTTAGGTCTAGGTGTTATTTTATAGGTGTAGCAACTCATTTCAGCCATCGGATTAACCCTAAAACCCATCCGGACCATCAAAACTCGTCCCGGGCCTCAAAAATGGGTTCTGGGCCACCCCAGGTCGACCTGTATAGGGGGGAGTCGACACGGGGGGGGGGGAGGGGGGCAGGTCAACTTGGGTGTCGACACTACAGTCGACACGGGTAGTCTGCCAGAAAGTCTGCTGAAATCTTGTTTTGGCCATATCTTGGTCATACGGACTCCGATTTTCGAAAACTCGGACTCTATTTCGCGTATTTTTTTGAGAGGAACGCAATGGTGATGTCCATTTTACCTAATTCCTGATTCTTGAATTAGTTCTCCTTATTTTTCTATCTTTTCCGTTACATACGCCGTTATCGAACTAATTTTTCTTCTCTTCCATGTATTAATTAATTCTCCTTATGCATCACCATTATTTACCTATCATAAGCATATTTTCATATATTTTATTTCATTTTTAATTATATTAAAAAAATACGGGGTGTTACATTCTCCCCTCCTTAAAGGATTTCGTCCCCGAAATCTTCAAGTTAAGAAGAATGTGTCCTACCATCCATCATCCATCTACTCAATCATCAATCACAGGCATTCATTGTCCTTAAGAGATTTCTAATGCTGTATGAACATATGCAAGAAGTGTGTGTATATGTTCCTTGTCTAATGCAAATGATCAGGCCTGATTGGTCTTCTAATGCAAAATATGTTAAGTGTCATGAGTCCAACATGTATGCAGATTGTCCTAGTCACATAAACACTATATGTGTGCACAAACATCCATCCATACGCAACATTCACATGATAACACATTCAATTTCATCCACAAACAAGTGTAAACACTCGTGCATATGCAATATGAAAGGTGATTGAGCCGATCTAGTGCATAATGTGTGTAAATGCATCCACGAGCAACCACTAGCAACCACTTGCAGCCACTTGCAACCATCAATCATAACATGTCTCAAACACATGTTTACACCCAATTGTTCCTATCTAAAGGTATAGTCGAATGATAGAAGCAAGTAAAAACTTTGTGCCCATTAGGCAATGTCAAAACTGGAAACCTATGCCACATATATATTGATTAGGAGAAGAACTCTCTAAGCATCAGCCCCGAAGACCGAAATCAACATCAGACCGACACCCAAAGAATTACTCATCCCAACCAATATATATGATTCTAGGAAACTAAGCATGATGGACTCCTATTAGGTCACAAGGAAATCCCTTCCTAAGACCAACCCGTATCCTATAAAACCCAAAAAGTTTAGTCAACCTAACGAACACCCTCAAGCCCCAACATGTGTTACTAACAGATGAGTCATACTCCCTATGGGGTTCGCAATAGAAATTAGATTGAGGATAGGACCGAGAGGATATACACAAAAGATATCATGTGAGTAAGCTCTATAGGAAAAGAGAGATCATGGATATACTCTTAAAAAGAGATATGATGCGCGAATCTAGTCTTCAATCTTCTAAGTCGCATTTCCTTGAGCTTAACTCCATTGTGCTTTGTCCGTCTTTAACTTCACAATTTCGTAGCTTCTTAATTCTTGTTTCCAAAATATGAGTTGGAACCTATTTCACTGTTGCCTCTCGTTCCTCTTTCACTTACTCTACTTCTAGTATACTCGGCTCAAACATAACGGCGTACTCATGGTTTCATGCAAGCTCTCCAAAATTCACTAGTGAATCTTGGATCTCGTCCACTTACTATCAGGTATTCCACGCAGAAGAACTATCTCTTGGAAATAAATGCCAACCATGTTGCCAAATGTACTTACTAAGGTGATTCTCTACAACTCATGCATAAGCGAAATGACCCATCCGCCTTAGTGGCGAACACTACTCGAGCGGATTACAAATTACCAATAAATGTGTCAAGAGATTCTAGGTAACAAATAATGATAGAACCCTAAAGGTTACATGCGACTTCGAGGGTATTACCGAGGCAAGTCAAGAGTCTAACTACCCTCTTTTCAAAACCGAGAAGGTCACCCTTACTGTATAACCACTCCATCGCTAGAATCAACCCATAGCCCAAAACATAAACATTACTTCTAGACTCAACACTTAGCATAGACATTCTCAAATCCAAACAAGTCATGAATAAATGAGCCGATTTCCCCAACAGGATTTGAGACAAAAATGGGATCCTCTACTATGCTAGTACTAAGGTGCAGAGACTCAACTATCGAAGCAGAATTAAAAGGATGCGATGTACAAAAACAAAGTTCTAGCGGGATGATAGAAAAGAAAAGTTGAACCTTTAACAGAAACGTTACCACTCTCTTAGGTACGCTAGTAGTGAGAGCATTCAATTGCCCTCTCGACGATCTTGTCCCTTGCCCTTGTCCTATAATACTTAACTGCATGTCCCTTCTTTCTAAAGATACTCTCTCTTGTCGTGGGTTTTACTATTCTTTCACTTAGGCCCCTTTCCTTTCACATTTTTCCTCCTTCGTGGATTAAGCTATAACAACTAGTTCCTTGTTCTTACTGTCCTTGTATAGTTTGTTGACAAGTCTCTCGAAGCTACCTCCAACGCACGGCAACTCTACCCAATTTGAAATAAGATTAGACGCAGATGGAACTACCACGGCTACAAACGGAGGTTGGGCACTCCTTTGCCCTCCGACATGTGTTGGATGCCTACGAAACTATGGTGAAAAGAGAGAGAAGAGATTTCAAGAGAGAATCAAAAGATAGTGCATATGGCTTTGGGGAATATGCCTTTTAATTAAAACAAAATTTTCTTGAAAATTTGCTTCTTTGTAAATGTTTTGAAAATAATTTCAGAAGGTTTTTGAAAACTTTTTCCCAGTCTGGTAACCTTCTGCTCTGATACCAAATGTAACACCCCACATCCGTTAAGGTCACTCACAAAGGGAATGCCTTAACTTCAATGGAGCATTATGGGTACTGGAACAGAAATATTACAAGACAGACATATATAAAACAGCGGAAAGTAAAATGGAAGTATTTCAAATCATTTATTAAATATAAGTGTTTACAAGAAAAGCCCAGCAACTTCCAATGGCCAATTACATAGTTAAAATATCTGTCTTGCTCAAAAACAAAGAAGCATAAAAACAAACTGCAGTATTCCCCAGTAAAGCAAAGCAAGCCATAGCCAAGAAAAATCCAAGCCTTGCATGAAAGAGCCTTGGAGCTTGGTAAGATCCGAACTAAGCTGTATTCCCACCCTGTGAACCTGGGGGGGAAACGGAGAAAAAGAGGCGAAACAAAACGGGTCAGTCATAAAGACTGAGTAAGTCCTAGTGACTTTCATCATAAAAATGAGTAAAGATAACATGGCATGAATAAACTGAAAGTAAACATAAGCATGATGACAAGGTAGGCAAGATAAACTAAGATAACAAGATAAACTATGATAACAAGATAAACTAAGGTAACAAGATAAACTTCGGGCACGATGAAACAAGTATAACATCCCATAATTCCCATCAAGTACCCCACCGCATGGTTTCTATCAAGAATAACATCGCAAGGTTTCTAAGCTTTACCATTAAAACGATGTCTATTTGCTCTGCACCACCTAACTAGCATCCTCATAAGTGTCTTACATGGAATGATCTGTACTCCTACTAGTATCCCAACTAGTGTCCTGTGTAACAAGGATCCGTACCCCCTACTAGTATCCCAACTAGTAGCCCGTGTTATATAATAATTACAACGTGATCCCAATCCCCGCAATTATGGTAGCCTTCACGTGTACATCGATTTTGAGGATTCCACCTCGATCACTCCAATGGCCATGTATATATATATTCGATGCACCCTTACTACCTTATCGATCGGCTCCCTACTTGACCTAGTTCTCGTTTATGTCACGCGGCCCCCTACTTGTAGATACCTGTGCTGGTCCCACCATGGGGTGTATCAAGTCCCATGGTGGCAACCCTGACACAATCAAGATGCACAGCTTTATACCTACCGATGCCCAGTGGCTAAATTTTCTGCGCCGAAGTGTGTGCACGCCCGCACTCCATTAGAACCTGCACTGCTGCACCAACCGCCGCTAATTTGACCTCTTATAATCAGCCCAGTAATCGTGCCCCACCCTGCCTAGCTCAGGGTTCCGTTGATACCTAATGTGGGTTACTGCTGAAATGGGTCCCCGTTACTAGGTTTTTCTAATGGTTAAGTCTGTGGGCCTCTACTCTCTGATATTACCCACCATCCCTGATGTGTACTTAACCCCGCTACTGATTCAAGCATGTGTATTTAATGGTTAAGTGTATGTGGGCCTATATTTACTAATATTACCCACCAACCCGATATGTACTTAACCCTTCTTCTCGTTATGTTACCATGGTTAAGTGTTTACCTTAGTTAACTTAACCTTTCTCGCTTATTATGTTTGATTGGTTAAGTGGGGTTTATTAACTTAACCCCGTTCGTCTATCTGGTTACATTGGTTAAGAATTTTCTTGTTAACTTAACCCCATGTGTTACTTAACCCTACTATGCATCACATCAGATTGGTTAAGTGCATGTTAACTTAACCCCATCCACTAGTCATATTATAATGGTTAAGTGTTATCAACTTATTCAAGTTAACTTAACCCACCCGCTTGTCCTGTTATGTTGGTTGAGTGTTACTACTTAACCGCAACCACTTGTCTAATTAACCCATTGTATTAGTTAAGTGTTCTCATTAACTTAACCTCACTCTCTAGTCCAGTTTAATCATGTTATAATGGTTAAACATTTGCTTAACCTTACCCACTCCCGTAGTCAACTTATTAAATTGGTTAAGTGTCCAGATTAACCTAATCATATTACTTAACCCACCCATTTATATCATATTGGTTAAGTGTTCTTATTTACTTAACCCTACCCACTGGTCTAATTACCATGTTACGTTGGTTAAGTATTACTATTCGTATTTCCACATGTCACCCACTTAACCCACATGTCCCACCACATGTTTATATGGTTAAGTATTTCTTAATTCATTAAGGTCGTAACCTTATAAAGACATCTCACATTAGACTGACATTTATGGCAGCTGGATTTACCGGGCGGGTCCGGGCAGTCTTACACCATAAAAGAGTCTAACCTCGTGTCTTTACAACTGTTACGCTTTTAATTTGGGCCTAGGACCTCTCACATTGGGCTGACATTTGTGACTACTTGATTCGTCGGGCGGTTCCGGGCAGGTTTACGTCACAAACGAGTCCAACCTCGTGTCCTAAGCATTGATTATCACTTACAATCTTTTACCCCTATTTGAATTTATTTCCCCTATTCAAATTATCAATTAATTCCTAATTTAACGATGTCCATAATTGACTCAATTATGTCCATCAATTAATGGTATGCAAAATCATACCAATTTTACCACAATTTATCTTAGGCCATTAAAGGCAACTTATCTCAATTTATATTTATCCCTCCTTTAAGGCTATTACATGCCAACTACCCAAAACCTATTTAGGCATGTTCATATTAGCCCCTTTTCAAGACATAAATTATCATATGTGTTTCAACCACAAATTTCACCTATTTAACATATGCCCAAGTTCTAGATTACATGTCCGTTTTACATATGCCTAATTCATACCAAATTTACATATGTTTAATTCATGCCTGTTTACATGTATGCCAAATTTATATATGCCTAATCTTAGACAATTTTACGTATATACCAAGTTTCATGCCTTTTTATACATATATCACGATTCATAGTTTACATGTTTACAAAGCTATGCCCAATTCACATAGATCAATTTTTAGCCAAATATATGTATCAATATTCTTGCCATATTTTACATAGGTCAAGTTTCATACCAACTACATGTATTCCATGTTTACCCCAATTTACCCAAGCTAGCAAAACTTTAATTATAACGATAATACCCAAATTCAAATTTCGTGTTAATGGCAATAATACCCAAGTATCCAGTTTTCATATTATGCCTTCGATTCTACCAAACACATATATCCAACAAGGCAATATCCCAATATTTCCCCCGTATTCAATCGCACCAAATCGCAGTTTAGGCCTAGGTCCGAAATTGACCAAGGTTCATCAAAAGAAAACAAATAGGGGAAAGGTAGAATTTTGCATAATAAAAATATCAGAGAGAAAAACAACATCATGATAGGCATAAAGATTAGAACTTGATGATAACATCATTACGAATCAAGAAAACTGCTGAATAAATCACAAACTTGTCATGAGAATAAAGGTAGACAAGTCTCAAAACTAAAGATTCAAAAAGCAACAGGAATAGATCTGAATCAATAAACATACTTAGATCCAATTCCACTTTATTTCATGCCCATATTAAAATTAAATATTTAGATCTGAAAATAACTAGCACTTACAGAGAACGGCTAATGAATTAAGAAGTGAATTTGTCTTAGGAAGTTGGAATGTCATTGATCTATCCCCTTGAATTTGTTGTAGAAGCATTGATCTTTGATTTGATTTGAGCTTGAACGCTTAAGCTTTAATTTGGAGACGGCGGCCATGGATCAAGAGAGATTCCAGCAGCATTTAGGTGTAAGAATGATTTGTTATGAATTAGGTTAGGTCTAGGTGTTATTTTATAGGTGTAGCAATTCATTTCAGCCATCGGATTAACCCTAAAACCCATCCGGACCATCAAAACTCGTCCCGGGCCTCAAAAATGGGTTCTGGGCCACCCCAGGTCGACCTGTACAGGGGGGAGTTGACACGGGGGGGGGGGGGGAGGGGGGCAGGTCAACTTGGGTGTCGACACTACAGTCGACACGGGTAGTCTGCCAGAAAGTCTGCTGAAATCTTGTTTTGGCCATATCTTGGTCATACGGACTCCGATTTTCGAAAACTCGGACTCTATTTCGCGTATTTTTTCGAGAGGAACGCAATGGTGATGTCTATTTTACCTAATTCCTAATTCTTGAATTAGTTATCCTTATTTTCTATCTTTTCCGTTACATACGCCGTTATCGAACTAATTTTTCTTCTCTTCCATGTATTAATTAATTCTCCTTATGCATCACCATTATTTACCTATCATAAGCATATTTTCATATATTTTATTTCATTTTTAATTATATTAAAAAAAATACGTGGTGTTACAAGACCCCTAACCCTAATCACACAAACTCATACCAAGAGCCGTCATGCCGTCAATGGAGGACCTAGAGTAGCCGCCATACACTTTCAACCCTAAAGTAAGATAGAGGCTTGAATCAAAATCAAATCAAATCTAAAATAACAACTAAGTCTATGTCAAAGGCGAGCAATTTAATTTCAGAATACAGATTCTAGAAAGACAAGACTATTCTTTTTGATTGTGAGTATGATAGCTTTCACAAAATAATTCATTAATTTAATTATGATAAGATGTAATTGGGATCATAAGAATATGATTTTGAATCATGTGATGTAAATTATATGTATGTTTGTGGTGTTGAATCATATGTTAGTTCTTATGTGAAATTTATGCAAGTTGGATCTTATGTTAGTTCTTATGTGAATTCTATGCAAGTTGAATCATATATCTTATGCAAGTTTGTGGTGATTGGATCATATATTCTTATATGAATCTTATGCAAGTTTGGGTTGTTAAAATATATGTGAAACATGTATATGCATATGCTAGTTTATGTGACATTAATCTATATGTTTAGATCCATATGCAAGTTCACACCTTTATGATTAGATCCATAAGCAAGATTATATCTTTATGTTTAGAACTATATGCAAGATTACATCTTTATATCCATATGCAAGTTCACACCTTTATGATTAGATCCATATGCAAGTCCACACCTTTATGTTTGGATTTATAGCAGTACATAAGTTATGCAAGTTTTCGCCCATCACCTATGCTAGTTTTGTATCATATACTAGTTTGAATGAAATTCATATGCAAGCTATTGGCTATGTAATCTTATGTCATGATCCTTAGATCTATTTTATGTGTTATGTGATGTTGTTTTTCTTTTTATGAGTTAGACTATTTGCGAGTCTAACATATGTCATATGAAAACGTACGAATAGCGTGGGGATGATGGGATAATATTGAATATACATAAAATTGTGAATTGGCATAAAATGGCCTCAAAAAGGCATATAATTAATTTGAGACATTAATTGGCATAATTGGTATTTATGGACATAATTTTAAGAGACAATTATGGACATAAATAAATTTGGAATTTAATGAAAATTTTTAATAGGGATATTAATCTAATTTGGGGTTAAATAAAGATGTGTAATAATAAACCGCCTAAGACACGAGGTTAGACTCTTTTGCGGTGTAAGACTGCCCGGACCCGCCCGGCAAATCCAGCAGCCACAAATGCCAGTCTAATGTGAGAGGTCAAAGGCACGAATTAAATGCGTAACAGTTGTAAAGACACGAGGTTAGGCTCGTTTGTGGTATAAGACTGCCCGGACCGCCGGCAAATCCAGCAACCGCAAATGCCAGTCTAATGTGGGAGGTCTTTACAAGGTTATGGTTCTAATGAATTAAGTAACACTTAACCAGATAAACATGTGGTGGGACATGGGGGGTTAAGTGGGTGCCTTGGGTGACATGTGAAATTAAGTGGGTGCCTTGGGTGGCATGTGAAATACGATTAGATGCACTTAACCAAGTTGAAACATGTAAGAAGACATGAATAAAAATGGGGTTAAGTGGGAAACCTTAGTGGGGACCAAGCATAGGTGGAAAGCTTGTGTCATGCATGGGGGGGCCTTTTCAAACCAGTAACCCATTAAGTATCTTTGTGAGCTCGACCCAAGTCGAGGACAGAACACGCTTACTGGATTTGATTGTAAGAGGTCAAAACGGGTTAGCGGTGGCAACACAAATCCAACGGGGTCATGTATGTGCGTGCGTGGGCCCGGGCTGGTAGGTAAGACGTTGTTGCATCGTGTAGATATAAGTCGTACATCTTTAGTGGTATCGGGTTTCCACTTTGGGGAGTGATACGCCCCACTGTAGGACCAGCACGGGTATCTACGAGTTAGGGAGCCGATCGAATGGGGGTAGTGGGTACAACTAGTGGAGATAGGGGCAGACGACACCTATGAAGGCAGCTAGGGGTACACGAACTACCATTATCATTTTTAAGTTCTGTAGGCGGGATCAACTTTTAGGGTGACCAGTGGTGGTGCAGTATAGTAATTATCCTATAGTAATTAGGAACGAGATTAAAGCCAGAATATTCCTCTTATTTGCTTCATCATGCCCACTTGTTTCATGGTCATATCTTATCTTACCAATTTATGCCTTATCCTAGTTACTTTAATAATTATATTGTTAAAATTATTATACTCGCCATACTTTATGTCTGACCCCTTGTTTTCGCCTCTTTTCTTCCTCTCCCCCCCCCCCCCAGGTTCTCAGGGTGGGACTAGTACTAGTGAAGCTTGATCTAGGATCTCTTCCTCTCTCTTTTGGAAGTGCTTGGATTGCTGGAAGTAAAGTTCAGCTCATCTCTTTTATGGCTACTTGTGTTGGGGTTTATGCTTTTTATTTTATGTACTCTGAAACAATTTATCAAGATGGATATTAAGTGTACTTGGTTTATGAAGTTGTTATAATCAAACTATTTCTCCGCTGCAATAAAAGTTATTTTAAATTTTTCAAGTACCATTATTTATATCTGTCTTGTTATATTTTGTTTTATACACTAAATACGCTCCATGGAAGTTAATGCATTCCCTTTATGAGTGACATTAATGGACGTGGGTTGTTACATGTAGGTTTGGGTTTGTGCATAACATATATATATATATGTATGTATGTATGTATATGCCTTGACTTATAACTTGGGAAAAAGAGCATATGGTGCATAATTAAAAGGTGAATTGAAAAGAGGTGTAAAAGTCTATGATTTGAATAGTGAATTGAGCATATAATTAAATATGGAGAAAAAGAGAAATAATCACCTATAATTACATAGGTAGATTTGTATAAAAATGGAATGTCAAGTAATTACAATTAGGAATTGTAATTGCACTTATGACACGAGGTTAGGATGCATTAGTGGTGGAAGTCTGCCCATACCCGACTGGCATATCCAACAGCCACCAATGTTGAACCTAATGTGAGAATTCTAGTGTGCAAATACGAATCGGGCTAAGACACGAGGTTAGACCCAACTGTGGAATAAGACTGCCCGGACTCGATTGGCATATCCAGCATCCCCACGTTGTAAGCCTAATGTGGGAGGTCTAGCCCATCATAACCATAATTGTACATGGTAACTAATTGGACTACTTAACTTAATTTAATCCATAAGGATTGTATGATTATGAACTTAAGTTAGGATTTAGTAAAATTGGATGGGAAGTGGGTGGGTTAAGTAAAATAGAGGGTGGGTGGGTGGGTGGGTAATATTTACATATAGGCCCACGAACTTAACCCAATAAGGTTATTTAATTAAAGACACTTAGTGGTATACATAACCGATGGAAAATACAATAAGGTTATGCAATTAAAGACACCTAGTGGTATACATAACCGGTGGAAAATATAATAAAGTTATGTAATTAAATACACCCTTGTAGGGTAAGCATAGCTTGTAGAAATGATAGAATTAGAAATGCGTAATAATCTGCTAAGTAAATAATGATAAGTTGTAGTGACGGTGTAAATTGAATTTATGATTAAATGAGAAAGAATGAGGAAAACTCGTAAAATAAATAAGTTATATTTAATCATAAATGGTAAGTGATTAGGAAACATATGAATTGAGATATACTTAATAACGTATTAAGGAGAACATGTTATTGTAATGATGTAACCAAGCAAGAATATAAAATAGATTGTGGATTACAGACCTTGGGCCACAATCTAGAGAATAACATGTTGTGGGCTTATTAATAAACTTAAATGGACTAAGTTATATTATTGAAATTAATAAGCAAGAGAAACTTGGTAAATTGGAATAGGAATTCAATATGAACAGGAAATAACCAAGTTAAATGGGAACATTTTGAGCTAAGGCAAGCGCATAAAAGAATGTTTAGACATAGGGCCTAACAACATATTAAAGAAAGGTGCTAGGACCAGTCCGTACGTTTGAGGGTGAATAACCCAACAGGGTAGATCATCGAGGCGTTGTAGGATACGAGGGGAGCGCACATTCATCTAAATGTTATGACGGCTCCAAAGGAATGGAAGGGGAAGCATGTGACTTCCTGAAGTACGTAAGGTGCTTCTAGTAGTCCTCTGTGCGGTGATAGATGTCTTAGGCTGTACTCGCAGAGGTTGGGTCTGCACGTAACTACTAGGTTGGTGGGCCTTGACTATAGATGTAGCTATGCAGTCAGAATGTTGTGACAAGGTGACACTAGGGTAGTTCGGTGGTTGCCTCACGAGGAGGCAGAGGTTCACAACCAAAAAGGATAGTAGACCATTGGATATCCGTCATCGGTAGCCAGCGGGATGCGAAAAGACTAGAGCTAAACCCAAGATATCATTTCACCTTTCACTATCGAGGTACGATGTTGAGGGTGGATGCCACATGGATGTTTAGATTGGTTTTATTAGGGGCGGTCGCTTAGCTCTATAGTATTTACTAGTTGAGGGAGGGGCCGAGGTGGGGCCATAGCCGCCATGGAAAACAGACCCGAGGAATATCGGTATTTAGAGGCTCTTAAAGCGGGCATGTATAGGTATGGAAAAGATCCCGGCCGAGTTCCGTGTTTCTTGTTTAGCCCTGCCATGGAACTCGGTGCACATTAGAGGACGTGCGATTGAGGCATCGAGCTACAATTACAGTACATACGCAAGACAGTCTAGATACATGCGTATCTGCTCTGGATGGTGTATCGTAGATTAGAGGGCATTATTCCGATATGGAATCTGATTCGATCGATGGTGGCAGTCCGTACGCTTACGTAGCATAGTAATGACAGATATATGTGGAACGTAACATTGTTATATAGAGACCTATACGTCACTCCAGCATAGGATGAGGGATTGCGTTACTACGGTAGAGACCGTGCGAGTGGGTTACCATGGGGTGTATCTCAATATTGAGAGATAGCTACATATATTGTATTAGGTGGATCCATGGGTAAGTAAATGGGTACGATGCGCGTATATGTCTTGAGTGCTATTAACCCAAGTAACCTAATAATCAAAAAAATGTAATGGAACAATATTATTAGGGATCATTCTTATTTTGATATACTAGTATCTGCGTGGTGCAGAGAAATGTATTTAAGAAGTGCAATATATCATATTCATCTTATCTTGCTCAGTTCACACTTGTTATTGTTACTGTTATCTTGTTCTTCCAGTTTTATATACCTGCCATGATACTTTTATTTATTTATATTTAAAAGTAACTGGACTCGCCAGACTTTATGTCTGACCCTTTTTATTTCCTCTTCTCTCTCTTCCGTTCCCCCTCCCCCCTCCAGGTTCTCAGGGTGGAAGTGCTTAGAGTTGATTTGGAATCTTTCAGCTTAGCTTGGATTTTGGATATAGATGTACTGCTTTGACTTCTTGTCAACTCTCCTATGGCTTTGCAAGGGAAATATGGTTTTATGCTTTTGTACTCTGATATTTTTGGCAAGACGGATTATTAATGTAATTAGTTACTTATGATGTAAACTTAGTATTTGGGACCATGATGTTTTGATTTAAATAAAGTTTTTATTTTCGTTGTTATTTTACATGTTTGTCTTGTGCTATTATGTTCTTATTTACCTATAACGCTTCACGAAACTTAGTGCATTCCCTTAGTAAGTGACATCAACAGATGTGGGGTGTCACATTTGGTATCAGAGCATATGGTTATAAGATCGGATAAAATATTTTGAAAATGGTTTTCAAAAAGGTCTAAAAAACAAAGTATTTTAAAATAAAAAATCTGTTTTTGAAAAGCATATTTCCCAAAGCCATAAATACCTTTCTGATTCTCCGCTTGATTCCTTTTCCTTTTTGTTCGGGGAACCGTTTCTTCCTGAAAGGGTATCCCTATTTCGGCATGGTTCCATAGGCATGTTAAAATCACTGCACATGTCAAAGGGCAAAGAAGTGACCAACTTCCATCTTTAGCCGCAGTGGTTTCACCTGCGTCTTATTTTTTCTCAAGCCTCGAAAGGATTTCCGTGCGATGGAGGCCGCTTTCAAGAGACTTGTTAGCATGTTTCATAAGGAAGGTAAAAAGGAGAATAAGCGAGTTGGGGCTAAGGAGTACAGAAAATGGTGGCGTAAGAAATGATTACAGATCAAATAAGAAAAGAGGAAATACCATAACTTCGAAATGGTGGGTCATCTGAAAAAGGGTTACAGAAAGAGAATAGGCGTTTGTTACCACTTTGGTAAGGCAGGACACCTCATTAAGGAGTGACCGAAGAGACAAAGACAAGGCCAGAGGGCAGGAACTTATAGGGGGCAAGCTAATGTTCTCATAGCTGGTGGATAAGATAGGGGTAGGAAAGTTTCCATCGAAGGATTGATTTCTATTTCTGATCATCCTATTAGGATTCTTTTTCCTGCGCTTCTCTAATCCTTTAGTTAAGTCTCTGCACCTAGATACTAGTATGGTTTTGGATCCCGTTATTGTCTCAAACCCCATTGGAGGTACGACTCATTTATCGAGGATTTATCGGGGTTTGAGAATCTCTGTGTTAGGCATTGAGTTTGGTTGCGATGTATATGTTCATGATTTCATAAGATACGGTTTGATTCTAGGGATGGATTGGTTAACTACATATATGGAGCTATTCTAGATTGTGAGAGGAGAGTCGTTAGACTTCTGACTTGCCATAGAAGAACCCTCGAGATTTCTTATGACCCCAAAGGGGTCTGTCATGCTTAGTCACCTAGAACCTCTTGATATATCTATCGATGATTTGCGACATGTGACTCCTAAAAGAAAAGAGGGAACTTGATAAGCAAGTAGGGGAGCTACTTGAGAATAGGTTTGATAGGTGAGTCATATCGGGATGGGAAACCTATTGAAGACAGTCCTTGAGGAAGCCCATCGTTCTAAGATGACTATTCATCCAAGCAGCGATAAAATGTATAGAGTTCGAGGTAGTTGAGCCAAACTTGTGAGAGGAAATGAAAGTAGAGAAGGAAGCAATGATAGGACGAGTTCCGACTTGCATACTTGGATCGGAGGTTAAGAAATCATGCAACAAAGAAGTGAATCTAGTAAGAGTGAAATGGGGAGAGGACCGCGAGAATGCTACTTGGGAGGAAAGATTTGCGCTTCATATCCTTTCCTTTTCGAGAATATGTCCTTAACTTCTTTTTCCAAGCTTCGAATTAATACTTGTATCTATCGTTTGAATATCTCCTATCGATCGAGTCTTTAGATAGAAAACTAATGAATGTAAGCATGTGTTTGAGACATGTTATGTTTGATGGATGCAAGTGTTTGCAAGTGATTGCTTGTGGATGCATATATACACACAATAGGCACTAGATCAGCTCAATCACTTACATATTGCGTATTGATGTGTGTACATTTTAAATTTTTATGGATGAAAATGGGCGTATCGTTACATTGGTGTTGCATTTGGATGGATGATTGTGCATATATATAGAACTTACCTGTATTAGGATAATTTGCATACATTTTGGTTACATGGCACAAACATACATTGCATTAAGGAGGTCAACTAAATCAGTGGACCGCCTGATCTTTCGCATTAGTTTACGGACATATACACATACTATTGCGTATGTTCATAAAAACATTAGAAATTACTTAAGGATAATGGATGCCTGTGATTGCTAGATGAATGTATGATTGTTGGATGTTGGGATATATGTTCTTCTTAACTTAAAGATTTTGGGGATGAAATCCTTTATGTAGGGGAGAATGTAACACCCCGAAATTTTAACGACACTAAAGGTGATGAATTAAAGAATAATTAGTGTGAAATACACTGTTAACAATGAATTAAAAAAAATTAATTAATTATTCAGAATTAAGTAAAACGTACCGCGCCGTTGCGTCCGTCTTGGAATTCTGGTCAAGATAGACACCTGGTTTGCGTAAATCGGACACCGTATGAAGAAGTTATCAAGGTTTGAAGTTTGTATGCATATAAGGAAGATATATATATACATATAAATTCAAAAATATTCAAATCATCAAAACCAGAAATCCGGCGCGTAAACCAAGGAAGGGCCGACCGTTTGAGGTCGACCCGAGACCCGGCTGGGTCGACCCAGGCTCATGGGGGTCGACCTAGGGGTCAACACCCCTAAAGGGGGGTCGACCAAGGTGTCGACCCACCTGAAGGGGGGTCGCCCCACCCGGAGATCTGGAAGATTCTCTGACGTGGACGATTTTGATGGCTTCTGGTCCAATCTGAAGGTCTTGGTTGCTCCGCTACTCCTATATAAAGGACCCTAGACCTAGGTTTTATTTATCTAAAAATAATGCTGACGGCGAAGATCTGCTGCAACGAAAATTAAAATGGCCTTTCTTCTTCAAAATCAATTCAAAGAAGATTATACATATTCGAAGATTGCTACAACAAATTCTATGATGGCTACAACAACTTATTCAACATGTTCTTCACAGTAATTTTGTTCTATTTCCTTAGATCTATTCACTGTGAGTTCATGTTATTTTTAGATATGAATATTTAAATAGTAATCTTGATATGTACATAAAAACTAGATCTTGAATCAGTGCCTAATCAGTTCTATTATGACATAATTATCAGATCTGCTTTTATATGTTCATATCGCCACCATGTTAAATCTTGTCAAAATATGCCTATTTCCATCAGTTTATTATTGATTCGTTATTATGCCTATTCTTTATTCTCTTCTCTCCCTCTTTTTCCCTTTTTATTTTTATATAGTCAGGCTTCCTTCAAGCCTAGGCCTAACGCTGAAAAATGCGAACATGCGAAATTGGGAATGATTGGGAAAGACATAACTTAGGGCATAATTGGTATTGGAAAATATGGATCTAAATTTGGGCATAAAATTTGGAAATATACGAATATGAATTTGGGGGAATATATTGTGTTGGATAATATGAATATGATTTAGGCATACGTTGGAAAATATAATTTGAGCATAAATTGGGACATGTGTAAGTACTGATTTAGGACATAAATTAGGATGTATGTGAATATGAATTTTAGGCATACATTGGAAAATATGCGAATATGGATTTGGGTATAACTTGTATTTAAATGGGCGAGTATGGATTAGGGACATAAATTGGAAAATATGTAGATTTGGGTTTGTGCATAACATATATATATATATATATATGTATGTATGTATGTATGTATGTATTGATTTATAACTAGGGAAAAAGAGCATATGGTGCATAATTAAAAGGTGAATTGAAAAGGGGTGTAAAAGTCTATGATTTGAATAGTGAATTGGGCATATAATTAAATATGGGGAAAAAAAGAAATAATCACCTATAATGACATAGGTAGATTTGGATAAAAATGGAATGTTTAGTAATTACAATTAGGAATTGTAATTCCAGTTATGACACGAGGTTAGGTTGCATTAGTGGTGGAAGTCTTCCCAGACTCGATCGGCATATCCAGTAGCCACTAATGTTGAACCTAATGTGAGAAGTCTAAGTGTGTAAATAAGAATCGGGCTAAGACACGAGGTCAGACCCAACTGTGAAATATCCAGCATTCACAAATTGTAGGCCTAGTGAGGGAGGTCTAGCCCATTATATAATTGGACATGATAATGAATTGGACTACTTAACCTAATTTAATCCATAAGGATTGTATGATTATGAACTTAAGTTAGGATTAAGTAAAATTGGATGGGTAGTGGGTGGGTTAAGTAAAATAGAGCGGGGGTGGGTAATATTTACATATAAGCCCACGAACTTAACCCAATAAAGTTATGTAATTAAAGACACCTAGTGGTATACATAACCGGTGGAAAATACAATAAGGTTATGTAATTAAAGACACCTAGTGGTATACATAACGGTGGAAAATATAATAAAGTTATGTAATTAAAGACACCCTTATAGGGTAAGCATAACTTGTAGAAATGATAGAATTAGATATGCGTAATAATCTGCTAGGTAAACAACGATAAGTTGTAGTGACGATGTAAATTGAATTTATGATTAAATGAGAAAGAATGAGGAAAACTTGTAAAATAAATAAGTTATACTTAATCATAAATGGTAAGTGATTAGGAAACATGTGAATTGAGATATACTTAATAACGTATTGAGGAGAACATGTTATTGTAATGTTGTAACCAAGAAAAAAATATAAAATAGATTGTGGATTACAGACCTTAGGCCACAATCTAGAGAATAACATGTTGTGGGCTTATTAATAAACTTAAATGGACTAAGTTATATGATTGAAATTAATAAGCAAGAGAAACTTGGTAAATTGGAATAGGAATTCAATATGAATGGGAAATAACCAAGTTAAATGGGAACCTGGTGTGGTAAGGCAAGCGCGTAAAAGAATGTTTAGACATAGGGTCTAACAACATATTAAAGAAAGGCGCTAGGACCAGTCCGTACGTTTGAGGGTGAATAACCCAACGGGGTAGATCATCGAGGCGTTATAAGATACGAGGGGAGCGCACATTCATCTGATTGTTATGACGGCTCCAAAGGACTGGAAGGGGAAGCACGCGGCTTCCTGAAGTACGTAAGGTGCTCCTAGTAGTCCTTCGTGCGGTGACATATGTCTTAGGCTGTACTCGCAGAGGTTGGGTCTGCGCGTAACTACTAGGTGGGTGGTCCTTGACTGCAGATGTAGCTATGGAGTCAGAATGCTGTGATGAGGTGACACTACGGGTAGTTCGGCGGTTGCCTCACGAGGAGGCGGAGGGTCACGACCAACAAGGATAGTAGACCATCGGATATCCGTCTTGGCAGCCAGTTGGATGCAAAAAGACTAGAGCTAAACCAAAGATATCATTTCACCTTTCATTATCGAGGTACGCGGTTGAGGGTAGACGCCACATGGATGTTTAGATTGGTTGTATTTGGGGAGGTCGTTTAGCTCTATAGTCTTTACTAGTTGAGGAAGGGGTCGAGGTGGGGCCATAGCCACCAAGAAAAACAGACTCGAGGAATATCTGTATTTAGAGGCTCTTAAAGGCGGGCTTGTACAGGTATGGAAAAGCTCCCGGCCGAGTTCCGTGTTTCTTATTTAGCCCTGCCATGGAACTTGATGCACATTAGAGGACGTGCGATTGAGTCATCGAGCTACAATTACAGTACATACATGGGATAGTCTAGATACATGCATATCTGCTCTGGATGGTGTATCATAGACTAGAGGGCATTATTCCAATATGGAATCTCATTCGATCGATGGTGGCAGTCCGTACGTGTAACACCCCACGTCCATTAATGTCACTCAAAAAGGGAATGCATTAACTTCCATGGAGGTTATAAGTGAATATAGAACAGAAAAATTACAACAAGACAGATAATAAATAGTACTTGGAAATCTAAAACTTCATTTTATTGCAGCGGAAATTAAACATGTTTGTTACATCATAAAACCATAGATCATAACCAAGTACAATATCCATCTTCATAAAAAATAAAATACATAATCCCATTACATAAATAACCATTAAAAAGATAACAAGCTGGACTTTACTTCAACGGTCCAAGCTTTCCAAAGATAGATGAAGCAATTCAATCAAACTCCACTAGAGCTGGGCCCAACCTGAGGACCTGGAGGGGGAAAAAGGATAGAAATAGAGGGGGTCAGACATAAAGTCTGGCGAGTATGATAATTCTAACAATACTATTATCAAAATAACTAGACTAAGGCATAAGACGGAAGACAAGTAAATGTCTATGAACTCTTAGGAAGATAAAGATAGCGTTTAAGATAACGTTAAAGATAACGGTAAAGGCTCACCTAAATACTAACGAATGATTACTACACTGCACCGCACATTACTACACTGCACCACACCAGTCACCCTATTTTTTGATCTCACTTGCTTCACACAGAAACTTTATAAATAGCCTTACATACCCCTAGCTGACTACATAGGTGCCGTCTGCCCTTATCTCCACTAGGTGTACCCCACTACCCACTTTCAATCGGCTCCCTACTCGTAGATACCCGTGTTGGCCCCATAGTGGGGTGTATCACTCCCCTAAAGTGGCAACCCGATACAACTTGAGAATGCACGGCTTATACCTACACGATGCAACAACGTCTTACCTACCAGCCCGGGTCCACACACGCATACGAAACCCGTTGGACTTGCGTTGCCACCGCTCCCCGTTTTGGCCTCTTACAGTCGAACCCAGCATGCGTGTCCCGTCCTCGACTTGGGTCGAGCCCACAAAGATACGTTTGGGATACTGGTCGAAATGGGCCCCCACAAGCTACCCACCTAAGCTTGTCACTAGTATATCCCACTTAACCCTCTTAGTCATGTTCATTTACATGTGTGTTTGGTTAAGTCTTACTAATCGTATTTCACATGCCACTAAGGGCACCCCCTAGATTCCTCATGCCACCCAAGGCACCTACTTAACCCCCATGTCCCACCTTACATGTTTATCTGGTTAAGTATTTCTTAATTCATTCAGGCCATAACCTCATAAAGACCTCTCACATTAGACTGGCATTTATGGCAGCTGGATTTGCCGGGCGGGTCCGGGCAGTCTTACACCATAAAAGAGTCTAACCTCGTGTCTTTACAACCGTTATGCTTTAGTTTAGGCCTTGGACCTCTCACATTGGGCTGACATTTGTGACCACTAGATTTGTCGGGCAGGTTTACGTCACAAACGAGTCCAACCTCGTGTCCTAAGCATTGATTAACACTTAAAATCTTTTACCCCAGTTTTAATAATTCCCTATTCAAATTATTAATTAAGTCAACTTTTAATGATGTCCATAATTGACTCAATTATGGCCATCCACTTATGGCATGCAAAATCATATCAATTGCACCCCAAGTTTTTAATATTAAATCCTTAATATTACCCCTACCCCACGTTTATACGTTCGCTTATTCAACGCATAATATAGGCTAGACTTGTATAGTCTAACACCTAGCACAAAGATAAATTATCACAACATATAGACAATTAAAATAAATCTAATCATAATAGGGGTGAAACTTGCATAAACTACACATGTTAAGGATCAAAAGGTGTCAACTTGTTAAATGTCTCAATTTACATGATATGATCATAGCCCAAATCTATACATAAACTTGCATATGGGGTTTTTAGGCAACATAATGATGGTGTGAACTAGCATAGGATATCACATATGTCATAGCATAATTCTAGATGTCATAATAGATGTCTTGGCATATGTTCATAACTTTTCTAATCAATCTAACTTGCATATGTGACTTGTCATATAGATCAACATAACCCAAACATGATGATTTAATTAATATGAACTAACTAGCATAGATGGTAACATCATGGCCTTTTTAACATGTATGATTCATCACAACTTAGCATAGAAACTTTCAACATACATAACATCATCATAGCATGATTTACAACATATAAGATATCATCATCACATAACATTGGATTTACAATATACATGATAGCAAAAGGGGTTTACAACAACATATATGATAATTCACATCATCTACTCATAATCCATTCATAACTCAACCTAATTAAAATGATAATAATCTTGTTAAGATCATCATACTCACAATTTAGAGAAGAAAAGAGAGAGTTTTGCTTTGCTTTAGGGTTGAGAGAATTAGAATTGAATTTGCTTTTCTTCTTTCTTAGTTGGCGGCGGCTCCATTGATTTCCATGGCGATGGTATGACGGTAACTATTCTATTTTAATTAGGTTTAGGGTTAGCATTAGGATGTATTTATAGGTGTAGGAAGTTATTTAGGACCATTAGATTAACCCTGAACCATGAGAACCAATCAAATGCAAAATCTGCATTTGAGCGAATCGGCCCACGGGTTGATAGCCAAACACCCTGGATTAACCCCTAGTCGACCCAGCGAGGCTCGGGTCGACCTCAAAAATGGGCCGGTTCGGTTATTTCCCCTCCCAATTCGCTGTTTTGAACTTTTTTGCATATTTATATATTTAATTTTTAATTTATATATATATATATATATATCAATATATATATTTCCCTGCGCAACCCATTTCACTTAATTCTTTTCTAAAAATTAAGTATACTTTAATTTGTGAATTTTAACGTTATAAAATTACTGGGTGTTACATTCTCCCCTCCTTTAAGGATTTCATCCCCGAAATCTCCAAGTCAAGAAGAATGTATATCCTACCATCTAATCGTCCATCTACTCAACCATCAAACACCAACATCCATTGTCCTTAAAAGACTTCTAATGCTTTAATGTTTATATGCACAGTGTGTGTGTATGTCCATATCTAATGCAAAATTAGGCAGTCTACTGATTCAGTCGACCTCCTTAGTGCAATTCATGATAGTGCCATGCGTCCAATTTGTATGCAAAAGATTCCTAATGATACATATTAATTCTATATGCTTGCACAACCATCCACCCGAATGCAGCAACTATATGATAATACAACCATTATACATCCATTTTACTAAATACATCCATATATATGCAATATGCAATATGAAGTGACTGAGCCGATCTGGTGCCTAATAGTGTGTGTATATGCATCCACGAGCAACCACTAGCAAACACTTGCATCCACTTTGCATCCACCATACATAACATGTCTCAAACACATGTTTCAACCATAGGATTATCCTAACTAAAGTTCAAGATACTAGCGAGAGGATATACTAAAGATAAGATAAGTACAAGCTAAGCGATAAAGGAGAAATTAAAAGACATGCCCTCAAAAAGAAAAGGGTATTGTGAACGCATCTTCTCTTCCGTCTCCCAAGTAGCGTTGCTCTCATCATCTCCCCATTGCACTTTGACTAGTCTGACCTCTCGATTCCTCAACCTCTTGATCTCCGACCCAAGAATGCGCGTAGGAGCTCGTCGAATTGTCGCATCACGCTCTATCTTCACCTCTCTAAGAAAGCTCGGCTCTACCACTTCCGCGGTCTCGTGCAAGCACTTCCTCCAATGTGACACATGGAATACGTCGTGTACACCACTAAGTCTCTCGGGCAACTCCACTCTATACGCCATCTGTCCAATTTTCTCCTTAATAGGAAACGGCCCTACAAACCTTGGTGCTAATTTCCCAACAGACCCAAAGCGAAAAACGTTCCGTAATGGAGACACTTTGATAAAGACCATGTCCCCAACTTCAAACTCGAGATCTGTCCTCCTCTTATCCGCATAAGATTTCTGCCTATCTTGTGCTGCTTTCATCCTCCTTCGAATCAAGTCGATCTTCTCCGAAGTCTCCCTAATCATATCGGGCCCAAGTAAGATCTTATCCGTAGATTCCCACCAACATGTAGGTGAACGACAAGGTTGTCCATAAAGAGCTTCGAATGGTGCCATACCAATGCTGGACTGAAAGCTGTTATTATATGCGAACTCCACCAATGGAATATGCTCTTCCCACGTACCCCCAAAGTCTAGGATACATAGCCTCAACAGATTCTCTAGAATGCGATTCACCCTCTCGGTCTGGCCGTCCGTCTGAGGATGATATGCGGTGCCCAAACATAATTGAGTCCC
The DNA here is from genome assembly GCA_030737875.1 of Allium sativum. Taxonomy (NCBI): domain Eukaryota; kingdom Viridiplantae; phylum Streptophyta; class Magnoliopsida; order Asparagales; family Amaryllidaceae; genus Allium; species Allium sativum. Next base: position 731,262,770 of record CM060922.1, on the reverse strand, counting down.
TACCGCCTCTTATAAGCTTCTCCAAAATTCGCTAGTGAAAATAGGATCGCGGTCGCTCACTATGCTAGAAGGAACACCGTGCAAACGAACTATTTCTCGAACGTATACGGATGCTAACCATGGAGTAGTCCTCTTACTCTTTACGGGAATGAAATGGGCGCTTTTAGTAAGTCTATCTACTATAACCCAGATTCCCGTATTACCCTTCCTTGATCGCAGTAACCCATCCACAAAATCCATCGAGACACTTTCCCACTTCCATAGTGGAACCTCCAATGGGTGAAGCAACCCACCGGGTTTCTTTTGCTCCGCTTTTACTTGTTGGCACACCAAGCATCTAGCGACATACTCGGCCACATCTTTCTTCATGCCGGCCCAAAAGTAAACTCTCTTCATGTCTTTGTACATCTTGTCCCCGCCGGGATGAATGGTCATCTTCGAATGATGTGCTTCGTCAAGAATAGTCTTCCTTAGGTCATCGTCTTTTGGTACACAAAGTCTACCGTCCCTACGTAACCAACCCTTATCGTCTAGGGTATACCTACGGAGATGGCTTGATGACTCCCCTCCTTTGAGTTTTTCTACTAACTCAACCAACTGCGGGTCGTCTCGTTGTGCCTCGCCAATCCGTCCCAAAAGCGTAGGTCTGACCTCCAAGGATGCTAGCAAACCGGGTAAGAAGTCAATGGAAGGTCTAAAGTCAAACTTCGAAATGAGTTCTAAACTTCACCGCTCAACAAACAAAGGACTTAAGGATAATCTTTTTCAACTTAAGGTGTCTGCCACCACGTTACCCTTGCCAGGGGTATAGGCTATTTCGAAGTCGTAGGACGCTAAGAACTCCATCCACCTTTGCTGCCTTAAGTTCAAGTCCTTTTGAGAGAATAGGTATTTTAAAGACTTGTGGTCAGTGAATAGTTCGAATTTCTCGCCAAGAAGATAATGACGCCAAGACTTAAGCGCGAAAACGATAGCGGCCAACTCTAGGTCATGTGTGGGGTAATTCTTTTCATGCTCTCTTAACTGCCTTCCACCATAGGCTATTACCCTGCCCTCTTGCATTAAGACTGCGCCTAGCCCTGTCCCACAAGCGTCAGTATAAACGGTAAACGACTTACTCCCGTCTGGCAATACTAAGACTGGGGCTGAAGTCAAAGCTCTCTTCAAACGTTGGAACGCATCATCACAATCTACGTCCCATGTGAAAACTAGGTTCTTCTTCGTCAAGCGTGTCAATGGAGCAGATATCTTTGCGAAGTCTTTGATAAACTTCCTATAGTAGCCAGCCAACCCCAAGAAACTTCTCACTTCGGTAGCATTTTTAGGGACCTTCCAATCTTGGATGGCCACCACCTTCGCGGGATCCACGGCTATCCCTTCTTTGGAAACCACGTGCCCCAAGAACCGTACTTCCTTCCTCCAGAAGTGACACTTAGAAAATTTAGCCTTAAGGCTATGCGCTCGTGGGGTCTCCAACACTTCCCTAAGATGTAGGGCATGCTCTTATTCATCCTTAGAAAAGATCAAGATGTCATCTACAAAGACTACCACGAATTTGTTAAGGTACTCCATAAACACCCTACTCATCAAATCAACAAAATATGCTGGGGCGTTTGTCAAACCGAAGGGCATCACTAGCCATTCATAGAAACCGTCCGGAGTCCTAAAGGCAGTCTTGTCTATGCTATCCTCAGCCACTCTCAACTGATGGAACCCAGTGGCTAAGTCCAACTGCGAAAACACTTAGGCGCCAACTAACTGATCGAAGAGATCGTCAATCCTCGGCAGTGGGTGTCTGTTCTTCTTAGTAAGTTTATTAAGTTCTCTATAGTCCACACACAGTCTAAGGGACCCATCCGCCTTTGTGGCAAATACTACTGGAGCACCCCACTCCGATATACTTCGTCTTATGAACCCCTTCTCAAGCAACTCCTTCACTAGCTTATCGAGTTCCCTCCTCTCACGTGGAGCCATGTGGCGTACTGGCAAAGATACTGGTTTCGCATTATCCACAAGATATATTCAAAAATCTATCTCCCGCTTCGGAGGCAAGCCCTTCACCTCCTCAAACACATTCGAATATTCTCGGACCACTCTAACAGATCGTAGATTTTCCTTAGACGCGTGAAGCGATTCTAGATAACTTAGCATAACCGAATTTATGGGATTACAGAAGATTTCGAGAGTGTTGCCAAGGCGAGTCACGAGCCTAACTACTCTCCTTTCACAATCAAGAACGGCCCCATTTCTGGATAACCAATCCATTCCTAAAATTAGCCCATAGCCCGTGAAACCCAACACATAAGCATCAATCTAAATTCAACGCTAAGTATGGAAATTTTCAAATCCAAACACATCATGGACAAATAAGCTGAGCCCCCTATTGGATTCGAAACAACTAAGGGATCCTCTACTAAACTGGTGTTTAAGTGCAGTGATTCAACTAATGATGAAGAAATAAACGAACGCGATGCGCCCGAATCGAATAAGGTACGGACAGGATGATCAAACAGAAAAACTAAGCTTTCAACAGAAATGGTTCTACCTCGTTCTTGCAGCGGTGGGACCGCGAGAGCCTGAACTTGTCCCCTTGCCTGCCCTGGTGCTATAAGAGCCTGCACCTATCCTCCCGAGGTAGCCCCTGCCCTCTGCCCCTTCCTTGGGCAGTCCTTCACTAAATGTCCCGCATCGCCATAATGAAAACAGCCAGTCTTCTTTTTCTTTCGGCAGTCCTTGCTGAGATGGCCTGGGGTTCCACAGTTAAAGCACTTCTTCTTTCCCTTGCCATTATTGTCTTTTCCACCCTTCTTGTTTTGCTGTTGTGGTTTCTTCTGATCCCCCTTCTTCTCGGGTGCCTTATCAGCTTTAGCGCTTTTCTCCTCATGCATGAGCGCCATTTCTACTAACTTCTCAAAGGTGGCCCCCATCGGGATGTGGGTCATAGCCAACCCTTGCAATGGTTCATTCAAGCCATTCACGAACCTTAGAGCCTTCTTCTCCGGCGTGTTTACTAAGTCCAAGCCAAACCTTGCTAACTGATTAAATTTATTGACATATTCTTTCACTGATGAGCTTCCTTGCTTCAATGTCAAGAACCTTTCCATATATAGATTTTCTTCCGCCCTTGAGAGAAACTTCGCCTCGAAACTACGTCTGAAATCCGCCCAAGAGTCAACAGGACGCTCCCCATTAGTGACCTCCCACCAAAACGAGGCCTCTCCCTTCATCAACCAAGCTGCTAAACGAACTCTCCTCCCTTCTTCTACTTCAAAGATTTCTAGCAATTCTTCCACCTCCTTAAGCCAATCTCTAGCTTCCACAAACGTTTCTGACCCTTGAAATGGTTTTCCACCCATTGCCTTGAAGTCCTTGCACGTCTTTGCAAAAGTATCTACGCGAGGAGGAGGAGGAGGAACGGGTGCAACTGGTGGTGGAGGAACATTGGCTGGACCTGCAGCGGCCCTAGCCTCCAATAGCCTCCTATACCATACTAGTATCGTTACACCGTCGGGTAGATTAAGATCTTCAGCCATGCTGAAACGAAAAAGGAAAGATTCAGAATGGAGAATTCGAAAGATAAAGATATGGGCTATTGGGGATTATGTTTTTTTTCTTAAAAACTTTTCTCTTTAAATTTCTCATTAAAACATGTTTTTGAAAACACTTCTTCCAAAAATAACTATTTTTCTAAAGTATTTTTACCAGTTCTGGTAACCTTAAGCTCTGATACCACGTGTAACACCCCACGTCCATTAATGTCACTCACATAGGGAATGCATTAACTTCCATGGAGGTTATAAGTGAATATAGAACAGAAAAATTACAACAAGACAGATAATAAATAGTACTTGGAAATCTAAAACTTCATTTTATTGCAGCGGAAATTAAACATGTTTGTTACATCATAAAACCATAGATCATAACCAAGTACAATATCCATCCTCATAAAAAACAAAATACATAATCCCATTACATAAATAGCCATTAAAAAGATAACAAGCTGGACTTTACTTCAATGGTCCAAGCTTTCCAAAGAGAGATGAAGCAATTCAATCAAATTCCACTAGAGCTGGGCTCAACCTGAGGACCTGGAGGGGGGAAAAGGATAGAAATAGAGGGGTCAGACATAAAGTCTGGCGAGTATGATAATTCTAACAATACTATTATCAAAATAACTAGACTAAGGCATAAGCTGGAAGACAGGTAAATGTCTATGAACTCTTAGGAAGATAAAGATAGCATTTAAGATAACGTTAAAGATAACGGTAAAGGCACACCTAATTACTAACGAATGATTACTACACTGCACCACACCAGTCACCCTATTGTTTGATCTCACTTGCTTCACACAGAAACTTTATAAATAGCCTTACGTACCCCTAGCTGACTACATAGGTGTCGTCTGCCCCTATCTCCACTAGGTGTACCCCACTACCCACTTTCGATCGGCTCCCTACTCGTAGATACCCGTGCTGGCCCCACAGAGGGGTGTATCACTCCCCTAAAGTGGCAACCCGATACAACTTGAGAATTCACGGCTTATACCTACACGATGCAACGTCTTACCTACCAGCCCGGGTCCACACACGCATACGAAACCCTTTGGACTTGCGTTGCCACCGCTCCCCGTTTTGGCCTCTTACAGTCGAACCCAGCATGCGTGTCCCGTCCTCGACTTGGGTCGAGCCCACAAAGATACGTTTGGGATACTGGTCGAAATGGGCCCCCACAAGCTACCCACCTAAGCTTGTCACTAGTATATCCCACTTAACCCTCTTAGTCATGTTCATTTACATGTGTGTTTGGTTAAGTCTTACTAATCGTATTTCACATGCCACTAAGGGCACCCCCTAGATTCCTCATGCCACCCAAGGCACCTACTTAACCCCCATGTCCCACCTTACATGTTTATCTGGTTAAGTATTTCTTAATTCATTTAGGCCATAACCTCATAAAGACCTCTCACATTAGACTGACATTTATGGCAGCTGGATTTGCCGGGCGGGTCCGGGCAGTCTTACACCATAAAAGAGTCTAACCTCGTGTCTTTACAACCGTTATGCTTTAGTTTAGGCCTAGGACCTCTCACATTGGGCTGACATTTGTGACCACTGGATTTGCCGGGCGGGTCCGGGCAGGTTTACGTCACAAACGAGTCCAACCTCGTGTCCTAAGCATTGATTAACACTTAAAATATTTTACCCCAGTTTTAATAATTCCCTATTCAAATTATTAATTAAGTCAACTTTTAATGATGTCCATAATTGACTCAATTATGTCCATCCACTTATGGCATGCAAAATCATATCAATTGCACCCCAAGTTTTTAATATTAAATCCTTAATATTACCCCTACCCCACGTTTATACGTTCGCTTATTCAACGCATAATATAGGCTAGACTTGTATAGTCTAACACCTAGCACAAAGATAAATTATCACAACATATAGACAATTAAAATAAATCTAATCATAATAGGGGTGAAACTTGCATAAACTACACATGTTAAGGATCAAAAGGTGTCAACTTGTTAAATGTCTCAATTTACATGATATGATCATAGCCCAAATCTATACATAAACTTGCATATGGGGTTTTTAGGCAACATAATGATGGTTTGAACTAGCATAGGATATCACATATGTCATAGCATAATTCTAGATGTCATAATAGATGTCTTGGCATATGTTCATAACTTTTCTAATCAATCTAAATTGCATATGTGACTTGTCATATAGATCAACATAACCCAAACATGATGATTTAATTAATATGAACTAACTAGCATAGATGGTAACATCATGGCCTTTTTAACATGTATGATTCATCACAACTTAGCATAGAAACTTTCAACATACATAACATCATCATAGCATGATTTACAACATATAAGATATCATCATCACGTAACATTGGATTTACAATATACATGATAGCAAAAGGGGTTTACAACAACATATATGATAATTCACATCATCTACTCATAATCCATTCATAACTCAACCTAATTAAAATGATAATAATCTTGTTAAGATCATCATACTCACAATTTAGAGAAGAAAAGAGAGAGTTTTGCTTTGCTTTAGGGTTGAGAGAATTAGAATTGAATTTGCTTTTCTTCTTTCTTAGTTGGCGGCGGCTCCATTGATTTCCATGGCGATGGTATGACGGTAACTATTCTATTTTAATTAGGTTTATGGTTAGCATTTGGATGTATTTATAGGTGTAGGAAGTTATTTAGGACCATTAGATTAACCTTGAACCATGAGAACCAATCAAATGCAAAATCCGCATTTGAGCGAATCGGCCAACGGGTTGACAGCCAAACACCCTGGATTAACCCCTAGTCGACCCAGCGGAGCTCGGGTCGACCTCAAAAATGGGCCGGTTCGGTTATTTCCCCTCCCAATTCGTTGTTTTGAACTTTTTCGCATATTTATATATTTAATTTTTAATTTTTATATATATATTTCTCTGCGCAACCCATTTCACTTAATTCTTTTCTAAAAATTAAGTATACTTTAATTTATGAATTTTAATGTTATAAAATTACGGGGTGTTACAGTACGCTTACGTAGCATAGTAATGACAGATATATGCGGAAGGTAACATTGTTATATAGAGACCCATATGTCACTTCGGCATAGGATGAGGGACTATGTTCACAATGGTGGAGACCGTGCGAATGGGTTACCGTGGGGTGTATCTCAATATTGAGAGATAGCTACATATGTTGTATTAGGTGGATCCATGGGTAAGTAAATGGGTATGATGCGTATATAAGTCTTGTGTGTTATTAACCCAAGTAACCTGTAACACCCCACTCCCGCTATGATCACTCACCAAGGGAATGCCATAGCATCGGTGGAGTATTTTAGTGAATATAGAACAGAAAAATTACAACAAGACAGATATAAATAGTACTTGAAATTTTAAAACATCATCTCATAACAGCGGAAGTAAAACATGTCTGGTTACATCATAAAACCACAATAAAAGTCAAGTACAATATCCATCAAAATAAAGAAGTACATAATCCCACTCTCATACAATAGCCATGACAAAAGGAAAGATAACTGGGTAACTGGAGCTTTACATCTATCCAAGCTCCTAAAGACTGGAACAGCAATCCGATCAAGCTCCACTACTGCTAGGATCCACCGTAGGACCTGAGGGTTGGGAAAAAGATAAAAACAACGGGGTCAGACATAAGTCTGAGCGAGTCCTATAACTTTAATAATACAATCGTTAAAGTAACCAGAGAAGACATAAACTGATATACGGTAACTAATGGGGATGAATGGCTACACTAAGCAGTCAACTAAACTAAGATAAAAGATAAAGACGCATCTACCCTTCCAAAGGTAAATTACTAAACTGCACCACACCAGTCGTTCCTAACTTAAAGGTTGATCCCACCCAAGGACTTATAAAATTAACTTAATAGTTCTCGCGTACCCCTAGGTGACTAAGTAGGCGCCACGGGGCCCTACAATCCACTAGGTGTACACACTACTCCCCATTCGATCGGCTCCCTAACGTAGATACCCGTGTTGGCCCCACCGTGGGGTGTACTATTCCCCAACGTGGCAACCTGATAAAATTAACGGTGCACGGCTTATATCTACACGATGCAACAACGTCTTATTTACCAGCCCGGGTCCACACACGCATATGAAGCCCGTTGGTCATGCATTGCCACCGCTAACCCATTTTAGCCTCTTATAGTCAAGCCCAGTATGCGTGTCCCGTCCTCGACATGGGTCGAGCCCACTAAGATACGTATGGGTTACTGGTTGAAATGGGCCCCCAGCACAAGCCATCCCCCTAAGCTTGGCCCACATACTAGTGTTTCCCACTTAACCCTTTAATCATGTTTTAATTACATGTTCCACATTGGTTAAGTATTCTAATCGTATTTTCTATTGCCACCCAAGGCAACCCGCTAGATTCCTCATGCCACCCAAGGCACCCACTTAACCCCTCATGTCCCTCTACATGCTAATATGGTTAAGTGTTTCTTAATTAATTAATTAAGATCATGACCTCATAAAGACCTCTCACATTAGACCGTCTTTTATGACTGCTGGATATGCCGGTTGGATCCGGGCAGCCTTACGTCATAAAAAGGTCTAACCTCGTGTCTTTACTTTAATCACGTATTTAATTTGTGCCTAAGACCTCTCACATTGGGCTAACATTTGTAGCAACTGGTTAAGCCGGTTGGGTCCGGGCAGTTTTACGCTACAACTGAGTCCAACCTCGTGTCTTAGTCGATTAATTACACCTAATTAATCACCCTCCTAATTTATATTAATTATCCCTAATTAATTAATCATGTTTTCCAGAATATGGGTAGACCTAACTCAATAGGTAAATTCCCAACTCCATAGTGTGGGTACACCTAACTTAATAGGCAAATTCCCAACACATAGTATGGGTACACCTAACTTAATAGGCAAATTCCCATACTATGTTCATTTATTTTATGTTATGCATAATTATATTAATTTCCCACAATCTTATTAACATATGCATTTAATTAACCCCATCGTTCCCACGTAATTTCGTTCTCATGACATAACACATATAAAAGGTGTCAACTTGCATATGTATGAACATGTTTCAAAGGTGCCATCTTGCATATTAACAAACACATAACTTGCATATGAACTTGCATAACATATCACATAACTTGCATATAACCTTGCATAACATGTCACATAACTTGCATATAATCTTGTATAACATGTCACATAACTTGCATATAATTTTATATAACATGTTACATAAACTTACATATTAACAAACATGTAACTTGCATATTAACAAACATGTAACTTGCATAGTATATCATCATGAACTTGCATATTAACATACATGTAACTTGCATATTAACAAACATGTAACTTGCATAGTATATCATCATGAACTTGCATATTAACAAACATGTAACTTGCATAGTAAATCATCATGAACTTGCATATTAACATACATGTAACTTGCATAGTATATCATCATGAACTTGCATATTAACATACATGTAACTTGCATATTAACAAACATGTAACTTTGCATATTAACAAACATGTAACTTTGCATATTAACAACATGTAACTTGCATAGCATATCACCATGAACTTGCATAACATGCATATGATCACATAGCCCACAACTTGCATATTTAGCATCATGCAAACATAACATACATCATACTAAACTTGCATAAACTTACATACTCAACATGCATAAACATAGGATTAATGTTAACATCATATCATATGATTCAAGACTCATTAATCCGCATACAAGACCATAGATCTCATCACATCTCATCTACTTAGTTTAGCAATTGATCATCAAAGTGATAGAAACTCACAACTAGCAAATTTGCACTCCAAATGAAGAAGATTAAGATGCTTAGAATGGATTAGAGGTTGATTAGAGAGTGATTAGCTTGCAACCCTCTTCATAAATTAGTGGAGGCTCCTTCTAAGATTTAATTTGGCGGCATGATGGCATCATTTCTATTTTTAGTATGGATTAGGGTAGGTTTAGGGTGTATTTATAGATTAGGTGAGTGTTTTAGGCCCTTAGATTAACCCTAGATTAGTTTAGGACCCTTAGATTTAGGAAGTCTCTAGAACCAGCCCTCTAAGCCAGCCTAGAACCCAACCTGGTGCACCCAGGTTCACTGGACGCCGCACCCCTGTCGACAGGCAAGTCGACAGGCAAGTCGACACCCCTGTCGACAGGCCTGTCGACAGCCCTGTCGACATGGGTAGGGCGGGAATCTTCCCGCCTGACCCCGCCTGTTCCATTCCAAAATCTGCAATTTAAATTTTTAAATCTGTTTTTAGTTTTGAATTTTCTGCAAACTTCATCGGGCCATAACTGGGCCATACGGACTCCGATTTTCGAAAACTCGGACTCTATTTTGCGTATTTTTCCGAGACGAACGAAATGACGTAGCCCGTTTCCCCCAATTCTCACATCTGAGATTATTTATTCTGTAATTAGTGAATACTAGTATTAATTGAAATTCGGGGTGTTACATTCTCCCCTCCTTAAAGGATTTCGTCCCCGAAATCTCTAAGCTAAGGAGAACGTATCCTACCAACCAAACAACCATCTACTAAACCATCAACCACAAGCAACCATTATCCTTAGAAACTTCTAATGATGTATGAACATATGCAGAAAGTGCGTGTATATGTCCGTATACTAATGCAAAATCAGGCGGTCTACTGATTCAGTCGACCTCCTTAATGCAAACCATGATAGTGCCATGCATCCAATATGTATGCGAAACCCTATTGACACATACAATTTCTATATGCGTGCACAACCATACACAAAAATGCATCATCCACATGATAACACAGCCATGATACATCCATCAATCTAACTACCACATCCATTTATGCGATATGCAACATGAAGTGACTGAGCCGATCTAGTGCCTAATGTGTGTGTATATGCATCCACGAGCAACCACTAGCAAACAATTGCATCCACATGCATCCAACAACCATAACATGTTTCAAACACATGTTTCAACCGTAGGCTTTACCCTATCTAAAGGTCATAGGTACTAGCGAGAGGATATACTAAAGATAAGATAAGTACTAGACAAGCGATAAAGGAGAAGTTAAAAGACATACTCTCAAAAAGAAATGGATACAAAGAACGCATCTTCGCTTCCGTCTCCCAAGTAGCATTGCTTTCGTCATCTCCCCATTGCACTTTAACTAGCTGAACTTCTCTATTCCTCAACTTCCTAGTTTCTGACCCAAGGATGCGAGTAGGAGCTCGTCGAATCGTCGCATCACGCTCTACCTCTACATCTCTAAGCAAGCTCGGCTCTACCACCTCTGCGGTCTCATGTAAGCACTTCCTCAGATGTGATACATGGAATACATCATGAACACCACTAAGTCTGTCGGGCAACTCCACCCTATATGCCATCCTTCCAATCCTTTCCTTAATAGGAAACGGCCCAACAAACCTCGGTGCTAACTTCCCAACGGACCCAAAGCGAACAGCATTTCTCAATGGAGATACTTTGACAAAAACCATGTCCCCAACCTCAAACTCAAGATCCGTCCTTCTCCGATCCGCATAAGATTTCTGTCTATCTTGCGCTGCCTTCATCCTTCTACGAATCAAATCAATCTTCTCTGAAGTCTCTCTAACCATATCTGGCCCAAGCAAAATCTTATCCGTAGATTCCCACCAACATGTAGGAGATCGACAAGGCCTTCCATAAAGAGCTTCGAAAGGTGCCATGCCAATACTAGACTGAAAGCTGTTATTGTATGCGAACTCCACCAAAGGAAGATGTTCTTCCCATGTACCTCCAAAATCCAAGATACAAAGCCTCAAAAGATCTTCTAAGATACGGTTCACCCTCTCGGTCTGACCGTCCGTCTGAGGATGATATGCGGTGCTCAAACACAACTGAGTCCCTACCGCCTCTTGCAAACTTCTCCAAAACTCACTAGTGAAGATAGGATCTCGATCACTCACAATGCTGGATGGTACGCCATGCAATCTAACAATCTCTCTAACATAGACTGAAGAAAGCCATGGAGCGGTCCTCTTACTCTTTACGGGTATAAAATGGGCACTCTTGGTAAGTCTGTCTACCACAACCCAAATTCCCGTATTGCCCTTCCTCGATCTCGGTAACCCATCGATGAAATCCATCGGGACACTATCCCACTTCCATTGCGGAACTTCCAATGGGTGTAGCAACCCACCGGGTTTCCTTTGCTCCGCTTTAACTTGTTGGCACACTAAGCATCTAGCCACATACTCGGCCACATCTTTCTTCATACCGGCCCAGAAGAAAACTCTCTTCATATCTTGGTACATTTTGTCTCCACCGGGATGAATAGTCATTCTCGAACGATGTGCATCATCCAAAATAGCCTTCTTCAAACCCTCATCTTGCGGTACACAAAGTCTACCGTCTCTATGCAACCATCCCCTATCATCTATGGTGTATCTACCCAAATGGCTGGACGACTCCCCCCTTATAAGCTTCTCTACCAACTCAACCAACTGTGGGTCGTCTCGCTGAGCCTCGCCAATCCGTCCCAAAAGAGTAGGTCTAACCTCCAAGGATGCCAACAAACCAGGTACAAAGTCAACAGAAGGTCTGAAGTCGAACAAAGAAAGAAACTCCAAGCTTCGCCGTTCCACGAACAATGGACTCAAAGATAGCCTTTTTCTACTCAAGGCGTCTGCCACCACGTTACCCTTGCCAGGGGTATACGCTATCTCGAAATCATAGGATGCTAAGAACTCCATCCACCTTTGCTGTCTTAAATTTAAATCCTTCTGAGAGAATAAGTACTTCAATGATTTATGGTCAGTGAACAACTCGAATCTCTCACCAAGAAGATAATGGCGCCAAGACTTAAGTGCGAAAACAATCGCGGCCAACTCTAGATCATGGGTAGGGTAATTCTTCTCATGCACTCTCAATTGCCTCCCTCCATAGGCTATTACCCTTCCCTCCTGCATCAAGACTGCGCCTAATCCTGTCCCACAAGCATTGGTATAAACAACAAACAGCTTACTCCCATCTGGAAGCACTAAAACTGGAGCGGTGGTCAAAGCTCTCTTTAACCGTCGGAAAGCATCATCACAATCTACGTCCCATGAGAAAACCAGATTCTTTTTCGTCAAGCGGGTTAATGGGGTTGATATCTTCGCGAAGTCTTTGATGAACTTCCTATAATATCCTGCCAACCCCAAGAAACTTCTTACTTCGGTAGCATTTCTAGGAACTTTCCAATCCTGGATAGATACTATCTTTGCGGGATCCACAGCTATCCCTTCCTTAGAGACCACATGCCCTAAGAATCGCACTTCTCTTCTCCAAAAATGACATTTAGAGAATTTAGCTTTAAGACTATGTGCTCGAAGAGTCTCCAACACTTCTCTGAGATGTAAGGCATGCTCTTCTTCACTCTTGGAAAAGACCAAGATGTCATCCACAAAGACTACTACAAACTTATTCAGATACTCTCTGAACACTCTACTCATCAGATCAACAAAGTATGCAGGGGCGTTTGTCAACCCAAATGGCATCACAAGCCACTCATAAAAACCATCCGGAGTCCGGAAAGCAGTCTTCTCTATACTGTCCTCCGCCACTCTCAACTGATGAAACCCTGTAGCTAAGTCCATCTGCGAAAACACTGAGGCGCCAACCAACTGATCAAAGAGATCATCTATCCTCGGTAATGGGTGTCTATTCTTCTTCGTGAGCTTATTAAGTTCTCTATAATCCACACAAAGTCTGAGGGACCCATCCGCCTTCGTGGCAAACACTACTGGAGCTCCCCACTCCGATACACTTCGCCTTATGAACCCCTTCTCAAGCAACTCCCCTACTTGCTTATGAAGTTCTCTTCTCTCACGAGGTGCCATGTGGCGCACTGGCAAAGACACTGGTTTAGCATTATCTACCAAATAAATTCGGAAATCTATCTCTCGCTTCGGAGGCAAACCCTTCACCTCTTCAAACACATCCGGATATTCCCGGACCACTCTGACAGAACGCAAACTCTCGACCGAAGCATCGAGTGATTCAAGATAACTTAGCATAACAGATTCCATGGGATTACAAGAGATCTCGAGAGTATTACCCAAGCGGGTCATAAGCCTGACAACTCTCCTTTCACAATCAAGAACGGCACCATTACTGAATAACCAGTCCATGCCCAAAATCAACCCATAGCCCGTGAAGCCCAATACAAAAGCATCACATCCAAACCCAACGCTAAGTATAGAAATCTTCAAACCCAAACATATCATAGACAGATATATGGAGCCCCCAATTGGGTTTGAAACAACCAAGGGATCATCAACTAGACTGGTGTCTAAGTGCAGTGACTCAACTAACGATGATGAGATAAAAGAATGCGATGCGCCAGAGTCAAACAAAGTACGAACTGGATGATCAAACAGAAAAACCAGACTTTCAACGGAAATAGTTCTACCTCTCTGCTGAATCGTTGGAACTGAGAGAGCCTGAACTTGCCCCCCTGCCTGAGCTGGTGCCATAAGAGCTTGCACCTGACCTCCTGAGGTAGACCTCGTCTTCTGCCCCTTCTTTGGGCAGTCCTTTACAAGATGTCCTGCCTCACCACAATGAAAGCAACCGGTCTTCTTCTTTTTGCGACAATCCTTGCTGAGGTGGCCTGGGGTCCCACAATTGAAGCACTTCTTCTTCTTCTTCCCCTTGTCACCATTGCCTTTTCCCCCCTTGCCTTGTTGTTGTTGTTGCGGTTTCTTCTGATCCCCCTTCTTCTCTGGTGCCTTAGAACTCTTATCATCCTCATGCATAAGTGCCATGTAGACAAGCTTCTCAAAGGTGGCTCCCATAGGAATGTGAGTCATAGCTATTCCTTGCAATGGTTCGTTCAAGCCTCTAACGAACCTCAAAGCCTTCTTCTCCGGTGTATTCACCAACTCTATGCCAAACCTTGCTAATTGATTGAATCTGTTGACATATTCTTTCACCGTGAGATTCCCTTGCTTCAAATTCAAGAACTTCTCCATAAACAGATTCTCTTCCGCCCTTGAGAGAAACTTAGCCCCAAACCTTTGCTTGAAATCTGCCCAAGAGTCAACAGGGCGTTCTCCATTAGTGACCTCCCACCAGAATGAGGCCTCTCCCTTCATTAACCAAGCCGCCAACTTGACTTTCTTTCCCTCTTCCACTTCAAAGATATCTAGCAACTCTTCCACTTCCTTAAGCCAATCTCTAGCCTCTACGAAATTCTCTGAACCTAGAAAAGGTTTTCCTCCTATAGCCTTGAACTCCTTGCAAATCTTAGCAAAATTATCCACTCTAGGCTGAGGAGGAGGAGCGGTTGCCTCTGGTGTAGTAGCATTGGCTGGACCCGCAGCCGCGGCCCTAGCCTCTTGTAACCTCCTATACCATAGTGGTATAACTAAACCCTCCGGGATGTTAAGATCTTCAGCCATGCTGAAACGAAAGAGGAAAGATTCAAAAAGAAGATTCCGAAAGATAAAGATATGGCTATTGGGGATTATGCTTTTCTTTTTCAAAAACTTTTCTCTTAAAAGACATGTTTTTGAAAATACTTTTTTCAAAAATGTTCTTGGAAAATAGTTTTTCTAAAAAAATTATCTGTTCTGGTAACCTTAAGCTCTGATACCACGTGTAACACCCCACTCCCGCTATGATCACTCACCAAGGGAATGCCATAGCATCGGTGGAGTATTTTAGTGAATATAGAACAGAAAAATTACAACAAGACAGATATAAATAGTACTTGAAATTTTAAAACATCATCTCATAACAGCGGAAGTAAAACATGTCTGGTTACATCATAAAACCACAATAAAAGTCAAGTACAATATCCATCAAAATAAAGAAGTACATAATCCCACTCTCATACAATAGCCATGACAAAAGGAAAGATAACTGGGTAACTGGAGCTTTACATCTATCCAAGCTCCTAAAGACTGGAACAGCAATCCGATCAAGCTCCACTACTGCTAGGATCCACCGTAGGACCTAAGGGTTGGGAAAAAGATAAAAACAACGGGGTCAGACATAAGTCTGAGCGAGTCCTATAACTTTAATAATACAATCGTTAAAGTAACCAGAGAAGACATAAACTGATATACGGTAACTAATGGGGATGAATGGCTACACTAAGCAGTCAACTAAACTAAGATAAAAGATAAAGACGCATCTACCCTTCCAAAGGTAAATTACTAAACTGCACCACACCAGTCGTTCCTAACTTAAAGGTTGATCCCACCCAAGGACGTATAAAATTAACTTAATAGTTCTCGCGTACCCCTAGGTGACTAAGTAGGCGCCACGGGGCCCTACAATCCACTAGGTGTACACACTACTCCCCATTCGATCGGCTCCCTAACGTAGATACCCGTGCTGGCCCCACCGTGGGGTGTACTATTCCCCAACGTGGCAACCTGATAAAATTAACGGTGCACGGCTTATATCTACACGATGCAACAACGTCTTATTTACCAGCCCGGGTCCACACACGCATATGAAGCCCGTTGGTCATGCATTGCCACCGCTAAACCATTTTAGCCTCTTATAGTCAAGCCCAGTATGCGTGTCCCGTCCTCGACATGGGTCGAGCCCACTAAGATACGTATGGGTTACTGGTTGAAATGGGCCCCCAGCACAAGCCATCCCCCTAAGCTTGGCCCACATACTAGTGTTTCCCACTTAACCCTTTAATCATGTTTTAATTACATGTTCCACATTGGTTAAGTATTCTAATCGTATTTTCTATTGCCACCCAAGGCAACCCGCTAGATTCCTCATGCCACCCAAGGCACCCACTTAACCCCTCATGTCCCTCTACATGCTAATATGGTTAAGTGTTTCTTAATTAATTAATTAAGATCATGACCTCATAAAGACCTCTCACATTAGACCGTCGTTTATGACTGCTGGATATGCCGGTTGGATCCGGGCAGCCTTACGTCATAAAAAGGTCTAACCTCGTGTCTTTACTTTAATCACGTATTTAATTTGTGCCTAAGACCTCTCACATTGGGCTAACATTTGTAGCAACCGTTTAAGCCGGTTGGGTCCGGGCAGTTTTACGCTACAACTGAGTCCAACCTCGTGTCTTTGTCGATTAATTACACCTAATTAATCACCCTCCTAATTTATATTAATTATCCCTAATTAATTAATCATGTTTTTCAGAATATGGGTAGTCCTAACTCAATAGGTAAATTCCCAACTGCATAGTGTGGGTACACCTAACTTAATAGGCAAATTCCCAACACATAGTATGGGTACACCTAACTTAATAGGCAAATTCCCATACTATGTTCATTTATTTTATGTTATGCATAATTATATTAATTTCCCACAATCTTATTAACATATGCATTTAATTAACCCCATCGTTCCCACGTAATTTCGTTCTCATGACATAACACATATAAAAGGTGTCAACTTGCATATGTATGAACATGTTTCAAAGGTGCCATCTTGCATATTAACAAACACATAACTTGCATATGAACTTGCATAACATATCACATAACTTGCATATAACCTTGCATAACATGTCACATAACTTGCATATAATCTTGTATAACATGTCACATAACTTTCATATAATTTTATATAACATTTTACATAAACTTACATATTAACAAACATGTAACTTGCATATTAACAAACATGTAACTTGCATAGTATATCATCATGAACTTGCATATTAACATACATGTAACTTGCATATTAACAAACATGTAACTTGCATAGTATATCATCATGAACTTGCATATTAACAAACATGTAACTTGCATAGTAAATCATCATGAACTTGCATATTAACATACATGTAACTTGCATAGTATATCATCATGAACTTGCATATTAACATACATGTAACTTGCATATTAACAAACATGTAACTTTGCATATTAACAAACATGTAACTTTGCATATTAACAACATGTAACTTGCATAGCATATCACCATGAACTTGCATAACATGCATATGATCACATAGCCCACAACTTGCATATTTAGCATCATGCAAACATAACATACATCATACTAAACTTGCATAAACTTACATACTCAACATGCATAAACATAGGATTAATGTTAACATCATATCATATGATTCAAGACTCATTAATCCGCATACAAGACCATAGATCTCATCACATCTCATCTACTTAGTTTAGCAATTGATCATCAAAGTGATAGAAACTCACAACTAGCAAATTTGCACTCCAAATGAAGAAGATTAAGATGCTTAGAATGGATTAGAGGTTGATTAGAGAGTGATTAGCTTGCAACCCTCTTCATAAATTAGTGGAGGCTCCTTCTAAGATTTAATTTGGCGGCATGATGGCATCATTTCTATTTTTAGTATGGATTAGGGTAGGTTTAGGGTGTATTTATAGATTAGGTGAGTGTTTTAGGCCCTTAGATTAACCCTAGATTAGTTTAGGACCCTTAGATTTAGGAAGTCTCTAGAACCAGCCCTCTAAGCCAGCCTAGAACCCAACCTGGTGCACCCAGGTTCACTGGACGCCGCACCCCTGTCGACAGGCAAGTCGACAGGCAAGTCGACACCCCTGTCGACAGGCCTGTCGACAGCCCTGTCGACATGGGTAGGGCGGGAATCTTCCCGCCTGACCCCGCCTGTTCCATTCCAAAATCTGCAATTTAAATTTTTAAATCTGTTTTTAGTTTTGAATTTTCTGCAAACTTCATCGGGCCATAACTGGGCCATACGGACTCCGATTTTCGAAAACTCGGACTCTATTTTGCGTATTTTTCCGAGACGAACGAAATGACGCAGCCCGTTTCCCCCAATTCTCACATCTGAGATTATTTATTCTGTAATTAGTGAATACTAGTATTAATTGAAATTCGGGGTGTTACATAACCTAATAATCAAGAAAATGTAATGGAACAGTATTAGTAGGGATCATTCTATTTCTGATATACTAGTATCTGCGCGGTGCAGAGAAATGTATTTAAGAAGCGCAATATATCCTGCTCATCTTATCTTGCTCAGTTCGCACTTTTTATTGTTACTGTTATTTTGTTCTTCTAGTTTTATATACCTGCCATGATACTTTTATTTATTTATATTTAAAAGTAGCTAGACTTTATGTCTGACCCTTTTTGTTTCCTCTTCTCTCTCTTCCGTTCCCCCCTGGTTCTCTGGGTGGAAGTGCTTAAAGTTGATTTGGATTTTTTCAGCTTAGCTTGGATTTTGGATATAGATGTACTGCTTTGACTTCTTGTCAACTCTCTTATGGCTTTGCAAGGGAAATATGGTTTTATGCTTTTGTACTCTGATATTTTTGGCAAGACAGATTATTAATGTAATTAGTTACTTATGATGTAAACTCAGTGTTTGGGACCATGATGTTTTGATTTAAATAAAGTTTTTAATTCTGCTGCTATTTTAATGTATGTCTTGTGCTATTATGTTCTTATTTACCTATAACGCTTCACGAAACTTAATGCATTCCCTTAGTGATTGACATTGACGGACGTGGGGTGTCACATATCGTCCTCACTAATCACATGTAACCTGCTACTTAGTCTGCCCATCCACAACCGGATGAACAACCCAAGGTAATAAGAGTAAGACTTAAAACCTTGAGTCAGACAACAGTCTTAGTGAGCGATAAAACAACTAACAAATTTCAACAATGAAGTTATATGAAAATGGATAGATAAACATATTAATCTACCCACAACATCAAAGAAGAACTCAACCATATCTTCCCCACATCGGACAGTGATAGCCTTTACGGTTGACAAATCACCCATTCATCCATGGAAACCAGAACACCCACTTAATCATGGTATCATAACATCCAGATTATATATATCACATGTAAACCATCCTAATCGAATTCGAAATCCCTTAAGCACAAGCCCTAGAGGCCTAAACCAATATCAGACAAGCACCCAAGGAACATCTCCTTTGATGTTGGACATTCTACATGAGACGGTTCAAACAAGACAACTAATCAACCATGACAGACTCTGGCTATCACCGCCAATTCTGCTTCGAAACCATCGTTAATAGTATGACGACCAACCTTGCTATATGACAAGGGCTAATGGTAACCCCAGTTCTTGCATAAACTCCATACGCCTTTCAACGATACTAATGTATGTCCAACCTTGACAACTAGGCCTTTCAACGATACACAGGGTACTGAACCTACAATCGGTCTTTTAGGTGCCCCTATCGTACCCCTGCTTTTAGCCTGTTATAACTTACGATAACGATAATATCTCGGCCTTATCATTTCTAGTCATCCAACTCGACGACCTTTCATAGCCCAAGCAACCTTCTCGAGCGACCACTATTCACCAACTCACGACCTTGGAGTTGTCACCTCACTCGTTGTTCTACACCGATCAACGAACACCTTTCAACACTTCGAACCTTCCTACTTGAATTTACTTCGAAGTCATACCATCACCGAGCCAATTACATCACTGCGCTAGGACTAGGATTTGGGGGGTTGCCCTCGAAAAATATATTTTTTCAAGCTCTTTTCTTCAAATTTAAGTCGTACCCGAAAATATAAATTTTCAGAAAATGGCCCTGTGACCGATCCTTGGCCATGCTCGACCGACCACACTCCAGTAACCGACCCACCCCTGGGTACAAAATGACCCACTCCGGCCTCCATGCCACCGACCAGAACCAAATCCCAATGTTAGACCAACCGACCCCGTCCAGAAGCTCGACCGACCCAGTTTTGAAGGCTCAACCGACCCAATTGCTTCATGAAGGACCAACCCACCTTGCTTGACCCCACCTTCATACTTTACGACCGACCCACTCCAGATTGACCGACCCACTCCAGACCGACTGACCTAGAAGAGGACCGATCAGGCATGGACCGACCCAACCCATTTCTTCTCTTCCAATAAAATCTTCCCATGGTTCGACCGACCCACACCATGCTCGACCCAAAACCTGCATCCTCCAGTGCAACTCCATTTTCAACCAAAAATTCGCCAAAACGATTTTTCGATGAAACTAACTCGACCGGTCTATTTTACACCATCATGAACATGTTTTGAAACCACTAACACCACCAATTTGACCATTTTACCAATAATCATGTAAAATCCACCAAAATCATCATACATGTCAATATAAACAAAACTATAGATCTAACTTGCATATACACATGAGATAGCATTGAAATTACTAATTAAACTTGTTAACATGGACCCTGTGGCGATTCATATGAAAATGTACTTACAAGGGTATAAATCTATGGTAAAACACTTAAACTTGATGAAAACATGATTAAACATTCATATCATTGAATCCATGTGAGAGATGTAAATCATTCACCGATTCTCCAAAACAAGCAAAAATCAAAGTAAAATGAATCAGGACAGCAAGCACTTCACACCAAACACCTTGATCCGATGAATCCTTACCTCAATTGATGTAGATCTAGGTTCCAATGATGTAGATATATGATTTCCCTCCTTGAATTTTGTTTTTTAATGGTGGAAAGGTGTTAGAGGAAGGAGGAGCTCAAGGCCACGAGAATGGAAAATTAAAACCATTTCCCACATCCCTTACCCCCTATTTATACCCTTCCAATAGCCCACCAATGGGCCTTCTCAAATCAGCATATTGTGGCTTTCCAAACCTGAATATCCAACTGAAAACCCTTAAAACAGCGGTTCCAATCAAACCGTTGAGCCAAATCTTTATTGTAACCACTCTACGGAAAGGCAACCATCAATTCCTTTCCAATGGCACAGGTCTCACCCTCTGATTCGACCTGAATCAAAAGTTATTCCCTGTACAAGACTGAGAAGGGAAAAATGGTCACAAACAAAATTGGTAAAAATTATGGACATGTCCCGCATCCACATAAGCAACATATCAAAAGATGAGAATGATACAACCCTTAGGGAATGAAATAAAAGTATTTTATGATCCTCCGATACGTAAAATGCGGGCTATTACGTTTTATTCAAGATAGTTACATGCTTGTGTGCTTTTATTCATGATAGTTGCACGCTTGTGTGCTTTTATTCAAGACAATTGCATGCTGTTGTGCTTTTATTCAAGGTAGTTGCACGCTTGTATGTTTTTATTCAAGATAGTTGCATGTTTGTGTGCTTTTATTCATGATAGTTGCATGCTTGTATGGTTTTATCCATGATAGTTGCACGCTTGAGTGCTTTTATTCAAGATAGTTGCATGCTTGTGTGCTTTTATTCAAGATAGTTGTATGCTTGTGTGCTTTTATTCAGAATAGTTGAATGCTTGTTTGGTTTAATTCAGGATAGCTGCACGCTAGTGTGCTTTTATTTAAGATAGTTGCATGCTTGTGTGCTTTTATTCAAGATAGTTGCATGCTTGCGTGCTTTATTCGAGATAGTTGAATATATGTGTGGTTTTATTCAGGATAGTTGCACGCTTGTATGCTTTTATTCAGGATAGTTGCATGCTTGTGTGCAACTATTCTAAAAAGATGCACATAATCAGATTAGTTCCATACTTGTGTGCATCTTTTCAGAACAGTTGCGCACTTATGTGCATCCATTCAGAATAAATGAACACTTATGTGCATCTATTTAGAACAGTTGCAAACTTGTGTGTATCTAATCAGGTTAGTTCCATACTTTGTGTGCATCTTTTCCGAATATTTGCACACTTGTGTGCATCTAATCAGATTAGTTCCATATTTGAGTGCATCTTTGAAGAATAGTTGCACACTTGTGTGCATCTAATCAGACTAGTTCCATACATTTGTGCATCTTTTAAGAACAGTTGCGCACTTGTGTGCACCTATTAAGATTAGTTTCATACGTGTGTGCATCTTTCCGGAACAATTGCATGCTTGTGTGCATCTATTCAGAATAGTTGCACTCTTGTGTGCTTTTATTCAAGATTTTTACACGCTTATGTGCTTTTATTCAAGATAGTTGAATTCTTATGTGGTTTTATTTAGGACACTTGCACGTTAGTGTGTTTTTATTCATGATAGTTGCACGTTTGTGTGCTTTTATTCATGATAGTTGCACGCTTGTGTGCTTTTATTCAGGATAGTTGCATGCTTATGTGCCTTTATTTAGAGTAGTTGCACGCTTGTATGGTTTTATTCGTGATAGTTGCATGTTTGTGTGCTTTTATTCATGACAGTTGCACGCATGTGTGCTTTTATTCAAGATAGTTGCATGCTTGTATGCTTTTATTCATGATAGTTGCACGGTTATGTGCTTTTATTCATGATAGTTGCATGCTTGCGTGCTTTTATTTAGAATAGTTGCACACTTGTATGCTTTTATTCATGATAATTGCATATTTTGTGCTTTTATTCATGATAGTTGCAAGCTTGTTTGCTTTTATTCAAGATAGTTGCATGCTTTGTACTTTTATTCAAGATAGTTGCATGCTTGTGTGCTTTTATTCAAGATAATTGAATGCTTGTGTGCTTTTATTCATGATAGTTGCACGCTTGTGTGCTTTTATTCAAGATAGTTGCACGCTTATTTGTTTTTATTCAGAATAGTTTCACGCTTAAATGCTTTTATTCATGATAGTTGCATGCTTGTGTGCTTTTATTCAGGATAGTTGAATGCTTCTGTGGTTTTATTCAGGATAGTTGCATGCTAATATGCTTTTATTCAAGATAGTTGCATGCTTGTGTACTTTTACTCAAGATAGTTGCACGCTTATGTACTTTTATTCAAGATAGTTGCACGCTTGTGTTCTTTTATTCAAGATAGTTGCATATTTGTGTGCTTTTATTTAAAATAGTTCATGCATATTTGGTTTATTTCATGGTAGTTGCACGCTTGTATGCTTTTATTCATGATAGCTGCGTGCTTGTGTGCTTTTATTCAAGATAGTTGCATGCTTGGGTGCTTTTATTCAGGATAGTTGAATGCTAGTGTGGTTTTATACAGGATAGTTGCACGCTAGTGTGCTTTTATTTAGGATATTGCACGATTGTGTTGTTTTTATTCAGGATAGTTGAATGCTTGTGTGGTTTTATTCAGGATAGTTGCACACTTGTGTGCTTTTATTCAGGTTAGTTGCATGCTTGTGTGCATCTATTCAGGACAGCTACACGCTTGTGTGCATCTATTCAGGATAGTTGTGATTTTATTCACGATAGTTGCACGCTTGTGTGCTTTTATTCAGTTTGGTTGCACGCTTTTGTGCATCTATCCAAGACAAATGCACGCTTGTGTGCATCTATTCAGGACAAATGCACGCTTGTGAGCATCTATTCAGAACAGCTGCACGCTTATGTGCATCTATTTAGAACAATTGCACACTTGTATGCATTTATTCACAATAGTTGCATCTTGTGTGCATCTATTAATAACAGTTGCACACTTGTGTAAATCTATTCATAGCAGTTGCACACTTATGTGTAGCCATTCAGATTAGTTCCATACTTGTTGCATCTATTCAGAACAGTTGCGCACTTATGTGCATCTATTCAGATTAGTTTCATACTTGCGTGCATCTTTTCAGAACAATTGCACACTTGTGTGCATATAATCAGATTAGTTCCATACTTGTTTGCATCTTTTCAGAACAGTTGCACGCTTGTGTGCATCTATTCAGATTAGTTCCATACTTCTATGCATCTTTTCAGAACAGTTGCACGCTTCCGTGCATCTATTCAGATTAGTTCCATACTTTGTGTGCATCTTTTCAGAACAATTGCACACTTGTGTGCATCTAATCAGATTAGTTCAATACTTGTGTGCATCTTTTCAGAACAGTTGCGCACTTGTGTGCATCTACTCAGAATAATTCCATATTTGTGTGCATCTTTTAGAACAGTTGCACACTTATGTGCATTTATTTAGAACAGTTGCGCACTTGTGTGCATCTATTTAGTTTAGTTTCATACCTGTGTGCATCTACTCAGTACAGTTGCGCACTTGTGTACATCTAATCAGATTAGTTACATACTTATGTGCATCTTTTCAGAACAGTTGCACACTTATGTGCAACAATTCAAAATAGTTGCACACTTGTGTGCATCTATTCAGAATAGTTGCGCACTTGTGTGCCTCTTTTTGGAATAGTTGCACACTTATGTGCATCTATTCAAAACAGTTGCAAACTTGTGTGCATCTATTCAGAACAGTTGAGTGTGCGTCTAATCAGATTAGTTACACACTTATGTGCATCTAATCAGATTAGTTCCATACTTATGTGCATCTTTTCAGAACAGTTTATCACTTGTGTGCATCTATTCCGAACAATTGCACACTTATGTGCATCTAATTAGATTAGATCCATACTTATGTGCATCTTTTCAAAACAGTTGCACACTTATGTGAATCTGTTCAGAACAGCTGCACACTTGTGTGCATCTAATCAGATTAGTTGCAAACTTGTGTGCGTCTAATCAGATTAGTTTCACACTTGTGTGCATCTAATCAGATTAGTTCCACAGTTATGTGCATCTTTTTAGAACAGTTGATCACTTGTGTGCATCTATTCCAAACAATTGCACACTTATGTGCATCTAATCAGATTAGTTCCATGCTTATGTGCATCTTTTCAGAACAATTGCACACTTGTGTGCTTCTACTCAGAACAGTTACGCACTTGTGTGCATCTAATCAGATTAGTTCTATATTTATGTGCATCTATTTAGAATAGTCGCACATTTGTGTGCATCTGTTCAGAATAATTCCACACTTGTGTGCATCTATCCAGAATAGTTGCATACTTGTGTGCATCTAATCAGAACAGTTCCATATTTGTGTGCATCTTTTCAGAATACTTTCAAATTTTATTTAATACTTTTATAGCCCTTTTAACAGAGACCTATGGCGGAAGAAGCTTATACAGTAAACAATGAAAAAGAGAAAGCATTGGTAACTACAGAACAACAGTCAATTTCTAGACAAATAAAAGAAAAGTTAAAGATGTACCGAAGATTGCCAAAAAGGAGTATGTTTACAGAAATAATCTTTAGACATTCATAGATTTGGTTGAGAAATTAAAGACTGATGAACTATTTACTGCAGAGCATTCACCATATATTGAAAAACTGCCTCTCACTGGATTTATCAACATGATCGTTGATGGCGTCATTTCCTCATTAGAGACCTTTAAAAGTTTGGCAACGTTAGATCTCATAACCAAAAGTTACAAGAAAAAATTAAAATATTTTCAGTTTGGTGATTTGATACTAACATTTACAGAAGAAGATATTGCATAGTTATTGGGTGCTCCATTACAAGGAGAGTTGATAAAAACCAGTGGACATTTGAAAAAGAAAGATAAGAATGATGAAGAATATAAATTGTTCATAGAAAGACGTTTTAAAGATGAAGCTATAGTGAACAAGAAAAATATAGAAAGACAGATTTTCTCAACAATTAAAGAAGAGTCGGCATAAGCATATTATGATACTGTAAAACTTTTGCTTCTCTACTTAGTATCTACTTTCCTTGTATTCAGCCCTAACTACACCCTATCGTGGACCTGATACCATATTGTGTGTGCGACCAAAAATTAACAAACATATCTTGGCCAAAAACAATACACCACCATCTTTTCAGCCAAGTGGACAAATACTATGAAACACCACGCAAGATTAGCGCTTGTGTGACACTATTCTTGATACTATTTTTAAACTTATTAGTAAGTTTTTTATTAAATTATTGTTCATTCTATTCACAAATGTTGTTTATTTCTATTTTATTTTGCAGTGGTGGGTTTGCGAAAAAACCCATATTCTAACAACATCAAAGACGAAATACAACGATATATATCCGTTGGCAGGAAAATGGAACATAAAAATGCTGAAGCCATCAAAGCTAATGAATATCACATACAACGCTGTAAGTGTCATATAAATCCAAATCATTTTTAATTGTCATATTAAATATTCTGGGTAATTGAATAAATATATGCAAGTATTAAGAATATTTGCATACATATATGCAGATATTAGGAATAGTTGCATGCTTTATGCATATATTAAGGAATGTTGCTTACTTGTGTGCAATTACTCAGAATACTTGCTTACTTATATGCAAATATTAAAAAATGTTGCATATTTCAATTGACAAAATATTTAGAATAATCTCATTCCTATATGCATGTATTCTTAATAGTTGCTTAGATATATGAAAATATTCTGAATATGTACATACTTGTATTCATATATTTTGAATATTTCCATACATTTATGCAGTTTTTTCACATAGTTGCATACATAACTGCAAATATTTGCATTATTAATTAAACAGGCGTTGCTGCCTTTTTTCTTCAGGATTTACAAGGGAAGAAAATAAAATTGCTGTAACGAGCTGTCGAAAAAGATAAAGAATATGAATCATTTTATAGAAAGGGAACAAATATTTAAGGAATTGATAACAAAATTAAAACTGGAGAATATTCAGCTAAGAGAGGAGAATACAAGGTTAAAAAATAGAATACAGGAACTTACTGCAGACACCTCATCAGAAAGTACTGAAGAAGATCAACTTTAAATAAAACATGATGAAAATGAGTATGATGAAGACAATGAGGAAAACAATGAAAGTGGAGAGGAAGAAGACAAAGAACATGATGAAATGAATGTTAACAAAGATAATGAGGAAAATGAAGACACTAAAGAAGATATTGAAGATAAAAATGATGAACGATAAAGGGGATGAACGATAAAGTTCATGTTGAAGATAAAGGTGATGATGAACATAATAAAGATGAAAACGAAAGAGAGCATAATAAAGTTGATCAAAAGGAAGATGAAGGAATAGAGCAACAAAAGAAAAACATATATGTTGACAAGAAAGATAAAAATAGGGAAGACTGTGCAGGAGATATTGATAAGACTGATAACATGGAAATAGATAAAGAGAAGAAGAATGATAATGATAAAGGTGATAAAGACAGTACAAGAGATGTTGAAAAGGAAGTAGTTGATAAAGTTGATGAGGATGGAAAGAATGATACTGATAAAAATGATGTTGTCAATGCTGAAAAATTAAAAGACAAAAAAGAGCAGGGGAAGGGACATGAGCAGGATAAAAACCTAGAGGAGGAACAAGAGCATAACAAGGAGAATGAGAAGGAGCAAGAACATCAAAGTTTAATAAATAAAAAAGGTAAAAATAAAAAAACAGTTTCTAATGTTAATAATAGTTTCTGCAATTAACAAAAAAAATTACCGATATATCTGGTATTATTCTCTACTACAGCCAAAAGAAAATTGAAACAAACAAAAACAATGGATGTAGATGACTATGACGCATAACCAAGATCTGAAGAAACACGTATAGGAAAAAAACTGAAAATGGGAAAGTATAAAAATATTCAGAACCTGGAAGAGCATCAGATCAACCAACTGGAAGAATTTTTTTACAGTGTCAGACCTAAGGTAAAATTACTGTAAAACATAAACAAATTTTGTAAATTTTAGATTGAATTCAAATATTACTCAAAACGAAGCAATAAATTGAAAATATTTGCATAACTGTATGCAGTTAATCAGAATATTTGCATTGTTGTTTTGTAAATATTCATAAAATTTGTATAAATTTATGCAGATATTCATAATAGTTGCATACTCGTATGCAGATATTCGTAATACTTGCATACAAATATTCTGAATATTTGCATATATATTATGAAATTAGCATTAACAGTTGCATACATATGTGCAAATATTCTCAAAATTTGCACATATATCTAATTATTCAGATTAGTTGCATAGTTTACTAGTACTATAATTCTTCTCTAATTATATTTCATAAATTAACAACAAAAGTGCATACCTAAATGGTGAATGGTGCAGCTCCAGGATCAAATCTTCACACGAATGGATGGATCCGTGAAAACGATCAAGGATGAGGTAGGTGCTCAACTCCGTTGATCTTTCGATGCCGGAATCTCACTATTTCTAACACGTTGACCTCGCAAGATACCGTGTTATCGATCTGCGATAATTCGAACGTTGATCAGTCGCAAGCGATAACGTGAATCAGCTTCAAGTTCGTTGATTCGAGCACACTAGAATATCCGAAGATGGAGAAAGGAGATCACACTCAACTTCCAATTTTAATGGTGGCATAAAGCTCACACAAAAATTTATTCAACAATCAACCACCTTACAACTCACACCACACCCATATTTATAGGGTTACAACTCATGCCCAAAGCAGGAAACGACCCAAGTACAACAGGCGCACGACCCAAACCATAAAAACACGACCCAACAGATGCAAGCAACCCAACACATACAAACACGCCTTAAAAAGACAGAACGACCCAAACATAACAAACGACCCAAACTACAAAACATCAATACGACCCAATATGCAAGCGGCACGATCCAACTTCAGGTGAAACAATCCAAAAGTGAACGACCATCAACACTTTCTTAAGTCCGTACTTACTTTTTAGATCGTTAGTCCTCTCTTCCTGGTCTTCTAGCTCGTGGAACATCATAGTTAGGTCCTGGGACGACCTATACTTCCTCTCTTCAAGCTTTGGTTCTCAAAACAGCTCCCCTTGGACGTTGGATGATCCATAGGCTTTCTCTTCTTGCTTTAGCTCGCTGGATGGCTTCTTTAGGATGCTAAACGACCCAAAAATCCCTCCTCTTTGCTTTAGGACAATGGACTCCTTCTCTAGGTCGTTGGACATCTTATAATTCATTAATGAGCATTTTCTATGATGTGTTGCATCATCCTCCTCTGGTTGAAAAGAATTTTACCTTGAGTTCACACATTCTTCTTCGCCGACAAGCTCATTTTCATCGTATGGAATTAGATGCTTGACATTGAACACTTCCGAAGTATACACACCTTCTGGCAGCTTCAACTGATAAGCA
Organism: Allium sativum; assembly: GCA_030737875.1. NCBI lineage: Eukaryota > Viridiplantae > Streptophyta > Magnoliopsida > Asparagales > Amaryllidaceae > Allium > Allium sativum. Next base: position 731,233,373 of record CM060922.1, on the reverse strand, counting down.
TTATCATTGACTTTCTTCACGATTTCTATGTGACCAATCTTTCGAGCCTTTAACTTATTGTAAGTTCCTATAGGAAAACGATCTTTCGTCAATACATCGTACACAAAATCTCCTTCTTTGAGATCAACACTTCGTCATTTCAAATATGCAAATTTCTTATACTAAATATTCGACTTAAGCAATCTCTCCTGCAGAACTTTGTGACATTCCTGCAATTCTTCAACGAAATCACTAGCTCGTTTAACAACTCCTTTCTGCGGTGGAATCATAGACAAATCTAAGGGTCCTCTTGGCACGATTGAATAGACAATCTGAAATGGACTGAACCCTGTACTTCGATTAATGGCATGATTGTTTGTAAACTCAGCTTGACACAACTTCGCATCCCAACTTTTAGAATTATCTTTCACAAGACATCTCAACAAATTTCCCAAAGATTTATTTACCACTTATGTATGTCCATCGGTTTGTGGATGATAAGCACTGCTAAACTTATGCTTCGTTCCAATCATCTTCCACAAAATAATCCAGAAATGACTTAGAAAATGGTTATCTCTATCTGAAATAATGGATTCAGGTAACCCATGTAGTCGATAGATCTCTTTGAAGAATAACTAAGCAACATTCACAGCATCTGTCGTCTTCTTGCAAGCAATAAAATGAGCCATCTTTGAAAAACGATCTACTACCACATAGATAGAATCACTGCCTCGCTGTGTCCTCGGCAATCCCAGCACAAAATCCATACTAACATCTACCCATGGCTTCGTAGGCACAGGCAACGGCAAGTACAATCCAGCATTAATGGCACTTCCCTTCGATACTTGGCAAACATGACATCTTTGCACAAACTTCTCAACCTCTTTCCTTATAGATGGCCAAAAGTAAGAATCATAAATCAACTTCAAAGTACGATCACGACCCACGTCTCCTTCCTCATGCAATTCTTTGACAATCTTCATCCTTAAACTACAATCAGGAATACACAATTGATTTCCTTTGAACAGAAAACCATTGATTAACACATAATCATCCATATTTCCTTCCTTGACTCTGTCTAGGACCTGCGAGAAATATGAATATGTTATTAGCAATTCTAGAAGGACATCAAAACCAACTACTTCGACTCGCATTGTCATAAGCAAATGATTCCTTTGACTCAAGGCATCAGCTACGCGATTTGTGCTTCATGACAAAAGTAAACTGTTGCAGATAAGCAATCTATGCTACATGCCTTGCAACACTTTTATCTTGATCTTGCAAATGCTTCAACGCTTCATGGTCAGTATATAGAACAAACTCCTTGTGAAACAAGTAATGTCTCCAATGCTTCACGGCTTGCACAATAGCATGAAACTCCACGTCATACGTATTGTATCTCATCTTTGCTCCAGATAGTTTCTCACTGAAATATTCAATAGAACGACCCTTTTGGCTCAACACTCCTCCGATTCCAACCTTCGATGCATCCGTATGCAATCCAAATAGCAACTGAAAATCTGGAAATACAAGAACTGGTGCTATCATCAAAACTTCCTTTATCTTCTCAAAAGAAAATTGAGCTTCTTTTGTCCACATAAACTGCTTTCCTTTCATGCAGTCAGTAACATGAGCCATTAAATTAATAAAGTGTGGAATAAACCTTCGATAGAATGATGCAATCCATGAAAGCTTCTGACTTCTGTTATAGTCTTAGGCCGAGGCCAATCTCTAATTGCGGTGACTTTATTTTGATCCACCTGTATTCCTTCTTTGGACACAATGTACCCCAAGAACAAAACATTTTGCATCATGAACACACACACTTCTTCATTGCGGCATAGAATTGTTTGTGATGAAGAATCATCAACACTGCTTTCAAGTGTTGTATATGCTCCTCCATGCTAGCACTATAGATCAGAATATCATCAAAATATACTACAACAAACTTCCCAATGTATGGTCTGAAAATCTGATTCATCACTCTCATGAAAGTACTTGGTGCATTAGATAGACCAACCGACATAACCAACCATTCATACAACCCCTCATGAGTCTTGGAGGCGGTCTTCCATTCATCCCCTGGCCTAATTCGAATCTGATGGTAACCACTCTTCAAATCAATCTTCGAAAAGATGACAGATCCACTGATTTGATCCAATAGATCATCAAGTCTCGGCATAGTAAATTTGTATCTGATAGTGATCTTGTTGAGAGCTCTACTATCCATACACATCCTCCATGAACCATCTTTCTACAGAACTAACAAGGAAGGTATGACACAAGGACTAAGGCTCTTTCGTATTCGCCCTTGTTCAAGCATCTCTTCAACTTGTCTCCTCAGCTCTTCATGCTCCTTCGGACTCATTCGGTAATGTGGCCTATGTGGCAACACTGCACCTGGCACCAAATCAATTTGATGATGTATGTCCCTGAGTGGCGGTAACTCCTTTGGCAATTCGTCAGGAAATACATCTTCAAACTCTTTCAGTACGGGCTTAGCTTCAGCAGGAATTTTAGACTCTCCAATCGATTCAAACCCAATCAACATAAACACTTCACGACTCTCTTTTACTTCTTTAGCAAATTCCTTCAAAGATAAAAGACTAGTCGAGTTCACCTTCTTCTCTGCTTTGACGTCACTTTGTTCATGCTTCTTCGGAACCAAAGTGATTTTAGTACCTTCAAACATGAAACTATAGTTGTTCGTTCGATCATCGTGTTGAACAGATCGATCATACTGCCATGGTCTTCCCAAGAGCAAACGACATACGTCCATGTTAACCACATCACACCAAATATAATCCTTGTATTTCAGCCAAATGGAAGATGAAATATATGCACTTCTTCCCCTGGAGACTTCTCCTCCTTTCTTTAACCAAGCAAGCTTATATGGTCTAGGATGTTTCTCAGTCTTCAATCCTAGCTTCTTAACAGCTTCTTCAGAAATCATGTTATCACAACTATCTGCATCAATAACAAAACGACAAACCTTTCCAAGAATAGTACAAGTAGATTAGAAAATATTGCTTCGCAACCAACTTGTCTCTTCGACATGCTTTGGAGTTAAACATGATCTTATCATCATTAAACTACTCCCTTCGTTTCCTGACTCTATTTCTTCTACATCATTTTCAACATCATCGTCAAATTTAGGTGGTAGTGAATAGTCCACTTCAGCTTCTTCATCCTCTGCTATCATTGTTCTCTTCTTTACTTTAGGACATTCATTACTCTTATGGCCCACCTCTTGACAATTAAAGCATTTGACATTTGAATTGACCTTTGTCTTTGCAGCTTCATTAACAACATGTTTAGACACTAGTTTGGAAACATTAGCATTGCTACTACAGGTCTTGTTTTGAACGTTGGAATTCGTGAACACTCCTTCTCCTCGTCTCCCTTGCTTCTCCCAATCTAGAGCTTTCTGGTGAGCTCCAGCAATAGACATTGGATGGAACATATTCACTATGTCCTGAATCTAAGTTCTAAAACCTCTAACATATATAGCAATCAACTGTTCCTCTGTTTCCATGATATCATTCCTTGCAATCAATTGATAGAATTCATCAGTATAATCACTCACGGACTTCGTCCCTTGTCTCAAGTTCTGCAAACATTGATACATAAGAGACTGATAATTGTGAGGTAAGAGTATAGCTCTCATCAACTTTCTTACCTTTTCCCATGTGACAACCTTCAGCTTTCCCATTCTTTCATGAGTTAGCTTAGTTTGTTGCCACCAGGCAATAGCTCTTCCTCTCAAACGAGTAGCAACTAGCTGAACTCTTTGATTTTCAGGCACATTCTTGAACTCCAGGATATCCTCTACATTCGACAACCAATATAGGAACTCTTCTGCTGACATTCCCCCTTTGAATTCTGGAATTTCTGTCTTCATTCTGGGTTCCCAATTATGATTATTTTCCAGTTGACGATATGGATCTCAAACGTGACCTTGATACTGAGAATGACTACCACTTCCTTCTTCTTCAAAATCTGAATGATGATGATGTCGATCATGACCATCTTCATGTTTTTGGTCATTTATATCTCTTCTATCTCGATCTAATGGTGTGATCTTCTTCTCCTTTCCGAATTCGATGGTGAAGTTCGATGTCCACCATGTTTTGAACTAGACGATGCTCTCCTCCTGGCCTGATTCATGTCTAACATAAACCTCTCTAATCTTTCGATTCCTTCATCAAATTTATCATTAATTATCCTCTCTGTTTGTTCGGCTTCTTCTCTCCGATACATCTCTTCCAAATTTTGATGACGATTAGCACATCTTGGAGGCATTATCAATTATCAACTGAACAATCCAAAGGATCGGTTTGTACTATCTGGTTGTGACGGAAGTGGTAGCAGTCTGGTGAGTGCGGTTTTGAGGTGGCGATCTAAATGCTCTAGCGATCTAGAATGTCTCGGATGGTCTAGAAGGCGTCGACAATCTAGAATGGTGGTAGCCAGCTGGCGGTCTAACGATGGAAATGACGATCTGGTGGTGGCGATCCGAGGATGTCGGCCCAAATGAGGGTGACGGTCCAACGGTTGATGACGGCGGTCCAAATGAAGGTGACGATGGTCGAAAATGGAATGGTGATGATGGTGATATAAACCCGAATGGTTTTCGGCGATCCAACCGAATGATGGCGATCAAGCGTTGGCGATCCAACCAAAATGGCGATCAAGGCTCTGGCGATCCAACCAAGAGATGGAAATCTCGCTCTGATACCAAACTGGCGCAGCCCCAGGATCAAAACTTCACACGAATAGATGGATCCGTGGAATACGATCAAGGATGAGGCAGGTGCTCAACTCCATTGATCTTTCGATGCCGGAATCTCACTATCTCTAACACGTTGATCTCGCAAGATACCGTGTTATCGATCTACGATTCTTCGAACATTGATCACTCGCAAGAGATATCATGAATCGGCTTCAAGTTCGTTGAATCGAGCGCACTCGAATATCCGAAGATGGAGAAAGGAGATCACACTCAACTTCTAATTTTAATGGAAGCTCACACAAAAATTTATTCGATAATCAACCACCTTACAACTCACACCACACCCCTATTTATAGGGTTACAACTCACGCCCAAAGCAGGAAATGACCCAAGTACAATAGGCGCACGACCCAAACCATAAAAACACGACCCAACAGATGCAAGCAACCCAACACATACAAACACACCTTAAAAAGACCGAACGACCCAAACATAACAACGACCTAAACTACAAAACATCAATACGACCCAATATGCAAGCGACGCGATCCAATTCAGGCGGAACGATCCAAAAGCGAATGAAGCATCAACACTTTCTTAAGTACATACTTCCTTTTTAGATAGTTAGAGCTCTCTTACTAGTCTTCTAGCTCGCGGAACATCATAGTTAGGTCGTGGGACAACCTATACTCCCTCTCTTCAAGATTTGGTCCGCAAAACAGCTCTCCTAGGAAGATGGACGGCCCATAGGCTTTCACTTCTTGCTTTAGCTCGTCGGATGGCTTTTTTAGGGCGCTGAGCGACCCGAAAATCCCTCCTCTTTGCTTCAGGACACTGGACTCCTTTTCTAGGTCATTGGACGTCTAATAATTCACCAATGAGCATTTTCTATGATATTTTGCATCAGTGAAGATGACATATGTATTGTTGGAGTTATTGGCTGATTTAATAGTTGGAAGATTCATAGAAGGACATGTATCACCGCAATTAAATAATAATATAGTTACAAAAATTCTATTAATCTTTTGGAATATCAACATATATTCAGTTATGTGTAACAACTATAATCTACTAATTTTAATAGATAATAGATTGGCTTGCATAGAGCTGCGAAAAGATCATCCAGAAATTATATACATCAAAACTAGTGCTTCGAAGTTTTTATTTATTTTGCACTAGAATTTCCTTATAACTTTATAAATTTTGATCACTAAAATGATCAATTACAGGCACTTCTAATGAATGAATTCATGGGACAAATAAAAGAATTGATAGATAAATGAGTGCAAGTAGGCTACGGATTTTGCACAAAAATATTCATTCCTATCCACAGTGGTAAGCATTTTTCATTATTAGAATTTACAAAATAAGATAGAAGATGGATTCATTATGACTCAAATAAACTACGCCGCGAAGGAGACCTCCTAAGAACAACAAGAATAATGGTATGAAAATTGGTATCTAAACTGTTAGCAACAGTTTTATATACATATATATATATGTGTGTGTGTGTGTGTGTGTGTGTGTGTTTTAACAGAGAAATTACATCAATGCATTAGTGAAAAGGTTAGAAAAGAAGAATTATCATAAACACAAACAAATTGAATTTTCTGATTGTCCACAATAAGGCCATACGTAAGTAAATAAATTCAGAATATTCCCATACTCCTATGCATTTATTAAGAATTGTTGCATGCTTGTATGCAGATAATCAAAATAGTATACATATTTGCATAATAATTGCACACTTGTATGCATCTATTCAGAATACTTGCATAATTGTATGTTATTATTAAGAATCTTTCATAGTTGTATGCTGTTATTTAGAATAATTTCAAGCTTGTATTCTGTTATTAATTTTTTTTCATAAATATATGCTATTCTTAAGAACAGTTTCATAGCAAAAATAAGTATTCAAACTAATTGATGATGTTTTACATTTTTTGCAGCGTCGACTGTGGAATCTTTGTTATGAGTATAATGAAACAACGAAGTGACAACAAAGAACTCGATAAAAAGTATGAAATTTACACTGCGGAGGCTATTTGAAACACCCCACCTCCGTTAGGGTCACTCTCAAAGGGAATGCCCTAATTTTGGTGGAGGTTTATAAGTACAAGTCACAGATATACAAGACAGATATAAGAACACATATTTGTAAACAGCGGAAGAACAACAAACTTTTATTTCATAAAGTCAAATACGTGTTACAACAACATCCTTTCCAAAAACATAACATAACACTTTCATAATCTGTCTTGAGTACATTATTTAAAGAAGCATAAATAAAACATAGATAAACTGCAAAAGCCCCATAGTGGATTGTCCAAAGCCATAGTTTAAAACAGGAAAGTCCAAGCTATACATTTCTCTTCTTCAAGCTGGATGCTGAGGTTGATCAAGCTGCTGTATTCCCTCCCTGAGAACCTGGGGGGGGGAACGGAAGAAAGAAGACGAAAGAAAAGTAGAGTCAGACATAAAGCCTGAGTAAGTCTAGTACTATTTTGTCTATGAATAAAGAACTGGGTATGATAAGTATAAGCAAGAAGTGGGCAAGCACAATAAACTTGGTTAAGTTGTCTAGGGTCGAATATACTATCGTACCCCATGTTAATCTCTGAACCCACATAAACTAGTTTCCAACTGGCACCCATAATCAGGGTGATGTGATCCATTCTATGATGATCGGCTCCTACTCGCATAGTTACATGTGTCTTACGGCCCCTGATGTCTGTAGTTACCTATGCTGGTCCCACCATGGGGTGTATCAAGTCCCATAGTGGCAACCCGACACAACCTTAGAGTGCACAGGTATGCTACTGGTGTCCAGTGCCTTATTTTTCTGCGCCGGAGTGTGTGCACGCCCGCACCCCGTTAGAACCTACACTGCTACACCACCGCCGTCGATTTGACCTCTTACAATCAGCCCAGTAATCGTGCCCCACCCTGCCTAGTTTCAGGGTATCCTGATACACCTTTTAGGGTTACTGCTGAAAAGGGTCCCCCGTTACTAGGTTTTCTATCTCTAGACAACATGCTAAGTTGGTTAAGTGTTTCCTAACCTAACCCCACCAGTCTGTTTTGTTTAGCATGTTCCATTTTGATTAAGTCTTTAGTTTACTTAATCCTATCAATCCTGACTCAGCCTTAATTGTCTTATTAAGGCCCTGACCTCTCACATTAGACAGGTATTGTTGTGGCTGCCTGTTGCCGGTTGGTTCCGGGCAGTCTTACGCCACAACTCAGTCTAACCTCGGGTCCTTGCTGGGCTCCATGTTTAACCTCCCACATTGGATAGGTATTGTTGTGACTACTGGACAGCCGGGCGGTTCCGGGCAGGTTTACATCACAACTCAATCCAACCTCGGGTTAAACACATCGTATGTTCTACATTTACATATTTTGTCATTCTTCTTTATTTCTTATATGTAAATATTTGCGGCCCATTATTAAGTTAATGGTGTAAAGGTTACACCAATCATGGGCCCAACCCATACTTGAATTTGGGCCCTTCTATTTTATATTTTCATTCATTAATTAATTTTAACCCAACGTTATTTTCCCCCGTTTTACACGTCCGTTTATATATATTGGGCTTAGCCTTTTAAAGCCCAATTTAGCCATGCGAAAAGGGGAGGCTTATGGCGTAATTACATACACAAAAAGGGGAAGGTGAGCGTATGAACTTGCAATATGACGTTGGGAATACAAAATAGAAACTGGTGTACTTGCATAGTGGTAACATAGGTGACATGAATCAAAGCATGTGAACTTGCATAGGTTTAACTGCAACATGAACCTATATTCTTATTTATGCATAATGTCAAACATAAGCATGGCATAAATATTTCTAGCATAAGCATAGCATAATGTCAAACATAAGCATGGCATAAATACCTCTAGCCTAAACATGGCATAATGTCGAACATAAGCATGGCATAGGTATAGTTAAATTTGTTCATGGCATAAATATAAACAAGTCATGTTCATAAGGTTTCTACATGTTTACAAAGGGGATACTTTATTACTAACACAAAAGCATAGTTCAACTTAATCATGATTTAAGTCTAATCATATAACGATGGTATAAACATACTTATGCATAACTATTCCTAAACATGGTGTTTGCTTTAAACTTGCAAAAAGGGATTTTTGAGTCTAACCTAGCCATGTCTCACATATGTCATCATATAATTCTTTTAAACAAGATAGACTTAATCATGGATGATTATGCCAAATATCATTCATAGCCTAGCCATATTCACAAGTTTTGCAAAAGCATGACTTAATACATGGATTATGGTGTCAAAATTGCAACATAGTTTCATATGAGCTATAACAACCAAACTTGCAAATTGATTTATGCACAAAAATATACATCATGATGGCATAATAATAAAGCCTCAAACTTGCATTAATTTCAATCAACTACATACATGTAGCTTCAATCATAGGTCACATAATTTGCGAGTATTCCAAACGTATATTTGCATAGAACTACCGCATGTAGTTCTTTATAATATCCAAACGTATATAAGAACGCACAAATATGAATTTCATTGCCACAATTCAAGCATACAAATCAATACAGTTGTTTATTCATACCAAAGTAATACTCTACTTACAATCGTTGCGATGAATTCTCTAATTAAGAGATATGATTCCTTTGTTGAATTGATTAGCTTTAGGTTGCTTGAATTGCTTTATGCTTTAGAACTTTCCTCCTAATCCTCTCTCTAGTTGGCGGCTACCTCTAGTCGTTCCTCAGCAACATGGCGGCTATGTTCTTAATTTGAATGAATAGATTAGGGTTTAGTCTAGGGTTGTTTATATAGGGGTTAGGAACTGATTAGGACCCTTGATGTTGCTAGGTTAGATCGTAGCCATTCATTAGATAGAGAGACCAATAAGAACCCGCCACCTAGCCCTAGTGACAAAGCAGACCACAGAAATTCGGAGGAACACAGACCTGGCCAGCCAGGTTGACTGGGCTCGACCAGGTCGATACCCCTGTCGACAGGGCTGTCGACAGCCCTGTCGACATGGGTAGCCCAGGTCGACAGCCCAGTCGACCTGGGTGGCCCAGGCGGGTGTTCTTCCACCCTGGCCCGTTGGGCCCCACTTCGGAATATTTAATTATTTAATTCTGTTTGAATCTTAATTTAAAAACTTCCGAAGGCCATATCTTCATCATACGGACTCCGTTTTTCGAAAACTCGGACTCTATTTCGCGTATTTTTCCGAGACGAACGGAATGGCGTATCCCGTTTCCCTTAGTTCTTTGATTTCAGATTAATTATACTTTAATTTGCTAATTTCAAAGTTATCGAATTTTCGGGGTGTTACATTCTCCCCCACTTAAAGGATTTCGTCCCCGAAATCTTCAAGTTAGGAGGAATGTATATCCTAACATCCAATCATCCATCTACTCATCCATCAAACACGAGCATCCACTGTCCTTAAAAGACTTCTAATGCTTCATGATCATATGCGAAGTGTGTGTGTACATGTACTTATCTAATGCAAAATCAGGCGGTCTACTGATTCAGTTGACCTCCTTAATGCGAATTATGTAAGTGCCATGAATCCATTATGTATGCAAATTTTCCTATTCTTGATTCTACATGAGTGCACAATCATTCAATACAAATGCGGCATCCATATGACAACACATTAAAGTTCAACCACATACGAATGCAAACATATATGCATATGCAATATGAAGTGACTGAGCCGATCTAAAACCTAGATTGTGTGTGTATATGCAACCACGAGCAACCACTAGCAATCACTTGCAACCACTTGCAACCATCATCCATAACATGTTTCAACTACATGTTTCCATCCAAAGGGTTTCTACCTAAAAGATATGGTCGAGGAAATATACCTAAAAAGATAGATAAAAGCGCAACTTAAGGAAAAAGAAAGATCAAGGATGTACCCTCGAACAGAAAAGGGTAGGTAGTGCGGATTCTAGCTTCAGTTTCCCAAGTCGCGTCTCCCTCGGCGTCGCTCCACTGGACTTTGACGAGCTTGACTTCGCGGTTGCATAGCTTCTTTACTTCCGTTCCTAAGATTCGGGTTGGAACTTTTCTTATGGTTGCTTCGCGTTCCACTTCGGCCTCTTCGAGGATATTTGGCTCTACCACTTCAGCAGACTCATGTAGACATTTTCGAAGGTGTGAAACGTGAAAAACGTTGTGGACTCCAGCCAACTTCTCGGGTAGCTCTAATCTATAGGCCATTTTCCCAATTTTCTCGATAATAGGGAATGGCCCTACGAACCTTGGTGCTAGCTTTCCTGTGGTTCCAAAACGAACAACGTTCCTTAGCGGTGATACCTTGAGAAAAACTCTGTCCCCGACCTCAAATTCAAGATCGGTCCTTCTCTTGTCGGCATAGGACTTTTGTCTGTCTTGGGCCGTCTTCATCCTTCTTCGTATTAAGTCTACTTTCTCTGAGGTTTCTCGGATCATATCCGGTCCAAGTATGAGCTTATCAGTAGACTCCCACCAACAAGTGGGCGATCGGCACGGTCTTCCATACAAAGCTTCGAAGGGCGCCATTCCGATGGTCGCTTGATAGCTGTTGTTGTAGGCAAATTCCACCAAAGGAAGGTGGTCTTCCCATGTCCCTCCGAAGTCAAGGACGCATAGTCTTAAAAGGTCTTCCAAAACTCTGTTCACTCTCTCTGTTTGGCCGTCGGTTTGTGGATGATAGGCCGTGCTCAAGCATAACTGCGTTCCTACTGCTTCTTGTAGACTCCGCCAAAACTCGCTGGTGAAGATGGGGTCTCGGTCACTAACAATGCTAGATGGTATTCCATGGAGTCGAACAATTTCCTTGAGGTAAAGTGATGCTAGGGATGAGGCAGTTCTTTTACTTTTGACAGGTAAAAAGTGGGCGCTTTTAGTAAGCCTATCCACTATTACCCAAATGCTAGTGTTGCCTCTCCTAGACCTAGGCAGCCCATCGATGAAGTCCATTGAGATGCTATCCCACTTCCACTGTGGGACCTCCAGAGGATGCAGTAGTCCGCCAGGCTTTTTCTGTTCCGCCTTAACCTGTTGGCACACCATGCACTTAGAAACGAATTCTGCCACGTCCTTTTTCATGCCGTTCCAGAAGAAAGTCCTTTTTATGTCTTTGTACATTTTATCTCCGCCTGGATGTATCGTCATCTTGGAGTGATGAGCTTCTTCGAGAACCTTCTTTATTAAATCGTTTGTCTGTGGGACGCATAGTCTTCCATCTCGCCTTAGTACACCCTTATCGTCAATGGAGTATCTGTTGAGGTGACTTGAAGTCTCACCCCTAATTAGCCTATCAATTATTTCTACAAGCTGAGGGTCTTCGCGTTGTGCTGTCCCTACTGAATCCACTAAGGTTGGGCGCACTTCGAGAGATGCTAGCAAGTCTGGTACGAAATCGGAGGAAGGCCTAAAGTCGAAGCTGGCTATAAACTCTAGGCTTTGTCTTTCAACAAACAACGGGCTTAGGGTCAATTTCTTTCGGCTCAACGCGTCTGCCACTACGTTGCCTTTGCCCGGAGTGTAGGAGATTTCGAAATCGTACGAGGCAAGAAACTCCATCCATCTTTGTTGCCTCAAGTTAAGATCCTTCTGCGAGAAAAGATATTTCAACGATTTATGGTCAGTGTAAAGTTCGAACTTCTCACCTAGGAGATAGTGTCGCCAAGACTTGAGTGCAAAGACGATGGTGGCTAACTCAAGATCGTGGGTTGGGTAGTTCTTTTCGTGCACCTTCAACTGCCTCCCGCCATAAGCTACTACCCTTCCTTCTTGCATTAAGACGGCGCCTAGCCCTGTCCCACATGCGTCCGTATAAACAGTGAACATCTTGCTCCCATCCGGCAACGTCAAAACTGGGGCTGTTGTAAGAGCCCTTTTCAGCCGTTGGAAAGCAAACTCGCAATCCAAGTCCCAATTGAACACTAGATTCTTCTTAGTCAACTTCGTGAGCGGAGCTGAGATTTTCGCAAAATCCCTTATGAATTTTCGATAGAAACCTGCTAGTCCTAGGAAGCTTCGGACCTCAGTTGCATTCCTTGGTGTCTTCCAATCCTGTACCGCCACTACCTTAGCAGGGTCCACCGCTAACCCTTGTTTGGATACTATGTGCCCAAGGAACCTCACCTCTTCCCTCCAAAAGTGGCATTTGGAGAATTTGGCTTTCAGTTGATGGACTCGCAAAGTTTCCATGATCGCCCTTAAGTGCTGAGCATGTTCCTCTTCACTCTTTGAGAAGATAAGGATATCATCTACGAAGACCACTACGAATTTGTTGAGGAAATCTCTAAATACCCTACTCATCAGGTCCACGAAGTAAGCTGGTGCATTTGTCAAGCCGAAAGGCATGACAAGCCATTCAAAGAAGCCATCTGGGGTTCTGAAAGCCGTTTTATCGATGCTATCTTCAGCCACCCTTAGCTGATGAAAACCGGTTGCTAAATCGAGTTGGGAGAAAACAGACGCCCCTACAAGCTGGTCAAATAAATCGTCAATTCTAGGGAGAGGATGCCTATTCTTTTTCGTTAGCTTGTTGAGCTCCCTATAGTCAACACATAGACGGAGTGAACCATCCGCCTTTGTAGCGAACACCACTGGAGCGCCCCATTCTGAAATGCTCCTCCTAATGAACCCCTTTTCTAGAAGCTCTTTAATCTGTTTACTGAGCTCTTTTCTTTCTCGTGGAGCCATATGTCTAACGGGCAACGCAACGGGCTTTGCATTATCTACAAGATATATGCGGAAGTCTATTTCCCGCTTCGGAGGAAAGCCCTTCACCTCTTCGAAGACATCCGGATATTCCCGGACCACTCTAACTGATTTCAAATTTTCAACAGAGGCATCTAGCGATTCAAGATAACTAAGCATAACCGCATACGAGGGATTACAAGAAATTTCCAAGGTATTACCGAGCTGGGTTAGGAGCCTAACAACCCTTTTCTCACAATCAAGGATGGCCCCATTACTGGATAGCCAATCCATACCCAAAATCAAACCGTACCCCGAAAAGCCCAAAACAAAGGCACTACATTGAAATTCAACACTTAGGATAGAAATTTTCAAATCCAGACAGATCATAGTCAAATGAGCTGGGCCCCCAATTGGGTTTGAAACAATTAAGGGGTCCTCTACCATACTAGTTTTTAGGTGCAGAGATTCTACTAAAGCAGACGAGATAAAGGAGTGTGATGCGCCAGAATCAAATAAAGTGCGAACGGGGTGATCATAAAGATAAACTACGCTTTCTACAGAAGTATTTATACCTCGCTGTTGCAATGGTGGCGCTTCTAGCACATGAACCTGTGCCCCTGGGGTGGATCCAGCCCCCTGCCCCTGCCCTCGTTTCCTTGGGCAGTCCTTAGCCCTGTGGCCTGTCTGACCGCATGAAAAGCACCCACCATTCTCCTTGGCCTTCTTTTTACGGCAGTCCTTTACTAAGTGCCCCACTTTGCCACAGAAATTACACTTCCTCTTCTCTTTGTTGCCTTTTCCACCTTTCTTAAAGTCTGTCTTTTTAGGCTGCAAACCCTCTTTCTTCCCTTGAGAGCTTTCTGCCTTTGTCTCCTTCTTGCCCTTGTCCTCTTCATTCAGCAATGCCATTTGCACCAATCTTTCATACGTGGCTCCCATGGGTATGTGGGTCATGGCCAAACTGTGTAATGGCTCATTTAACCCCTTGACGAAACGGAGAGCCTTCTTGTGCGGGGTGTTGACTAGGTCAAGCCCAAACCTAGCCAGCTCATCAAACTGATTCACATACTCTCTAACAGTCTTGTCTCCTTGCTTAAGAAATAAGAATTTCTCCAACTGCAAACTTCTTTCCGCATCTGAGAGAAATTTGGTCTCAAACCTTGCCCTAAAGTCCTCCCATGTCTCCACTGGTCTTTCAGCATTAGTGACTTCCCACCAGTAGGAAGCCTCGCCCTTCAATAGCCACACCGCTAACTGTACTTTTTGTCTATCTTCTACCTCAAAGATGATGAATAGGTCTTCAGTTTCTTTCAGCCAATTTCTAGCTGCCACGAAGGACTCAGTTCCATGGAAATCCCTTCCTCCCATGGCTTTAAAATCTTTACATATCTTAGCAAAAGCGTTTCCCCGAGGAGGAGGTGGAGGAAAAGGTGCTGCTGCAGCTGGATGATTTCCTTCAGCTGGGGGAGGAGGAACGGTAGGACCTGGCTGAGTGGCCCTCGCTTCTAAGAATCGTCTAAACCAACCAGGTATTGGTACCCCTTCCGGCAAGTTAAGTTCTTGGGACATGCTGAAACAAAAAGGATAGATTCAAAACGAAGGATAAGAGATAGTACCTATGGCTTTGGGGAGTGGACTTTGCCCTTTTTTTTTTTAAATAAAATAACATTTTTCTTTTTAAAAATGCTTCTTTAAATTTCCCTTTTGAAAATAATTTTTCAAAACTTTCTATCTTATCTAGTAAACCTATGCTCTGATACCAAGTGAAACACCCCACCTCCGTTAGGGTCACTCTCAAAGGGAATGCCCTAATTTTGGTGGAGGTTTATAAGTACAAGTCACAGATATACAAGACAGATATAAGAACACATATTTGTAAACAGCGGAAGAACAACAAACTTTTATTTCATAAAGTCAAATACGTGTTACAACAACATCCTTTCCAAAAACATAACATAACACTTTCATAATCTGTCTTGAGTACATTATTTAAAGAAGCATAAATAAAACATAGATAAACTGCAAAAGCCCCATAGTGGATTGTCCAAAGCCATAGTTTAAAACAGGAAAGTCCAAGCTATACATTTCTCTTCTTCAAGCTGGATGCTGAGGTTGATCAAGCTGCTGTGTTCCCTCCCTGAGAACCTGGGGGGGGGGAACGGAAGAAAGAAGACGAAAGAAAAGTAGAGTCAGACATAAAGCCTGAGTAAGTCTAGTACTATTTTGTCTATGAATAAAGAACTGGGTATGATAAGTATAAGCAAGAAGTGGGCAAGCACAATAAACTTGGTTAAGTTGTCTAGGGTCGAATATACTATCGTACCCCATGTTAATCTCTGAACCCACATAAACTAGTTTCCAACTGGCACCCATAATCAGGGTGATGTGATCCATTCTATGATGATCGGCTCCTACTCGCATAGTTACATGTGTCTTACGGCCCCCGATGTCTGTAGTTACCTATGCTGGTCCCACCATGGGGTGTATCAAGTCCCATAGTGGCAACCCGACACAACCTTAGAGTGCACAGGTATGCTACTGGTGTCCAGTGCCTTATTTTTCTGCGCCGGAGTGTGTGCACGCCCGCACCCCGTTAGAACCTACACTGCTACACCACCGCCGTCGATTTGACCTCTTACAATCAGCCCAGTAATCGTGCCCCACCCTGCCTAGTTTCAGGGTATCCTGATACACCTTTTAGGGTTACTGCTGAAAAGGGTCCCCCGTTACTAGGTTTTCTATCTCTAGACAACATGCTAAGTTGGTTAAGTGTTTCCTAACCTAACCCCACCAGTCTGTTTTGTTTATCATGTTCCATTTTGATTAAGTCTTTAGTTTACTTAATCCTATCAATCCTGACTCAGCCTTAATTGTCTTATTAAGGCCCTGACCTCTCACATTAGACAGGTATTGTTGTGGCTGCCTGTTGCCGGTTGGTTCCGGGCAGTCTTACGCCACAACTCAGTCTAACCTCGGGTCCTTGCTGGGCTCCATGTTTAACCTCCCACATTGGATAGGTATTGTTGTGACTACTGGACAGCCGGGCGGTTCCGGGCAGGTTTACATCACAACTCAATCCAACCTCGGGTTAAACACATCGTATGTTCTACATTTACATATTTTGTCATTCTTCTTTATTTCTTATATGTAAATATTTGCGGCCCATTATTAAGTTAATGGTGTAAAGGTTACACCAATCATGGGCCCAACCCATACTTGAATTTGGTCCCTTCTATTTTATATTTTCATTCATTAATTAATTTTAACCCAACGTTATTTTCCCCCGTTTTACACGTCCGTTTATATATATTGGGCTTAGCCTTTTAAAGCCCAATTTAGCCATGCGAAAAGGGGAGGCTTATGGCGTAATTACATACACAAAAAGGGGAAGGTGAGCGTATGAACTTGCAATATGACGTTGGGAATACAAAATAGAAACTGGTGTACTTGCATAGTGGTAACATAGGTGACATGAATCAAAGCATGTGAACTTGCATAGGTTTAACTGCAACATGAACCTATATTCTTATTTATGCATAATGTCAAACATAAGCATGGCATAAATATTTCTAGCATAAGCATAGCATAATGTCAAACATAAGCATGGCATAAATACCTCTAGCCTAAACATGGCATAATGTCGAACATAAGCATGGCATAGGTATAGTTAAATTTGTTCATGGCATAAATATAAACAAGTCATGTTCATAAGGTTTCTACATGTTTACAAAGGGGATACTTTATTACTAACACAAAAGCATAGTTCAACTTAATCATGATTTAAGTCTAATCATATAACGATGGTATAAACATACTTATGCATAACTATTCCTAAACATGGTGTTTGCTTTAAACTTGCAAAAAGGGATTTTTGAGTCTAACCTAGCCATGTCTCACATATGTCATCATATAATTCTTTTAAACAAGATAGACTTAATCATGGATGATTATGCCAAATATCATTCATAGCCTAGCCATATTCACAAGTTTTGCAAAAGCATGACTTAATACATGGATTATGGTGTCAAAATTGCAACATAGTTTCATATGAGCTATAACAACCAAACTTGCAAATTGATTTATGCACAAAAATATACATCATGATGGCATAATAATAAAGCCTCAAACTTGCATTAATTTCAATCAACTACATACATGTAGCTTCAATCATAGGTCACATAATTTGCGAGTATTCCAAACGTATATTTGCATAGAACTACCGCATGTAGTTCTTTATAATATCCAAACGTATATAAGAACGCACAAATATGAATTTCATTGCCACAATTCAAGCATACAAATCAATACAGTTGTTTATTCATACCAAAGTAATACTCTACTTACAATCGTTGCGATGAATTCTCTAATTAAGAGATATGATTCCTTTGTTGAATTGATTAGCTTTAGGTTGCTTGAATTGCTTTATGCTTTAGAACTTTCCTCCTAATCCTCTCTCTAGTTGGCGGCTACCTCTAGTCGTTCCTCAGCAACATGGCGGCTATGTTCTTAATTTGAATGAATAGATTAGGGTTTAGTCTAGGGTTGTTTATATAGGGGTTAGGAACTGATTAGGACCCTTGATGTTGCTAGGTTAGATCGTAGCCATTCATTAGATAGAGAGACCAATAAGAACCCGCCACCTAGCCCTAGTGACAAAGCAGACCACAGAAATTCGGAGGAACACAGACCTGGCCAGCCAGGTTGACTGGGCTCGACCAGGTCGATACCCCTGTCGACAGGGCTGTCGACAGCCCTGTCGACATGGGCAGCCCAGGTCGACAGCCCAGTCGACCTGGGTGGCCCAGGCGGGTGTTCTTCCACCCTGGCCCGTTGGGCCCCACTTCGGAATATTTAATTATTTAATTCTGTTTGAATCTTAATTTAAAAACTTCCGAAGGCCATATCTTCATCATACGGACTCCGTTTTTCGAAAACTCGGACTCTATTTCGCGTATTTTTCCGAGACGAACGGAATGGCGTATCCCGTTTCCCTTAGTTCTTTGATTTCAGATTAATTATACTTTAATTTGCTAATTTCAAAGTTATCGAATTTTCGGGGTGTTACACTATTAATCTACAATGATTTGTGCTTGTGTACGAAGTTCTCAATTGCAAACTGTATAGTTGGACTGTGAAAGATGACCTGACGCAGAAATACCTTCTATCAAGTGCAAACTTGCTTGATTAAATTTGGGAAACATGGTGTTTAGAATTCTTGTAAATATTTTGATTGATATTCTATGTTCGAAGTACTAGCTCATGTTTATCTATTTTGCAAACTGAAATACTGTGAAATTTTATGTACTGAATTAAGTTCTTTTGATATTACGTGATATTAAGAAATGTTGCTTGCTTGTGTGCAGTTATTTAGAATACTTGCTTACTTATATGCAAATATTACGAAATGTTTCATATTTCAAATGCTATAATATTCAGAATAATTTCATACTTGTATGAAAGTATTCTTAATAGTTGCATACATATATGAAAATATTCTGAATATTTGCTGTATGAATATATTTTGAATACTTGCTGTCTTTGTATTCAAGATTAATTAAACAGACGACTTAGTAACAAAATTAAAACTAGGGAATGGGCATCTAAAAGAAGATAATTCAAGCTTAAAAAGGAGAATAAAGGATTAAGGAATTGATAACAAATAATTGCAGAATAATTGCATAAATGTATGAGTATACTTGGAATATTTGCATAATTGTATGGACGCAATAAGAATACTTGCATACTTCTATGCAACAATTAAGAGTAGTTGCATATTAATATTTAGATTTATAGGATACTTGCGTACTTGTATGCAGGTACTTCGAATTGTTACACACTTGTATGCATGTATTGAGAATAGATGCATACTTGAGGTATACAAATATTTAGTACAGTTGCATACTTGTATTCATATATTTAGAATATTTGCATACATATATGCAAAAAAAATAACTGCAAACAACACAGAATTAAAGATTAAAATACTAAACTAAATAGCAAACATCACAGAACAATTACTAACAATAACACTAAACCAAGTATCATAAAAAACAGTAAAATACTAAAACAAATTGCATGTTAGTTGTCTTTTGAAGAACACGTCCTTTTGTTATGACCCAACTTCTTGCACAAACCACATCTAATAGTCTTTGCAAATTCACCAGCAAATTTCAACATTTTAGAAGACGATGGATGACCAGACATTCTTCTACCTTTCTTAGGAGCTATAATTGCATCTTCAACAGAAACATCTTCTCCTATAAAGTTTATGATAGGATTGATTGGATGAGAATAAGCTAATAAATAATAACCAACTTTGAAATAATCTTTAATGTAGTCATACACAATCAACTTGTCACAATTTAAAATACGTCTAACAACATGAGCACAAGGAAAACCATTAATTTGCCACATGTTACAAGAAAAAACTCGACTATATAAATAAACAAACTGATGGATCAGAGAATGAACTTCAAACATATATTCAATTGATTTGATAACAAATCACGAGGCTCCTTCCAAATGAAGATTTCTTAACCGAGTTTTATTCACAAGACATAAAGCGCTATTCTAAGTAGAAGCAACTTCACGATGATCAGACATAAGTTTCATTAACTTCAGTCTAATTTTATCTAAACAAGCAGTAATTGGTAAATGTCTTTTCTCCAAAATCCACTTTTAAAAACTTTCCGAACAGTTAGGTGACATTTCACCATAACGACAACTAGGAAAAAATATATTAGTAAACTTCTCAAAAGGAATTCCACTCAAAAAGTTTGGCACAGTGGATCCATCAACATCTCTAAAATTCTTCAATTCAGCATTAAAATCAGTCAAATTGTAAGAATAAGCAACTCGTGCAAACATATCTAACAACAACTTCTTATTTGATTTGGGAAATTCCGATTTTAGAGAAACCTTTAAATTGTTGGTCAAATGATAAAAATAAGAACCATGAACTGAATTTGGAAACACCTTTGGAATAGCAACAAGAATACCAAGACGACGATCAAAAATGAAAAAAATTCTTCTATTATCTTCTTTAAGAAACTCTTTAAGTTGTTCACAAATACCAAATCCAATTGTCTTCATCTTCTCCAAACAAAATAGCAATTGCTGTAGAAAAAAAACCTATTAAAAAAATAAACATATAATTAACTTAACAATAAAATAATCAACACCAACAATTAGAAAAAAATAGCAGATTATATCAGCAAATATTCTAATTTTTTTCCATAAGTTAAAAATAGTTGCATAATTGTATGCAAATTTTAATAATAATTGCATACTTGTATGCAAAATATTCAGACTCCCTGCATACACAGTGTTAAATTCATAATAATTGCATACTTGAATACATATATTCAGAATACTAGCATACTGGTATGCATATATTATGAATATTTGCATACTTGTATGCAGATATTCTAAATACATACTTGTATCCATGTTTTCAAAAATTTTGCATACTAGCATGCATGTGTTAAGAATAGATGCATACTTGTATGCATACTTGAATGCATGTATTCAAAATAATTGAATGCATGTATGCAGATATTCAAAAAAATTGCATACACGTATACATATTATCAGAATAAGTGTTGTTATCAATGCAAACTAAACTGTATAACACCATACCTTCATTTCCATTTTTACCAGTAGTAGTCATCAAACATCCTTGAGCTCTTCCCTTCATAAAAGTAGCATCAACAAAAATTAAAGGCTGACAATATTGAAACCCATATGCACAAGCTTCAATCTAATAAAACACCTCTCAAATTGACATGTAGCACCATTACACTCCAAATCAACTGTACTCCCAAGATTAGCAATAACAACAACATCAAAAAGCGATTGCAAATGATGATAGGACATTACATCGCTTCCATGTAAATTTTCTAATGCCACCCTTTTCCCACTGTAAGCATAATAATACTTCAAAATAACATTATACTCAGTTTGAAACAAGTCAATAATGTCCTTCGTCTTCATTAACGGATTAACTTGAATATGATCACAAACCAATAAATTACTCAATTTACTGGATACAACAGGATTGTTTATGTCATGAATTCCAGCACCACAAGGATGTTCAGGTTGAAATATCTTTATAACAAAATATCCAGGAAGATTAAACTTAAGAGAAGCATGAATCCTGAAACTACAATTTTGTTTAGAACAAACAACCATAACTCGTTTCTTGTCATTCTTAACTAGATTAAGCTTGTATCTAGTCTTTATACTATATATCATCACATAAAGCCTAAATTCAGTAACACCTCCTGGAAATTGTTGACTGACACTAGAAAAAACGGGTTGATTCAAATCATTTCTCAACAATTTCCTGAATTGATTGTTTGAATCATAGGTACTAGCAAAATAAGAATCACTACCATAAGAAACATTATCTGGCCTTGAATTGTTAACTGAATAACTACTACTATTGATCTCAACAAAAATAACCTAATAATCCTCACGATTATGTTCGGCCAACAACAGAATAATTTGAAGATCAGAATTACTTTCAGTATTCCTTCTCAAACCATCTCTGAAGTGAAATAATTCAAATGACAATGGACTTAAATCAGTCCTATTATCACAAACAGCATCTCTCACGATAGCAACAGAGCTATCAAAATAAAGGTGAATAAAAAAACTATCATTCCCAAACTTCAATAACACCATTGCACCAACATCAGCAGGAACACTGCTATACAAAGAAGAAATCAACAATAATAAGACTTATCAACAATAATCAAATAAAATTACATACACATCTTCAAAAATATTATAAATACATGCATAAATGTATGCATATATCAAGAATAGTTGCATACTTGTATGCAACTCTTCAAAATAAATGCATAAACTTTTATCTAGATATTCCAAAGAGTTACATACTTGTATACACTTTTTAGAAGAGACGCATACACTTTTATACAGATATTCAAAAGAGTTGCATACTTATATGCATATATTCAGAATTATGCATACTTTATGAAACTTTTCAGAATAAATGCAAATCAGTGTGCACGTATTATAACAATAGTATCATATTGTATGCTCATATTCAGAATATTTTCATACTTGTATACACATATTCAGAATTTTCATATTCTATGCTCATATTCCGAATATTTGCATACTTGTATGCACATATTCAGAATAGTAGCACAAGTGTATCGAAATATAATTTCACAAATACAGTCGTATGATCAATAACAACAATAAAACTGTATACAATAATTACATTAACCATCAACGAAACTCGATAATAAATGCATCATTAGTATCATCAATCAACACAAAATATGCGCATGAGGAAAAAAGAAGAAGTATAAATTACCTTGAAGAAGAAACATCCATTATATATCGATGAAAGTCGAATTAAATCCCTGAAGAAATTCCAACTAAATAGAATATTAGATTGAAAAAAATAGTTCTAGTATTAGTTCGAAAGAATCCTGACCAAAAAAATTAGATCGAGTATTAAATCACGTAATGAAGACGCCATAATTAGAAAAAACATCGTTAATTTGAATGAGGGTAATTCTGGAAAAATAATAGCCACAAATTAAAAATAAGGATGCGAAAAGTATGAATTAAAACGGGAGGATTTCACATTAATTAAGTTTAATTTTAAGGATGTGAGCCTAATTTTCACTAAACTAAAATATGCTTACATGTCTTTTGCTAGATTTCTCATCATGCCATGTATATAAAACTGTCCCTACCGTATTTACATGCTCAAGGAATGCGTACGAGTAAATACATCCATATAGCATACATGATTCTATGACTTAACATCTTGAAATAGCTCGGCGTGTTCCAAGGAAGCCTTCAACCTCTCACATTCATCACTCAAAGCTTCGTCTGCTTCTCGAAGCCGAACGACTTTGGTAGCAGAGGAAGAAGGAATTGGCTTAGGCAAGAGCCATCCCTTGGTAATCTAGGAAATTAGAAGTATTCAGTATACAGTCGCAACAGATTGAAAGTCAAGATTAAAAACAAAATTTTGTACCTTAAGTTGTCGGGTGATCGAATGCTAGTAGAAATCCATTGTGTTTGAAGTAGAGGAGGGTAACGAGATATCAGAAAAATCCGGACCAGAAAGAAAAAGCTTCACAAAATCAGTAAAATCCGTTGAAGGATTGAAAGGCCTCGAAGGCTCAGCGGATTGAGAAATTGGAATTTGCAACGTAACATCTGCACTCACTCCTGATGTATTTGGAAGGGATGACGGTAAGACACAACCTCCAATTTCTCTACTAGAAGCACCCTCGGAAATTGCAGAAGCAGGAAAATCCAGCTTTAGCTTCTTAGCTAGAAGGTCGACAGTCGACTCAGCCAACCTCTTAGTAGTAACAGTAGTAGATCGATTCAAAACATCAGCGAGGGCCGAGACTTCCGAAGTCAAAACTCCTAATCAAATGAAAATCCAAAGAAATATTCAAGAATGCAGAACTTGGATACCAAAGGGGCTTTGATAAAGAAACAACCAAATCAACAAAACATACCAGGAAATAAGGGAGTAGAGGAGGAAAACACCTCTGAGCCTAACAGTAAACGCTTAGAGCCTGGAAAAATGAATAGGTGGACACCCCAAAACCTTCTGTCCATTAGGAAGAAGATCATAATAACACAACTTGTCCTTGGTTAATAGAGCAGATCGATCCCGCGCCTTTTCGAGTAGCTTCAAAATGAGCTCGAACACACGGGATTCGCTTTCGGTTAAAGGCACTCTCTTAGAAATAGGATCTGAAGAAAAACAACCAAAGTTAGGTCACGGAAAAGAAAAGTAATCGCTTACAAAAGGTTGAGGGATTCACCATAATCAGCAAATTTTCTTAAGATACTAACAGGGCATCTGATGAAGAAGAATTGGTCTTCTCAAGATAAAGCCTTACCAGCACCATCACTTACGATCTTCCGCAAAGGGGTAGCATGGAATACAGGGAAGTCAACACCTTTTGAAAAACGCACCAAGTGTTGGATAAGGTTAGAAGTAAGAGAAGCCTGACCCGACTTAAGAGTGAGTATTTCAAGACATAGAAGCAGTGTATAAGCGCTGGGAAGGAGTTGAATAGGAGCAACCTCCAGATCCCGTAGAAGTCGAAAAATGAAAAATGGAAAAGGGAAGAAGCCCCCATGCCAGATATGTGCAGCTGATTACGCAAAATAGCCTTTGGGAGGATTCATAAAATTATCACGACAAGTAGCAGGAATAGCCTCCACATTATCCATTCCAAAGCTGATAAGAATGGAGTTTACTTCATCTTGAGAAGTAACCAAAGATTCCTTCAAGGCGAAAGGCTTCCTCTTCCAGGAAATACCACAAACACCAGTTGGTGATGGACCGAGACTCCTTTAATTGGACATAATGCTGCCAGGTGTTATAATTCCATAAATACATAAATTCATATCATACTCATTAGAATACAGTGGGGTAATAGTACATAAACCTATAAGTGATAAATAGTAGGGATAGTGGATATTAAGATAATCTAAATACTGGTTTAGATAAGGCACACGGCAAACATCACATTTGTTAAAGAACAATCAAGCCCTTAGTAATGACGGAATCATTTTATTTTCCTAAGGATAACACTTAGAAAGTTCAGAAGAAAACGTAATGGTAGAACCAGAACTCGGCAACCATAAGTCAACACCATAGGACCTAGTTGGTTCTCGGAGTCAGAAATTGGTAATGACGATGGTGCCATAACCGTTACTTAATCATAAAAACAGATTCTTTTTGTGTAATTTGCATATCTCAAACTCTAGAAATTAATACTTTTGGGGAAAAAGTATATGTGTAGCTCACCATGAATCGAAATCCAAAACCATGGATCCAACACACGAACTCGTAATTGGATTAGACAGAACGATTTAATTCCTACTTAGGGTTCAAAGCAAAAATATTTACCAAAGATTTAGTCAAGAAATCCTCGAAGTAAACTTTAAGTCCTCAATGAGCAAATAATCCGATCCGAGAAAATTAATGTTGTAGGAAAAAAGTGAAGAAGAAGAAGCAATGGTAATTATGCAAAAATTACCTCCAATCCACACCGTACAAACGAAGACCAATCAAAGTCTCCGATCGAGGAAGATCAAAAGACACAGAAATGACAATTCGGAAAAGACCAAAAGACCGACTTGAAAAGTCGAAAACACCCCTTCACTAAGGGGGGCAAATGTTACCACCAAAATTAACTCTAAAACCAGTTGATGATGAAGGGGTATCATAGGAACACAAACACAGAGGAACCTTCCAAAAGAAGAAATCTGAATAATAGAAAGAGCTGAAAGCATTAAAGAACGATCTGAGTGCAACATGAACCGACACCCTCCAGGGAGAAATGAGACTGAGACGATTCAGACTTCCTCGGTCCCCGAAGAGACGGAGGAGCTCGGATTGCTTTGAGAACATGACGCATCAGACATAAACAATAGAACATTTCATTGCTATTACCATAATTTACATCAAAGTACAAGATATCAGAGTATGAATAAATATTACACAGCAGAAAGAAAATAATATCAGAGATTAAATACAAGCAGCAGAAATTTAAATGTATAAATACAATGTATATCGGAAAATACATCAATAACACAACTGAAAGAAATACACAGATACAAAGCTTTCTGAATATAGCTCCAGCTGTAATCCAGGATCCTGGGAAAAGAAATATCTGCAAAAACCAAAACTACTAGCTGCCCGTGCGGAAAATATGGGCACCCAAAGTTTAGGTAGAAACAATAAACTCTGAGTCAGTCATGGGACTGGTGTGAGAACTAAAATAGTTATTCTTTATTTTAAAGTTAGGTAAATCAGGGGATCAGGCCATGATACGGAACGGATTTTCTCCCATGAATACCATAAACAAAACTCGTAATGCTAAATAAAGAAAAATGAAGCCATTATAAGACTCAGGTCCCATCACACAATGTAACACAAGTCGGAGGATAGAGTTTTACCTTATAATAGCCAAATATGCTGGTACGCGAAATTTATCTTTTATTATTACTAGAAGTGAAGAAATCCATTTTGAAAGTAAATGTATCAATCCTAGACGGCATAGGTACCATATATTATATCGCCATACATAGGTTTACAACTAAACCAAAAAACTCGTATTGAAAGTTTAGATTTCCATCATGATGGCTGCTGATTCGAAAGATCTATCGCGTAGTGCAATACTCCATGGCTTACATCCCATCTAGAGAAAACACCGTAATGCATATCCGCCTTTTGGGAAATCAAGTATCACCGCGACTTACGTCCCAGATAGAGAAAACACCGCTTACTCTATCCCTCTGGGAATCGAGGGGGTGTGCCCTATCCCTCTGAGCATGGAGCGACCTCACTCAGCTCATCTTGGTCAACTGAATCCATGACAACCCTAAGATCGTCTATCCTCATCTCAAAAGCATACTGACCTGACCATCAGTTCACCATCATACCAATGTGTGAGGCTCGCGAATTAACACTACACAAAGCTATGCTAATTAAAGCTATGCTTTGCTCATCATCCACAAGGCTCTGCTTTTCAACAAAGCCTTGATCCATGCATCTCAGCATGTCACATTGTCAATCCATACCATACCATTGATTTCTTCCAATACATAACCTCTAAGCTCGTATGTCTCAAAGAAGGGTGTTAAGCAAGAGAATAAAATCTCCGCCCCCAAACAAATATATATTTAGCAGAGACTAACGAATACAACATAAAGGAAGACAATGTCAGACACATCATCCATTCGTAAGTCCGTTCTGGGTCTGAACGAAACCGGAGGCACCTTATTCCTCGTCCCATATGTTCAATACAGAAGAGAGGCCCTTGCATATCCGAACTATCAACAAGTACGTCCGAACAACTACCACTATAGCCCCTTCCTAGAAGCTAAACAATCCAGGGCATCAGTTGTAATCCTTTCGATGTGAAGATCGTCGGTCTTCAACCGCTGCCTTCAATATCTTCGACTTTTAGTCGTCGTATCAATTATTCAAAATGGGTTAAACCCGACATTTCCGAATAACCTGTGTATCTTATAATCAAGTGCTATAAAAACACATCATACACCTCATTCCAATCCAAAATATTATTTTATTCAAATGTTCTTTTCACAATTTAAATCAAATTAAGGTTTATCAAACTAGTTGGGATTATCGAGCCTTACCGAAGTAATCATTTATTTTATTTTTTTCATTCCCAACGTATTCATCCCATGGAGCAAAACTGGTAGTACTCCATATCTAACACCCCCTGTGTTATTGGTAAATTCAATTACCATTCAACGTTCAAATCTAATTAAAGATTTAACTATCGCATGAAGTAAAATTGAAGATACTCCATTTTAGAACAATTCTCAAATTTGGCAAACTTTATTACCACATTAACATTTCAATCTAATTAAACATTCATTAAAACTCCACTTAGCTTTAATATCCAAAAATCATTATTTAACGATTATTCAAATTTAGAAAATAAATCATGTCTTTAACTGGGTTAAAGAACGAATGTCATTTAAAACATAATTCACGATAAACTCAAATCATCTTCCATCAAACTGGAATCTACACGGAAATCATAACAGCGTATAATCGATATAAATTCCCGTGTCTGACTAATAATATAAATGGAATAATGGCGAAGCCTTTTAAATTCCATATATAGTAACGGACTTCCTTCACAGAAGCTCATCTCGACTATTACCAAATCGAATTCCATTCAAATCCAATTTAATATATTAAACTGGAAAACTTTACTTTGGAAAATTCCATTAAATCTTGACTAAAAGATTTATAAATTCCAAATCATATCCCTAATGTTAATTGGATTAAAGAACGAGTGTTATTTAAAACACCGTTCACGTTAAACCCAAAAATCCAATCTTAATTCAATTCCAATTAAATATCAACTAATTGGTTAACCTCTCTAAATCTTAATTAAAAGATTTATTCTTTTCTCAACTGGGTTTAAGAATAGTGTTATTTAAGACACCATTCACGACAAACCCAAAATCCAATTTGACATTAAATACAAGGCTCTAGACAGGAATTATATCGGCTTATATTCAATATCAAATTCTGAGGCTAACGGATATCGTATAGGGAATAACGACATCCGTATCTTCCAAATTCCTCAACAATAACTGTATAATAACGGAATCCAATATCGAAATATTCTGAAGATTATTTCCACTCAAATCCATTCCAATTCATACGTTGGAAAACTCTGGTTTAAAAACCCATTTTTCAATCCAATTTATTTATTTAAAGACATTGGATTATTATTCTAGTTAATAACTAGTTTATTTAGATAAAAATATCTTTTATCTTTTCAAATCTTGGAATTTTTCATCTTAAAATCTTTCTAAATCATTTATTACGATTTTACACAATTTTTTCCATATTTTTAATAATTTTATTAAGGCCCTTACAGTCGTTTTCCAATAACGGCCACCAATCTGCATCCATAGCGACCTTTTCCAAAATTGATTTGGACCTATTTTAAAATCTAACCATTCAAATTTAAATCTCTCATATTCATTGGAAAGATCTTTTCGATACGAACCCAATGGTTCTGGTTTTAGGAGAATCCGACGATCGGATCTCCCGTTGATAAATCTGAAGTCAATGGTTAAAATTCGCGAACGGTCGTTGCGCGACGCGTTCTATTCAAGCCATTATATATATAATATATATATCGTCGATTTCCATTCAAATCGTATTTTATAAATTCGTTATAAAAATGATTCCAACTTCCATTTCAATTTTAAATCAAAACTGAATATTTTATATCAGTATAATATAAAAATGATAATATTTTTAAAATATCTGATTTTGAAATCCATTTCCTTTTCGTATTCATTATAAAATGAATAAATCGATCGATAAACCCGTTCGAGTTAAAATGGCATTTACTCGGCTTCACATTTCAATTTTTAATCAAAATTTAATTCTTCACTGAATATTATTTTAAAATATTCGTTATTTTAAAATATTCGTAACTTCTGAATCGGAATGCGACTCAATCAATTACCATATAATTTCAGTTATATGGATTTCATACATCGCATGTATTCAACAATAATGATAAATAATCATTAAACATTCAAACATCATCCAGAGTGCATTCTACAACTATATAAGCATTAAAATAAATAAATAATGCTTACCACAGTTTGTCAATCAATCGGTTGACAAACAATTTAATTCCAGGGAGACGTAAATAAATTATCATCCCCAGACTCGTGTATGGTTTTCAACCATCAACAAATAATTGGGCGATGTGTAAAATTATCGTTCCAATACCCATGTGGATCACAGTCAATGTGAATTTATTTATTATTTATAAGTATTTATAAACATAGTTTAATGATGATAACATTAAACTGTAAATAGTCATCAACCATAAAGTGTATCCACATTGTTTGAAATACGAGTGTCGTATATTCAAACATCGCTTCTTGTGCAAATGAGTCATGAATAGTTCATGTGTTGAACTCAAGCAATGTCACATACAACAGATAAAAATCAACAATGACAATATATATATGTATATATTCAGTTATAGAATAAATAAATAACTATACAAATATTTTAGTGAGAGAATTCTCACTTTGGTTTCCACTCCGTCATTCTTTATTTGATGATTTTATTTTCAAACCATATTAAACACGCGTTTAATTTAGCTGAAAATCCAATTTGCTCCATTTCCGTTCTGGTAGGGGTGACAATTAGACCCGACCCAATAGACCCGGACCCGACCCAACGGGTCTCGGGTCTAGGCGGGTCGGGTTTTGTCGGGTCTAAACTATACATTTACAAAATCTGGACCCGACCCGAGCTTCGGTTCGGGTCGGGTCGGTTCGGGTCCAGGGTGGAAATAACACTAAAATTACATGTATTTCAATGTTTTTTGGTCGGGTCTTTTGGGTCGGTTCTGGTCGGGTCGGGTTCTATCGGGTCTTTATTGTATTTTTCATCACCCAGACCCGATCCGAGACCCATCGAGATCGGTTCGGGTTCCGGTCTTTTTTGGTCGGTTCGGGTTTTCGGTTCTCGGTTCTAATTGCCAGCCCTACGTTATGGCCAGTTCCAGGTTGTAGAGTTTGTCGTTGCGAATCCAACGCAACTGAAATGGCTGAATTCTGAATTCATTTGGACAAGTTATCATCATTTAAACATTGAATGCATTATTAAAGTAATTAATTAATTAATTAAACCCTAATCAACTTTTTAATTACGTTTATACTAAACGCTGTCAGTTCCCTCTTCATTGTTAATTCCAGGAACGCTGAAACCCATCCATCGATTTGGACCTTCGTCCACCGCCTACACGTCAGCTACCTCCGTTGGCCACCACGATCAGCTCGCGTCCCTTGTCGGGCGTGAAATCGAGGCTGAACTCGACCACTTCGATGCAGGTTTTTTCCCAAATCAGAGCACGAAAAATGATCAACCCTATATGAATTCTAAGATCTAATCTCCCTCTATGATTTTCGTTTTAGAAGGGGGATCCAAATCGAATTATAATTGTAGGAATTAGGGGAAGAATTTATGAGCAATTTCGTCCACTCGTTTGAGTGTTGGCTGCTGTTATGTGAGAATTAGGGTTTAGTTGGGAAACGATTTATATATATAATATTTTTAACATTATTTTATTTCCAAAATAGTGGTTTATCAATCCAAACTTCAAATAAACCCAACGGCTGTCGCTTCTAGCTAAATACCCACATTTCGGACACAATGAGATATGTTTTGTAAGCCAATTCTATTATTTCGATCAGTTTTTATCAAAATTAAAATATAAATTAATATTACAATCAATATTGAATTTCAACTTACATTTTAATTTATCGGGGCCCCATACCGACTCCAAAACTTACAAAAATAAATAAATCTAGCTATGTTTTGATGATACGGTCCTAGCAAAACTAATTTCATCGAATTTGGAGGCCATTTGAAAAATGGCCTTTTAATTAGTTGATTAAATTCAAACTGAAATTCAAAACACGTTTAAATTTATAACGCTCACATATTAATTCCAAAAATTATGAATTTTGAAACCTAACAATAATTTGACATTCTGAATCCAACAAAAGTGGTTTCGTCGAAAACGGAGGTCGTTTGCAAAATGGCTATTTTTAAGGGATATATATATATTAAAATTATGTATAAATTCCATAGTGACTATTCTAAATTTTAAACTGGACATAACT
This sequence comes from Allium sativum, assembly GCA_030737875.1. Lineage (NCBI taxonomy): Eukaryota > Viridiplantae > Streptophyta > Magnoliopsida > Asparagales > Amaryllidaceae > Allium > Allium sativum. Next base: position 731,201,714 of record CM060922.1, on the reverse strand, counting down.
TTCAATTTATATTATGAAATCTGAATTTTTCACATTCATTAGAAAGATATAATTAAACAGATTCTAGCGTTTCTGATTTTTCAGAAATACGATTTATATTTCATTATGTACATTCATTTAAAGTTTAAAATAAAATTTTCAAACTATCGCGCCATTTCAAGTTTGTTTTAATTAAATTAAATATTTATATGTTCTAACTTTGATTTAAATAAATTTTAAATCATTAATTATCAAAGTAAATCATTGTAAATCTTTAAAATCCATTAAATCAATTGAAAATAAAATTTTAAATTGGTTCCATAATCTGGGTTGTTACAAAGGAGTTCAAAGTCTTCAAAAGTGTCAGCAAAGTCTATCCAACATGGTTCATCCGACAGGATCGGTCCGGCAGGGAATTCCATGAAAAGGTTGTCTAGACCGGAAACCAAGAAAGAGGGAGATAAGAACTCTGCTTATAGAAACCCGAAAGGGCTATCGATACCAATTCACTTAATACCGTTACATCAAGAGACGAAGACATCAAAAGTATCACGCCAAAAACATATAGAGATTATATGGAACCATCTTCCAAAACATCTGTTACATAAACGCCGAAAGGTCACATTGATAGACAACAACACATCTCTAGGAGCTACCTTTCGGAAGATCAGATCACCTTAAAATCTCCACTAGAAGGCCAACCGGAAACCTAGCGGAGGTACAGGCTATCCATACTAATCTATTTAGTACAGACACCGACAGCGGTTTCGAACCAGTAGCTATCCACATACATCGGGAGGACAAGCTCCTCTAAGTATACACAAGAGAGTCAGAAGCCTACATCTGGAAAGCTTACGCTCGAGAGCCTACACCCGGGAGCTACTACCGGAAGTTCAAATACCATCAGAAAGTCACCACATCGATAAGCTCATCTCAATCTCAAGGAAGCCCCATTTGACCGGGACCCTCACTTCAGAGGCTATAATTAGCACTACAAAAGCGGCTGGAAGCCAAACATCTGGGACCAAGGAAAAATCGACCGACAGAGGCCCTTGCAGGCCTAATAGCCCAACAGCAAAAGGGACCCCGAATCCTCTACAAATAAAACCCCAGGGGTCACATTTTGAGGGGACTCTCATTCTAATTCTTGTACTCTTTCTCTCTAAACCCTAATACAGAGATCAATTCGAGGATTTCTTCTTTTCTGTCCATGTATTTCAAATCAAAGATTAATAAAGAGCGAATCTATACTTATAGTATCTTCTGGTGAGTTTATTGTGATATTTCTTAATTATTGATGCTATAATTTGTTGTTTGTTTTGTAACACCCCACCTCCGCTAGGGTCACTCACAAAGGGAATGCACAAGTTTTGGAGGAGCGTTATCGAGATAAACAAACACAGAAATATTACAAGACAGAACATAGATAAAACAGCGGAAGAATCAAAAGATAAATTTCATTACTTTCAAAAAGAGTCAAAACCTTTTACATCCAAAGTACCAAATAGCCAAAGTCATTATTTTCCATTACAACAAATTCTGTCTTGCATAAATAAAGAAGCATACACTTAAGACAACAAAAGTAGCTTAATTCCCCAAAGGTAACAGAAATGCAGCCATAGCATAGCTCAAGATCAAACCGTACATGAGCTGAACCGAAAGCAAGCGAAATCCAAGCTAAGTGCTAGAGTTTCCTCCCTGAGAACCTGAGGGGGGGAAACGAAAGAAAAAGAGGCGAAAGAAAACGGGTCAGTCATAAAGACTGGTATGTCCTAGTGACTTTCAGCATAAAAACAGGTAAAGGTAACATGACATGTATAAACTGAAAGTAAACATAAGAATGTTGTCAAGATGGGCAAGATAGACTAAGATGGCATGATAATTCAAGTATAAATCAAGTATAACATCGCATGTTCAAGGTTCGCTGCACCAACTGTACTAGTATCCCAAACCCATGTCATATATTAACCATGAAATGATCCCTTGGCCCAATATCATGAAATGACCCATTACTAGGTTCAACGGAACGATCCACTAATCGATCGGCTCCCTACAAGTTCAAACTCGTCATGTGTCTGTGTCATACGGCCCTATCACGAATGTAGTCACCTGTGCTAGTTCCACCATAGGGTGTATCAAGCCCTAGGGTACCAACCATCGACACGAATAAAGCATGCACAGTGTAAACCTATTGATGCCCAATGCCTACTTTTTCAACTCCAGACTACGTGCACGACCATAGTCCGCCTGAACCTACACTGGCGCACCAACTCAGCCGTCGTTCTGGTCGCTTACAATTCAGCCCAGTAATCGTGCCCCACCCTGCCTAGTTCCAGGGTACCATGATACATCTAAGTGGGTTACTGCTGAAATGGACCGCGTAACTAGGGTTTCGTTTAGCAGGTTAAGTGTTTTCATTTAAATTCGTGACTTAACCCCATCAGTCTAGCATGTCAAGTTGGTTAAGTGTTGTCTTTCATGTTCATGACTTAACCCTATCATGTGGCATTAATTCATTAATGCACCCCAACCTCTCAGATCAGACCTGTTGTTGTGGTCATTGGATATGCCAGGCGGTTCTGGGCAGATTTACACCACAACTCAGTCTGACCTCGGGTTTCAAGCGCGATATGACCAACTACCCACATTGGATCCTATTGTTTGCAGTCACTGGATTTGTCAGGCGGTTCCGGGCAGAATTACACTGCAAACTCAACCCAACCTCGAGTTGGCCATTTTCAAGTTCATTCCAGTGTCATGTCCATGTTCAAATTTCAGGTCAAGTTCGTGTCAAGTTTCATGGCAAGTTTCAACTTATGCCTATTATCAAGTTCATAACCAATTCATGTTTTGCCTAATCTACCCAAATCGTATTCCCATCGCATGTAAACGTGAATCGATCTAAATTACAAGTAAATCCAAATCCAGAAATAAAGGGAATAACATCAAAACTATGATAGGCAAAAAGGACGAGCATAAAGTGATAAAAGGGATTACAAGACTAGCATGACATAACTTGAGATAATTGGTTACAACATCACTGACATATAGAAAATAATAGGATTTCAAGCCTAGCATAATAAGGTGATAGTCATGGCATAAGGTGATAGTCCCAAACTTGCAAATAATAGACGGATTTAACATCACAGGCATGATAATGTTATGGACATGAAAGAGTTTGATTTACAACATGAATAGGTCCAAACTGATTTCATTGAAATATTCCCAAATGTCAAGATCCAAGATGGAAACTAGAATAGATATGAATCGATTATCATACTTAAGTCCAATTTCACTTTATCTCATGTCCAAATTACAATTAACAAGTTTAAATCTCAAAGTAACTAGAACTTACAGATCGTGGAATAAGAAATTGAGATGCAGAAGTCAAGTCTAGAAACTAGTCGTCGAATTGTTGAATCGTTGAATCTTGATTTGATTGTAGAAGCAAATCCCCAATATGCAATTCCAAACCGTAGTCTTCAAGAAATAGTCTTCGCGTTTTATTTTATTTTATTTTAATTTAAAAGAAGCCATGTCCATCAAGAATTTGTGCAGCATAAGGTTAGAGGAGAATGGTGTAAAGAGAAAGAGGCCAGGAGGCTGTTTATATAGGATTAGGTGGACGAATCTAGACTGAAAACAAGACTAGAAACATCAGGATGAACCCAGGCCCAAAACTGGGTTCTGGCACTAGGTCGACCATAGGGTCGACCTGGTCCCTGGGAGGTCGACCATAGTGTCGACCCCAGGTCGACCTGGTCTTGGGCGGGAAAATTCCCGCCCAGCCTGCACTGGGGTTTGAATTCGAATTTCGAGCTGTTTTCGATTCTGAAAATTCCTGAAACTTCGGAGGGTCATATCTCCCTCATACGGACTCCGTTTCTCGGAAACTCGGACTCGTTTCCAAGAAAAATTTCGAGACGAACACAATGGCACAACCCGTTTCCCTTGATTCTGGTTTTAAAAATTAATTTTGCCTTGATTTATGGTTTTAACAAGTTATAAAAATATGGGTTGTTACATTCTCCCCTCAATGGATTTCGTCCCTGAAATCTTCAAGTTAAGAAGAATGCATCCTATCATCCAATCATCCATCTACTCAAACATCATACACAAGCAACCATTGTACTTAAAAGATTTCTAATGCTGTATGAACTTATGCAAGAGTGTGTGTATATGTACTTATCTAATGCAAAAGATCAGGCGGTTTTTAATTCAGCAGACCTCCTTAATGCAAAATATGTTAGTGTAATGAGTCCAACATGTATGCAAATTCCTAACATACATTATAACCTCTACATGAGTGCACAAACATTCATTCATATGCAACATCCAAATGATAGCATGTCAAGTTTCCATCCATATACAAGTATAAGCACCCATGCATATGCAATATGAAATATGTGACTGAGCCGATCTAGTGCCTAATGTGTGTTATGCAACCACGAGCAACCACTTGCCACCACTTGCAATCATCAACTATAATATGTTCCAATCACATGTTTACATCCAAAAGGGTTCTACCTAAGGTTCTCAAGATAGGATCGAGAAGATAACAAGACAAACATGGATAGCAAAAGCATGTACATGATACGAAGGTATGTAAACTTAAAGGAAAAAGAGATCGAGAAAGTACCCTGAAAAAGAAATGGGTATAGCGAGCGTATCTTCTCTTCGGATTCCCAAGTTGCGTCTTCTTGGGCTTCACTCCACTGTACTTTAACTAGCTTGACTTCTCGATTCCTTAGCTTCTTGATCTCCATTCCTAAGATACGAATCGGAACTCGCCTCAATGTTGCTTCCTTCTCCACTTCTACACCTTCAGGGATGCTTGGCTCAACCACTTCGACAGACTCATGTAAGCACTTTAGGAGATGGGAAACGTGAAAGACATTGTGTACTCCGGCCAGCCTTTCGGGTAATTCTACCTTATAGGCCATATGTCCAATCCTCTCGATGATAGGGAACGGTCCTACGAACCTCGGTGCTAACTTTCCAACCGATCCAAAGCGAACCACATTGCGTAAAGGAGAAACTTTTATAAAGACCATATCTTCGACTTTGAACTTTAGGTATGTCCTTCTCTTGTCCGCGTAGGATTTCTGTCTATCTTGGACCGTTTTCATCCGTCTTTGTATCAACTCAACCTTCTCGGAAGTGTCCCTTATCATGTCAGGTCCAAGTATGAGCTTGTCTGTCGACTCCCACTAACAAGTTGGTGACTTGCACGGTCTTCCGTATAAAGCTTCAAATGGTGCCATTCCTATGCTAGCTTGGTAACTATTATTATATGCGAACTCAACGAGAGGTAGGTGATCTTCCCAAGTACCACCAAAGTCAAGAATACATAGTCTCAAAAGATCCTCTAGTACCCTATTTACCCTTTCGGTTTGTCCATCCGTTTGTGGGTGATAGGCCGTGCTTAAACTTAGTCGTGTACCCATCGCTTCTTGTAAACTATTCCAAATTCGCTAGTGAAAATCGGGTCACGATCGCTAACTATACTAGAAGGAACTCCGTGCAACCGTACAATTTCTCGAAGGTATATAGATGCTAGCCATGATGCTGTCCTCTTGCTCTTCACAAGAATGAAGTGAGCGCTCTTCGTGAGTCTATCTACTATAACCCATATGCTAGTATTGCCCTTCCTTGACCTAGGCAATCCATCCACGAAATCCATCGAGACACTCTCCCATTTCCACAGCGGAACCTCCAAAGGATGCAATAGCCCACCGGGCTTTTTCGACTCGACCTTTACTTGTTGGCACACCATGCACTTAGAAACGAATTCCGCCACGTCCTTTTTCATCCCATTCCAAAAGAAAATGCGCTTCATATCCTTATACATTTTATCCCCTCCAGGATGTATAGTCATCTTCGAGTGATGCACCTCTTCGAGAACTCTCTTTACTAAGTCTCTCACCTGTGGGACACATAGTCTCCCATCACGCCTTAGCCATCCCTTGTCATCTATGGCATACCTACTGAGGTGACCTGACATCTCACCTCTAATCAACTTGTCCATGATCTCGACTATCTGTGGGTCTTCCTTTTGTGAAGTCCCTACTTGGTCTAGAAGCATAGGCCTTAACTCAAGAGATGCTAACGTGCTAGCCAACGACTCAACAACAGGTGTGAAATCAAAGGTTGCTATAAACTCTAGACTTTTCCTTTCAACAAACAAAGGACTCAAAGTCGACCTTTTCCTACTTAGTGCATCCGCCACCACGTTACCCTTGCCAGGGGTATAAGCTATATCGAAGTCATACGATGCCAAGAATTCCAACCACCTTTGTTGCCTTAGATTCAAATCTTTTAGCGAAAAGAGGTACTTAAGCGATTTGTGATCGGTATACAACTCGAACTTCTCTCGTTGAAGATAGTGGCACCAAGACTTAAGCGCAAAAACAATCGCGGCCAATTCCAAGTCATGTGTGGGATAGTTTTTCTCGTGAACTTTAAGTTGTCTACCCCCGTAGCATATCACTTTCCCTTCTTGCATTAGGACAGCGCCTAATCCCGTGCCGCGCGCATCTGTGTACACTGTAAACGTCTTACCTCCGTCGGGTAATGCCAAAACTGGAGCTGTGGTAAGGGCCCTCTTAAGCCTTTGAAAAGCAACGTCACACTCTATGTCCCATGCAAAGGCTAGGTTCTTCTTCGTTAACCTAGTAAGAGGGGCTGAAATCTTAACGAAATCCTTAATGAACTTTCTATAGTAGCCCTCCAAACCGAGAAAGCTTCTCACTTCCGTTGCGTTCTTAGGCACTTTCCAGTCTTGCACCGCAGCTACCTTTGCGAGGTCCACAGCTATACCTTGCTTAGAAATTACATGTCCAAGAAACCGAACTTCTTTTCTCCAAAAATGACACTTGGAGAACTTAGCCTTTAACTCGTGTGTTCTAAGCGTATCCATGACTTCCTTGAGATGTCTAGCATGTTCTTCCTCATCCTTTGAGAAGATCAAAATATCGTCCACGAAGACCACCACAAACTTGTTAAGGAACTCCCTAAACACCCTACTCATCAAGTCTACGAAGTACGCGGGTGCATTCGTCAAACCGAACGGCATGACGAGCCATTCGAAGAAACCATCCGGAGTCCTAAATGCAGTCTTGTCAATGTTATCCTTAGCCACTCTAAGCTGATGGAATCCTGTAGCTAGATCGAGTTGAGAGAAAACAGACGCTCCTACAAGCTGGTCAAACAAGTCGTCGATTCTCGGTAATGAGTGCCTATTCTTCTTAGTCAGCTTGTTTAACTCACGATAATCTACGCATAGACGAAGTGAACCATCCGCCTAAGTAGCGAATACCACCGGAGCACCCCATTTAGAAATGCTTCGCCTAATGAAATTTTTCTCAAGTAACTCCTTAACTTGCTTACTAAACTCTTTTCTCTCTCGCGGGGCCATGTGTCTAACGGGCAATGCAACTGGCTTAGCATTATTAACAAGATATATACGGAAATCTTTCTCGCGTTTAGGGGGTAACCCCTTAACCTCATCAAAGACACCGGGATATTCTCGGACTATCTTTACTGATTGCAAATCATCGATAGACGAGTCAAGAGATTCTAGATAACATAACATGACAGGACCCATAGGGTTACAAGAAATTTCAAGGGTATTACCAAGGCGAGTCACGAGTCTAACTACCCTTCGTTCACAATCGAGAATGGCTCCATTATTGGACAGCCAATCCATGGCTATAATCAGACCGTATCCCATAAATCTGAGAACATAAGCATTACACGTGAATTATACGCTTAAGATAGAAATCCTCAAATCCACACAAATCATAGATAAATGAGCGGAGCCACCAATTGGATTTGAAACAATAACGGGATCCTCAACTAGACTAGTACTTAGGTGCAGAATTTCAACAATGTCAGAAGAAATAAAAGTATGTGATGCACCAGAATCAAACAAGGTTCGAATAGGATGATCAAAAAGATAGACTAAACTTTCGACAGAAATATTTCTACCTTGTTCTTGCGGAGGTACCATGAGAGCGTGGACTTGTCCTCCAGAAGAAGGTCCAGCTCCCTGCCCTTGCTTCCTTGGGCAGGCCTTAGCCATGTGTCATGTCTCACCACAGTGGAAACAGCCACCCATCTTCCTTTTCTTCTTCCTGCAGTCTTTGACCAGATGTCCAGGAATGCCACAGAAATTACACTTTCTCTTCTCACGGGGTTTGTTCTTCTTCCCGCCTTTCTTTGGATCAACTTTCTTGTTCTGCGACCCTTCCCCCTTCTTATCTTGAGGCACCTCTGCTTTTGCCTCATTCTTGCCCTTGTCTTCTTCACTTAAGAGCGCCATGTCTACCAACCTTTCGTAAGTAGCCCCCATAGGTTTGTGGGTCATAGCCAAGCTGTGAAGTGGCTCATTCAATCCCTTGACAAAACGAAGAGCCTTCTTATGAGGAGTATTTACTAAATCCAGTCCAAACCGAGCCAGCTGATTGAATTGATTGACATACTCCTTGACCGTCATACTCCCTTGCTTAAGGGATAAGAACTTTTCCAGCTGTAGACTTCGTTCAGCTTGTGAGAGGAATTTCATCTCAAACCTTATTCTGAAATCCATCCATGTTTCAACCGGCCTCTCAGCGTTAGTGACTTCCCACCAATAGGAAGCTTCGTCTTTGAGTAACCATACTGCCAACTGTACCTTCTGCCTATCGTCCACCTCGAAGATAACGAATAGATCCACTGTTTCTTTGAGCCAATTCCTCGCTTCTACGAATGATTCGGTTCCTTTGAAATTCTTTCCACCCATGGCCCTAAAATTTCTACAGATCTTTGAGAAAGCATTTGCACGAGGAGGGGCGGAGGAGGAATATCTGTTGGGCCTGCATCGTTGGCCCTAGCCTCTAAGTACCTCCTGAACCAGCCAGGTATTGGCACGCGCTCTGGAAGGTTAAGATTCCCAGACATGCTGAAATGAAAAAGAAAAGATTCAAAACGAGGAAACAAAGGATAGTGCTAATGGCTTTTGGAGAATAGCCTTTAAATAAAACAAGACTTTTCTTGAAAAATGCTTCTTTGTAAACGGTTTTGAAGATAGTTTTAGAACGTTTTTAAAAACTTTTGCCCAGTCTGGTAACCGTCTTCTCTGATACCACGTGTAACACCCCACCTCCGCTAGGGTCACTCACAAAGGGAATGCACTAGTTTTGGAGGAGCGTTATCGAGATAAACAAACACAGAAATATTACAAGACAGAACATAGATAAAACAGCGGAAGAATCAAAAGATTAATTTCATTACTTTCAAAAAGAGTCAAAACCTTTTACATCCAAAGTACCAAATAGCTAAAGTCATTATTTTCCATTACAACAAATTCCGTCTTACATAAATAAAGAAGCCTAAACTTAAGACAACAAAAGTAGCTTAATTCCCCAAAGGTAGCAGAAATGCAGCCATAGCATAGCTCAAGATCAAACCGTACATGAGCTGAACCGAAAGCAAGCGAAATCCAAGCTAAGTGCTAGAGTTTCCTCCCTGAGAACCTGAGGGGGGGAAACGAAAGAAAAAGAGGCGAAAGAAAACGGGTCAGTCATAAAGACTGGTATGTCCTAGTGACTTTCAGCATAAAAACAGGTAAAGGTAACATGACATGTATAAACTGAAAGTAAACATAAGAATGTTGTCAAGATGGGCAAGATAGACTAAGATGGCATGATAATTCAAGTATAAATCAAGTATAACGTCGCATGCTCAAGGTTCGCTGCACCAACTGTACTAGTATCCCAAACCCATGTCATATATTAACCATGAAATGATCCCTTGGCCCAATATCATGAAATGGCCCATTACTAGGTCCAACGGAACGATCCACTAATCGATCGGCTCCCTACAAGTTCTAACTCGTCATGTGTCTGTGTCATACGGCCCTATCACGAATGTAGTCACCTGTGTTAGGTCCACCATAGGGTGTATCAAGCCCTAGGGTGCCAACCATCGACACGAATCAAGCATGCACAGTGTAAACCTACTGATGCCCAATGCCTACTTTTTCAACTCCGGACTACGTGCACGACCATATTCCGCCTGAACCTACACTGGCGCACCAACTCAGCCGTCGTTCTGGTCGCTTACAATTCAGCCCAGTAATCGTGCCCCACCCTGCCTAGTTCCAGGGTACCATGATACATCTAAGTGGGTTACTGCTGAAATGAACCGCGTAACTAGGGTTTCGTTCAGCAGGTTAAGTGTTGTCATTTAAATTCGTGACTTAACCCCATCAGTCTAGCATGTCAAGTTGGTTAAGTGTTGTCTTTCATGTTCATAACTTAACCCTATCATGTGGCAATAATTCATTAATGCACCCCAACCACTCAGATCAGACCTGTTGTTGTGGTCACTGGATATGTCGGGCGGTTCCGGGTAGATTTACACCACAACTCAGTCTGACCTCGGGTTTCAAGCGCGATATGACCAACTACCCACATTGGATCCTATTGTTTGCAGTCACTGGATTTGTCGGGCGGTTCCGGGCAGAATTACACTTCAAACTCAACCCAACCTCGAGTTGGCCATTTTCAAGTTCATTCTAGTGTCATGTCCATGTTCAAATTTCAGGTCAAGTTCGTGTCAAGTTTCATGGCAAGTTTCAACTTATGCCTATTATCAAGTTCATAACCAATTCATGTTTTGCCTAATCTACCCAAATCGTATTCCCATCGCATGTAAACGTGAATCGATCTAAATTACAAGTAAATCCAAATCCAGAAATAAAGGGAATAACATCAAAACTATGATAGGCACAAAGGACGAGCATAAAGTGATAAAAGGGATTACACGACTAGCACGACATAACTTGAGATAATTGGTTACAACATCACTGGCTGTAACACCCCACCTCCGCTAGGGTCACTCACAAAGGGAATGCACTAGCTTTGGTGGAGTATTATCTAGGTAAACATGCACAGAAATATTACAAGACAGAACATATAAAACAGCGGAAGAAAACATGATTTTATTACTTTATAAAAGTAGTAAGGTCTAAAACCTTTTACATCAAAGTGCCATTAAATTACTTACATCGAAACCTGTCTTGCAATAATAAAGAAGCATAAAACCATAGTCATAAATTATTCCACAAGTAAAACAGTAAAATAGCCATAGCCAAGAAAAGTCCTAGCCATAGATGATGATCTTGAAGCAGAAAATCCGCACTAAGTAGCAACATTTCCTCCCTGTAAACCTGGGGGGGGGACGGAAGAAAAAGAGGCGAAACAAAACGGGGTCAGTCATAAAGACTGGTAAGTCCTATCTACTTCCAGCATAAAAACAGGTAAGGGTAACATGACACGCATAAACTGAGAGTAAACATAAGTATGATGACAAGATAGACAAGCTAATCCAAGGTAGCAGGATGAACTATTGTATCAAGATAAACTACGGTCACTATGAATCAAGTATAACATACTAAGGTTCTATCGAGTATAACATCCCAAGGTTCTATCGAGTATATTTGCCCTGCACCTTCCGTACTAGTATCCCAACCCGTGTCATGTGTTAGCTACAAAATGTCCCTTTCCCAATGTCATGAAATGGTCCATGTCAACCTAATGTAGGTTTACCCAACTCGTATGTTTCTTTTCATGTATATGTTTAGTCCTTTACCGTAAATCCTACGGGCTTCCTCACGTAGTTCCATTATCCTTGAAATCATTTTGGACTGTCACCCTTGATCTAGCTGTATTTTCTTACCATGAATTCTCGAATGTTCGGCTAGGATTTATGCCACCTAGGACCACTAGGGATTACGCTACCTACTAAACGTTTTTGTAACTCGGTTTGGGTTTAAGCCACCTAGGACCGCTAGGGATTACGCTACCCGTCAACCACGCCCTTTTTCCAACGTATGTATCGTGAATTGTTTTTCCATGTCTAGATGCACATGTATCTCAATGTGCCATCCGAGTCCCGTGCCAGGGCTAATCAAGAAATACAGGACTCGGTCGGGAGCTTTAGGTTATCTGCCGATGCAGATATTAAGGTCTGTTTTTCTACCGGTGGTTATGGTCCCATGTGACCCCTCCCTCAACTACTAAAAGGCAATCCAAGAAGATCATGCACGAGAACTATACTCCGACCACCTATGCCCCACTTTCCTATTGGCCAACCTCACCCATAACTAGATAGCAAGTATATGGTCTGTTGGGAGTTCTCTGCCTTTCCGCATACGTACACGATTGACTAAAGATGGTAGGTAGTCGACGACGTGCTATCACAGGGCTAAACCAGGTATCGCCGACTCCACGCTAATCCACCCCAGTCTTTAGGTTGCTCGCACAGCAACCAAGGCATACCCTTGGTTCTTCTACCGCAGACCTTAACCTCTGTGAGCCTAGGAGGATCATCTGCAACCTCACAGAGGGATACCAAGAGTACCCTCACGTCCCCTGAAGCTACCGCTTCGTCACCCAGTTCGCTGGAGCCTTTATCTAAGTCAGATAAACATTCGCTCCTCCTCGTGTGTTCGTTTTAAATGATGACCTACCGTATCAGGTTACTCATCTATCTGTGAACTGGTCCAATTTTCTTGACTAAGAATTATTACTTAGTTATCCTTAACTAAGGTTTATCACTTAGTGTCCCTTCCCGTTATCCTTATTAACTACGATTTTCCACTTAGTCCCCTGGACTAGGGTTTTGTCTAATGGGTTAAGTGTTGTCATTCGAATTCATGACTTACCCCGCCTACGAATCATGTCAAAATTGGCTAAGTATTTAAGTTCAAGGCTTAGCCCTACAAACCATGTATCAAGTTGGTTAAGTATATCAAGACGTTCATGACTTAACCCTAGATTATCGTGTCAGATTGGTTAAGTATAGGTTAACTTAACCCTATCAAATTTACCATGTCAGATTGGTTAAGTATAGGTTGTCTTAACCTCATCAAATTACCAAGTAAAATTGGTTAAGTGTAGGTTAACTTAACCCCATTAAATTATCGAGTCGGATTGGTTAAGTATATTTAAGAGGTTCGTGACTTAACCCTATCAAATCATCAAGTCGGATTGGTTAAGTGTAAGTTAACTTAACCGCATCCACTAGTCGTATTTATAATGGTTAAGTATCATTCTTGTGGGTTTACTCAACTCTACCACGCATCGCGTTATCCCAGTCGGGTGTTATCAACCCATTTATGTTAAACTAACCCATCCGCTAATCATGTTATATGGTTAAGTGTCTTTAAGAAATCAAGTCCGGTCTTACTTAACCTACCCATTCATGTTATATCGGTTAAGTGCCATTAGTCAAACTAATTTAACCTTATCATGTGGCATTAAGTAAATTAATGCACCTCAACCTCTCACATTAGACTTTGTTGTGGTTACTGGTTACGCTGGGCGGGTCCGGGCAGCTTTACACCACAACCTAGTCTAACCTCGGGTTTTGAGCGCGATATGACCAACTTCTCACATTGGGTCCTATTGTCTGTAGCTACTGGATTTGCCGGGCGGTTCCGGGCAGATTTATGCTACAAACTCAACCCAACCTCGAGTTGGCCACTTTCATGTTTTCCTACTTATCATGTTCATGTCAAATTTAGGCTACGACAAAGTCCACGTTTTACACTTGTGCCCACTGTCCCATTACTTAATTCATGTTAAATTTCATAGCCCATCTCACGTTTGCCTAAACTACCCAAGGCGTATTCCCAACGCCAGCGAAAGCGAGTCAACATAGTAGGAATAATATGACAACATATTGGCCCCAAACATATATGATAGCATAAAGGGATTGGCCTCAAACATGTATGATAACATAAAGGGATTTGCCTCAAACATGTATGATAACATAAAGGGATTGGCCTCAAACATGTATGATAACATAAAGGAATTGGCCTCAAACATGTATGATAACATAAAGGGATTAGCCTCAAACATGTATGATAGCATAACACTAGGTTCATCATCATAGGCATGTAAATGGTCATGAGGGGTTTAGGTTCTTTTACATGCATAAGCCCCAAGTCAAGTTCATATGAATGTTCCACAAGTCAAATTGTTTTAAGGGTTCATGCCAACATTCCACAAGTCAAGATTCAATCTTGCATGATAAACTAAGTCAAACACAACATGAGTGGCATGATTTAATCACTAAGAATTAGCCCAAAGTCATAGGTTCAAGAGAGAGGCAAAAATAGATTCACATAGACTAACATGCTTAGGTTTTCATCTCATTTTATTCCATGTCAACATTAGAACTACCGTTTAGATCTAAAAGTAGCTAGAACTTACAAAGCGTGGCTAGTGAATTAGGAGCAAGAATCGTTGTAGAAGCTCTAGGAATGATGTAGCAACACTAGAAGCCTTGAGAATATAAGTAGCTCCTTGATTTGATGGAGAAAGATTGCTCCTTTGCCTTAGCTTTAGTTTAGAACTCTCAAGCTCTCAATGATGAAGATGGAGGCCATGATTTAGGAGCATTTTGGCAGCACTTAGTTGCTAGAATGATTTTTTAGTGATTTAGGTTAGGTCTTAGGGTGTTTTTATAGGAGTTAGGACTAGTTTAGGCCCTTAGATTAACCCTAGTTTAGATCTGAACCGTCAAAATCGTCACAGGCCCCCAAACCAGAGCCAAAAGACCATGCAGGTGCACCCAGGCCGACCAGGGAAGCCGACACCCAGGTCGACACCCAGGTCGACTGGGCAGTCGACCTGGTCCTTGGGGGGGTCGACTCCCCAGTCGACCTGGGGCTGGGCGGGAAATTTCCCGCCCAGTCCGTTTGGGGCTAAATTTTGAAATTCGAAAATCTGTTTTCGTTTCTGATTTTTCGTGAAACTTCTAGAGGCCATATCTCAGTCATACGGACTCCGATTTACGAAATTTCGGACTCGTTTCCAACCAGAATTCCGAGACGAACGCAACGTCGTAACCCGTTTCGCTTGATTCTTATTTTAAAATTTAATTCTGCCTCGATTCTTGTCTTAACACGTTATTAAAATTCGGGTTGTTACATTCTCCCCTCCTTTAAGGATTTCATCCCCGAAATCTCTAAGTTAGGAGGAACGTATCCTACCATCCATCATCCATCTACTCAAAACATCATCCACAAGCAAACATTGTCCTTCAGAGATTTCTAATGCTGTATGAACATATGCAGAAAATGTGTGTATATGTTCCTTATCTAATGCAAATGATCAGGCCTGATTGATCTTCTAAATGCAAAATATGTTTAGTGCCATGAATCCACATGTATGCAAATAGTCCTAGTCACATAAACACTATATGTGTGCACAACCATTCATCCATATGCAATATTCACATGATAACACATTCAAATTCATCCATAAACAAGTATAAACACGTATACATATGAAATATGAAATGTGACTGAGCCGATCTAGTGCCTAGTGTGTATTCGCGCATCCACGAGCAACCACTTGCAACCACTTGCAATCATAACATGTTTTCAAATACATGTTTACATCCACAGGGTTCTACCTAAGGTCCTCAAGATAGGACCGAGAAGATAAGCAAGATAAACTCCTTTTGGATTACAAGAAATCCCTTTCTAAACCCAACCCATATCCTATAAAGCCCAAAAGGTTTAGTCAACCTAACGGACACCTTCAAACCCTGACATGTATTATTAACCGATGAGTCATGCCCCTATGGAGTTTGCAACAGAAATAAGATCGAGAATAGGACCGAGAGGATATGCATAAAAGATAGCATGCGGGTAAGCTCTACAGGAAAACAGGGATCAAGAATATACTCTTAAAAAGAGATATGATGCGCGTATCTTGTCTTCAATCTTCTAAGTCGCATTTCCTTGAGCTTAATTCCATTGTGCTTTGACCATCTTTAACTTCATGATTTTGTGGCCTCTTAACTCCTATTTCCAAATATGAGCTGGAACTCACTTCATTGTCGCCTCTCGTTCCACTTTTACTTATTCTCCCTCTAGTATACTTGGCATAACCATATCCGTGCACTCATGGTTTCATGTAAGCTCTCCAAAATTCACTAGTGAATCATGGATCTCGTTTACTCGCTCTACGGCATTCCACGCAGAAGAACTTATCTCTTGAAAACAAACAGATGCCAACCATGTTACCAAGTGTACTTACTAGAGTGATTTCCATAACTCATGCACAAGCGAAATGAACCATTCGCCTTAGTGGCGAACTCTACTCGAACGGATTACCAACAAATGCATCAAGAGGTTCTAGGTAACCAATCATGACAGAACCCTAAAGGTTACACGAGACTTCGAGGGTATTACCGAGGCAAGTCAAGAGCCTAACTACCCTCCTTTCAGAACCGAGAATGGCACCCTTACTGGATAACCACTCCATTCCTAGAATTCAACCCATAGCCTAAAAGCATAAGCATTATTCCCAAAAGTCATAGGCGTCCTCCAATCCAAACAAGTCATGAATAAATGGACCGATTCCTCAACAAGATTTGAGAAAAAATGGGATTCTCTACTATGCTAGTACGAAGGTGCAGAGACTCAACTATCGAAGTAGACTTAAATGATGCGGTGAACAAAACAAAGTCCTGATGGGATGATAGAGAAGAAAAGCTAAACCTTTCACAGAAGCGTTACCATCCTTCTTAGGTACGCTAATAGTGAGAGCATACAATTGCCCTCTCGATGATCTTGTCCTCGTCTCATAATACTTTGACTATCTTTCCCTTTTTATCCTACTAGAGATACTCTCTCTTGTCATGGGTTTTATCATTCACCCTTTTTCCTCCTTTGTGGATTGAGCCATACCAACCAGTTGCTTGTCCTTAAGCTTGTATCCTTTATCCTTGTTCTTACTATCCTTTCTTATAACGCGGTAACAAGTCTCTCGAGAACTGCCTCCATCGTACCGCAAACACTGACGTAGTTAGAAAAAAGATTAGTCGCAGTTCAAACCATTGTGACTACAGGTGGAGGAAAGAAAGGAAAAGAGATTCAATCAAGGAAACAAAGGATAATGCTAATGGCCTTTGGGGAATAGCCTTTTTTTAAAAATAAAACTTTCCTTGAAAAATGCTTCTTTGTAAACGGTTTTCAAGTAGTTTTCAGAAGGTTTTAAAACTTTTGCCCAGTCTGGTAACCTTCTGCTCTGATACCAAATGTAACACCCCACATCCGCTAGGGTCACTCACAAAGGGAATGCACTAGCTTTAGTGGAGTATTATCTAGGTAAACATGCACAGAAATATTACAAGACAGAACATATAAAACAGCGGAAGAAAACATGATTTTATTACTTTATAAAAGTAGTGAGGTATAAAACCTTTTACATCAAAGTGCCATTAAATTACTTATATCGAAACCTGTCTTGCAATAATAAAGAAGCATAAAACCATAGTCATAAATTATTCCCCAAGTAAAACAGTAAAATAGCCATAGCCAAGAAAAGTACAAGCCATAGATGATGATCTTGAAGCAGAAAATCCGCACTAAGTAGCAACATTTCCTCCCTGTAAACCTGGGGGGGGAGAACGGAAGAAAAAGAGGCGAAACAAAACGGGGTCAGTCATAAATACTGGTAAGTCCTATCTACTTCCAGCATAAAAACAGGTAAGGGTAACATGACATGCATAAACTAAGAGTAAACATAAGGATGATGACAAGATAGACAAGCTAATCCAAGGTAGCAGGATGAATTATTGTATCAAGATAAACTACGGTCACTATGAATCAAGTATAACATACTAAGGTTCTATCGAGTATAACATCCCAAGGTTCTATCGAGTATATTTGCCCTGCACCTTCCGTACTAGTATCCCAACCCGTGTCATGTGTTAGCTACAAAATGTCCCTTGCCCAATGTCATGAAATGGTCCATGTCAACCTAATGTAGGTTTTCCCAACTCGTATGTTTCTTTTCATGTATATGTTTAGTCCTTTACCGTAAATCCTACGGGCTTCCTCACGTAGTTCCATTATCCTTGAAATCGTTTTGGACAGTCACCCTTGATCTAGCTGTATTTTCTTACCATGAATTCTCAAATGTTCGGCTAGGATTTATGCCACCTAGGACCACTAGGGATTACGCTACCAACTAAACGTTTTTGTAACTCGGTTTGGGTTTAAGCCACCTAGGACCGCTAAGGATTACGCTACCCGTCAACCACGCCCTTTTTCCCACGTATGTATCGTGAATCGTTTTTCCATGTCTAGATGCACATGTATCTCAATGTGCCATCCGAGTCCCGTGCCAGGGCTAATCAAGAAATACAGGACTTGGTCGGGAGCTTTAGGTTATCAGCCGATGCAGATATTAAGGTCTGTTTTTCTACCGGTGGTTATGGTCCCACGTGACCCCTCCCTCAACTACTGAAAGGCAATCCAAGAAGATCATGCACGAGAACTATACTCCGGCCACCTATGCCCCACTTTCCTATTGGCCAACCTCACACATAACTAGATAACAAGTATATGGTCTGTTGGGAGTTCTCTGCCTTTCCGCATACGTACACGATTGACTAAAGATGGTAGGTAGTCGACGACGTGCTATCACAGGGCTAAACCAGGTATCGCCGACTCCACGCTAATCCACCCCAGTCTTTAGGTTGCTCGCACAGCAACCAAGGCATACCCTTGGTTCTTCTACCGCAGACCTTAACCTCTGTGAGCCCAGGAGGATCATCTGCAACCTCACAGAGGGATACCAAGAGTACCCTCACGTCCCCTGAAGCTACCGCTTCGTCACCCAGTTCGCTGGAGCCTTTATCTAAGTCAGATAAACATTCGCTCCTCCTCGTGTGTTCGTTTTAAACGATGACCTACCGTATCAGGTTACTCATCTATCTGTGAACTGGTCCAATTTTCTTGACTAAGAATTATTACTTAGTTATGCTTAACTAAGGTTTATCACTTAGTTTCCCTTCCCGTTATCCTTATTAACTACGATTTTCCACTTAGTCCCCTGAACTAGGGTTTTGTCTAATGGGTTAAGTGTTGTCATTCGAATTCATGACTTACCCCGCCTACGAATCATGTCAAAATTGGCTAAGTATTTAAGTTCAAGGCTTAGCCCTACAAACCATGTATCAAGTTGGTTAAGTATATCAAGACGTTCATGACTTAACCCTAGATTATCGTGTCAGATTGGTTAAGTATAGGTTAACTTAACCCTATCAAATTTACCGTGTCAGATTGGTTAAGTATAGGTTGTCTTAACCTCATCAAATTACCGAGTAAAATTGGTTAAGTGTAGGTTAACTTAACCCCATTAAATTATCGAGTCGGATTGGTTAAGTATATTTAAGAGGTTCGTGACTTAACCCTATCAAATCATCAAGTCGGATTGGTTAAGTGTAAGTTAACTTAACCGCATCCACTAGTCGTATTTATAATGGTTAAGTATGATTCTTGTGGGTTTACTTAACTCTACCACGCATCGCGTTATCCCAGTCGGGTGTTATCAACCCATTTATGTTAAACTAACCCATCCGCTAATCATGTTATATGGTTAAGTGTCTTTAAGAAATCAAGTCCGGTCTTACTTAACCTACCCATTCATGTTATATCGGTTAAGTGCCATTAGTCAAACTAACTTAACCTTATCATGTGGCATTAAGTAAATTAATGCACCCCAACCTCTCACATTAGACTTTGTTGTGGTTACTGGTTACGCCGGGCGGGTCCGGGCAGCTTTACACCACAACCTAGTCTAACCTCGGGTTTTGAGCGCGATATGACCAACTTCTCACATTGGGTCCTATTGTCTGTAGCTACTGGATTTGCTGGGCGGTTCCGGGCAGATTTATCCTACAAACTCAACCCAACCTCGAGTTGGCCACTTTCATGTTTTCCTACTTATCATGTTCATGTCAAATTTAGGCTACGACAAAGTCCACGTTTTACACTTGTGCCCACTGTCCCATTACTTAATTCATGTTAAATTTCATAGCCCATCTCACGTTTGCCTAAACTACCCAAGGCGTATTCCCAATGCCAGCGAAAGCGAGTCAACATAGTAGGAATAATATGACAACATATTGGCCCCAAACATATATGATAGCATAAAGGGATTGGCATCAAACATGTATGATAACATAAAGGGATTGGCCTCAAACATGTATGATAACATAAAGGGATTGGCCTCAAACATGTATGATAACATAAAGGGATTGGCCTCAAACATGTATGATAGCATAACACTAGGTTCATCATCATAGGCATGTAAATGGTCATGAGGGGTTTAGGTTCTTTTACATGCATAAGCCCCAAGTCAAGTTCATATGAATGTTCCACAAGTCAAATTGTTTTAAGGGTTCATGCCAACATTCCACAAGTCAAGATTCAATCTTGCATGATAAACTAAGTCAAACACAACATGAGTGGCATGATTTAATCACTAAGAATTAGCCCAAAGTCATAGGTTCAAGAGAGAGGCAAGACTAGATTCACATAGGCTAACATGCTTAGGTTTTCATCTCATTTTATTCCATGTCAACATTAGAACTACCGTTTAGATCTAAAAGTAGCTAGAACTTACAAAGCGTGGCTAGTGAATTAGGAGCAAGAATCATCATAGAATCATTGTAGAAGCTCTAGGAATGATGTAGCAACACTAGAAGCCTTGAGAATATAAGTAGCTCCTTGATTTGATGGAGAAAGATTGCTCCTTTGCCTTAGCTTTAGTTTAGAACTCTCAAGCTCTCAATGATGAAGATGGAGGCCATGATTTAGGAGCATTTTGGCAGCACTTAGTTGCTAGAATGATTTTTTAGTGATTTAGGTTAGGTCTTAGGGTGTTTTTATAGGAGTTAGGACTAGTTTAGGCCCTTAGATTAACCCTAGTTTAGATCTGAACCGTCAAAATCGTCATAGGCCCCCAAACCAGAGCCAAAAGACCATGCAGGTGCACCCAGGCCGACCTGGTCCGACCAGGGAAGTCGACACCCAGGTCGACACCCAGGTCGACTGGGCAGTCGACCTGGTCCTAGAGGGGGTCGACTCCCCAATCGACCTGGGGCTGGGCGGGAAATTTCCCGCCCAGTCCGTTTGGGGCTAAATTTTGAAATTCGAAAATCGGTTTTCGTTTCTGATTTTTCGTGAAACTTCTAGAGGCCATATCTCGGTCATACGGACTCCGATTTACGAAATTTCGGACTCGTTTCCAACCAGAATTCCGAGACGAACGCAACGGCGCAACCCGTTTCGCTTGATTCTTATTTTAAAATTTAATTCTGCCTCGATTCTTGTCTTAACACGTTATTAAAATTCGGGTTGTTACACTGGCATATAGAAAATAATAGGATTTCAAGTCTAGCATAATAAGGTGATAGTCATGGCATAAGGTGATAGTCCCAAACTTGCAAATAATAGACGGATTTAACATCACAGGCATGATAATGTTATGGACATGAAAGAGTTTGATTTACAACATGAATAGGTCCAAACTGATTTCATAGCAATATTCCCAAATGTCAAGATCCAAGATGGAAACTAGAATAGATGTGAATCGATTATCATACTTAAGTCCAATTTCACTTTATCTCATGTCCAAATTACAATTAACAAGTTTAAATCTCAAAGTAACTAGAACTTACAGATCGTGGAATAAGAAATTGAGATGCAGAAGTCAAGTCTAGAAACTAGTCGTCGAATTGTTGAATCGTTGAATCTTGATTTGATTGTAGAAGCAAATCCCCAATATGCAATTCCTAGCCGTAGTCTTCAAGAAATAGTCTTCGCGTTTTATTTTATTTTAATTTAATTTAAAAGAAGCCATGTCCATCAAGAATTTGTGCAGCATAAGGTTAGAGGAGAATGGTGTAAAGAGAATGAGGCTAGGAGGTTGTTTATATAGGATTAGGCGGACAAATCTAGACTGAAAACGAGACTAGAAACATCAGGATGAACCCACGCCCAAAACTGGGTTCTGGTACCAGGTCGACCCCCAGGTCGACCTGGTCCCTGGGAGGTCGACCATAGTGTCGACCCCCAGGTCGGCCTGGTCTTGGGCGGGAAAATTCCCGCCCAGCCTGCACTGGGGTTTGAATTCGAATTTCGAATTTCGAGATGTTTTCGGTTCTGAAAATTCCTGAAACTTCGGAGGGTCATATCTCCCTCATACGGACTCCGTTTCTCGAAAACTCAGACTCGTTTCCAAGCAGAATTTCGAGACGAACGTAATGGCGCAACCCGTTTCCCTTGATTCTGGTTTTAAAAATTAATTCTGCCTTGATTTATGGTTTTAACATGTTATAAAAATACGGGTTGTTACGTGTTTCCTACACTTGTGTGAATCCTTGCCCAAGCCTCGCAGCAGATCGGATTGAACATCCCCCTTCCTACATGCTCAAGCCCTACCTGCAAACCTAAACCTTCCCTGCAAGCTTAGATCTTTTCAGGAAGTTTGGTGCAGAATTTCTGTCTACCATACGTTAGGTCCTGTATCAAGGATTGAGTTTAGTGATCCCTCTCCCCAAGGCTTTGATATCTAGGGATAGCGATCTAACCCAAACCTGCGAAGGCCAAACAACCTATTTTTCCCTTAGGTCCATCCCCATTGACCTATCTCCAGTGTTGACGAAAAATATCGTTAGCAGTGTTATAAATGAATATTATAAAGTAGAAAGTCATATGAAAACATAAATATAAGCTATATAAACATATTTATAAAATTATAGAGTTTAAAACTATATAAATATGAAGTATATAAAGTATAAATATATAAAACTTATAAAGTATAAACTTATTAGACTTAAGTTTAAAATCAAATTAAAATAGAAAGTAAAATAGAGAAGATAGAGACTGAAGATAAGATTTGAAAGTAGAATTTGAAACCAGAATTTGAAAAACAGAATTTGAAATTGAAGTTGAACCTAGAGTGCTATTCAGAGTCTTACATAAACTAGACTCTTTACTATATTTATCTTGAAATCTTGATTACTCATGAGTCTTGAATCATTCTTCTGAATCTCTAACATCTTTAAACTGTATAGTCTTCACTAATAATTCCTGTATATAAAACCTGCATATGTGTGTGTATATAATATATATATATATATATATATATTCTAGATAAAAGTGTTAGTATATATTTTATAATCAAATTAATATTGAAATAAGGTTGTTGTCATCAAAACTCCATTCTCCAACAAATAACACTTAAGTACATATATTTCAATGTTTTTGGGTCGAGTCAGTTCGGGTCGAGTTTGATCGGCTCTTCGTTGTATTTTTCATAACCTAGACCCAACTCGAGACCCGTCGGGTTCGGTTTGGGTTCGGCTCTTTTCAGACGATTCGGTTTCGTTTTTCGGTTCTGGGTTCTAATTGTCAGCCTAAGACACACGTTAGGAAAGTCATATTGAAGCAGTAAAATCTATAAGATAACAAAGTCTGAAGATAAGAGATACCCTTATTTCTTTATCAAATAGCATCAAGGATTCCATGGCGAAGAGTGAAGCAAGAAGCCTTGTAACAAATGAAATTGAAAATTTTGAATTCTTATTCAGAGCGTGCATTTGGTATGAATTTTTGAAAAATGTAAACACTGTTAGCAAAATTCTTCAAACTGAAGACATGCAAATTGATGTTGTGATTACTAGATTACAAGAGCTTATTGATTTTTTTGAACATTTCAAAAACACGGGTTTTGATTCTACGATGGTTGATGCTAAATAGATAGCGCAAATGTTGGATGTTGAACTGGTTTTTGTTCAAAAAAGAATTATTCATATAAAGAAACAATTCGATGAAGATGTGAATATTGAAGAACTAATGCAAATACCAGAAGAATCTTTTTGAATCAATTATTTTCTGCAAATTATGGATAAAGCTCGTGTTTGGTTAATGACTCGATTTGAGCAAATTCAAAGAATATGATGGTAGATTTGGTTTTTTATTTGATTTAAGTAAAATCACTTCTTTAAATGATGAGAAATTGAAGGGGCATTGTTTACAACCTGAGGAATGTTCGAGACATGATTTGCACTCTGATATTATGGAAGAGAGCTATTCTCAGAATTAAAAGTATTCAAAGTTATCTTGCTAAAGGAAAAAACCAAAAGCAATTGATTTGTTGAATTTCATAAATTCCTGTTCGAGAGAATTTAATTTTCCTAATGCTTGGATTGCATATAGAATAATTATGACTATATCAGTTATAGTTGCCTCGACCGAAAGAAGTTTCTCAAAGCTAAAATTGATAAAGTCTTATCTTCGTTCCACTATGTCATAAGAAAGGCTAAATGGTTTGGCACTTTTATCAATTGAACAAGATATAGTCAATGAAATTGAATATGATAATATTGTTAGCAATTTTGCAAGTCAGAAGGCTAGAAAAATGTTTATAAGTAATTAATATATTTTTATTATATGACTTGGATTATTATTATGAATAAATTTATTTGCTTTTTTAATCTTTTCGTTATTTTTAAACAATATATATAATTTGTTTTGATGTCATACATTAGCATCTGTAGAAGGGAATCTTTTTTGCTTTCCGCTTTAGATACCAAAAGTCCTATTATCGGCCCTGCGTAGAATAGGCAAGCTCAAATTAACAAACAGCAGAAGCAGGCGAACTGAAAAGAGAAGAAAACCAGGAAAAATAGGAGAAATCACAAAAGCGCTTAGGAGAAGAGAGAGAGTCACCATGAAAGAGACCATTGCTTTTTTAATGTTTTTCATACCCATATACATAATATGTGTGCGCACTCACTCATACACACACACACACACACACACACACATATATATATATATATATATATATATATATATATATATATATATACACACACACACACTCATTCTCTCACCTCCCACTGACTTATTCTAATATAAATGTTTGGTTTATATAGGAGGACAAATGAGGTGCTCACTATTTGGGGTGCTCTTGATCTCATCTCGTGTGTGTGTGTATATATATATATATATATATATATATATATATATATATATATATATATGAGATGAGATCATGAGCACCCAAAAAAGTGCAAGCACCCCTATAGCCCCCTGATTTCCACCACATATTCATGTTTCTCTCTTCTTCCGCTAACTCTTTTTCCCCCTACTAACTTGTTTAATTATAATATGTGGATATAAGAGAGGGACACAAAAGATGCTCGGAATCACACACACACATACACACACGGGATATTATAATGGTTTCGAAATATTAATTTTTGATGTCAAACCAAATCCAACCCTATCTCAAAGAGACAATGATAAGATATTATACTTATACTAAAGGAGGTTATAATGGTTATTAACTTTTTAGTCTCTTTCGTCTCAATATCAACTCCCCTTGACTCACTCGGTGAATGATAGGATCTATTTTAAAATAAGTAAGCTGCATTAGAGTCTATGCAGTTAAAATTCTACTAAAGCCCCGCAAAATCCACTTATAGTCAATAGTACTCTTCGACCGCTACGTTGTTTCCATTTAACGCTAATAAATAGCAGATTCGTTTTAAGCTCTGTCATATTCCGATACACCCGCTAAATCAAGGCTTTTTAGCCTCCGTTTATTTTAATGCACAAAGATTGATTTGCTTGGTTCTCTTTAAAAACAAATCAAAAAAATTAGCGTATTGAGCTAATTTTACGTGCAAATGTTTAACCGAAAGTAGAAAACAAATCTACTTTGCATAACGATAATATTCTTTGTTTTCGTAATATACGATTAATTACTAGCATTTTCAGCTATACAGATGATGTGAGAATAATATTTTGATTGTACATCTAATCAACTTTTTTGTACATCCCCTTGTGTTTCCACTATTTTCCCATTTCATCCATGTTAACACTTTTTGTACCTCCACAGGAGGTGTAGAACCGCTAAACGTTTTAATTGCATAAACTAAAATAAAAATTTATATATATTCTAAATTCAGCAGGGTGGTCACAAAAGAGAGTCGTGGAGGCTTTCCCTTCTAACACCTTACTGGGAAACGTCCTAGCTTCGCCATTTATGACATTAGTCAATATCTAGTCTAGAAAGAAGAGGATAATATGACATTATGACATACATCGTCCGAGCTGAACCTTTAATTACAGGTACAGTATTCTGTTAAACAGGAGGCGCCTAGATGCATAATCTATCTGCATTCACATGGACGCCCATAGCCCCTTGTGAAGTGAACAAACATTTTAGCTTCAGTTGTTCTAGTCAAACACATGTACAAGCACACATCCCATTAACTACAGCAAGCGAACCTTTTTATTTACAGACGAGTTGAAAACCATCTACATTCTACTATGGAAACTTCTTCCTGTTATCAAAATTGAGAGATTGGATGCCTACGAGAGCAGCCTCGTAATTTCTAGCTGATGGCATTCTTCCATACGAGGAGTGTCTGTATTCTGAAGAAACGGGCAATGGCCTCCTCTGCTCATCTGAAATTCTTTGGAAATCAGCTTCAGAAGTCGGAGGGCGAGGATGAACCGTCTGATTACCAAAGACAGCATCATGGCTGCTCGAAACAGCAGCATGTTTTGTCGCACTGCCTGGCCGGCCCATAAATGTTGAACTGGGTAACTGCATTCGATACGTGTTACCCTTAGCAGGTGTAGTATTTATCTTTTGCTTCTTTGAAAAGGACACTCAACTATATGGCATGAATATGGATGCACATGCTAAATACAATCAAATAAAAACACTGCAAAATATCTCTCTCCACTACTGGTAAAGGTGACAAATTTGGATCAAATGGTAACTTTTTTGAAATGATAAAATTACCGTTTTAGTTTATACTACTACATCTGTTTACCAACTAAATTACAGCTACACATTAATATTCTGAATTCCAGTGAGCAATTAATACCTCACTCGTTATTATTTACTTCTCTATAATAGTTTATTCAGTTCCGGCTGTTTTGTCACATATTTATTTTGTATTTACTAAATTAGTAAATACAATATTCTATAATTATCAAAATTATATAAACCAAAGCATGAATTAAGTGTCCTGAATGAATATTTCGCATAAAATGAATAAATTTATTCAAATGGAAATGAAAATAAAATAAAATTTATTGTAGGTTTTATTTTAGGTAAGGATTGATGCATATGAACACATGCCATGCACGTTGGTTTACTATTTAAGATAAATCAAAAGTAAACAGTAGCTTACCATAGCTTCCCGTGAAGTAGATGAAGCGTTACCAATCGGACTTGTCTGCTTCAACAAACCACCTGCATTAACAGCTTGGTATGAAAGTTGATGCCTAGAGGAGTCTGTTGCCAACCAACCACTTGGTCTCCCTTCTCTGTCACCTTCAGTAAATATAAAATCATAAATCAAGATGTTATGTGCAATACATATATGCAAGCATGCATGCATAGTACATGTATTGGTGATCAATCTCCCCTATATATGAGTGAATCTAAGTCAAGTTGCTTTCAAAATAAACGATATGATAGATATGGTGCACGGCTAGATAGTTTTATAGGAACAGTATAGACTTTCAACATGCCAAACATTCGATATCCCAAGAAAAGATGCGGATACAAAAGAAACTTGCATCTGAAAACTGTCCGTGTGTTTTTTTTTTTTTTTAAGATTATGGTTATAACGTAAGATCTTTATTAATTTAAAAGTTTATATTATATGCACTAAATGCGTATTAACTACTCAACTTTTCATTATCATCATGTGTTTATTTTGAATGCTTTAATAATCATTAATCAATAGGATTAAATAACATTTATTAAACAAAAAATTTCCTTTTATGTTTCTTGATTTATGGTCGTAAGCGGAGAAGATAATTATTCGATATCTATATATATTCACAAATGTGAAAATCCAACATCCGAAAAACATTTCGGGTGCAGTCGGATATGGCACTTCCCACATTCAAGTATCCATTGACGGCCTTAACTAGATCTTTGTTGTATAGAACATAAAAGATTGGATAAATCTTGGTTGACCATGACCTTGACCAACATGAGACATGTCAATAGGAATTAAGCATCTCAAATTCGAACAAAATGCAAATCCTTTATAGCCTCGATTATTATTAACTCTCTCACTAAAAGATCATTTTTCTAGCAATTGGTATCCATTTTTAAAACTAGCAAAACAAATTTAAAATTAATATGACTTGAATCAATAGTATGCTCCAACAAACCACAAGAATTAACAGATGATGATGAAACTAGATGCCTAGACTGTTCTGCTGCCAAACAACCTATAATGGAGATTAGATTAAAGGAAACGACACATAGAATAAAAAATGAAAAACGACATTCAGATTCATTTATTTCAAATTTCTGGTGTATTTCTAAATGCTTTAAAATTGTATTTCCTAAACTTCTCATTCAAAAATAGGAATGTCACTTTTTCCCACAGCGCCATTCGAAACACATAATTCGTTCATGTAAAAAAAGCTTGGACTTTTTTTAATATAACTCTAACTCCTTAACTACCATTTTATTATATTAGTCCTGTCCTTAACATTTGCAATGAAAATCTTGATAGAAAAGCTAGGTTTGGATACTTTACACCGTAAAAAGTTTGAGAAATAAGGAGTTAACAAGATAATTTTATAAAGTCAGGTCTGATATTTCTATTAGCACAAAGTGTTGTGCCAAAAAATGTCAAAACTGAGCAAATATACAAGCAAAAGTGCCTTTTCTTCAGTTACATACACCTTTTGTGAGTCTCTTCTTCCCTCTTTCAGATACAAAGAATCATTTTCATGATAATGTACATCACCATTTTAGTCTGTGCAACTGGTAAGCTTTTGTATGATATTATATTATATATATATATATATATATATATATATATATATACACACATATATATATATATATCAAATAAATGATAACGTCCACAACCATACTGATCTAGGTAAACGACGGTGTATCGACGATAACTCAAATATGCGCGGTGCATTATCAATGAAAATGATTCAATAAGAGGCACCAAGTTCAACCTATGATTAGATGAGAAATTAATACTTGATTGAAGTTATTTATAGGAAGCTAATATATAATTATAGACAAGACATGAATACTTGGTTCAAGTTATTTGTAGGAGGCTAATTTAAGATTATAGACAAGACATGAAAATTTGGTTCACAGTATTTATAATAATCTGATAAAGCAATTTCTAAGTTATTTGAGGAAGTTAATGGATGAAAAGGGTATTTATCTGAACTTCAAGTTTAAGCGATACACAAACTAGTTTCCAAGTTACCAATCTCATTTGCTGCACATGCTTATAAAACAAGTACCACAACTTTTAGTAGAACTCTCGGAATACTCAACATTCCAAATAAAGTGAAGGATGCATTATTAGATACAAGATCAAGAGAACTGAAATTGTAAAAAGTGGTTGAGTGGACTTGCGTTCATGATCACCTTAAAGCTTAGAATTAAGGTTACTATTTTTTATTTTATTTTAAATTTTCATATTCTATAATAAAAGGGATATTTTATTCAAACAAAGCGCTAATTTTGATGTCTCGGATGTTTGAATCTAGGAGCATCATACCATTTACTGCTTGGGCTACTAATATAATATTTAAAAATGTACTAAAACTAATATTTATTAAATAATTTATGACATTTTTAAATAACGTGATACAGCAAAGTCCATACAAACTTTAATATTTTAATCATTAAAATATATTACTGAAGCCTTGGTTCATACTTGGAAGTCACAGTCGCAACTGCCAGTTTTCGATTGAAAATAATTTATATAATATTATGGAAAATAATAATATAATAGTTATATAAATTAATTTATTATGTAATTTCAATATTACTAGTGAACCAAAATAATAATTAATAAAAGATATATAATTGTTCTATATTTATTCAAGGGAAATTCTATATGAACACAAAATTTAGACACAAACTGAGACACAATGAATCTCCACCTTTAGATTGCCCCCTGAATTCCACCCCTCACATAAAGACAAACTGATCCAATGGCACATATTTTGTGTCTTTCTATTTGTGTCAAATTTTGTGTTCCAATAGCCGCTCCCTTTATTCAATTGTCTACATAGGTTAAAATAATATTTAATAAATAACATTTTATGATAGTTTAAAACATTAATTAATAGTTGGACAAGTCATATAGATAACGGCCAATTTCTATTAATAATTGGAATAAAACAGATCTTTTAGTCCGACCGCAAAGTTGCAAAATACCTTATATGCACACAAGAGACTGGGAGTACAAATCTCACAAATAATAAAAATAAACATCTATTTCCAAATGGAAATTTTGAAACGTAATTAAAATTACATGTTAGAAAATCCGTTCACACGCAAAAAAAAAATTGCTTTATGTTTTTTTAAATTATTTTCAAAAATATATTGAAATTTTAAGTTATGTAATTTATTAAAATATTATATGCACATGCCATGAAATCTTGGTTTATTATTTGATTAGATTATTGGACCTAATTAACAAATAAAGTTTGACGCAACTGAAACATATTAAGAATACATTTTTAGCATTTGATGCTATAAATAAAACCACGTGGTCTCCATCTAGGAACACGAAATTTTATTCTCTCAAAAATAAATTATATTTTAAAGATGGACTCTATAAGACTGCAAAACTTCATCATCGAGGAGTTCTCGCAAAAAGGCAAAAGCGGTAATTTAAGTTGTATTTTGACCAGCAGGATTATCGAGGATTTTTTATTTTTATTTATTGACTAAAATCAAACTTAAAATATTCTTAAACAAAATTATTTTACAATTTTTTTTTTTAAAAATAAAGTTTTGTTTGGTGTGCATACCATTGTACATGCACAGCCATGCATGTTGTGATGGACCATGTAACATCAAAGACGTTTTTCAAAACAGCATCCAATTCATCCCAGAGCATATCATGATAATCAAGACGTTGATTAGAACGTCACATCGATATCAGATGCACATCAAATGGTATGTGGCCACGGGAGAAATCGTTCAGATTTCTCCGAAGTGGCAGCTAAGTTTGTTTGAGGAAAAAAGGGAAATTGTCCAAAATCTCCTAATTTAATATACTTTTTACATTTTATCTTGAATCTTCAAATATGAATAACTCCCACACATGAATTCCGTTTTACATACAACTTGCATCTGAGTTTGTTATTAAATTCTGAACATATCAACAATATCTGACAACATTATATGTTCGTTTTTTACATTGTAGATCAAACATTATAATATTAATATTCTCATTGGATCTAGCCTGCATCTTCGATATTTCGTCTGTATCCTCTCCTTCCCGTGCGGGCATTGGTTGATTGTAAGGCTTCTATGTGTGTGTTCGGTGTGTTATCTGTGGGTTATCTGTTCAATTTTTGACACTCTTGCACTCCCCTCTCCCCCGGTCTTACTTAGATGTTAATGAGTGCAGGTATTAGGTAAGCAGGTATATGAGGGTTTCATACTGCAGGACTATCTTGGATGTTGGTTCCCCGGGAGACGGCTAGTAGATGGAGCAAGAGATTTGGGAGGTACTTGGATCGTTATTGCAGCTGCTTCTTCTAGGTCAAGCTCACCCTGAGATTGGAGCAGGAGCTCTAGAGTTGATTCAGACTGATAGGTAGAGGCTGGAGGCTTCTGTGGTCTCCTTTGGCGAGCACCCGGTCAGACTGATGCATTGGAGCAGTCTTGCATTTTGGATTTGTGATGCTTTCGTTGTAGTTGTTTTTCGTTTTGGTGTCCATATACCACAGTTAAAGTAGTCGGTTATTCACTAAACTGTTTTTGTGAGCCATTGAAGAATAACTTTGTTCTCCCTTCTGCTACATACTATTTCCTTATTCCAAAAAAAAAAATTAATATTCTCATTAAATACATATTAATGTCACTAATCAAAATTAATATATTATGACCTTACTCCTTGGTTTTGAATGTGATATTTGAATGAAGACGAATCATGATCGTTTAAACTTGTAACATTAATTGCAAGAAATATTACTTTTGAACTTGCATTATTTGAAATTATACTAAATTATTATATTATTTATTATTATTTAAATATTACTTGTTCAAACTAAAAATTACACTTATATCATTATATACGAAATTATTTTATTGCTGAATTTACCATTGAGTAAATATTATTTAATTTAAAAATAAATTATATAACTAAATATTTTGAATAATAAATGACATTGTATATGATATTATCATTATTTATAATACTGATTTGATAATGTGATATAATCTAAATTCAAACCAAATTCACCCGGTAAAACATTAAATATGATTTAATATAACAACATTATTCATGATAACACCATAATGAATAAAATGAAATTTCTGCTTTTCGATGCATCTGTTTCAAAAGGATCTACCAGTTGGTCATTTGCCTATATAATTAATATATACACAGATCAGAAAGGCCGACCGACATTCCAACTTTGCAAACACAAACTCATCTCTTTTAATCTTCCTCGAATTTGCCCTTTCAGACCGTGATTTTCCTTTGTGCAAAAGAAAATCAATACTATTCTAGGTTATTTTATCTTGTGACGTCGTAGTTGATAATTTATCTTTGACGCTTTCGGCTAAAACTGCCAAATGCCTCAAAGTAAGCGACCTTATGACTTGGTCTAAAAAAATCACATTTATAAATCTTCAAAATTAACTATTTGAAGATATGGTTGTAGCTGATGATATTTCTATTTCTATAGATATGAACAAACTGCTCTGTTTTGAATGACTCCATAAGACGATGGGAATGTTTTACAAAAAAATTAATGTCGCTTTCGTGGTTACATCTGACAAACCTGTAAAGCTAGAGCAACAAAACAATGCAAATAAAAAACACTGGAATCTTGGATCAAAATGATTACATCCGCAACATTATATGCTTAATGGATTGGACTATGATTTGTACTACTACACTTCGAATAAGATGGTGAAGGAAATATGGAAGGCATTATAAAGGAAAGAATATCCAAGAAACTAGAACAAGGAATATGGAATCGTCTGTTGCTTAAGTATCAGACGAATGATGACAAATTTATGTTGAAATGATCTTCAGGAAATTACGTAGGAAATTATCTTCGAATGTATGACTCTTAGGAACAATTTAAATGTGTCGTTTGATTGATAAATTACTCAATACTTTAAAGGATTTTAAGAATGATCTCAGACATAAAACTAAATAACTTTTTTTAGAGAGTTTGAACACCCAAATCGATGATGTGCTTGCTGTTTTGAATAACACCACCGAAATTGATGAGGTGCTTATTGCATTAAGGAGAAAACCCGAGAACATGACCAGAAAGATGAGATGCTTGATGTTTTGAATAACATCATGGTTATGAAAGGTGCCCATAGCGCAAGGCACGGCGTGGCATTTGTGCATTTCTTTCATATGCCGTGACAAACATGGACAAGCACAACGAATGATAAAAAAGGCGCGCATTTTCATTATTTTTTATTATTTTCTTTAAAAAATTAAAGTTTTCGGAATCCAAACTAATCTCTAACAATGATTGCTTGTATTATATATTTTTATAAGCTAACATGGTTGCACTTCAAACAAGTCTTCAATAAAATTTGAGCTATTTATTCATGTTATTACCGCATTGAAATACGATGGGCAACTAAAATCGAGAGCTGCAACTTTGAACCAAATTGGTCTGCTTGACTTTAACCCAGTGGCTTCTGTGTCGTGACTAGGTGATGAAAAATAACATGAAGAACCGATCTGACTTGGAAGGAAGACTGAACAAAATAGAGAGAAATATTTAGCGCTTTCCAATCTGACCTGAACCGATCGAAATCATACTTCGGGTCGGCTAAATGTTTTAAAATATACCGGTTAAACTTCACAAAACTCAACCTAATAAAATAAAGATGCGTCGAGCCGAGATCAATTTCGATTCGACAGATCTAATTACCACATATGCACCGAACAAGTTATCTTAAATAGTTAATTTGCCAAGTTATTCTTGAACAAACTTAGAACCATTTTTCCTAATTGTTGTTGACCGAACAAATATCGAATGAATGTTTTTTTCAAGTTACTCTCCAACGAACTTTTAACTATATGTTTCTATTACGGTTGCACCAAATAATTGTCAACCCATATGAAACATATGAGGAAGATGCTAAAGATTAAGAATTTAATGATGCGTATATATTGATATCGAAAATATGACTGTTGAGTCAAATTCATGTTTCTACTTTATCAGTAATATGTACTATCATACTGGATGCTGACTTTGGAAGACTATTATGCTTAAAATTATAATCTTACGATATTATGCTTGATGATGATTTTCTAAAAATATTTAAAGAATCTTTATACATATATGTCTTAGTAAATAAATAAAATATTGTACTGAACTTTCTAAATTAATTGTTATATATACAAGATTGGTACAAACACCTAAAGGACTAAAGAGAGAAAAATGAAGAAACTAGGCAAAAAGATAAACAAAAGTTACACATTATAATTATAGTGGTTTGACTAACTGATGACCTATGTCCACTTGAACTTTGTTTATCTTTCTCTTAAGATTTTAAAGTTGATCATATGGATCGGTATTCGGGTATCAATGATGATCCACAAGATTACGGAAACTATATGAAAATTTGTTAAATGAGCCAAAAAAATCCATTGAACATTGCCCTTATCCTCCTCTATTTATAACTGCAGATCATCGGAATTTGCTCCACCATGTTTGCGCCCATGTTCTCCACTTTAAGGAGTTGTACTGATAATACCGTGGTCACATCATCAAGTTTCAGGAATCGGTACTGATCAAATGCCTAGGTATTCGTACCGGTCCGTAAGACATTCAAGAAAGTTTGCTTAGTTGACTCATGTCTACCTTTGCGTGCTTCTAACATGTTGGGATATGTTTGATTAGTGGATGTATTATGCAAAATGAAGACAATGTTTGAATAACAAGCAGTTAATGAATCATCTCTAATTACACATCGTGAAGTTCGAAGTTGCATTGGGAGAAACGCAGGGTTCTATACCGATCCTGAGTCAGTGGTCATGGATTGGTGCCCGCCTATAACTTAGCATGGATTTTGGTTTTTAGATTTGTGGTTGAAATGGTTTTATGTTTAGGTTTCCCTTGAAGATTTTTGACAAGAGTTTATGATCTCATTTTTTTGTTCTTGCTCAACATCCAAGTATGACAATCATCACTATGGTTTCTTGCTTGGTAGCTTTTCCGTTTGACCGGCCTGATTCGCCTGAACATGGCTTGACCAAAGGGTAGAATAGCATTTAACCCTCAAAGTATATCTTGTTTTAGCAAGATAAGATTTGAATCGAGTACGAAAATCAATATTAAGGAATCACATATAATTGAATTTTCCGACCATCAACTGATCAGATCGTGGCGAATCGTTCAATTATTTCGTATTCACATGTAAATCAATTATTGTTCGAAACCATCACGGCCAAGGACTCGAATCCTTACTGGAGCGTCTATCGCAAATAATCATCATTTTGTGCTCTCCTAGAACTATTATATAGTAAGCATATCACAAATCAGTGTCATTCTGTGTTGAGCCAGGAGTTACTATCGAGGGTCGAGCATTTATCGGGTAATCAAAGATTAACACTTTGCAAGTCCATTGCCATCGGTTAGGACATCATTTATATATTGTCTAGTGTTGCCTAGCATCCCATTAAAAGGAGGCCCAACTGAATCAAGGTCGTGAGTTGATCTGACAATTTCATCAAATTGTTTTCAAGCCAAGCGACGTACAAATCCAAAGTCTAATCTTTAATCTCTTTGAATAGTGTTAGTAGCATTTGGTTCAACTCTCGAACTCTTCAGATCGTTAATTCAATTCTCGATCTCTCGGGATCATCGGTTCAATCCTCTATCTCTTCAGATAGTCACAGTGTTATCATGTCCTGCTCGATTAATCCATCGATCACTAAATCGAGCATCAATTAAAAAAACCTAATTGCATCTCGT
This sequence comes from Allium sativum, assembly GCA_030737875.1. Classification (NCBI taxonomy): domain Eukaryota; kingdom Viridiplantae; phylum Streptophyta; class Magnoliopsida; order Asparagales; family Amaryllidaceae; genus Allium; species Allium sativum. The sequence goes on along the minus strand of CM060922.1, from coordinate 731,165,872 downwards.
GGCCTCGCCGTTGTCTTGCCGCTGCCTCGCCGCTGCTCCTCCGCCGCTAACCCCAGGTATGTTATGATTTGTTTTTTTTTTCCATCGTAAAAATTATTTCAGAAGACTCGGTTGTTTTTAATTAATTGATCAGTTTTTAATTAACTGGTTTGTTTATAAGAATTAACCTCAAGCTTAACTGGATTGTTTTTAATTGACTGAATTGTTTTTAATTAACAGATTAGTTTATAACCTAATTAAATAATTAACTAATTTGTTTTTAAATTTTAATTATATCGCAACGGTTGAAATGGAGAGTAACACAGAAAATACTTGGCATGAGATGGCTAAAGATCCTTAGAGGAAAGCTAAATCAAATGATCCTGGTTGGAAGTATGCATTTTGGCCAAACTTAAGCAATAAAGATGTGGTTAAATGCATTCTTTGCGAGAATGAAAATCATGTCGGCGTTAACAGATTCAAACAACATTTGATTGGTGGTTTTCCGGATATTCATAAATGTCCAAAGACAACTAGAGAGATTGCTAGAGAAATGAGTGGTTTTATGCAAAGTAAAAAGAAGAATAAACAGGTGCAGCTTGATAATGATGAGGTTCAAGAAATCGAATCCACTGCAGTCTCCAATACTATTCCAAAAAAGGAAAAGAAGACATTTGAATTTCAGAAAGTCCAACCTAAAGCTTCAAAATCAGTTGGTTCGATGCTTATGAGGACATCGGAACAAGTTAATGAATATAGACATTCGAGTCAAACAACCTTGGAAAGTCGTCTAAGAACGCCAAAAGAGAAAGAAAGAGTTCATATGCACATTGCCAATTTTTTCTACGAGTGTGGAATATCTTTTAATGTTGTCAACTCTAGGAGTTATGAGGTCATGGTTGAGTCCATAGGTCAATATGGACCGGGTTTGAAACTCTCACATTTCATGAATTAAGGGTGCCTCTACTTAAAAAAGCAAAAGAAGAGACAGAAAGCAAAAGGAAAAGAATGAAAAATCTTGGAAAATGTATAGATGCACGCTTATGTTGGATGGACGGACGGATAGACGAGGAAGACATCTTATAAACTTTCTTGCCAACAGTCCCGAAGGTACTTTCTTCTTTGGTTCAGTAAATGCTTCTAGTGAATCACACGATGCATCAATGTTGGCTAACTTACTTGGCAACAAGATCAAGGAAATTGATGAGAAAAATGTTGTACAAGTGGTGACAGATAATGGTGCAAATTATAAGGCAGCGGGTGAGCTCTTAGAGAGTAGATTTCCTACTTTGTTTTGGATTCCATGTGCTGCCCATTGTCTTGATTTGATGTTGGAGGACATAGGCAAGTTGTCGGGCTTTAAAAAAACAATTAATCAACCAAGAAGACGTACTACATTCATTTATAGGCATGAGCGTATACTTGATGCATTGAGGGACAAGACTAATGGGAGGGATTTAGTGAGGGCTGGAGCTACGAGGTTTGCCACTGCTTTTCTCACATTGCAAAGTTTGTACAAGAATCAGGAGTCGTTGCGTTTTTTGTTTTGTGCCGAGGATTGGAGTAGGTCTAAGTTAGCAAAAACATAAAATGGCAAGAAAGTTTATGACACTGTGTTTTCATCACTCTTTTGGAATAGTGTTGAAGAGTGCAGACAAGCATCACAACCTCTTCTTGTGGTGTTACGGATTGTTGATGGCGATGAGAGACCCGCTTTGGCAGAGATTGCATATGCTATGGACTTTGCAAAAAATAAGATCAAAGCGTCGTTCGAGAAGAAACGAGCATTGTTGAGCAAACTGGTTTAAATAATTGATGATCGTTGGAAGAACCAAATGGGAAAATCATTATATGAGGCTGTTTTATTTCTCAATCCGGGTAAATACTTTGATGTTCTAGAAAATGATCATGACTATGCCTCTCGGTTAAGAGACGACTTTAATGATGTGCTTGAGAAGATGGTCATAGATCGGAGTACACGGAAGAAGATAAGTAATTATGCCGATGACTATAAAAATTCAAAGGATGCCTTTGCAAGAGAGATGGCAGTTGAGCATAGAAAGCAAAAAAGTCCTCGTAAGTTTCTTATATTTTTATGCTTGATGCATAGTATTAATGGCGCAATTATATCCTCGCAAGTAGTACTACAACACAATTATATTTACTAATTTATGTTAGTTGACTGGTGGGATGCTTATGGAGGTCATGCACTTGAGCTTCAATCATTTGCAAAGCGTATTGTTGGTCTTTGTTGTTCATCTTCCGGTTGTGAACGCAATTGGAGTACATTTGAGTTTGTAAGTTCTCATATCTTTTTAGGTATTTGTTTTCAAATTTACACTATTTATACTTTAGGTCTAATTGCATTTTATATTTTTAGATTCATACAAAAAAGAGGAATAAATAGGAACATCAACGTTAAAATGACTTGGTGTATGTCCAATACAACCGAAAAATAGATTCAAGATTCAAAAAAAGACGTGAACTTGGAAGGAATTTTGATCAACTTGTACTTGATGACTTCGAGTGGAATAATGAGCGGATTAGCAATGAAGAGGATACTTTTTGGAGTGCTGTGGATGAGGCTCAAGGTGCATCACATGCGCTTGAGGGACGCAATCTTCCAAGAAGATCTCAAGTTGGTTCTACTAGTGAGTTGTTGGTCTATACTCGTCGTAACACTGGTTCGACATTTGGATTAGTTGATGAAGACTCGGATGAAAAAGCTATTCCTCTTGATGATGAAGAAGTGGAGGATGATTATGGTGTATCATTACTCGATCCAAGCAATGCCAATGTTGAAGAAGATGGAGATGATATTGAGATAGATGATTTTGCTTGAGTTCATACTCATTTTATGATCTATTATGGATGTTATGGGTATTATTATGTTGTGACTAGGATCTATTATGGATATTTGTTGAATTTGAAACTATTATTATGTTATCTTTGTTGAATTTGAACCAATTATTATGTTATCTTCATATCTAATTATATTATATATTTAAGTCTAATAAATATATGTATATAAAAGACTTGTCGACTAGTCACGACTAGTTGGACGATTTGTCGACTAGTCTTCTAGACGGTAGTGGCTCGACTTGGCGTCGTAATAACCTTGGATAGCCAATTCAATGATCGATTTCTCAGGATCATTAGTTTAATCATTGATCTCTTTGAATCATCCATTCACTCATTGATCTCACCAAATCATTTTTTGATCGCTTTGGATCGTAGTTGAGTCCAATCTGCTTGCTCTCTAGCAAGGAACCTCAATATCCAAGTAAGTCCAATCCACCCACTCTCCGATGAAGAAAGGAAACTCATCATTGATCTCTTCGGATCCTTACTGCGCCAAGTGGGTTCAACGTTCAAGCAAGTCCAATGCACTTACACTCCGATAAGGGGACTAAAGTACAAATCCAATCCACTCGTTCTTCGACAAAGGAACTTGCACATTACGATCGTTGCCTCATCTCTTCGGATGGGACTACCAAGTTCAATCAATTCATATATCAGTCTAATGGGTAACCAAACTCTGTTTGTATTTCGAGATCAAACTAAGTTATCATGTTCAAGTGATTTTTAAGATCAAGCATTCATTCACATTATTACATTCATGCTACACTTCTGTTATCATATACTTAGACAACCTCATTGCAATGCTCTACTTACTCGCCTTCTTAGTATCATGAGAACCGCTCTCTCCCCCCGTTTCCTTCCTTGATCAATTAGCTCGGCTACTGAGATCCAAAATCAATGTACTGGTCATGTTTTAAAATCTGTTAATTCCGAGTCCAAATCTCTGTTCGGGTATGTTTTCAAGTCAGGCACCATCTACACAAATACATAGATATATGCAAATCTATCTCATCTAGTCGTGTGAGGTGTACGCTTTATGTGTTTTGTATGCCTCAAATTGTTGAGGTGTAAGCTTAAGAGGTAAAAAAACTTTTTGGAATAATCCTCAATGTGTTATCTCTTATTTCCTCGAGACACTCCTTGAGATGAGTATTGATGCGGGTTTTTAAAAACAATGGTTATATGGCACCTCTTATGCACCCGAATAATAATAATTCATTTATAATCAAATAAGTTAATAAGGGAAGAGAGGGTTAGTGAAAAGAAAGAGAAACAAGAATGTATGATGGAAATCAGAGAGGCTATAGGGGTGTTGTACTGATTGGGGTGCTCTTAATCCTCTCTCTCACTACTATATATACACGTGTCTGTGTGCGCGCGCGCGTGTACGTGTGCGTAGTACTGACCTGTTTAATTGACATAAAAACACCATTAAATTTGTTGAACTTGAACTAGATGCATGACGGCCCTAAAGTTGTTACATCAATTTATTGTAGAAGACATTGTCAGAAGCATATGCAGCACATAAAGACGAAGAAAATAAAGAAGTACCTGAATGGCGATCAGCATTAGCAATGGTAGGGCATGCAGCAAAGTTAGTGCCAATACCAGGAGTCTGCAGTTTATTTTATTATAAGTTATGCAAAATAGGAAGCACGTGATGGTAACAATTATGACCCCAGCTAGTCAAATAGTAGTACATGGTACTCTCTCTCCCTCCCTCCCATAAAAGAAGATAAGGATCTTAAAATAATCAGGAAAAAAAAAAAAACTACAGAAGACCAAATATAATTTTGATATAACATCACCACCGATAATTTATACAGTTTAAGCTTCTAGACTCGTAGAAGAAGATAAGGATCTTAAAATAATCAGAAAAAAAGAAAAGAAAAACCTATAATTCGAAGGAACACTCACAAGAGCACGTGGAGGAGCACTTGTGATCTGAGTCTGTTGATACTTTAAGATTGTCCAATCAAACACATAGTCAAATAGGAAACCTATAAGCAAAAAAAGGTGTGATCATCATACAAGATTATCATGATTGTACTTTCTCAATAAGATATACAAAGAAGACTTCTAACCAACCTTCACGGATAAAAAGATCACGGAAAATTCTTCTAAGATAGGCATAATCCGGCTTGTCATCAAATTTTAATGAACGACAATAATGGAAGTATGATGCAAATTCTGCAGGATAACCACGGCATAATACCTAAATAACAGTAGCCAGTTAGCGCTATTATTACTCTACACGAAAACATACCAACACGTTCAACGGTTAATTTACCTCAATACTTGTGGAAGCTTTTCTTGCATTAATTCTTTCGTACTTTTGTTTTTTATTTCTCGCTTTTATACCCTGCCATGGGAGACTGCCAAAATATGGGGGGGGGGGGGGGGGGAATCAGACTGATGTTGGTTTAAACTTTAAATGAAAAAGGTTATAGACTGTATAGGCACTTACGTTCCCCTTAAGAAGTACATCAGAACATATCCAAGAGATTCCAAGTCATCCCTTCTGCCTTGTTCTTTATAATGAGCAAACACACGCATAAGCAAACCACATAAAGAATACTGTTGCTATGAGAGATTAAAAAACACAAACATAAGCAATACTTAAGTACAGTGAAATCATACTAAAATATAAGATATACCGATTCCAAGATGTGTGTTGATGCTAGCATATCTTGCTGTCCCAGTCAAGTTCTTGTTCTCTCTGCAATATTGTTTGGCATAAAATGCACATGTAAAGAAGCCGGAAAAAAAGGCCAAAGTCATATGGGTCCAGTTGTGGTCTTCGTATTCCGAATCATGCTTTACAAATTATATTAGTGAATAGTAATAGTATACATTTCATAGTCCATACCACTTCACAACATGAGAAGAAGAGTTCCAGTTACCTCCCAAAAGACAACGGAAATATGCAAAATTGGAATATATGTGAATACTAAATTAAATGAATAGCATTTGAATTATAAAACACTACAAAAATTTAATGGCAGAAGCAATCACACGTACTGAAATATGGTTGAAATTGCTTTCGCTGATTTTAGTACTAGTGTTCTAATCATATACAAAATAGAAAAAAAGAAACCCACGGTATAATCCTACAATTTACACGGCTAGACAGTACAACATAACATACAAATTTTAGAAACTATATATACTTCTAATGTATTTGGTTACGGTAATGGTTTACTTCCAATAAACATCATTGCCAAAGAGATAATATGTAGTTGTGAATGCATGAGCACGATTTTATTCACCCCACTAGTGTCACGTGAATAACCGAATTATAATTTATTACTCATTCACCAATCATGTCCAAGTTATGCTCACACATAAAATTAGAGCGAAGAAAACCTTACTCTGGATGCCTAAACGTAAGATATACTTTGTTTGCGTACCCAAATAGAAAATTAACACAATTATTTTGATTGCAAGAGACTAGGATATAGAACCAGACTATTATATTGATGCTAACGGTTAAGCGAGACAAAACCGTCATGTTTAATGGCACTGCTCAAACGGCACTTGAACCTAATTTATTCTTCAAGCAGAAATTTATCTATAATATAACATAAACTTTTCATAATGTTTCCATTCAATTCATTGATTAGAATGCCTACACTTCCATTGTATTAAAAAAACTAATTGGACCAGCACCACCGTCTAGGTGGTTAAGCACCTCGATTTTTGGTGCGAAATGTCATAGGTTTGAAAATTTTTATTCGAACATATATTGACATGTAGTATGTTGAATACTATCTAAAAATATGTACTACCATCTAAGTACCCAATTTAAAAAAAAAAAAAAAAATTATACGTTATTTCTCAAGCCGAATAGCTTAATTGTGGAGTGAGACACTATTAGGCGTGATCGATGCTCGATTTTGAAAGAAAGGGCAAACGGTCAACTTGTGCTAAAATATCACTCAAGGGCATTTTTCGTAATATAGATAACAAACATTATTCTCACTTAATATATTGGCTCCAAAGAAGGATTCCAATAGTATGAATCAACAAGACCAAATGTATTTCCTCATATTTTAGACCCTTAGTCATCAAGTCAAGTCCATTAGTTTTAAAAATAAAGTAGATTAGTTATTTCATGTAGAATACCTCAAGCTTCTAGCTAAGAGAACAGCAATCATGATTCTGTGTGTATGCATTTGCACACACACAATATTTCTTTTTGTGTGTATTTTGTGGCTAGCGGGTGTGACTGTTATGTAACGACAGTTGGAACAAAGCCCCCCCCCCCATCTTCCACATATGAGTTGACACACATTCCTGTAACAAAAGGAATTTCTGATGTTACGTGTCTAACAACTCATATTTGTACTTCACTCCTCTAATTTATTTCATGATGTAGGACTTTATATTCAAACCGTCATTCCTTCCTTAACAATATGCAAGGCAATCCTAACAGTCTTCCTTTTGACTCGCATCCTGCAAGTATTTTGCGAGCACTATCTTGCATGCATGGCTCAGTCTGTAACCTTTGGCTCTCATACCACTGTTATGTAACGATGATCAAAACAAATCTCCCCTTCCTTCTATATAGGGCGCACGCATATGAGTTGGCACACACATCCTTGTAACAGAAAGAATCTCTGATATTACGTGTCTATCAGCTCATATTTGTACTTCACTCCTCTAATTTATTTCATGATGTGAGACTTTATATTCAAATCGTCATTCCTTCCTTAACAACATGTGAGGCAATCCTAACAGTGACAACCTGAAATTATCACCTTAAAATTGATTATTTACTATATTTCTAAATAATTAATTTGAGGATTTTATAACTCAAAAATACTCATTTTAAATCATAATTAATTATGGCAAACTTTTTAAAAAAAATTAGCTTACAAAAATACGTTGTTCGAAGAAAACATAAATAAGGCCTAAAAATGTTTTTAAAATTTTCAACGTTTTGCCTTCAAAAAGTCATCGGAAATGTTGGGAGCACATGAATGTTCATGAGCACATATCTATTCAATTAATAACATACTGATTTGTATGTAAAATGGAGTGGATTAGATTTAGTTAAACATGTTTAAGTGGTGATGTGATATTAAGCAAAAGATCATACTTCAACTTTTTAATTAAGGGAACATATGGAATATCTGTACATGTATCATAGCATGTTTGTACAAAGTACTCAAGCATGTAGAAGGGGGGAAGCAGCAATGTAGAATAAAGGATGAGGTGAAGGGTGAGGTTGCACAATTTTAGAGGACAAGTACCATGGGTATTTTAGTAAATTTGTATGTAAACATTTTATAAAACCATATTTCTTAATTTACGTTTCGTTTTTTCATTCTGCTCTTTTCATTTTGAAACTTCGTAAGTCATGAACTAAAATTTCATGGCTTTCTAAAATTTCTAAAATCATAACTTTCTACTTTAAATAAATTCCAAAGCTTGTTTAAATACTTCTACATCCATTTCTTCACCCTACCTTTAAAATACAAGCGCACATCACCTAAAATCATTGAAGGCCGCACCTTATATACACCCATAGCCAAGCTCAGGTTAAGCCACCTGAAAGACACCATTTTGCAAGTTTAAGCCAAGATCTAAGCGAAGTTTGAGTGCTAGTATAGTTTGCTTTTGAGCTTGGTAAGAATAAGGTGAGTAAAGTTCTAATTTTCATGGAAATTTTTGCTCTTATATATCTCATTAACTATGCAATGAAAATAAGTGGATGACATGATATGATATATTGTTGTGATTAGTAACGATTATATATATATATATATATATATATATATGATAATCTTAGACCTAAAATCAAGTCTAAGCTTGGGATTGTGATGTTATAAGCCTGTGCTGCTTATGTATGGACTATAGATGGAACTAAATGAATTTTAATGTATTTGAAGTGTAGTTGTTTATGTTGGTGATGAACACGTGTATGGAATATGTATTCGGAAATTGCAAAGTTGACTTGAGATCTTGGCTTGGAGTTTGAAAAGAATTTCAAGTGCTTGGTTTTGTTTTAAATTCAAAAGCTCTTTATCTCAAGTACATGTTTGAACCATATAAGTCATGGCCGAACTTATATGATCATGGTCAAACCCTATGTGCACCTTAGCCTATGCCAAGGATAGATGCTAGGCTCCGAAGTATAGTTCTACAATAGGAAATTGGTTTTTTAATGTATGTTTTTTAAGTTTGATTCCGAAAATCAAAGCAATTTCAAGATTTACCTTTGATTTTGGTTTTGAAACTTCTATGTTTTGCTTTAGTAAAATTAGTAAGGTTTTCAAGGATGTTAAGTTTACAAAAGAAGTCGAAATGGATTTCCAGGTCACGATCCATATGGCGATTATTCGCTATGAATGCGGTAAAACTGCGATTTTTACAAAAAAATTTATACTTAATACATTTTGTAAATGCTTTTATAAGCTTAATAATGATGATTAAGGAAATTTAATCAAGTTTTTAATAATTAATTATTAAATAAATAAATTTGGTAATTAATAAATCAGTAGATAATTTTAATAAAGTTTAATTATTAATTATTGTTATTATTAAAAGTAATATTAGTTCTTAATTAATTACGAGTTAGTAATTAACAACTTAATTATTTAATTGATAGTTAATTAGTAATTAAGAAATTAGTTAGTACTTAAGAATTAATTTATTAAATTAATTGTGATTAATTTTAATTAAAAGAGATTTTAATTACTTGTTAATAATTACAATTTTATTTTACCAAGTTTATTAAATAATATTTTATTAAATCTAATTATTTATTTAATCACTAATCAATTAAGGTTTATTATTAATTAATCACTAACTGGAGGGGTTTTGTTGATTATTTAAATTAAGACTAAACCAAGATTAATTATAATTTGATTTTTGATTTAATTATGGTTTAATAACCATTGATATTTCAATTAAGTTTAATTGATAATTAGATTGAGATTTTACTATTATTAATTCAAGGTTTATTCCAAATTTATGTTATATTTTGAAGACAACCTACTAAGGTAAATTGTTTTTAAGTAAGGGATCTCTTGTTTATGCCATTAAGTAGTCAAACGAATAAAATTAGTTATACTAAAAGGAAGATGCATCCTATTAAAAAGTAAGCCATCTTGTGTTTAGCACAATTGTTAGATGTTGGAGAGATGATAAATATAAGAGGATTAATTTCAAAACGTGGACATAATAACTTAAGCATATGGAAGGTAGTTCCATATTAAACTTTTATACACCTTAGTGGGTTTGACCATTATTAAACAATCTGACCCTTAAAAATTATCTAACGTTGGTTCGGAGAAACCAGAATCAGCTATCAAGTCATTTGTAAACCACTTTGAACCATATAAGCATTCAAACTTGGAATTCTCTTAAAGATTTGATTGAGCTAAAGAATTAACTATTCAAGAGTTATTTATCCATAAATCTAAGGGTCAATCCAAAATGGGTGTAGTGGAAATAGTTCATTTGGTTCGTTCAAACTCAGAACGACTTGTATGGATTAATGTTGACATTCTAAGTGAGCATTGCCCAAAAAGATAAAATGTAGCTTTAAGCCTCACCAACTGGTAATGACTAAAACATACGAGATGCAATAGGGCTACACGTGTCGCACCCGTTATGATATGCTTATCACCTAATCTAGATTTGATACCAACCATTTTATGCATGCTTTGGTATGGTGGTTGATCCTAACCACGGTGATAACGTATTCAATATTATCAAGTGGTAAGTCGGTCAAATGTTGGTTAGGTTCAATAGGTTCGACCTCGGAACGTTTTATGTAGAGATGTACTATAACGGGCAATACCCCGGTTGGCCAGTCATTGTGGAAAATCCAATTTCCAAACAAACTTTTACGGAATTAGTTGTATATCTATTGTGTTGAAATTTAGTAAATGTAACAATTTCAGCTGTGTTATATATTTCTGCTTTAAAACCCAAGACATTATGATAATATCATCGAATTTTCTATAAAAATGTTCTGGTTATCATAAAAGAAAAACTTGTTCCTTTTTTATGTGTGGCGAGGTCTTAATAGATACTTTTAATTTTAAGGGATCTCCAAAGAAATAATTCATTTTTTTGAAGTGCTCACAACATATTTATGTCTGATCCCAAGTTCTATTTTTCCTTATAAACTTCTGGGTACATAGTTTGTATGAGAAACCAAGTGAATCTGGCTTCTCAAGTATGCATTTTGGAGAAGCCTGGAGCAAGTAACTTCATTGTTAGCTGGTAATCTATCTTATTTCCGTTGTGTATAGATGTATCATGCATTAATGGTGTATGGACAGATTGTTATGATAGTCCAAGTTTAGTATTCTACTGTTATGACTCTAATGTAATATTGTTAGGGCAATGACGAAGTATGATCTTATACTGATTAATGTATGTTATTCTGCGGCGTTATGAGATTCTATGCTGTTTAGTTTTTATTATCTTTCTTTTCTTTTACCCCAATGGGTTATCTTTCCAAGTAAGAAAGGCGGACCATTGCAAAGGGTATGGGCTGGGACAAATAATTGGTGACACGAAGATTACGTTATGATATGTGGGAATTCCATATATAATTATATTGAAATAACTTACAATAGGTCCAATGGTTATAAGTTCAAAAAATTTACCATTGATCCAACAAACTCGTACTAGTATTCTACCAGAGGAAACGAAAATTATTTACCCTGATTTCTGTCAGCTTAGAATATTATTTCCATGTTTTCAATAAATATTACACGTATGGTTGAAATGAAGAACCAAATGATAGCATAAAGAAATCTTGGCTTATACAGTTTATTACATAAGGCAATCAGCCAATCAGACAAGCGGGAAGATGGTAAATATATATCAAACATAAAACTTAAGAAGAAGAATATTGTTGAGAACAACAACGTAGAGACAACATAAACCAACAGCGTTTATATAAAAGAGACAACACATGTTGGTTGATATAATTCCATTGCATACCTATAAGGAATATGTTGGTGAGTAGTTGTATCCCTATACTTCTTAGCGAGACCAAAGTCAATTATGTATACCTACATAACATGATGGAGAAAAAACTCAGATGCAGATAATTCACAAATACACAAGATAGAATGAATAATGCACATGGGTTTCAACAAAAATACTTGGTTTGCATGTCTCCCAAGTCCCATAAGAAAATTGTCCGGTTTGATGTCGCGATGTAAAAAAGATTTCGAGTGCACGAACTCTATTCGGTTAATCTAGCACAATGTTTAAAACATTAATGGATTTCTGAAGGATATGCAAAAAATGTTATGCACAACAAAGATCAGCTACCATTTGATCAGCTAACATGAGAACAGCCTTTAGTGAGAGTCTCATGCCGCAAAAAGCAAATATATCTTCCAGACTTGGTCCCAACAGGTCCATAACTAAAACATTATAGTCGCCTTCAACACCAAACCATTTTACGTTAGGAATCCCAGCTGCAAATAGCATCAAAAGAAAATGAGTAGAAAGAAAAGAATGTAACAAAAAACACCAAGACAGTAAAACTGAAGCTTTTAATTACTTCCTCCTTGTAGGATCCTGTACAGCTTTGATTCGTATAGCAACTGAGGATGTCTGGTATTCACATTCTCCTAAACAGAAATAAATGGATTGGAATTGTATCTTAAAAAATAATACCAAATGTAAGTTTTAAGGTAAATAATCAACTGAGCCCCAGACTGTTTAGTTAGTGTATTAACTACGTACACTATACTTCAGCATTAAAATATTGCCAAATTTAGCACTGGTTTTCTGGAAAAAATGTAGCCATGCAAGGTTTTCAAAAAAAAAAACTACCAAAAAAAAGGAAAAAGAAAAAAAAAACAACTAAACAGTAAGACTGCATACACCTTGACTTGTAAGATAAGTTCTAGCCAAAATTTAACATAAATGTTAATATGGGTTAACAAAGGGCCTGTTATTTCTTCAAATTTGGTGACCCACCAAATTGGTACTGGTTTTTTGAAAAAATTAACCATGGAAGGTTTTCAACTATATATATATATATATATATATATATATATATATATATAAAGAGAGAGAGAGATGTTCGCATGAATATTGACCAGTAAAATATGTTCTATAACTCAAAACGTAAGTTCTTACCAAAATCTTAGCATACATGCTGAGTAGCACCCTATTATGAAATGGGTTGACATAAGGCACGTCTTTATCTTTGAATTTGATGAACCGCCTTTTTTAACTTTTTTACAACACGCTTAAACCCTTAGAGAGAATTATCTATAAAAAATTGACCAGTAAAATATGTTATATAACTCAAAACGTAAGTTGTTACCAAAATCTAAGCATACATGTTGAGTAGCACCCTATTATGAAATGGGTTAACATAGGGCACGTCTTTATCTTTGAATTTGATGAACCGTCATTTTTTAATTTATTTTTACAACACGCTTAAACCCTTAGAGAGAATTCTCTAAAAAAAAGATCATTGCTATAGCAAAATCAGTAAAAAAAAAAAATAGGTGTTGCTTGCTAAGAGGAAAAAGTAAATAAAGAAGGGGAAAAAAAAACTGTATTGCTTGCTTTATTTTACTTTATCCAATTAAAGGATATACCAAAACAACCCAACTATTTTCCCTGCTTTGTATCAACAAAATTAATCTCAGAACTCCAAATTGTAAACTAGTGGATTTTCAAATTTCAGCTTCTTCGTGAATTCATTGCCACTTTACTATGTCAACCGCGCCATGTTACCCATGTCCCTTGTCATGTGTGTTCTGCCACCTGTGTCATCTTGTCTTGCTTCCCACATGATTTTGCATCACGGTTGAAATGTATGAACTATGAACATAACTAATATGGGTTTGTTTGGTTAAATTTCTTTTTTTTCCTAGTTTTGAAAATTTCATTAAATAAATTTATTTTACTTTAAATTCGTACAGTAGCAATGAGAAGGATTTCGAAAATAATTTTTATTTTTCTTCAAATTTCATGTCCAGTTTTTTATGTCTCCAAAACAACTATAGATTGTGATTTGTTATCATTGTGGACCAATCTTGAAACTTGCAAAAAAAAAAAAAAAAAAAAAAAAAAAGAGAGACCTTTTCATAAACATATTACAAGCATATTTTTTTTTTAGTTGATAGTGACAAAATTTACTCTATTTATACTTGCATGCCTTCAAATTGTAACACAAACAAAACAAAACAAACTCCAAAGCTTACCTTAACGTTATATCACATGAGCAAGTGTAAAATAAGTAGAAATTAACATTGGCTCCATTATGTAAATTCTATTTTTAACACGTATTTGAAATCATGTCAGTACCCAAAAAAAAAAAAAAAATCACTTTTGGCCTACGATTGTAATTTGTTTGAAAAAGTGTCCATAATCGTAGTGGTTCAAATTGATCTAAAAACCCTATACATTATCTTTGTTACACATTTGTACACAAAAAAGATTCAGATTCCTGTTGATGTTTGAGGACTAGACGAGGAGACTAAGAGTAATGACAGGTGAATAGATAAACATGCAAGACGAACGTGGGAAAAACGAGGTGGAAATGGAGGAAAATGGGGGAAATGTGATATTTCCGTAAAGGAAAAAAATATTTTATGTTCTCTCCTCATGGACAAATCGTATGCATAGCCCTTCTGTCTTAGATATTGCTCTAAAAAAGCTATGCCCTCACCGTATCTTATAAAAATATTAAAAATGAAGAAAATTCCCCACACCTTAGTGTTTTCAGGTGTCCTTTGGCGAAGTCAATACAAAATAAAGAAAATTCCTTATATTACCATTTTGCACAACATTTATATAGTATGATTCTTCACAATCCACATTCAAGCTGTGTAAGGTTTTCGAAAGAACCTTCACTTGGTGTGAGCAAGGTTCTTTGAGTAACCAAACTCATGTTGAGCAATGTTCTATTAAGAACAAAGTTTGTGTCAAGTGAGGTCCTTCCAATTACTGTTTTTAGAAAACCCTCAACATTTAATAGAACCAAGCTCGTGTCAGGTGAGGTTCTTTAAGATATAGATGTAGAAAAACTCACTTGGACTAAGTTAGGTTCTTTAAAAACCTAGCATGATATGTGCACTCAAGCAAGGTTCTATAAAAAACCTCACCTGGTCCAGTCATGATTTATTTTTTATTTTCCAAAAGGACGTTGTTCCACTCCGATCTTAGATAATGATAATGAGAAAAATGATTGGGACACAAAATATAAACACAACTAGTGAAACAATGGATTTCAACCATTGAATTGCTCCTTTGATTTTCACCTCTCATATAAAGACAAAAATATTCAACGGTCCAGATCTCTTAAGTCTTATGTAACCAATTGTATCTAATTCTATGTCCGAATAGCCAGCCCCTTTTTGAATAGTTTTAAAACAGTTATGAGGCGTACAAGAAATTTTCGCCTCTTATAACAAAATCTAATATAATTCCATTATTACCGCATACAACTTAGTCAGACGACCCCGATCTTTTTATGTTTTCTTTATCAAACTCACTCAAACTTAGTTTCCAATGTACCCATCATTTTTCTTTTCAGTCTCTAGCAGTGTTGCCAAAGCTTCTTTTACCAAGGGAAAAACAGTAAAATTGCTTTATTTGGTTCCATTTTTTGTGTCCCTCCCATACTAATCTTATTTTTGGACGGAATACCCTAAATTGCACCCCTCATCCAGAAGTCTCTTTAACGTCCTTTTTGAAACTTCACTCAACCTAGGAGTCGATGTAGTTTATTCCTCTAAATGCTGCATGAAAAATGTACTCCAGGAGCAAAATTATTCTGGTTGGTAACTTGGTATTTAAGTTCTACGAGGGTGAAAAGAGAAAACTGCGATATTAACCAAATCATCCCTGTAAATTGACAATCTCACACAATTTTAACAAGGCTAATTCTATTTAAACCCACAGAAATGCTGAGTTCACCCAGAAAAATTAATGATCAAACTGTCTTTGTTTTGCTATATTTTTTTATTTTATTTTTTATTTTCAGCATACCTCGTAGAGTCTCTACGAGGTTACCTAGATAACCTCATAGGGACTCTACCGCTCTACGAGGTATCTTTAGAACATCTCGCAGAGACTCTACGAGGTACCCTAAAGGCACCTCGTAGGGGATCTACAAGGTTACCTAAGGAACCTCGTAGGGTCTCTACGAGAGGATAAAATTGGGTTTTTTAAAGATATTACACTCAGCAAAATGCTGGATACCTTCCGTTTTTTTCGGTTTTTGCTGGGATGTCAATATGCAAGAAGGAAGAGACTCATAGAATGGCAGAGCCAAATAGAGCTTTAGCATATTTTCGTTAATCCATGAATATGATCTACGTGAACTCGGCAAATTCATGGGTTTAAATAGAAATACCCTTTTAACAATACTCAAATACAACAATATAAAAACCAATCAAACTAACAGACTTATTAAAACGCAAACTTCTTGCTGATACTTACGAGTTTGATTGCCACATTCTCGTTAGTCTGAATATTAGTACCTACAGAAACAAAAGAACAATCGAGAAGAGCCCCAAGAAAAACAAGATCTTTACGCAAATACCATAGCATACCTAAATGTATCTCTCCAAAAGACCCACTTCCAATCTTCCGCCCCAATCTAAAATTCTTCCCAATAAGTGGTTCCATGGCACGAAATTCGGGTCCCAACTTGGTGATAACTTAGATAAATAAGCGTATAAGGAAAATGTGTTTTGATAAGTGAAGCACACACCTAATCGTAAGTAGAAATAGACGATAAAGCGGGTTTGTTCCACAAGAAGCGAGGATTACAAAGGGGGAAGGGGGAAGCAAAGCAAGTAACAGTAGGTAACAGTAGATAAACCTGCGGCTATTCATGTTTTAAACGTGCCGAGTTCGGCTGAAAGCCTAAAAACGTTTTAACGACGTTTGTTAATGATGTTTGCATTTTAAAACATGTACTAAGATATTTGGCTTTTTTCCAAAAGTAATGCCCATCTTTTATTAGTTTAGTTTAAATGGTGAGTGTTCAAGAAAATAATCAAATTATTGAATTTGTAAATTTGAACAATTTTAGTTTAAAAATGTTTGAAAGAAGAGAAATTTTAATATCGTGAAAAATACAGAATGTTTGGTTTGAAAAAATTAAGGTGGATACAGTTTACTTTGGTTTGGAAAAATTAAGATGGGTTCCATTCACCATTTTTAGTTTTGGGCTACTACAAAATTGCAAATGTGCATGTATATCGCGAGAAATAACCAACAAAGTTAGTTAACACACTAAATAAAAAAAGATTGTTGATGGGACTCCAATTGTAATTAAGGAGATAAGGACAGTAACGATTTTAATTTATTTTAAAAAATTTATGAAGGGACAAAATATATTAGTCCCCTCTTAAACTTTTTAAATTAAAATTCCAGTATTAACCTTCTAATCTACTTTAATTTAAACTTTAACTCAATTTAGTTAATGGAGAATACTAATTTAATTTATTGCTTGATATGAATTAAAAATGGAATTTGGTAACGTAATTGTGACAGAGGAAAGTTGTGTGGGTGATTAAAAGGCGATTTACTTTGATTTTCAAAGTAGCGCGGTTTTTGTTAATTGATTTTTAGTGGCTTATTTTAATGTTAGGGTTTAAGTAAAGCAGCACGTGATGAGGTAGGAATTGTACATTCGTCTTTTTTTATTTTCCATTTTTTATATTTGATCTCCCCTTAACTAAAAATAAATAAGAATGAGTCCCCTTAAATTTTCATTCCCTCCTTAACAAAAATTGGAGTCCCATTAACAATTCTCAATAAAAATAACTTTTCCTTGTTTTTTGCGTTTTGGAAAATAACGGAATGACGAAAGGTAATTCATTCTTCTCTATCATATTTAGTCCCTCTAGCATATTTATCGTCCCATTAATCTTCTTTCCATCATCTTCGTAGTCCCCAAATTCTTCTACTTTTTGTAATTAATGTTGAAAACTCATAAAACATAAAATAAACCAAATGTCATCTTTTGTTTCGGAATGATTAATTATGAATTCATATGCGTAGAATCATAATTTTCAAATGTTACGATTATTTTTAAAAAAAATCCGTAAATAGGCTATTTTAGGAATAATAACGCATTTGGGTCAGTTTCTAAAATAATTATAAAATTAGGCTGATTGGACTATATTTAGTTGGCGATTTTCAATAAATTGCCAATAGGGTATAGCACGTGTTCCTCCAGACGATTTTGGAAAATGCCCGAACAAAGTTTAGAATACGTAGTTGGCGATTTTAGAAAAGTTGTCAACGGACGATTTTTCAAAAGTCATCAGTAATTTCTTCTTTTACTTAATTCCAGTCATCATATTATCTCATCCTCACTTTCCATTTAACCAAAAAATAACACATCCAAATTCTGAACCCTGAAATCCAATTTATAGTAGATTCACATCAAATTTTAGTCAGTTCCCTTAAGTCGTGTACAAATTATATCGAGTTTGAGAAGTTCTTCGTTGCAAGGTAACAGACTTATTTAGAATGCTCACTAATTTTATCTATCTTAAAAGGTGTGTTGGTTTTCTTTTCTTTTTTTGGGACAAATTTTCGAAAGAGGCTAGTTTTTAAAACTAATAGCACAAATAGGCAGGTTTAAAAATTATTTGCAGATACAGGCTAATTTTGGTCAGCTCAATGATGAGCTAGCCACTGTATATAAAAAAATAATACGGGGCGCACTTCGGAAGTGTGCCCCCTTATATTTGTATGGGCGCACTTGGGAAGTGCCCCCCGCCCCTCCCGCCCCCTTATATAAGGAAGTGCAAACATGTTTTTGTCCATCTTCTTGTTACCTCTTTTATCAGTGTCGGGCATCTTGTCAAGTCCTGTTTTGTACTTTTTAGCGTAAGTTGTTTTTGTGGTGTACTAAATATGTTCGATGCTTTGAGTTGAAATGAACTTGTTGCATGTTTTTGTTTTCAGCCATATTTGCAATCCATGTTAAAGGAACTTATGTTATTGCTTTGTTTGTCTTATTTCAAGTATAATTGATGTTAACTAAAATTCGTCTGGTGAAGCCAATCTTGTATTTTGTACATACAGATCGATTGCATTGCAATTTTATCGAGCGTGAAATGCGCTATCAGCATTGTTGTATCTGTTTGGAATAGTAGACAAGTTATGGATTGTTACCTACTAGTCTGTAATGTGTTGCAAATTCAGCGAGCAAGTAGAATGATATATTTTTAATCTTTGTTTCTAACAATCCCAAAAGGTCAAGGCAGCATCTCAAATATTCTTTTAGGACAAATTTTCAAAAAAGACTAATTTTTAAAACTCATAGCACAAATAGGCTGGTTCAGAAACTATTTGCAAATATAGACTGATTTAGACCAGCTCAGTAATGAGCTGACCACTATATATATATATATATATATATATATATATATATATATATAAGTTACGAGGCGCACTTCGGAAGTGCGCCCCTTTATGTTTGTAAGGGCACACTGACTCCTTATGCTAAAGTTTGTCAGTTAAAAGGGAATGAAGTAAATAAATATATGCTAAAGAATATGTTTTTAGTTTGCCAAACTAAGGTGGTACACATTTGTCCGTTGGAACAATTGATTTTTACACATTGAAAATTGATGGATGTCTTAAGGAAGAATTGACGTCTTCATACCCAACTGGTTGAAAATGCTTCTACAGTACTCTATTCTGAGATTTTAGGTTAATGGAATGCTTTAAGCAAACACAAATGGGATAATCACGTGTTCTGAAGCCGTAAACGAGCTAAAGCCGAGTATACATTACATCTCGGTATATGCTGCTACCTATAAAAGAATATTTGAGATGCTGCCTTGACCTTTTGGGATTGTTAAAACAAAAATTAAAAATATATGATTCTACTTGTTCGCTGAATTTGCAATGCATTGCAGACTAGCAGGCTACAATCCATAACTTGTCCACTGTTCCAAACAGATACAACAACGCTGATAACGCATTTCACGCTTTGTAAAATTGCAATGCAATCGATCTGTATGTACAAAATATAATATTGACTTCAGCAAATGAATTCTGGTTAACATCAATTATACTAAAAAAACAAACAAAGCAATAACATAAATTCCTTCAACATGGATTGCAAATATGGCTGAAAACAAAAACACAATTTCATTTCAACTCAAAGCATCGAACATATTTAGTACACCACAAAAACAACTTACGCTAAAAAGTACAAAACATGACTTGACAAGATGCCCAACACTGATAAAAGAGGTAACAAGAAGATGGATAAAAACATGTTTGCACTTCCTTATATAAAGGGGCGCACTTCCCAAGTGCGCCCATACAAATATAAGGGGGCGCACTTCTGAAGTGCGCCCCGTAATATATATATATATATATATATATATATATATATATATATATATATATATATATATATATATATATATATATATAGTGGCCAGCTCATCGCTGAGCTAGCCAAAATCAGCCTATATCTGTAAATAGTTTCTGAACCAGCCTATTTATGCTATTAGTTTTAAAAACTAGTCTCTTTTGAAATTTTGCCCATTTGTAATTGATGCATGTGTATTTAAGAAGTCATTACTTTGCCCTGAATGCGTTTATATGTACATATGATATAGGCTTAGATACTTGGATATAATTCGTAGATCTTATGGAATGTATAAATATTTTGTTGCCTATTTTATTACAAGTTGAGCTAGTTGGCAATTTTTCGGAAATAGCCTATGGAAGATTTTCAAAAAAAAGGTGAATGAGCTAAGCGTGTAACAAAACAGAAGCAACCCTTCTCTCTTCCCTATAACACAAAACATCCTACCTCAATTAAAAACAAACCAGTTTCGCCCTTTTCTTTCCTATACTCCTTCAAGTTGTTGATTTTCGCTTTTTCATCAAATAAACTCTGATTCGGACTATGGCAAGCACATCCGACATTAAAGAGGAATTATTTTTCCAATCTAGGGTTATGTATACATGTTCATCATGTAACAATTCCTATTAAAGTATATTATTATTTATCATGGTAGAGCTTCACAAAGTTGAAACAAGTGATCGTAGAAAACCCTTAAAATGTTTAGTTTACACAAATCTATGTTTATGTAGGTATGACTCAGACGAAGATATGGGTTTTTGCATGAATTATTATGTTGTAGAATAAATAAAGTTGTAGCTTGGTCTGGTAGATGGTAGTGTTTTGTATCTTTAACATATGCATCGCACCTCTAACGAACAATGAATGATGGTAGTTTTGTCGAACTTGAATTTAGTTGTATTATTTTCAATATAGTTGTGTTCATTGTAATACAAATTCATTGTTGAACAACGTAAAGATCCATACTATTCCATTTATTATTCTATTTCATTGAAAAAGTAGCTTTGTAGCTTCCTAAAGTTCTGAAAAAGATCGAGCGAGCTGCGTTTATACCTTTTATGACATTAGGCTATAAATATTTAGATCACAATCTCATCACTGCACTTGTAGATATATAGAAGACAAAGATCTTTATTTTTTATTATACAGTCGTTGAGACAGCTATCACTTTAGGTGATGCCTTTGTGCTTTTAAGTCTACCTATTGAAGGCATGTTGTTAGTGGTTGATGAGCAGCAGAATTGGCTGCAATAATGTGAAGAGCTATTGGGTCTCTCTTCACCCTCTCACACAAGTAGGGGAAAGGAAATAGTAGAGTGAGATTGTACAGACATGCTCTAGTTGATGATGTACTAGCCAATGCCACCGATGTGTAGACTAAGCAATGTGCACATGCAATCTTTTTGCATCTTATTACCTCTCTTTAATGAGTGGTCACTCAACAAACCAAGGTATGTAAAACGGTTAGCTTTTCGAGGAATTTTAGTTGAATACGATAAATATTATTAGGGTAGTGCAACATTGTATTATACGTACATGGAGTTGTGTAACAACCCGGAATTTTGGTGATAATTAATTTAGTTATTTAATTAGGTTCCAAAAATGGATTTTTTTTCAAATGGTGGAATTTGACCACAAAACCTGTACTTTTATGTTCGTGATGAAATTCTGGTCAATTTTCATGTTTGAAACTTCGCGAACAGAGTCCGTATGAAAAACTTACGGACGAAATACATAAATGGATGGAAAATATAAAAAAGAGAATAAATTACATATAGTAATAGATTAATTTCCTCCACGTCCATTGTCAAGTCGACCAGAGCGATCGATCGTTTGATTGATGGCAGCAGACGGCGGTTACGGTGTATTATGTGTGTATGTGTGTATATATATATATATATATATATATATATATATATATATATATGTATGTATGTATGTATGTGTATATATATATATATATTAACCGGCCTTTTGGTCTGGTTCCCAAAAGTACACAAGACACACTCGACTCAACGTATCGCGTGAAGCCAAAGCCGAGAGTGTCGCCAAGGAGTAAAGGAAATGGGCCGAGAAGGGACCGCGCCAACGAGAACCTCACCGCTCCATTAAATATTGCCAAACCAATACCTCGAACTCCATGAAGCCGCAAGCGTCAACCTCAACTCCCCCATGCACATCCTCTTATATTCTTCGTACCCCCACAGGATACGAATTTCGTACCCCAATGAGGGGAACGAAATTTCTGGCATGAGCACTGTGGGATGCAAGATTTTGGTGGCCGGCTACAGGGGATACGAAATTCCTTGTGTGGTGTCCTACCTCCACCTACTCCTACCTACTCCCACCTAACCACTCCACTATAAATACCCCTTGACCTCACACTTAAAAAGGGTTGGAATTTGGTGATTTGACATCTCTTGCGAGCTACAAGTGGCCTATTTAATGACATCTCCATTTTGGGAAAGGAGAAGGGCAAAAGTGTATATTTCCTAAAATATTAATATATGATAATTATGGCATCGTATAACTTAGAGATGTATGTAAAGAGATGTAATTAGATGTTCTCAACCTTGTAACTCTTTGTTATAAATAATATTCCAACGACTCTTCCAAAGTGGTGTAGGTCCCTCGCTGAGGCCGAATCACTATAAATCTCTCATGTTATTTATTGCTTTCCGCACTTACATTTCGACTGAAACTATAATTCCTAAGTAATTGGAATCTTGGGTGTTTACGACATTTTTTGCCGTTAACATTTTGGTGCTTTCACTGAAAAAACTCGGATTTGCTTCTTCATCGCACATTACCATCTCGACTCTGACGTGCTTTAGGTTTCTTCGCTAACTTACTGCCTAGTCTGCTTACGATGGCAAAGCGACCAAAGAGTGCAATGATCGGCTCTTCAACTGTAGCCGAAGCCGAAACATCTCATCAGGCTCAGCCGGTGGATATCCCGACCACTACATAAATCGTTTCTCCTGTGGACCCCGAAGCTCCAACGACACAAGTGCAGACTTCAAACTCAATCAGGCGTTAAGAAATAACATCGACCTTATGCGCCAACTTCAAGAAAGTTAGCGCGCCGTCGCTCGACTCCAGCTAGCTCGGAACAACGCCCGACCTCGACCTGCTGTCTCGGAGACTTCTTCTTCCGAGTCGAGGGGCCCACGTTAAAGAAGGGGGTTTATCCTCATCAACAATGTCGTCGTCCGCATCAACGCCCTAGACAACGGCGATGGCAATGGCTACACCAATGGCAATGCAAACGGAAACAACGACCGAACTACGATCACTTATAGCAGGGGATCACAATACTGAGATCGCTCCCGATTGATTATCAATGATGGACCGGGTCCGAACAACCAACCTGTTCCTCGACAAAACCCAACTGTCGCCGCCTAGGATGATGGACCTACTCTCCCAACGACCCGCGCTCTTCCAGAACAAGATGCGCATCAACCCGCTCAGCCTCGTTGCCTATACCAAAACCCGATCATAGATGTTGATGATATGGAAGAAGATGACCCAAACATTCATCATAGGAGACGCCCTCGTGACAGAACTCCTGAACCTCGCTAAAATCCATGGATTTCGATGGCGGATCCCCATCCAACTCATCTTCACGACATGGTCCAAAGGATTATGAGGGAAATGCCGAGGGAACGTAAATGACTCAAGGGAAGCCCATATTAGGCGTTACCCCTTCACAAGAAGGGTGAAAGAAGGTGAATGGTCGCGATGCTTCAGCATGCCGCAAATGCCACTCTATGACGGCACGACCGATCCCTGTGCCTTCCTGAATCGATACGAATGGAAAACGGACTCTAGTTGGGGAAATGACCCAATCAAATGCAAGTGCTTCCCGGTCTTCCTATTAGGGATCACTTTACTATGTTTTTCTCGTCTCCCACTTGATTCCATTAACAACTTCGGCCAACTAGCAACAAAATTGGTCAAGCAATTCAGAGTACACATCATGGCTCCAAAGAATCCCCTCACTCTATCTAATCTATACCAAGGACCCACCAATTCACTCAAGAGCTACCTTTCCCGGTTCAACACCGCCCTCGCTGAGGTCGAAGACCCGGATCCTCGCACCGTACTTTTTCAGCTAGCAAAAGGTGTCCTTCCTATTTCGAGTTCGGGGCATGGATCGATAGAAAGCAGCCTAAAAGCCTCGATGCTTTCTACGTAAAGGCAGGGCAGTATTTGTGCCAGTAAGAAGCGGGATGAAACCATCTCTCCGAAACAAGTCGCCCCAACAATTTGCATACGGATACCATGAATAACAACATCAAAGGGTAACAGGTCAGAGAGCGCTTCGATAAGGACGAGGGGACAGGTCCCTACAGACAAAGGCCAAATAATGGTAGGCAGGGTGGCCGAAACAACGGCTAGGTCCCGACGGAGCCAAGAAAAATTGTCCCCTACCGTGCTTACGAGACCTACACCTCGCTGAATGAAGACTTGGAAACAATCTACTTGGAGACATGTAACACGCTGCCATACGTGAAGTCGCACACTAGGGAATCCGCTGACTTCGAGAAAAATACTGGCACATACTATCAATACCACGACATGTATGGGCATAATACCAACGATTATCGCCAGCGCCTCCAACACCCGTCAAAACGGCCCCTGGTCCGTCCAACCCAAGGCGGGTGATTGTGATCAATACTATTTGTGGTGGGCCTTACCCCACGCATGACAGCTTTCGGAAAATGGAAGAATATGTGAGTTCTATAAAGCACACCACCTATGAGGCCTGCTCCGCTCCAAACAAATCCATCCCAGCCAAGCTTCAGAAATCTATGCGGGACAACATCGTCTTTCGCGAAAGAGATTCCACGGGAATTGAGATCCCAACTACAGATCCTCTCGTTATCACAGCTCAAATCGGTGCTGCTTCCGTTTGAAGAGTATTGATTGATTCGGGAAACTTGGTCAACATCATTTTCAAAAGATGTCTACAATCAAATGAAGTTAGAAACAAAGGAATTAAAACCGTGTCGTGCCACAATCCATGACTTCAATGGAGCTTCTAGTCATTCAGTGGGAATGATCAACCTACCTATTGAACTTGGTGACGGGGACCGGAGCCGAGTCCTAGTTCTCACCTTTGTGGTTATCGACATTGTCTCCCCTTACAACGTCTTTGTTGGATGTCCCTTCCTTACAGAATTTCGGATCTGCATGTCACCATGGTCCCTCCTAATAAAATTCCCGGTAGAGAACGGGATCGGAACGGTTAGAGGTGACCAAGCAAATGCTAGAGAATGTTACACAATAGAGTGGAAGAACGCGCGCAATAGGATAAGGGTATGGTTGTGCCTCTGCCTTCTTGCGCCAAGATCGTCTACGCATATCAATTAGCGGCATTTGAGCCTTGGCTCAGGCGCTACTGCCGTCTTTCCGATGACCTCGGTCCAAGGAAGGACGAAGAGCCCGAGTACGAAAGGGTTACTCCAGTTGAACCTACAGTGGATGTTCCGATCAACCCCGACGACCCGTCAAGGGTACTAAAAATCGGATTGCAACTCCACCCTACAATAAAAGAAGATCTTGTGAATTTTTTAAGGGATAACCTAGAGGTATTTGCGTGGAATCACTCTAACATGAGGAGCATCGACCCCGCAGTTGCTTGCCACTATCTGAGTCTTGACCCTACAATGCCTCCGGTCAAGCAGAAACACCGCTTCTTGGGACCCGAAAGATCCAAAGCACTCGAGGAAGAGGTAGACCGTCTACTCAACAACAACATCATCCACGAAGCCAACTACCCCGAATGGGTCTCCAAACCCGTTCTGGTCAAAAAGGCCAATGGAAAATAGTGAACTTGTGTCGATTTCTTCGACTTAAACAAGGCATGTCCCAAGGACAGCTTCCCACTTCCGAAGATCGACCGACTTGTTGATTTGACTGTCGGATACCAACTGTTATCTTTCATGAATGCCTATTCGGGATACAATAAAATTCCAATGTGTCTTCGCAACCAGGATCACACCTCTTTCATAACCGATCTTGGACTTTACTACTATCGTGTCATGCCCTTGGGTCTCAAGAACGCAGGAACCACTTACCAACGAATGGTTAATCGCCTTTTTAAAAGCCAAATTGGAAAATCCATGGAGGCATACGTAGACGATATGCTGGTAAAATATAAAATATCAAGTGATCACATCCACAACCTCTACGAAATGTTCGATGTTCTCCGTCAATACGACATGAAACTCAATCACCTGAAGTGATCCTTCGGAGTTGCCTAAGGAAAATTCTTGGGTTTCATCGTCAACTCCCGAGGCATCGAAGCTAACCCTGACAAAATCAAGGCTATTTGGGATATTCAAGTCCCCCAGAACATCAAAGATGTCTAAAGGTTAAATGGAAAGGTCGTCGCTTTAAGTCGATTCATCTCTAAGGCTACCAACAAATGCATTTCTTTCTTCGACTTACTTAGAAAGGGGAAGCGCATCTTCAAATGGACCTCGGAATGTGTTTTTGCATTCGAGGACCTTATGAATCACTTAGAGCTACCACCTATCTTTTCCAAACCCGTGGACCATGAGGACTTATACGTTTATTTAGCTATTTCCATGCAGGCAATCAGCTCGGCGCTAGTAAGCATCGAAGATTGTGTCCAGCGACCCGTTTAATACATCAGCAAAAGGTTGACGGGGGAAGAAAAGAATTATCCAAGCTCGAGAAACTGGCCTACTACCTACTGATCTCTTCTCGGAAGCTAAGGCCATACTTCCAGTCTCACCCCATCAAAGTCTTCACCGACCAGCCACTACGACCAATCTTGTAGCGACCTGAAGCATCAGGACGACTATTGAAGTGGAACGTAGAGCTGAGTCGGTTTGAGATAACATTCATCCCCCTTCACGCCATCCTGGGACAGGCCCTCACCGATTTCATAGTGGAGTTCACCATTCCTGAGGAGCCGCCTCACGAAGACGTCGAAACCTCTAATCTCCAATGGAAACTATTTGTGGATGGGTCCTCTAACTGCAAATCCTCCAGAGCCGGAGTAGTGCTCATAACTCCAGAGGAACGTCCGATATGATACACATTAAAGCTAAACTTCCCTACTACCAACAATGACGCAGAATATGAGGCCTTGATAGCCGCACTTAGGATCGCTATCGAAATTGGGCTAAAGACCATTCAAATCTTCTTCGATCCACAACTCATCGTGTGTCAGGTATAGGGAGAATATCAAGCTAAGGGGGAATGGCTCGCCCTATATCTGACCCAGGTTCAGGAGCTGCTCACCAACTTCGACCACTTTTTCATCACGTACATTCCTCGAGAATAGAATGAGAAAGAGGATTCGCTAACCAAGTTGGCAAGCTCCGAGGATTCACATCTCATGGGATTCGCCCCAATCGAAGTGCTCGATTCACCAAGTATTAAGAAAACGCAAACCGAGGTGGCCATGAACACCGAAACTGAACTTGAATCTTGGATGACACCGATCAAGAATTATCTGCAACATGGGACCCTCCCAGGACATTACAAAGAAAGACGAGCGCTTACTTGCCAATCAGCTCGCTACATTCTCATGGATGGAATACTTTACTGTAGAGGCTTCTCCATCCCACTACTGTGATGTGTAGCCCTCGACGACGCCGATCATGTACTCATAGACGTACATGGAGGCGAGTGCGACGACCACACTGGGGGGTAAA
This sequence comes from Allium sativum, assembly GCA_030737875.1. Taxonomy (NCBI): domain Eukaryota; kingdom Viridiplantae; phylum Streptophyta; class Magnoliopsida; order Asparagales; family Amaryllidaceae; genus Allium; species Allium sativum. Next base: position 731,137,985 of record CM060922.1, on the reverse strand, counting down.
CCCTAGCAAGGAAGATCATCAGGCATGGATATTATTGGCTCACAATCGATCAAGATGACGCAAACTACGCACGAAAGTGCAACAAGTGCCAGTGCTTCTCGAAAATTCCAAGACCCCGCCTATCGAATTAACACAAATGGTCAGTCCTTGGTCGTTCGCCATGTGGGGAATTGACATCATTGGACCCTTCCAATGGCCAGAGGTGGGGCATGCTATGTTGTTGTCGCTGTTGATTACTTCACCAAATGGGCAAAGGTCGAAGCTTTCGCCATAATAACCACTAAGAAAATGATCAACTTCGTTGTCCACAGCATCATCACCTGCTATTGGGTCCCTCAGACTATCATTTCTGACAACGGCACCCAGTTCGAGAGCGCTGAATTCAAAGTCTTCTGTTAGCGGTACAAAATCGAAAAAATATTCTCAGTGGTGGCTCACCCTCAAGACAATGGGCAAGTCGAGGCTGTTAACAAAGTAATTAAATCCATCATCAAGAAGCGTCTGTAAATGGTCGGAGGCATGTGGACGAACTCCCTCTAGCCCTATGGGCCTATCAAACCACGCACAAGTCAGCAACTAGACACACTCCCTTCGCCCTTGCTTATGGATCCGAATCCTTCATCCCCATTGAGCTAAAGCTCCAGTCTCATCGCGTTACCTACTATGATCCGAAGACAAACCAAGACTTACTTTTGGAGTCGATCGATTTACTAGAGGAAAAGAGGAACGAAGCAGACCTTAGGGCTGCCACCCAACGATAACGAGTAGCCTGATACTTCAACTCCAGAGTCCACCAAAAGGAGCTTAACATCGGAGACCTCATCTTAAAACGGGTCCCCCCCGGCCAACAGGCCTCCCTCTTCATTGGGATGGCCCGTACTCCATACAACGGAAGCTCAACGATGGAACTTTTAAACCCGCAATCGTGGACGAAGCCGAACTTCCAAGGGCATGGAACAACAAACATCTCCGTCGCTACTTTACATAGCTTAGTGTACAGTTGTTTATGCTTTCCAACAATGTTTTGTTTTCTTGCAATTCAATTCATTGTAAAGGCTATTACGGCCAAAATTATCAGTAGAAATGATGTTCAGTTTCCTGTCTCCCTTCCGTGTTTACTCCGTGCATGACATGTTTGATTAACCCTTGCAACTGGCTTACATACAAACATTCGATCGCCACCTCGGCACCTCAAGCACGGGAGTCGGTGCCGCCATCTAAACCTCGAGCCAACATCGAGGAAAACAAAACTGGCAACGATCGGCTCCCCGAGCACAGGAGCCAGCATCGCTACTCAAGCCTCCGTCCGCGACGCGACCGAGTATAAGCAACCACTAACTCAAATCTCGGCCCTACGCCAAGACCGAGGATAAATCGTTCCGCGCCAAATTCCCAGGAATTGGGACCACCCAACAGCCAACTTAGTGTGATGCAAAACTCTCACCTGGCTACGGGTGCCATTCGAATCTTGGCGCAACACCGAGACCGACCTTAAATCGTTTCCTCCCCTAAGCCCTAAAAGCTTAGGTGCAGCCCATGGCCACGATCGGACCCTATGGGCTGATGATCCGAGCTTACTCCGATGAATAAATGACGCATTCGCTCATAACCCAAATGAACGACGGGAGAGCCTCCCATCGGACGAATCGCGACATCCAATGCCTGCGCTCTACTTGGGACTAACTCCGGGCAACCCAAGATAGAAGGCAACTGGCCTGGTTCATGGTGTTCCATGGGATTCACGATTACATTTTTGTTAGTGTAACGATAAGTACGCTTGTGCAAGTACAGGACGTTGGAAAATATGAGAAGAACATTCAAACACATAACATAAATTGTGATTTTTACTAAATCATATTTCATTTTCACATCCACACTAGACAAACTACGTGTCTAACATTCTCCTCTTTCTAATGAAAGGGTGTACATGAGAACCACACTGTGTCTTGAAAAACCAAAAGCGAGGGTCGTACTCGTGTATACTAGCAGCCTACATAACAAAATAACGGTAACATCTACTATATTTACTAACGCTAATCATGTCTCTTTTTCTTGTGCTTCTTCTTCTTTGCAGATTCCACGCTAGATGGCTCTCCTCCAGTGGGCGGCCTCTTCTTCCCAGATCTGCTCCTTCCTCCTCTGCCCTTCATAGGGGTTGTCAACTTATGAGAGACCGAGAGGCGCCTTTCACCTTCACCATTGGAAATCTCCGTGATGTCAGTAGGAATAGTGTGATGCAACGGCATGGGCGCATTCCCCGCAGTAAGGGCCACCACAACTTCACTTTTTCCCAAGACCTCCTAAGCCTCCCATTCTGCCTTCTCCTTCGCCTCCTTGGCAGCCCTTCGATCAACCAGCTTTTGGGATTTAAGCTTCGCAGCATCATAGCATTGAGCTTCTTAAGAGTCTGTGTAACTTAGCCGTCCTCTTTCTTTTTCTGGGCCTCATCGGCATCTCTCTTCCTCTCTTCCTCATCATCGGCTTTCCTTTTCTCAACTATGGCAGTTTTCCCTCTCCTCATCATCTTGCCTGGCCTTCGCTTGGGCCTCTTGTCTAGTAGCCTCATCCTGTCTTCCCTTCTCCTCTATCTCCTCGCACTTAACCATCATCCGCACCTTCATGGAATCCACCATGACCTGCATTGAAGTTATGTCAGCATCCATGGGGCCCATTACACGAGCACTCTGGCCATCTACCACCTCTCCTTCCTATATAAGCACTCATGAACACTGGATCCTAGCCGGATATCCGAAAAAAGTGTCCAACGGACCGCCGCCTTCTCATAACCGCATTCCTAACCCAAATCCTATCGCCTGTGGAAGCATGGGGGCAAATCCCTGTGTCGTAATAGTACCAGGAGGGGTTGCACAGTAAAAACACAACCTTTTAGTCTGCAAATTCGGTGACCACATCATCTTCGGCAATACACGGTAACGGGAGTTTACCTCAAGTCAGGGATGGTGTAGGAATGATGGGAGGTGTGCTCGTCGTCACCGGTAAAGTGAACTCAGTTTCTCCCAGCCTCGGATATTCAGGATTATACTCAGTCGATGCTTGAGCCAAGGCTACTGGATCGCTTGTCATGGTGGATTCAGGGGCTAATGGCCGATAAGAGCTCCCTTCTGCAAATGTCTCCGCTACCACCACACTCTCAGTCATGGTGAACTTCCTTTTTTCAGCAGTAAGCCTCGCCGACCTCTCTCGCTCTGCATCCTCCTTCAACGGTTCCTTCCCCTCCTCTAGCTTTTCATGATCCTCAACAGTCAGGAGATCAATCATAAGTTGGCGCTCATCCAAAGTCCCGACATTCACTTGGCGTAAGTAAGCCTCATACGACACCAGTCTATCCCAGATTCGAGCCAGCTCACGAGTATAGTCCTCAACCCACGAGAGTCCGAGGAACTTGAGAGCTTTAACAAACATGTTTCTGATATCTTCTACCAAGGAGGCCTCCACCCGAAACTCGGTGTCTACGAGCTCCTCTCTCAGCTGTTCCACCTCCCTCAAGTGCTCGGCCTTCAATCCTTCCGCCGAGCTCAACACATCCCTACTACTAGCCTCGGCATCATCTTTTTCCTTCTTCATTGCCTCAAGTTGCCTCCTCAGCTCAACAACCTCCGCATTCTCTGCCTTTAGCCTCTCGTTCTCCGCTCTCAAAGCGTCGTTATCATTCTGGAGCTGGGTTACTCGATCATGGCCCTTCTCCAGCTCAACATATGCCTTCTGTAACGACCCGTATTCTACACATCATAGGATTGTAGAATATTTATTTCTTTCCCATGTGAAGTCATATGGTCATGTAACTTTGGGAAACATCCATTAGAGTCATTTCCCATGTTCAAGATTTTTGTCAATTTTTAAATGACCATTTTGCCCCTAGTTGGTACTGTTTTGGCCATAACTTTTGATTGGAAAGGAATTTTGACCTGAAACCACTTCCATTGGATTCGTTTGATGGTTTACCTTTCCGTAGAGTGGTCATAATAGCCAAACGGACTTACCGTTTGGGAGATATGGCTAAAATAAGGTTTGGAGGGTGAAAAACTGCTTAACCGGGCCAAATCGGGTGATTAGTGAGTAGGCCCATAACCCATTTCGGGATTATGGTTATGGGGAGGCTGAAATGAGATAGAGGATCATTCCATTTCAGTTTTCTAGCCTCCACTTATCACCAAGGAACCCTAAAAATGGCCTCGAACCTCTAAATCACCTCCAAATCACCTTTTGGTCAAGGATTTGGCTTAGCAACCCCTAATCAAGGAAGATCTACACCAAATCAACATTGGAGCTGCTGTTTAGCATAAAGAATCACATCAAATCAGAGATTTATTTCAGATCTTAGTTTATTTGTGGCTAAGGTGAGTGATTTGCATAGTTTTGCACTAATTATGGCTAATTAGGGGTGATTAGTGTTAATTAGCGAATTTAAACATGATAAAATTCTGTAAAAATGTTAATAAAATTCGGAATGATGTTTTAGACCTCTGATATGAATTTGGGTTAATTTGGTTAAGTTTTGCTAATCCTATCATTAGTTTCACCCAACATGCTTAAGGGAAAATAAGGGGGTTTTGGCTATGTTTGATCCATTTTAACCTACCATATTGTTGTTTTGATGTTTGTGGTTGATTATACATGCTTCTATGACTGTATGGTATGCTTTGTGACTGGTTAGAATAGTTGGAATGGTCGAAAACGCCGTCGAGAGGCGTAAACAACTCGCTGGACAAGGTGCAGGAATTCGGATCGGATAGGGGATTGAGGGTCGATCGGATCGCCCTATGGGATCGTGGGACATCACCACGAGTCGAGTCAGCTCCTCCGAACCGAACCATCTGCGCAAGGCCCACGAGCACCAACCACGAACTGCTACCCGATCCGATCCACTTGTGTTTTGCATCACGATCCGACTAGAGGGAAGCAGCATCCACGAATCGATGCACTACGAGACGCCGATTCGAACCAGGGGGAGCCACGAGCTGGAGGAGCGCGATCCGACCCGTATGGGGTATTCCGATCCGAACCGAGGAGAGGAGCACGATCCGAAGCAGAGAGAAAGAGGACCGCGATGACGATCTGAACCGTGGCAATCTGGAGACCCGACCCGATCCAGTGAAGAAGGAGCATTCTTATCCGAACCGAACCGATGAAGACTGATAACCCGAGATGCAAAGGTAGTCCAAATGAAGGGTATTGACTCAGGATCCAGATAGGAACCAATGAGTGGACTTCATGAGTTGGACTTTGCTGCGGGACGCGTGCTAAGGAGTTGTCGACGTTCATAACTTCGATTCACCACTAAAGATGAAGGATGGCTACTTATCAGTGCAGTAGGGTCATTATGACCTGAGGGGCAAGGTGATGGTAGGAAGACTACGTTATCAGTGCAGTAGGGTCAATATGACCTGAGGGGCAAGGTGATGCGTAGTAAGACTATGAGCCAGTGCAGTGGGGTCATTGCGACTCCATGGGGCAGAGTGGACATAGTAAGGATTAGTAAGACTATGAGCCAGTGCAGTGGGGTTCTTGTGACTCCATGGGGCAAAGTGGACATAGCGAAGGATTTGTGGCTACGTTATCAGTGCAGTGAAGCCATTTACGACTTCATGGGGCAGAGTGATCGTAGCAAGGTATGTTGGGTGATCGAAGTGGTGAATATCGTATGCTTTACGCACTGAGTGAGAGATGTGAGGATGGATGCTATGTTTGATTGTTTGCCATCCCTATGACATGCATACCTCCCCCCACCTCCGTATCTTTACACTGTTTGATATGGTACCTTAGAGTGTTGTATAGTATGTAGTGCTAACTCTTTTGTTGCAGGTCCAGGTTCAGGTATGTTTTAGTCTACCTGTTATTGTTCACTTTAGATGCTTATCGCTCATACCAGGCTTTATGTCTGACCCAGAGTTTTATGTCTCCTCTTATTACTCTGGGTGCTCACACGAGCAGACTAGAGACAGGTTAGCTGGTGATGCGCGAGTAGCTGATTCGGAGGCGGGCAGGAGGCTTCCACGTATGATATATATATACACATTCTCCCTGTGTCGTTGGTGGTCACTACTTGGGCATTAGTAGTGTACCTCCTTTATCTTACTTTTGCTTTGAGATAGTTTGAAGGTTGTAATAAGCTGTATTTTGGATTTCCGCTGCTATGATGTTTAGTTCTGATTTTCAGCTTATGCACTGTCTCTCCTGTTTTATGTCAAGTATGTTATTATTATATTTTGTTCTATGCGCTGTGAGACATTCTACAGGTTCTTTGTATGTTCATTTCCTTCTTCCCTTTCCTTCTCACGACCCGTTCCGTGCTAACTGGACATGTGTACAGCGCACCTTTGGAGTAAATGTCGGTTGGTGCGGGGCGGGCCGTCACACTTGGTATCAGAGCTCTAGGTTGCGTAGTTAACCTAGGGAAAGACACTAGGGAGAGTTAGTACGTATATGAGAGTGCGCATTTGTAATTATTTTGGTTTTCAAAAGCTATGTATATATATACTATTAGTAGTATAAGAATGAAGTCGCACTGCACTAGCACCACTATGGGGTCGTTAATCGTTTCCCTTTTTCAGATTGACGATGAGCCGAGACACGAGGGGTGCTGGTAGAGGGACCAACCAACGGAATGCCGCTGACATGAGGGCGATGTTTACTAACCTCATGAGGGACATTCTTAGAGAAGTGCAAGGGGCAGTTCCCAATCCCGGGGTTGGTGTTGGCCCAGTAGTGCAGGCACCTAGGGTCGATTTTGCCAAGTTGTGCAAGGATTACACTAATCTTGGTGGAAAGCCGTTCCATGGAACGGAGTCGGCCACAGATGTTCAAGATTGGATGGATAGTTGTGATCGTATCTTTGATGACTTGGGTCTTGAGGATGCGATGAAGAGAAGGCTAGCGTCTCGTCAGCTGCAAGGGCGAGCGATGAATTGGTGGAATGCCATTAGAACAACTACTCCAGAGGATCAGGTTACTTGGGATCAGTTCAAGGCTCGCTTTAGCGAGAAGTTTATTCCAGCTGCCCAGAAGTCAGTGTTATTCAAGAGATTCTTGGAACTCAAGCAGAATGGGAGGGCAGTTTCTGATTATATTGCTGAGTTCGACACTTTGTCGAAGTATGGACTGTCTCTTATCGACACTCCTGAGAAGAAGAATGAGAAGTTCATTACTGGTTTGGATGGATACTTGGGGGAAAGACTTATCAACCACATCGATGAGACTTTTGAATCGATTGTGGGGAAAGCTTTGAGATCAGAGAGTCTTTACCCTAAGTCAAAGACTGAGGCTGCATCTGCAGAAGGGCCAAAGCCGCAAGCAGGCGGTGGAGGCAAGAATAACTCTCAGAATAAGAGGAAGCAGGACCAATCTAAAGGTGGTCAGAAAAAGAGCAAGAAGGATGTTGAGTGCTTCAGCTGTGGCAAGAAGGGCCATTATGCTAAAGAATGTCGGGCCAAGCCAGCGGAAAGGAAGTGCTACAACTGTGGTCAAATGGGACATCAGAAGGATAAGTGTCCGCAACCTCTTAAGGAGAAGCAGATTGTGAAAGCATATGCTATTGATGATGTTCCTTCTTCGTCGAATGCCCCAACTGCGGCGGAGAAAGGAAAGAATGTTGTTATTCAAGGTATGCTTTCTATTTATGATGTACCAGTTCGAGTTTTGTTTGATACTGGGGCTTCCCGTTCCTTCATATCTAGTGACCTGGTAGATAGGTTGGGACTGGAACCCGAGATAGTCGATAGACCATTAGTTGTGACGAACCCGATTGGTGGTTCAACTAGCCTTAGTATGATTTGCAGGAATTTGGTCTTATCGAGTCATGGATGTATGTTTGTATGTGATTGCTTTGTTTTGGGCTTTACTGGGTATGGCATTATATTGGGAGTCGATTGGCTCCAAAGATACGGGGTGGTGGTAGACTGTGAGGGATTTTTGGTGACAGTGAGGGCGGATGATGGGCGGAGGGTAGTGTTTGGTAGTCTACCTAGTGATGGGGTTATGGCTAGTTTTGTAAATTCCCTCGACATCCCGCATGATGAGTTGTCAGATGTGCCCGTGGTTGGCCAGTATCCGGACGTCTTCGAGGAGGTGACCGGACTTCCACCACACCGAGAGATTGAGTTCCGTATTGATTTAGTGAAAGATGCCAGACCTATAGTGATGCCACTTTGTCGTATGGCACCAAGGGAGCAGCGAGAGCTCGGGGTGCAAGTCAGCAATCTTTTGAAGAAGGGATTTATTAGAAGGAGTGTCTCCGAGTGGGGAGCACCAGTTGTGTTTGCCACTAAGGCAGATGGTTCCCTTCGTTTGTGTGTGGACTATCGCGAGTTGAATAAGGTGACGAGGAAGAATAAGTATCCTCTACCGCGGATAGATGATTTGTTTGATCAACTGGAAGGAGCAAGAGTGTTCTCCCAGTTGGAGCTCGCGACAGGATTTCATCAGCTTCGGAAGCGGATGAGAGTGTTCCGAAAACGGCATTTAGGACGCCGTCTGGATTTTATGAGTGGTTGGCCATGCCATTTGGGTTGACCAATGCACCAACCTATTTTGTAGATCTCATGAATCGAGTATTCAGAGATCAGTTGAATAAGTTTGTTCTTGTGTTCATGGATGATATCCTTGTTTACTCAAGGACAGAGGAGGAACACAAGGGACACTTGAGGATAGTGATGGAGGTGTTGAGGAAACACCAATTGAAAGCGAAATTCTCAAAGTGTCATTTTTGGAGAAGGGAAGTAAGATTCTTGGGTCATGTTGTTTCAGAGAGTGGTATTGCCGTGGACCCTGCGAAGGTGGCTGATTGCTACAACGGATTTTCTATTAAATTAGAAAACCGTCGCACAAATATTGAAATAACCGCAAGTGCACGGCGTACTATTGTAATACGTAGTGAGTGCGAGTCGATCCACAGGGAAAGAATAATTTCAAGTTTTAATCAATCGAACTAAACCAAATTTGAGTGAAAATTTAGCTACAACTACAACTAAGCTAAACTAGCAAACTAAAATGGAGAAAACTATGAGTGTGAAACAACAACTTAGGAATAAATCCACCCTTAGATCACACAAATCAACATAGAATGAAGTTATGATCTCTACTCATTTGGTCTCAAGTGAGAATAAATGTTGTGCTTATCATAAGCATGACATATTTATGCTATGAATTAGCCTAACATATGTCACCAAACTCTAGCACAAATCTAATTCACTCATCAACTCTCATGAAAAATAACATCAAATAGAAATTGAGATTTATTCTAAGCATGGCCTATGAAATATGAATTATAACTATAGACCATCAAATTTCTATCTCAACCTCCTCTTTTTGCCAAAATCATATATAGATGATAAGGCAACTTTGTTGTGTCATTTGATCAAGCATGATCTATCCTCTATTGATTAGAGGCATAGATCATCAAAACCAAGCACGACTCACAAATTACACCAAACATCTAATCTTTAATAAACACAAGTAGAGACATGAACAACAAACTATGTTGAATCTATGAATTAAAGAGCTTCATTATCCCTAAGTTGTAGGGATTTAGCTCATTTGTGTTATTATTTCAACACTAATAGATCTCAACATAAAAATAAACAAAACAAAAGAACTAATTAACAAAATAAAACTAAACTACTTGCATAAAAGTAAACTACACTAATGCATAAAATAAATAACAAGAACTAAATGAACAAGAAATTAAATTGCATTAAAAAGGAGGGATTACATAAAAGAAAAATGGCTAAGTAGCCATGAAAATAAAAAGAGAGCAAAGCTCCTCTAACTAAAGAAGGGGATAAAAGAGAGGATCCAAGAAAAGGGATGGATAAATGAACATGAAAGGGGTATATATACAAGATCACAAACCCTAAAACCCTAATCACTCATAATGGGAAATCCCCAAAATGGCCCTTCATGAAGCTTCTAATCCTCTCTTAGCCACTAATGAGTCATGTAGGATGCATGAGGCCTTTTGTCTCATTCAATTAGTCTTTAATACGCTTTAAGAGAAAGAGGTTAATTTGAGAGGTGGGGTCCTCCATGATCATGTGTGAGAATTATTTCCTCTTCATTCCTTTGTATGCATGCATTTGTGCTCCAAATCTTCATGTGTATGCATTATTTGTGCACCAAAATTCCTATTAGAGACAATAACAAAGAACAAGTAAATGCAATCACAAAATAAAACATGCATAAGTGATCAATTTTTCCCAAAATGAGTGACGATTTTGAAAATATTTAAAATATGGTTTGATCGTATAAAACACCCAAAAATGTTCATTTATTTATTTAACAAGAATAAATATGTGAATATAAATGTGCAATTTTACATGCACATCAAATACCCCCACACTTATCTTTTTATTCGTCCTCGAATAAAGTAAAAAAAACTAAGATAAATCCGTTTTCGTAGGGAGCACGATTGCATTGAGCGTATGCAACAAGCCGTTAAACCTCTGGGTGTCCCCAGTAGGACGAGTGTTGTCTCGTGAGGGTTTTCAGCGGATACTACCCACAAAATCCAAATGTTAAATGCAAAAAAAATGCAAAAAAAAAAAAAAAAAATTTACAAAATGCAAGATTAGAAAATATGTACAAGATGAATACAAGATTATTTACAAATGGGTAATTTACTTTTAAATTTTACACGAAGGAGTTAACACAAGTTTGGGTCGTCACTATGAAATTTAAGTCCGTTACTAATCAAAACTTCAAACAAAAGTCAGTTATCGCTACAAACTCCTCTAGCTTGGCCAGTTGTTTTGGTAAAAACATAGTGCAAATATGAAATGAATTCTGTAATCGATATCAGCAATCATAAGATGGCATCTTTAATTACTTTTGGTTAGCAAGTTAGGTCAAATAAGTGAAGAGTGTGCTTGGATTTCAAGTGCTAACCCTCTCTTTATGACAAAACATTTACATTATTATTATTTACAAATACCTAGGTATACCACCACTACACTGCACTACGACTTACGTGAGGGTCAGTAATCCTAAGGTGTCCAACTCATAAAATGAGACCAAGATATACCGACGCTGACTTTGTCAACAAGGTGCCGGATAGAGCTTGGCGGGTTTGCACACCAACGCCAGATGTACCAGCAATGTTGGATACCCTTGGATTATTAAATATATTCTTTTTTTTTCTCTTTTTTTTTACGAGAGAGAGTTTAGCGAGAATATCTTAGCACAACTTCACTTAGACGATCTAAAATGTTAACGTAAGTAATCTAAATCAACCGTTCATTCAATCGGATTACAATTTAGAAAACACTTCATACTCATCACCCATGAATTTCCCTATATACCGGTTACACTAAATTTGCTCATAATTCAAACTTTTCTTTCGTTATCCGTTAAGAGAAGTAAAATTCCAAATATTTTAATCGTACGACCAAAACCGTATATCCACTTCATCGTGCCCATTTAAAAGTAAATTAAAATGCAATTTTTTTTTTGATGAAAAAGGAAAAGAAAGTTGAAATCTATGCAAAAACAAATAAATATGAAACTCCCCCCCCACACTTGATTTTGACTGTGTCCCCACAGTCAACCCAAGTGGAAGGAGAAAAGAAAAGAAAATATGTGCTATATTTACAAGAGAAAAGAAAGAAAGAAATTTTTTTTTTACAGTATATCAGAAAATATACTGACAAAAAGTAAATGAAACGGTCTTCTAAAGACCGATTCATTTGTCTCTTCAATTGTGAGAGACACAACTTAAGGTCGAAAAACCAAATCGTAAAAGCTTTTGAAGTTAGGCGTAGATTCGGAAAAACAAATGTTGTTTTATTAAAAATCGAATGAGTTGGTTTATTTTCGATGATTCTTGGGGTAGATTGAATAAATGGTTGAAATTCATTTTTAATTTCACCAATTTGAACTTCAAATTTATCATTGAAAATTTGTTCAAAAATAACGATTTCAAAATCCAATTGGTGATTCAAATCTACTCTTTCATAATTCAACTCTTCATCGAAAAGTCCAAAAAATTTGTGTTCATTAAATTTATCTTCCTTTGAATTATTAACAACTTCATTACTTATATCATTTTCAAAGTCTAAAGTTGTTATTTTCAAATTTTCAGAAAAAGGAAGATCGAATTTTAAATTTTGTTCCACCTTCTCATAAGAATTGAAATCCAACTCAATTATCGTGTTATTAACAATTTCGTTAAGATTGTCATTTTCCATTTCAAAAGTTGTTATTTCAAAATCATCAATTGTAGGCAAAGGTGGATTATCGTTCAAATCATCACACGTTAAAACTTTATTTTGTTGTTCACGTTTTTTCAAATAGGTTTCAAATAACAAATCCTTGTGATTATCGTAAATTTCATTCATTTGCTCAACAAAATCAAATTTATAATTATTTACATGAGAATTTTCAATTTGAAATTGTTGAGAACAAAAATTTTCATTTGCACCATAATTGAAATTATTCCCATTGCCAAAATCATTTGAAAAGTTATCCACATTTCCATTTAGAATTTGAAATTCATTTTGAAGTTCGAAATTGATTTGGCAAGGGTTATAATCAAAATCATTTGAATTTGGAAGTGAATTCAAATTTTGATCATTTTGAAAACTTTGGCTTGAATTGTTGCACAAATATGAATTACACCATTCATTTATTCTTTGATTTTGTTGTGTGCTCATTTCAAGTAAAGATTCAATTTGTGTTTCAAGAGTTGAAGGTTGATCGTTAGTTTGAAAATTATGTGGTGCAAATTCGGAGTTATTTTGAAAATTTTGAAAAGTTGATGGTGTAAAATCCAAATTGTTTGTACAATAGTCGTTATTAAAATATCCATATGAATTTGGTGTAAAACTATATTGATTTTCACAACTATCGTAAAATCCGTAGGAATAAGAAAATTGAGACATTTTCAAGAAGCTTCTTCTTTTTTTTGTTTTTTTTTTTCGTTTAAGAGAAAAGGAAATATTTACAAAAGTTTTTTTTTATGTATGCATGAACCTAATGCAACTATATGAATGCAAACTAAATATTTACAAATTTTCTAAAATTATATAATGACGGTTAGATTAATTTCAACAAAAGATTTCTCAGCCAGTTAACGGACAGGAGTTATCGGTGCACCAGGAATCACCCTAGCAATGCAACCGAAGGTTTAAGTACCTTCAGAGGAACAACCGATATAATATTTACGAATTACCGTAATATTTATACACGGTTATTACTCTGCCGTAGTCTAGACACCGAGAAATAATTCGTTAAAAGTAAACCAATTTGTCAAAATATAATGATGTCCTAAGAAAATAAGATGAATGCAAAACAGAAATTAAACGTGAATTACCAATGCAACTACGAATGAATTTTTGTATTGTTTTTGGATTTTTTAATGCAAATGCAAGCAAACAACAATGCAATGAAACAAAAATAAGGGAGAAGAGAACAATACCACAACGTCTGAATTTATTAGTAATTTTTTATTTTTAAGCGCGACAAAGCAATTTTTAGCAAGCAAAGCAAAGCGGTTCCCTTCCTTGTGCCACCTGAAAAGCGAAGATAATGTATGTACAACTGAAAAGCCAGTGATGATCCCTTTTTTTTTTTTAAGAGAAATTCAAAATGAAACTAAAAGCAAATTTTGTGAAAAACAAAACAAGATCAAAATAAAGGCAAAGGAAAGGATTTTTTTTTTTTTTTTTTTTTAGATAAAGGAGGAAAACCAATAAGGAGAAAAGGAAGAGATTTTTTTTTTTTTTTTTTTTTTTTTGAGAGCAAACTAAAAAAAAAAATTCTACCCTTAAACACACAGATAAAGCCTGGCCCACAATCTTAATTCATAAAAAGTTATACATCGGTTCTAAATTCTAATCAACTCAGTAAGCTTTCTGTTCACTCCAAAACACGGTTCTTGTTCTCAAAATAGAGAAAGGAAAGAAAAAAAGAAAATTGCAAAACAAAATCAGAATTACAAATCCCCAAACAGAAATCGAAAATCAAAATCACAAATTTCTTGTTAGACAAATCGGAAATAGGCACATCGTGATTGGGTAAAGGGGCGACTTCGATTGTGAAGGGTTCGGATTGAGGGTTGTGTGAAGAGAGCAATGATTTGTCTTGCTGAAATTTCGGATGATTTTGGGGGAGACTGGGGTCAGGATTGATCTGAGGTGAAGCGGTGATGGGTTAAAAGCAGAAGGCGACGGGTTGATTTTTCAGGCGAGGCTGATTTGGTGACTAGGGCAATTTAGGGCTGAGTTCGCAATTGGGATTTCAGGTGATGACGAGGGACAATTGGGGAAGACGCTCGGCTTGAGGAGTTCGGATTTTGTTGTTTGAGGAAGATCGGTTTCAATAGAGGGGTTTTGGTGATTGTCTGTGGGGATGTGAATTCAGTGATGAAGAAGTGTTGCTGAGTTCTTGTGAAAGGTGGAGGACAGTGAATGGTGTAAGACAGTAGGGTTATGCGGTTTGGTATGGGGAGTTTGATGAATTTGAAGTGATTGGTGAATGAAGGTGGGATGTGGTCCTGTTCAGTTATAACAGTTGATAGTTTTGTATACGGTGAAGTAGCGTATATGGTGGTGAAGTAGTGTCTGTGTAGAATTGTGGTCCGTCACAGTTGACAGTTTTGTGATGGTATTGAAGTGTGGTCGGGGAGTAGTGGAAGATGGTAATATGGTGGTTGTGGATGTGATTTTTGACTGGGTTTTGGGGGAGTGAAGGCTGCGACTTGTTGGAAGGTGATGTTGGGTGGTGATTGGCTATGTCAAGGAAGGTGTGGATTTGTGAATGAGACGGAGATGAGTGTATGGCAAGGTTTGAGGTGACAGTTTGATGGCAGGGTGTGTGACTGTGATGATAGTGTGCACCAAACAGAAGTGCAACTGAAAATGCCAAGAATGCAACAGAATTTCAAACAACAGTGCAAACAGAAGTGCACCAAACAGAAGAGATGACTGCAATGTAATTTTTTTTTCAAAGAGCTGCAGGATTGCAGCTGGATTGTAAATTGAAAAATGTACCTGATCTGGTGTATGCAGGGCTGGCAACAGAGAACAAAAACAGTGTATACAGGGTTTACACCACCAAATGGACAACTGAAATGTTAATGTTTTTTATTCTTTTTTTTTAAGAAGGACAAACAACCAAGCTAACCAGTATCAGAGAGGGTAAAACAATGTGAAAAAGAAATGACAAGAAGAACCTAAGGAAAACTTTGAACAGAAACACAGTATATCAAATGACACTAACGCAGAAACAAACAAACGAACTAAGGACTGAAAGCTCCTTTTTTTTAAAAGCAAACTAAAACAAAGGAAAATCGAATAAACTCTTTTTTTTTCAACTACTTGAGAACTAACACCAAAACAAAACGAAAAAACACACACACAAACAAAAGAAACAACACAAGATTAAAACAAAATACAAAAACAAAGGAACAAACTCAAAATCTAAGAACAAGATCACTATTTTTTTTTAAAATGAAGAATGACAATTAAAACAAAAATGGTCAACTAAACTCAACAAAGCACACACAAATGCAATTGAAATAAGATCAAACAAAAAAAACACACAAATGCAAAACAAACAGACAAACACAAAACAAATGGATTTTTTTTTTAAATAGAACTATGAACAAGTAAATTAATTCGAAGAATAAAACTAAAATTAAATTCTCTCCCCGGCAACGGCGCCAAAAACTTGTTTGCTACAACGGATTTTCTATTAAATTAGAAAACCGTCGCACAAATATTGAAATAACCGCAAGTGCACGGCGTACTATTGTAATACGTAGTGAGTGCGAGTCGATCCACAGGGAAAGAATAATTTCAAGTTTTAATCAATCGAACTAAACCAAATTTGAGTGAAAATTTAGCTACAACTACAACTAAGCTAAACTAGCAAACTAAAATGGAGAAAACTATGAGTGTGAAACAACAACTTAGGAATAAATCCACCCTTAGATCACACAAATCAACATAGAATGAAGTTATGATCTCTACTCATTTGGTCTCAAGTGAGAATAAATGTTGTGCTTATCATAAGCATGACATATTTATGCTATGAATTAGCCTAACATATGTCACCAAACTCTAGCACAAATCTAATTCACTCATCAACTCTCATGAAAAATAACATCAAATAGAAATTGAGATTTATTCTAAGCATGGCCTATGAAATATGAATTATAACTATAGACCATCAAATTTCTATCTCAACCTCCTCTTTTTGCCAAAATCATATATAGATGATAAGGCAACTTTGTTGTGTCATTTGATCAAGCATGATCTATCCTCTATTGATTAGAGGCATAGATCATCAAAACCAAGCACGACTCACAAATTACACCAAACATCTAATCTTTAATAAACACAAGTAGAGACATGAACAACAAACTATGTTGAATCTATGAATTAAAGAGCTTCATTATCCCTAAGTTGTAGGGATTTAGCTCATTTGTGTTATTATTTCAACACTAATAGATCTCAACATAAAAATAAACAAAACAAAAGAACTAATTAACAAAATAAAACTAAACTACTTGCATAAAAGTAAACTACACTAATGCATAAAATAAATAACAAGAACTAAATGAACAAGAAATTAAATTGCATTAAAAAGGAGGGATTACATAAAAGAAAAATGGCTAAGTAGCCATGAAAATAAAAAGAGAGCAAAGCTCCTCTAACTAAAGAAGGGGATAAAAGAGAGGATCCAAGAAAAGGGATGGATAAATGAACATGAAAGGGGTATATATACAAGATCACAAACCCTAAAACCCTAATCACTCATAATGGGAAATCCCCAAAATGGCCCTTCATGAAGCTTCTAATCCTCTCTTAGCCACTAATGAGTCATGTAGGATGCATGAGGCCTTTTGTCTCATTCAATTAGTCTTTAATAAGAAGCTTTAAGAGAAAGAGGTTAATTTGAGAGGTGGGGTCCTCCATGATCATGTGTGAGAATTATTTCCTCTTCATTCCTTTGTATGCATGCATTTGTGCTCCAAATCTTCATGTGTATGCATTATTTGTGCACCAAAATTCCTATTAGAGACAATAACAAAGAACAAGTAAATGCAATCACAAAATAAAACATGCATAAGTGATCAATTTTTCCCAAAATGAGTGACGATTTTGAAAATATTTAAAATATGGTTTGATCGTATAAAACACCCAAAAATGTTCATTTATTTATTTAACAAGAATAAATATGTGAATATAAATGTGCAATTTTACATGCACATCAGTGGCTACGGTACAGGATTGGCCTACACCCAAGAATGTAACAGATGTGAGAAGTTTCTTGGGATTAGCTGGATATAATCGTAAGTTTATCCAGGACTTCTCCAAGATAGCAGCACCGTTGACTCAGTTAACTAAGAAGAATCAGTCCTTCGTCTGGGACGAAGTGTGTGAGGATGCCTTCAAGAATCTAAAGGAGAAGTTGACGCGTGCGCCAGTGTTAGTCATTCCTAAAGGGAATGAAGAGATGACGGTATACACGGATGCTTGTGGTACCAGATTGGGTGCAGTATTGATGCAAGAAGGTAGGGTTGTAGCTTTTGCTAGTCGACAGCTAAAGCCGCATGAGAAGAAGTATCCTACCCATGATTTGGAATTGGCAGCGATTGTATTTGCGCTGAAGATATGGAGACACTATCTCTTGGGAGAAAGATTTAAGTTGTTTACCGATTATAAATCGTTGAAATATCTCTTCTCTCAGAAAGATCTGAATCTCCGTCAGCAGAGATGGTTAGAGTTCTTGGCTTTGTATGATTTTGATATCGCATACACACCTGGGAAAGGTAATGCGGTAGCCGATGCCTTGAGTAGGAGACATGCCAGCTTAGGGGCAATGTTTCTTGAGTGGAAGCAACTGGAGTATATCGCGGGGTTTGATTTCAGACCAAGGTGCGAATTGGATCCAGTCATGCTAGCTAGTTTGACGATCAGACCCACTTTGATAAAGCGGATTGGTTCTAGCCCGAGGGACGATCCTAATCTATTGGAAATCATCTCCAAGTTAGAGATGAACATCGGTGGTGAGGAGATGAATGTGTATGGGCTTGATCGAGATGGATGGCTTCGAAAGAATGGAAGACTAGTTGTGCCCAACGTGAGTGGTTTGAGAGATGAAGTGCTTAGAGAATGTCATCACTCAAAACTGACTATACATCCCGGTGGTAATAAGATGTATCGAGACATGAGACAGACTTACTACTGGGAAGGGATGAAAACAGACGTTGGGAAATTTATATCCAAATGTATGAATTGCCAGCTAGTTAAAGCCG
The DNA here is from genome assembly GCA_030737875.1 of Allium sativum. Lineage (NCBI taxonomy): Eukaryota > Viridiplantae > Streptophyta > Magnoliopsida > Asparagales > Amaryllidaceae > Allium > Allium sativum. The sequence continues at coordinate 731,119,714 of CM060922.1, read as the reverse complement.
AGCAAAAGAAGCCTAGTGGGTTGTTGCAACCATTAGAAATTCCCGAATGGAAATGGGAGCAAGTCTCGATGGATTTCATCGATGGTTTACCAAGGACTAGATCGGGATATGATAGCATTTGGGTAATTGTGGATCGATTGACTAAAAGTGCAAGATTTATACCAGTCAAATCGACCAGAACGGCAGCCAAGTTGGCAGAATTGTATATGAAGTGGGTAGTGAGATTTCATGGAGTACCCAAAAGCATTGTGAGTGACCGAGACCCGTTGTTCACTAGTGGGTTTTGGAAGAGCTTACAAGATGCTCTAGGGTCAGGATTACATCTCAGTACCGCATATCATCCTCAGACCGACGGTCAGACAGAGAGGGTGAATCGTATATTGGAAGATCTTTTGAGAGCGTGTATATTGGATTTTGGTGGATCATGGGATGACCATTTGCATCTAGTAGAGTTTGCATATAATAATAGCTACCAATCTAGTATCAGTATGGCTCCATATGAGGCTTTGTACGGAAGACCGTGCAACTCACCATCATGTTGGATAGAGACTGGCGAGAAGTCTGTGCTTAGACCAGATGTGGTGAGAGAAACTTCGGATAAGATTGAGATCATTCAGCAACGAATGAAAGCTGCCTAAGATAGGCAGAAGAGCTATGCTGATAAGAGGAGAAGAGACTTGAAATTCTCCGTTGGTGACTTGGTGTTTGTCAAGATCTCTCCGTTGAAGAGCGTGATACGATTTGGCTGGAGAGGCAAATTAGCACCAAGATTTGTTGGCCCATTCCCTGTTCTTGAACTAGTCGGGAATTTGGCATATAGAGTTGGCTTACCAGAGAAAATGGTGGGAGTTCACAATGTATTTCATGTTTCCCAACTAAGGAAGTTCGTTCACGACTCAGATATGACTATTTCACCTGATCAGTTAGAGGACTTCGAAGTAGAACCCGAGGCGGTTGGGAACCGCAAGCCGATTCGTATTGTGGGGCACGATACGAAGCAACTTCGAAGGAAGGCGGTGAAGCTAGTCTAGGTTCAGTGGGGCGAGGACGAGAACGATTGTACTTGGGGGACAGAGGAGAGCATTAGGAAGGCATATCCAGAACTCTTTGCCTGGTAAGATTTACTTTGCGATTTAGTTATTCCGCATGCTAGGATAGACTTGTTTTGCTTGTTTGCATGTTTGATTGTTGTTTTATGATTGATGGGCATGCGGGACCTTTGTGTGTGTTTGGATTAGGGAATTTCGGAGGCGAAATTTCTTAAGGGGGGGAGAGTGTAACGACCCGCATTCTACGCATCGGGGGATCGTAGAATATTTATTTCTTTCCCGTATGAAGTCGTATGGTCATGTAACTTTGGAAAACATCCATTAGAGTCATTTCCCATGTTCATGATTTTTGTCGATTTTTAAATGACCATTTTGCCCCTAGTTGGTACTGTTTTGGCCATAACTTTTGACTGGAAAGGAATTTTGACCTGAAACCACTTCCATTGGATTCGTTTGATGGTTTACCTTTCCGTAGAGTGGTCATAATAGCCAAACAGACTTACCGTTTGGGAGATATGGCTGAAATAAGGTTTGGAGGGTGAAAAACTGCTTAACCGGGCCAAATCGGGTGATTAGTGAGTAGGCCCATAACCCATTTCGGGATTAGGGTTATGGGGAGGCTGAAATGAGATAGAGGATCATTCCATTTCAGTTTTCTAGCCTCCACTTATCACCAAGGAACCCTAAAAATGCCTCCAACCACTAAATCACCTCCAAATCACCTTTTGGTCAAGGATTTGGCTTAGCAACCCCTAATCAAGGAAGATCTACACCAAATCAACATTGGAGCTGCTGTTTAGCATAGAGAATCACATCAAATCAGAGATTTATTTCAGATCTTAGTTTATTTGTGGCTAAGGTGAGTGATTTGCATAGTTTTGCACTAATTATGGCTAATTAGGGGTGATTAGTGTTAATTAGCGAATTTAAACATGATAAAATTCTGGAAAAATGTTAATAAAATTCGGAATGATGTTTTAGACCTCTGATATGAATTTGGATTAATTTGGTTAAGTTTTGCTAATCCTATCATTAGTTTCACCCAACATGCTTAAGGGAAAATAAGGGGGTTTTGGCTATGTTTGATCCATTTTAACCTACCATATTGTTGTTTTGATGTTTGTGGTTGATTATTGAAACACCCCACCTCCGTTAGGGTCACTCTCAAAGGGAATGCCCTAATTTTGGTGGAGGTTTATAAGTATAAGTCACAGATATACAAGACAGATATAATAACACATATTTTTGAGCAGCGGAAAACAACAACTTTTATTTCTTCAAAATACGTGTTACACAAACCATGCCATAATCTGCCTTATAATACTTCCAAAATCATAACTGTCTTGATTACATTATTTAAAGAAGCATAAAGAAAACATAAATAAACTGCAAAAGTCCGCTAATTGCTGTCCAAAGCCATAGTCCAAAAAAAGATCCAAGCAATACATTCTTTCTCTTCAAGCTGGATGTGAAAACTGATCAAGCTGCGGTATTCCCTCCCTGAGATCCGGGGGGGGGGGGAACGAAAGAAAAAGAGGCGAAAAGAAAAGGGTCAGTCATAAAGACTGAGTAAGCTCTAGTGACTTTCAGTGTAGAAACGGTTAAAACAACCTGTCATGCATGAACTGGAACTAAACTTAAGAATGGTATCAAGGTGAACAAGATAGACTAAGGTGATCAGGATAAGTCAAGACAAGTCAACTAAATCATCACATGTTCGAGATTCGTTGCATCGACTGTACTAGTATACTAAGCCCATATCACAAGTTAATCACGAAATAAATCCCACGGCCCAATGTCATGAAATGACCCTGAACGGGGTCTGACCCAAGTACGGAGTCCTACGGAGCGGTTATCTAGTCGATCGGCTCCCTACAAGTTCTAGCTCGTCCAGTGTCTGTGTCATACGGCTAATCACGAATGTAGTCACCTGTGCTGGGTCCACCTTCGGGTGTATCAGCCCTAGGGTGTCAACCCCTGACACGATTCAAGATGCACAGATAAATCTACGGATACCCAGTGTCTGCCCCGGATACGTGCACGATCGTAGTCCGCCGAACCTACACTGGCGTACCCTACTGCCGTCGTTCACCTCTTACAATCAGCCCAGTAATCGTGCCCCACCCGGCCTAGCCCCAGGGTACCTTGATACTTCTAGAGGGTTACTGCTGAAAGGGGTCGTGTCTAGGGTTTCGCCTAATAGATTAGGTCATGTAATTCGTGACCTAACCCGCCTAACAGATTAAGTCATGTAATTCGTGACTTAATCCTCTTCTAGTCTAGTCATGTCAAGATGGTTAAGTATGTCATTTCAGTTCACGACTTAACCCGCCTACGTGTCATGTCAAGTTGGCTAAGTGTTGTCGTTTTCAGGTTCAAGACTTAGCCCTACAAATCGTGTTCAAGTTGGTTAAGTTGTCTTTTCATGTTCATGACTTAACCCTAATTGGCATTAATTGATTCGTTAATGCACCGAACCACTCACATTGGATCCTATTGTTCGTAGCCACTGGATTTGCCGGGCGGTTCCGGGCAGGTTTACGCTACGAACTCAACCCAACCTCGGGTTTCAAGCGCGATGTGACCAACTACCCACATTGGATCCTATTGTTTGTAGCAACTGGATTTGCCGGGCGGTTCCGGGCAGATTTACACTACAAACTCAACCCAACCTCGAGTTGGCCACTTTCTTGTTTTCTAAAGTCATGCCCATGTTCTTATCAGATTTTGCTATTTCCACATCATGTTCATATGTCAACTTCGTGCCCAACTAAGGCATGTTTAAAGTCAAGTTATGGCATGTTCAAGTCAAGTTTTCGTGCCACATTTCAAGTTCTACTTATGCCAAATTTCACAGTTTATTCTTATAGTTAATTCAAGTTTTGCCTATTCTACCCAATCGTATCCCCAACGTATATAAACGTACTTCGTTCACAAGCATAAATAATTCAAGAGATAAAGGGGAATAACACCAAACATGTGATAGGCATATGTGAAAATTCCAACATCACTTGCATAATAAACAGGCTATAACATATCACATGGTTTCAATACTAGCATGATGATAACTTGGCATAGTAATGATTCCAACTTAATTTAACATGATGATTTCAACTTTACATCATAGGCATAATAATCATTGCGGGCATAATAATAATTTTATTATAAACATGAAACATTAAAGGCATAGTAATCCTAATAGGCATAGTGGATTCCAATTTAGCATTTTTAACATAATAATTCTCATAGACATAATGATTCCAATTTATCATAATGATTCTCATCTAACATTATAAACATAATGGTTCCAACTTAGCATTTTTAAAATAATGATTCTCAACTAACATTATAGACATAATGATTCCAATTTAGCATTTTTAACATAATGATTCTCAATCAACATAATAGACATAATGATTCCAATTTAACGTTTTTAACATAATTAACATGATAGACATAATGATTCCAATTTAGCGTTATTAACATATCTAACATTATAAACATAATAATTCAAACTTTTCATCATAACCTAGCAATACCCTATTTTTCATTAATCATGATGAGTATAATAACACCACAGGCATAATTCCATCAATATTCATAGCCATGATTTAATTAGCATCATAGGCATGGTTTAATCAACATAAAGATTTCAATAAACATAGTGATTCCATGGACATGTATTAGTCCAACTTGCCAAACAATTAAACCCAAGTGATTCATAACAACATCAAAATCATGACAAGTTCAACTTGCAACGTTGCCATAGCAATATCCCCAAATTATAATTCAAAGATAAACAATATAAACAATGGATTAACAATAGTTCCTAAATCCGGTTTCAATTCATGGCATGTCCATATTGTTTTAGCGTTTTTGCCTAAAAAGTAACATAGAACTTACAATATGAAGCAAATAACCCAAATAAAAATCCCAAATCAAATAGTCCCAAATTCGTTGTCTAAAGCGTCGTAGTTGTTGTAGCTTCTAGTTGTAGCCTTCAAGAATCGTCCTCCATCTTCTACAATTTTTATTCTTTGTATTTTTAATTCAGAGCTCTAGGTTTAATGGCGGCGGCCTGAGGCTAAAATGAAATAGTATGATTTAGGCTAGGTCTTAGGTCCTTTTTATAATGTTTGTGAGTTGTTTTAGACCGTCGATGGAGCTTGATTCAATAATAGCCGCTCGTTTGAAGGAGAGGCCAATCCGAAGCTGACACCTAGCCCTAGTGACAAGGCAAGGCTCAGAAAATCGACTAAACATAGACCAGGCCTGCCAGGGTGGGCTGGGTTCAACCTGGCTCTGGGGCCAGGTCGACAGCCCAGTCGACACCGTGTCGACTTGGCAGTCGACAGCCCTGTCGACCTCTAGCCCAGGTCGACTGCCAAGTCGACCTGGGTGCCTTAGGCGGGAATTTTCCCGCCCTGGCCAATTGGGCCCGATTTTGAATTTTAAACTTGTTTTTCTGAGCTGTTTTCGTCTGTTTGAATTTTAAACTGAATTCTGAAACTTCCGGAGGCCATATCTTGGTCATACGGACTCCGATTTTCGAAAACTCGGACTCTATTTCGCGTATTATTCCGAGACGAACACAATGGCGTATCCCGTTCCCCTTAATTCTTTGATTTGAAATTAATTATACTTTAATTTGTGAATTTCACTGTTATAGAATACACGGGGTGTTACATTCTCCCCCACTTAAAAGGATTTCGTCCCCGAAATCTTTAAGTTTAGTAAATTTATATCCTAACATCCAAACATCCATCTACTCATCCATCAAAAACGAGTATCCATTGTCCTCAAAAGACTTCTAATGCTTTATGATCATATGCGAAGTGTGTGTGTATATGTTCCTTAGCTAATGCTAATGATCAGACCTGATTGATCTTTTAAATGCAAATATGTTTAGTGAAATGAATCCAATATGTATGCAAATTTTTCCTATTATAATTCATAATTTCTACATGAGTGCTCGAACATTCAATCATATGCAACAACCAAATGATAGCACAACCAAGTTTCCAAAATAAACACTCATGCATATGCAACATGAAAATGTGTCTGAGCCGATCTAGTGCCTAATGTGTATTCATGCATCCACGAGCAACCACTTGCGACCACTTGCAACCATTTCGCAATCATAACATGTTTCAATTACATGTTTACATCCAAAAAGATTCTAACTATGGTTCTTAAGATAGGATCGAGGAGAGAAATAAGATAAAACAAAGCATCTAGAATAGGTTAACGATGTACCGCCAGAACGTCCGGTCTGCTTCTCAGGGCAGTCTTTGCTGATGTGTCCAGTCTTCCCACAATGAAAACATTCACCTTGCTTTCTCTTCCTCTTTCTACAATCCTTGGCTATGTGCCCTTCCGTACCACAGTAATTGCATTTCCTTTTATCGCGTGAGTTGTTGTTCTTGCCTCCCTTCTCGGAGTCTACCTTCTTATTCTTAGAATCGTTAGGCTTGACCTCTTTCTTCCCTTGAGAGTTTTCTGCCTCTGTCTCCTTCTTGCCCTTATCTTCCTCGTTCAGCAATGCCATCTGCACCAACCTTTCGTACGTAGCTCCCATGGGTATATGGGTCATGGACAAACTGTGTAATGGCTCATTCAACCCTTTGACAAAGCGGAGAGCCTTCTTGTGCAGGGTGTTGACTAGGTCCAGTCCGAACCTAGCCAGCTCATCGAACTGATTAACGTACTCTTTGACTGTCATATTTCCTTGCTTAAGAAATAAAAATTTCTCCAACTGCAAACTCCTTTCGGCTTCTGAGAGAAATTTAGCCTCAAACCTTGCCCTAAAGTCCTCCCATGTTTCCACTGGTCTTTCTGCATTAGTGACTTCCCACCAGTAGGAAGCCTCACCTTTTAGTAGCCACACTGCCAGTTGTACCTTCTACCTATCTTCTACCTCAAAGATGACGAATAAGTCCTCGGTTTCCTTTAACCAATTCCTAGCTGCCACGAAGGACTCAGTTCCATGAAAGTCCTTTCCTCCCATAGCCTTAAAATCTTTACATATCTTAGCAAAAGTGTTTCCCCGTGGAGGAGGTGGAGGAAGAGGTGCTGCTGCAGCTGGATGATTTCCTGCAGCTGGGGGAGGAGGAATGGTAGGACCTGGCTGGGTGGCCCTTGCTTCTAAGAATCGTCTAAACCAACCAGGTATTGGTACACCTTCTGGCAAGTTAAGTTCTTCGGACATGCTGAAACAAAAAGGATAGATTCAAAACGAAGGATAAGAGATAGTACCTATGGCTTTGGGGGAATTTGCCTTTTTAAAATAAAATAATATTTTATCTTTTAAAAATGCTTCTTTAAATTTTCTTTTGAAAATAAATTTTCAAAACTTTTTATCTTATCTGGTAAACCTATGCTCTGATACCAAGTGAAACACCCCACCTCCGTTAGGGTCACTCTCAAAGGGAATGCCCTAATTTTGGTGGAGGTTTATAAGTATAAGTCACAGATATACAAGACAGATATAATAACACATATTTTTGAGCAGCGGAAAACAACAACTTTTATTTCTTCAAAATACGTGTTACACAAACCATGCCATAATCTGCCTTATAATACTTCCAAAATCATAACTGTCTTGATTACATTATTTAAAGAAGCATAAAGAAAACATAAATAAACTGCAAAAGTCCGCTAATTGCTGTCCAAAGCCATAGTCCAAAAAAAGATCCAAGCAATACATTCTTTCTCTTCAAGCTGGATGTGAAAACTGATCAAGCTGCGGTATTCCCTCCCTGAGATCCGGGGGGGGGGGGGGGGGGGAAACGAAAGAAAAAGAGGCGAAAGGAAAAGGGTCAGTCATAAAGACTGAGTAAGCTCTAGTGACTTTCAGTGTAGAAACGGTTAAAACAACCTGTCATGCATGAACTGGAACTAAACTTAAGAATGGTATCAAGGTGAACAAGATAGACTAAGGTGATCAGGATAAGTCAAGACAAGTCAACTAAATCATCACATGTTCGAGATTCGTTGCATCGACTGTACTAGTATACTAAGCCCATATCACAAGTTAATCACGAAATAAATCCCACAGCCCAATGTCATGAAATGACCCTGAACGGGGTCTGACCCAAGTACGGAGTCCTACGGAGCGGTTATCTAGTCGATCGGCTCCCTACAAGTTCTAGCTCGTCCAGTGTCCGTGTCATACGGCCAATCACGAATGTAGTCACCTGTGCTGGGTCCACCTTCGGGTGTATCAGCCCTAGGGTGTCAACCCCTGACACGATTCAAGATGCACAGATAAATCTACGGATACCCAGTGTCTGCCCCGGATACGTGCACGATCGTAGTCCGCCGAACCTACACTGGCGTACCCTACTGCCGTCGTTCACCTCTTACAATCAGCCTAGTAATCGTGCCCCACCCGGCCTAGCCCCAGGGTACCTTGATACTTCTAGAGGGTTACTGCTGAAAGGGGTCGTGTCTAGGGTTTCGCCTAATAGATTAGGTCATGTAATTCGTGACCTAACCCGCCTAACAGATTAAGTCATGTAATTCGTGACTTAATCCTCTTCTAGTCTAGTCATGTCAAGATGGTTAAGTATGTCATTTCAGTTCACGACTTAACCCGCCTACGTGTCATGTCAAGTTGTCGTTTTCAGGTTCAAGACTTAGCCCTACAAATCGTGTTCAAGTTGGTTAAGTTGTCTTTTCATGTTCATGACTTAACCCTAATTGGCATTAATTGATTCGTTAATGCACCGAACCACTCACATTGGATCCTATTGTTCGTAGCCACTGGATTTGCCGGGCGGTTCCGGGCAGATTTACGCTACGAACTCAACCCAACCTCGGGTTTCAAGCGCGATGTGACCAACTACCCACATTGGATCCTATTGTTTGTAGCAACTGGATTTGCCGGGCGGTTCCGGGCAGATTTACATTACAAACTCAACCCAACCTCGAGTTGGCCACTTTCTTGTTTTCTAAAGTCATGCCCATGTTCTTATCAGATTTTGCTATTTCCACATCATGTTCATATGTCAACTTCGTGCCCAACTAAGGCATGTTTAAAGTCAAGTTATGGCATGTTCAAGTCAAGTTTTCGTGCCACATTTCAAGTTCTACTTATGCCAAATTTCACAGTTTATTCTTATAGTTAATTCAAGTTTTGCCTATTCTACCCAATCGTATCCCCAACGTATATAAACGTACTTCGTTCACAAGCATAAATAATTCAAGAGATAAAGGGGAATAACACCAAACATGTGATAGGCATATGTGAAAATTCCAACATCACTTGCATAATAAACAGGCTATAACATATCACATGGTTTCAATACTAGCATGATGATAACTTGGCATAGTAATGATTCCAACTTAATTTAACATGATGATTTCAACTTTACATCATAGGCATAATAATCATTGCGGGCATAATAATAATTTTATTATAAACATGAAACATTAAAGGCATAGTAATCCTAATAGGCATAGTGGATTCCAATTTAGCATTTTTAACATAATAATTCTCATAGACATAATGATTCCAATTTATCATAATGATTCTCATCTAACATTATAAACATAATGGTTCCAACTTAGCATTTTTAACATAATGATTCTCAACTAACATTATAGACATAATGATTCCAATTTAGCGTTTTTAACATAATGATTCTCAATCAACATAATAGACATAATGATTCCAATTTAACGTTTTTAACATAATTAACATGACAGACATAATGATTCCAATTTAGCGTTATTAACATATCTAACATTATAAACATAATAATTCAAACTTTTCATCATAACCTAGCAATACCCTATTTTTCATTAATCATGATGGGTATAATAACACCACAGGCATAATTCCATCAATATTCATAGCCATGATTTAATTAGCATCATAGGCATGGTTTAATCAACATAAAGATTTCAATAAACATAGTGATTCCATGGACATGTATTAGTCCAACTTGCCAAACAATTAAACCCAAGTGATTCATAACAACATCAAAATCATGACAAGTTCAACTTGCAACGTTGCCATAGCAATATCCCCAAATTATAATTCAAAGATAAACAATATAAACAATGGATTAACAATAGTTCCTAAATCCGGTTTCAATTCATGGCATGTCCATATTGTTTTAGCGTTTTTGCCTAAAAAGTAACATAGAACTTACAATATGAAGCAAATAACCCAAATAAAAATCCCAAATCAAATAGTCCCAAATTCGTTGTCTAAAGCGTCGTAGTTGTTGTAGCTTCTAGTTGTAGCCTTCAAGAATCGTCCTCCATCTTCTACAATTTTTATTCTTTGTATTTTTAATTCAGAGCTCTAGGTTTAATGGCGGCGGCCTGAGGCTAAAATGAAATAGTATGATTTAGGCTAGGTCTTAGGTCCTTTTTATAATGTTTGTGAGTTGTTTTAGACCGTCGATGGAGCTTGATTCAATAATAGCCGCTCGTTTGAAGGAGAGGCCAATCCGGAGCTGACACCTAGCCCTAGTGACAAGGCAAGGCTCAGAAAATCGACTAAACATAGACCAGGCCTGCCAGGGTGGGCTGGGTTCAACCTGGCTCTGGGGCCAGGTCGACAGCCCAGTCGACACCGTGTCGACTTGGCAGTCGACACGGGTGTCGACAGCCCTGTCGACCTCTAGCCCAGGTCGACTGCCAAGTCGACCTGGGTGCCTTAGGCGGGAATTTTCCCGCCCTGGCCAATTGGGCCCGATTTTGAATTTTAAACTTGTTTTTCTGAGCTGTTTTCGTCTGTTTGAATTTTAAACTGAATTCTGAAACTTCCGGAGGCCATATCTTGGTCATACGGACTCCGATTTTCGAAAACTCGGACTCTATTTCGCGTATTTTTCCGAGACGAACACAATGGCGTATCCCGTTCCCCTTAATTCTTTGATTTGAAATTAATTATACTTTAATTTGTGAATTTCACTGTTATAGAATACACGGGGTGTTACATTCTCCCCCACTTAAAAGGATTTCGTCCCCGAAATCTTCAAGTTTAGGAAATTTATATCCTAACATCCAAACATCCATCTACTCATCCATCAAACACGAGTATCCATTGTCCTTAAAAGACTTCTAATGCTTTATGATCATATGCGAAGTGTGTGTGTATATGTTCCTTAGCTAATGCTAATGATCAGGCCTGATTGATCTTTTAAATGCAAATATGTTTAGTGGAATGAATCCAATATGTATGCAAATTTTTCCTATTATAATTCATAATTTCTACATGAGTGCTCGAACATTCAATCATATGCAACAACCAAATGATAGCACAACCAAGTTTCCAAAATAAACACTCATGCATATGCAACATGAAAATGTGTCTGAGCCGATCTAGTGCCTAATGTGTATTCATGCATCCACGAGCAACCACTTGCGACCACTTGCAACCATTTCGCAATCATAACATGTTTCAATTACATGTTTACATCCAAAAAGATTCTAACTATGGTTCTTAAGATAGGATCGAGGAGAGAAATAAGATAAAACAAAGCATCTAGAATAGGTTAACGATGTACCGCCAGAAGGTCCGGTCTGCTTCTCAGGGCAGTCTTTGCTGATGTGTCTAGTCTTCCCACAATGAAAACATTCACCTTGCTTTCTCTTCCTCTTTCTACAATCCTTGGCTATGTGCCCTTCCGTACCACAGTAATTGCATTTCCTTTTATCGCGTGAGTTGTTGTTCTTGCCTCCCTTCTCGGAGTCTACCTTCTTATTCTTAGAATCGTTAGGCTTGACCTCTTTCTTCCCTTGAGAGTTTTCTGCCTCTGTCTCCTTCTTGCCCTTATCTTCCTCGTTCAGCAATGCCATCTGCACCAACCTTTCGTACGTAGCTCCCATGGGTATATGGGTCATGGACAAACTGTGTAATGGCTCATTCAACCCTTTGACAAAGCGGAGAGCCTTCTTGTGCAGGGTGTTGACTAGGTCCAGTCCGAACCTAGCCAGCTCATCGAACTGATTAACGTACTCTTTGATTGTCATATTTCCTTGCTTAAGAAATAAAAATTTCTCCAACTGCAAACTCCTTTCGGCTTCTGAGAGAAATTTAGCCTCAAACCTTGCCCTAAAGTCCTCCCATGTTTCCACTGGTCTTTCTGCATTAGTGACTTCCCACCAGTAGGAAGCCTCACCTTTTAGTAGCCACACTGCCAGTTGTACCTTCTGCCTATCTTCTACCTCAAAGATGACGAATAAGTCCTCGGTTTCCTTTAACCAATTCCTAGCTGCCACGAAGGACTCAGTTCCATGAAAGTCCTTTCCTCCCATAGCCTTAAAATCTTTACATATGTTAGCAAAAGTGTTTCCCCGTGGAGGAGGTGGAGGAAGAGGTGTTGCTGCAGCTGGATGATTTCCTGCAGCTGGGGGAGGAGGAATGGTAGGACCTGGCTGGGTGGCCCTTGCTTCTAAGAATCGTCTAAACCAACCAGGTATTGGTACACCTTCTGGCAAGTTAAGTTCTTCGGACATGCTGAAACAAGAAGGATAGATTCAAAACGAAGGATAAGAGATAGTACCTATGGCTTTGGGGGACTTTGCCTTTTTAAAATAAAATAATATTTTATCTTTTAAAAATGCTTCTTTAAATTTTCTTTTGAAAATAAATTTTCAAAACTTTTTATCTTATCTGGTAAACCTATGCTCTGATACCAAGTGAAACACCCCACCTCCGTTAGGGTCACTCTCAAAGGGAATGCCCTAATTTTGGTGGAGGTTTATAAGTATAAGTCACAGATATACAAGACAGATATAATAACACATATTTTTGAGCAGCGGAAAACAACAACTTTTATTTCTTCAAAATACGTGTTACACAAACCATGCCATAATCTGCCTTATAATACTTCCAAAATCATAACTGTCTTGATTACATTATTTAAAGAAGCATAAAGAAAACATAAATAAACTGCAAAAGTCCGCTAATTGCTGTCCAAAGCCATAGTCCAAAAAAAGATCCAAGCAATACATTCTTTCTCTTCAAGCTGGATGTGAAAACTGATCAAGCTGCGGTATTCCCTCCCTGAGATCCGGGGGGGGGGGGGGGAAACGAAAGAAAAAGAGGCGAAAGGAAAAGGGTCAGTCATAAAGACTGAGTAAGCTCTAGTGACTTTCAGTGTAGAAACGGTTAAAACAACCTGTCATGCATGAACTGGAACTAAACTTAAGAATGGTATCAAGGTGAACAAGATAGACTAAGGTGATCAGGATAAGTCAAGACAATTCAACTAAATCATCACATGTTCGAGATTCGTTGCATCGACTGTACTAGTATACTAAGCCCATATCATAAGTTAATCACGAAATAAATCCCACGGCCCAATGTCATGAAATGACCCTGAACGGGGTCTGACCCAAGTACGGAGTCCTACGGAGCGGTTATCTAGTCGATCGGCTCCCTACAAGTTCTAGCTCGTCCAGTGTCCGTGTCATACGGCTAATCACGAATGTAGTCACCTGTGCTGGGTCCACCTTCGGGTGTATCAGCCCTAGGGTGTCAACCCCTGACACGATTCAAGATGCACAGATAAATCTACGGATACCCAGTGTCTGCCCCGGATACGTGCACGATCGTAGTCCGCCGAACCTACACTGGCGTACCCTACTGCCGTCGTTCACCTCTTACAATCAGCCCAGTAATCGTGCCCCACCCGGCCTAGCCCCAGGGTACCTTGATACTTCTAGAGGGTTACTGCTGAAAGGGGTCGTGTCTAGGGTTTCGCCTAATAGATTAGGTCATGTAATTCGTGACCTAACCCGCCTAACATATTAAGTCATGTAATTCGTGACTTAATCCTCTTCTAGTCTAGTCATGTCAAGATGGTTAAGTATGTCATTTCAGTTCACGACTTAACCCGCCTACGTGTCATGTCAAGTTGGCTAAGTGTTGTCGTTTTCAGGTTCAAGACTTAGCCCGACAAATCGTGTTCAAGTTGGTTAAGTTGTCTTTTCATGTTCATGACTTAACCCTAATTGGCATTAATTGATTCGTTAATGCACCGAACCACTCACATTGGATCCTATTGTTCGTAGCCACTGGATTTGCCGGGCGGTTCCGGGCAGGTTTACGCTACGAACTCAACCCAACCTCGGGTTTCAAGCGCGATGTGACCAACTACCCACATTGGATCCTATTGTTTGTAGCAACTGGATTTGCCGGGCGGTTCCGGGCAGATTTACACTACAAACTCAACCCAACCTCGAGTTGGCCACTTTCTTGTTTTCTAAAGTCATGCCCATGTTCTTATCAGATTTTGCTATTTCCACATCATGTTCATATGTCAACTTCGTGCCCAACTAAGGCATGTTTAAAGTCAAGTTATGGCATGTTCAAGTCAAGTTTTCGTGCCACATTTCAAGTTCTACTTATGCCAAATTTCACAGTTTATTCTTATAGTTAATTCAAGTTTTGCCTATTCTACCCAATCGTATCCCCAACGTATATAAACGTACTTCGTTCACAAGCATAAATAATTCAAGAGATAAAGGGGAATAACACCAAACATGTGATAGGCATATGTGAAAATTCCAACATCACTTGCATAATAAACAGGCTATAACATATCACATGGTTTCAATACTAGCATGATGATAACTTGGCATAGTAATGATTCCAACTTAATTTAACATGATGATTTCAACTTTACATCATAGGCATAATAATCATTGCGGGCATAATAATAATTTTATTATAAACATGAAACATTAAAGGCATAGTAATCCTAATAGGCATAGTGGATTCCAATTTAGCATTTTTAACATAATAATTCTCATAGACATAATGATTCCAATTTATCATAATGATTCTCATCTAACATTATAAACATAATGGTTCCAACTTAGCATTTTTAACATAATGATTCTCAACTAACATTATAGACATAATGATTCCAATTTAGCGTTTTTAACATAATGATTCTCAATCAACATAATAGACATAATGATTCCAATTTAACGTTTTTAACATAATTAACATGATAGACATAATGATTCCAATTTAGCGTTATTAACATATCTAACATTATAAACATAATAATTCAAACTTTTCATCATAACCTAGCAATACCCTATTTTTCATTAATCATGATGGGTATAATAACACCACAGGCATAATTCCATCAATATTCATAGCCATGATTTAATTAGCATCATAGGCATGGTTTAATCAACATAAAGATTTCAATAAACATAGTGATTCCATGGACATGTATTAGTCCAACTTGCCAAACAATTAAACCCAAGTGATTCATAACAACATCAAAATCATGACAAGTTCAACTTGCAACGTTGCCATAGCAATATCCCCAAATTATAATTCAAAGATAAACAATATAAACAATGGATTAACAATAGTTCCTAAATCCGGTTTCAATTCATGGCATGTCCATATTGTTTTAGCGTTTTTGCCTAAAAAGTAACATAGAACTTACAATATGAAGCAAATAACCCAAATAAAAATCCCAAATCAAATAGTCCCAAATTCGTTGTCTAAAGCGTCGTAGTTGTTGTATCTTCTAGTTGTAGCCTTCAAGAATCGTCCTCCATCTTCTACAATTTTTATTCTTTGTATTTTTAATTCAGAGCTCTAGGTTTAATGGCGGCGGCCTGAGGCTAAAATGAAATAGTATGATTTAGGCTAGGTCTTAGGTCCTTTTTATAATGTTTGTGAGTTGTTTTAGACCGTCGATGGAGCTTGATTCAATAATAGCCGCTCGTTTGAAGGAGAGGCCAATCCGGAGCTGACACCTAGCCCTAGTGACAAGGCAAGGCTTAGAAAATCGACTAAACATAGACCAGGCCTGCCAGGGTGGGCTGGGTTCGACCTGGCTCTGGGGCCAGGTCGACAGCCCAGTCGACACCGTGTCGACTTGGCAGTCGACACGGGTGTCGACAGCCCTGTCGACCTCTAGCCCAGGTCGACTGCCAAGTCGACCTGGGTGCCTTAGGCGGGAATTTTCCCGCCCTGGCCAATTGGGCCCGATTTTGAATTTTAAACTTGTTTTTCTGAGCTGTTTTCGTCTGTTTGAATTTTAAACTGAATTCTGAAACTTCCGGAGGCCATATCTTGGTCATACGGACTCCGATTTTCGAAAACTCGGACTCTATTTCGCGTATTTTTCCGAGACGAACACAATGGCGTATCCCGTTCCCCTTAATTCTTTGATTTGAAATTAATTATACTTTAATTTGTGAATTTCACTGTTATAGAATACATGGGGTGTTACAATTATACATGCTTCTATGACTGTATGGTATGCTTTGTGACTGGTTAGAATAGTTGGAATGGTCGAAAACGCCGTCGAGAGGCGTAAACAACTCGCTGGACAAGGTGCAGGAATTCGGATCGGATAGGGGATTGAGAGTCGATCGGATCGCCCTATGGGATCGTGGGACATCACCACGAGTCGAGTCATCTCCTCCGAACCGAACCATCTGCGCAAGGCCCACGAGCACCAACCGCGAACTGCTACCCGATCCGATCCACTTGTGTTTCGCATCACGATCCGACTAGAGGGAAGCAGCATCCACAAATCGATGCACTACGAGACGCCGATTCGAACCAGGGGGAGCCACGAGCTGGAGGAGCGCGATCCGACCCGTATGGGGTATTCCGATCCGAACCGAGGAGAGGATCACGATCCGAAGCAGAGAGAAAGAGGACCGCGATGACGATCTGAACCGTGGCAATCTGGAGACCCGACCCGATCCAGTGAAGAAGGAGCATTCTTATCCGAACCGAACCGATGAAGACTGATAACCCGAGATGCAAAGGTAGTCCAAATGAAGGGTATTGACTCAGGATCCAGATAGGAACAATTGAGTGGACTTCATGAGTTGGACTTTGCTGTGGGACGCGTGCTAAGGAGTTGTCGACGTTCATAACTTCGATTCACCACTAAAGATGAAGGATGGCTACATATCAGTGCAGTAGGGTCATTATGACCTGAGGGGCAAGGTGATGGTAGCAAGACTACGTTATCAGTGCAGTAGGGTCAATATGACCTGAGGGGCAAGGTGATGCGTAGTAAGACTATGAGCCAGTGCAGTGGGGTCATTGCGACTCCATGGGCAGAGTGGACATAGTAAGGATTAGTAAGGCTATGAGCCAGTGCAGTGGGGTTCTTGTGACTCCATGGGGAAAAGTGGACATAGCGAAGGATTTGTGGCTACGTTATCAGTGCAGTGACGCCATTTACGACTTCATGTGGCAGAGTGATCGTAGCAAGGTATGTTGGGTGATCGAAGTGGTGAATATCGTATGCTTTACGCACTGAGTGAGAGATGTGAGGATGGATGCTATGTTTGATTGTTTGCCATCCCTATGACATGCGCACCTCCCCCCACCTCCGTATCTTTACACTGTTTGATATGGTACCTTAGAGTGTTGTACAATATGTAGTGCTAACTCTTTGGTGGCAGGTCCAGGTTCAGGTATGTTTTAGTCTACCTGTTATTGTTCACTTTAGATGCTTATCGCTCATACCAGGCTTTATGTCTGACCCAGAGTTTTATGTCTCCTCTTATTACTCTGGGTGCTCACACGAGCAGACTAGAGACAGGTTAGCTGGTGATGCGCGAGTAGCTGATTCGGAGGCGGGCAGGAGGCTTCCACGTATGATATATATATACACATTCTCCCTGTGTCGTTGGTGGTCACTACTTGGGCATTAGTAGTGTACCTCCTTTATCTTACTTTTGCTTTGAGACAATTTGAAGGTTGTAATAAGCTGTATTTTGGATTTCCACTGCTATGATGTTTAGTTCTGATTTTCAGCTTATGCACTGTCTCTCCTGTTTTATGTCAAGTATGTTATTATTATATTTTGTTCTATGCGCTGTGAGACATTCTACAGGTTCTTTGTATGTTCATTTCCTTCTTCCCTTTCCTTCTCATGATCCGTTTCGTGCTAACTGGACATGTGTACAGCGCACCTTTGGAGTAAATGTCGGTTGGTGCGGGGTGGGCCGTCACACCTTCTCCAACTCGGCTTTGCCCCTTTTCAAAGCCACATTTTCAGTGGTTAAAGACGCCGCAGTATCCTTAAAGGTTGAACTGGAATGCACAACCTCCTTCTTCAGTATTTCGTAGGTATGCTTCATCTCCGCTGCAACAACAATACTACGAATTAAAGTTCGAAAGTGTAAAGGAAAACGATGGAATGATCACGGCACAAGGAATAGACCTACCTATTTCCTTTTCCAAGTTACCAATGGTCTCACCATCGATAGACACTCTGATTAATGAGCTCCAAGTTATTCCTTCTGATCAATTCCGAAAGATGGTGGGCATACCTAGTAAGCTCGTTAACCTGATGGTACGCGACCTCACATGCATCCATATCTCCCCGGAGTCCCTGGCAGGGGGCGGATTGAGGCCACGAAGGAATATCAGCTCGTCAAAGTAAAGTTGAGGGAAGTTATTCTTCAACAATGCTTTCCTTTCATCCACGAAAAGCTCTCGCCTCTCAGGCTCTGCTATATCTTGCCTCCTCATTAAAGTCGTTCCCGCAAGCCTTGAATGGCTAAGCGTTGACTCCTTCCCCTTATTGGTTTGGACGAGGGCCAAAGGCGCTGTGTGTGCAGGAGTTGTCGATGACAAGTGCCTTGAGCGCCCTAAGTCAAGTTGGGAGTCTCTGACAGATACTCGGATTGGAGGAGGAGGAGGGGGAGTCGAAGATTGTCGAGGCCTATCTCGATGATGACTCTCACTGCTGCAATCTTGTGGAGGTGGAGAATCACCATATAAGCTAGTCCCTCACCTAAAGCTGTCGAAAAAGGGATTCCTGGGAAATCAGCGACCTCCGTACCCGTAACCTCGTCCTCCGCGTCCTCTTGCCATATCACCTGTCAAAGAAACAAGTGCATAATCAAGTACTTGGAACATACATGCAACCTTTACATTATGCAGTGTTTATGAGTGTATGCCTTAAGTGTTCTCTCAACAGACCAGATTGTGGTCCGCTTGCAGGAGTCAACCCCTCTACAGCTAAGGCTAGATCTTCCATACTTGTCGTACCAAGCCAAGGAGACAGGGGAGTTTATTAAGATCATCAAATTGACCCTCTGCCTCGAGTGAAATGGCGGTCTCCAAAGGAGTCGCAGGGGACTGTGGCCTGGCTGACGCCTCTCCCCCGCCTCTCTTGTTGGAGGCGGGACAGGAGCCTCCAACGAACACTTGTCCCGAGCAATTATCTCCTCACCACCGGCTTCATCCCCACCAGTGTCTCCCTGGGACTTAACAACCTTTCGCGGTTGGGGCCCAGTAGAGGGCATCTTTCTCTTTTGGCCAGAAACCCCTGTGTCTTTTCTCGCCTCCTCTCTTTGCCTACTGCCTGCGACGACATGCCTGATTATAGCTCGATGATCAAGGAGTAACCTTACGCAATGAAGGCGATCCTGACTTGTGACTGTATCAGTGGAACGCGCCTCAGTTGGAATCGCTTATAAAGTCTCGAGACGTTGTTGGTACTCAGTGCTAGTGGGTGCTTCAAGATTCCCTGTCGTGATTAAAACGAAATCGAATATAAGACATTGAATCCTCGAACTTTATAGTAAAAAGAAGAGTTCAAGAAAGCTTGCTTCCTTCCAGCCATCTCCTCGCAAATCCAGGAGGATAGCGCATGAAGAACCATTCGTGCTTGAACACTGACAGCTTGGGCCACGTCCTGACAAAGAACTTAGTGGCAGGCGATGCTTCCAGGAACCACGGGGAAGGCAATATGCTGGCTCTTCTCTTTAATTGGAACAAGTACTGAATATCTTCCCCGGTAGGTTTTCAGTGCAACTACTCACAATAGAGAACATAAGTGCCTAAGAGCGAAGCATATGCATTCAGATGCAGTTGCAATGGTGCGATGCGGAAGTAGTACAACATCTCCCGAATGAAGTTGTTGGCTGGGGGAACGCACCCAGCAATGCAAGCTTGTTTGTTTCAAGCAGATAGACCCTCGGGCAGTGCATGAGCCCTACCTCCCTCTCCCGGTGCATGGACATCATCCACAGGAATGTTGAACTGCAACGCCATCTTCCTAACTGTCGCTGTGTCCATGTGCGTTGACACCAAATCTGTCGGATTTTCAAGAATCACTGCATCGAGCAACATATCCGGGGCCATTGGAGCCGCTGGTGCATCCCCCTCGAAAATGTCCACATGTTCTACCTCTTCGTATACAACCAGAGAGTGTTGTATTTCAGTCTGCTCTCCACGCTCCGACGCTTCGGGTAAACTTGCCGTTTAAGAAGGGGTGAATCTTTTAGTAGTCTCAAGCTCGCTGCCCGTCGGGCTAGCATTTCCAGTGGAATCATAAGTTTGCGATGACGGCAAGGAAGACTCGGCTTCCGAAGTCTTTTCGGTCTTGGATCTTGCATGCATCGTTAGCTATACTTTAACACACTAACGTTAGACATCGCAGTTGAATAACCTGTACCCCTCGTGTCAGTGCAGACTAACATATGCGTGCAGTGTTATGTAGAATCAAGATATACAAAAGAAGTTCAAATAGTCAAACAGTTCAATCACAGTCCAAGTATATGCTCTAATCCTATGTGTAAGTTCGGGTCGTACTTCGCATGGCCGCCCACACATAGTTTAGTTCAGTTGCGTGAACGACATAGAGAAAATACAAATCCAAAAGCGGGCAATCGGGAGATCAAAGTCTTAGGAAAGGGAAACAATAACACACAAAGGCACGACGTTGAGCAGTCAGGCCAGCAACAAACCCGAACCCCATTCAGGGTTCGAAAACTTCGGACCCCAATCAGGGTTCGATAATTCGAACCCACTCGGGGTTTGGAAATTCGAACCCCTTTCACGGTAAGAAAACTCGAACTCCACTCAGGGTTCGAAAACTCGAACCCCTTTCAAGGTTCAAGGATTCGAACCCCATTAAGGGGCGGAAACTTGAACTCCGTGCGGGGTTCGAAAATTTGAACCCCATTAGGGGTTCGTAGATTAAAAGCTCTTTCGGGGTTCGGTGATTCCGTACCCAATGTGGGGTACGAAGCCATCGCCGGCGGCACGGGGCTCCGACCCTTTCCCCTCCTCTCCGTGCCACGCCTCTCCATCCAATCTTTGTCTATGCGCTTCGATCTCCTTCCTCCTCTTTTCCCTACTCCTCTTCGCTCCACCGTGCTCGACTCTCAAGCCCCAGGTCACAGCGGAGCTCGACGGTGAAAGCGGACAACGAGAGCCTCCTCCAAGTCCTACCTATGTCCAATTCGAATACTTGAAGACGTCAAGCCCTTAGGTTTCGAAATCACGGGTTTGAAAAAGGAAAAAGAAGAAGAAAGGAAATGGGGAAGAAGAGCCCTATTTATAACAAATGGGTACGTCTCTTCATGTCCCTCGGCGCACCATTTTGTATCCCCAGCGGGGTATAAAATTTCGTACCCTATCAGGGTACGAGATTTCGTACCCAGCGGGGTACGAGAATTCTTACACCACCCGGGTATGAAATTTCTTACCCGGTAGGGTACGACAACTTCGTACCCAAGCCAGGGTATGACCCAAAATAAATAATATATGTATATATGTATGTATGTATATATATATATTATATACATATTTACGAGGATGATATATATGTGCGTACATATACAATACACGTGCCTACAAAAAGCTATAAACGCTCAAGCACGACACAACGCTAAAACTTAAGAGCGTAAACATGCCGTCACTCCCACAACAGTTTGTTCACAATTCCACAATGAATGAGCTCGATAACTAACATTTATTTTTACAAGTTTACAGGAAAAGTCGATGACTCAACAACTACTTTAACCAACACAAAGCACATCATGTCAAGACAAGACGTACTTTGGGGGGTAAATGTTAACCGGGCTTTTGGTCTGGTTCCCAAAAGTACGCAAGACACGCTCGACTCAACGTATCACGTGAAGCCAAAGCCAAGAGTGTCACCAAGGAGTAAAGGAAATGGGCCGAGAAGGGATAGCGCCAACGAGAACCTCACATCTCCTATAAATATTGCCAAACCAAGACCTCGAACTCCGTGAAGCCGCAAGCGTCAACCTCAACTCCCCCGTGCGCGTCCTCTTATATTATTTGTACCCAACGGGGTACGAATTTTGGTACCCCAAGGAGGGGTACGAAATGTCTAGCACGAGCACTGTGGGATGCGAGATTTTGGTGGCCGGCTACTGGGGATGCGAAATTTCTGGTGTGGTCCCCTACCTCTACCTACTCCTACCTAATTCGACCTAACCACTCCACTATAAATACCCCTTGACCTCACACTTCAAAGGGGTTGGAATTTGGTGATTTGACATCTCTTGAGAGCTACAAGTGGCCTCTTTAATGGCATCTCCATTTTGGGGAAGAAGAAGGGCAAAAGTGTCTTTTTCTTAAAATATTAATATATGATAATTATGACATCATATAACTTAGAGATGTATGTAAAGAGATGTCATGAGATGTTATCAACCTTGTAACTCTTTGTTATAAATAATATTCCAACGACTCTTCCAAAGTGGACGTAGGTCTCTCGCCGAGGCTAAACGACTATAAATCTCTCGTGTTACTTACTGCTTTCCGCACTTACTTTTTCGACCGAAAGTATAATTCCTAAGCAATTGGAATCTTGGGTGTTTACGACATTTTTTGCCTTTAACATTATATATTTATATATATATATATATGTATATATAATGGACGGATCTTTATTAAATTAAACCTAAAGGTTTATGGCCATTTCTACACCTATAAATAAAGGGCTAGACCCTCATTTTTTTATTCATATTTTCTGGAGGCAACAATGAAAATCTACCATTTCCAATCATGTAGTCTCTTCTAAAACACAAATCAAATTATAAGCATATATAAATCAGATTTACAAGATTAGAGATGTTAGATTCAAATTTATGAAAAATGAATGGTTCTTCGCTGAGGTAATTTAAATAATTGAATATCCTTCTTTTTTCCTGTTTTTCTTTCAGATCTAAAAATCTAAATCTTTTTTGTAAATCCCCTTTGGGAATAAATTGTAGATCCATAGGATTTGGGGATTTTAAGCCTAAAAGTCGTGTCAGATTTGGATTTGAATAGCTTTAAGGTGAGTGGGAAATTATACACATTATTTATAATAAACATATATAATTCTTTTGTGTTGAATTTGAATTATATGTCTATTAGTGACAGAATTGTTTATTTGTCAATCTGAGTTATTATGAATAATGATTAAGTATGGGTTTGTAGGCCTTTCTAGGTTATTATCATCTTCTTGCCTATAATTATTCTTGTGATGTTGTGGTTATTGTGGACACCTCGAATTTGGAAATCAGTTCCAATTTGTAGTTTTACTCCAAATCCATGGGATTGGGTGCTGATTTATAGTTTATACAATGTTGGTTAAAAAAATTAATAATCCTATAGTATTTGGTATTGTTTGTGGTTTTACTTGATTATCGTAATTTCGTCCTTTTGCTCTTTTTATATAAAAGGGCGTTATTTGAAATCTACAAGAAAAGCAAATAAACCAAATAAGAAGAGATGTGCACATTCATGTATTTTTGTATGTAGTTTGCAACAACTATTCTAAATATAATATTAACTTATTTCCTCGTGATTTGTAATAATGTCAACTTTCCTCTTTTTAATAGTTTGGGAAAAATTTACAATAATTATAGTAAATAACCTTTTATAAGATTCTGAATCTTAAAATAAGATTAAACATAGAAAGGATGTTTTGTTCGCTTGTTTAGACCAGAACATAAATAATAAATAATAAGAAAATATAAATAGGTAACTATGTTAACTTTGCGTTTAAATTTAACTATATATATTAATCTTATCCGTCCAAATCTACGTAAATGATTCTACTATTAAATAAATGTTTGTTTGCTATTATATGTTTGAAATTGAAGTGTTTCCATTTTATGGGAATAAACGTATAATAATGAATCTCATAATAAATGAAAATTAATTGTTTGTGACCGTTATAACAATCAATATGGAATTTGTTGCTGTAATAGAAGGTCATAAATAAAGTACTAAGTATTGGAACCATATTTTTTTTGGGAAATTAATTAAAAAGGATAAATATGCCCAAATGGTTACAATAAAAATTGGTATTTAGGAATAAAGGATTGTAACTCCAACTAGGGAATAGATAAATATCAAACTTATATATATACGTATATATTCACATATGAATTATATTAAATTATATTTATAGTGATATCTACGAGTTATGATAGTTAGATTAGAATTCAAAAAGGGACTGATATAAAAAAGGCCGACTAATAATATATGCCTTAGGAAAATATGACTGTTAGTGTCATAAATTACCTTAAATAGGTTAACTGATGCCTTAGGGAATATGACCATTAGGGTCATTAATGGCAGGTAACTTAATTAATAGTAATAAATGTAATAGGAAGGGGTAATCAATGGGATTTGCTTGGCTCAGTAAATGCTAAGTCCAATAAGAAAATTAATAAATAAACATCCTAGGAGGAATTTATAGGTTTTTCTTATTTGTTTCTAGTTACTATAGAATTAATATAATAAAGAACCAAGATTGGACTTAGTAAGTTAATGATGTGAGATCAGTTGCTTTATTCAACTAAAGTATGCACTTTCCAACAGTCGGATATATGCACGACTTATGCGAGATATCATTAACCATAGGAACCTGTGACGATAGTTACTTACAAAGCGAGGATTACTCCCTAAAATGAGGTTTATTTCAAGTGTGAGCTATTAAGTGGTTATAGGACCCGCCTCTTGTCAAAAGAGGAAACCTTAATAAGGAAATAATTTATAAGCGTAAGCCGACTTTTGGGTAAAATAATCCAAAATCTAATGTATGTTTTACATATCTTAGAATATGTTTTATGGTTTTTAAGTGAGTTTCATTAGGTTGAGATTGATATCTTGCACAAAGACATAACTATGCATTATCTTTGGTCTACTAGCAGTTATATACAATAACGATCCTACCATTCCTCTATATAATTTTTGGTCGACGTCTTTTGGCTTATCATTTTTACTTAGAGCTATATTAGTTGCCATAGGTATAGGTCTCCCATTAGTTGCAGTTAAATTATATTTATTAATTAAATCTCTAGCGTATTTTTCTTGATTAATAAATATTCCATTCTTTAGTTGTCTTATTTCTAAGCCTAAGAAAAATGTAAGTTTACCCATATGACTCATCTCAAATTCTCGTATCATAATGTCCGTGAATTCTTTATTCATTTCATTAATTGTTTCTCCGAAAATTATATCATGAACATAAATTTGTACTAATTGAATATCATTTTTATTTCTTTTAATGAAAAGTGTATTGTCTACTTTACCAATTTTAATGTTAGATTGTAATAAATAAGTTCTCAACCTATCATACCAGGCTCAAGGAGCTTGTTTTAATCCATATAATGCTTTCTTTAATTTATGTATGTGGTTTGGAAATTTTTTGTCTTTTAAAAAAGGAAGTTTTTCTACATATACATATTCCTTAACATGTCCATTTTAAAAAGGCACTTTTAACATCCATTTGAAAAATCTGAAATTATTATAATTAGCGAAGGCTAGTAAAATCCTAATTGCTTCTAGTCTTGCTATTGGAGTGAAGGTTTCATCATAATATATTCCCTCCTCTTGACTTTATCCTTATGCAACTAGTCAAGCTTTATTTCTTACGACCTCATTGAGTTCATTCATTTTATTTTTATAACCCATGTAGTTTCAATTATAGTCTTATCCTGGTCTAGGAACAAGTTTTCATACATCATTCCTAGTAAACCAATTCAATTCGTCTTGCATAACAAGGATCCACGAATCATCGGATGATGCTTCCTTTGGATTCTTAGGTTCAATAGTTGAAATAAATGCTGAATTACTCATATTATTTAATTGTTTCTAGTCCTAACAAAAGATTCAATATCTCCTAAGATATTTACTACAAGGTGGTCTCTTAGAAATCTTTTTTTTTTGGTTGATTAATTTCATTATTTACTTCATCATTCTCATTTTCACATTCATCTTCGTTATGTGTTATATTCTTATAATTTTCGTCAAAAGATACATTTAAAGTTTCTTCTATAGTATTAGTTCTTAAATTAAAAACTCTATATGTTTTACTTCTCTCTGAATATCCAATAAATATTCCTTTATAAGATTTAGAGTCGAATTTGTCTAAATTTTCCTTAGTGTTAATAATAAAACATTTACTTCCAAATATTTTAAAATACGATACTTTTGGTTTCTTATTATATAAAAGTTTGTATGGTGTTTTATGAGTTAAAGGTTTTATTAAAATTATATTTAATATATAACAAGCTGTTGCAACTGCCTCAGCCGAAAATTTTCTTAGTAAGTTCCTACCTTATAACATAGTTCTCGCACATTCTTGAATTGACCTATTTTTACGTTCAACTACTCTGTTCTATTAAGGTGTTCTGGGGAAAGAAAAATTATGATTTATTCCTTTTTTATTACAAAATTTTTCAAAATTTTCATTTTTGTACTCTCCACCGTGATCACGGCGTATTGTTATAATTTTTAAAGATAACAAATTTTGAATTCTTTTAGCAAAAGTTTTTAATTGATCAAAGACATAACTTTTATTTTGAAGAAATAGTTTCCAAGTGAGTGTAGAGAAATCATCAATTATTATATACACATATCTATTGTGATTTATGGATTGAGTTTGGGATGGATCGAATATATCCATGTGAATTAATTCTAACGGTATTGATGTTGTAATTTATTCTTTTAATTTAAATGAAATTCTTTTCGAATGGACAAGCATCACATAAATTATTTACTTTAAACTTCATTTTAGGTAAACCTCTATTTGATTCTAATTTTGAAATTCTAGGAATATGTTTAAAATTTATATGACCGAATCTCTCATGTCATATCCAAGGGTCACTTGTTTTGGCCATAAGACATAAGTTATCGTTAGAACTCTTCATACTGTGTATATAGATATTTTCTTTCTATCTTCTTCAAATATTATTTTAGAATTTTTATCTTCTATAAAGCATTTATCTTTTTCAAAATTGATTTTATAGCCTTTATCACACTGTTGACTTATACGTAGCAAGTTATGTTTTAAATTTCTAACTAATAAAACATCAGAAATAGGAGTTTCAATTACCGACATTGTCGATGCCAACCACATATCTTTTGAATTATCATCGAAACTGACCATTCCTCCATCTTCATATACTAGATTGTTTAGTAATTCCGTATTTTCTGTCATATGTCTTAAACAACCAATATCCATTTCTCCTATTTGATTTTCACCATTTGTCCATCAAGATTTGAATTTTCAACAGCCATGTAACAGACCTTTTCCCTAGTAGAACAACAATTCAGTAGATAACTTGATTTTTCAATAGAATATAATGCAGACTTATCTAATACTAATGCAATATATTAATTTAAACTAGTGTTATAAATCATTTCAAAATTAGCCATAATATTTCCAAAATTTAGAAGATGAAATTTTGAAAACCTATGCTCCGATACCAATTATTAGGGATGAGGATCAAGGATCTTAAGGCAAAACTAACACTAAAGGGGGTGAATAGTGTTTTAAAGAACTTATAGAAATTTTAACCAATTATCAATTACAGAAACTACTATATGAATCATAGAATGAATATCACAATAGAAACAATCACATATGCAGATATAAATAAAAATAAAATGTAAAAAAGGAAAAAACACACCAGATTTTATACTGGTTCGGATTGCTCTACGTCTAGTCCTGCATAATGTTGGATTGTGCAGAGTTTTATTATATCAGTAATTACAACACCCTTGATTTCACGGCTACAAGGTTAACACCGCCCCTTTTGCTTGATTTACGGGCTACAAGGAACACATCATATCCTTTTCCTTGATTTCGGGCTTACAAGGAACACACCCTTCCGAAATATGATTACAATTGTCCTAGAACTCTTGAGTAGCACTTCTAAACAGAGAGTATTTAAAAGAGATTGAAAATAGAAGAAGAATGATAAAATTTGTATTGAAATCGACAGAGTATAAGTGTAGAATCTTAGAAAATCAAGAAGAACAATGGTGGTATGTAAAGTAGGGAAGAAGGAAATGATAAATTATTAAATTTTTTGAAAATGAGGCCTTTATATAGTGTTCCAAGAGACACAACCATTTCTAAAACATTTTAAAATGAAAAGACACAACTTTTAAATTCAAATAAAATGTGATGGTTATATGTCGACATGTCAAAACATATATGTCGACATACATATATGAGTTTGAATTTTAAATCAATTTTTCAAGTATTTAAACCATATATGTATTCTGGAGATTCCTGACATAAAACTAGTTGTTTAAAATATAATTTCTCAAGTATAAAAACATAATAAAATATAATTTAAACATGTGATTTAAAAACTATAAATATAAATGATGTAAAATTATATAATATAGTTATAAAACTATATAATATAATTATAAACATAAGAAACTTAGGGAATAAGTTTTAAATCAACTTTGAAATCAATTTGAAAATAGTTTGAAATCAATTTCAAAATAGTTTCAAATCAATTTAGAAGGAGATAATTTGAAAATATAATTTAAGTGCTATTCAGAGTTTTACATACTAACTAAGCTCTATTGATATCTTGATATATTGATACTCATGATTCTTGATTCTCCTTTGAAATCTGGAATTTTTAAATTGTACAGTCTTCAATATCTGTTACCTACGTATAAATCCTGTATATATATATATTGGATGAAAGTGTTAGTATATACATATATATATTATGGATAAAAGTGTTAATATATATATATATATCATAATCAATAATGATAATTGTTGAAACAAGGTTGTTGTTATTAAAACATCATCAACATTCCATTCTCCAACACACTTTCCTTATCTGGTCCTACAACTATTGTTGAGAATATCTTTCCTTATTACTCAGTCTAGCTAGTAACTACATCACTCGCCAGGCTTTATGTCTTACTCGCTCCTCTTTCTTCCCTACCAGGCTTGCAGGGTGGAGGTGATTAGTTCAGTTTTCTTGGATGGTTATTCTACAGATTGATTCTTGCTACAGACGCATTCATCTTCTGTTTTATCTCATTTAATGGAATTGGTTATACTACTGGCTATTTTGAGGTATATTCATATTAGGTGTTTTGATTTGCGATTGAGATGTTATTTCCATGAGACATGTGGTTTGAGACTGAAATAATATGTGGGCTTTGAAATAAATATTATGTTTTCACTTTTAAAAATATTTTCGTGTGTAATTATTATTTTATGTCTTGTGAATCTTAACCTTTATGATATATGTCTTTATACCTATAACACTTCATATTTCTTATCATGGCCCTATTTTGGAGAAATATTAAGGGTTGTGGGGTGTTTCATTTGGTATCAGAGCCTAAGATGAATGATTCCAAAAAAAATGTTTTTAAAAGAAATTATTTTTCAAAAGAAAGTGGATTTTAAAACAAAAAAGAAATAAAAGGTTGTGACGATCGCCCACAACCCCCGCACTAAACAAGAGGAATACTACACTGAAAGGAGTGCCAGGCAGCTATGGACGATCATCAAAGTATGATAACACAATCGGAACCTTTCCTATAACTCACAGCGCAAGGATAAAATATAATAGAACATATAAAACAAGTAGGAATAGTGAAGCATATATGAACATGAAACTCCAAACTTTCTTAATAACTAGAAAGTATATCAACATAATATCTGTACATGGATGCCTCACTACAACACTTAGAGTTTATCTTCAAACAACGGAAACAAGTACTATATAGTAGTAAAGATAATACGTCAGCCTCTTGCTCGCCTCCGAATAGCTATATCGCCCTCATTGAGCAATCACCTGCCACCTAGTCTGCCCCCCCCAAATGGATGAAAAACCCAAGGTAATAAGAGGGAAATATAAAAACTTGAGTCAGACAATAGTCTTAATGAGCGATAAAATAGTTAACAAACTTCATCAATAAAGTATATGAGAATAGGTAAATTTACTAACCACTACCCAATACCGAAGAAGAACTCACACTTATCTTTCCCACATCCGACAGTGATAGCCTTTACAATCCATAACATTCAAGGTAACAACAACTCATCCATGGCAATCAGAACAACCATTGATAACATTCATAGCATCTAAATTACATAGGTCTCACATAGATAATCCTGACCCAGTTTAACATCCCTCAAGCACTATCCCCAAAGGCCTAAACCAATATCAGTCAAGCACTCAAGGAACATCTCCGTCGACGTTGGATAATCCACGAGAGATGGTATAAACAAAACATCCAGACATTCAAACATCCATGACAGACTCTGCGCCAATCCTGCTTTGAAACCATCGTTAATCGTATGACGACCCATCATGACTACCATATGTCAAGGGCTAATGGTAATCCCAGTTCAAGCAACAACTCCATATGCCATCATGACTTGTATATTTGTCTTCTCAAATCTCAACAACTAGGCCCTTCACGACTGCCTAAGGTACGAGGCCCTTCATGACAACCCAAGAACCCCTGCTTTGAGTTTGCTAGAACTTACAATAACGATAATCTCTTGGCCTTCGCATCTCTAGTCGTCATCACCGGCGACTAATCATAAACTCAAGTCCCACTCTAGTAACCAATATCCATAACACAACACCTTTGAGTTGTCTGCCTATTCGTTGTTTTTCACCGATCAACGAAAACATTTCAACACTTCGAACCTTCCCACTTGACTCGTTCGAAGCTAGAACCATTATCGACTCAAAAACAAGCGTCGTTTGGTCGATACTGCATTTTATAGCATCTCCAGCCTTTTCGCTACGAAAAACTGGCCAAAATGTCAAAACAGCCTTTTATAGCATTTTTGAAATGCCGTTGTATTCCCTTGTTCAATTTGCATCCATCTGGTATGAAGAGCTAAACAAAACTGGCTTTCACAGTGTTTCTGCTTTTTACAGCGTTTTAGAAGTGCTGTCGTAGCTCAGATGCAACCAAAGAAACCCATGTGCGACCTATCTTTGGTCGTGCTCGACCACAACTTTTAACAGCATTTCATAAATGTTGTCGTAGCCCTGGTGCGACCGAAACCCATGCGCGACCTATCTTTGGTCGTGCTCGACCACAACATTTAACAACATTTCATAAATGCTATCGTAGCTCTGGTGCGACCGAAACCCATGCGCGACCAATCTTTGGTCGTGCTCAACCACAGCTTTCAACAGCATTTCATAAATGCTGTCGCAGCTCTGGTGCGACCGAAACCCATGCGCGACCTATCTTTGGTCGTGCTCGACCACAGCTTTTAACAGCATTTCATAAGCTGTCGTAGCTTTGGTGCGACCCCTGGCCCGTGCAGCTCCAATCTAAGTCCAATTTCGACAAAAACTTCGCCAATCGACGAAATATACTCGTCTAATTCATTCAACACAACCATAAACATATTATGAAATCAGTAACAACATGAATATGACGATTATTACCAAAATTATGCAAATTTCACCAAAATCAGGATAAATGATCATATGAACAAATATGATAGATCTAACTTGCACAAACGCATGAAATAGCATGAGAATTATCGGTTTTAACTTACTAAATCAGATCCTAAGGTGATTCATATGAAATAGAACTTACCATGATATAGATCTATGGAAAACAACTTGAATTTGATGAAAAACATGACCAAACATTCATATACTTCATTGAATCCATGCGAGAGATGCAAATCACTCACTGATTCTCCAAAACAAGCTAAAATCAATGTAATAAGATTCCGGACAACAAGCAATTCGCAAAAAACCCCTTGATCCGATGAATTCCCACTTCAATTGATGTAGATCTAGCCTCCAATGGTGTAGATCTATGATTTTCCTCCTTAAATTTTGATTTTTAATGGAGGAAAGGTGTTAGAGGAAGGAGGAACACAAGGCCACCAAATGAGAGAATGGGGGAAGTAACCTATTCTCCATATCCCTCACCCCCTATTTATAGTTTCCAGCAGCCCACTAATGGGCCTTCCCAATTCAACCCATTTTGGCTTACCAAACCTAGACAGTCAACTATAAAACCTTAAAATAGTGATTTCTCCCAAACTGCTAAGCCAAATCTTTAATGTAACCACTCTACGAGAAGGCAATCATCAATTCCTTTTCAATGGCACAGGTCTCACCCCCTGATTCAACCTGAGTCAAAAATTATGCGCAGTACAAGACTATCAGGGGAAAAATGGTCACAAACAAAATCGGTAAAAATTATGGACATTTCTCACATCCCCATAAGCAACATCTTAAAAGATGAGAATGATCCAGCCCTTAGGGAATAAAATAAAAACACTTTACGATCTTTTGATATGTAAAATGCGGGCTGTTACATTCTCCCTCCCTTTAGAAATTTCGCCCCCGAAATTCCAAGCAAACACAAACACAAACAACCACAATAATCCTGCATGCCAATCATCGATGAGAAGTAAATTCTATCATCCAAACTAGCAACCATCTAGCCATGCATCCATAGCCTTATCCTAGCACGTGGAACTCTATCAAACAACAACAGGATACAATGATAAAATGATGATACAATTTCAAAGGGTCCTACCGACGAAGAGTTCTGGATGAGTCACCCTCATGCCCTTTTCCGTCTCCCACGTACAATCGTCGCCATCTTCACTCCACTGTACCTTGACTAGCTTAACCATCTTTTTCCTAAGCTATTTTGTGTCATTTCCCACAACACGAAGCGACTTACGAGGTCTCGTATCCGAGGTCTCTACTTCTGGGTCTTCGTGCTGCTCTGGAGATACCACCACATTCGAGTCATGCACAAGCTTTCGCAGAAATGACATGTGGAAAACATTATGCACACTCGACATCTTCCCAGGTAACTCCAATCTATATGCGAGCTTTCCAA
Source organism: Allium sativum (assembly GCA_030737875.1). Taxonomy (NCBI): domain Eukaryota; kingdom Viridiplantae; phylum Streptophyta; class Magnoliopsida; order Asparagales; family Amaryllidaceae; genus Allium; species Allium sativum. Next base: position 731,086,765 of record CM060922.1, on the reverse strand, counting down.
TTCGCTTAACTATTGGAAATGGCCCAAAAAACCTTAGAGCTAATTTTCCTTTATTTCTAAATCAAACCACATGTTTTAATGGCGAAATCTTCATGAAAACCATATCGCCAACATCGAATTCCAAATCTTTTCGATGCTCATCAACATAACTTTTTTAGCGATCTTAAGCTGCTTTCATTCGTTGTCGAACGATCTCGATACAATCCGAGGTTTCTCTAATCATCTCTGGTTCAAGTACCAACATATCTCCTATTTTTAACCAACATGCTGGAGAATTACACGGCCTCCCATACAACGCTTCGTATGGTGCCATCCCAATGCTAGACTGGTAGCTATTATTATACGCAAACTCAACTAGACGTAGATGGTCCTCCCATGATCCTACGAATTCTAACACATAAGCCCTCAGGAGATCTTTCAAAACTCGGTTAGCCCTCTCGGTTTAACCATCCGTTTGGGGATGATAAGCCGTATTTAAACACAACTTGGTTCCCAAAGCTTCTTGTAGGCTCTTCCAAAATCCACTCGTAAACAATGAATCTCGGTCACATACTGTGATCTTTGTGATACCATGGAATCGAACTATCCATTTCACATAAAGCTTAGCCAATTTCGATGTCGTCCTAGTCGACTTGACAGGAATGAACCTTGCACTTTTGGTCAAGCAATCCACAATGACCCAAATTCCTTTGTTTCCTGCCGAGGTTCTAGGTAGCCCATCAATGAAATCCATCGATATCTGCTTCCACTTCCATGTTGGAACTTCCAATAGCTGAAGCAAACCACTCGGTTTCTTCTGTTCAGCTTTCACCAACTGACAGTTCATGCACTTGAAAATGAATTTTCCAATATCTCGCTTCATCCCCTCCCAGTAGTAGATTCGCTTCATGTCCTAATACATCTTATCACAATCAGGATGAATCGTCAACTTTGAGTGATGACATTCTCTTGGAACCTCATCTCTCAATCCGTCAATATCAGGAACAACTAATCGTCCTTGCTTTCGAAGCCAACCTTCTCGTTTGACTTCAAATTCCTTATCCTCTGGTTCCAATTTCTGGATAAACTCGACAAGCTTAGCATCTTGCTTTTGGCTTTCGCCAATTCTTCCGATAAGTGTAGGTCTTATCGATAAGCTTGCCAACATTTCAGGTTCCAACTCGCACCTTGGTCTGAAATCAAATCTTACCAAATACTCGAGGCTTTTCCATTCTGAAAACATCGCTCCCAAACTTGCGTGTCTTCGACTCAATGCATCTGCCACCGGGTTGCCTTTGCCAGGAGTATAGAGCCACCAGATTGCCTTTGCTAGGAGTATAGGGCCCTATACCAAAATCATATGATGCGAGAAAATCCAACCATCGTTGCTCCCGAAGATTCAAGTCCTTTTGGGAGAAAAGATACCTCAACGGCTTGTGGTCCGTAAATAACTTGAACCGAACTCCCAACAGGTAATGTCTCCACATCTTTAGAGCAAACACAATCGCCGCCAACTCCAAATCATGATTTGGATAGTTTTTATCATGCAGCTTTATTTGTCGACTCGCATAAGCCACAACTTTATCTTTCTGCATTAGCATTGCTCCAAGTCTAGTACCATATGCACCGGTGTACACCACAATCTCTTCATTCCCACTTGGAATGGTCAACACAAGAGCACTCATTAATCTCTCCTTCAGGATTCCGAACGCTTGTTCACACTTCGAATTCCATGTGAACACTTGGTTCTGCTTCGTCAATCCTCTCAATGGTGTAGCTATCTTGGAGAAATCCTTGATAAACCGTCTGTAATAACTAGCCAACCCAAGGAAAATTCTCACATCCATCGCATTCTTAGGTCTATCCCAGTCCTAGATTGGTACCACCTTAGCGGGATCAACTGCTATCCCATTTCCAGAGACAACATGGCCTAAGAACCTCACTTCACTCTTCCAGAAGTGACACTTTGAAAACTTAGCTCTTAGCTGATGCTTTTGCAAGATCTCTAACACAACACTCAAGTGCGTCTTATGTTCTTCCTCATTCCGAGAATAAACCAGAATATCATCCACGAACACAAGCAAGAACTTGTTTAACTGATCTCTGAATACCCTATTCATAAGATTCACAAAATACGCTGGCGTGTTAGTCAACCCAAATGGCATCACTAACCATTTGAAAAACCTGGATGGTGTCCTAAAAGCAGTCTTTGGCACACTATCCTTTTCCACCCTCAACTGGTGAAATCCCATTGCCAAATCCATCTGAGAAAAAACTTTGGTTTCGTGAAGCTGATCGAACAAGTCAACAATCCTTGGCAACAGATACTTGTTCTTCTTTGTCACCTTATTCAACTCACGACTGTCCACACACAATCGTAACGAGACATCCACCTTGGTTGCAAACACGACCGGTGCACCCCATTCGGAAACACTCCTTCGAATGAATCCCTTTCCTAGAAGGTCTCTAACTTGCACCTCCAACTCTCGTTGTTCCTTAGGCTCCATCCACCTAAGAGGCATAATGATTGGTCTAGCACCCTCGACCAAATCGATCCTAAACTCGATCTCACGATGCGGCGGTAACCCTTTGACCTTGTCAAAGACATCCTCATACTCATTAACGATCATTACAAATGACATGTCTTTCCGTGGAATCACAAGTGAATATAGATAGCTTACGAAGACCCCGTCTTCGCGCTTACATCTAATCAACACCTTTCGCCCTTCCACATCCCCGACTCTCACCTCTAGCTTCTCGCAATTCACTCTTGTCACATACCTCTTGAGCTAATCCATGCCCAAGATGATCCCAAACCCAATGAAGTTAAGAACGAAGCAATCACACACAAAAGAGCAACCATGACTCGACAACACCAGACCATGACAAATCATGCAAAGATTGGATGAACCCCCAACTGGATTAGTCAGTACGAAAGGTCTATCATAAATCTCGGGTTCCAAACCTAAGCGACACACATGTTCATTGAAAATGAATGAATGCGATGCTCCAGTATCAAACAAAACTCGAAACACCTTTAACAGAAAGAGTACCTTGAACGACGACACCCTTTCCCTTCTCCTCTGCGGTTGGAACTCATGAAGAAGATTGCACGACTTCCAAAGCATATACCTTCACAATCTGCTTCCCTTTAGCTGGTTCCGGACAGTCCTTCTTGGGATGTCCAGTCTTGCCACAATTGTGACACTTCCTCTCAACCTTCGAATTCTTGCACTCATTAGCAAAATGGCCTTTCTGTTGGCAATTGAAGCAAACAGACTCACTCTTTTGCTTCATCTGGCCATTCTTCCCTTTCTATTGTTGCTGCTTCCTTTTCTTATTATTACCACCCTGTTATGGCTTCTGTTCTCCCTTAGGTGCAACAACATACATCTTTAGGAAACATACTTTCATGCCTCAAAGCCTTCTCGACGACATTTTCAAAGCTATCATCGAGGTGATCCACAAGCTGATTCCCAAGATATTCATCCAACCCCAAGACAAACTTCTCGTTCTTTTGATAAGGAGTATCTGCATATAAACGATCATACTTCGACAAGGCCTCGAAGTTAGAAATATAGTCAAGAACTGGTCGACCATTCTGTTTAAGCTCCAAGAATCTCTTAAACAAAATTGACGTTTGCACGGTGGAGATAAACTTCGCTTCAAACTTAGCTTGGAACTGCTCCCATGTGATTTCTTCCTCTGGAGTCTCAAGTGTGACAAAGTTCCACCAGTCCATTGCTATGCTCTCTAACAGCCTTGATGCAAGCTTCCTCTTTGTTGCATCATCAATTCTCAAGTCCTTGAATATTCGAACACAAGTATCCATCCACCTTTGAACCTCTTCAACTTTCTCAGTGCCCTTGAACTGTTTCCCTCCCAACGATGCAAAGTCTTTGCACAACTTTGCAAATTCTACAGCTCTAGGCACTTGGACTCCAATATTAGCCGTAGCTTCCACTGGAGCGGGGGCTCTTCTTAGGTATTCTTCCATCATAGCTTCAAACATGGTCGGGTAGTCGGGTGTCCCTCCATTACCCCCTCCAGGCATAGCCTCTCCTCTAGCAGTATGTCTTGTATATCGTCGACTCGTTCTAAATCTGCTAATTAGAATGATTAGCCACTTACAAGATAAGATGCTAAATAAGTACAAACGCTACTATACTATATAGTATCATATAGTATACATCCAATTGAAATCTACAAGTAAGTCTCTCATACGTGATTACATCTTAGAACTTTGGCTAAAATCGTTAACCAGAGCTCTGATACCAAATGTGATGACCGCCCACAGTCCCCGCACTAAACAAGAGGAATACTGCACTGAAAGGTGTGCCAGGCAGCTGTGGACGATCATCAAGTATGATAACACAATCAGAACCTGTTTTATAACTCACAGCGCAAGGATAAAATATAATAGAACTTATACAACAGGTAGGAATAGTGAAGCACATATAAACAGGAAACTCCAAACTTTCTTAATAACTAGAAAGTATATCAACATAATATATGTAGATGGATGCCTCACTACAGCACTCAGAGTTAATCTTCAAACAGCTCCATACGCCATCATGACTCGTATGTTTGTCTTCTCAAATCTCGACAACTAGGCCCTTCATGACTGCCCAAGGTACGAGGCCCTTCATGAATGCCCAAAGTACCCTGCTTTTAGTCTGCTAGAACTTACAATAATGATAATATCTTGGCATTCACATCTCTAGTCGTCATCACCGACGACTAATCATAAACTCAAGTCCCACTTGAGTGACCAATATCCACAACCCAACACCTTTGAGTTGTCTGCCTATTCGCTGCTTTTCACCAATCAACGAACACATTTCAACACTTTGAACCTTCCTACTTGAACTCACGTCGAATCTAGAACCGTTGTCGACGCAAAAACAAGCTTCGTTTGGTCGATACTACAATTTATAGCATCTCCAGCCTTTTCGCTATGAAAAACTAGCCAAAATGTCAAAAAAGCCTTTTACAGCGTTTCTGAAATGCTGTTATATCCCCTGGTTCAATTCTGCATCCATCTGGTGTGAAGAGATAAACAAAACTGGCTTTCATAGCGTTTCTGTTTTTTACAGTGTTTCAGAAGTGTTGTCGTAGCTCAGGTGCGACCAAAGAAACCCATGCACGACCTATCTTTGGTCGTGCTCGACCACAGCTTTTAACAGCATTTCATAACTGTTATCGTAGCCCTGGTGCGACCGAAACCCATGCGCAACCTATCTTTGGTCGTGCTCGACCACATCTTTTAACAGCATTTCATAAATGTTATCGTAGCTCTGGTGCGACAAAAACCCATGCGCGACCTATCTTTGGTCGTGCTCTACCACAACTTTCAACAGCATTTCATAAATGCTGTCGTAGCTCTGATGCGACCGAAACCCATGCGCGACCTATCTTTGGTCGTGCTCGACCACAGCTTTTAACAACATTTCATAAATGCTGTCGTAGCTCTGGTGCGATGTAATGTCCCGATTTTTTTTCTAGATTTTAACAAATCATTTTAAAGGAATTAAAATGAGAAATGTTATTTAAAACAAAACAAAAGTGATTTTTGATATATATGTAAAAACATATGTATGTATAAATAGAGAGAATAATGTATATACTTGTTATATCTTAGGATTTGAAAGTATAAAACATGTATACAACATTCAAAGGGAAACCATAAGTGAGAATACATATAAAGATAAATAGTTCATGGTTTAACAATTTAACAAAGCAAGATTTTATTAACAAAAGCCTTGTGCATATAACATGAATTATATGTAAGAAAAAAGTATTTTGTTTACTTTAAAAATAAAAGAGGACCTTAGAACAAAACAACAAAACAAATATACATATGGCAAGAGAACAATTCAGCCATAGCACATATGTATATGCACACATGGCACACAAAAACATTTGACTCTTTTAGCTAAAACAAATATCTTTGTTACAAGAGACAAAAACAAGTCACATAGTAAGACAAAACCATTTAATGAATGATACTATGAATAGTGAAACTAAGATTTTGAAACTATTCCCTAAAAGCGCCTAAAAATTCTCAGTTTAAGTTTGCATGTGCACAACTTGTAGAAGAGAAAATATCAGCAAGAAAGAGACAAAGAAAAACCAAGTTTTTATAATGCTTTAAAATCTAAAGTAGATACATGCATTTAATGAAAGTATGCTCAAGCTTCTAGAAGAACTAACCTAGTACAAGTCTATTGGCTATGGTACCTTAATAAAAAAAACTTTTACATGCATGGTTTTCATGAATTGGCCATAGGTAACTAGAGAGGAAAGGAGTAAGGCTAAGTGTTGTTATTGTAGGAGCATGTGCAGGGAAATGATTTTTAAAACTTAAGCTCAACTATAAATACTGTAACACCCCGTAATTTTATAACATTAAAATTCACAAATTAAAGTATACTTAATTTTTTTTAAGAAGAATTAAGTGAAATGGGTTGCGCTATTATGTTCGTTTCAAAATTTGGGTCAAGATAGACATTTGGTTTGCACAAAACGGATACCTTATGAAGATGTTATTAAGCCTTGAAGTTTGTATGCATATGAGAAATATATATATATATATATATATAAATTAAATAAATAAATATTCAAAAAAGTTCAAAACAACGAATCGGGAGGGGGAATAGCCGAACTGCACCATTTTTGGAGTGGATCCAAGCCCCGCTGGGTCGACCCGAGCCCCGCTGGGTCGACTGGGGGTCGATCCAGGGTGTTTGCCTGTCAACCTGTGGCCCGATTCGCCCTAAGGGCTGATGTGGCATCTGAGTGGTCCTGATGGTTTTTGGGTTAATCTAAGAGCTCTAATCGATCCTAGACATCTATATATACATAGCTAAACCTAAACCCTGATTCATTAACAAAGAGGAATGGTGCCTCCATGCTCCTAAAACCTAAAGTGACCTAGCCTCCACCCTAATCAATCAATTCAAAAGAGAAGATAACGATAACAAATCAACGCCTACATCAACGGAAAGCTAAATCAACTCTAGAAAATCAGATCCCAGAATCGTTCTTCTCTTTCCTAAACCACGATTTGTGAGTACAGTTATTTTCAGATATGAAATTTAATTATGATCTTGACGTGGGTATAAATCTGAATTGGAGATCTATCTTATTCTTGTTTATCGGATCTGTTTTTCTGTGTAGATCCATCTTATTCTTGTTTATCAGATCTGTTTTTCTGTGTAGATCTATCTTATTGTAACTATTATGTATCTCTTCCTTCCTTCTGTTCTATAGCCAGGCTACTACGAGACTGAGCCAAATCTCATAAGAGATTGACACGCGAGCGCTAAATTTAGGGAAAATATTGAATGATGCATAATTGGACATAACTAATTTATGACTAAATTGAGAACATAACGTAAGTTGTAATTTAAGATCTAGATCTAGGCATACTATATATGACGGTTTATGATTTGGAAGAAGGAGAATTAATGTGTGACAACATATGACTTGTAATTTGGGGACATAATGCATGTTATAATTCATGATCTAATTTTGAGGACATAATACATGTTGTAATTTAAGAGCTAGATTTGGGGCATATTTTATATGACGATCTATGACTTGGAAGAAAAAGGATATGTGACTTAGGCCTAAAAAACCTATATTAAAAAGGGATAACTATTAATGTGAATACGCCTAATTCGGATTTTTGGATATTTGACATACGCGGTAATCAACGACTATAAATTGGCATAATTCATATTGTATATCATGATTTGGGGATTTTAGAGAATATTCTGTATTGTGGAAAATCTAACTAAATTTGGGCATATGTATGTTGAGAATTATGACCATAATTTGGGCATGTAAAATGAGGCTTAATTTATGATTAGGCAAGATATGTTAATAGAACTTTAGGATATGTTTAAATCTATTAAATTGCCCAATCCGCTAGATCTGTTGGAATTGAATACTGTGATTTGTGTATGCAATCTGTAGGCTCGATCTAAAATTGAGCAAAACATGTTAATGGAACTTTGAATAATCTGCTGTAACTTGTAAAGAAGTTAATTTGTTGAATTGGCATAATTAATCTGATATTGGCATAATCTATGAATGAAAACTTTAGCTACAAATAAGAATGCTGAGACACGAGGTTAGACTCAGTTTGCGGTGGAAGCATGCCCGGACCCAACCGGCTTAACCAGCAACCACAAACTGTCAGTCTAATGTGAGAGGTTGTAGTCATAAGGATGCTTAGACACGAGGTTAGGTCTGGCTTATGGCAGAAGTCTGCCCGGAACCGCCTGACACATCCAGCGGCCACAAGCTACCGACCTAATGTGAGAGGTCTGTGCATTAATATTTAATTAATGCAAATCTAAGATAAATATGATCCCTAAAACGTGTTGGGTGGATACGGTTAAAACAACTGGACTGATGAATCTAATAAACCCGTTTCGTGAATCTGTAGGCCCAATACAAAGTTAGGTAAAATAATCTGTAAGTCTGTTAATCTGTATATCTGATCCATTAGTCTGAGAACTTGTTAATCTGTACATCTGATCCGTTAGTCTGAAAACCTGTTAACTTGTATGTCTGATCTGAAAACTAGTTAATCTGAACTTTGTATATCTAAAATATGTAAACAAGTTAATCTGAAATCTGTTAGTCTGGGGACACAAGGTTAGGAGGGATAATTACTTGTGTCATCTGTTGTTTGGGACCCATATTAGTCAGTAACCCTTTCTGGTATCAAAACTATGACCCAACACTAAGAGGGGTCTGGGCACGCATACTGAACTAATTGTAAGAGGTTCACTCTGATAATGGCGAGGGGTGTTGATGGCGCATTCCAACCGGGTCATGTGCGTGCATGGATCCGGTCCGCTCTAAGGATTTAAGACACCGTGACATCTGTAAATAGGTCTGTATCTATAGGTTGCCACTTTAGGGAGTGATACACCCTTCTGTGGGGCCGACACATGGTACTTATGTATTAGGGAGCCGATCGCTTGGGGTAGAATTTTGGGTACACTTAGTTCTGTCTGTTTCTGTTGGGGTACCGTCTGTTTCTGTTGGGGTGGTAACACCTGTCTGTTTCTGTGTGGTACCATCTATTAGGGTGGTAAAGGCCTATTACTAGTGTACACCTAACTCTAATATTCTATTTCCATAGGGAATATTTTGTTTCTGTCTCTGATTTCGTTCCTGATTCTGTTCCTGTACCGTCTGTCTCTGTTCGGGTGGTAAAGTCCCATTTCTAGCATCGTGTTTCTGAAGAGATCATTCTGTTTTCTGTTTAGACAATAGGACAACACTAATTCTATTATACTAGTATTAGTGTAGAGAAGTGAAAACTAAGTAAGGAGCTTTGCTTAGCCTATATCATGCTGTTTCTTATGTTAACCTGCTACTCCTGTTATGGCTATCGCTCATCCAGTTTTATTTACATGTCATGATACTGTTATCTGTTTATATGCTGAAAGTCACTGGACTCACCAGACGTATGTCTGACCTAGTTTGTTTCGCCTCTTTTCTTCCGTTCCCCCCAGGTACTCAGGTTGGGAACGTAAGAGCTTGACATAGATTTCTCTCTGCTTGAAGTGCTAGATTGCTTGAAGTATTGCTTAGCTTTGATTCTACCTATTTATGGCATTTTCTGTTGGGGATTATGGCTTTAAAATTACGTACTCTGAAGGCTTTTGTACAAGAATAATATTTATGTACTTGAATTCATATATTGTGGTTTTGAAAGATGTAACCAAACTTACTTCTGTTTCTGCTGTAATAATGTTATAAAATTTTCAAGTACTACTTTATGTATCTGTCTTGTAATATTCTGTTCTGTTTACTTATAATGCTTCATGGAAGTTATTGCATTCCCTTTGGGAGTGACATTAACGGAAGTGGGGTGTTACACTTGGTATAAGAGCTGAAGGTTACCAAATTTGATAAAAAGTTTTTGAAAACTATTTTCAAAAAGATTTTAAAAAGGAAGTATTTTCAAACGGAAAATTATTTTGAAAAACATAGTCCCCAAAGCCATATGTCTATCTTTTGATTTTCTGTTTAATTCTTGTTTCCTTCTTTTCTGAGTCTCCGGGGCTCCTGGCTTTCTGGGAGGTAACCTCATCGCGACATGATTCCGTAGGCATGATGAGACTACGGTGCATGTCAAAGGGCAAAGAAGTGCCTAACTTCCATCTGTAGCCACAGTAATTTCACCTACCACTAATCCTTTTTCGAGCTTCATAGGGTTTTTCGCGCGATGGGGGCAACTTTAGAGAAAGACTTGTTAACATGTAAGAAGACTGGTTGTTTTCAGTGCGGTTAGATAGGACATCTGATCAAGGATTGCCCCAGAAGGCAAGGGCAAAGGGAAGAATCTTCTAGAAGGTAGGCGAATGCTCTCGCAGTTGGTGGACAGGATAGAGGTGGAAAATTTTTCATAGAAAGTTTAATTTCCTTATCTGATCATTCTGGCATTTTAATTCTGTAGTTGAGTCTCTGCACTTTGATACTAGCCTTGTTTCTGATCCCGCTATAGTCTCAAACCCCATAAGGGTTACGACTCATCTGTTTGTGATAGGTTGGGGTTTGAGGGTATCTGTGTTAAGCGTTAAGTTGACTATGACGCATACATTCTGCTTTTTGTGGGATATGGTAGGGTTTTATCATGCTTAGTTTCCTAAGAATCATTTGATAATCTGATATGTACCAGTAGTTTGTAAGTATCTGAATATTTCTGAAAAGGATAGGAGTTTTTACTCGAAGTGTGAAGTAGATTTCCAGTTTTGACATTGTTTAAAGGGAGTAATTCTCTGAGTGTCAATCTGATGTTGATTTCGGTCTTCGGGGTTGATCCTTAGGGATTTATTTTCTTAACCGATGTCTAATGGGAACAGAACTTTTATTTTAATTGTACTTGCTTCTATCACTCGGCTGTATCCTATCGATCTAGTCTTCGACCTTTAGGTAGAAACTAATGGGTGTAAACATGTGTTTGAGACATGTTATGTTTGATGGTTGCAAGTGGATGCTCGTGGATGCATATACACACACTAGACACTAGATCGGCTCAATAACACTTTCATACTGCATATGGATGTGTGCGCATTTTTCAATTTTTGTGATGCAAAATGATTGACTCATCACATGGATGTTGCATTTGGATGAATGGTTATGCACTCATATAGAAATGATGTGTACCAAATAGGATTTCTTGCATACATAATTGGACTCATGGCACTAACATAATTCGCATTAAGGAGGTTAACTGTATCAATAGACCGCCTGATTTTGCATTAGATAAGAAACATATACACACACTCTGCATATGTTCATACGACATCAGAAAACCTTTTAAGGACAATGGATTCTTGTGGATGATGGTTGAGTAGATGTATGATTGGATAGTAGGATACATTCTTCTTAACTTGGAGATTTCGGGGACGAAATCCTTTAAGGAGGGGAGAATGTAACACCCGGTAATTTTATAACATTAAAATTCACAAATTAAAGTATACTTAATTTTTTAGAAGAAGAATTAAGTGAAATGGGTTGCGCTATTATGTTCGTTTCAAAATTTTGGGTCAAGATAGACATTTGGTCTGCACAAAAACGGATACCTTATGAAGATGTTATTAAGCCTTGAAGTTTGTATGCACATGAGAAAATATATATATATATATATATATAGTATAAAAATTAAATAAATAAATATTCAAAAAAGTTCAAAACAACGAATCGGGAGGGGGAATAGCCGAACCGCTCCATTTTTGGAATCGACCCGAGCCACGCTGGGTCGACTGGGGGTCGATCCAGGGTGTTTGACTGTCAACCCGTGGCCCGATTCGCCCTAAGGGCTGCTGTGGCATCTAAGTGGTCCTGATGGTTTCTGGGTTAATCTAAGAGCTCTAAACGATCCTAGACATCTATATATACATAGCTAAACCTTAACCCTAATTCATTAACAAAGAGGAATGGTGCCTCTATGCTCCTAAAACCTAAAGTGGCCTAGCCTCCACCCTAATCAATCAATTCAAAAGAGAAGATAAAGATAACAAATCAACGCCTACATCAACGAAAAGCTAAATCAACTCCAGAAAATCTGATCCCAGAATCGTTCTTCTCTTTCTTAAACCACAGTTTGTGAGTACAGTTATTTTCAGATATGAAATTTAATTATGATCTTGACATGGGTCTAAATCTGAATTGGAGATCTATCTTATTCTTGTTTATCAGATCTGTTTTTCTGTGTAGATCCATCTTATTCTTGTTTATCAGATCTGTTTTTCTGTGTAGATCTATCTTATTGTAACTATTCTGTATCTCTTCCTTCCTTCTGTTCTATAGCCAGGCTACTACGAGCCTGAGCCAAATCTCATAAGAGATTGACACGCGAACGCTAAATTTAGGGAAAATATTGAATGATGCGTAATTGGACATAACTAATTTATGACTAAATTGAGAACACAACGTAAGTTGTAATTTAAGATCGAGATCTAGGCATACTATATATGACGGTTTATGATTTGGAAGAAGGAGAATTAATGTATGATAACATATGACTTGTAATTTGGGGACATAATGCATGTTATAATTCAAGATATGATTTTGAGGACATAATACATGTTGTAATTTAAGAGCTAGATTTGGGGCATATTTTATATGACGATCTATGACTTGGAAGAAAAAGGATATGTGACTTAGGCCTGAAAAACCTATATTAAAAAGGGATAACTATTAATGTGAATATGCCTAATTCGGATTTTTGGATATTTGACATACGCGGTAATCAACGGCTATAAATTGGCATAATTCATATTGTATATCATGATTTGGGGATTTTAGAGAATATTCTGTATTGTGGAAAATCTAACTAAATTTGGGCATATGTATGTTGAGAATTATGACCATAATTTGGGCATGTAAAATGAGGCTTAATTTATGATTAGGCAAGATATGTTAATAGAACTTTAGGATATGTTTAAATCTATTAAATTGCCCAATCCGCTAGATCTGTTGGAATTGAATACTGTGATTTGGGTATGCAATCTGTAGGCTCGATCTAAAATTGAGCAAAACATGTTAATGGAACTTTGAATAATCTGCTGTAATTTGTAAAGAAGTTAATTTGTTGAATTGGAATAATTAATCTGATATTGGCATAATCTATGAATGAAAACTTTAGCTACAAATAAGAATGCTGGGACACGAGGTTAGACTCAGTTTGCGGTGGAAGCATGCCCGGACCCAACCGGCTTAACCAGCAACCACAAACTGTCAGTCTAATGTGAGAGGTTGTAGTCATAAGGATGCTTAGACACGAGGTTAGGTCTGGCTTATGGCAGAAGTCTGCCTGGAACCGCCTGACACATCCAGCGGCCACAAGCTACCGACCTAATGTGAGAGGTCTGTGCATTAATATTTAATTAATGCAAATCTAAGATAAATATGATCCCTAAAACGTGTTGGGTGGATACGGTTAAAACAACTGGACTGATGAATCTAATAAACCCGTTTCGTGAATCTGTAGGCCCAATACAAAGTTAGGTAAAATAATCTGTAAGTCTGTTAATCTGTATATCTGATCCGTTAGTCTGAGAACTTGTTAATCTGTACATCTGATCCGTTAGTCTGAAAACCTGTTAACTTGTATGTCTGATCTGAAAACTAGTTAATCTGAACTTCGTACATCTGAAATCTGTAAACAAGTTAATCTGAAATCTGTTAGTCTGGGGACACAAGGTTAGGAGGGATAATTACTTGTGTCATCTGTTGTTTGGGACCCATATTAGTCAGTAACCCTTTCTGGTATCAAAACTATGACCCAACACTAAGAGGGGTCCAGGCACGCATACTGAACTAATTGTAAGAGGTTCACTCTGATAATGGCGAGGGGTGTTGATGGCGCATTCCAACCGGGTCATGTGCGTGCATGGATCCGGTCCGCTCTAAGGATGTAAGACACCGTGACATCTGTAAATAGGTCTGTATCTATAGGTTGCCACTTTAGGGAGTGATACACCCTTCTGTGGGACCAGCACAGGGTATTTATGTATTAGGGAGCCGATCACTTGGGGTAGAATTTTGGGTACACTTAGTTCTGTCTGTTTCTGTTGGGGTACCGTCTGTTTCTGTTGGGGGGTGGTAACACCTGTCTGTTTCTGTGTGGTACCGTCTATTAGGGTGGTAAATGCCTATTACTAGTGTACACCTAACTCTAATATTCTATTTCCATAGGGATTATTTTGTTTCTGTCTCTGATTTCGTTCCTTATTCTGTTTCTGTACCGTCTGTCTCTGTTCGGGTGGTAAAGGCTCATTTCTAGCATCGTGTTTCTGAAGAGATCATTCTGTTTTCTGTTTAGACAATAGGACAACACCTAATTCTGTTATACTAGTATTAGTGTAGAGAAGTGAAAACTAAGTAAGGAGCTTAGCATAGCCTATATCATTCAGTTTCTTCTTTTAACCTTCTACTCCTGTTACGGCTATCGCTCATCCAGTTTTATTTACATGTCATGATACTGTTATCTGTTTATATGCTGAAAGTCACTGAACTCACCAGACATATGTCTGTCCTAGTTTGTTTCGCCTCTTTTCTTCCGTTCCCCCCAGGTACTCAGGTTGGGAACGTAAGAGCTTGACATAGTTTTCTCTCTGCTTGAAGTGCTAGATTGCTTGAAGTATTGCTTGGCTTTGATTCTACCTATTTATGGCATTTTCCGTTGGGGATTATGGCTTTAAAATTACGTACTCTGAAGGCTTTTGTACAAGACTAATATTTATGTACTTGAATTCCTATATTGTGGTTTTGAAAGATGTAACCAAACTTACTTCTGTTTCTGCTATAATAAAGTTATAAAATTTTCAAGTACTACTTTATGTATCTGTCTTGTAATATTCTGTTCTGTTTACTTATAATGCTTCATGGAAGTTAAGCATTCCCTTTGTGAGTGACATTAACGGATGTGGGGTGTTACAAATATCCATAAGAACATACATTTTTCTCCCAACAAAACATTTAGTTTCATTAAAATCTGAAGATCATTCTACAGGGATTTTGGAAAGCATTAAGGTGAGGAAACATTTACTGTATTGTTTAAATTCTTTGATCAGTTTGAATACTGGGTAGAAAGTTCTGCTGTGAATATTGTTTGTTTACTGTCAACACACAATTCCTGATGCTAGAACACCTTCATTTACATCTATACAAACTGATATTCCATATAGAACCCGATTAGTATTGTTTACATAAGTTTTATTGATGATTTTAGCACCTTGGTTTGAATCTGAACTGTGTTCTGTAAAACACAGAGTATTTGATCATGGATTCTCAGAAGAGAATTCCATCAAAACCTCATCCTAGTATTATCAATATAACTGTATAAAGCATATATTTGTGATTGCAAACAAGGAAAAAAACATAGAAATAAAACATTTACATGGAAACAGTTTAAACAGAACAATCACCGTAAATCCTCTGTAACCATGGATTCTCAAACATACGAAAGCTTGGTTTAAAAATATAAATGGAATCCTGATGCCAAATGATGATTTTTAAAGGTTGTTTCAAGATTTTTAACGACATATTGAGTGAGAAATAAGAGGATGATCAGAAAATGAATTTCGATCAATTTCCAGCGATCAATGAAGTTAGAGTTCTCGGCGCAGGGAGGAAGGCAATGTTTAGGCTATTGGATCATAGGAAAATTACTATTGGATTTTTTCATAACTTGAATCGAAGGGTTGAACTCGATTTAGGGTTTTTATCTGTGTTTTGGTGCACGAAATTTGGAGGTGCCGTGTGGGGTCCACACTGGATCGAGTGGGCTGGAACTCGGAGGGGAGGAGCTGGCGTGGTCAGGGAGTTGGTCGGAGGAGGCGTAGGCACTTCAGATGGGCGGAGGTGGCAGCAGTTCGAATTTTCGTGGATCGAGCTTTTAGATGGAAGAAATCTAGAAGGGTGAAAACACTGTAGCGTCGGAGTTGGTCAGGTCTGGTGGCGGCGTCGACTTCCTGAGGTGAAGTGAGGTTTGCGTCGATCAAGTTGGAGGTGGTATGGTGGTTGGATCGACAATGCATGTGCACGGGTGTGCATGAACAGGAAGGGAAGAAGAAGGTGATCGGGCATGGTGATTTCGCTGTGGAGCATGGTTGTGGCATGGTATTTGGGATGGTGGTAACTGGTACTTTGGTAAAGTACCAGGGGGTGTTTGGCAAGGGAGTGGCATGGGGAAACGGATGGGAACGAGCGTGCGCTGGGGGTCTGGCACTTTCGAAAGTGGTACTTTCGATATTAAAAAAAAATGGTACTTCCGATATTCGAAAGTGGTACTTCTGATATTCAAGAAAAGTGGTACTTCCGATATTCAAGAAAAGTGGTACTTCCGATATTCAAAAGTGGTACTTCCGATATTCAAAAAAATGGTACTTCCGATATTCGAAAGTGGTACTTCCGATATTCAAGAAATGTGGTACTTCCGATATTCAAAAGTGGTACTTCCGATAAGGTTTTGGAAAAAGTGGTACTTCCGATTTAAATTGGCAAACAAGAAATCATGGTCGTGGCAACAGTTTTGAGGTGACCAGCACAGTCGTGGAAAGGTATGGTACCTGGTACTTTGGCAAGTACCAGGGAGATACTTTGGCAAAGGAGAAAACGCAGTCGTGGCAAGGTATTTTTAAAGGAAATCACAGTGTTTTTTTAAAAGTGGCACTGGTACTTTAGTAAAACCGCTAGTGAATGAATTTCTGAACGAGATTATAAATTTAAACAGTTTTAAATTTAAAATTTGAAATAAATAGAATTTGAAATAAATAAATAATTGAATAAAAAGAGAATTTTATTAGTCAGAGGCAAGTGGAAAGGAAGAAGCAGAAGATCGAAATGAAAAAGTTCGACTGTAGAAGTTCGATTAGTTTTGAAATAAAAATAACAAGCGAATAATTAATTTAAATTATTAATTTTAATTACTTATGATTAATTAAACATAAGGGGATAATTTAAAAAGGGAAGTAGAGTATGAAAGCATCGTCTGAGCGGCGATGATAAAGGCAGCAAAAATGTCGTGTGCGACACACGTGCATTATCTACTCATTTCCAAGTAACGATCAAAACTGAACAAAATACTATGTGCAACGCATACACCTTAAACTGTTCATTTTTAAAATGTAATTAAATTATTCTGATATGAACAAGGTAAACAAACACTGTTTTATAATGATAATTAATTAGTAAACTGAATAATAATCATGATTAAGCCGATAAAAATTTCATCGACTATAAACGACATTTCGTGCATCGTTTCAAAGAGTCTGGAATAAATATTCCACTTCGACCTGAAGTATACGACGCATATCAGAATACTGAAGACGACGATATGCAAGAGAAATTTTAAATAGTATCTTCGGTCTGTTCAGTCCCAGGACAAACCCGAATGGACGAATGTCTGACAACGTATATCAGTTAGATCCTACACATCGAATTTACGTAAGTATATTACGTCGGTGGCAGAGAAATTCGTTTCTCTCATCTTTATTATCCGTAATATATTTGGGTAATCGAATGAGTATTTCTGACGAATAGGACGATGTGACATTCAAAGAAATTAAAGGAAATGATCTGTCAGAAGGAGAAACGTAACCTAAAAGCCTCACATCCAGGAAATAACAAAAGTTGGGCTAGGCAGCATGGCTAGTTGGGTCATACCCAAGCAGGGTATATTATCACCATCTAGAGGACTTCCGTATTTAACTTCTTAAATCTTTTTCGCTGTTGTAGCTTTTGGAAACAGTAAATCGAGCTCAACCGTAGGAGTGATAATATATTCGTTACACTCAAGCTAAATGAGTGGACGGTCATGTGTGGCCGGGTTACAAGATGTTCTTGTTGAACCCCAGTGTATCCTCTCTAGAGTACACTGATTTGGTGGGTGCTCCCATACCCTGTCTGTTGGAATCCAATCTCCAATAAGCGCTCTGCGATTTTAGCTTGTATACTATATACGTGGACGTAAGATGCAAGCGTTTCACTAGATAACTATTTATTTGGTAAACACTATCATAATAACAAACGCTTTGATATAAAATACTTGGGTCATTATTCATATGTTAGTTATAGGTTGGCCTAACGATTTCTAAAGTAAATGAATCAGTCAACATGAAACCTTATCCCTTATTCCCTGTTTACATCTTGATAATTATGTTTACTCACACCAGTCCCCTAACTGACCCAGAGTTTATTTTCTGTGTTTCCTAAAATCTTAGGTACTCATAATATTTTGTTATGAGTAGACAAGTGAATTCACGTAGGCAAGTGGAACCTGATGAAGTACAAGTTCAAGATCCTAGTAGCATATCTATTTTAATTACCCAGTTTAGTATCTATGTTGTTATAGTATGTGTAACAACCCGGAAAATGCGAGCCAGTTTGAAATTTTTATTTTGGCAATTTTAGCGAATTTTGATTATTTAAAATGAATTATTTTAAATAATATCGACGTGAAATTTATTTTGAATAGAATTCGAACGTATATATTATACGCGTCGTCGTTAGAACAAAAATTATTTATTTATATTTATAAATGGAATTGAAAATGGCGCGGTAGTTCGATAATTCGATTTCAAATTTCAATTGAATGTACCGGGTGCAAAACAATCCGGATTTTAGCGAAACCAAAAATGATAGGATCTATTTGATAATATCTTTCCAACGAATCCGAAAAATCGAAATTTCATGGCAGGAATCAAAAGATATGTCCAGTTGAAAATTCTGAATAGTCGCTATGGAATTCAGGCCCTTAAAAATGGACATTTTGCAAGCGACCTCGGATTTCGACGAAACCAGTTTTGTTGGATCCGCAGTGTCAAGTTATTGCTAGGTTTCAAATTTCATAATTTTTCGAATCAATATGTGAGCGTGGCATAGGAAAACGCGTTTGACCGGTTTTAGTTGATTTTAATCGACTGGAAATTGGCCATTTTTCTAACGGTCTCAGAATTCGACGAAACTAGTTTTGTTAGGACCGTATCGTCAATACGAAGCTAGAAAATATTTTTCGAGAATTTTTAGGGTTAGTATGCGACCCCGGTAATCTGAAATGTACGTTTAAAATTCAATATAGTGATTTAAATGTAAATTCAACGGAAACTAATCGAAACGATCAAATCAGCTTGCGATACATATCCCATTGTGTTCGGAATGGGGGTAAAACGCTATGGACGACAGGCGGGGAGCCTCGTTTTGAGGTCGAAAATAAAGGTTGCTTTTGGTTGAATTAAATAATAAAATATTAATTAAAAAAAAAACTTTTCTTCCCCCCCCGTTAACCCGCTCTGGCCCCCCTTTTGTTTCATTTCGATTTCAGAATAAATATATAAAAAAAAAACAACAGGAAGGCGATCGAAGGACCGCCGTTCGAGGCCAGCGCCGCCCCCCCCTCGCGCGCCGCCTCCTCCGTTCAACCTCCGCCCCCCCTCTGCTGCTTCACTCACGCGAAGCCCCTCTCCCATCGAAGAACCGCAATCGCAACCCCTCACGCCACCTTGTCTCCCCCTCCGTCCTCGTTTCTTCCTCCTCTCTTCCTCTGTAGAAAACCGCAGGCCCTCCCAAACCCGATTTGAAGACTGCGCCACCAACAGCCCAACTCCGACCATCTAACCCTAAAAAGAAAAAAAGCCCGGCTCCAAAACACTGTAAGTTCTTCTTTTTTTTGTTTTATTTTTACTTTATTTTAAAGTAATTAATTTGAAAGGATGCAAGGAAAGAAAAATATGATTTTTATATATTGAACTTCGAATTAAAAATATGATTTTTATATATTGAACTTCGAATTAAAAATATGATTTTTATATATTGAACTTCGAATTAAAAATGTGATTTTTATATACTGAACTTCGAACTAAAAATTCGATTTTTATATATTGAATAGCGAACTAAAAATTCGATTTTTATATATTGAATAGCGAACTAAAAATTCGATTTTTATATATTGAATAGCGAACTAAAAATTCGATTTTTATATATTGAATAGCGAACTAAAAATTCGATTTTTATATATTGAATAGCGAACTAAAAATTCGATTTTTATATATTGAATAGCGAACTAAAAATTCGATTTTTATATATTGAATAGCGAACTAAAAATTCGATTTTTATATATTGAATAGCGAACTAAAAATTCGATTTTTATATATTGAATAGCGAACTAAAAATTCGATTTTTATATATTGAATAGCGAACTAAAAATATAATTTTTATCTATTTGACATAGTGATAAAAAGTCGATTTTTATATATTGAATAATTGAATGAAAATTCGATTTTTTGAATATTTGAAGAGATTGTAAAAATATGACTTTTTAAAATTGAAAACGAACAAATAAAAATGTGATTTTTATTTTAAAGACATCAAAATATAAAAATGTGATTTTTATGTATATAGTGACTACGGACAACGAAGGTGACCAAAAAGGCGAAACGACGAAGACTTCTGCAAATGAAGAGCCGTGGAGCTAGGATATCTATATATGAGAATTTCTCACCTTTCGATTTCTTTTCTAATTATATATATATACTAGGATGCAGACGGTGCTTAGTAGCACCCGACACAATCGTCCACAGACCATGGACTTGTTTGTTTGGTTGCATAGATTAGTTGAATTATTTGTTTGAATTGAATTGTTTGGTGAGATGAAATTGATTTGATTGATGTGTGAATGGCGTGGGCCTTCACTAGACCGGGGATAAGGCTAGGCCTCGTCCCGTTTCTAGTATCGTGCCGTTATGCCGCCGAAATTTTCTAAAATATGTTAGAAAATAAAAATATCATTTTATTGTGTAAATGAATAATAGAAATTCATATGTTGGAATAAAATGTTTTATCGTTAAAAATATAATTTTTAACGTGAATATGAATATAGTGAAAGTGAATAAAATAAAATATTCATTTACAAACCGGACGGTTTGTTTATGTACACCTATTTGAAGGACATTGATTGGGACGATAAATTTTACACATCGCCCAACTGCACAAATAAAATATGTGTTTGATTGTTTGAAACCCCACACGGGTGTTGGGATGAAATTTGAAGTTCACTCATCCTGATTGATTAAACATGTCGATCGATTGATTGACAGGCTGTTATAAGCGTTAGATATCTATATTTGATGCTTATACAGTGTAGTGCACTTTGGTTGATGGTTGATTATTTTTCAATGCTATTATATACATGTGTTGTATGAAAATCCATATAATTAATTTTATATGGTGATTGATTGGGCCTCATTCCAATTTAGAAAATAAAGAATATTATAAAATAAAAGTTCATGTGTTGACAGTACTCATTCATTGAGATTGGTCATGTGTTGAACGAAATATTTTGATAATAACAACTATTTTGAAAAAGAGAAATATTTGAAATAGAATATTTGAAAATAGAAATTTATGAAGCCGTGTTGATTAGATTAACGCCATTTTGACGTGAACGATATTTATATCGATTTTAACGATTTCGAAATGAAATGAATTGAAAACGATTTCGAAATGAATTGAATTGAAAACGAATTCAAATTGAATTGAAAGCGAATTGAAATGGATTCAAATTGAATTGAAATTTGAATTGAATAGAAATGAATTTTAAAACGAATTTATAAAGAAGAATTCAATTTTGATTTGAATTGAAATGGAAGTTGAAATTGCTTTTGAAACGAATTTAAAACTATTCATATAATTCGTTTTAAATAGAAATCGTCGAAATATATATTATATATATAATATATATAATATAATGGCCTGAATAGAACGCGCCGCGCCGCGGCAGTTCGCGAATTTCGACCATTTATTTCAAACGGACATTACGGGAGATCCGACCGTCGGATTCTCCTAAAACCGGAACCGTTGGGTTCGTATCGAAAAGAGCTTTCTAGCAAATGTTAGAAATTTGAAATCTAACGGTTGGATTTGGAATTATGTCCAAATCAAATTTGAA
Source organism: Allium sativum (assembly GCA_030737875.1). Taxonomy (NCBI): domain Eukaryota; kingdom Viridiplantae; phylum Streptophyta; class Magnoliopsida; order Asparagales; family Amaryllidaceae; genus Allium; species Allium sativum. Next base: position 731,064,807 of record CM060922.1, on the reverse strand, counting down.
AAAGGTCGCTGTAAGTGCAGTTCGATGGCCATTGATGGAAATCGACTGTACGGGCCTTGATAAAATTATTAAAAATAGTAATAATTTGTGTAAAATCATAAGAAATGATTTGTGAAGATTTGGGATGAAAAACCCCATATTTGAAAAGATAAAAATAGATTTTTATCGAAATGAACTAGTTTTGAACTAGAATTATAATTCTATTTATTTTTAAATAAATGAATTGAATTTAAAAAGGGTTTTGAAAATAACCAGAATATCCAATGATTGCATTGGAGGGGATTTGAATCGAAATTGTCTTCGGAATATTTCGATGTTGGAATTCGTGATTATACAGGTGTTGTTATGGAAATTTGAAAGATATATATTTATATCGTTATTTCAAATACGACGTTTGTTAGTCGTAGAATTTGATATTGAATATAAGCCGATATATTTTCTATTCAGAGCCTTGTATTGAATATCGAATGTGATTTGGGTTTGTCGTGAATGGTGTCTTCACTAACACTGTTCTTGAACCCAGTTGAGAAAAGATTAAATCTTTTTATTTAGATTTAATGAAGTGTACCAATTAAATAATATTTAATTGGAATTGAATTGATATTGATTTTTGGGTTTATCGTGAACAGTGTTTTAAACAACACTCGTTCTTTAACCCGATAATTAATGAATGTGATTTTGGGTTTATCGTGAACTGTATTTTTAAATGACACTGATTCTTTAACCCAGTTGAAGATTAAAACTAAGTGGAGTTTTAATGAATCTTTAATTAGATTGAAATGATCAAAAATGGAGTATCACCAGTTTTGCTCCAGGCGATAGTTAAATCTTTAATTAGATTTGAACGTGAAATGGTAATTGAATTTACCGGTAACACTGTGGTGTTAGATATGAAGTATTACCAGTTTTACTTCATGGGATAAATAGGTTGGGATGGGAAAATTAAAATAAATGATTACTTCGGTAAGGTTCGCTAATCCCGACTAGTTTGAATTGAGATTCAAAAATAGAATAAATTCAAGGAATTTATCTTGGATAAAATTAATGGGAACATTTCCCTATGAATGTGAAATTTAGAAACTAACTGTCGGTTGGCCAAGCAGAATGGTTTTCTGGATATTGATCTGATGTTGGTTTCGGCCTTCGGGGTTAATATTTGGGGAATTATTCTCTTGATTAATTTACGGTTAGTGACTAATGAATTGGAATGAGGCGTATGTTGTGTTTGTGTAACACTTATTTAAATTATACGCGAGTTATTCGGAAAGACCGGGTTTATCCCATTCTGAATAACTGATACGATGATAAGTCGAAGATGAAGACGATGGTCGAAGACCGGAGGTCTTCACGTCGTTTGGGTAATTACTGATGATCTTGATTGGGCTGTACACCCAAGAAGATGGAAACAGTTAGTGATCGTCCAGACGTACTTGGAGATCGATGGATATGCGGGGTACTAGGTGCCTCCGGTTTCGTTCAGACCCAGAACGGACTTGTAAATGGACTGTGTGTCTGACATTGGATTTTAGTCCGTGTGATTGATCTCTATTAAATATATATCTGTTTGGCGGCGGAGAATTTATTCTCTTGCTTAACGCCCTTCTCTGAGACGTACGAGCTCAGGGGTTATATATTGATGGATATCAAACGCATGGAGTGAATTGCCTGTGTGGCATGCCTAAGTGGCAATTGATCGAGGCTTCTGTTGAAAAGCAAAGTCTTGTGGTGATGATCAAAGCACGGCCTTTGTGGCGTAGCTTTGTGTAACGTTTACCTCGCGTGTTTCACACCCGGTATGAACCAAAAACGGGAGACGGACCTCAGGGAGGACTTGCGTTTCCTTCTAGCTAAAAAGTGGCGTCAGTGGTTTTACACGCCCTGACGAGTTTGACTTATGTGGTTGTTGCTGTTGCGAGGCGCCTCGGATTGATCGGTCGTTCTCGAACCGATGGAGTCATTTAGTTGGCTCATTTACTGTGACGAACAGGAATTTCGCTCGGTCCGAACCAGTCGCTAAACCAATCCAGGCCGTTCGAAACGCCCTATCGTTTGAGAACAGGACAAAACAGAACGTATACAAAAGAACATTTCATTGTATATTACAACAATGCATCAGATTACAAGAATATACAGAGTAAAAATGAATATTACACAGAAATATCAGAGATTTAAATTACATTTAAATACATAGCAGCGGAAAATAATACAATACACAACTAGAAGGAGATATACGGATACAAAGCTTTCCGGATATCGTTCCAGCTGTAAATCAGGATCCTGTGAATATAAATCTGCAAAACCAAAACTACTAGCTGCCCGTGTCAAAATAAGGGCACCCAGAGTTTAGGTTAAAACAATAAACTCCAGGTCAGTCATGTGACTGGTGTGAGAACTAAAACAGTTATTAATCTTTATTTTAAATCATTAGGTAAATCAAGGGACCACGCCGTATAACACGGAACGGGTTTCCTCCCAAGAATACCAGTGCATCAAACAAACAGCGCAATGCTAAATAAAGAAAAATGAAGCTGTTATAAGACCCAGGTCCCATCACACAATGCAACGCAGCCGAGGATAGGGTTTTCCCTTATAACAGCCAAAGAATGCTTGATACGTTTAAAACAAATCATTTGATACTATTATAAGTGCATAGTGTATAAAACACTTCAAATCATAAGTATCAATCATAGGCGACATGAGCGTCCCATGCCACTATGTCGCCATATATAGGTTTACAAATAAAACCGCAAATGTCACGTATTTGGAAATTGGATTTCCTTCTGTGAACCGAGGCCAGGGATCGTCCTCTACCGATTCGTGACTCTCTAGCCCGAGCCACCGGAACAGCCGCAACTGCCCCTTGGAGCGACAGGGCCGGTCCACCGATGTGGATTATAGTGCCTGAACAACACGTTTCCCCGCCCTTTGGGGCGTAAATGAGCCAACGAATGACTCCATCGGACCCGGATCGTCCGATCAAACCGAGGCGCCTCGCAACAGCAACAACCACACAGGTGAAAAATATATAAATGTCAGGGCTGGTAGGTCACTGACACCACCCTAGCTAGAAAGAAACGCATGCCCTCCCTGAGGTCCTCTCCCGTTTTTGGTTCACAACCGGGGTGCGAGACTCGCGAATTCACGTTACACAAAGCTGTGCCACACAGGCTGTGCTTTGATCATCACCACAAGACTTTGCTTTTCAACAGAAGCCTCGATCAATTGCCACTTAGGCATGCCACACAGGCAATTCACTCCATGCGTTTGATATCCATCAATATATAACCCCTGAGCTCGTACGTCTCAGAGAAGGGCGTTAAGCAAGAGAATAAATTCTCCGCCGCCAAACAGATATATATTTAATAGAGATCAATCACACGGACTAAAATCCAATGTCAGACACACAGTCCATTTACAAGTCCGTTCTGGGCCTGAACGAAACCGGAGGCACCTAGTACCCCGCATATCCATCGATCTCCAAGTACGTCTGGACGATCACCAACTGTTTCCATCTTCTTGGGTGTACAGCCCAATCAAGATCATCAGTTATCACCCAAACGACGTGAAGACTTCCGGTCTTCGACCACCGTCTTCATCTTCGACACCACGTCGAATCAGTTATTCAGAATGGGATAAACCCGGTCTTTCTGAATAACTCGCGTATATATTATAAAAGTGTTACACAAACACAACATACGCCTCATTCCAATTCAGAATATTCTTTTATTCAAAAATTCCTATACTTTGGGAAAAGTTCCCATTAATTTTATCCAAGATAAATTCTTTAAATTTATTCTTTAATCTCCTTTGAATATCAATTCAAACTAGTCGGGATTAGCGAACCACACCGAAGTAATCATTTATTTTATTTCCCAATCCCAACCTATTCATCCCATGAAGTAAAACTGGTAGTACTTCATATCTAACACCACAGTGTTATCGGTAATTCAATTACCATTTTCACGTTCAAATCTAATTAAAGATTTAACTATCGCCTGGAGTAAAACTGGTGATACTCCATTCTCGATCTTTTCAATCTAATTAAAGATTCATTAAAACTCCACTTAGTTTTAATCTTTAACTGGGTTAAAGAATCAGTGTCATTTAAAAACACGGTTCACGATAAACCCAAAACCACCCTCATTAATTATCGGGTTAAAGAACAAGTGTTATTTAAAACACTGTTCACGATAAACCCAAAAATCAATACCAATTCAATTCCAATTAAATATCGTTTAATTGGTACACTTCATTAAATCTAAATAAAAAGATTTAATCTTTCTCAACTGGGTTCAAGAACAGTGTTAGTGAAGACACCATTCACGACAAACCCAAATCACATTCGATATTCAATACAAGGCTCTGAATAGAAAATATATCGGCTTATATTCAATATCGAATTCTACGACCAACAAATGTCGTATTGGAAATAACGATATAAATATATATCTTTCAAATTTCCATAACCACACCTGTATAATCACGAATTCCAACATCGAAATATTCCGAGGACAATTTCGATTCAAATCCACTCCAATGCAATCATTGGAAATTTTGGTTATTTTCAAAACCATTTCAGATTCAATTTATTTATTTAAAAATAAATAGAATTAGAATTCTAGTTCAAAACTAGTCCATTTCGATAAAAATCTATTTTTATCTTTTCAAATATGGAGTTTTTCATCCCAAATCTTCACAAATCATTTCTTATGATTTTACACAAATTATTACTATTTTTAATAATTTTATCAAGGCCTGTACAGTCGATTTCCATCAATGGCCATCGAACTGCACTTACAGCGACCTTTCTCAAATTTGATTTGGACGTAACTCCAAATCCAACCGTTAGATTTCAAATTTCTAACATTCGCTAGAAAGCTCTTTTCGATACGAACCCAACGGTTCCGGTTTTAGGAGAATCCGACGGTTGGATCTCCCGTAATGTCCGTTTGAAATCAATGGTCGAAATTCGCGAACTGCCGCGGCGCGGCGCGTTCTATTCAGGCCATTATATTATATATATAATATATATAATATATACTTCGTCGATTTCTATTTAAAACGAATTATATAAATAGTTTTAAATTCGTTTCAAAAGCAATTTCAACTTCCATTTCAATTCAAATCAAAATTGAATTCTTCTCTATAAATTCGTTTTAAAATTCATTTCTATTCAATTCAAATTTCAATTCAATTTGAATTCATTTCAATTCACTTTCAATTCAATTTGAATTCGTTTTCAATTCAATTCATTTCGAAATCGTTTCAATTCAATTCATTTCGAAATCGTTTCCAATTCAATTCATTTCGAAATCGTTTTCAATTCAATTCATTTCGAAATCGTTTTAAAATCGATATAAATATCGTTCACGTCAAAATGGCGTCAATCTAATCAACACGGCTTCATATATCCCTTTATTTTCAAATATTCTATTTCAAATATTTCTTTTTCAAATATTTCTTTTTCAAAACTGGAATGAGGCCCAATCAATTACCATATAAAATTAATTATATGGATTTTCATACAACACATGTATATAATAGCATTGAAAATAATCAACCATCAACCAAAGTGCACTACACTGTATAAGCATCAAATATAGATATTCAACGCTTATAACAGCCTGTCAATCAATCGATCGACATATTTAATCAATCAGGATGAGTGAACTTCAAATTTCATCCCAACACCCGTGTGGGGTTTCAAACAATCAAACACAGATTTTATTTGTGCAATTGGGCGATGTGTAAAATTTATCGACCCAATCAATGTCCTTCAAATAGGTGTACATAAACAAACCGTCTGGTTCGTAAATGAATATTTATTTATTCACATTCACGTCAAAAATTATATTTTAACGATAAAACATTTTATTTCAACACATGAATTTCTATTCAGTTCATTTCTTCAATAAAATGATATTTTATTTTTCTAACATATTTTAGAAAATTTCGGCGGCATAACGGCACGATACTAGAAACGGGACAAGGCCTAGCCTTATCCCCGGTCTAGTGAAGGCCCACGCCATTCACACATCAATCAAATCAATTTCATCTCACCAAACAATTCAATTCAAACAAATAATTCAACTAATCTATGCAACCAAACAAACAAGTCCATGGTCTGTGGACGATTGTGTCGGGTGCTACTAAGCACCGTCTGCATCCTAGTATATATATATAACTAGAAAAATTAAATTGAAAGGTGAGAAATTCTCACCGATAGCTATCCTAGCTCCACGGCACTTCTAATGCAGGAAATCTTTGCCAACTCGCCTTTTTGTCGCTTTCTTTGCCCGTATCCTCTACATATGTAAAAATCACATTTTTATTTTGATGTTCAATATATAAAAATCATATTTTTAATTCGAAGTTCAATATATAAAAATCATATTTTTATTCTGCTATTCCTATTTTAAAAACAATGTTAATTTTATTTTCAAAATCAATGCAAAATACATTTTCAAAAAGAATGCAAATTTTGTTTTCAAAGCAAATTCAAATTTTGTATCTTCTCCTTTATATAAATTCAAACTTCTTCTTTACATATCTAAACAAACTGATTTTATATTTTCAAAACCGAAGTTACATTTTCTAAACCGAAGTTATATTTTAAAACCAAAGTTATATTTTATTTTAAAGCAAAGTATGTTTATATTTTCAAATTCAAAGTATATTATTATTTTCAAATACAAAGAATGTATATTTTATTTTCAAAAACAAAGAATGTATATTTTACTTTCAAAACAATGAGCTTTTTATTTTTAATAAACCATGTCTTTATTTAAACTTTTTCATTTCTACTGATTTTAAATAATCTTAATTTTACCTATCAAAACTGACTGAATTTAAATAAAGTAATTAACTTAAATAAAATTATAAATAAACAAAATAATGCTCACTGTTTAAAGTTTGGAACCCTCCTCTAGCGTCGTGTTATTGAACCAAGAAACCCACCGCCTTCAAACGGAAACCTCCACCTCGCGCGCCGTACACGCCACCGTCTGACCATCGGGACCCACCACCCTCTCCGCTGCCCTGAGCTCCACCCCCGCGCCAAGAACGAAGCAACTCGCGGGCCCCAGCTGATCTGAAAAGCCCCACAAACGACGCCTGTTTCCAGGGAGATTCAAACTGCCACGTTTGCTTAAATCCGATCATGAGGGTATAGATTTGTAGAGCTTGAATAGCTCTACAAAATTTGCTAAAGAAAGGGGCTTTAATTCATTGAATTTAGGGCGCGATTTGAGGATAAAAATTCGAGCAACTCCGGCCTTTAAATCGTTTGGAGCTGACGGCGTTGACCTCAGGGTTGAGGAAACAAGGGTTTTGACTCGGTCAACACATATATAGTGTATATTTTATTAATATTTTAATTCGTTTTAAAACCCCAAATCGTCACGAACCCCAAATCAAACCGAACGAGTGTCGCCCCTAGCTAAACACCCCCATTCCGAACACAATGGGATATGTTTCGTAGGCTGATTCGACCTTTACAATCAGTTTCCGTTGAATTTACATTTAAATCATTATATTGAATTTTAAACGTACATTTCAAATTACCGGGGTCACATACTAACTAGAAAAATTATTTCTAGCTTCGTATTGACGATACGGTCCTAACAAAACTAGTTTCGATGAATTCTGAGACCGTTTGCAAAATGGCCAATTTCCAGTCGATTAAAATCAACTGAAAATGGTCAAACGCATTTTCCCTTGCCACGCTCACATATTGATTCGAAAAATTATGAAACTTGAAGCCTAGCAATAACTTTACACTGCGGACCCAACAAAACTGGTTTCGTCGAAATCCGAGGTCGTTTGCAAAATGTCCATTTTTAAGGGCCTGAATTCCATAACGACTATTCAGAATTTTCAACTGGACATATCTTTTGATTCCCGATATGAAATCTTGATTTTTCGGATTCGTTGGAAAGATACTATCAAATAGATCCTATGATTTTTGGTTTCACTAAAATCCGGATTGTTTTGCACCCGGTACATTCAATTGAAGTTTGAAATCGAATTATCGAACTACCGCGCCATTTTCAATTCTATTTATAATTATATATAAATATTTATATTCTAACGACGACGTATATAATATATACGTTCGATTTATATTCAAAATAAATTTCTCGTCGTTATTATTTAAAATAATTCATTTTAAATATTCTAAATTCGCTAAAATTGCCAAAATAAAAATTTCAAACTGGCTCGCATTTTGCGGGTTATTACAATCTCCCCCACTTAAAACTTTTCGTCCCCGAAAAGGAACAAAGTCGAAAGTGGTTTGATTAATCAACTCTATGTTCGATCCGGCTTCCATTCTCCAACTCTTTAGTTTCTGAGAATTTTCAAAACTTCAAAAATTTGGCTAACACCCTAAATTTTTGAAAAATTTCGCCATAACCTCCCCTGCAATGGGAGCATCGGGGAATTTCAAATAGCTTCCCCGGTCCTTCAGATCTCAAAAAGAAAAAGAAAAAGCCAAGCGGCTAGCCAATAGGCTCACAAAATCATCATCACCCAAACAAAACAGGAAATTATGTAGTAAACATGTACCTATTTGTCGGGCAAACAAATTTTATTCTCTGCTCTAGCCTCCTTGCTATGACCTGTTCAATATAAGTATATGTATATGCAAGCAAATGCAACCAATTTTCGATATGATTCAAAATTTGATTCAATTAGGCATAATGGTTAGAAATTATCAAACAAATAAACATACAACACAAACATCAATCAATTAGTGAATTAGAGTTTCAAATTCATAATTTTGATACATATACAAAATCAAATTTTGATGTCAAATCACAACAATAGGCCCTATCTAATTTTGGTTCTCACACCAGTCTAATGGAAATATATAGGAATCTCACTTTCGTCACTCGAATATAAACACTGATGATGAGGCCTCATTATCTGAATCATCTCCGGGCGACTAGAGTGTGATGCTATATCTATCCAATATATTAAGACTTTGAATACACGCGGATCAGACGTATACGCAAAATCTATATATATTGGATTGCCCATATTCAAAGTAAATAAATAATCAACTACGAATAATTGATTTAAATTTTCAAAACAAAATTTGTTTTCACTTTCAAAAATATACTCTTAACGCTCGTTCTAGGATACTACTGATCCCATCTCTAACGAGTCATTCTCATTGGATATTGCTAATCCAATATCTGATGAATTCTTTCGTATGGTTCTAATGTGCCTTGTTCTCTGAGCTTTGTAAACCAAAGCTCTGATACCACGTGTGACGAACAGGAATTTCGCTCGGTCCGAACCAGTCGCTAAACCAATCCAGGCCGTTCGAAACGCCCTATCGTTTGAGAACAGGACAAAACAGAACGTATACAAAAGAACATTTCATTGTATATTACAACAATGCATCAGATTACAAGAATATACAGAGTAAAAATGAATATTACACAGAAATATCAGAGATTTAAATTACATTTAAATACATAGCAGCGGAAAATAATACAATACACAACTAGAAGGAGATATACGGATACAAAGCTTTCCGGATATCGTTCCAGCTGTAAACCAGGATCCTGTGAATATAAATCTGCAAAACCAAAACTACTAGCTGCCCGTGTCAAAATAAGGGCACCCAGAGTTTAGGTTAAAACAATAAACTCCAGGTCAGTCATGTGACTGGTGTGAGAACTAAAACAGTTATTAATCTTTATTTTAAATCATTAGGTAAATCAAGGGACCACGCCGTATAACACGGAACGGGTTTCCTCCCAAGAATACCAGTGCATCAAACAAACAGCGCAATGCTAAATAAAGAAAAATGAAGCTGTTATAAGACCCAGGTCCCATCACACAATGCAACGCAGCCGAGGATAGGGTTTTCCCTTATAACAGCCAAAGAATGCTTGATACGTTTAAAACAAATCATTTGATACTATTATAAGTGCATAGTGTATAAAACACTTCAAATCATAAGTATCAATCATAGGCGACATGAGCGTCCCATGCCACTATGTCGCCATATATAGGTTTACAAATAAAACCGCAAATGTCACGTATTTGGAAATTGGATTTCCTTCTGTGAACCGAGGCCAGGGATCGTCCTCTACCGATTCGTGACTCTCTAGCCCGAGCCACCGGAACAGCCGCAACTGCCCCTTGGAGCGACAGGGCCGGTCCACCGATGTGGATTATAGTGCCTGAACAACACGTTTCCCCGCCCTTTGGGGCGTAAATGAGCCAACGAATGACTCCATCGGACCCGGATCGTCCGATCAAACCGAGGCGCCTCGCAACAGCAACAACCACACAGGTGAAAAGTATATAAATGTCAGGGCTGGTAGGTCACTGACACCACCCTAGCTAGAAAGAAACGCATGCCCTCCCTGAGGTCCTCTCCCGTTTTTGGTTCACAACCGGGGTGCGAGACTCGCGAATTCACGTTACACAAAGCTGTGCCACACAGGCTGTGCTTTGATCATCACCACAAGACTTTGCTTTTCAACAGAAGCCTCGATCAATTGCCACTTAGGCATGCCACACAGGCAATTCACTCCATGCGTTTGATATCCATCAATATATAACCCCTGAGCTCGTACGTCTCAGAGAAGGGCGTTAAGCAAGAGAATAAATTCTCCGCCGCCAAACAGATATATATTTAATAGAGATCAATCACACGGACTAAAATCCAATGTCAGACACACAGTCCATTTACAAGTCCGTTCTGGGCCTGAACGAAACCGGAGGCACCTAGTACCCCGCATATCCATCGATCTCCAAGTACGTCTGGACGATCACCAACTGTTTCCATCTTCTTGGGTGTACATCCCAATCAAGATCATCAGTTATCACCCAAACGACGTGAAGACTTCCGGTCTTCGACCACCGTCTTCATCTTCGACACCACGTCGAATCAGTTATTCAGAATGGGATAAACCCGGTCTTTCTGAATAACTCGCGTATATATTATAAAAGTGTTACACAAACACAACATACGCCTCATTCCAATTCAGAATATTCTTTTATTCAAAAATTCCTATACTTTGGGAAAAGTTCCCATTAATTTTATCCAAGATAAATTCTTTAAATTTATTCTTTAATCTCCTTTGAATATCAATTCAAACTAGTCGGGATTAGCGAACCACACCGAAGTAATCATTTATTTTATTTCCCAATCCCAACCTATTCATCCCATGAAGTAAAACTGGTAGTACTTCATATCTAACACCATAGTGTTATCGGTAATTCAATTACCATTTTCACGTTCAAATCTAATTAAAGATTTAACTATCGCCTGGAGTAAAACTGGTGATACTCCATTCTCGATCTTTTCAATCTAATTAAAGATTCATTAAAACTCCACTTAGTTTTAATCTTTAACTGGGTTAAAGAATCAGTGTCATTTAAAAACACGGTTCACGATAAACCCAAAACCACCCTCATTAATTATCGGGTTAAAGAACAAGTGTTATTTAAAACACTGTTCACGATAAACCCAAAAATCAATACCAATTCAATTCCAATTAAATATCGTTTAATTGGTACACTTCATTAAATCTAAATAAAAAGATTTAATCTTTCTCAACTGGGTTCAAGAACAGTGTTAGTGAAGACACCATTCACGACAAACCCAAATCACATTCGATATTCAATACAAGGCTCTGAATAGAAAATATATCGGCTTATATTCAATATCGAATTCTACGACCAACAAATGTCGTATTGGAAATAACGATATAAATATATATCTTTCAAATTTCCATAACCACACCTGTATAATCACGAATTCCAACATCGAAATATTCCGAGGACAATTTCGATTCAAATCCACTCCAATGCAATCATTGGAAATTTTGGTTATTTTCAAAACCATTTCAGATTCAATTTATTTATTTAAAAATAAATAGAATTAGAATTCTAGTTCAAAACTAGTCCATTTCGATAAAAATCTATTTTTATCTTTTCAAATATGGAGTTTTTCATCCCAAATCTTCACAAATCATTTCTTATGATTTTACACAAATTATTACTATTTTTAATAATTTTATCAAGGCCTGTACAGTCGATTTCCATCAATGGCCATCGAACTGCACTTACAGCGACCTTTCTCAAATTTGATTTGGACGTAACTCCAAATCCAACCGTTAGATTTCAAATTTCTAACATTCGCTAGAAAGCTCTTTTCGATACGAACCCAACGGTTCCGGTTTTAGGAGAATCCGACGGTTGGATCTCCCGTAATGTCCGTTTGAAATCAATGGTCGAAATTCGCGAACTGCCGCGGCGCGGCGCGTTCTATTCAGGCCATTATATTATATATATAATATATATAATATATACTTCGTCGATTTCTATTTAAAACGAATTATATAAATAGTTTTAAATTCGTTTCAAAAGCAATTTCAACTTCCATTTCAATTCAAATCAAAATTGAATTCTTCTCTATAAATTCGTTTTAAAATTCATTTCTATTCAATTCAAATTTCAATTCAATTTGAATTCATTTCAATTCACTTTCAATTCAATTTGAATTCGTTTTCAATTCAATTCATTTTGAAATCGTTTCAATTCAATTCATTTCGAAATCGTTTCCAATTCAATTCATTTCGAAATCGTTTTCAATTCAATTCATTTCGAAATCGTTTTAAAATCGATATAAATATCGTTCACGTCAAAATGGCGTCAATCTAATCAACACGGCTTCATATATCCCTTTATTTTCAAATATTCTATTTCAAATATTTCTTTTTCAAATATTTCTTTTTCAAAACTGGAATGAGGCCCAATCAATTACCATATAAAATTAATTATATGGATTTTCATACAACACATGTATATAATAGCATTGAAAATAATCAACCATCAACCAAAGTGCACTACACTGTATAAGCATCAAATATAGATATTCAACGCTTATAACAGCCTGTCAATCAATCGATCGACATATTTAATCAATCAGGATGAGTGAACTTCAAATTTCATCCCAACACCCGTGTGGGGTTTCAAACAATCAAACACAGATTTTATTTGTGCAATTGGGCGATGTGTAAAATTTATCGACCCAATCAATGTCCTTCAAATAGGTGTACATAAACAAACCGTCTGGTTCGTAAATGAATATTTATTTATTCACATTCACGTCAAAAATTATATTTTAACGATAAAACATTTTATTTCAACACATGAATTTCTATTCAGTTCATTTCTTCAATAAAATGATATTTTATTTTTCTAACATATTTTAGAAAATTTCGGCGGCATAACGGCACGATACTAGAAACGGGACAAGGCCTAGCCTTATCCCCGGTCTAGTGAAGGCCCACGCCATTCACACATCAATCAAATCAATTTCATCTCACCAAACAATTCAATTCAAACAAATAATTCAACTAATCTATGCAACCAAACAAACAAGTCCATGGTCTGTGGACGATTGTGTCGGGTGCTACTAAGCACCGTCTGCATCCTAGTATATATATATAACTAGAAAAATTAAATTGAAAGGTGAGAAATTCTCACCGATAGCTATCCTAGCTCCACGGCACTTCTAATGCAGGAAATCTTTGCCAACTCGCCTTTTTGTCGCTTTCTTTGCCCGTATCCTCTACATATGTAAAAATCACATTTTTATTTTGATGTTCAATATATAAAAATCATATTTTTAATTCGAAGTTCAATATATAAAAATCATATTTTTATTCTGCTATTCCTATTTTAAAAACAATGTTAATTTTATTTTCAAAATCAATGCAAAATACATTTTCAAAAAGAATGCAAATTTTGTTTTCAAAGCAAATTCAAATTTTGTATCTTCTCCTTTATATAAATTCAAACTTCTTCTTTACATATCTAAACAAACTGATTTTATATTTTCAAAACCGAAGTTACATTTTCTAAACCGAAGTTATATTTTAAAACCAAAGTTATATTTTATTTTAAAGCAAAGTATGTTTATATTTTCAAATTCAAAGTATATTATTATTTTCAAATACAAAGAATGTATATTTTATTTTCAAAAACAAAGAATGTATATTTTACTTTCAAAACAATGAGCTTTTTATTTTTAATAAACCATGTCTTTATTTAAACTTTTTCATTTCTACTGATTTTAAATAATCTTAATTTTACCTATCAAAACTGACTGAATTTAAATAAAGTAATTAACTTAAATAAAATTATAAATAAACAAAATAATGCTCACTGTTTAAAGTTTGGAACCCTCCTCTAGCGTCGTGTTATTGAACCAAGAAACCCACCGCCTTCAAACGGAAACCTCCACCTCGCGCGCCGTACACGCCACCGTCTGACCATCGGGACCCACCACCCTCTCCGCTGCCCTGAGCTCCACCCCCGCGCCAAGAACGAAGCAACTCGCGGGCCCCAGCTGATCTGAAAAGCCCCACAAACGACGCCTGTTTCCAGGGAGATTCAAACTGCCACGTTTGCTTAAATCCGATCATGAGGGTATAGATTTGTAGAGCTTGAATAGCTCTACAAAATTTGCTAAAGAAAGGGGCTTTAATTCATTGAATTTAGGGCGCGATTTGAGGATAAAAATTCGAGCAACTCCGGCCTTTAAATCGTTTGGAGCTGACGGCGTTGACCTCAGGGTTGAGGAAACAAGGGTTTTGACTCGGTCAACACATATATAGTGTATATTTTATTAATATTTTAATTCGTTTTAAAACCCCAAATCGTCACGAACCCCAAATCAAACCGAACGAGTGTCGCCCCTAGCTAAACACCCCCATTCCGAACACAATGGGATATGTTTCGTAGGCTGATTCGACCTTTACAATCAGTTTCCGTTGAATTTACATTTAAATCATTATATTGAATTTTAAACGTACATTTCAAATTACCGGGGTCACATACTAACTAGAAAAATTATTTCTAGCTTCGTATTGACGATACGGTCCTAACAAAACTAGTTTCGATGAATTCTGAGACCGTTTGCAAAATGGCCAATTTCCAGTCGATTAAAATCAACTGAAAATGGTCAAACGCATTTTCCCTTGCCACGCTCACATATTGATTCGAAAAATTATGAAACTTGAAGCCTAGCAATAACTTTACACTGCGGACCCAACAAAACTGGTTTCGTCGAAATCCGAGGTCGTTTGCAAAATGTCCATTTTTAAGGGCCTGAATTCCATAACGACTATTCAGAATTTTCAACTGGACATATCTTTTGATTCCCGATATGAAATCTTGATTTTTCGGATTCGTTGGAAAGATACTATCAAATAGATCCTATGATTTTTGGTTTCACTAAAATCCGGATTGTTTTGCACCCGGTACATTCAATTGAAGTTTGAAATCGAATTATCGAACTACCGCGCCATTTTCAATTCTATTTATAATTATATATAAATATTTATATTCTAACGACGACGTATATAATATATACGTTCGATTTATATTCAAAATAAATTTCTCGTCGTTATTATTTAAAATAATTCATTTTAAATATTCTAAATTCGCTAAAATTGCCAAAATAAAAATTTCAAACTGGCTCGCATTTTGCGGGTTATTACATTTACGCCCCAAAGGGCGGGGAAACGTAGTGTTCAGGCATAATAATCCACATCGGTGGACCGGCCCTGTCGCTCCAAGGCTTGTCTGCGCGCTTGCCTGAGACATGGGCTAGATTGTCTCGAATCGGTTGAGGACTATCTTTTGCCTCGGTTCATAGACGGAAATCCAATTTCCAAATACGTGACATTTGCGGTTTTATTTGTAAACCTATATATGGCGACATGATATATGGTACCCATGCCGCCTATGATTGATACTTATGATTTGAAGTTGTTTTATACACTATGCACTTATAATAGTATCCAATGATTTGTTTTAAACGTATCAAGCATTCTTTGGCCGTTATAAGGGAAAACCCTATCCCCCGGTTTGCGTTGCATTGTGTGATAGGACCTGGGTCTTATAACGGCTTCATTTTTCTTTATTTAGCATTGCGCTGTTTGTTTTATGCACTGGTATTCTTGGGAGGAAACCCGTTCCGTGTTATACGGCGTGGTCCCTTGATTTACCTAACTTTGAAAATAAAGATTAATAACTGTTTTAGTTCTCACACCAGTCACATGACTGACCTGGAGTTTATTGTTTTAACCTAAACTCTGGGTGCCCTTATTTTGACACGGGCAGCTAGTAGTTTTGGTTTTGCAGATTTATATTCACAGGATCCTGGTTTACAGCTGGAATGATATCCGGAAAGCTTTGTATCCGTATATCTACTTCTAGTTGTGTATTGTATTATTTTTCCGCTGCTATGTATTTAAATGTAATTTAAATCTCTGATATTTCTGTGTTATATTCTCTTATACTCTGTATATTCTTGTAATCTGATGCATTGTTGTAATATACAATGAAATGTTCTTCTATATGCGTTCTGTTGTGGCTTGTTCTCGAACTATCCGACACTTTCCTTTACGGGGAAGTTGCGGGTCTTTACACGTGGTATCAGAGCTTTGGTTTACAAAGCTCAGAGAACAAGGCACAGTAGAACCATGCGAAAGAATTCATCAGATATTGTATTAGTAATATCCAATGGGAATGACTCGTTAGAGATGGGATCAGTAGTATCCTAGAACGAGTGTGAGGAGTATATTTTTAAAAATGAAAACAATTTTGTTTTGAAAATTGAAATCAATTATTCGTATTTGATTATTTATTTATATTGATATGGACAGTCCAGTATATAAATATTTTGCGTATACGTCTGATCCACGTGTATTTGAAATTTTAATATACTGGATAGATATAGAATCACACTCTAGTCGCCCGAAGATGATTCTGATGGTTGAGTACTCATCGTCAGAATTTATATTCGTGTGACGAAGGTGTGATATCTATATATTTCCATTAGACTGGTGTGAGAACCAAAATTAGATAGGGCCTATTGTTGTGATTTGGCATCAAAAATCTGATTTTTGACTATGTATCAAAGTTATGAATTTGAAACTCTAATTCACTAATTGATTGATGTTTGTGTTGTTTGTTTATAGGTTTGATAATTTTGAACCATTATGCCTAATATAACCAAATATTGAACTATATTGAAAATTGGTCGCATTTGCTTGCATATACTTGTACTTACATTGAACAGGTCATAGCAAGGAGGCTAGAGCCAGAGAATAAAATTTGTTTGCCCGACAAATAGGTACATGTTTACTACATAATTTACTGTTTTGTTTGGGTGATGATGATTTTATGAGCCTATTGGCTAGCCGCTTGGCTTTTTCTTTTTCTTTTTGAGATCTGAAGGACCGGGGAAGCTATTTGAAATTCCCCGATGCTCCCGGTGCAGGGGAGGTTATGGCGAAATTTTTCGAAAATTTAGGGTGTTAGCCAAATTTTTGAAATTTTGAAAATTCTCAGAAACTAAAGAGTTGGAGAATGGAAGCCAGATCGAACGTAGAGTTGATTGATCAAACCACTTTCGACTTTGTTCCTTTTCGGGGACGAAAAGTTTTAAGTGGGGGAGATTGTAACAACCCGGAAAATGCGAGCCAGTTTGAAATTTTTATTTTGGCAATTTTAGCGAATTTTGATTATTTAAAATGAATTATTTTAAATAATATCGACGTGAAATTTATTTTGAATAGAATTCGAACGTATATATTATACGCGTCGTCGTTAGAACATAAATTATTTATTTGTATTTATAAATGGAATTGAAAATGGCGCGGTAGTTCGATAATTCGATTTCAAATTTCAATTGAATGTACCGGGTGCAAAACAATCCGGATTTTAGCGAAACCAAAAATGATAGGATCTATTTGATAATATCTTTCCAACGAATCCGAAAAATCGAAATTTCATGGCAGGAATCAATAGATATGTCCAGTTGAAAATTCTGAATAGTCGCTATGGAATTCAGGCCCTTAAAAATGGACATTTTGCAAGCGACCTCAGATTTCGACGAAACCAGTTTTGTTGGATCCGCAGTGTCAAGTTATTGCTAGGTTTCAAATTTCATAATTTTTCGAATCAATATGTGAGCGTGGCATAGGAAAACGCGTTTGACCGGTTTTAGTTGATTTTAATCGACTGGAAATTGGCCATTTTTCTAACGGTCTCAGAATTCGACGAAACTAGTTTTGTTAGGACCGTATCGTCAATACGAAGCTAGAAAATATTTTTCGAGAATTTTTAGGGTTAGTATGCGACCCCGGTAATCTGAAATGTACGTTTAAAATTCAATATAGTGATTTAAATGTAAATTCAACGGAAACTAATCGAAACGATCAAATCAGCTTGCGATACATATCCCATTGTGTTCGGAATGGGGGTAAAACGCTATGGACGACAGGCGGGGAGCCTCGTTTTGAGGTCGAAAATAAAGGTTGCTTTTTGTTGAATTAAATAATAAAATATTAATAAAAAAAAACTTTTCTCCCCCCCCCCCGTTAACCCGCTCTGGCCCCCCTTTTGTTTCATTTCGATTTCAGAATAAATATATAAAAAAAAAACAACAGGAAGGCGATCGAAGGACCGCCGTTCGAGGCCAGCGCCGCCCCCCCCCCCTCGCGCGCCGCCTCCTCCCTTCAACCTCCGCCCCCCCTCTGCTGCTTCACTCACGCGAAGCCCCTCTCCCATCGAAGAACCGCAATCGCAACCCCTCACGCCACCTTGTCTCCCCCTCCGTCCTCGTTTCTTCCTCCTCTCTTCCTCTGTAGAAAACCGCAGGCCCTCCCAAACCCGATTTGAAGACTGCGCCACCAACAGCCCAACTCCGACCATCTAACCCTAAAAAGAAAAAAAGCCCGGCTCCAAAACACTGTAAGTTCTTCTGTTTTTTGTTTTATTTTTACTTTATTTTAAAGTAATTAATTTGAAAGGATGCAAGGAAAGAAAAATATGATTTTTATATATTGAACTTCGAATTAAAAATATGATTTTTATATATTGAACTTCGAATTAAAAATATGATTTTTATATATTGAACTTCGAATTAAAAATGTGATTTTTATATACTGAACTTCGAACTAAAAATTCGATTTTTATATATTGAATAGCGAACTAAAAATTCGATTTTTATATATTGAATAGCGAACTAAAAATTCGATTTTTATATATTGAATAGCGAACTAAAAATTCGATTTTTATATATTGAATAGCGAACTAAAAATTCGATTTTTATATATTGAATAGCGAACTAAAAATTCGATTTTTATATATTGAATAGCGAACTAAAAATTCGATTTTTATATATTGAATAGCGAACTAAAAATTCGATTTTTATATATTGAATAGCGAACTAAAAATTCGATTTTTATATATTGAATAGCGAACTAAAAATTCGATTTTTATATATTGAATAGCGAACTAAAAATTCGATTTTTATATATTGAATAGCGAACTAAAAATATAATTTTTATCTATTTGACATAGTGATAAAAAGTCGATTTTTATATATTGAATAATTGAATGAAAATTCGATTTTTTGAATATTTGAAGAGATTGTAAAAATATGACTTTTTAAAATTGAAAACGAACAAATAAAAATGTGATTTTTTATTTTAAAGACATCAAAATATAAAAATGTGATTTTTATGTATATAGTGACTACGGACAACGAAGGTGACCAAAAAGGCGAAACGACGAAGACTTCTGCAAATGAAGAGCCGTGGAGCTAGGATAGCTATATGTGAGAATTTCTCACCTTTCGATTTCTTTTCTAATTATATATATATACTAGGATGCAGACGGTGCTTAGTAGCACCCGACACAATCGTCCACAGACCATGGACTTGTTTGTTTGGTTGCATAGATTAGTTGAATTATTTGTTTGAATTGAATTGTTTGGTGAGATGAAATTGATTTGATTGATGTGTGAATGGCGTGGGCCTTCACTAGACCGGGGATAAGGCTAGGCCTCGTCCCGTTTCTAGTATCGTGCCGTTATGCCGCCGAAATTTTCTAAAATATGTTAGAAAATAAAAATATCATTTTATTGTGTAAATGAATAATAGAAATTCATATGTTGGAATAAAATGTTTTATCGTTAAAAATATAATTTTTAACGTGAATATGAATATAGTGAAAGTGAATAAAATAAAATATTCATTTACAAACCGGACGGTTTGTTTATGTACACCTATTTGAAGGACATTGATTGGGACGATAAATTTTACACATCGCCCAACTGCACAAATAAAATATGTGTTTGATTGTTTGAAACCCCACACGGGTGTTGGGATGAAATTTGAAGTTCACTCATCCTGATTGATTAAACATGTCGATCGATTGATTGACAGGCTGTTATAAGCGTTAGATATCTATATTTGATGCTTATACAGTGTAGTGCACTTTGGTTGATGGTTGATTATTTTTCAATGCTATTATATACATGTGTTGTATGAAAATCCATATAATTAATTTTATATGGTGATTGATTGGGCCTCATTCCAATTTAGAAAATAAAGAATATTATAAAATAAAAGTTCATGTGTTGACAGTACTCATTCATTGAGATTGGTCATGTGTTGAACGAAATATTTTGATAATAACAACTATTTTGAAAAAGAGAAATATTTGAAATAGAATATTTGAAAATAGAAATTTATGAAGCCGTGTTGATTAGATTAACGCCATTTTGACGTGAACGATATTTATATCGATTTTAACGATTTCGAAATGAAATGAATTGAAAACGATTTCGAAATGAATTGAATTGAAAACAAATTCAAATTGAATTGAAAGCGAATTGAAATGGATTCAAATTGAATTGAAATTTGAATTGAATAGAAATGAATTTTAAAACGAATTTATAAAGAAGAATTCAATTTTGATTTGAATTGAAATGGAAGTTGAAATTGCTTTTGAAACGAATTTAAAACTATTCATATAATTCGTTTTAAATAGAAATCGTCGAAATATATATTATATATATAATATAATGGCCTGAATAGAACGCGCCGCGCCGCGGCAGTTCGCGAATTTCGACCATTTATTTCAAACGGACATTACGGGAGATCCGACCGTCGGATTCTCCTAAAACCGGAACCGTTGGGTTCGTATCGAAAAGAGCTTTCTAGCAAATGTTAGAAATTTGAAATCTAACGGTTGGATTTGGAATTATGTCCAAATCAAATTTGAAAAAGGTCGCTGTAAGTGCAGTTCGATGGCCATTGATGGAAATCGACTGTACGGGCCTTGATAAAATTATTAAAAATAGTAATAATTTGTGTAAAATCATAAGAAATGATTTGTGAAGATTTGGGATGAAAAACCCCATATTTGAAAAGATAAAAATAGATTTTTATCGAAATGAACTAGTTTTGAACTAGAATTATAATTCTATTTATTTTAAATAAATGAATTGAATTTAAAAAGGGTTTTGAAAATAACCAGAATATCCAATGATTGCATTGGAGGGGATTTGAATCGAAATTGTCTTCGGAATATTTCGATGTTGGAATTCGTGATTATACAGGTGTTGTTATGGAAATTTGAAAGATATATATTTATATCGTTATTTCAAATACGACGTTTGTTAGTCGTAGAATTTGATATTGAATATAAGCCGATATATTTTCTATTCAGAGCCTTGTATTGAATATCGAATGTGATTTGGGTTTGTCGTGAATGGTGTCTTCACTAACACTGTTCTTGAACCCAGTTGAGAAAAGATTAAATCTTTTTATTTAGATTTAATGAAGTGTACCAATTAAATAATATTTAATTGGAATTGAATTGATATTGATTTTTGGGTTTATCGTGAACAGTGTTTTAAACAACACTCGTTCTTTAACCCGATAATTAATGAATGTGATTTTGGGTTTATCGTGAACTGTGTTTTTAAATGACACTGATTCTTTAACCCAGTTGAAGATTAAAACTAAGTGGAGTTTTAATGAATCTTTAATTAGATTGAAATGATCGAAAATGGAGTATCACCAGTTTTGCTCCAGGCGATAGTTAAATCTTTAATTAGATTTGAACGTGAAATGGTAATTGAATTTACCGATAACACTGTGGTGTTAGATATGAAGTATTACCAGTTTTACTTCATGGGATAAATAGGTTGGGATGGGAAAATTAAAATAAATGATTACTTCGGTAAGGTTCGCTAATCCCGACTAGTTTGAATTGAGATTCAAAAATAGAATAAATTCAAGGAATTTATCTTGGATAAAATTAATGGGAACATTTCCCTATGAATGTGAAATTTAGAAACTAACTGTCGGTTGGCCAAGCAGAATGGTTTTCTGGATATTGATCTGATGTTGGTTTCGGCCTTCGGGGTTAATATTTGGGGAATTATTCTCTTGATTAATTTACGGTTAGTGACTAATGAATTGGAATGAGGCGTATGTTGTGTTTGTGTAACACTTATTTAAATTATACGCGAGTTATTCGGAAAGACCGGGTTTATCCCATTCTGAATAACTGATACGACGATAAGTCGAAGATGAAGACGATGGTCGAAGACCGGAGGTCTTTACGTCGTTTGGGTAATTACTGATGATCTTGATTGGGCTGTACACCCAAGAAGATGGAAACAGTTAGTGATCGTCCAGACGTACTTGGAGATCGATGGATATGCGGGGTACTAGGTGCCTCCGGTTTCGTTCAGACCCAGAACGGACTTGTAAATGGACTGTGTGTCTGACATTGGATTTTAGTCCGTGTGATTGATCTCTATTAAATATATATCTGTTTGGCGGCGGAGAATTTATTCTCTTGCTTAACGCCCTTCTCTGAGACGTACGAGCTCAGGGGTTATATATTGATGGATATCAAACGCATGGAGTGAATTGCCTGTGTGGCATGCCTAAGTGGCAATTGATCGAGGCTTCTGTTGAAAAGCAAAGTCTTGTGGTGATGATCAAAGCACGGCCTTTGTGGCGTAGCTTTGTGTAACGTTTACCTCGCGTGTTTCACACCCGGTATGAACCAAAAACGGGAGACGGACCTCAGGGAGGACTTGCGTTTCCTTCTAGCTAAAAAGTGGCGTCAGTGGTTTTACACGCCCTGACGAGTTTGACTTATGTGGTTGTTGCTGTTGCGAGGCACCTCAGATTGATCGGTCATTCTCGAACCGATGGAGTCATTTAGTTGGCTCATTTACGCCCCAAAGGGCGGGGAAACGTAGTGTTCAGGCATAATAATCCACATCGGTGGACCGGCCCTGTCGCTCCAAGGCTTGTCTGCGCGCTTGCCTGAGACATGGGCTAGATTGTCTCGAATCGGTTGAGGACTATCTTTTGCCTCGGTTCATAGACGGAAATCCAATTTCCAAATACGTGACATTTGCGGTTTTATTTGTAAACCTATATATGGCGACATGATATATGGTACCCATGCCGCCTATGATTGATACTTATGATTTGAAGTTGTTTTATACACTATGCACTTATAATAGTATCCAATGATTTGTTTTAAACGTATCAAGCATTCTTTGGCCGTTATAAGGGAAAACCCTATCCCCCGGTTTGCGTTGCATTGTGTGATAGGACCTGGGTCTTATAACGGCTTCATTTTTCTTTATTTAGCATTGCGCTGTTTGTTTTATGCACTGGTATTCTTGGGAGGAAACCCGTTCCGTGTTATACGGCGTGGTCCCTTGATTTACCTAACTTTGAAAATAAAGATTAATAACTGTTTTAGTTCTCACACCAGTCACATGACTGACCTGGAGTTTATTGTTTTAACCTAAACTCTGGGTGCCCTTATTTTGACACGGGCAGCTAGTAGTTTTGGTTTTGCAGATTTATATTCACAGGATCCTGGTTTACAGCTGGAATGATATCCGGAAAGCTTTGTATCTGTAAATCTACTTCTAGTTGTGTATTGTATTATTTTTCCGCTGCTATGTATTTAAATGTAATTTAAATCTCTGATATTTCTGTGTTATATTCTCTTATACTCTGTATATTCTTGTAATCTGATGCATTGTTGTAATATACAATGAAATGTTCTTCTATATGCGTTCTGTTGTGGCTTGTTCTCGAACTATCCGACACTTTCCTTTACGGGGAAGTTGCGGGTCTTTACAGTATGGTAATGTATAATTATGCTGTTGAACTATGATGATGATGTATTATGATGTGTACTAAGATGTATCAGACCCTATGATGTAATATATTATGTATTTGTGAAATTCCGCTATGAGATTCTGATGTCTTCTTATTCTTCTATTCTATTAGTTCTATCTTTTCTATCTCATCTTCTAATTTTTTTCAATAATGACACAACTTTCGAGGCATCGAAAATCGCGCTGTTACATGCGACCCCTGGCCTGTACAGCCCCAATCTAAGTCCAATTTCGACTAAATCTTCTCCAATCGACGAAATATACTCATCTAATTCATTCAGCACAACCATAAGTACATTATGAAATTAGTAACAACATGAATATGACGATTATTACCAAAATTATGCAAATTTCACCAAAATCATGATAAATGATCATATGAACAAATATGATAGATCTAACTTGCACTAACGCATGAAATAGCATATGAATTATCGGTTTTAACTTACTAAATCAGATCCTAAGGTGATTCGTATGAAATAGAACTTACTATGATGTAGATCTATGGAAAATAACTTGAATTTGATGAAAAATATGACCAAACATTCATATACTTCACTGAATCCATGTGAGAGATGCAAATCACTCACCGATTCTCCAAAACAAGCTAAAATCAATGTAATAAGATTTCGGACAAAAAGCACTTCGCACAAAACCCCTTAATCTGATGAATTCCCACTTCAATTGATGTAGATCTAGCCTCCAATGGTGTAGATCTATGATTTCCCTCCTTAGATTTTGATTTTTAATGGTGAAAAGGTGTTATAGGAAGGAGGAACACAAGTCCACCAAATGAGAGAATGGAGGAAGTAACCTATTCTCCATACCCCTCAGCCCCTATTTATAGTTTCCACCAGTCCACTAATGGGCCTTCCCAATTCAGCCCATTTTGGCTTACCAAACGTGGACAGTCAACTGTAAAACCTTAAAATAGTGATTTCTCCCCAACCTCTAAGCTAAATCTTTAATGTAACCACTCTACGGGAAGGCAATCATCAATTCCTTTCCAATGGCATAGGTTTCACCCTATGATTCGACCCGAGTCAAAAGTTATTCCCTGTACAAGACTGTCAGGGCAAAATGGTCATAAGTAAAATTGGTAAAAATTATGGACATGTCTCACATCCCTATAAGCAACATATTAAAAGATGAGAATGATCCAACCCTCAAGGAATAAAATAATTTTTTTACGATCTTTCGATACGGAAAATGAGGGCTGCTACAGTGATGGCCCAAATTTTCGTACTATCAGAGTTGACTAAATACACCATATGTCCAACCCAAATTGCACAGAAATACGAATCATTTTGAAATAAGAAGAAAAAGATAGAAGAACATAAAACAACAACATAGAATCTCACACCGCAACGGAAAAAAATGTAATATATAAATAATCACTTTTGAAATACAACTGTATTTGAACTTACATACATCATCAGAGTATATCACAAATACAACACAGCGGAATAAACTCTAACTATCTAACACCGAAGACTCCTGCTCCAAGCTCCTTTAGATAAATCTGTAAAATCCTGAACTACTTAACTGCCCATACAAATTTGGGGCACCCAAGAGTTTAGGGAAAACATAGAAAAGTAAACTCTGGGTCAGTCATGGGACTGGTATGAGTAAAAAAATTAAAAACAATTTGAGAAAATAAACGATATCTCATAAGACCGCGCCGTATAACACGGAACGGGTTTTTCCCTTATGAGAATCCAAAACACTTGATTTAACTTTCAAAATCCTTTTGAAAGAAACGATAATCTTTATATCAAAACTCTTTGATATTATAATAGTGTCTAAATCAAATAAATAACAATCTAGTGGAATGTTTACATCTCACGCTCCACACACACACACACACACACACACACACACACACACACACATATATATATATAATATACAATCAAAACCACGAGCACTTATTGGGTAATGAATTTCCAACTATGACAAGGTATGGAACCATCTTCCGATAGTGTAACTCTAGAGGAGAATATACTAAATTCAACAAGAACATCTTGTAACCCGGCCACACATGACCGACCACTCATTTCACTTGAGTGTATCGAATGTATATCACCAACGGTTAGGATCAACAACTGTAACACCCTGCATTTTATAACAATTAAATAATTAAATAATACATGTATGTGAATATATGCATAGGCATAAAACATTTAAGAAAAAGAAAATTTTGAAGAACTTCCAGAATTTGGCCACGGGATTAGCGTCAGTGCGTTCATGGCGATTTTCTGGTCAATTTAGGCTTATGGATTGCATAAAACTGATTTAAGATGAAAGAGATATCTTTAAATGAAGAATTGTAACAAAACATGAAAATAAGGTAAAAGAAGAAGAACAATGACTACCTTGTTTTTAAACTTATTAATAAAATGCATCATAACTCAGTTGGTTAAGGCATTAGATATGTAACATAGAGGTCGGGGGTTCAAACCCCGGCGACGACATAATTTTTATCTTTATTTTAGGAAGGGCCAACTGAACATACAAATTCAAAATTTGAAAGGATAAGAACGTAAATGTAAGGGAGTAAATAAAATATATGTATATATATATATGAGAATATATATGTATATATGTGCAGAAATATATTTAAACAAGAGATAAAATTCAAGGTAAGGCTGAATGTGATAACCCCAAACTCCCGTAGTACAAAAGCAAGGATAATCATTGGAATATAACATATAAACAATAACAGCAGAACAAAAATATAGAATTACTGCAGATAAAGTACATCAAATTACACTGGGAATAATATATTATCAGAGTTACAATGCATAATAGGATCATACTTAGTACATAATACAGTTTTCAACTTAATATAAAATGCCTGCAGCGGAATCAAACATAATATACTAAATGAAGTTTGAACAGCATAATAGAAATGATAGGATCCATCTTCAGCTCCATAGCTATCTAGAATAAATCTGCTAAAACCTGTATACAAGGCTGCCCATGTGGAAAAGAGGGCACCCGAGTTTGCAAAGTGAAACAAACTACGAGTCCGTCATGGGACTGGTATGA
This sequence comes from Allium sativum, assembly GCA_030737875.1. Lineage (NCBI taxonomy): Eukaryota > Viridiplantae > Streptophyta > Magnoliopsida > Asparagales > Amaryllidaceae > Allium > Allium sativum. Next base: position 731,037,701 of record CM060922.1, on the reverse strand, counting down.
GAAATCTTATTTAACCTATTTAATAATAGGGCTAATCACAAGACCACACCGCTAACGCGGAACGGGTTTACTCCCTTGGATTTCCAGTGCATAAATAAAGTAAATCATTAAACAACGCAATGCTTTTTAGAAAAATGAAACCACTATAAGACTCAAGTCCCATCACACAATGCAACGCAAACCAGAGGATAGAGTTTTACCTTATAATGGTCAAAGATGCTTGATACGATAAAACGAATTTGATATTATTATTAGTGTATATATGTTGCAAAAACATTTCAATCATAATGTATCAATCATAGACGACATAACTACCATATACTATGTCGCCATACTAGTTATACAATCAAAACTGCATGTATTATATTGGAAGTTGGATTTCCATCATGAACCAAGGCAAGGGATCGTCCTTACCGAATTCGAGACAATCTAGCACATGTCTCAGGACAAGTATTCAGTCAAGCCCTTAGGATAGCCAGGGCCGGTCCACACATATGTTAGTGGATTAGTCATGCCTGAACAATACGTCTCCTCGCCCTATGGGGCGTAAATAGAGCCACTAGGGACTCAACATCCGAGGTACCTCGCTTTCCATCATCCACATAAGTAAAAATATCTGGGCTTGTAAAACCCAGACACCACTTCTAGCTAGAAAGAAACGCATGTTCTCCCTGGGGTCCTTCTCCCGTTTCTGGTTCATACCGGGGTCTGAGGCTCGCGAAGTAACGCTATACACAAAGCTATGCTAAAATAAAGCTGTGCTTTGATCATCAACCACAAGGCTCTGCTTTTCAACAATAAGCCTTGATCATTTGCATCTTGGCATGCCGCACTGACAATTCACGCCATGCGATCGATAACTATCAATATATAACCTCTGAGCTCGTATGTCTGCAAGAGAATAAATTCTCCGCCACCAAACAGATGTATATTAAATAGAAATCAATCAGCACAGAATAAAATCCAATGTCAGACATACATCCATTTACAAGTTCGTTCTGGGTCTGAACGAAACCGGAGACACCTTATTCCTTGTCCCATATGTCCAATACGGAAGAGAGGCTCTTGCATATCCGGACAATCAACAAGTCGTCCGAACAACTACCACTGTAACCCTTTCAAGGTAGCAACTCCAATCAAAGGCATCAGTAGTCATCCATTCGATGTGAAGATCGCCGGTTTTCAATCATCGTCTTAAAATCTTCAACTTCCAATCATAGTATAATTATTTGAAATGAGAGTTAACTCGGACTTTTCAAATAATTCTCGAATATATATAATTTAAATCAATTCTTTTCATTTCATATCATTTATAATATTACATAATGATTTATCGCTATTTTTATTTATTTAAAAATAGCCATTTTCAATTAAACGACGCTTCGGGTCATTACATGGCCCTGGCGCTGTTTTCACCAAAATTTGATTTACACATTTATCAAAATCTAACCGTTGGATCATAACAACTTTGTATCGTTGAAAAGATCTTTCCAAAACGAACCCAACGGTTCCAGTTTTGGGAAAATCCGACGGTCAGATCTTTCGGTATAATCGTTTGAAGTTACAATTTCAAAACGCAAACTGCAGCATCGCGATTCGTTTTATTTTAATTTATATTTATATATAAATATAAATCGTTCAATGATTTCAACACCAATTTCATTTCAACATTGATTTCTTTTATATATGAAATCATATATTACATTAAAAATGAAAATTTTAATGTTAATATGATTTCTTCCAACATTAAATCTTTTATATAATTTATATATTATATAAAAATGTAATATGTTTTATCCTTCATTTATTACATTAAAAATGAAATCTTTTATTCATTTCTTTATTACGTTAAAAATGTAATCTTTTTATTCTTTCCTTTGATTACATTAAAAATGTAATTTTTATTCTTTTCTTGGATTACATTAAAAATGAAATCTTTATTCTTTTCTTTGATTACATTAAAAATGTAATCTTTATTCCTTTCTTTGATTACATTAAAAATGTAATCTTTTTTTATCTCATTCTTTGATTACATTAAAAATGTAATTTTTTTATTTCATTCTTTTTTACACTGAAAAAAATGTAATCTTTCTAATGAAACCTTTATTTCATTAAAAATGTAAATTTTTATTTCAATCTATTATTACATTGAAAAATATAATCTTTCTAATGAATTCTTTTATTTCATTAACAATGTAAACTTCAAAGAAAAACATATTTTATGTAGCAATGGACATTTTTAACGTTTCACTCACATTAAAAATGTAAATTCCAATGTCAATACATTTTATTTTCAAAATGTTTATTTTTAATATTGCATTTACATTAAAAATGTATATGTCAATGCCAATACATTTTTAATTTATCAATGTTTATTTTTAACGTAGTATATACATTAAAAATGTAAATGTAAATGTTAATCCCTTTTTTATTCTATCAATGTTTTATTTTTAATGTAGTATATACATTAAAAATGTAAATGTAAATGTTAATACATTTCTATTTCAAATGCGTTTATTTTTAATGTTACATTACATTAAAAATGTAAAATTTCATATCAATACATTTCTTTTTCACATGTGTTTATTTTTAATGTTGCATTACATTAAAAATGTAAAATTTCATATCTATACATTTCTTTTTCAAATTTGTTTATTTTTAATGTTGCATTACATTAAAAATGTAAAATTTCATATCAGTACATTTCCTTTTCAAATGTGTTTATTTTTAATGTTACATATACATTAAAATGTAAATTTCCAATGTAAATACATTTTATATTACAATGTTTTATTTTAATGTTTCATATACATTAAAATGTAAATATCAATTGGAAATACATTTTATATTAAAATGTTTTATTTTAATGTTTCATATACATTAAAATGTAAATATCAATTGGAAATACATTTTATATTAAAATGCTTTATTTTTATGTTTCATATACATTAAAATGTAAATATCAAATGGAAATACATTTTATTTAACAAATGACCATTTTTTATTTACAACCAAAAATATAAATTTTATGTTGACATATAATGATCACTTTCATATTCATATATATATATATTAAAAATATAATTTTCATATTATTCAAACAATTAATATATATATAACAACATGAATATTTTATAACACAAGAATATTTCATAAAATTTCGGCAGCATAACGGTAGGGTAATTAAAACCGGCACCGTCCCGATGTACGGCTCCTCGCACTACCTTAGGCCTCGTGGCGTTTACAAGGGGTTTAATTTCCTAATACATTTTTCTAGGCAATCTATTGCCACAATATCAACCAATTTCATTTCAACCACAATCAAACACCAAAAATCAACCAATTCCACATCACAATACAATCAAGTCGTCCATGGTCTTTGGACGATGGGTGTCGGGAGTTTCTAAACTCCGTCTGCATCCTAATATACTTTTATTTAATTAATTTGGATTTAGAAATATCACATTACTGTATATTTCTTCTAAAATTGTAGAATGCTCCAAAAATTCTTTGATCAGTTCTGGAATGTTGTCGCGAATTTACGGTCCCAATGTTGTAATGGCGCGTTTTGTAAGGTATAATAATGAAGTTATTTAATTATTTAAATAACGAATATATTAAATAAACGATAGTTGAACATATAAATTATAATAATAATTATAATCAAGCCCGTAACGACGTGGCAGTTCGTTATTTGGCGAGTTGAACTTCAACTGAATGTACAGGATTCGTTTTAAGCCGGATTTCTGTGAAACAAGAAACGTGTGGAGCTGGTGGAGTATATCTTTCTAGTGGAAGAGAAATATCGGGATTTCGTCGTGTAGATTTTGAGTTACGTCCAGATCAAATTATCAGAAATGCAGCGCCCTGACTATAACGATTTAATTATATTTTAAATAAGGATTTAAATAGAAATCGAACATCGATATAACCCTGGTGATGTAATATCGAGCTGTAAATACATACAGGAATATTCTGGAGCTGTATGGTATCCTACTGTGAATACAGACGATAATAATTAATTTTAAACAATTAATTTAATTTTATTTAAATATATTTATATATTTAAATAGGCTATTTAGAGCGTTAAAAATAGCCACTTTTGCAAACGAAGTCGAAATTCGACGAAACCAGTTTTGTTGGATCCGCAATATCAAATAATTGCTAGATGTCAAGTTTCGTGATTTTTAGAGTCAGTGTGTGATCGTACGGATTTTTAGACTGAGAAATAGTCAGTATTTCAAAGGTTAAAAATACGCTGTGTGGGCATACGAAGTCGGAATTCGACGAAACCAGTTCCGTTGGGACCGTAATGTCGAAGTCTACCTACGTGTCCAGTTTCGTGATTTTTGGGCATCGTGTGTGGTCACACAAATTTTTAGAATGCTTAAACGAATATAAAACAATGAAATAAATATCTCAAATTTTTCTAAGGACTAAAACTGGCCCCCCAACACCTTGTACAGCCACTAATCTCAACAACCCTCCTCTATAAAACAAGCCGCCACTTCCTCCCAGTTTTCTCAGCAAAGACTTGAGTTTGAAAATTTAAAGAAAAATCAAAACAAATACTATAAAATCCAATATGTATATATATATATGAATTTGTATGTGGTTTCCCTTCAATTTGGTGTACCATTTGTGTAGTTCGACGACTCTTGATTCATCGCAAGTTTTGAACAGCGACCGTGTTTTGCAAGTAGGGTTCGACTTTGGTTATTGTTCGACCATCGATTGACAAATCCATGGTAATATTTGAATTGGTGGTAGAGAGGAGCATCGAGTGTGAAGTTTTAGTGGTGTTCGGTGAGAAAAGAGTTCGCTGGTTCCTGGAGGTTGCGCGATGAACTGTTGCGACGTGAGGGGTTCCAGAAGCTCGAGTTCAGTAAGTTTGGTATAGGGATGGAGTGTAATCGAAGAGATGAATTTCCATTTCTTTTGTTTGATTTTTAAGCAACTAGAGAAAGAGCATGGGTGGAGAGATGATTCGTGAGTTTGGGTAGTTGCTACAGGAGGTCACGGCGGAAATGTATGTTTGGGGAAGACGGGTATGAACGCAGGCGGGCTTGGTATTTGGTGAAGGGGTTTGGGCCTTGAGATAATTGTGAGCCCATAAAGTAAAATTTCTAAGTTTTTAATTTATTTAAAATAGTGTATGAACTTCGTAAATTCATATCTTGGTCGTACGATATCAGATTGACGAACCGTAAGATCCGTTTGGGTCGTATGGACGAGCACTTCACGATGGAACTGACCGCGAGTCAATTGGAGTCCGTCACAATTTATAGCAAAATAAATTGTCCAGCTGAATAAAGCGATGGTTATCGTCATTGACGATGATCGTCCAAATGTGAGTAAATCTCACAAACTCTAAATAGTTCTATTTTTACAGTGTATTCTTAGAACTGCTAGATATTGTCTGTTTGACTGTATGTTGACTGTTTGATTGAACTGCTAGTCAGTTAGTAGAGATTATATATATATATATATATATTTACGTATATATATATATATATATATAAACCGTCAAATAGTTATATGTTGATTCTGTTTATCAGAATATTATACTGTTGTTGTCTAACATCTGTGGTGCAGGGAAACAGGTTGGAGGAATCCAACTGGATTCCTCAACAGTTATTTTTACTGTGATTTATATATTGTGACATATAATGTGATGTATATAATCCGTTGTGATTATGCGTGTTTGGACAAATATTCACCGTTGTTAGATGATGTGTTAAAAACCATAAGTTAACCAAAGCGAGTTAGTCGAGTTAAACAAAGTAATTGGTTAGGTTAACCAAAGTAAGTTAGTTAAGTTAAACTAAGCGATAAATCGATGTGAATTAGTTAAGTTAAACTAAGTGGTTAATCGAAGTAAATTAGTTAAGTTAACTAAGTGGTTAATCAAAGTGAATTTGTTGAGTTAAACTAAGTGAATCGGTTAGAGTTAATCAACGTGAATTAGTTAAGTTAAACTAAGTGGTTAATCGAAGTAAATTAGTTAAGTTAACTAAGTGGTTAATCAAAGTGAATTTGTTGAGTTAAACTAAGTGAATCGGTTAGAGTTAATCAACGTGAATTAGCTAAGTTAAACTAAGTGGATTTGTTCAGTTAATCAAGACGAGTTAACCAGTTAGGTTAAACCAGTAGAGTTAACTAGTTGAGTTAACCAGTTAGGTTAAACCAGTAGAGTTAACTAGTTGAGTTAACCAGTTAGAGTTAACCAGTTAGGTTAAACCAGTTGAGTTGACCAGTTAGAGTTAACCAGTTAGAGTTAATCTGTTAGAGTTAACCAGTTGAGTTAACCAGTTAGAGTTGACCAGTTAGAGTTATCCAAGTAGAGTTAATCGAGTAGAGTTGCCGAATATCACTTATTCGAAGTAGAGTTATCGAATATAGTGTATTCGAGGGAAGAGTAATCGAATATAGTTTATTCGAGTGGAGAAATCAAATGTTATTCATTTGAGAAGAGTTACCGAATATTATTTATTCGAAGAGTAGTTATCGAATATTGGTTATTCGAAGTTAGTTAATCCAAAGGAGTTATTCAAAGTTAGTTAATCCAAAGGAGTTATTCAAAGTTAGTTAATCCAAAGGAGTTATTCGAAGTTAGTTAATCCAAAGGAGTTATTCGAAGTTAGTTAATCCAAAGGAGTTATTCGAAGTTAGCTAATCCAAAGGAGTTATTCGAAGTTAGTTAATCCAAAGGAGTTAGTCGAAGAGTTAATCGAATATAGTTATTCGAAAGAAGGTGTTAATCGAATATAGTTATTCGAGTAAAGTTAAAAGAGTTAATCGAATTTAGTTATTCGAAATGAGTTATTCAAATTAGATATTTGAATAGAGTTAAACACATTAGAGTTATTCGAATTAGTTATTCGAATAGAGTTAAACACATTAGAGTTATTTGAATTAGTTATTCGAATAGAGTTAAACACGTAAGAGTTAATTGAATATTAGTTATTCAATTTGAGTTAATCGAATGTAGTTATTCGAGAAGAGTTAAATCGAATTTAGTTATTCGAAAAGAGTTAATCAATTTGAGTTAAGTTAATCGATTTGAATTAAGTTGAATCGAAATGGATTAAATCGATTAGAATTAAGTTAATCGAGTTAGAGTAAATCGAATATTAGTTATTCGAAGGTAAGATATTCGAATTAGTTATTCGAAGGGGTTAATCAATTAAGTTATTCGAATGAGTTATTCGAAGGAGTAAATCAAATTTAGTTAATCGATTAGAGTTGAGTTAATCGATTTGGGTTAAGTTAAGTTATCGAGTTAAGATTTATCGAGTTAAGTAATCGAGTTAAGTAATCGAGTTGAGATAATCGAGTTAAGAAAATCAAGTTGAGTTAATCGAATAAGTTATTTGATAAGAGTAAATCCATTTAAGTTAAATCGGATGTTAGTTATTCGATAAGAATTGACACATTTAAGAAAATCGAATATTTGTTATTCGATAAGAGTTAATGAAATAGAGCCAACCAAGAAGAGTTATTCGAATATTAGTTATTCGATAGGAGTTAATCGAAATAGAGTTTATCAAATATCAGTTATTAAAAAGGGAGAGTTAATCGAATAGAGATTACTCGAAAGAGAGTAATACGTCGAATTCAATTATATCGAATTCGGGAAAGTACTATTTACCTTCCAGGTTTTAAATCAAGGTTTAGTTATTGATTTAGAAATTAGGTGTCCGTTTAATTATTCGAGTTAGGAGATAAAGTTATAATTAAGGTTAGATATTGTAGAAGTAGGAATTATAACGTTGTAGTTATAATCAAACGTTGTCATATAAGAAGTAGATTCGTAACCTGAATCCGAGAATTTGCGTAAACAGATGATTGGAAAAAGTGAGTGACGAGCTTCATCTATTTCACAGTAAAGGACGTTGTTCAATTAAGGTCTGAGAGGTAGTTATACCCCAACTTGATTGACTTCAGAATTGACAAAGGAATAGTTGTGGTTCGATAGAAAAGGTTGATTTGAAATATAGTTAAGTAATAAGCGATTAATGGATTAAGCGTAACGATGTTTTATACAACGTTCATTGGAAATCCGTAAATGAGTTTTGGAAACGTTTTCCAAATATAGTCAGATATGTTTTCTAAACATAGAAAATGAAATGTTTTCATGATAAGAATTTAAGAAATAGAGTTAAGCAAATTCAGAAACTAACTGGAGAGGGTAAGTTGAACGGTTTTCTAAGTGACGATCTGATGTTGGTTTCGACCTTCCGGATTGATACTTAGAGAATTGTTCTCATACTAGTTACAGTTAGGGACTGATAGTTGCGAAATAATAGTGATGTGAAAATAAGCTATGGAAATGTTTTCCAATGATTAATAACATATATTTTCTAAATATATGAAATAAGGAAATATGAACATATGATGATTGATCGATCGAATTTCCATTTGGAAATAAGATCGTTGTTTGTACACCGACATGTTTTCATTTGATAGTTGAATCACAGACTATCAAAGTTTTTACCATTTTAACGTTGTTAATATGGAGAGACCGGTTGGATTATTATCCAAAGAACCACTCTGTATTGGCATAAGCGTTGCGAGCAATATCTGCCAAAGATAAATTGAAGACGGAGTAAAGTGCAAGGGCTGTTGTATAAGTCTTAGATAACAGTGACTAAGATGGATATACTGAATAGTGCCTTCGGTTTGTCCAGTCCCAGGACAACGTATATGGAAGAAGGTCTGACAGAGTATATCCAATGGATCGCGTAAGTTGATCTGTTCAAACATATTCACGTTTGGTGGCGGAGGAATTCGTTTCTCTTAGCTATATACCCGTGTTATATTTGGATAAGTCAATTTGTGATTTGGCGGGTATGACGATGTGGCATTCAAAGTGAATGGTGATCAGATGTTCTGAAGATAGACGTAGCTTCTAGCCTCACACCGGGAAGTAACAAAAGTTGGGCTAGGCAGCATGGCTAGTTGGGTCATTCCCAAGCAGGGTGTATTGTCACCGATCTAGGGAATATTCATATTTATACTTCTTTTTGATTCTGTATCTTCGGATGACGGTTTGATGGCCTATAACCGTGGTGGCAATATATTCGCGACACTCAAGCTAAATGAGTGAGCGGTCATGTGTGGCCGGGTTGCAAGACGTTCTTGTTGAACCCTGAGTGTATCACCTCTAGAGTACACTATTCAGAAGGTGCTCCCATACCTTGTCTGTTGGAATCCATTCTCCGATAAGCGCCCTGCGGTTTATGATTTTATACTATGTATGTAGAACGTGAGATGCAAGCGTTTCTGCTAGATTGATACCTATTTGTACTCAGACATTATTATAATATCACAATGATATGCTTGTCAAAGTTGTTCAGATACTCATAAGGGAAAAACCCGTTCCGTATTCACGGCGTGGTCTTATGAGATATCCTATACCTGTTTTAAACTATTTTACTCATACCAGTCCCATGACTGACCCGGAGTTTACTTTGTTGTTTTCCCTAAACTCTTGGGTGCCTAAATTTGTACGGGCAGTCAAGTAGTCGGGATTTACAGATATACTTGGAGAGCTTGGAGCAGGAGACTTCAAGATTCTATAGCTATAGTTATTTCCGCTGTGTTGTAAGTGTTGTACTCTGATAAGTGCTATTGTATATATATAACTGTTTACTTCAAAGTTATGTTATATATTATATGTTATTCGTTCCGCTGTGAGATTCGTGTTACTCTGATGATTCTGATGTTCTTCTTCTTCTTCTTCTATTCTATTAGTTCTATCTTTTCTTTCTCACCTTCTAAATTCTTTCACTAACGTCGCGGAATTTTCGACTCTCGAGGAGTCGAGGCGGCGCTTCGAACGTCGGCGCTTCAGGAGCTCAGATCTCCTTGAATTCTTAATGATAAAATACAAGGCTGGAATGGATTGAAAGCTGATGAAGAGCACTTCAAAATCCTCAAAAGGATGGGATGATATTATTGAGTGGTTTGGGAGCAATTGGAGGAGAAAGGCGTGTGGTTTCTGGCCATTAAAATTGATGGTGGCAGCTGTATAACGATAGGAAAGGGTTACTGTATACGGCGTATTTATACGTATACGTATACGTATTTCTATTTTATTTTTAATTAATTCCATTTAATTACAATATAATTCCTATATCGCTCCTAACTCCAAATCAAACTCAATGAGTGTCACCCCTAGCTAAATACCCGCACTCCGAACACAATGGGATATGTCCCGTAAACCAATTCAATTGTTTTGAAAGGTTTTTCTTTAAATTTAAATATAAATCATTTAATTATTTAATTCGATCGTACATTTTAATTTACTGGGGCCACATACTGACTCCAAAAATTTCTGAAAAATAAATCTAGCTATGTTTTGACGATACGGTCCTAACAAAATTAATTTTGTCAAATTTGGAGACCGTTTGAAAAATGGCCATTTTCTGGTCGATCCAAATTGACTGAAATTGACAAAACACATTTTCGTTTGCCACGCTCACATATTAATTCCAAAAATTATGAAAATTGGAATCCTGCAATAATTTGACATTCCGGATCCAACCAGGGTGGTTTTGTCGAAAATGGAGGTCGTTTGCAAAATGGCTATTTATACGGGCAATATATTATATTAAATTCCATAGCGACTATTCTGAATATTCAACTGGCCATAACTTTTGATTTCCGCTATGAAATTTCAATTTTTTGGATTCTTTGCAAAGATATTATTAACCAGATTCTAATATTTTTGGTTTCACTAAAATCCGATTTATTTTGTATCCTGTACACTTAGTCAAAGTTCAAATTCGAATTTTCAAACTGCCGCGCTATTTCTAACTCCTTTTAAAATTAAAATAAATATATTCATTCTAACTTCAGTTTAAATAAATTTTTTAATCGTTATTATTTAAAATAAATTATTTTAACTATTCAAAATTAAATAAAATAGCCAAAATAAAAAATTTAATTTGGCTCTGTTTTTCTGGGTTGTTACACTGGAATCATATAAATATGGCAAGAATCAAATAACTGTGCAACACCATTTGAATTTTGAAAACGAAATGAAAGTTGTGCGTGTGTGTGTGTATATATGTACGTGTAAAATGGTTGTTAGAAGAATTGTATACGTATAAGAAAATTACACGTAAGTATAACAGTTAAATAAATTCCAGAAAATTCAAACATTTGAAATTCCAGAAATTCAAAAGTTTAAAAATTCAAATTTCTACACCAAAACAGCCCGTGGGAGCCGGGGGGTCGACACCCCTGTAGGGGGGTTGACAACAAGGTTGACACCCTCCCAGATCTGGGAAGATCCATTGACGTATCTTGGCCGTTTTCTTAACCAGGTTCAATGCTGACTCAACGCTGCGTGTACGATAAGATCTTGAACACCTATAAATAGGCTAGCAGAGCCTAACCTAAATCTCACATTCCATGAGACAACATCTAAGCTTTGCCATTCTTCCTCCTCCTTAAATCTCTTTAGAAAATATGATAATTAATTTTGGAAAATTCTTTGAAAGGCAGTGGAATTTATTTACAAAAAAGTAATTACAAGCATTATTACATGAATTTCTTTACAAAGATATCAATTTCATTACACTTCTATGAATTATCATGCATAATTGATCAGCCATCAACCTCCCCGTGCCAAAGATCCAATTATTCCTTTCACGCCATACTCCCACAAAAAATTTCTTCAAAAGCTTTAAAAGAACATAGGTCTTCTTATTTTTCCATCTCGTTGCCTTAAAAATGTTGTACCATTCATCTCGGCTAGAAGTAGATGGACGATGAAACTTGCCAATTGCTAATAATCTCTTCCAAATTATGTGTACATATGGACATTCAAAGAAAAGATGAACATTTGTCTCAGGCGCACTATGATAAAGAACACAGGTCTCAACTTGCAAAATTCCAAAAGAATACAACTTGCTCTTGGTGTTAACAGCATTTGCCATAATCTTTCAAAGAAGCAGATTATCCTTGGCAGAACTACCACAGTTCCAAATCCTTGAGTACCAAGGAAAAGCTTGTCTGGATGGCATCAGGAGATGGTAGACCAAGTTAATGGAGTGCTCTTTCCCTGACCATAGGATGGCATTATCACTGGAAAAAGTATAGTTCTCTATAATATTATTCCAAAGTTGCCTCAAGCTTGCCGATGAGCTATATGGAAGATTAAGCACACCATCACTAAAGTAGTCACTCACAAGCGCAGATTGTGGAATATCGGAGTTGAACATTACATTATGATCAATTACTTCACTAAGATTAAGACCAGAATTCGCCCAAGGACTGCGCCAAAATGAAAGGTTTGCAATGCGAGTATAGTTACATTGTATGAATTGTTTAACTGTACCTCTTAGCTTCAAGATTGCACGCTAACTCCAGCTACATCCTTGCGGAGTTGCCATTGACCAAAAGTTCCTTGAACCTATTAAATTCGCATGGACCCACCTTGACCATAAACCTTTATTTACTGCAAAAAGCTTTTCAAAGTAGTTGGATATTGCAGCCCGGTTCCAATGATATAGATTAATAATACTAAGACCACCGAACTTCTTACTGTCATAAAGTTTGTGAAATGCAAACAGTATTAACTTTTTAGAAAACGGATCTCCATGCCAGAGAAATTTGTTCATCGCACTAGAAATCATGTCAATAAGCTTGGTAGGTAGAATATAGTGTCTCATCCAATAGGTGGTCATTGCAGTAATGATTGATTGTATGATAGTCAGTCTACCAGCTTGCATGAGTTTAGAATTTGGCCACTAAAGAAGCTTATTAATAATCTTCTCATAAAGCGGTAGGCACTGCACTTTTGTGATTCTTGAACAAATAAGTGGCATTCCCAAGTAGAAGGCATTAGGAGGTAGCTCAGCAAGACCAGAGCAATTAACAATGTCCATTTTTAAATTCAAAGGTAGGCCTGCAATCAAAATCTTAGATTTACTCCTATTGATTTGTAATCCAGAAATATTGGAGAACATTTCAAGAGTTTTGAAGATACACTGAATATTTTGAATATTTGGCTTGGTAAAGATGACCAAGTCATCGACAAAAAGTAAGTGAGTGATGATTGGGTTCTTGCATTTCGGATGTAGCTGAAGATTCCTCTTTGCACCTGATCAATAATTAAGGCATTAAGCAATTCCATTGTTATGATGAATAGATATGCAGAGATTGGATCCCCTTGCCTCACACCTTTGGTTCCTTTAAAATAGCCATGCAACCATCCATTCCGTGAGATAGATGTTGAGATGCATGTGTGTATCCAAGCAAGGAATGGAAGAGGAAAATTCATACGTGACATTATCACCAAAATAGCATGCCAAGAGACCGTGTCAAAAGCTTTTCTAATATCCAACATTAGCATGCATCTAGGTGAAACATTCTTCCTTTTATAGCCATACAAGAGTTCTTGAGTAATAAGAATATTATCACTTATACTTCTACCTTTAACATAAGCAGCTTGGTTTTCTGAGATGATGGTTGGAAGAACAGCTTGCATTCTAATGGCCAAAATCTTTGAAATGACTTTGTACAAAATGTTGTAGCATGATATGGGTCTGAAGTCAGACACAGAAATAGGATTATCTGTTTTTGTATTAATGCAATGGATGTAGCGGTAAAACTAGCAGGCAACTGATTATGTAAAAAGAAGAATTTAATAGCACTTATGATGTCATCACTAATAATTGGCCAACAATGTTGAACAAAAAATGCATTATATCCATCAGGACCTCCACAACTGCTAGCATCAAGACTAAATACCGCTTCCTTAATCTCATCACTAGTCACTTCTTTGATGATGTTTGCCGACTGAATTTCATTCAGAAAAGGAAGATAGATATTGAACAATGGTTGCACATTAATACTTTGACTATCAGTTGAGGCAAGAATTGAAGAGAAATCGTCCACAAAAGTTTTATTAATATTCTCCTCCATAGATTAAGCTACACCATGCATATCATTAACCATATGAGCCATGTTGGTTGCTGTCTTAATTTTGATGGAATTATGAAAATATTTAGAGTTCTTGTCACCATCAAGCTCCCTCTTAGAATACGAACTTTGTCTTAAAGCCTGTAGTTCCCAATCCAATGCAACTTTCAATCTATTCTGTAAGACCACTTCATCATTTTGAAGGCTAATGTTGTATGGATTGTTATTCAATTGGTCTTGAACACGTGCTAACCCTTGCCTTATCATAGTTGACTGTTTAGAACCATTTCCAAAGTGTAGCGCAACCCAAGCCTTTAAAGAAAATTTGAGAGACTTTAGTTTGCATGTGATTCGCTGTAAGGGATCTCCAGAGAACTGTTGATGCCACACCTGCTATAAAATAGAAGGAAAATCCGAATGTTTAGTCCAAAAATTAAAAAATTTAGAAGAGGTGTTACCCTTCCTAATGAAAAAATCCCTTCCCCCAATGGAAAAGTAACGGACAATGATCAGAAAGGGATGGGTTCAAGATTTGATAAAATGAATTTGGCCATAGGTTAAGGAAGTGGATGCTGGCGAAGAGGTGATCAAGTCTACAACGTGTTGGGTTACCCGATTTACTGCTATTAGTCCACATAAAGTCAAAACCATAGCTGTTGACAAGTGAGAGGCATGATCAAGATAGAGCTTGATTAAGAGGTATAATATCTTTGAGGGAGAGTGGACACCCACCAGATTTCTGACATGTGGTGTGACGATCCCAAAACCCCGTGACACGGTGTTAAGGATAATCATTGGAATATAACACATTAATCATCATTAGCAGATCACAGATAATAACATAAACAGAAAATAGAATAATTTGCACACATATGACAGCGGAATCATATAGATATCATCACATCAGAGAAGCACAGTACAGGATACAACTTAGTGCATAATGATACATAATCAGTCACCATCGCCTGAGGCGGAATCATACATAAAGAGTACTCAAAATAAATATCAGTCTACATCGCCAATGGCGGAATCATAATATAGATACAATAATGGCGGAGAAAATCCAAGTCAGCACGGTGTAGTCAAGCCTCGCCATGAGCCAAAAGGTGCGTCAGAAACCTGTAACTAGGCTGCCCGTGTGAAAATGAGGGCACCCGAGTTTGCAAGGTGAAACAAACTACGAGTCAGTCATGGGACTGGTATGAGAAATCTACTCAACTTATTAACAACAATAATAAGGCAAATCAAAGGACCATGCCACTTTCGCGGAACGGGTTTACTCCAATGAGTGCTAGTGCATGAAATAAAATAAATGATTAAATCAACGCAATGCTTTTTATAAAATGAAGCCATTATAAGACTCAGGTCCCATCACACAATGCAACGCAAGCCGGAGGATAGAGTTTTCCCTTATAATGGCCAAAGATGCTTCATACGAATAAAACAAAAGTGTTTGATATTATTACTAGTGCATATATGTTTCAAAAGCAAATTCAATCATAAATATCAATCCTAGGCGGCATAGCTACCATCTACTATGTCGCCGTACTAGTAATACAATCACGTCCGCAAATTTCGTATTGGAAATTGGATTCCTTCATGAGTCGAGGCAAGGGGCAAGCTCCTCTCCGATTCGAGACACTCTAGCAAATGTCCCAGGACCCCACTATGATCCTTGGATCTTCAGGGCCGGTCCTCTCTTACTTTTGAGGATTGGAAATTCCTGAACACACGTTTCCCGGTCCTTACAGACCTATATCGAGGCGCCTCGCATTCCAACAACCACACAGGTGAAAAGTATATATAATGTCAGGGCTGGTAGGTCACTGACACCACCTTAGCTAGAAAGAAACATCGTGCTCTCCCTGCAGTCACTCTCCCGTTTCTGACTCATACCGAGGTGTGAGGCTCGCGAATTCACGTTATACACAAAGCTACGTCACACAGACCATGCTTTGATCATCAACCACAAGACTTTGCTTTGCAACAGAAGCCTTGATCATATGCCACTTAGGCGTGCCACACAGGCAATCCACTCCATGCGACTGATTTCTGTCAATACATAACCTCTGAGCTCGTACGTCTCAGAGAAGGGCGTTAAGCAAAAGAATAAATTCTCCGCCGCCAAACAGATATATATTTAACAGAGATCAATCAACACGGAACAAAATCCAATGTCAGACACACAGTCCATTTACAAGTCCGTTCTGGGTCTGAACGAAACCGGAGGCACCAATTCCTCGCATATCCGTACAATCAACAATATGTTTGGACGGCTACTACTTCAATTCCTTCATGGTAGCTACTCCAGTCACGAGTATCAGTAGCGCCCATCCATCCAATGTGGAGATCGTCGGTCTTCAACCGTCTTCGACTCTTCGACTTCTCAACGTCGATCGATTATTTGAAATGAGATAAACTCGGCCTTTTCAAATAACCCATGTATATTTAGATTTTCAAATCAATCAATCACATGGTTGGACTATTCAACTATCACCTTTCAGTTATTTAGTTATAATTTTCATGTCAAATACATTCAACCATCACATATCAAGCAAACACAACAAAATTGGTTTATTTCTACTCTATATCGTCAATAGAATTTTATAACGATATATCGCCATTTTTATTTAATTAAAAACGGCCATATTTAATTAAACGACGTTTCAGGTCGTGTCGATGCACTGGCGCTGCTTTCCACTAATTTTGTTTTACACATATATGAAAATCTAACCGTTGGATCTTCACAAATTTTACATCATTAGGAAGGTCATTTCAAAACGAATCCAACGGTTTCAGTTTTGGGAAAATCCGACGGTCGGATTTTCCACACCAACCATTTGAAGTTACGATTTCAATTTACGAACTGCAGCGTCGTTATTCGATTTAATTTAATTATATATATATATATATATATATATATATAAATATAATCGTTTCTGGCGCTGTTTTTCTTCAGTTTTGAATTAAACATTCCAGACAATCCAACCGTCGGATCTTCACAAAGTTGGTGCCGTTGGAAAGATATTTCCAAGGCGAACCCAACGGTTGAGGTTTCGGGAAAATCTAATGGTCGGATCTTCCGCACTAGTTGTTTGAAATCACGGTTTCAAAATATGAACTGCACGGCCACGTTTCGTTTTAATTCTATTTATATTTATATATTTATATAAATATAGTTCATTCAAAAATTCCTATATCGTTTCCACTTCAATTATTTCACTAACGCCTTTAATTTTTGGAAAATTTCGCCATAACCTCCTTTGTACGGGAGGGTCTGGGAAAATTCCCAAATAGCCACACGGGCGTCTCATATCAAAAAGAAAAAGAAAAAGCCAAGCGGCTAGCCAACAGGCTCATAAAATCATCACCCAAACAAAGCGATAAATGTGTACCTATTTGTCGGGCACAAAATTCTATTTCTCTTCTCTAGCCCCTTTTGCTTTAACCTGTTCAATAGATATGCATGTACATATATACAATTTCTAACATTTATCATTTTCCATTCCATTCCATATTTGATTTGCTTTGGTTTAAAAACACCATTCATTCTAATATCGCATGCATAGGCTAAAATCATATCATTAGCTAGTTAATGTATATTTCAACTCATGCACGTTTATTTGAACAAGTGGCTATTTTTAACACTTCATATTTCAAAAGATGATAATTTTGGCGAACTAAAATAGATTTCAACACATGACTATTTTATTTAGTTCCTATGCATGTTAAAAATAATATTTCTATCACAAATATTTATTTCAACGTCCGCATATCTTTAGTACATCGCAAATATGATAAAACTGATATTTTTATCGTTCAAAATATTTATTCGACAAATGGATGGTTTCAACACTTCATAGTTTCAATAAAAATGTAATTTTTATTGTTCGATCTTTTTATTCAACACATGAACTTTTCCACTACACACACTTCTCGACAAATGAGCATTTCCACACATGGACATTTTATTTATGTTGTTCATATTAGAAAGATGGGATTTTTATGATTGAAATTATTTATATAAGGCGAATATTTTTCATACTTCATATATACATAAAAATGTGATTTTTATTGTTTAAACACTTCACTCATTCACAAATGAATTTGATTTTCATACAACACTTTTCAACACATGAATTTTTCCACACATGGACATAATTTCAATATATGACTTTAATTTCTATGCATGAAAATAATTTCAACTTATGAAAATAATTCTAACACACAAAGATTATTCAAAATTTCGGCAGCATAACGGCAGGGTAGTTAAAACCGACACCGTCCCTAGTACGGCTCCTCGCTCTACCTTAAAACCTCGCGGTTTTTGACAATGGGGATTCATGCATCTAATTCGCACGCAGGCGGCATGTTTATTTTTATTTCCACAAATTTTTCCAATTCATTTCAATCACCAATGGGTATTTTTCAACCACAACCAAACAATATCAACCACAAACAATTATTCAACCATTCGTATTTTTCATCCAATATTTCACACCAATTCACCACAATAAATATCGTCCATGGTTTGTGGACGAGGGGAGTATATATATATATAATATAATATATATTTGCTATATTTCACTTGCATTTCAACACATATATCAATTATTCTATGCATGTAAAAATTCATACTTCGCTTATATAGCTTACACTACGCATGTACATGAGGTATACAACACGTATGTAATTTATATTTCGCTTATATAAATTATACACGACATTTTCCATTCAATTTCACGTTAATTTAGATTTCTCACCTTAGTTTTCTGAGCGCTAAAAATCGATACGATGTCAGAAAAATCCGCAGCTTCTTCTATTGGGTAGAGAGCTTCCTTGCGGTCTCGATGTTTCCTGTTTCATCGAATTTCGTCAACACACCAAAAAGATATGATTTTTCAAAGTGTAAAGATCAAAGAAAAACGCACTTTCAGAAAGCTTCAAAACTAGGTTTGCGGTTTTCGCGAAAACCGGGACACGAGGGGACGATCAGGAAGTTGGAGGTGGAAGAGCTTCGAGAGGGCTACAGGCGCGCGGCGGTTTGGTGCAGTTCGGTGGTGCAGATCGGCGGCGGCGGCGGTTTGAAGGTCGGAAGTTTGGAAGGGGATATCTCGACGTAGAGGCGACGATAGGGGGAGCTCCTTATATGGATTTGAAGAGGGGAGGGAGAACTACAAAAAGTTGAACTGGGGGAGGAGCTAATTCGAGCTGTGGCGATCGAAAATCGCCTGGGAAAGGGGAAAAGGGTTTCCGCCGTCGAAGTCGGGGTCGAGGGGGGGGGGGGTTTCTGATTTTTTTTTTAATTTATGAATGGAGAAATATGATTGGCCGAGGATTATATTTAATTTTTAAATAGTGTTTTCTCAAACGAACTCCTTTTTAAACCCAACGACTGTCGCCCCTAGCTAAATACCCCCATTCCGGACACAATGGGATATGTTTCGTAGGCCAATTCGACAGTTACAGTCAGTTATTTTTCAAATTAAAGTATAAAACATTTAATTTTTAACTCTGAACGCACATTTCAATTTGCCAGGGCCACAAACTGAATCTAAAAATTCCAGAAAAATAAATCTAGCTATGTTTTGACGCTACGGTCCCAACAAAACTAGTTTCGTCGAATTCTGAGGTCGTTTGAAAAATGGCCATTTTCTGGTCGATCCATTTTAACAGAAATCGACCAAACACATTTTCTTTTGCCACGCTCACATACTAGCTTCAAAAATTATGAAATTTGAAACCTAGCAATAGTTAGACATCCCGGACCCAACAAAAGTGGTTTCGTCGAATTCCGAGGTCGTATGCAAAATATCAATTTTCCAGGGCTATATATTCTATATACCGACTCTTCTGAAAATTCATTCGGCCATAACTTTTGATTCCCGTTATGAAACTTCGATTTTTCAGATTCGTTAGAAAGGTATTGACTAACAGATTTAAATATTTTTGGTTTCACTAAAATCCGTTATATTTTCCACCCTGCACAGTCAGTCAAAGTATGAATTCAAATTTTCAAACTGACTCACTATTTCTAATTCACTAATCTATTGAAATATTCCATTTCAATTGTTCAAATTCCTTTGCAATAATCAATTTAAAATTTTTAAATTGGCTCGTATTTCCCGGGTTATTACAATCTCCCCTACTTAAAACTTTTCGTCCTCGAAAAGGAAACAACAGTAAAGTAGGAAATAAAATGTAAATGCAAAGTATGGTAAAGGTACCTTGCACCGGAATTAGTCAGAGATATCCACTCTGCATTTGGGGTAAGCTTGCTTAATGCTTTCCTCAGTTTCGCAAGTACAGTCTCTAGGATCACTGCTCCACTGCACTTTAACTAAATGAACCTTTTTGCTTCTGATTTCTCTGGTTTCTTTGCCAACAATTTTTAATGGCTCTCTTCTGAGTGCTAATTCTGGAGTTATCTCCACATCCCGTTGCGCTGCTTCTTCTACAACAAGATCCGGATCATGCACATGTCTTCTAAGTTGAGATACGTGAAATACATTGTGCACTCCAGGCAACCAATCTGGCAATTGAACCCTATAAGCAAGAGTTCCAATTCGCTCAAGTATAGGAAAGGGACCAATAAATCTCGGTGCCAACTTCCCAGTCTTTCCAAATCTGATTACTCCTCTCATCGGAGAAACCTTTAAATAAACATGATCACCAACATTAAATGTCAAATATCTCCTTCTAGAGTCTACATAACTTTTCTGTCGGCTTTGGGCGGTTTTCAATCGCTTCTTGATGAAGTCCACTTTATCCGATGCTTCCCTAATCATATCGGGTCCTAGCACAAGTCTGTTGCCAGGTTCTACCCAACATGCTGGATATCTGCATGGTCTGCCATATAATGCTTCAAATGGTGACATTCTCAAACTTGCTTGATAGCTATTGTTATACGAGAATTCTGCCAAATGCAAATGATCTTCCCATGACCCACCAAAATCGATTATACAAGCCCGCAATAAATCTTCCAGAATTCTATTCACCCGCTCAGTTTGGCCATCTGTTTGGGGGTGATAAGCGGTGCTCATATTCAGTTTTGTTCCCAATTCTGTCTGGAAAGCCTCCCAGAATTTGCTAGTAAATAGGGGATCTCTATCACTGACTATGCTGATGGGAATTCCATGCAGCTTAACAATTTCTTTGAAATATATCTGTGCTAGACTTTGAGCAGTTCTATTGGACCTGACAGGTATAAAATGGGCAGTCTTCGTGAAGCGATCTACGATTACCCAAATGCTGTCATTACCTTTCTTGGTTCGCGGCAAACCATCTATGAAATCCATGGAAATCTGTTCCCATTTCCAGCCTGGGACTTCCAACGGTTGCAACAATCCAGCTAGCTTCTGTTGGTCACTCTTGACCAATTGACAAGTAGGGCATCTGCTAACATACAAAGAAATATCTCTTTTCATTGCCTTCCACCAGAAAGTGCGTTTGATATCGTTGTACATTTTACTCACCCCAGGATGGATGCAAAATTTGGATTTATGGCATTCGTCCAGCACTTCTCTTCGAAGGCCTGGAATATTTGGGATGCAAATCCTATTATTTAACCTGAGAACCCCCTTATTGTCAATACGGAAACTCGTGGTTTCACCTTCCTTGACTCTCTTACTGATTCTCTGAATGAATTCATCGTCTTTCTGAAGGGCTGAAATCCTATCAATCAATCCAGGTGTAATTATAAGATGGGCAACGATTGCGGTCTTTCTACTAAGTGCATCCGCTACTACGTTAGCTTTCCCCGGCGTATACAGGATATCAAGATCATACGCTGCAAGAAATTCTAGCCAACGTTGCTGTCTCAGATTCAGATCTTTCTGGGTATATAAATACTTCAATGATTGATGATCTGTGTACAGTATAAATTTCTCGCCCAATAAGTAATGCCTCCAGATTTTCAAGGCAAAAACGATGGCTAGCAACTCAAGATCATGAGTCACATAATTTTTCTCATGCGGTTTCAATTGGCGGCTTGCATAAGCGACTACTTGGCCTCTCTGCATTAACACTGCACCAAGACCTCTAATAGAAGCATCTGTCCAAACCGTTAAATCCTGATTTCCATCAATAATTGTTAACACTGGAGCGGTGGTCAGCTTCGATTTCAATCCCTGGAAAGCTTCTTCACAGTCGGAAGTCCACTTAAACTTCTCATGTTTCTTTGTGAGCTTCGTTAACAGACCGGATATCTTCGAAAAATCCTTAACGAACTTTCGATAATAACTAGCCAACCCCATAAAACTTCTGACTTCTGTGGGAGTAGTGGGTTGTTTCCAGTCTTGGATCGCTATTATTTTACTTGGGTCAACAGAAATTCCTTTCTCTGACACGACATGGCCAAGAAATTTAACTTCTTCTTGCCAGAAGACACATTTAGAGAATTTGGCTTTGAAGACGTTCTTCCTTAGAATCTCCAATACTTGTTCTAAGTGTTTTTCATGCTCGGGTTTTGATTTGGAGTAGATTAAAATATCATCGATGAATACGAGGACAAATTTATTCAGAACTCCCCAGAACACTCTATTCATTAGATCGACAAAGTATGCTGGAGCGTTGCATAGGCCAAATGGCATTACTAACCATTCATAAAATATGTCTGGACCTCTGAAAGCGGTCAAAGGAACACACTCTTCTGCTATTCTCAATTGATGAAAACCTGTAGCTAGGTCCATTCGAGAAAATACTTTCGCCCCATTCAATTGGTCTAGCAAATCATCAATGCGGGGTAGTGGATATTTATTTTTAAGCGTCTGTTTGTTGAGGTCTCGGTAATCAACACACAATCTAAGAGTACCGTCTGACTTCGGGACAAACACAACAGCTGCACCCCAATTAGAAAAACTCGGTCTGATTAGACCTTTCCACAACAGTTGACGAGTTTGATCGCCTAATTCTTCTTTTTCTTTCGGAGTCATTCTACGAATTGGATGCACCACTGGTCTGGCATTGGGAATTAGGTCGATTCGGAATTCTATTTCTCTTTGCAGAGGTAAGTTCTCAACTTCTTCAAACACATCCGCAAAGTTTCTAACAATCGGAATCTTTTCCATGGAAGTGGGGATAAGTTCCAATGCTGACCAAAATTCTTCTCTATTCGGATTCGAACCATGACAGGGAACCGTAATATATCCAAGCTTCGTTCGAATTTTAACGATTCTTTCCGCACAATTCACTTCGGCTTCATATTTCGTTAACCAATCTAGCCCGAGAATAATATCGAATTCGGGAAAATCCATAATGATTAAATCAAAAGGAAATTTGTAGGAAGAATAAGAGATCGGCACTCTACAATATGAACCGAGAGTAACAGGACCCCCTATCGGGTTATGAACTTCAACCGATTCTTTAAGCTTTCGCTGTTTTAACTTTAATTTGTGCACTGTGTTTCTAGCAATAAAACTACGCGATGCACCTGTGTCAAATAATACAGAAACAGGAATATTTTTAATTGTAAGGGTACCTCCCAAAACATCGGGTTTACCTGCTCCGTCGGAAGCAGCTGGCGGGCTAGACCCGTCATAGACATGAGCTACTGTAGCTTTCTTTAGCAAAGGACAGTCTTTGACCAGATGGTCGGTCTTGCGACAGTTGAAGCACGAGCGAGGGTTCTGAGAGCCTTGGCTCGAGCCTTGAGAATTTGTTTTCTGCCTCTTCGGAGCTGTGCAGAAGTTTGAGTAGTGCCCTGGCTTACCACTGTTAAAGCAATTTCCTCTTGGCGGCTTGCCAGTCTGAGGCTTTGAAGATGCTGCTTGTCTTGACTCGCCTTGATTTACAGCAGGCTTGCGCTTGTTTCCGGCTTGGCTTCTAGCGCGATCCTGATCCAGATGCCTTTGATCAAGGTCTTCATAGTTGCATGTCATTTCCACTAGCTCGTTGAATTCCAGCTTGACATGGGCCATGGCTCTATCATGATATTGTCGTCTTAGCCCAAGGATAAACCTCTTATTTTTGGACTTCGCAGTGGCGACGAGCTCTGGAGCATAGGGCGACAACATTGAAATTTTTTCAGATAATCTTGCACGGAAAGATCCCCTTGCTGGAGATTGGCGAAGTCATCGTGCATTCTTTCTAGAGCTTGTTCTGGGACATATTTCTCCTTGAAGAGTTCTTTAAATCCATCCCATGTTCTTCCAGCTTCTCTATTCCCGGCGGTAAGAGATTCCCACCATAATTCAGCTTGTTCCTGCATAAGCCAGGCGCCCATAATAGCTTTGTCTTCGTCTCCAAGCCTTAGGCCTTCAAGAATTTTCTCGCATGTTTTGAGCCATGCAAGGGCTTCTATTACGGTGCCAGTTCCCGAGAAGGTCTTTCCTCCTAAGTTCTTATATCTCTTAGCTACACGGTCAAGCTCGAAGTATTGAGCTGCCGGAGGTTGTATCAAAGGTCCTTCTTGAGCTGGGATTTCTCCACTACCTCGGCCTCGGCCGGCACGGCCTCCTCTAACGGCGGCTGCTCTGGTAGCCATTTGTCAGATTCTGTATAAGCAACGAAAAAGTCAGTTAACAGAAATGATAGTCTATTGCATAGTTAAGCAGAAAACTTTACGGAAAGATAACGATGGACTGATCAATTGTTTTTGCTATTCTGCTCAGCTCATTCTAGGACTTTGCTAGTCCTATCTCTAATGAGCGACTCGCCTTAGAATACTACTGATTCTATTTTGACGAAGTGTTTAATGTGTTAGACTCCAGAACTAAGGTTAACCAAAGCTCTGATACCAGCTGTGACGATCCCAAAACCCCGTGACACGGTGTTAAGGATAATCATTGGAATATAACACATTAATCATCATTAGCAGATCACAGATAATAGCATAAACAGAAAATAGAATAATTTGCACACATATGACAGCGGAATCATATAGATATCATCACATCAGAGAAGCACAGTACAGGATACAACTTAGTGCATAATGATACATAATCAGTCACCATCGCCTGAGGCGGAATCATACATAAAGAGTACTCAAAATAAATACCAGTCTACATCGCCAATGGCGGAATCATAATATAGATACAATAATGGCGGAGAAAATCCAAGTCAGCACGGTGTAGTCAAGCCTCGCCATGAGCCAAAAGGTGCGTCAGAAACCTGTAACTAGGCTGCACGTGTGAAAATGAGGGTACCCGAGTTTGCAAGGTGAAACAAACTACGAGTCAGTCATGGGACTGGTATGAGAAATCTACTCAACTTATTAACAACAATAATAAGGCAAATCAAAGGACCACGCCACTTTCGCGGAACGGGTTTACTCCAATGAGTGCTAGTGCATGAAATAAAATAAATGATTAAATCAACGCAATGCTTTTTATAAAATGAAGCCATTATAAGACTCAGGTCCCATCACACAATGCAACGCAAGCCGGAGGATAGAGTTTTCCCTTATAATGGCCAAAGATGCTTCATACGAATAAAACAAAAGTGTTTGATATTATTACTAGTGCATATATGTTTCAAAAGCAAATTCAATCATAAATATCAATCCTAGGCGGCATAGCTACCATCTACTATGTCACCGTACTAGTAATACAATCACGTCCGCAAATTTCGTATTGGAAATTGGATTCCTTCATGAGTCGAGGCAAGGGGCAAGCTCCTATCCGATTCGAGACACTCTAGCAAATGTCCCAGGACCCCACTATGATCCTTGGATCTTCAGGGCCGGTCCTCTCTTACTTTTGAGGATTGGCAATTCCTGAACACACGTTTCCCGGTCCTTACAGACCTATATCGAGGAGCCTCGCATTCCAACAACCACACAGGTGAAAAGTATATATAATGTCAGGGCTGGTAGGTCACTGACACCACCTTAGCTAGAAAGAAACGTCGTGCTCTCCCTGCAGTCACTCTCCCGTTTTTGACTCATACCGAGGTGTGAGGCTCGCGAATTCACGTTATACACAAAGCTACGTCACACAGACCATGCTTTGATCATCAACCACAAGACTTTGCTTTGCAACAGAAGCCTTGATCATATGCCACTTAGGCGTGCCACACAGGCAATCCACTCCATGCGACTGATTTCTGTCAATACATAACCTCTGAGCTCGTACGTCTCAGAGAAGGGCGTTAAGCAAAAGAATAAATTCTCCGCCGCCAAACATATATATTTAACAGAGATCAATCAACACGGAACAAAATCCAATGTCAGACACACAGTCCATTTACAAGTCCGTTCTGGGTCTGAACGAAACCGGAGGCACCAATTCCTCGCATATCCGTACAATCAACAATATGTTTGGACGGCTACTACTTCAATTCCTTCATGGTAGCTACTCCAGTCACGAGTATCAGTAGCGCCCATCCATCCAATGTGGAGATCGTCGGTCTTCAACCGTCTTCGACTCTTCGACTTCTCAACGTCGATCGATTATTTGAAATGAGATAAACTCGGCCTTTTCAAATAACCCACGTATATTTAGATTTTCAAATCAATCAATCACATGGTTGGACTATTCAACTATCACCTTTCAGTTATTTAGTTATAATTTTCATGTCAAATACATTCAACCATCACATATCAAGCAAACATAACAAAATTGGTTTATTTCTACTCTATATCGTCAATAGAATTTTATAACGATATATCGCCATTTTTATTTAATTAAAAACGGCCATATTTAATTAAACGACGTTTCAGGTCGTGTCGATGCACTGGCGCTGCTTTCCACTAATTTTGTTTTACACATATATGAAAATCTAACCGTTGGATCTTCACAAATTTTACATCATTAGGAAGGTCATTTCAAAACGAATCCAACGGTTTCAGTTTTGGGAAAATCCGACGGTCGGATTTTCCACACCAACCATTTGAAGTTACGATTTCAATTTACGAACTGCAGCGTCGTTATTCGATTTAATTTAATTATATTTATATATATATAAATATAATCGTTTCTGGCGCTGTTTTTCTTCAGTTTTGAATTAAACATTCCAGACAATCCAACCGTCGGATCTTCACAAAGTTGGTGCCGTTGGAAAGATATTTCCAAGGCGAACCCAACGGTTGAGGTTTCGGGAAAAATCTAATGGTCGGATCTTCCGCACTAGTTGTTTGAAATCACGGTTTCAAAATATGAACTGCACGGCCACGTTTCGTTTTAATTCTATTTATATTTATATATTTATATAAATATAGTTCATTCAAAAATTCCTATATCGTTTCCACTTCAATTATTTCACTAACGCCTTTAATTTTTGGAAAATTTCGCCATAACCTCCTTTGTACGGGAGGGTCTGGGAAAATTCCCAAATAGCCACACGGGCGTCTCATATCAAAAAGAAAAAGAAAAAGCCAAGCGGCTAGCCAACAGGCTCATAAAATCATCACCCAAACAAAGCGGTAAATGTGTACCTATTTGTCGGGCACAAAATTCTATTTCTCTTCTCTAGCCCCTTTTGCTTTAACCTGTTCAATAGATATGCATGTACATATATACAATTTCTAACATTTATCATTTTCCATTCCATTTCATATTTGATTTGCTTTGGTTTAAAAACACCATTCATTCTAATATCGCATGCATAGGCTAAAATCATATCATTAGCTAGTTAATGTATATTTCAACTCATGCACGTTTATTTGAACAAGTGGCTATTTTTAACACTTCATATTTCAAAAGATGATAATTTTGGCGAACTAAAATAGATTTCAACACATGACTATTTTATTTAGTTCCTATGCATGTTAAAAATAATATTTCTATCACAAATATTTATTTCAACGTCCGCATATCTTTAGTACATCGCAAATATGATAAAAATGATATTTTTATCGTTCAAAATATTTATTCGACAAATGGATGGTTTCAACACTTCATAGTTTCAATAAAAATGTAATTTTTATTGTTCGATCTTTTTATTCAACACATGAACTTTTCCACTACACACACTTCTCGACAAATGAGCATTTCCACACATGGACATTTTATTTATGTTGTTCATATTAGAAAGATGGGATTTTTATGATTGAAATTATTTATATAAGGCGAATATTTTTCATACTTCATATATACATAAAAATGTGATTTTTATTGTTTAAACACTTCACTCATTCACAAATGAATTTGATTTTCATACAACACTTTTCAACACATGAATTTTTCCACACATGGACATAATTTCAATATATGACTTTAATTTCTATGCATGAAAATAATTTCAACTTATGAAAATAATTCTAACACACAAAGATTATTCAAAATTTCGGCAGCATAACGGCAGGGTAGTTAAAACCGGCACCGTCCCTAGTACGGCTCCTCGCTCTACCTTAAAACCTCGCGGTTTTTGACAATGGGGATTCATGCATCTAATTCGCACGCAGGCGGCATGTTTATTTTTATTTCCACAAATTTTTCCAATTCATTTCAATCACCAATGGGTATTTTTCAACCACAACCAAACAATATCAACCACAAACAATTATTCAACCATTCGTATTTTTCATCCAATATTTCACACCAATTCACCACAATAAATATCGTCCATGGTTTGTGGACGAGGGGAGTATATATATATATAATATAATATATATTTGCTATATTTCACTTGCATTTCAACACATATATCAATTATTCTATGCATGTAAAAATTCATACTTCGCTTATATAGCTTACACTACGCATGTACATGAGGTATACAACACGTATGTAATTTATATTTCGCTTATATAAATTATACACGACATTTTCCATTCAATTTCATGTTAATTTAGATTTCTCACCTTGGTTTTCTGAGCGCTAAAAATCGATACGATGTCAGAAAAATCCGCAGCTTCTTCTATTGGGTAGAGAGCTTCCTTGTGGTCTCGATGTTTCCAGTTTCATCGAATTTCGTCAACACACCAAAAAGATATGATTTTTCAAAGTGTAAAGATCAAAGAAAAACGCACTTTCAGAAAGCTTCAAAACTAGGTTTGCGGTTTTCGCGAAAACCGGGACACGAGGGGACGATCAGGAAGTTGGAGGTGGAAGAGCTTCGAGAGGGCTACAGGCGCGCGGCGGTTTGGTGCAGTTCGGTGGTGCAGATCGGCGGCGGCGGCGGTTTGAAGGTCGGAAGTTTGGAAGGGGATATCTCGACGTAGAGGCGACGATAGGGGGAGCTCCTTATATGGATTTGAAGAGGGGAGGGAGAACTACAAAAAGTTGAACTGGGGGAGGAGCTAATTCGAGCTGTGGCGATCGGAAATCGCCTGGGAAAGGGGAAAAGGGTTTCCGCCGTCGAAGTCGGGGTCGGGGGGGGGGGGGGGTTTCTGATTTTTTTTTTAAATTTATGAATGGAGAAATATGATTGGCCGAGGATTATATTTAATTTTTAAATAGTGTTTTCTCAAACGAACTCCTTTTTAAACCCAACGACTGTCGCCCCTAGCTAAATACCCCCATTCCGGACACAATGGGATATGTTTCGTAGGCCAATTCGACAGTTACAGTCAGTTATTTTTCAAATTAAAGTATAAAACATTTAATTTTTAACTCTGAACGCACATTTCAATTTGCCAGGGCCACAAACTGATTCGAAAAATTCCAGAAAAATAAATCTAGCTATGTTTTGACGCTACGGTCCCAACAAAACTAGTTTCGTCGAATTCTGAGGTCGTTTGAAAAATGGCCATTTTCTGGTCGATCCATTTTAACAGAAATCGACCAAACACATTTTCTTTTGCCACGCTCACATACTAGCTTCAAAAATTATGAAATTTGAAACCTAGCAATAGTTTGACATCCCGGACCCAACAAAAGTGGTTTCGTCGAATTCCGAGGTCGTATGCAAAATATCAATTTTCCAGGGCTATATATTCTATATACCGACTCTTCTAAAAATTCATTCGGCCATAACTTTTGATTCCCGTTATTAAACTTCGATTTTTCAGATTCGTTAGAAAGGTATTGACTAACAGATTTAAATATTTTTTGTGAAAACCCGTAACTTCCCCGTAAAGGAAAGCGTCGGATAGTTCGAGAACAAGCCACAACAGAACGCATACAGAAGAACATTTCACTGTATATTACAACAATGCATCAGATTACAAGAATATACAGAGTATAAAAGAATATTACACAGAAATATCAGAGATTTAAATTACATTTAAATACATAGCAGCGGAAAATAATACAATACACAACTAGAAGAAGATATACGGATACAAAGCTTTCCGGATATCGTTCCAGCTGTAAACCAGGATCCTGTGAATATAAATCTGCAAAACCAAAACTACTAGCTGCCCGTGTCAAAATAAGGGCACCCAGAGTTTAGGTTAAAACAATAAACTCCAGGTCAGTCATGTGACTGGTGTGAGAACTAAAACAGTTATTAATCTTTATTTTCAAAGGTAAATCAAGGGACCACGCCGTATAACACGGAACGGGTTTCCTCCCAAGAATACCAGTGCATAAAACAAACAGCGCAATGCTAAATAAAGAAAAATGAAGCTGTTATAAGACCCAGGTCCCATCACACAATGCAACGCAGCCGAGGATAGGGTTTTCCCTTATAACAGCCAAAGAATGCTTGATACGTTTAAAACAAATCATTTGATACTATAATAAGTGCATAGTGTATAAAACAACTTCAAATCATAAGTATCAATCATAGGCGGCATAAGCGCCCCATCCCACTATGTCGCCATATATAGGATTACAACTAAAACCGCAAATGTCACGTATTTGGAAATTGGATTTCCATCTATGAACCGAGGCTAGGGGCAAGATCCTCAACCGATTCGAGACGCTCTAGCCCGTGTCTCAGGATCAGAGCTCGAGTGACCCTTGGATCGTCAGGGCCGGTCCACCGATGTGGATTAAAATGCCTGAACACTGCGTTTCCCCACCCTTTGGGGTGTCAATGAGCCAACGAATGACTCCATCGGTTCGAGAACGACCGATCAATCCGAGGCGCCTCGCAACAGCAACAACCACATAAG
Source organism: Allium sativum (assembly GCA_030737875.1). Taxonomy (NCBI): domain Eukaryota; kingdom Viridiplantae; phylum Streptophyta; class Magnoliopsida; order Asparagales; family Amaryllidaceae; genus Allium; species Allium sativum. The sequence goes on along the minus strand of CM060922.1, from coordinate 731,006,827 downwards.
TCAAACTCGTCAGGGCGTGTAAAACCACTGACGCCACTTCTAACTAGAAAGAAACGCATGCCCTCCCTGAGGTCCGTCTCCCGTTTTTGATTCATACCGGGTGTGAAACTCGCGAATCAAACGTTACACAAAGCTACGCCACAAAGGCCGTGCTTTGATCATCAACCACAAGACTTTGCTTTTCAACAGAAGCCTTGATCATTTGCATCTTAGCATGCCACACAGGCAAGCCATCCTATGCAACCGATATCAGTCACACAGAATGAAATCCGATGTCAGACACACAGTCCATTTACAAGTCCGTTCTGGGTCTGAACGAAACCGGAGGCACCTAGTACCCCGCATATCCATCGATCTCCAAGTACGTCTGGACGATCACTAACTGTTTCCATCTTCTTGGGTGTACAGCCCAATCAAGATCATCAGTTATCACCCAAACGACGTGAAGACCTCCGGTCTTCGACCATCGTCTTCATCTTCGACTTATCGTCGTATCAGTTACTCAGAATGGGATAAACCCGGTCTTTCCGAATAACTCGCGTATATTTTAAATAAGTGTTACACAAACACAACATACGCCTCATTCCAATTCATTAGTCACTAACCGTAAATTAATCAAGAGAATAATTCCCCAAATATTAACCCCGAAGGCCGAAACCAACATCAGATCAATATCCAGAAAACCATTCTGCTTGGCTAACCGACAGTTAGTTTCTAAATTTCACGTTCAAATCTAATTAAAGATTTAACTATCGCCTGGAGCAAAACTGGTGATACTCCATTCTCGATCTTTTCAATCTAATTAAAGATTCATTAAAACTCCACTTAGTTTTAATCTTTTGACTGGGTTAAAGAATCAGTGTCATTTAAAAACACGGTTCACGATAAACCCAAAATCACATTCATTAATCGTCGGGTTAAAGAACGAGTGTTATTTAAAACACTGTCCACGATAAACCCAAAAATCAATATCGATTCAATTCCAATTAAATGTTATTTAATTGGTACACTTCATTAAATCTGAATAAAAAGATTTAATCTTTTCTCACTTGGGTTCAAGAAGAGTGTTAGTGAAGACACCATTCACGACAAACCCAAATCACGTTCATTAATTATCGGGTTAAAGAACAAGTGTTATTTAAAACACTGTTCACGATAAACCCAAAAATCAATATCAATTCAATTCCAATTAAATGTTATTTAATTGGTACACTTCATTAAATCTAAATAAAAAGATTTAATCATTTCTCAACTGGGTTCAAGAACAGTGTTAATGAAGACACCATTCACGACAAACCCAAATCACATTCGATATTCAATACAAGGCTCTGAATAGAAAATATATCGGCTTATATTCAATATCGAATTCTACGACTAACAAATGTCGTATTGGAAATAACGATATACATATATATCTTTCAAATTTCCATAACAACACCTGTATAATCACGAATTCCAACATCGAAATATTCCGAAGACAATTTCGATTCAAATCCACTCCAATGCAATCATTGGAATTTTGGTTACTTTTAAAACCCTTTTCGAATTCAATTTATTTATTTAAAAATAAATAGAATTATAATTCTAGTTCAAAACTAGTTCATTTCGATAAAAATCCATTTTTATCTTTTCAAATATGGAGTTTTTCATCCCAATTCTTCACAAATCATTTCTTATGATTTTACACAAATTATTACTATTTTTAATAATTTTATCAAGGCCCGTACAGTCGATTTCCATCAATGGCCATCGAACTGCACTTACAGCGACCTTTTTCGAATTTGATTTGGACATAATTCCAAATCCAACCGTTAGATTTCAAATTTCTAATCTTCGTTAGAAAGCTCTTTTCGATACGAACCCAACGGTTCCGGTTTTAGGAGAATCCGACGGTCGGATCTCCCGTAATGTCCGTTTGAAATAAATGGTCGAAATTCGCGAACTGCCGCGGCGCGGCGCGTTCTATTCGGGCCATTATATTATATATAATATATATATAATATATATATCGTCGATTTCTATTTAAAACGAATTATATAAATAGTTTTGAATTCGTTTCAAAAACATTTTCAACTTCCATTTCAATTCAAATCAAAATTGAATTCTTCTTTATAAATTCGTTTTAAAATCCATTTCTATTCAATTCAAATTTCAATTCAATTTGAATTTATTTCACTTCGCTTTCAATTCAATTCGAATTCGTTTTCAATTCAATTCATTTCGAAATCGTTTTCAATTCAATTCATTTCGAAATCGTTTTCAATTCAATTCGAATTCGTTTTCAATTCAATTCATTTCGAAATCGTTTTCAATTCAATTCGAATTCGTTTTCAATTCAATTCATTTCGAAATCGTTTTCAATTCAATTCGAATTCGTTTTCAATTCAATTCATTTCGAAATCGTTTTCAATTCAATTCGAATTCGTTTTCAATTCAATTCATTTCGAAATATTCGATTTCGAAATCACTTTTCAATATTCATTTTAAAATGAATAAAATCGATATAAATATCGTTCACGTCAAAATGGCGTCAATCTAATCCTCACGGCTTCACATATTTCTATTTTCAAATATTCTATTTCAAATATTTCTATTTCAAATATTTCTTTCTTTTTTTCGAAACTGGAATGAGGCCCAATCAATTACCATATAATGTTAATTATATGGATTTTCTACAACACATGTATATATCAACAACGATGAATAATCAACCATCAACCAAAGTGCACTACACTGTATAAGCATCAAATATAGACATTTAACGCTTATAGCAGCTTGTCAATCTATCGATCGACATATTTAATCAATCAGGATGAGTGAACTTCAAATTTCATCCTAACACCCGTGTGGGGTTTCAAACAATCAAACACATATTTTATTTGTGCAGTTAGGCGATGTGTAAAATTTATCGACCCAATCAACGTCATTCAAATATGTGTACATAAACAAACCGTCTGGTTTGTAAATGAATATTTATTTATTCACATTCACGTTAAAAATTATATTTTTAACGATAACACATTTTATTTTAACATATGAATTTCTATTCAGTTCATTCGTTAAATAAAATGCTATTTTTATTTTTCTAACTTATTTTAGAAAATTTCGGCGGCATAACGGCACGATACTAGAAACGGGACAAGGCCTAGCCTTATCCCCGGTCTAGTGAAGGCCCACGCCATTCACACATCAATCATATCAATTCATTTCACCAAAACAATCCAATCCAAATCAAATAATCTAACCAACTACACAACCAATCAAACAAGTCCATGGTTTGTGGACGGGTGTCGGGTGCTTCTAATAAGCACCGTCTGCATCCTAGTATATATATATATAACTAGAAAAATAGAATTAAGAGTGAGAAGTTCTCACCGAAAGCTATCCAAGCTCCACGGCACTTCATTTGCAGAAGTCTTCCTCGTTATCGCCTCTTCGTCATCTTCGTTGCTGCTTTCACTACATATGTAAAAATCGAATTTTTACATCGCTATTCAATATATAAAAATCGAATTTTTCTTATGCTATTCAATATATAAAAATCGAATTTTGATTTCGCTATTCAATATATAAAAATCGAATTTTGATTTCGCTATTCAATATATAAAAATCGAATTTTTATTTCAAAGTTCAATATATAAAAATCGAATTTTGATTTCGCTATTCAATATATAAAAATCGAATTTTTATTTCAAAGTTCAATATATAAAAATCGAATTTTTCTTATGCTATTCAATATATAAAAAATCGAATTTTTCTTATGCTATTCAATATATAAAAATCGAATTTTTACTTCGATGTTCAATATATAAAAATTCTATTTTCCTATCGCTAGTCCATATATAAAGATCGAATTTTGATTTCGCTATTCAATATATAAAAATCGAATTTTGATTTCGCTATTCAATATATAAAAATCGAATTTTGATTTCGCTATTCAATATATAAAAATCGAATTTTTATTTCAAAGTTCAATATATAAAAATCGAATTTTTATTAATATTGATTTCGCCTTTTCCATTTCAAAGATCTAATCTTTTCCTTTACTTTTTAAAGTTTAAATCTTTTACCTATTTAAAGTTTTTACCTTTGAACAAAATCGGTTTTTATCATTATAAAAAAAATCAGTTTTTGAACTTAAAAAAAATCAGTTTTTAAACTTATAAAAAATCAGTTTTTAAACTTATAAAAAAAATCAGTTTTTAAACTTATAAAAAATCAGTTTTTAAACTTATAAAAAAAATCAGTTTTTAAACTTATAAAAAATCAGTTTTAGACAATATAAAAAAACAGTTTTAGACAATATAAAAAAACAGTTTTAGACAATATAAAAAAACAGTTTTAGACAATATAAAAAATCAGTTTTAGACAATATAAAAAAACAGTTTTAGACAATATAAAAAAACAGTTTTAGACAATATAAAAAAACAGTTTTAAACAATATAAAAAAAACAGTTTTTAAACAATATAAAAAAAACAAAATTAAAATAAAAAATAAAGTAAATAAATAAAATAAAATAAAAATGAAAAAAACTTACAGAAAAGGGGATGGGTGGCTCTGGGGGTTTTCGAACGAAGGACGGGGGGGGGCTGTAGGGGAGCGGAGGAGGAGGGGAAGGTGGAGGCGAGGGTGGCGGGTCTGGGTCCCAGCGGCGGCGCGATTTGGGGCGAGGGAGGGCTTCGACTTCGGCGCGATGGGTTCTGCGACGCGGAGGAGTCTCGCGTCGGTGTCGAGGAAGGGAAGGGGAAGGGAGGGGGTGAACGCGAGGGCGGCGCGATGCCCGTGGTGGCGGCGGCGATGGCGATCGCCGCTTCTTCTTTTTTTTTTTTTTTTTTTTATTAATACTGAAATCGAAATGAAAGAGAAAGGGGCCAGAGCGGGTTAACGGGGGGGGGGGGGGAAAAGAAAAGTTTTTTTTTTTTTTTTATTATTTAATTATTTTATTTATCTAAAAAGTTGACTTTTACATACGAATTCTAAACGAGGTCCACCGCCTGTCGTCCATAGCGTTTTACCCCCATTCCGAACACAATGGGATATGTACCGCAAGTTGATTCGACTGTTTGAATCAGTTTCCTTTTAATTTGCATTTAAATCACTATATTGAATTTTAAACGTACATTTCAAATTACCGGGGGCACATACTAACTAGAAAAATTCCAGAAAAATATTTTCTAGCTTCGTATTGACGATACTATCCTAACAAAACTAGTTTCGTCGAATTCTGAGACCGTTAGAAAAATGGCCAATTTCAAGTCGATTAAAATCAACTGAAACTGGTCAAACGCGTTTTCCTTTGCCACGCTCACATATTGATTCGAAAAATTATGAAATTTGAAACCTAGCAATAACTTCACATCACGGACCCAACAAAACTGGTTTCGTCGAAATCCGAGGTCGTTTGCAAAATTGCTATTTTTAAGGGCCTTGTATATATAAAAATATATATAAATTCCACAGCGACTATTCTGAATTTTCAACTGGACATATCTTATCATTTCTAAAGTGAAATCTCGGTTTGTTAACTTCGTTACAAAGATATAGTTATACAGATTCAAATATTTCTTGTTTCGTTCAATTCTGACTTATATTGAATTCTGTATATTCATTTGAAATTAGAAATCGAATTTTCGAACTACCGCGCCATTTTCAACTCTATTTATAATTATATATAAATATTTATATTCTAACGACGACGCGTATACTATATACGTTCGAATTATATTCAAAATAAATTTCTCGTCGATATTATTTAAAATAATTCATTTTAAATTATCAAAACTCGCTACAATTGCCAAAATAAAAAATTTTAAACTGGCCCAGATTTTACGGGTTGTTACAATCACCCCCACTTAAAACTTTTCGTCCCCGAAAAGGAACAAAGTCGAAAGTGGTTTGATTATTCAACTCTACGTTCGATTTGGCTTCCATTCTCCAACTCTTTAGTTTCTGAGAATTTCTAAAATTTCAAAAATTTGGCTAACACCCTAAATTTTTGAAAAATTTCGCCATAACCTCCCCTGCAATGGGAGCATCGGGAAATTGCAAATAGCATTCCCGGTCCTTCAGATCTCAAAAAGAAAAAGAAAAAGCCAAGCGGCTAGCCAATAGGCTCACAAAATCATCATCACCCAAACAAAACAGGAAATTATGTAGTAAACATGTACCTATTTGTCGGGCAAACAAATTTTATTCTCTGGCTCTAGCCTCCTTGCTATGACCTGTTCAATATAAGTACATATATGCAAGCAAATGCGACCAATTTTCAATACAGTTCAATATTTGATCAAATTAGGCTAAATGGTTCAAAATTAGCAAACAAATGAACAAACAACACAAACATCAATCAATTAGTGAACTAGAATTTCAAATTCATAACTTTTGATACATATAAAGAAAATCATGTTTTGATGCCAATTCACAACAAAGTGTTCTAACTATATTAGTTTTGGTTCTCACACCAGTCTAATGGAAATATATAGAAATCACACCTTCGAAACACGAATATAAATGTTGATGATGCGATCGCTATCATCAATATCATCTTCGGGCGACTAGAGTGTGTTGCTATATCTATCCAATATATTAAAATTTCAAATACACGTGGATCAGACGTATACGCAAAATCTTTATATACTGGATTGTCCAACTCAATATAAACTAAATAATCAAATACGAATAATTGATTTTAAATTTCAAAACAAAAATTTGTTTTCATTTTAAAAATATACTCTTCACACTCGTTCTAGGATACTACTGATCCTATCTCTAACAAGTCATTCTCATTGGATATTACTAATCCAATATCTGATGAATTCTTTCGTACGGTTCTAATGTGCCTTGTTCTCTAGCTTTGTAAACCAAAGCTCTGATACCAACTGTGAAAACCCGTAACTTCCCCGTAAAGGAAAGCGTCGGATAGTTCGAGAACAAGCCACAACAGAACGCATACAGAAGAACATTTCACTGTATATTACAACAATGCATCAGATTACAAGAATATACAGAGTATAAAAGAATATTACACAGAAATATCAGAGATTTAAATTACATTTAAATACATAGCAGCGGAAAATAATACAATACACAACTAGAAGAAGATATACGGATACAAAGCTTTCCGGATATCGTTCCAGCTGTAAACCAGGATCCTGTGAATATAAATCTGCAAAACCAAAACTACTAGCTGCCCGTGTCAAAATAAGGGCACCCAGAGTTTAGGTTAAAACAATAAACTCCAGGTCAGTCATGTGACTGGTGTGAGAACTAAAACAGTTATTAATCTTTATTTTCAAAGGTAAATCAAGGGACCACGCCGTATAACACGGAACGGGTTTCCTCCCAAGAATACCAGTGCATAAAACAAACAGCGCAATGCTAAATAAAGAAAAATGAAGCTGTTATAAGACCCAGGTCCCATCACACAATGCAACGCAGCCGAGGATAGGGTTTTCCCTTATAACAGCCAAAGAATGCTTGATACGTTTAAAACAAATCATTTGATACTATAATAAGTGCATAGTGTATAAAACAACTTCAAATCATAAGTATCAATCATAGGCGGCATAAGCGCCCCATCCCACTATGTCGCCATATATAGGATTACAACTAAAACCGCAAATGTCACGTATTTGGAAATTGGATTTCCATCTATGAACCGAGGCTAGGGGCAAGATCCTCAACCGATTCGAGACGCTCTAGCCCGTGTCTCAGGATCAGAGCTCGAGTGACCCTTGGATCGTCAGGGCCGGTCCACCGATGTGGATTAAAATGCCTGAACACTGCGTTTCCCCACCCTTTGGGGTGTCAATGAGCCAACGAATGACTCCATCGGTTCGAGAACGACCGATCAATCCGAGGCGCCTCGCAACAGCAACAACCACATAAGTCAAACTCGTCAGGGCGTGTAAAACCACTGACGCCACTTCTAACTAGAAAGAAACGCATGCCCTCCCTGAGGTCCGTCTCCCGTTTTTGATTCATACCGGGTGTGAAACTCGCGAATCAAACGTTACACAAAGCTACGCCACAAAGGCCGTGCTTTGATCATCAACCACAAGACTTTGCTTTTCAACAGAAGCCTTGATCATTTGCATCTTAGCATGCCACACAGGCAAGCCATCCTATGCAACCGATATCAGTCACACAGAATGAAATCCGATGTCAGACACACAGTCCATTTACAAGTCCGTTCTGGGTCTGAACGAAACCGGAGGCACCTAGTACCCCGCATATCCATCGATCTCCAAGTACGTCTGGACGATCACTAACTGTTTCCATCTTCTTGGGTGTACAGCCCAATCAAGATCATCAGTTATCACCCAAACGACGTGAAGACCTCCGGTCTTCGACCATCGTCTTCATCTTCGACTTATCGTCGTATCAGTTACTCAGAATGGGATAAACCCGGTCTTTCCGAATAACTCGCGTATATTTTAAATAAGTGTTACACAAACACAACATACGCCTCATTCCAATTCATTAGTCACTAACCGTAAATTAATCAAGAGAATAATTCCCCAAATATTAACCCCGAAGGCCGAAACCAACATCAGATCAATATCCAGAAAACCATTCTGCTTGGCTAACCGACAGTTAGTTTCTAAATTTCACGTTCAAATCTAATTAAAGATTTAACTATCGCCTGGAGCAAAACTGGTGATACTCCATTCTCGATCTTTTCAATCTAATTAAAGATTCATTAAAACTCCACTTAGTTTTAATCTTTTGACTGGGTTAAAGAATCAGTGTCATTTAAAAACACGGTTCACGATAAACCCAAAATCACATTCATTAATCGTCGGGTTAAAGAACGAGTGTTATTTAAAACACTGTCCACGATAAACCCAAAAATCAATATCGATTCAATTCCAATTAAATGTTATTTAATTGGTACACTTCATTAAATCTGAATAAAAAGATTTAATCTTTTCTCACTTGGGTTCAAGAAGAGTGTTAGTGAAGACACCATTCACGACAAACCCAAATCACGTTCATTAATTATCGGGTTAAAGAACAAGTGTTATTTAAAACACTGTTCACGATAAACCCAAAAATCAATATCAATTCAATTCCAATTAAATGTTATTTAATTGGTACACTTCATTAAATCTAAATAAAAAGATTTAATCATTTCTCAACTGGGTTCAAGAACAGTGTTAATGAAGACACCATTCACGACAAACCCAAATCACATTCGATATTCAATACAAGGCTCTGAATAGAAAATATATCGGCTTATATTCAATATCGAATTCTACGACTAACAAATGTCGTATTGGAAATAACGATATACATATATATCTTTCAAATTTCCATAACAACACCTGTATAATCACGAATTCCAACATCGAAATATTCCGAAGACAATTTCGATTCAAATCCACTCCAATGCAATCATTGGAATTTTGGTTACTTTTAAAACCCTTTTCGAATTCAATTTATTTATTTAAAAATAAATAGAATTATAATTCTAGTTCAAAACTAGTTCATTTCGATAAAAATCCATTTTTATCTTTTCAAATATGGAGTTTTTCATCCCAATTCTTCACAAATCATTTCTTATGATTTTACACAAATTATTACTATTTTTAATAATTTTATCAAGGCCCGTACAGTCGATTTCCATCAATGGCCATCGAACTGCACTTACAGCGACCTTTTTCGAATTTGATTTGGACATAATTCCAAATCCAACCGTTAGATTTCAAATTTCTAATCTTCGTTAGAAAGCTCTTTTCGATACGAACCCAACGGTTCCGGTTTTAGGAGAATCCGACGGTCGGATCTCCCGTAATGTCCGTTTGAAATAAATGGTCGAAATTCGCGAACTGCCGCGGCGCGGCGCGTTCTATTCGGGCCATTATATTATATATAATATATATATAATATATATATCGTCGATTTCTATTTAAAACGAATTATATAAATAGTTTTGAATTCGTTTCAAAAACATTTTCAACTTCCATTTCAATTCAAATCAAAATTGAATTCTTCTTTATAAATTCGTTTTAAAATCCATTTCTATTCAATTCAAATTTCAATTCAATTTGAATTTATTTCACTTCGCTTTCAATTCAATTCGAATTCGTTTTCAATTCAATTCATTTCGAAATCGTTTTCAATTCAATTCATTTCGAAATCGTTTTCAATTCAATTCGAATTCGTTTTCAATTCAATTCATTTCGAAATCGTTTTCAATTCAATTCGAATTCGTTTTCAATTCAATTCATTTCGAAATCGTTTTCAATTCAATTCGAATTCGTTTTCAATTCAATTCATTTCGAAATCGTTTTCAATTCAATTCGAATTCGTTTTCAATTCAATTCATTTCGAAATATTCGATTTCGAAATCACTTTTCAATATTCATTTTAAAATGAATAAAATCGATATAAATATCGTTCACGTCAAAATGGCGTCAATCTAATCCTCACGGCTTCACATATTTCTATTTTCAAATATTCTATTTCAAATATTTCTATTTCAAATATTTCTTTCTTTTTTTCGAAACTGGAATGAGGCCCAATCAATTACCATATAATGTTAATTATATGGATTTTCTACAACACATGTATATATCAACAACGATGAATAATCAACCATCAACCAAAGTGCACTACACTGTATAAGCATCAAATATAGACATTTAACGCTTATAGCAGCTTGTCAATCTATCGATCGACATATTTAATCAATCAGGATGAGTGAACTTCAAATTTCATCCTAACACCCGTGTGGGGTTTCAAACAATCAAACACATATTTTATTTGTGCAGTTAGGCGATGTGTAAAATTTATCGACCCAATCAACGTCATTCAAATATGTGTACATAAACAAACCGTCTGGTTTGTAAATGAATATTTATTTATTCACATTCACGTTAAAAATTATATTTTTAACGATAACACATTTTATTTTAACATATGAATTTCTATTCAGTTCATTCGTTAAATAAAATGCTATTTTTATTTTTCTAACTTATTTTAGAAAATTTCGGCGGCATAACGGCACGATACTAGAAACGGGACAAGGCCTAGCCTTATCCCCGGTCTAGTGAAGGCCCACGCCATTCACACATCAATCATATCAATTCATTTCACCAAAACAATCCAATCCAAATCAAATAATCTAACCAACTACACAACCAATCAAACAAGTCCATGGTTTGTGGACGGGTGTCGGGTGCTTCTAATAAGCACCGTCTGCATCCTAGTATATATATATATATAACTAGAAAAATAGAATTAAGAGTGAGAAGTTCTCACCGAAAGCTATCCAAGCTCCACGGCACTTCATTTGCAGAAGTCTTCCTCGTTATCGCCTCTTCGTCATCTTCGTTGCTGCTTTCACTACATATGTAAAAATCGAATTTTTACATCGCTATTCAATATATAAAAATCGAATTTTTCTTATGCTATTCAATATATAAAAATCGAATTTTGATTTCGCTATTCAATATATAAAAATCGAATTTTGATTTCGCTATTCAATATATAAAAATCGAATTTTTATTTCAAAGTTCAATATATAAAAATCGAATTTTGATTTCGCTATTCAATATATAAAAATCGAATTTTTATTTCAAAGTTCAATATATAAAAATCGAATTTTTCTTATGCTATTCAATATATAAAAAATCGAATTTTTCTTATGCTATTCAATATATAAAAATCGAATTTTTACTTCGATGTTCAATATATAAAAATTCTATTTTCCTATCGCTAGTCCATATATAAAGATCGAATTTTGATTTCGCTATTCAATATATAAAAATCGAATTTTGATTTCGCTATTCAATATATAAAAATCGAATTTTGATTTCGCTATTCAATATATAAAAATCGAATTTTTATTTCAAAGTTCAATATATAAAAATCGAATTTTTATTAATATTGATTTCGCCTTTTCCATTTCAAAGATCTAATCTTTTCCTTTACTTTTTAAAGTTTAAATCTTTTACCTATTTAAAGTTTTTACCTTTGAACAAAATCAGTTTTTATCATTATAAAAAAAATCAGTTTTTGAACTTAAAAAAAATCAGTTTTTAAACTTATAAAAAATCAGTTTTTAAACTTATAAAAAAAATCAGTTTTTAAACTTATAAAAAATCAGTTTTTAAACTTATAAAAAAAATCAGTTTTTAAACTTATAAAAAATCAGTTTTAGACAATATAAAAAAAACAGTTTTAGACAATATAAAAAAACAGTTTTAGACAATATAAAAAAACAGTTTTAGACAATATAAAAAAACAGTTTTAGACAATATAAAAAATCAGTTTTAGACAATATAAAAAAACAGTTTTAGACAATATAAAAAAACAGTTTTAGACAATATAAAAAAACAGTTTTAAACAATATAAAAAAAACAGTTTTTAAACAATATAAAAAAAACAAAATTAAAATAAAAAATAAAGTAAATAAATAAAATAAAATAAAAATGAAAAAAACTTACAGAAAAGGGGATGGGTGGCTCTGGGGGTTTTCGAACGAAGGACGGGGGGGGCTGTAGGGGAGCGGAGGAGGAGGGGAAGGTGGAGGCGAGGGTGGCGGGTCTGGGTCCCAGCGGCGGCGCGATTTGGGGCGAGGGAGGGCTTCGACTTCGGCGCGATGGGTTCTGCGACGCGGAGGAGTCTCGCGTCGGTGTCGAGGAAGGGAAGGGGAAGGGAGGGGGTGAACGCGAGGGCGGCGCGATGCCCGTGGTGGCGGCGGCGATGGCGATCGCCGCTTCTTCTTTTTTTTTTTTTTTTTTTTTATTAATACTGAAATCGAAATGAAAGAGAAAGGGGCCAGAGCGGGTTAACGGGGGGGGGGGGGGGGGAAAAAGAAAAGTTTTTTTTTTTTTTTTATTATTTAATTATTTTATTTATCTAAAAAGTTGACTTTTACATACGAATTCTAAACGAGGTCCACCGCCTGTCGTCCATAGCGTTTTACCCCCATTCCGAACACAATGGGATATGTACCGCAAGTTGATTCGACTGTTTGAATCAGTTTCCTTTTAATTTGCATTTAAATCACTATATTGAATTTTAAACGTACATTTCAAATTACCGGGGGCACATACTAACTAGAAAAATTCCAGAAAAATATTTTCTAGCTTCGTATTGACGATACTATCCTAACAAAACTAGTTTCGTCGAATTCTGAGACCGTTAGAAAAATGGCCAATTTCAAGTCGATTAAAATCAACTGAAACTGGTCAAACGCGTTTTCCTTTGCCACGCTCACATATTGATTCGAAAAATTATGAAATTTGAAACCTAGCAATAACTTCACATCACGGACCCAACAAAACTGGTTTCGTCGAAATCCGAGGTCGTTTGCAAAATTGCTATTTTTAAGGGCCTTGTATATATAAAAATATATATAAATTCCACAGCGACTATTCTGAATTTTCAACTGGACATATCTTATCATTTCTAAAGTGAAATCTCGGTTTGTTAACTTCGTTACAAAGATATAGTTATACAGATTCAAATATTTCTTGTTTCGTTCAATTCTGACTTATATTGAATTCTGTATATTCATTTGAAATTAGAAATCGAATTTTCGAACTACCGCGCCATTTTCAACTCTATTTATAATTATATATAAATATTTATATTCTAACGACGACGCGTATACTATATACGTTCGAATTATATTCAAAATAAATTTCTCGTCGATATTATTTAAAATAATTCATTTTAAATTATCAAAACTCGCTACAATTGCCAAAATAAAAAATTTTAAACTGGCCCAGATTTTACGGGTTGTTACATTTTTGGTTTCACTAAAATCCGTTATATTTTCCACCCTGCACAGTCAGTCAAAGTATGAATTCAAATTTTCAAACTGACTCACTATTTCTAATTCACTAATTTATTGAAATATTCCATTTCAATTGTTCAAATTCCTTTGCAATAATCAATTTAAAATTTTAAATTGGCTCGTATTTCCCGGGTTATTACATGTGGAGAACATACAGTTAAAATCTCCGCCCATAAGCTAAGGAGTGGGAGGAGAATTCAGAGAGTAAAGATTGTCAAGGAAGTTTTGTCTTAAAAAGACCGAGTTCTGTGCATATACAGATGTAAGGAAAAAGGATGAATTAGAGGGAAGGAAGAGACATTGATAGTGAATGAATTGGTCATAGGAGCAAATTTTCATCAAAAGAAAGAGACGTGGATTCCATAAAGTTAATAGCCGACCATAACTTTCATCATCAAGGTTATGATCATGATCCCAATCAGGACAAATGAGCGCTGCAGCTCTCAACGTAAGATTGTAGTCCAACTTAGTTTCGGATAAACAGAGAATTTGAATGTCATTATCTTTAACAAAAGCTTTCACATCACATTGCTTAGAGGCCAAGTGAAGACCCCTAACATTCCAAAAAGCAAATTTGGGGTTCATCATTGTGAGAGAGGATCTATAAGGGTGGAAGGATGCTTCCTTGTGTGCCTTTTTGAAATCTCATTTTGCGAAGTGCTTGGCATAGTATCCTTGGGAGAGAAGTCTTTTCCTTCATTCAAGTCTTGAATTTCATTTGGATTTTGGCTCTATGCCTTTTTTTCTGCCTCCCTTGCCTTTTTTTACTTCCATGCGAAGGACTCTGATCATTCAAATTTCGAGAGGAAACATTTGGTGGCACTGGAGGGGGGTAATGTAATATGAGGCGACAAAGATAAGTGGGCATAAGGTGAAGAGAATGAATATAAATTAGAAGGTGTTTAGAATCAAATTCGAAGTGAGGTAATTTTCTAGATTTGGTCTATTCTATTTTCTTCCTCTTTCTTCCCTTTTTCTTTTAGTAAAGAAAAAAAAATGAATCCATGGTTGTTAGGTTTTGAATCCAATTAGGGGAAAACCATGGAATGCTAGATCTGAACCAGATCCAAGATTTGGAAAGCAAATAAGGTGAGTGGATTTAAGTTATATCATTTTTGATAATGATATATTATCGTTTAACATTCCCCGTTATCGTACAATGTGAATTCGCTATAATAATTAAAAGTATTGAAATGTTATTATGACATGTTTGAATATGACATGTTGAAATGTTTAAACATATGTTAAAAGGATTAAAGTGATGAATATGACATGTTGGAATATTAATATGCAAAGATATTAATATGTTGGAAAATTTATATGTTGAAATATAAACTTGTCCAAAATATGTGTAGCGATTGCTGTTGTTTCAATTTCATGATGACTTGTGACATTTATGTACTCGGACCATTAACGGTAGAAATTGAGAACATTACATGATTAATGATTACATGTTAGAATATAATTTATTGTATGTAAAAAAGGAACATGCGACATAAAATGGGTTAGTATGATGACATGTAAGATATATACTTGAAAGAGTCGAAATGCCTAAATTATGTAGAAAATTTACAGTAAATAGAAAACTATAACCACGCTTAGACACGAAGTTCGATTACACTTGTGGTAGAAGCCTTCCCGGAACCGCCCGGCATATCCTGCAGCCACAAGTGGTAAATCTAATGTGAGAGGTCTAAGTGCATAAATAAAACATGTAATGGTGCTGAAACATGAGGTTAAGTCAACTTATGGAAGAAGTCTGCCCGGAATCGCCCGACAAATCCAACATCCATATGTTGGCTTAATGTAAGAGGTCAAGTGCATAAATATATACATGTATATTAATTTATGTAAATAGCAGGACTGATAAACAACATTAATTGGAATTAATGGAAATAAATGGAATTGAATGGAAGATACAACAGTAAAAGGATACGAATAAACGGGGAATGATAATGACCTATTATAAATAAATTACAGTAATGAGAATGTTGTATAATAGGTAGACTTGTCCTAGGGACAAGTGAAGAATATAACTTAGGTTATAATAAACTAGTAAGGAAATGAGATAACCGGTGAAATGAGATAAGTGACACTTAATTGTAAATTAAGTAATCAGTAAATGGGGAAACCTGAAACCAGTTGTTTGTAATAAGTAGAGAAAAAGGGGAAAATTTATGAATTGCAAGAAGTTGCACTTAATTATAAATTAAGTAATCTGTAAACTTGGAAATATGAAATCTGCTGATAAGGATAACATGTTAAGGCATTACTCCGGAATGAAATCTGATTCGTTCGACGGTGGTAGTCTGTTTGTTTACGTAGCATAGTAATGACAGATATATGCGGAACGTAACATTGTTATGCAGAGATCCGTACGTCACTCCGACGTAGGATGAGGGACTGCGTAAATTTCTATGGCATTACGGTGGAGACCGTGCGAGTGGGGTATTATGGCATGTACCTTAATATTGGGGGTAGCTACATATATACTGTATTAGGTTAATCGACAGGGAAGTAAATAGGTACGACGAGTGTGTAAGCCTTGAGCGTTGTTAACCTAAGTAACATAATTAATAAGAAAATGTTATTGAACATTATATATAGGATTATCCAAAGTGTATAGTTTAAATCCAGTCACCAGAACTTGTGTTCTGACCCCCTCCTCATAACATACCGCACGTTAGATTTATGGCATTGACATGATAGTTTTGGATACTGGTTAGGAATTATTATTACTACGATAAGGCTATATTTTGATTACATTATATTTTATCCATTCCGTTGTGAGATATTTTCTGAGTTCTGACATATTTTATGTCTCTGTCTTTACTGCAGGATACCAGAGAAAACCAACACGAGTTTCGATAGATTAGAATTTCGAAAAAAATCGGTCTGTCGGAATTCGGGTTGTTACATTTGGCATCAAAGCCAGGTTTAGGATTCCTGTATAAATAATTAGTGAACGTATTTGCATTTTTTAAAATATAAATACTATATATATACCTAGATCCATAGAGGAACCCACTAAATAGAAAGAGTATAATATGGTAAGAATTGGGATGACTGTTTTGTACACTAAAGGAATGAATATGGAAATTTGAGACCCTTAGGTAATTTGGTTGGAAAGTGTACAATGTACTTTGTACGGAAGGAAGGTGAATCCCATGTGATTTGTATTTTGGGTTAGTGGGTTTGGCAGTAAAATCTTATAAATTGGAAAAGTTTAAAAAGAGAAAAATGGATTAGGAATATATATAGTTGAGGGAATTGACCTTGTGGGAGTGTCAAGGAAAGCCTAGAAAAAAAAATGGAAACCCGTTTTGAGTCTAACCCCATTGTTAACTTTTAAGAACTTGAAATTGTAAAAGTTTTGGGCAAGTGGTTTATGGTGTTTTCAAGTTTTAATCTTAAAAGTTGTAGTTTTAAATATGTAAAGTGCACATATGGAGTTTTAAAGTAAAATGGGGTATATTATGTAAATAGTGATTTCTTGCAAAAATTTTGTCAAAAATAAATTTCTCTCAGTAAAAGGTGCATATTATAGAGCATGTATAGCTTGCTAGTTTTCTTGCTATATTTCATACAAGAATCTTTAATAAAAAAAGTTTTGAAGTCTCTATTCTTTTGACAAATATTTTTGATAAATTGTTTAAAAGAGAAAATTTTGTTGGGTGGACAAAATAATTGTAGAAATTAAGAATAGAGTGGATGTTTGCACCTTGTAGTAAGAGAATGAACTGACCTTATAGGCAAGAACAAGTGATAAACCCGGTTGAGAAATAGCTGCCCTTATCTACTCTAGTTTTTGTGATTTGAAAAAAATATTTGATTTACATTTTTATATATGGCATGTTTTATGGTTTGGCAAAAGTAAGTTTTCATGAGAAAAATAAAGTTTTGACACTTTTAAATTTTTGAAAGAAAATTTAAATGAAAAGGGCTAAACCATGTTTAAAAAGTATGGAGTAGATAAGAATTAATGCCTATGGAAGACGGGAAAAGTTTTGAGGCTATGAAGTAAATAGTGAGAATTATCTTGGAATAATGGTAAGTTCCCGTAGAATGCATAAGCATTGAAAAGCCTAGGGTGTTGCTTGACATAATTGTTGGTACACAACTAGGACTAGTGGTGACTACTAGATAGAAAAAATGCAAGTAAGTGTTTAGCTCCTGTTGTTAATTTTCATGTTAGGGATACAACCCATTATTGCACTTTTATGGGATCGTTCTATTATTTTGTTCCTGTTGGGTAGTTAGGGCCCTATCGTGGATTCCATGGTTTGGACTTTTCTGTCTGAGGGGGAGATAGTCCCGAGATTCTTGGCCCTTAGTAGTAGCTATGTAGAGCATCTGTTTTCCTGTTTTAGTTGAAAGATTAGAAGGCTTATTTGAAAACTAAACTTAGATCAAATGATTAAATAAGCTAAGAAAAGAGAAATGGTACAACTAAAAAGGAAACAGCAAATTCAGTAAAACAACAAACATGATAAATTATGAGAAAAGATGAATAAGAATAAAAATTTCCATGATAAGATGAAAAAGAAAATCAGAAACAGAGAAAATTTCTTATGTGGGATGTGCTTGGATAGGAGAATAGGGAATCTTTATAGATAGTTACATAAAATCGAAGTACAGTCGGAAGAGGATACACAAAAGAAAAACGGAAGATATGAAATTTTCCGTTTTCCACCTTTTTACAACATAAGAAATCAAATTTAAAAAATTAGATTTTTCTGAAATTCGAAAAATAAAGTTGGTTTGTAGGATTTTGGATACAAGAATTGGATGAACTACGCTCTTACTCAGTAAGAGTGTGGGAAAATTTGGATGAAAAAACATTTTTGATTTTCAAAATATTGCATTCATGTAGAACTGTCGGTATATTTAGGATGTGAGCATCATGTTTTTAAAGGATTTTTGAAAATTTTGCACACATATAGGAGGTACCGCTTAGGCATACATGTATTACTATGTTGTATTTCACTTTGCACAAGTGCACAATGTTTGCAAAAACTGGATGCACACATTATGGATATATATTGTATGAGGGATTAATTGATTTTTACCCTTATCAAATTTCGGGGACGAAATTTCCTGAGGGTAGGAGAATGTCACACCCCGAATTTTATAACAATTAAATAATGCATATATGTGAATATATGCACAGATATAAAACATTTAAGAAAAAGAAATTTTGAAGAGCTTCCAGAATTTGGCCACGAAATTAGCGTCATTGCGTTCATGGCGATTTTCTAGTCAATTTAGACCTATGGATTGCAGAAAACCGATTTAAGATGAAAGAGATACCTTTAAATGAAGAATTGTAACAAAACATGAAAATAAGGTAAAAGAAGAAGAATAACGACTACCATTTTTTTTAAACTTATTAACAAAAGGCATCGTAGCTCAGTTGGTTAAGGCATTGGATATGCAACATAGAGGTCGGGGGTTCGAACCTCGGCGGCGACATAATTTTTATCTTTGTTTTAGGAAGGGCCAACCGAACATACAAATATATGTACGCATTCAAATTCAAAATTTAAAAGGATAAGAACATACATATAAGGAAGTAAAGAAAATATATGTATATATATATATGAGAATATATATGTATATATGTGCAGAAATATATGTAAACAAGAGATAAAATTCAAGATAAGGCTGAAATCATATAAATATAACAAGAATCAAAAAACAGTGCATCACCATTTGAATTTTGAAAACGAAATGAAAGTTGTGCATATATATATATAGAAGAATTGTATACGTATAAGAAAATTACACGTGAGTATAACAGTTAAATAAATTCCAAAAAATTCAAACATTCGAAATTCCAGAAATTCAAAAGTTTGAAAATTCAAATATCTACGCCAAAATAGCCCGTGGGACCCGGGGGGTCGACTCCCCTGTAGGGGGGTCGACACCGAGGTCGACACCTCCCTATATCTGGGCAGATCCATTGACGTATCTTGACTGTTTTCTTAACCAGGTTCAATGCTAACTCAGCGCTGCGTGTACGATAAGATCTTGAACACCTATAAATAGGCTAATAGAGCCTAACATAAATCTCACATTCTCTGAGACAACGTCTAAGCTCTGCCATTCTTCCTCCTAAAATCTCTTTAGAAAATAAGATAATTAGTTTAGGAAAATTCTGAATCAAGATCTAAAGGAAAAGAACGAATATAAATTAGAAGGTGTTCAGAATCATATTCGAAATGAGGTAATTTTCTAGGTCTGGTATATTCTATTTTCTTTCTCTTTCTTCCCTTTTTCTTTTAGTAAAAAAAATTATGAATCCATGGTTGTTAGGTTCTGAATCCAATTAGGGGAAAACCATGGAATGCTAGATCTGGACCAGATCCAAGATTTGGAAAGCAAATAAGGTGAGTGGATTTAAGTTATATCATTTTTGATAATGATATATTACCGTTTAACATTCCTCGTTATCGTACAGTGTGAATTTGCTAGAATAATTAAAAGTATTGAAATGTTATTAATGACATGTTTGAATATGACATGTTGAAATGTTTAACATATGTTAAAAGGATTAAAGTGACGAATATGACATGTTGGAATATTAATATGCTAAGATATTAATATGTTGGAAAATTTATATGTTGAAATATAAACTTGTCCAAAATATGAGTAGCTATTGCTGTTTTTTTTATTTCGTGATAACTTGTGACATTTATGTACTTGGACCATTAACGGTAGAAATTGAGAACATTACATGATTAAACGATTATATTTCAGAATATAATTTATTGTACGTTAAAAAGGAACATGCGACATAAAATGGGTTAGTATGATGACATGTTTGATATAGACTTGAAAGAATGGAAATGTCTAAATTATGTAGAAAATTTATAGTAAATAGAAAATTGTAATCGCACTTAGACACAAGGTTAGATTACACTTGTGGTAGAAGCCTGCCCGGAGCCGCTCGGCATGTCCAGCATCCACAAGTGGGAAATCTAATGTGAGGGGTCTAAGTGCATAAATAAAACATGTAATGGTGCTAAGACACGAGGTTAAGTCAACTTGTGGTAGAAGTCCGCCCAGAACCGCCCGGCAAATCCAGCATCGACAAGTATAGGCTTAATGTGAGAGGTCTGGTGCATAAATATATACATATATATAAATATAAGTAAATAGCAGGACTAATAAACAACATTAATTGGAATTGATGGAAATAAATGGGATTGAATGAAAAATACAACAATAAAAGAATTGGAATAAACAGGGAATGATAATGACCTTGTAACACCCCACCTCCGTTAAGGTCACTCGTAAAGGGAATGCCTTAGCTTTGGTGGAGCGTTTTTAGTAGACAGAACAGAAATTTACAAGACAGATAAAGTAGTACTTGAAAAATTTATAACTTTATTACAACAGAAACAGAAATAAATTTAGTTACATCTTTCAAAATCACAATATCGGAATTCAAGTACATAAATATCGGTCTTGTACAAAAGCCTTCAGAATGCATAGTTTTTAAAGTCATAATCCTCAATATAAACTGCCATGGAAAGATAGAGCCAAAGCCAAGCAATACTTCAAACACTTCAAGCAGAGAGAATCAGAATCAAGCTCCTATGTTTCCACCCAGAGAACCTGGGAGGAGGGGGGAAACGGAAGAAAAGAGGCGAAACAAACTAGGTCAGATATAAGTCTGGTGAGTCCAGTGACTTTCAGCATATAAACAGATAATAGTATCATGACATGTAAATAAAACTGGATGAGAGATAACCGTAACAGAAATAGCAGGTTAACGGAAGAAACGGAATGATATAGGCTAAGCTAAGCTTTTCACTTCTCTGAACTAATACTAGTATAACAGGATTAGGTGTTACCCTAATGTCTAAACTGAAACAGAAACGGAAACAAAATAATCTCTACAGAAACAGAATGCTAGTAATGGGCCTGTGACGGCCCGCCCCGCACCAACCGACATTTACTCCAAAAGTGCGCTGTACACATGTCTAGTTAGCACGGAACGGGTCGTCAGAAGGAAAAGGAAGAAGGAAATGAACATACAAAGAACCTGTAGAATGTCTCACAGCGCATAGAACAAAATATAATAATAACATACTTGACATAAAACAGGAGAGACAGTGCATAAGCTGAAAATCAGAACTAATCATCATAGCAGCGGAAATCCAAAATACAGCTTATTACAACTTTCAAACTGTCTCAAAGCAAAAGTAAGATAAAGGAGGTACACTACTAATGCCCAAGTAGCGACCACCAACGACACAGGGAGAATGTGTATATATATGTCATACGTGGAAGCCTCCTGCCCGCCTTCGAATCAGCTACTCGCGCATCACCAGCTAACATGTCTCTAGTCTGCTCGTGTGAGCACCCAGAGTAATAAGAGGAGACATAAAACTCTGGGTCAGACATAAAGCCTGGTATGAGCGATAAGCATCTAAAGTGAACAATAACAGGTAGACTAAAACATACCTGAACCTGGACCTGCAACCAAAGAGTTAGCACTACATACTGTACAACACTCTAAGGTATCATATCAAATAGTGTAAAGATACGGAGGTGGGGGAGGTGTGCATGTCATAATGATGGCAAACAATCAAACATAGCATCCATCCTCACATCTCTCACTCAGTGCGTAAAGCATACGATATTCACCACTTCGATCACCCAACATACCTTGCTACGATCACTCTGCCCCATGAAGTCATAAATGGCTTCACTGCACTGATAACGTAGCCTCTAATCCTTTGCTATGGCACTTTGCCCCATGGAGTCACAAGAACCCCACTGCACTGGCTCATAGCCTTACTAATCCTTACTATGTCCACTCTGCCCCATGGAGTCACAATGACCCCACAGCACTGGCTCATAGTCTTACTACGCATCACCTTGCCCCTCGGGTCATAATGACCCTACTGCACTGATAACGTAGTCTTGCTACCATCACTTTGCCCCTCAGGTCATAATGACCCTACTGCACTGATAAGTAGCCCATCATTCCTTTTTAGTGGTGAATCGAAGTTATGAACGTCGACAACTCCTTAGCACACGTCCCGCAGCAAAGTCCAACTCATAAAGTCCACTCATTGGTTCCTATCTGGATCCTGAGTCAATACCCTTCATTTGGACTACCTTTGCATCTCAGGTTATCAGTCTTCATCGGTTCGGTTCGGATAAGAGTGCTCCTTCTTCACTGGATCGGGTCGGGTCTCCAGATTGCCACGGTTCGGATCGTCATCGCGGTCCTCTTTCTCTCTGCTTCGGATCGTGCTCCTATCCTCGGTTCGGATCGGAATACCCCACACGGGTCGGATCGCGCTCCTCCAGCTCATGGCCCCCCTGGTTCGGATCGGCGTCTCGTAGTGCATCGGTTCGTGGATGCTGCTTCCCTCTAGTCGGATCGTGATGTGAAACACAAGTGGATCGGATCGGGTAGCAGTTCGCGGTTGGTGCTCGTGGGCCTTGCGCAGATGGTTCGGTTCGGAGGAGATGACTCGACTCATGGTGATGTCCCACGATCCCATAGGGCGATCCGATCGACCCTCAATCCCCTATCCGATCCGAATCCCTGCACCTTGTCCAGCGAGTTGTTTACGCCCCTCGACGGCGTTTTCGACCATTCCAACTATTCTAACCAATCACAAAGCATTTCATACAGTCATAGCAACATGCATAATCAACCACAAACATCAAAACATCAATATGATAGGTAGAAATGGATCAAACATACCCAAAATCCCATATTTCCCCTTAAGCATATTTAGGTGAAACTAATGATAGGATTAACAAAACTTAACCAAATTAACCCAAATTCATATCCGAGGTCTAAAACATCATTTAAGAATTTCTGAACATTTTTCCCGAATTTTATCATGTTTAAATTCGCTAATTAACACTAATCAACCCTAATTAGCCATAATTAGTGCAAAACTATGCAAATCACTCACCTTAGCCACAAATAAACTAAGATCTGAAATAAATCTCTAATTTGATGTGAATCTCAATGCTAAACAGCAGCTCCAATGTTGATTTGGTGTAGATCTTCCTTGATTAGGGGTTGCTAAGCCAAATCCTTGATCAAAAGGTGGTTTGGAGGTGATTTTAGAGGTTGGAGGCCATTTTTAGGGTTCCTTGATGATAAGTGGAGGCTAGAAAACTGAAATGGAATGATCCTCTATCTCATTTCAGCTCCCCATAACCCTAATCCCGAAATGGGTTATGGGCCTATCCACTAATCCCCCGATTTGGCCCGGTTAAGCAGTTTTTCACCCTCCAAACCTTATTTCGGCCATATCTCCCAAATGGTAAGTCCGTTCGGCTATTATGACCACTCTACGGAAAGGTAAACCATCAAACGAATCCAATGGAAGTGGTTTCAGGTCAAAATTCCTTTCCAGTCAAAAGTTATGGCCAAAACAGTACCAACTAGGGGCAAAATGGTCATTTAAAAATCGACAAAAATCATGAACATGGGAAATGACTCTAATGGATGTTTCCCAATGTTACATGACCATACGACTTCATACGGGAAAGAAATAAATATTCTACGATCCCCCGATGCGTAGAATGCGGGTCGTTATACTCTCCCCCCCCCTTAAGAAATTTCGCCTCCGAAATTCCCTAATCCAAACACACACAAAGGTCCCGCATGCCCATCAATCATAAAACAACAATCAAACATGCAAACAAGCAAAACAAGTCTATCCTAGCATGCGGAATAACTAAATCGCAAAGTAAATCTTACCAGGCAAAGAATTCTGGATATGCCTTCCTAATGCTCTCCTCTGTCTCCCAAGTACAATCTTTCTCGTCCTCGCCCCACTGAACCTTGACTAGCTTCACCGCCTTCCTTCGAAGTTGCTTCGTATCGTGCCCCACAATACGAATCGGCTTGCGGTTCCCAACCACCTCGGGTTCTACTTCGAAGTCCTCTAACTGATCAGGTGAAATAGTCATATCTGAGTCGTGAACGAACTTCCTTAGTTGGGAAACATGAAACACATTGTGAACTCCCGCCATTTTCTCTGGTAAGCCAACTCTATAGGCCAAATTCCCAACTAGTTCAAGAACAGGGAATGGGCCAACAAATCTTAGTGCCAACTTGCCTCTCTTGCCAAATCGTATCATGCTCTTCAACGGAGAGATCTTGACAAACACCAAGTCACCAACGGAGAATTTCAAGTCTCTTCTCCTCTTATCAGCATAACTCTTCTGCCTATCTTGGGCAGCTTTCATTCGTTGCTGAATGATCCTAATCTTATCCGAAGTTTCTCTCACCACATCTGGTCCAAGCACAAACTTCTCGCCAGTCTCTATCCAACATGATGGTGAGTTGCACGGTCTTCCGTACAAAGCTTCATATGGAGCCATACCAATACTGGATTGGTAGCTATTATTATATGCAAATTCTACTAGATGCAAATGGTCATCCCATGATCCACCAAAATCCAATATACACGCTCTCAAGAGATCTTCCAATATACGATTCACCCTCTCCGTCTGACCGTCGGTCTGAGGATGATATGCGGTACTGAGATGTAATCCTGACCCTAGAGCCTCTTGTAAGCTCTTCCAAAACCCACTAGTGAACAACGAGTCTCGGTCACTCACAATGCTTTTGGGTACTCCATGAAATCTCACTACCCACTTCATATACAATTCTGCCAACTTGGCTGCCGTTCTGGTCGATTTGACTGGTATAAATCTTGCGCTCTTAGTCAATCGATCCTTGATTACCCAAATGGTATCATATCCCGATCTAGTCCTTGGTAAACCATCGATGAAATCCATCGAGACTTGCTCCCATTTCCATTCGGGAATTTCTAATGGTTGCAACAACCCACTAGGCTTCTTTTGCTCGGCTTTAACTAGTTGGCAATTCATGCATTTGGATATAAACTTCCCAACGTCTCTTTTCATCCCTTCCCAGTAGTAAGTCTGCTTCATGTCCCGATACATCTTATTACCACCGGGATGTATAGTCAGTTTTGAGTGATGACATTCTCTAAGCACTTCATCCCTCAAACCATTCACGTTGGGCACAACTAGCCTTCCATTTCTTCTAAGCCATCCATCTCGATCAAGCCCATACACATTCATTTCCTCACCGTCGATGTTCATCTCTAACTTGGAGATGATTTTAATAGATTAGGATCGTCCCTCTGGCTAGAACCAATCCGCTCTATCAAAGTGGGTCTGATCGTCAAACTAGCTAGCATGACTGGATCCAATTCGCACTTTGGTCTGAAATCAAACCCCGCGATGTACTCCAGTTGCTTCCATTCAAGAAACATTTCCCCTAAGCTGGCATGTCTCCTACTCAAGGCATCGGCTACCGCATTACCTTTCCCAGGTGTGTATGCGATATCAAAATCATACGAAGCCAAGAACTCTAACCATCTCTGCTGACGGAGATTCAGATCTTTCTGAGAGAAGAGATATTTCAACGATTTATGATCGGTAAACAACTCAAATCTTTCTCCCAAGAGATAGTGTCTCCACATCTTTAGCGCAAATACAATTGCTGCCAATTCCAAATCATGGGTAGGATATTTCTTCTCATGCGGCTTTAGCTGTCGACTAGCATAAGCTACAACCCTACCTCCTTGCATCAATACTGCACCCAGTCCGGTACCACAAGCATCCGTGTATACCGTCATCTCTTCATTCCCTTTTGGAATGACTAACACTGGCGCACGCGTCAACTTCTCCTTTAGACTCTTGAAGGCATCCTCACACACTTCGTCCCAGACGAAGGACTGATTCTTCTTAGTCAATTGAGTCAACGGTGCTGCTATCTTGGAGAAGTCCTGGATAAACTTACGATAATATCCAGCTAATCCCAAGAAACTTCTCACATCTGTTACATTCTTGGGCGTAGGCCAATCCTGTACCGTGGCCACCTTCGCAGGGTCCACGGCAACACCATTCTCTGAAACAACATGACCCAAGAATCTTACTTCCCTTCTCCAAAAATGACACTTAGAGAATTTCGCTTTCAATTGGTGTTTCCTCAACACCTCCATCACTATCCTCAAGTGTACCTTGTGTTCCTCCTCTGTCCTTGAGTAAAGAAGGATATCATCCACGAACACAAGAACAAACTTATTTAACTGATCTCTGAATACTCGATTCATAAGATCCACAAAGTAGGCTGGTGCATTGGTCAACCCAAACGGCATGACCAACCACTCATAAAATCCAGACGGCGTCCTAAAGGCCGTTTTCGGAACACTCTCATCCGCTACTCGAAGCTGATGAAATCCTGTCGCGAGGTCCAACTGGGAGAACACTCTTGCTCCTTCCAGTTGATCAAACAAATCATCTATCCGCGGTAGAGGATACATATTCTTCCTCGTTACCTTATTCAACTCGCGATAGTCCACACACAAACGAAGGGAACCATCTGCCTTAGTGGCAAACACAACTGGTGCTCCCCACTCGGAGACACTCCTTCTAATAAATCCCTTCTTCAAAAGATTGCTGACTTGCACCCCGAGCTCTCGCTGCTCCGTTGGTGCCATACGACGAAGTGGCATCACTATAGGTCTGGCATCTTTCACTAATTCAATACGGAACTCAATCTCTCGGTGTGGTGGAAGCTCGGTCACCTCCTCGAAGACGTCCGGATACTGGCCAACCATGGGCACATCTGACAACTCATCCTGCGGGATGTCGAGGGAATTTACAAAACTAGCCATAACCCCATCACTAGGTAGACTACCAAACACTACCCTCCGCCCATCATCCGCCCTCACTGTCACCAAAAAGCCCTCACAGTCTACCACCACCCCGTATCTTTGGAGCCAATCGACTCCCAATATAATGCCATACCCAGTAAAGCCCAAAACAAAGCAATCACATACAAACATACATCCATGACTCGATAAGACCAAATTCCTACAAATCATACTAAGGCTAGTCGAACCACCAATCGGGTTCGTCACAACCAATGGTCTATCGACTATCTCGGGTTCCAGTCCCAACCTATCTACCAGGTCACTAGATATGAAGGAACGGGAAGCCCCAGTATCAAACAAAACTCGAACTGGTACATCATAAATAGAAAGCATACCTTGAATAACAACATTCTTTCCTTTCTCCGCCGCAGTTGGGGCATTCGACGAAAAAGGAACAGCGTCAATAGCATATGCTTTCACAATCTGCTTCTCCTTAAGAGGTTGCAGACACTTATCCTTCTGATGTCCCATTTGACCACAGTTGTAGCACTTCCTTTCCGCTGGCTTGGCCTGACATTCTTTAGCATAATGGCCCTTCTTTCCACAGCTGAAGCACTCAACATCCTTCTTGCTCTTTTTCTGGCCACCCTTAGATTGGTCCTGCTTCCTCTTATTCTGAGAGTTATTCTTGCCTCCACCGCCTACTTGCGGCTTTGGCCCTTCTGCAGATGCAACCTCAGTCTTTGACTTAGGGTAAAGACTTTCTGATCTCAAAGCTTTCCCCACAATCGATTCAAAAGTCTCATCGATGTGGTTGATAAGCCTTTCCCCCAAGTATCCATCCAAACCAATAATGAACTTCTCATTCTTCTTCTCAGGAGTGTCGATAAGAGATAGTCTATATTTCGACAAAGTGTCGAACTCAGCAATATAATCAGAAACTGCCCTTCCGTTCTGCTTGAGTTCCAAGAACCTCTTAAACAACACTGACTTTTGGGCAGCTGGAATAAACTTCTCGCTAAAGCGAGCCTTGAACTGATCCCAAGTAACCTGATCTTCTGGAGTAGCCGTTCTTATGGCATTCCACCAATTCATCGCTCGCCCTTGCAGCTGACGAGACGCTAGCCTTCTCTTCATCGCATCCTCAAGACCCAAGTCATCAAAGATACGATCACAGCTATCCATCCAATCTTGAACATCTGTGGCCGACTCCGTTCCGTGGAACGGCTTTCCACCAAGGTTAGTGTAATCCTTGCACAACTTGGCGAAATCGACCCTAGGCGCCTGCACTACTGGGCCAACACCAACTCCGGGATTGGGAACTGCCCCTTGCACTTCTCTAAGCATGTCTCTCATGAGGTTAGTAAACATTGCCCTCATGTCAGCGGCATTCCCTAGGTTGGTCCCTCTACCAGCACCCCTCGTGTCTCGGCTCATCGTCAATCTGAAAAAGGGAAACGATTAACGACCCCATAGTGGTGCTAGTGCAGTGCGACTTCATTCTTATACTACTAATAGTATATATATACATAGCTTTTGAAAACCAAAGTAATCACAAATACACGCTCTCATATACGTACTATCTCTCCCTAGTGTCTTTCCCTAGGTTAACTACGCAACCTAGAGCTCTGATACCAAGTGTGACGGCCCGCCCCGCACCAACCGACATTTACTCCAAAAGTGCGCTGTACACATGTCTAGTTAGCACGGAACGGGTCGTCAGAAGGAAAAGGAAGAAGGAAATGAACATACAAAGAACCTGTAGAATGTCTCACAGCGCATAGAACAAAATATAATAATAACATACTTGACATAACAGGAGAGACAATGCATAAGCTGAAAATCAGAACTAATCATCATAGCAGCGGAAATCCAAAATACAGCTTATTACAACTTTCAAACTGTCTCAAAGCAAAAGTAAGATAAAGGAGGTACACTACTAATGCCCAAGTAGCGACCACCAACGACACAGGGAGAATGTGTATATATATATCATACGTGGAAGCTTCCTGCCCGCCTCCGAATCAGCTACTCGCGCATCACCAGCTAACCTGTCTCTAGTCTGCTCGTGTGAGCACCCAGAGTAATAAGAGGAGACATAAAACTCTGGGTCAGACATAAAGCCTGGTATGAGCGATAAGCATCTAAAGTGAACAATAACAGGTAGACTAAAACATACCTGAACCTGGACCTGCAACCAAAGAGTTAGCACTACATACTGTACAACACTCTAAGGTATCATACCAAACAGTGTAAAGATACGGAGGTGGGGGAGGTGTGCATGTCATAATGATGGCAAACAATCAAACATAGCATCCATCCTCACATCTCTCACTCAGTGTGTAAAGCATACGATATTCACCACTTCGATCACCCAACATACCTTGCTACGATCACTCTGCCCCATGAAGTCATAAATGGCTTCACTGTACTGATAACGTAGCCTCTAATCCTTTGCTATGTCCACTTTGCCCCATGGAGTCACAAGAACCCCACTGCACTGGCTCATAGCCTTACTAATCCTTACTATGTCCACTCTGCCCCATGGAGTCACAATGACCCCACTGCACTGGCTCATAGTCTTACTACGCATCACCTTGCCCCTCGGGTCATAATGACCCTACTGCACTGATAACGTAGTCTTGCTACCATCACTTTGCCCCTCAGGTCATAATGACCCTACTGCACTGATAAGTAGCCCATCATTCCTTTTTAGTGGTGAATCGAAGTTATGAACGTCGACAACTCCTTAGCACACGTCCCGCAGCAAAGTCCAACACATAAAGTCCACTCATTGGTTCCTATCTGGATCCTGAGTCAATACCCTTCATTTGGACTACCTTTGCATCTCGGGTTATCAGTCTTCATCGGTTCGGTTCGGATAAGAGTGCTCCTTCTTCACTGGATCAGGTCGGGTCTCCAGATTGCCACGGTTCGGATCGTCATCGCGGTCCTCTTTCTCTCTGCTTCGGATCGTGCTCCTCTCCTCGGTTCGGATCGGAATACCTCACACGGGTCGGATCGCGCTCCTCCAGCTCGTGGCCCTCCTGGTTCGGATCGGCGTCTCGTAGTGCATCGGTTCGTGGATGCTGCTTCCCTCTAGTCGGATCGTGATGTGAAACACAAGTGGATCGGATCGGGTAGCAGTTCGCGGTTGGTGCACGTGGGCCTTGCGCAGATGGTTCGGTTCGGAGGAGATGACTCGACTCGTGGTGATGTCCAACGATCCCATAGGGCGATCCGATCGACCCTCAATCCCCTATCCGATCCGAATCCCTGCACCTTGTCCAGCGAGTTGTTTACGCCCCTCGACGGCGTTTTCGACCATTCCAACTATTCTAACCAATCACAAAGCATTTCATACAGTCATAGCAACATGCATAATCAACCACAAACATCAAAACATCAATATGATAGGTAGAAATGGATCAAACATACCCAAAATCCCATATTTCCCCTTAAGCATATTTAGGTGAAACTAATGATAGGATTAACAAAACTTAACCGAATTAACCCAAATTCATATCAGAGGTCTAAAATATCATTTAAGAATTTATGAACATTTTTCCCGAATTTTATCATGTTTAAATTCGCTAATTAACACTAATCAACCCTAATTAGCCATAATTAGTGCAAAACTATGCAAATCACTCACCTTAGCCACAAATAAACTAAGATCTGAAATAAATCTCTGATTTGATGTGAATCTCAATGCTAAACAGCAGCTCCAATGTTGATTTGGTGTAGATCTTCCTTGATTAGGGGTTGCTAAGCCAAATCCTTGATCAAAAGGTGGTTTGGAGGTGATTTTAGAGGTTGGAGGCCATTTTTAGGGTTCCTTGATGATAAGTGGAGGCTAGAAAACTGAAATGGAATGATCATCTATCTCATTTCAGCCCCCCCATAACCCTAATCCCGAAATGGGTTATGGGCCTATCCACTAATCACCCGATTTGGCCCGGTTAAGCAGTTTTTCACCCTCCAAACCTTATTTCGGCCATATCTCCCAAACGGTAAGTCCGTTCGGCTATTATGACCACTCTACGGAAAGGTAAACCATCAAACGAATCCAATGGAAGTGGTTTCAGGTCAAAATTCCTTTCCAGTCAAAAGTTATGGCCAAAACAGTACCAACTAGGGGCAAAATGGTCATTTAAAAATCGACAAAAATCATGAACATGAGAAATGACTCTAATGGATGTTTCCCAAAGTTACATGACCATACGACTTCATACGGGAAATAAATAAATATTCTACGATCCCCCGATGCGTAGAATGCGGGTCGTTACAGGGCCTTTACCACCCGAACAGACAGAAGGCACAGAAGCAAAATACTAATAATGGGCCTTTACCGCCCAACTAATGGGCCTTTACCACCCCCAACAGACAGAAGTTACGGAAACAGAATGTTAGAATTAGCTGTACACTAGCAATGGGCCTTTACCACCCCAACAGACGGTACCATGCAGAAACAGACAGGTGTTACCACCCAACAGAAACAGACGGTACCCACAGAACAGACATAATTAGGTGTACCCTAATGTCTAAACTGAAACAAAATAATCTCTACAGAAACAGAATGCTAGAATTAGGTGTATACTAGCAATGAGCCTTTACCACCCGAACAGACGGTACCACGCAGAAACAGACAGGTGTTACCACCCAACAGAAATAGACGGTACCCACAGAACAGACAGAAGTAAGTGTACCCTAAGTCCTACCCCCAAGCGATCGGCTCCCTAATACATAAATACCCTGTGTCGGCCCCACAGTAGGGTGTATCACTCCCTAAAGTGGCAACCTATTGGCACAGACCTATTTACAAATGTCACGGTGTCTTACGTCCTCAAAGCAGACCGGATCCATGCACGTACATGACCCGGTTGGAACACACCATCAACACCCCTCGCCATTATGAGAATGAACCGCTTCTAATTAGTTCAGTAAGCGTGCTCGGACCCCTACATAGCATGGGGTCAAAGTTTTGATACCAGAAAGGGTTACTGATTAATATGGGTCCCAAACAACAGATGACACAAGTATTTCCCCTCCTAACCTTGTGTCCCCAGACTAGCAGATTTCAGATTAACTTGTTTACAAGTTTCAGACAGAGTTCAGAGTACTAGTTCACAGATTAGACAATCAAGTTAACAAGTTTTCAGATTAACAGATCAGATGTACGGATTTAACAGACTTACAGATTGTCTAACTTTGTATTGGGCGTACAGATTCACGAAACGGGTTTATTAGATTCATCAGTCCAGTTGGTTTAACCCTATCCACCCAACACATTTTTAGACACCACATTTCTCTTAAATTTGCATTAATTAAATATTAATGCATAGACCTCTCACATTAGGTCGGTAGCTTGTGGCCGCTGGATGTGCCGGGCGGTTCCGAGCAGACTTCTGCCACAAGCCAGACCTAACCTCGTGTCTAAGCATATTTTAGTTATGTCTACGACCTCTCACATTAGACTGGCAGTTTGTGGTTGCTGGTTAAGCCGGTTGGTTCCGGGCAGGCTTCTACCGCCTATAGAGTCTAACCTCATGTCATAGCCAATTTATTCCAATACAGATTATACAAGTATCAGACTAATTATGTCCATTTAACAGATTAAACTTCTTTATAGGTTACAACATATTAATCAAATTTCCATGTTTTACTCAATATTAGATCGAGCCTACAGATTTTCATACCCAAATTACAATTATTTAGCTTTCAACAGATTATGCAATTCAACAGATAACAGATCTAGCAGATTAGGCGATTCAACAGATTAGCAGATTAGGCAATTCAACAGATAACAGATCTAGCAGATTAGGCAATTCAACAGATTAGCAGATTAGGCAATTCAACAGATTTAGCAGATTAGGCAATTCAACAGTTTTAGCAGATAACAGATTTAGCATATTATATATTTCTAAAATACTATTTACATATCTTGCCTAATCATAAATTAAGCCTAAACTTACATGCCTAAATCATGGTCATAATTCATAATACAACATATGCCCAAATTTTTAGTTAAACTTTGCACAGTAAAGAAATTCCCGAAAAGCCCCCAAATCATGATATACCATATGAATTATGCCAAATTATAGCCTTTAATGCCAAATATCCAAAAATCCACTTTTAGGCGTATTCACATTGATAGTTATCCTATTATAATATAGGTCTCTATGCCTAAGTCACATATTCCTTTTTCAAGTCATGAATCCAAAAATCTAGATCTTTAAATTATATCCTCTCAAAATCAGATCTTAACTTTTATATGCATTATGTCCCCAAGTTCCAAGTCATATGTTATCATTCAATGATTCCTCTTCTTCCAAATTACAGAGTATACAGAGATCTAGATCTAATTTACAACATATGTCCATTTCTCAAATCAGTCAAAGATCAGTCATGTCCAATTATGCATTATCCATTATTAGTCCCAAAATTTAGCGTTCGTGCGTTAATCTCTTATGAGATTTGGCGCAGGCTCGTGGTGGCCTGGCTATAAACAAAAAGGAAGAAAAGAGGGAACAGATACAAAACAGTCACAATCAAGATAGATCCACAAAAAAGTATGCCTAACCTCAGATCCAGATTCACAAAAATGTCAAGATAATTATTAAATTTCATATCTGAAAAATAACTATACTCACAAAAAGGGAACGATTCTTGTATTCTGGAATATGTATTCTAACACTGAATAGCTCTCCTTTGGCGTAGACTATCGATTAGATTAGAAAAAAGTTGTCCTCTTTTAATTCTATTCAGATTGGAAGAAGATGCACTAGTTCTAGTTTTGATTCTAGCAGGGTAGCGACGCCATTTTTATTTTTAATTAGAATAGAGGCAGAGTATAGGCAGATTGAAATTGTGTGGAGAGAAAGCTAGGTTTAGGGTTTTTTAAATAGGTTAGAGCTCACGAATCTGGTCAGAAAGGCGTCCAGGTGCAGAAAAATGGATCTGTCTCCAGATCGTGAAAAAGGGGGGGGGGGGGGGGAGGTCGACCCTAAGGTCGACCCTAGTGTCGACCTGTTTACCCAGGTTGACCCCCCGGTCGACCTGGGTCCTGGGCGGGAATTTTCCCGTCCAGCCCGGGTGTCTGTTTTGAATTTCGAAATCTATTTTGAATTTCGGGCTGGTTTTTATTGGAACTTCCGAAGGCCATATCTTCTTCATACGGAGTCCGATTTACGCAAACTTGGACTCTATTCCAAGCTGAATTTCGAGATGAACGCAATGGTGTAACCCGTTTCCCTTAATTATTTTGTTACAATTTAATTATTCTCTGGTTTGTTACTCTTATGTTCATAGAAAATACAGGGTGTTACATTCTCCCCTCCTTAAAGGATTTCGTCCCCGAAATCTTCAAGTTAAGAAGAATGTGTCCTACCATCCAATCACCCATCTACTCAACCATCATCCACAAGCATCCATTGTCCTTAGAAACTTCTAATGTTGTATGATCGTATGCAAAAGTGTGTGTATATGTTCCTTATCTAGTGCAAAGATCAGGTGGTCCACTGATTCAGTTGACCTCCTTAATGCGAATTATGTCAGTGCCATGAGTCCAACATGTATGCAATTTTCCTATTTGATACATATCATTTCTATATGAGTGCACAACGGTTCATTCATATGCAACATCCATGTGCTGAGTCAACCATTTTTCATCCACAAAATTGAAAAATGCACACACATCCATATGCAGTATGAGAGTGTTTTTGAACCGATCTAGTGCCTAGTGTGTGTATATGCATCCACGAGCAACCACAATCAACCACTTGCATCCACTTGCAACCATAAAAAATAACATGTCTCAAACACATGTTTACACCCATTAGTTTCTACCTAAAGGTCGAAGATTCGATCGATAGGATACAGCCGAGTGATAGAAGCAAGTACAATTAAAACAAAAGCTTGGTTCCCATTAGACATCGGTTTAAGAGAGTAACCCCCTAAGTATCAACCCCATAGATTGAAATCAACATCAGATTGACACTCAGAGAACTACTCCCATTAAACAAATGTCCAACTGGAAATCTACTTCACGCTTTGAGTAAAAACCCTTAACCTTATCAGAAATATTCAGATACTTACAGACTACTGGTACAGATCAGATTATCAAATGATTCTTAGGAAACTAAGCATGATAAAACCCAAAATGTATGCATCATAGTCAACTTAACGCCCAACACAGATACCTTCAAACCCCAACTTATCACAAACAGATGAGTCATAACCCTTATGGGGTTAGAGACTATAACGGGATCAGAAACAAGACTAGTAGAGACTCAACTACAGAATCAAAATGCCAGAATGATCAGATAAGGAAATTAAACTTTCTAAGGAATTTTTTTCCACCTCTATCCTGTCCTCCAACTACGAGAGTATCTACCCTCCAGAAGATTCTACCTTTTGCCCTTGCCTTCTGGGGCAATCCTAGATCAGATGTCCTGTCTCACCGCACTGAAAACAACCAGTCTTCTTACATGTTAACAAGTCTTTCTCCAAAGTTTCCCTCATCGCACGGAAAACCTTACGAAGCTCGGAAGAGGATTAGCCGTAAGTGAAATTATTGCGGCTACAGATGGAAGTTAGGCACTTCTTTGCCCTTCGACAGACGCCGTAGTCTCATCATGCCTACGGAACCATGTCGCGATGAGGTTATCTCCCAGAAAGACAGGAGCCCCGAAGACTCAGAAAAGAAGGAAACAAGGATTAAACACAGAAAATCAAAAGATAGATATATGGCTCTTGGGGATTATGTTTTTCAGAATAAACTCTACTTTTGAAAATACTTTTTAAAACCTTTTTGAAAATAGTTTTCAAAAACTTTTATCGAATCTGGTAACCTTCAGCTCTGATACCAAGTGTAACACCCCACCTCCGTTAAGGTCACTCGCAAAGGGAATGCCTTAATTTTGGTGGAGCGTTTTTAGTAGACAGAATAGAAATTTACAAGACAGATAAAGTAGTACTTGAAAAATTTATAACTTTATTACAACAGAAATGAGTTTAGTTACATCTTTCAAAATCACAATATCGGAATTCAAGTACGTAAATATCGGTCTTGTACAAAAGCCTTCAGAATGCATAGTTTTTAAAGCCATAATCCCCAATATAAACTGCCATGGAAAGATAGAGCCAAAGCCAAGCAATACTTCAAACACTTCAAGCAGAGAGAATCAGAATCAAGCTCCTATGTTTCCACCTTGAGAACCTGGGGGGGAGGAAACGGAAGAAAAGAGGCGAAACAAACTAGGTCAGACATAAGTCTGGTGAGTCCAGTGACTTTCAGCATATAAACAGATAATAGTATCATGACATGTAAATAAAACTGGATGAGAGATAACCGTAACAGAAATAGCAGGTTAACGGAAGAAACAGAATGATATAGGCTAAGCTAAGCTTTTCACTTCTCTGCACTAATACTAGTATAACAGGATTAGGAGTTACCCTAATGTCTAAATTGAAACAGAAACGAAAAGGGAATAATCTCTACAGAAACAGAATGCTAGTAATGGGCCTTTACCACCCGAACAGACAGAAGGTACAGAAGCAGAATACTAATAATGGGCCTTTACCTCCCAACTAGTGGGCCTTTACCACCCAACAGACAGAAGTTATGGAAACAGAATGTTAGAATTAGGTGTACACTAGCAATGGGCCTTTACCACCCCAAAAGACGGTACCACGCATAAACAGACAGGTGTTACCACCCAACAGAAACAGACGGTACCCACAGAACATACAGAACTAGGTGTATCCTAATGTCTAAACTGAAACAGAAACGAAAACAGAATAATCTCTACAGAAACAGAATGCTAGAATTAGGTGTACACTAGTAATGTGCCTTTACCACCCGAACAGACGGAACCACGCAGAAACAGACAGGTGTTACCATCCAACAGAAACAGACGGTACCCACAGAACAAACAGAACTAAGTGTACCCTAAGTCCTACCCCCAAGCGATCGGCTCCCTAATACATAAATACCCTGTGTTGGCCCCACAGTAGGGTGTATCACTCTCTAAAGTGGCAACCTATTGGCACAGACCTATTTACAGATGTCACGGTGTCTTACATCCTCAGAGCAGACCAGATCCATGCACGCACATGACCCGGTTGGAACGCACCATCAACACCCCTCGCCATTATCAGAATTAGCCGCTTAAAATTAGTTCAGTAAGCGTGCTCGGACCCCTACATAGCGTGGGGTCAAAGTTTTGATACCAGAAAGGGTTACTGATTAATATGGGTCCCAAACAACAGATGACACAAGTATTTCCCCTCCTAACCTTGTGTCCCCAGACTAGCAGATTTCAGATTAACTTGTTTACAAGTTTCAGACAGAGTTCAGATTACTAGTTCACAGATCAGACAATCAAGTTAACAAGTTTTCAAATTAACAGATCAGATGTACGGATTTAACAGACTTACAGATTGTCTAACTTTGTATTGGGCTTACAGATTCACGAAACGAGTTTATTAGATTCATCAGTCCAGTTGGTTTAACCCTATCCACCCAACACGTTTTTAGACACCACATTTCTCTTAAATTTGCATTAATAAAATATTAATGCATAGACCTCTCACATTAGGTCGGTAGCTTGTGGCCGCTGGATGTGCCGGGCGGTTCCGAGCAGACTTCTGCCACAAGCCAGACCTAACCTCGTGTCTAAGCATATTTTAGTTATGCCTACGACCTCTCACATTAGACTGACAGTTTGCGGTTGCTGGTTAAGCCGGTTGGTTCTGGGCAGGCTTCTACCGCCAACAGAGTCTAACCTCGTGTCATAGCCAATTTATTCCAATACAGATTATACAGATATCAGACTAATTATGTCCATTTAACAGATTAAACTTCTTTACAGGTTACAACAGATTAATCAAATTTCCATGTTTTACTCAATCTTAGATCGAGCCTACGGATTTTCATACCCAAATTACTATTATTTAGCTTTCAACAGATTAGGCAATTCAACAGATAACAGATCTAGCAGATTAGACGATTCAACAGATTAGCAGATTAGGCAATTCAACAGATAACAGATCTAGCAGATTAGGCAATTCAACAGATAACAGATCTAGTAGATTAGGCGATTCAACAGATTAGCAGATTAGGCAATTCAACAGATTTAGCAGATAACAGATTTAGCAGATTAGGCAATTCAACAGATTTAGCAGATTATATATTTCTAAAATTCTATTTACATATCTTGCCTAATCATAAATTAAGCCTAAACTTACATGCCTAAATCATGGTCATAATTCATAATACAACATATGCCCTAATTTTTAGTTAAACTTTGCACAGTACTAAATATTCTCTAAAAGCCCCCAAATCATGATATACCATATGAATTATGCCAAATTATAGCCTTTAATGCCAAATATCCAAAAATCCACTTTTAGACGTATTCACATTGATAGTTATCCTATTATAATATAGGTCTCTATGCCTAAGTCACATATTCCTTTTTCAAGTCATGAATCCAAAAATCTAGATCTTTAAATTATATCCTCTCAAAACCAGATCTTAACTTTTATATGCATTATGTACCCAAGTTCCAAGTCATATGTTATCATTCAATGATTCCTCTTCTTCCAAATTACAGAGTATACACAGATCTAGATCTAATTTACAACGTATG
Source organism: Allium sativum (assembly GCA_030737875.1). Classification (NCBI taxonomy): domain Eukaryota; kingdom Viridiplantae; phylum Streptophyta; class Magnoliopsida; order Asparagales; family Amaryllidaceae; genus Allium; species Allium sativum. The sequence goes on along the minus strand of CM060922.1, from coordinate 730,967,683 downwards.
TCCATTTCTCAAATCAGTCAAAGATCAGTTATGTCCAATTATGCATTATCCATTATTAGTCCCAAAATTTAGCGTTCGTGCATTAATCTCTTATGAGATTTGGCGCAGGCTCGTGGTATCCTGGCTATAAACAAAAAGGAAGAAAAGAGGGAATAGATACAGAACAGTCACAATCAAGATAGATCCACAGAAAAGTATGCATAACCTCAGATCCAGATTCACAAAAATGTCAAGATAATTGTAACACCCCGAAAATTCGATAACTGTGAAATTCATAAATTAAAGTATAATCAAATTCAAATCAGAGAACTAAGGGAAACGGGATACGCCATTGCGTTCGTCTCGGAAAAATACGCGAAATAGAGTCCGAGTTTTCGAAAAACGGAGTCCGTATGAAGAAGATATGGCCTTCGGAAGATTTGAATTAAATTTAAAACTCAAACAGAATTAAATAATTAAATATTCCGAAGTGGGGCCCATTGGGCCAGAAAAGTGCCGCCTGGGCCACCCAGGTCGACTGGGCTGTCGACCTGGGCTACCCATGTCGACAGGGCTGTCGACAGCCCTGTCGACAGGGGTATCGACCTGGTCGAGCCCAGTCAACCTGGCTGGCCAGGTCGGTGTGTGGTCGAATTTCTGTGGTCTGCTTTGTCATTAGGGCTAGGTGGCGGGTTTTTATTGGTCTCTCTTCCTAATGAATGGCTATGATCTAACCTAGCAACATCAAGGGTCCTAATTAGTTCCTAACCTCTATATAAACAACCCTAGACTAAACCCTAATCTATTCATTAAAAATTAAGAACATAGCCGCCATGTTGCTGAGGAACGACAAAGCATAGCCGCCAACTAAAGAGAGGATTAGGGAGGAAGTTCTAAGGCCTAAAGCAATTCAAGCAACCTAAAGCTAATCAATTCAACAAAGGAATTTGCGTCTTCAATCCCTAAACGAGAGAATTCATCAAACCATTGTAAGTAGAGTATTACTTTGGTATAATAAACAACTGTGTTGATGTGTATGCTTGAATTGTGGCAATGGAAGTAATTCATGTTTGTGCAAAATTATGTATTCTTTATAAAGGACTACATGCGGTAGTTCTATGCAAATAAACGTTTGGGATATTGCGCAAATTGTGTATAAATCGTTATATGATGTATGATCGTTATGTGATTAAATTCATGCAAATTTGAGGCTTTGTTATTATGCCATTATGATGTATGTTTTATGTATAAATCATTTTGCAAGTAATGGAAACAAGTTTGGTTATTATAGTTCGTATGAAACTATGTGGAATTTTGACACCATGTATTAGTCATGCTTTTGCAAGCTTATGAATATGGCTAGGAATGATATTTGGCATAATTGAGATCTATGATTAAGTCTATCTTGTTTTAAAGAATTATATGATGACATATGTGAGAAATGTTTAGACTCAAAAATCCCCTTTTTGCAAGTTTAAAACAAACACCATGTTTAGGAATATTTATGCATAAGTATGTCTATACCATTGTTATGTGATTAGGCTTAAATCATGATTAAGTTGAATTATGTTATGTTCATGCCATGCTTATGTTTGACAATATACCATGTTTATGCTAGAAGTATTTAGGCCATGCTTATGTTTGACATTATGCCTAAATAAAAATATAGGTTCATGTTGTAGTTAAACCTATGCAAGTTTACATGCCTTGATTTATGTCACCTATGTTGTATGACCAAAATACATGTCACCACTATGCAAGTACACCAATTTCTATTATGTATTCTCCAACGTCATATGCAAGTTCATGCGCTCACTTTCCCCTCTTTGTGTATACGCCATAAGCCTCCCCTTTCGCATGGCTAAATTGGGCTTTAAAAGGCTAAACCCAATATATATGAACGGACGTGTAAAACGGGGGAAAACAACGTTGGGTTAAAATGAATTAATGAATGAAAATATGAAATAGAAGGGCCCAAAGTCAAGTATGGGTTGGGCCCATGATTGGTGTAACCATTACACCATTAACATAATAATGGGCCGCAAATATTTACATATAAGAAATAAAGAAGAATGACAAAATATGTAAATGTAGAAAAGACGATGTGTTTAACCCGAGGTTGGATTGAGTTGTGATGTAAACCTGCCCGGAACCGCCCGGCTGTCCAGTAGTCACAACAATACCTATCCAATGTGGGAGGTTAAACATGGAGCCCAGCAAGGACCCGAGGTTAGACTGAGTTGTGGCGTAAGACTGCCCGGAACCAACCGGCAACAGGCAGCCACAACAATACCTGTCTAATGTGAGAGGTCAGGGCCTTAATAAGACAATTAAGGCTGAGTCAGGATTGTTAGGATTAAGTGGACTAAAGACTTAATCAAAATGGAACATGCTAAACTAAACGGACTGGTGGGGTTAGGTTAGGAAACACTTAACCAACTTAGCATGTTGGCTAGAGATAGAAAACCTAGTAACGGGGGGACCCTTTTCAGCAGTAACCCTAGAAGGTGTATCAGGATACCCTGAAACTAGGCAGGGTGGGGCACGATTACTGGGCTGATTGTAAGAGGTCAAATCGACGGCGGTGGTGTAGCAGTGTAGGTTCTAACGGTGTGCGGGCGTGCACGCACTCCGGCGCAGAAAAATAAAGCACTGGACACCAGTAGCATACCTTTGCACTCTAAGGTTGTGTCGGGTTGCCACTATGGGACTTGATACACCCCATGGTGGGACCAGCATAGGTAACTACAGACATCGGGGGCCGTAAGACACATGTAACTTTGCGAGTAGGAGCCGATCATCGTAGAATGGATCACACTACCCTGATTATGGGGTGCAAATTGGAAACTAGTTTATATGGGTTCAGAGATTAACATGGGGTACGATAGTATATTCGACCCTAGATAACTTAACCAAGTTCATAGTGTTTGCCCACTTCCTGTTTTACTTATCATACCCAGTTCTTTATTCATAGACAAAGTAGTACTAGACTTACTCAGGCTTTATGTCTGACTCTATTTTTCTTTCGTCTTCTTTCTTCCGTTTCCCCCCCAGGTCCTCAGGGAGGGAACACAGCAGCTTGACCTACCTCAAACATCCAGCTTGAAGAAGAGAAATGTATTGCTTGGACTTTCCTGTTTTGAACTATGGCTTTGGACAATTCACTATGGGGCTTTGGCAGTTTATCTATGTTTTATTTATGCTTCTTTAAAAATAATGTACTCAAGACAGATTATGAAGTATTATGTTATGTTTTTGGAAGGGATGTTGTTGTAACACGTATTTGACTTTATGAAATAAAATTTGTTGTTCTTCCGCTGGTTTACAAATATGTGTTATTATATCTGTCTTGTATATCTGTGACTTGTACTTATAAACCTCCACCAAAATTAGGGCATTCCCTTTGAGAGTGACCCTAACGGAGGTGGGGTGTTTCAATAATTATTAAATTTCATATCTGAAAATAACTGTACTCACAAAAAGGGAACAATTCTTGTATTCTGGAATCTGTATCCTGACACTGAATAGCTCTCCTTTGGCGTAGACTATCGATTAGATTAGAAAATAGTTATCCTCTTTTAATTCTATTCAGATTGGAAGAAGATGCACTAGTTCTAGTTTTGATTCTAGCAGAGTAGCGGCGCCATTTTTATTTTTAATTAGAATAGAGGAAGAGTATAGGCGATATGAAATTGTGTGGAGAGAAAGCTAGGTTTGGGGGTGTTTAAATAGGTTAGAGCTCACGAATCCGGTCAGAAAGGCGTCCAGGTGCAGAAAAATGGATCTGTCTCCAGATCTGGAAAAGGGGGGGAGGTCGACCCTAGTGTCGACCTGTTTACCCAGGTCGACCCCCAAGTCGACCCTAGTGTCGACCTGAGTCCTGGGCGGGAATTTTCCCGCCCAGCCCGGGTGTCTGTTTTGAATTTCGAAATCTGAATTTTGAATTTCGGGCTGGTTTTTATTGGAACTTCCGAAGGCCATATCTTCTTCATACGAAGTTCGATTTACGCAAACTTGGACTCTATTCCAAGCAGAATTTCGAGACGAACGCAATGGCTTAACCCGTTTCCCTTAATTATTTTGTTATAGTTCAATTATTCTCTGATTTGTTACTCTTATGTTCACAGAAAATACGGGGTGTTGTAGACCTATTATAAATAAATTACATTAATGACATTGTTGTATAATAGGTAGACTTGTCCTAGGGACAAGTGAAGATTATAACTTAGGTTATAATAAACTAGTAAGGAAATGAGATAACTGGTGAAATCAGATAAGTGGCACTTAATTGTAAATTAAGTAATCAGTAAATAGGGAAAACTGAAACTAGTTGTTTGCAATAAGTAGAGAAAAGGGGAAAAATTCATGAATTGCAAGAAGTTATACTTAATTGTAAATTAAGTAATTTGTAAACTTGGAAATATGAAATCTGCTGATAAGGATAACATGTTAAGGCTTGTCCTAGGGATAAGTAGAAATTATAACATAGGTTAAAATAAATGGAAAGGAGACTTATTAGTAAACCTTAGTTAAGAGAACTACATTTATAAGTAAAAAACGATAAGTTGTAGTGATAGTATAAGATGGAATTATGATTAAATAAGAAAGAATAAGACAAACTTAGGAAATGAAATAAGTTATATTTAATCATAAATATGACTAACGTGTTAAATAGAAAACATGTGAATTGAGATATACTTAATTACATATTAAGTAGAACATGTTATTGTAACTTTGAAATCAATAAGAATATAAAGGGATTGTGGATTACAGAACTTGGATCACAATCTAGAGAATAAACATGTTGTGGGATTATTAATAAACTTAAATGGGTTAAGTTATATGACTGAAATTAATAGGCAAGAGGAACTTGAATAAGAAATCAATGTGAATGGGAATAACCAAGTTAAATGGAAACTTGATGAGGTAAAGCAAGCGCATAAAAGAATGTTTAGATATAGGGTCTAATAACAAATTAGAATGAGGCGCTTTGACCAGTCCTCACATTGAAGGGGAATAACCCAACGGGGTAGATCATCGTGGTGTCATGAGGCACGAGGGGAGCACACGTTCATCTGATTATTCTGTCAGCTCCGAAGGACTAGAAGGGAAGCACGCTGCTTCCTAAGATACATAAGGTGCTCCTGGTAGTCCTCTGTGCGGTGGCAGATATTTAGGCTGTGCTCGCAGAGGTTGGGTCTATGAGTTACTACCAGGTGGGTGGACCTTAACTGCAAAAGTAGCTTTGCTGTCAGAATGCTGTGACGTGGTGACACTAGGTTGATTCGGTGATCGCTTCAACGGGAGGTGAGGTCAGGACCAACAAAGACAGTAGATCATCGGGTACCTGCCATCGACAGCCAATGGGATGTGAAAAAACTAGAGCTAAACCCGATAGACCATTTACTTTTCACTATCGAGGTACTGTAACAACCTGGAAAATCAGAACCAGTTTAAAAATTTTAATTTGGCTATTTTAGTGGATTTTAAATATTTAAAATAAATTATTTTAAATAATAACGACGAAAAGTCTATTTGAATCGATGTTTGAAAATAAATATATTTATTTTAATTATAAACAAGGACTGAAATGGCGCGGTAGTTTCAAAATTTGAATTCAAAATTTGACTAACTATACCGGGTGCAAAATAAAACGGATTTTAGTGAAACCAAAAATATTTAAATCTGGTTATGAATATCTTTCCAACAAATCTGAAAAATCAAAATTTCACAGTGGAAATCAAAAGTTATGGCTAAATGAATTTTTAGAAAGGTCGCTATGGAGTTTATATAGCCCGTGAAAATAACCATTTTGCCAACGACCTCAGATTTCGACGAAACCACTTTTGTTGGATCCGGGATGTCAGATTATTGCTAGGTTTCAAATTCCATAATTTTTGAAGTTAATGTGTGAGCGTGGCAAAGGAAAATGTGTTTGGTTGATTTCAGTTAAATTGGATCGACCAGAAAATGACCATTTTTCAAACGGTCTCAGAATTCGACGAAATCAGTTTTGTTGGGACCGTATCGTCCCAACATAGCTAGAAAAATTTTCGGGAATTTTTAGAATCAGTATGTGGCCCCGATAAATTAAAATGTACATTCAAAACAAAATTTGAATGTTTTATACTTCAATTTGAAGAATAACTGACTGTAACAGTCGAGTTGGCTTATGAAACATATCTCATTGTCTTCGAAATGGGGGTATTTAGCTAGGAGCGATAGTCATTGGGTTTGGATTGGAGTTCGTATGGAAAAAAAAACCCTATTTTCGAATTTATATAAATATCGGCGAATAGGAATTTTCCATTCATTAATTAATTTTATAAAAATATTAGAAACCCCCCGATACCCATCACTGTCGACGGCAGAAGAGTGTTCTTCCCTTCCCGTCCATTTTCCGACCGCTCCATTCATCTTTGACCCCTACCCCGGTGCAACTTTTTGAAGAACTCCCCTCGAGCTTCAAATCTATACCCACTAAACCCCCCACCGTCGACTGTCATGCTCGAATCACCAACAGGAAGTCCGCCACTTCCGTTTGCCACCCAGCCCTCGATCCGCGTGCGAGTTCGACCGAAGTACCCTCGTTTTGCGCGCCTTCTGGTGCTCTACGACGTGGTGCCAATAGATTTTAGTATTGTGCAACAGTTGGAGGCAGAAATCAAAACCTAGTTTTGAAATATTCTGAGAGGTAACGGCCTGATATGGTTTAAACTGATTTTTACACTTTTAAGTGTTGCAAACTTCTAAAAATCATATCTTTCTCGTTTGTTGACGAAATCCAGTGAAACAAGATACAGTGGACTCGTGCGGACGTCTTCTACATTCTAGAAGAGACAGAATATTTTTCTGAGCCTTCTACAATTTTTGGAGGAGTGGAACCCAATGTGAGATTTCTGAATTATAAACGATATGGAATGACGATGTATAAATTATACGATCGATGTATAAGTTATATAAGCGTTGTACACCTCATGTATAAGCATTGTATAAGTTGTATGTTCGATGTATAAGTTATATATGTGTTGTAGAAATCATATATGCGTTGAATGAAATTGAAATGATATTGAAATGAAATCGAAATATACTTATATACGAATATCTCTCTCTATATATATATATACTCTCCTCGTCCACAGACCATGGATGATATATATTGGTTGTGATATTATTTGGATTTGGTTGATGTGAAATTTGGTGAATATCATGAATGGTTGATTGGAAATGATTGATTGTGGTTGAAATCCCAATAGGATTAGTATATGGGAAAATTCGTCTGTGTACGAACTAGATATTGAAATCCCCATTGTCAAAAGCTGCCAAGCTTTAAGGTAGAGCGAGGAGCCATACTCGGGACGGTGCCGGCTTTAACTACCCTGCCGTTATGCTGCCGAAATTTTCTGAAATATTTCTGTGTTGGATTTATATTCATGTATTGAAATATATTCATGTGATGAAATAAAACCGTTTGAACGATAAAAATAATATTTTATCGAATGAATGAAATAAAACTGTTTGAAAGATAAAAACAACATTTTTATCGAATGAATGAAATAAATTGTTTTACAAATAAAAATCACATTTTTATAGTATATATGAAGTATATAGAATAATCGTGTTTTGAAATAAATTGTTTTACGAATAAAAATCACATTTTTACAGTATATATGAAGTATATAAAATAATCGTGTTTTGAAATAAATTGTTTTACAAATAAAAATCACATTTTTATAGTATATATGAAGTATATAAAATAATCGTGTTTTGAAATAAATTGTTTTGACTAGAAAAATCACAATTTTATTATATATATATGAATTGTTAAAAATAGTGATGGGTTGAAATAAATATCTGTTGGATAAAAATATCATTTTTATCACAGATATGAAATGAAATGGTTTTGAAATCGAAGAATGGATTATATATATATAATTAAAATAAATCGAATAACGAAGCCGTAGTTTGTATTTTGAAACCGTGATTTCAAATGATTATTGCGGAAGATCTGACCATCGGATTTTCTCGAAACCGAAACCGTTGGGTTCGCTTTGGAAATATCTTTCCAATGGCACCAACTTTGCAAAGATCCAACGGTTGGATTGTCTGGAATGTTGAAATCAAATATGAATGAAAACAGAGCCAGAATCGATTATATATATATATATAAATATAATTAAATAAATCGAATAACGACGCTGTAGTTCGTATTTTGAAATCGTAACTTCAAACGATTGTACCGGGAGATCCGACCGTCGGATTTTCCCAAAACTGGAACCGTTGGATTCGTTGTGAAAAGATCTTTCTAATGATATAAAATTTGTAAAGAACCGACGGTTGGATTTTCAGATATGTGTAAATCAAATCTGAAGAAAAATAGCGCCACGGCTGCATTATGGCTAAATGAATAAAAATAGCGATAAATCGTGATAAAATATTATAAATAATATGGAATGGAAATAAACCGAATTTACCCGGTTTATTGGATATTTGATGGTTGAATGTGTTTGACGTGAAAATTACATTAAAGAACAGAATTATTGATGTCGAATAATTAAACCATTGAAATGAATTGATTTGAAATTCTAAATATACGTGAATTATTTGAAAAGGCCGAATTAATTCTCATTTCAAATACTTGATCGACGGTTAGAAGTCGAAGATATGAAGACGGTACAAGACCGACGATCTTCACATCGAATGGATGGGTGTTACTGATGCTCACGATGGGAGTAGCTACCTTGAAGGGGGCTAAAGTGGTAGCCGTCCGGACGTACTTGTTGATATTACGGATGTGCGAGGTATAAGGTGCCTCCGGTTTCGTTCAGACCCAGAACGGACTTGTAAATGGATGTGTGTCTGACGTTGTATATTGACAACGTGACATGCAGAGATGCTGTGATCGAAGCTTTTGTTGAAAAGCAGAGCTTTGTGGTTGATGATCAAAGCACGATTTTGAATATCTAGCTTTGTGTTTAGCGTTGTTTCGCGAGCCTCACACCCCGGTATGAGCCAGAAACGGGAGAGGACCTCAGGGAGGACCTGCGTTTCTTTCTAGCTAGGAGTAGTGCTTTGGGTTTTACATGCCCGGGCATCTTACTTATGTGGATGATGGATAGCGAGGTGCCTCGGTTATATCGGTCGCTCCTGGGCCGATGGTTTGGTCGGTATATGACCAGTTTACACCCCACAGGGTGGGGAAACGCAGTGTTCAGGCATTTCAATCCACTCCGTGTGGACCGGCCCTGACGATCCAAGGGCCCACCTGAGTCTGGGTCCTGAGGCTCGGGCTAGACAGTCTCGAAGCGGTAAGGACGATCCCTTGCCTTGGTTCATGACGGAAATCCAATTTCCAAATACGACATCGTGCAGTTTTGATTGTATACCTATTTATGGCGACATGATATATGGTACCCATGCCGTTTATGATTGATACTTATGATTGAAATTGTTTTTGAAACATATAAACACTAGTAATAATATCAAATGCTTTTGTTTTATTTGTATCAAGCATATTTTGGCCATTATAAGGTAAAACTCTATCCTCCGGTTTGCGTTGCATTGTGTGATGGGAACTGAGTCTTATAATGGCTTCATTTTTATAAAAAGCGTTGCGATGTTTAAAAGATTTACTTGTTTTAAAGCACTGCCAATCCAATGGAGTAAACTCGTTCCGCGATAGCAGCGTGGTCCTGTGATTGGCCGTATTGTAAAATTTGTTAAGTAGATTTCTCATACCAGTTCCCTGACTGACTCGTAATTTGTTTCACTTGCAAACTCGGGTGCCCTATTTTCTACATAGGCAGCCTTGTATTTAGGTTTTAGCAGGCTCTTTCTGGATAGCTGGAGCTGAAGATTGATTCTATCATTTCTTTCTTTTTATGCTGTTCAGCTCCTATTGTACATATTATGTTTTGATTCCGCTGTAGACATTTATGTAAAGCTGAACTGTATTTAGTACTAAGTATGATCTTGTATACTATTTAACTCTGATGATTATGTTTATCCAGTGTATTATATTGTACATTATCTAGTGTATTTAATTATTTCTGTTCTGCTGTTATTTGTTTATGTGTTATATTCCAAAGATTACCCTTGCCACCGTGGATCGGGGTTTGGGGTCATCACATCGTGGTATCAGAGCTTTGGTTAAGCTTAGTTCTGGAATATAACATATTAACGAACTCGTCAGAAATAGAACCAGTAGCATTCTAAGATGGATCACTCATTTCAGATAGGATCAGTAATATCCTAGAATGAGTGAAGCAGAAGGAAATACACCTCGATGGACACATTTACATTCAAGTATATGTCTCTATGCTTTAAAATACCTTTTCTGTTGACCTGACACTTTGTCTGCTATTTGCAGACATAGAAAATGAGTGGCAGAAGCAGAAGAAATAATCCTATGGTTCAACAAACTAATGAGCCAGTTGTGCTCCCTCAGTCAGGATCGGATATAGAAGCTCTATTGAAAAGATATCGAAATCTGGGTGGAGTACCTTTCTCGGGCTATAAATCTATTATTCAAACTCAAGCTTGGATGCGTTCGGCTGAAAGAATATTTCAAGGTTTTAAGCTGAAAGATGATCAAAAAAGATTACTGGCATCTTGGGTGCTCAAAGATGAAGCTCTAATCTGGTGGGAAACTATCATTAAAGATAATCCAGAAGGTGATATCACCTGGGATAGATTCAAAGAAATTTTTAATAAAAGATTTATTCCTCCAGAAGCAACTGAGCGGTTAGGTGATGAATTCTACTATCTGATTCAAGGGGATATGACCATTCCGGAATATCATAAGAAATTCAATGAACTTTCTCGTTTTGCCATGCATTTAATTCAGAATCCAAAGATGAAGAATCTGAGGTTTATTAACGGGCTTCAAAGAATGTATCAAAGTAATGTAATTGCACATGTGCAACAATCTTTTTCTGAAATGATATATATGGCTTATCAGTATGAAAATCTAAATAAGCAGGGTCTTTTGGTCGACGAAGAGGAATGTAGTTTTAGCAACAAAAGGAAATTCGAAACTGATAGGCCGGAGACAAGTACACAGCCAGAGGCAAATATGTAGCCTGAGATCAGTACGACGTCTAGGGTCAGTCAAAAAAAGGTTAAGTCTGAGGAAAAACCAGTAACGACTGCCATATGCCTTAACTGCAATCAGAAAGGCCATTTATCCAGAAAATGTAAATCCTTGAAAATGCGGAGAAAGAATGGATCTAAATCCAAACAGAAGTTGCAAGAGAATAGGGGATGCTATAAGTGCCACCAGGCCGGTCATATTGCGAAGAATTGGCAACTATCACAGAAATCTGAAGTAGTGTAGGTAAATGAGGTAGCAGAAACTTCTGAACCCTCAACTAGTCAAGCAAGGCCAGATGTTTTAGAAGGCACACTTACTGTCAAAGATATTCCTGTTAAAGTACTGTTTGATACAGGCGCGTCACGAAGCTTTATAGCAAAGAATGCGGTTAAGAAACTGGATTTGAATTTGAAAAGGCTCAAAACACCCATGACTGTCCATAATCCGGTTGGGGGTTCCCTTGATCTTAGTTGGGTTTGTGGGGTGCCTGTCTCTTTTTCCCGTTATCGGTTCCCTACCATTGCAATCGTCATGAATTTTACAGAATTTGATCTTATTCTAGGATTAGATTGGTTAACCAAATATGAAGCTGAGGTTAAATGCGCCGACAGAGTCGTTAAGGTGAAGATTAAATCAGGGGATCATATAACCATTCCATGTGAAGGTTTGAATTCAGATAAAAAAGACTTTTGGTCAGCTCTGGATGTTACTCCTGCTCAATTAGAACATGTTCCTGTCGTTACGGAGAATATTACGGTCGACATAGAAAATATTCCAGTTGTCAAGAACTATGCAGATGTGTTCGAAGAAGTTGTTAGCTTACGTCCGCGTAGAGAAATTGATTTCAAAATCTCTTTAGATCCGAATGCAAGGCCAGTAGTTCATGCTATTCGAAGAATGACCTTGAAGGAAAAAGAAGAGTTAGACAGTCAAACTCGACAGCTTGTATGGAAAGGTCTGATCAGGCCTAGTTTCTCTGATTGGAGAGCATCAATGGTATTTGTCCTGAAGTCAGACGGTACTCTCAGACTATGTGTGGATTATCGTGACTTGAACAAGCAGACATTAAAGAACAAATTTCCATTGCCGCGGATTGATTATTTATTGAATCGATTGAATGGGGCACAAGTGTTTTCACGAATGGACCTGGCTACAGGTTTCCATCAGCTTCGTATTGCCGAAGAGTGTGTTCCTTTGACAGCATTCAGCGGTCCAGACTTATTCTACGAGTGGTTAGTAATGCCGTTAGGCTTATGTAACGCTCCAGTGTATTTTGTCGATCTAATGAACCGGGTATTCAGAGAAGTATTGAATAAATTTGTTCTGGTTTTCATTGATGATATTATCATCTTCTCTAAGTCAGAAAGTGAGATGAAAAACATTTGGAACAAGTGTTAGAAATTCTCAGAAAAATATTTTAAAAGAAAAAAATTTCCAAATGTATATTCTGGCAAGAAGAAGTCAAATTCCTTGGCCACGTCGTGTCAAAGGAAGGAATTTCTGTGGATCCCAGTAAAATCACTGCTATTCAGAATTGGAAACAGCCTCGTACACCCACAGAAGTCCGAAGTTTTCTCGGATTGGCCAGTTATTATTGGAAGTTCATTAAGAATTTTTCGAAGATATCCAATCCTTTAACAAAGCTTACTAAGAAACATTCGAGATTCAACTGGACTCCCGAATGTGAGGAAGCTTTCCAATAGATAAAATTAAAATTGACGACTGCTCCAGTGCTCACAATTATTGATGGCAACCAGGATTTAAAAGTCTGGACCGATGCTTCTAAAGAAGGCCTTGGCGCAGTGTTAATGCAAAGAGGCCAGGTAGTCGCTTATGCTAGCCGTCAGTTGAAGCCACATGAGAAAAATTATGCAACTCACGATCTTGAATTGTTAGCCATCGTGTTTGCTATGAAAATCTGGAGGCATTATTTATTGGGTGAGAAATTTGAATTATATACCGATCATCAATCACTGAAGTGTTTATTCACCCAGAAGGATCTAAATATGAGACAGCAGCATTGGTTAGAATTTCTCGCGGCATATGATCTTGATATCTTATATACTCCGGGGAAAGCTAATGTTGTGGCTAATGCGCTCAGCAGAAAGAATGTAATTATCGCCAGTCTTATCATCACACCTTCATTGATTGATAACATATCTGCTCTTCAGAAGGATGATCACTTCATTCAGAAGATCAGAGAGAGAATTCAGAATGGCGAGCCCTCGAGTTTTCAGATTGATAACGATGGGATTCTGAGGTTAAAGGGTCGGATTTGTGTTCCGAATATTCCTGAACTCTGGAGAGAAGTATTGGATGAATGTCACAAAGCCAAACTTAGTATCCATCCAGGAGTGAGAAAAATGTATAATGATATCAAACGCACTTTCTGGTGGAGATCTATGAAACGAGACATTTCTTTATACATTAGCCGGTGTGCTACTTGTCAGCAAGTCAAAAGCGATCAACAGAAACTGGCTGGACTGTTGCAACCGTTGGAAATTCCAGGTGAGAAGTGGGAACAGATTTCTATGGATTTCATAAATGGTTTGCCCAGAACTAGGAAGGGAAATGACTGTATTTGGGTGATCGTAGATCGTCTCACGAAGACCGCCCATTTCATACCTGTCAGATCGAATAGAACTGCTCAGAGTCTGGCGCAGATTTATTTTAAAGAAATTGTTAAACTTCGTGGAGTTCCCATGAGTATCGTTAGCGATCGTGACCCGATTTTTGCTAGTAAATTCTGGGAAGCATTCCAAGCAGAATTGGGAACGAAACTGAACTTGAGCACCGCATATCATCCTCAAACAGATGGTCAAACTGAGAGGGTGAATCATATTCTAGAAGATTTATTGCGGGCTTGTATTATTGATTTTGGCGGATCATGGGAAGACCATTTGCATTTGGCTGAGTTCTCATACAACAACAGCTACCAAGTGAGCCTGAAAATGTCACCATTCGAAGCACTGTATGGTAGACCATGCCAATCCCCTGCTTGTTGGGTAGAACCTGGTAATAGACTCGTATTGGGACCCGATATGATTCGCGAAGCTGTGGACAAAGTCGATTTCATTAAGAAACGATTACTAGCCGCTTAAAGCCGACAAAAGAGATATGCAGATAAGAGAAGAAGAGATTTTTCATTCTCTATCGGCGACCACGTGTATTTGAAGGTATCTCCGATGAGAGGAGTAATCCAGTTCGGTAAAACAGGGAAATTGGCGCCCAAATTTATTGGTCCGTTTCCTATTCTAGAACGGATTGGAACTCTCGCTTGTAGAGTTCAATTACTTGATTGGTTTCCTGGAGTGCATGATGTATTTAACGTATCTCAACTTCGAAAGCATGTTCATGATCCAGATTTGATCGTGAAGGAAGCCGCGCAATGGGATATAGAAATTACTCCAGAATTGGCTGTAAGAAGAGAGCCGCTAAAGATTATTGGCAAAGAAACAAAAGAGCTGAGGAACAAGAAGTTTCACTTAGTCAAAGTGCAATGGAGTGGAGATCTGCGAGATTGTACTTGGGAAACAGAGGAGAGCATTAAGAAAGCCTATCCCAAGTGCAGGGTTGATATCTCTGATTGACTCTGGTGCAAGGTACATTTACCATATTTTGCATTTCCATTTTGTTCTCTACTTTGTTGTTGTTTTCTTTTCATGGATGTAAACTTTTTAATTATATAGTCTGAATGATTTTAAAAGAGTATATGAATTAATTAGTATATTTTTGAAAGATAAAAACAAATTGATTGTTGTTTATGTTGTGTGATTGTGGATTTGATTAATTAAATTATTAGAATGATAGTTAATTCAATCAATAAGAGAATGAAGTTAAATGTATGCAAGTAAATCAAGTATTGAACTGGTTTAGAAATAGCTAGAAATATATACATGTGCATTATATTTGTGTGAAACAGTAAATGGATTAGCTATTGAGTAAAGAATTTATTTGCGTGCCCGACAAATAGGTTAATCTTAATGAGTTGGATGCGCAATTTTATTATTATATCAACTCCTGTAAATGTCGTTGGATGCGGAGTGCTGGTTGTTCTGTGTGTAATAATAAATGTCGCCATAGGATAGTAACAATTAATTTTGAACTACACTACATGGCCTACTTCTTGAAGATAGGCATACTTCATCATATACCACATAAGCATTTAGAGCTTGTGTGACGAGGTTGAAGATTTACCATATGAGCAAGAGGCTTGTATGGCGATGACTATATATTACAGGTTAAACTGATGACTGATATGGACTATATAAAATGTAACGGTAAATTGCAAGATTAATAAAAACCCCACACGAGTCTGGAGATGACAATAAACACGTCTCTCTGGTCATTACGACATAAAAACCATTTATAGGGTGACGAGAATTTATTCTCTGGAGCTATGATCTATACACACTCCCCTGTGGACACCGGAATATATCACTATAAATATGTGCATGCTTATTAGGATTTATTGGGTACCTAATACGGCCCAATAAATTTCCAAACACCTCCCCGTACAAAGGAGGTTATGGCGAAATTTTTCAAAAATTTAGGGTGTTAGCCAAATTTTGAAGAATTGGAAAATTCTTAGAAACTGAAAAGTTGAAGAATGGAAGCTAGAATGAAAGTTGAGCTGGTTAATTAACAAACTTTCGACTTCGTTCCTTTTCGGGGACGAAAAGATTTTAAGTGGGGGAGATTGTAACAACCCGGAAAATCAGAACCAGTTTAAAATTTTTAATTTGGCTATTTTAGTGGATTTTAAATATTTAAAATAAATTATTTTAAATAATAACGATGAAAAGTCTATTTGAATCGATGTTTGAAAATAAATATATTTATTTTAATTATAAGCAAGGCCTGAAATGGCGCGGCAGTTTCAAAATTTGAATTCAAAATTTGACTGACTGTACCGAGGGCAAAATAAAACGGATTTTAGTGAAACCAAAAATATTTAAATCTGTTTATGGATATCTTTCTAACAAATCTGAAAAATCAAAATTTCATAGCGGAAATCAAAAGTTATGGCCAAATGAATTTTCAGAAAGGTCGCTATGGAGTTTATATAGCCCGTGAAAATAACCATTTTGCAAACGACCTCAGAATTCGACGAAACCACTTTTGTTGGATCCGGGATGTCAGATTATTGCTAGGTTTCAAATTCCATAATTTTTGAAGTTAATGTGTGAGCGTGGCAAAGGAAAATTCGTTTGGTTGATTTCAGTTAAATTGGATCGACCAGAAAATGATCATTTTTCAAAACATCTCAAAATTCGATGAAATCAGTTTTGTTGGGACCGTATCGTCCCAACATAGCTAGATAAATTTTTCAAGAATTTTTAGAATCAGTATGTGGCCCCAGCAAATTAAAATGTACGTTCAAAACAGAATTTGAATGTTTTATACTTCAATTTGAAGAATAACTGACTGTAATAGTCGAGTTGGCTTACGAAACATATCCCATTGTGTTCGAAATGGGGGTATTTAGCTAGGGGCGACAGTCGTTGGGTTTGGATTGGAGTTCATATGGAAAAAACCCTATTTTCGAATTTATATAAATATCGGCGAATAGGAATTTTCTATTCATTAATTAATTTTATAAAAATATCAGAAACCCCCCGATACCCTTCACTGTCGACGGCGGAAGAGTGTTCTTCCCTTCCCGTCCATTTTCCGACCGCTCTGTTAATCTTAGACCCCAACCCCAGTGCAACTGTTTGAAGAACTCCCGTCGAGCTTCAAATCTATACCCACTAAACCCCGCATCGTCGACTGTCGTGCTCGAATCACCTCCAGGAAGTCCACCACTTCCGTTTGCCGCCCAGCCCTCGATCCGCGTGCGAGTTCCACCGGAGTACCCTCGTTTTGCGTATCTTCTGGTGCTCTACGACGTGGTGCCAATTGATTTTAGTATCGTGCAACGGTTGGAGGCAGAAATCAAAACCTAGTTTTGAAATATACTGAGAGGTAACGGTCTGATATGGTTTAAACTGATTTTTACACTTTTAAGTGTTGCAAACTTCTAAAAATCATATCTTTCTCGTTTGTTGACGAAATCCAGTGAAACAAGAGACAGTGGACTCGTGCGGACGTCTTCTACATTCTAGAAGAGACCAGATATTTTTCTGAGCCTTCTACAATTTTTGGAGGCGTGGAACCCAATGTGAGATTTCTAAATTATAAACGATATGGAATGACGATGTATAAGTTATACGATCGATGTATGAGTTATATAAGCGTTGTACACCTCATGTATAAGCGTTGTATAAGCTGTATGTTCGATGTATAAGTTATATATGCGTTGTAGAAATCATATATGCGTTGAATGTAATTGAAATGATATCAAAATATATTTATATACGAGTATATATATATATATATATATATATATATATATATATATATACACTCCCCTCGTCCACAGACCATGGACGATATATATATTGGTTGTAATATTGTTTGGATTTGGTTGATGTGAAATTTGGTGAATATCATGAATGGTTGATTGGAAATGATTTATTGTGGTTGAAATCCCAATAGGGTTAGTATATGGGAAAATTCGTCTGCGTACGAACTAGATATTGAAATCCCCATTGTCAAAAGCTGTGAGGCTTTAAGGTAGAGCGAGGAGCCGTACTCGGGACGGTGCCTGTTTTAACTACCCTACCGTTATGCTGTCGAAATTTTCTGAAATATTTCTGTGTTGGATTTATATTCATGTATTGAAATATATTCATGTGATGAAATAAAACTGTTTGAACGATAAAAATAATATTTTATCGAATGAATGAAATAAAACTGTTTGAAAGATAAAAACAACATTTTTATCGAATGAATGAAATAAATTGTTTTACAAACAAAAATCACATTTTTATAGTATATATGAAGTATATAAAATAATCGTGTTTTGAAATAAACTGTTTTACAAA
Source organism: Allium sativum (assembly GCA_030737875.1). NCBI lineage: Eukaryota > Viridiplantae > Streptophyta > Magnoliopsida > Asparagales > Amaryllidaceae > Allium > Allium sativum. Next base: position 730,949,683 of record CM060922.1, on the reverse strand, counting down.
TAAAAATCACATTTTTATAGTATATACGAAGTATATAGAACAATCGTGTTTTGAAATAAATTGTTTTACAAATAAAAATCACATTTATATATATATATATATATATATAAAGTATATAAAATAACCGTGTTTTGAAATAAATTGCTTTGACAAGAAATAACACATTTTTATTATATATATGAATTGTTAAAAATAGTGATGGGTTGAAATAAATATCTGTTGGATAAAAATATCATTTTTATCACAGATATGATATGAAATGGTTTTAAAATCGAAGAACGGATTATATATATATATATAATTAAAATAAATCGAATGACGAAGCTGCAGTTCGTATTTTGAAGCCGTTATTTCAAACGATTATTGCGGAAGATCCGACCATCGGATTTTCCCGAAACCGAAACCGTTGGGTTCGCTTTGGAAATATCTTTCCAATGGCACCAACTTTGCAAAGATCCAACGGTTGGATTGTCTGGAATGTTTAATTCAAATCTGAATGAAAACAGCGCCAGAATCGATTATATGTTTATATATATAAAAATATAATTAAATAAATCGAATAACGACGCTGCAGTTCGTATTTTGAAATCGAAACTTCAAACGATTGTACCGGGAGATCCGACCGTCGGATTTTCCCAAAACTGGAACCGTTGGATTCCTTTTGAAAAGATCTTTCTAATGATATAAAATTTGTAAAGATCCAATGGTTGGATTTTCATATATGTGTAAATCAAATCTGAAGAAAAACAGCGCCACGACTGCGTTATGGCCTGAAGCGTCGTTTATATAAATTGGCTATTTTTAAATGAATAAAAATAGGGATAAATCGTGATAAAATATTATAAACGATATGGAATGGAAATAAACCGAATTTACCCGGTTTATTGGATATTTGATGGTTGAATGTGTTTGACATAAAAATTACATTAAAGAACAGAATTATTGATGTCGAATAATTTTACCATTGAAATGAATTGATTTGAAATTCTAAATATACGTGAATTATTTGAAAAGGTCGAGTTAATTCTCATTTCAAATAATTGTTCGACGGTTAGAAGTCGAAGATATGAAGACGGTGCAAGACCGACGATCTTCACATCGAATGGATGGGTGTTACTGATGCTCATGATGGGAGTAGCTATCTTGAAGGGGGCTAAAGTGGTAGCCGTCCGGATGTACTTGTTGATTGTATGGATGTGCGAGGTATAAGGTGCCTCCGGTTTCGTTCAGACCTAAAACAGACTTGTAAATGGATGTGTGTCTGACGTTGTATATTGACAACGTGGCATGCAGAGATGCTTTGATCAAAGATTTTGTTGAAAAGTAGAGCTTTGTAGTTGATGATCAAAGCACGGTTTTGAATAGCTAGCTTTGTGTTTAGCGTTGTTTCGCGAGCCTCACACCCCGGTATGAGCCAGAAACGGGAGAGGACCTCAGGGAGGACCTGCGTTTCTTTCTAGCTAGGAGTGGTGCTTTGGGTTTTATACGCCCGGGCATCTTACTTATGTGGATGATGGATAGCGAGGCGCCTCGGTTATATCGGTCGCTCCTGGGCCGATGGTTTGGTTGGTATATGACCAGTTTACACCCCATAGGGTGGGGAAACGCAGTGTTCAGGCATTTCAATCCACTCCGTGTGGACCGGCCCTGACGATCCAAGGGACCACCTGAGTCTGGGTCCTAAGGCTCGGGCTAGACAGTCTCGAAGCGGTAAGGACGATCCCTTGCCTTGGTTCATGATGGAAATCCAATTTCCAAATACGACATCGTGCGGTTTTGATTGTATACCTATATATGGCGACATGATATATGGTACCCATGTCATCTATGATTGATACTTATGATTGAAATTGTTTTTGAAACATATAAACACTAGTAATAATATCAAATGCTTTTGTTTTATTCGTATTAAGCATATTTTGGCCATTATAAGGTAAAACTCTATCCTCCGGTTTGTGTTGCATTGTGTGATGGGAACTGAGTCTTATAATGGCTTCATTTTTATAAAAAGCATCGCGATGTTTAAAAGATTTACTTATTTTAAAGCACTGGCAATCCAATGGAGTAAACCCGTTTCGCGTTAGCGGCGTGGTCCTGTGATTGGACATATTGTAAAATTTGTTAATTAGATTTCCCATACTCGTCCCACGACTGACTCGTAGTTTGTTTCACTTGCAAACTCGGGTGCCCTATTTTCTACATAGGCAGCCTTGTATTCAGGTTTTAGCAGGCTCTTTCTGGATAGCTGGAGCTGAAGATGGATTCTATCATTTCTTTCTTTTTATGATGTTCAGCTCCTACTGTACATATTATGTTTTGATTCCGATGTAGACATTTATGTAAAGCTGAACTGTATTTAGTACTAAGTATGATCTTGTATACTGTGTAACTCTGATGATTATGTTTATCCAGTGTATTCTATTGTACATTAATTGGTGTATTTAATTATTTCTGTTCTGCTGTTATTTGTTTATGTGTTATATTCCAAAGATTACCCTTGCCACCATGGATCGGGGTTTGGGGTCGTCATAGGTACGGTGGTTGAGTGGAGACGCCAACTAGATGTTTAGATTGCTTGTTAGGGACAAGTTGCTTAGCTCTTTTAGTCTTTACTAGTTGAGGGAGGGTCCGAGGTGGGGCCATAGCCACCATGAAAAACAGACCTAGGGATATCTGTGTATTTGAGGCTCTTAAAGGCGGGCCTGTACAGGTATGGAAAAGCTCCCGATCGAGTTCCGTGTTTCTTGTATAGCTCTGCCACGAAACTCAGTGCACATTATGTGCGGTTAAGGCATCGAATACGATTGACGATACGTACGTGGGAAAATCTAGATTCATGCATATCTGCTCTGGGTGTTGTATCGTAGACTTAAGGGCATTACTCTGGTATGGAATCTGATTCGATCAAAGGTGGTAGTCTGTACGCTTACGTAGCATAGTAATGATAGATATATAAGGAACGTAACAGTGTTATGTAGAGATCCGTACGTCACTCCGGCGTAAGATGAGGGACTGCGTACATTTCTATGGCATTACAGTAGAGACCGTGCGAGTGGAGTACTAGGGGATATACCTTAATATTGGGGTAGCTACATATATACTGTATTAGGTTAATCCACTGGGAAGTAAATGGGTACGACGTGTATGTAAGACTTGAGCGTTGTTAACCCAAGTAACCTAATAAATAAGAAAATGTGATTGAACGGTATATGTAGGATTATCCAAAGTGTATAGTTTAAATTCAGTCACCAGAACTTGTGTTCTGACCCCCTTCTCATAACATACTCGCAGGTTAGATTTGTGGCAGAGACATGAAGCTTTAGATACTGGTTAGGCAGTATTATTCCTACGGTAAGGCTATATTTTGATTACATTATTATATATTATCCATTCCGCTGTGAGATATTTTTTGGGCTCTGACATATTTTATGTCTCTGTCTTTTCTGCAGGATACAAGAGCAAACCAACACGAGTTTCAATAGATTAGAATTTCGAAGAAAAAAATCGATCTATCGGAATTCGGGTAGTTACAGCAATCGTTTTCCCAAATGGGACAGCATCGAATAGAATAAAGAATGAAATGAATTTCTCTAGATAGTTGATAATACACCCTAATTGGGAGCTACCCACTTAGCTATGCCGCCTGCCCGATTTTTGTCTTTTCCCGGTTGTTGAGACCTGAGGCTACGCTTACCTAATTTCCATTGATAGCACAATCACTTTGAATGCCGCATTGTCAGTTCCGTTAACCATTAATTGATTTGCACAAGTATAATCTGGATATTATGCTAAGAGAATAAATTCTCTACCACCATACATATATTTGTACAGACCAATGTATTTGATCATTGGAAATTTCTACCTAGGATTAACCGAAAAAGCCCTTGCACTTTCCTCAACCCTCGATTATCTTCATATAATCTGATTCATAATGATACTTCCAGTATGGAGTGGTTCTAGAATAATAATCCAACCGGTCTCTCCATATTGACAACGATATTGGCAAAAAAATTGATAGTCGGTTATTTAACTATCGAAGAAAAACAAACAACCATTCAAAGCATCAAACAATCACTGGGCCCCTTAATTAACATTTCATTAATTAAATCACTTCTCCATTTCCTTATTAATATTTGTTAACCAAATATTTTCAATAATCATCTTGACCTCTTACGCTATTTGGAAAACATTTCCATATCTCGCCTTCTTTTATTTTTTATACTTAAAAAATATCTTCTATTAATAATTGGAAAACATTCCCAAGTACTTCTTCCTTTTACGTCCATTCATTTCTATACTTAGAAAATATTTATTATTATATTTCCAAAATTCCACTTATCTGGGTTAAAATGAATGTTGTGTAAAACATTGTTACAACAACCCAAAATACTGCATTTAACTAAAAATTATTCAAACCATTTATCTTTGAGCTGAATCCTGTTATTTGTTGGTTAATAATGAAATTAATCAAGTTGGGGTATAAATACCTCTCAGACCTTAAGTAAATAACATTGTTAACTTCAAAACGGACAAGACTACTTATCTTGAATAATCAACATTATATAAATAAATTACTCATCACAACGCATAGATCCAAGTAACTTGATCCTTAGGAGTAGCTGCTTTAATAGCATTCCAACAATTCATAGCCCGTCCTTGAAGTTCATGCGATGCTAACTTTCTTTTTACTGCATCATAGATTCCCAAATCCTCGAAGATGCGCTCACACCTATCAAGCCAATCTTGAACATCCTTAGCCGATTCCGTTCCGTGGAACGGCTTCCACCAAGACTAGTATAATCCTTGGATAGCTTGGCGAAATCGGCTCTAGGTGCCTACACCACTGCACCACCACCGTTAGCAGCATTAAGAACTGCTCCTTGAGCATCCCTAAGCATCTCTCTTATGAAGGTAGTAAACATCGTCCTTATATCAGGGACATTCCTATTATTGGCCCCTGAACTCGTACTCCTCATATTTCGGCTCTCCAATCTGTAAAGAGAAAACGATTAACCATCTCCTTAGTGGTGCCAGTACAGTGCGACTTCTTCCTTTGGTATACTAATAGTATATATATAGTTCTTGAAAACCAAAATATCACAAATATGCGCTCTCATCTACGTACACTATATATCTCTCCCTAGTGTCTTTCCCTAGTTTAACTATGCAACCTAGGCTCTGATACCAAGTGTGACGACCCACCCTGAACAAGCTGACATTTCCTCGAAATGCACTATGCCAATGCCCAACTAGCACGGGACAATCATAAAAAAGGAAAGGGTTTTGAAACTATGAATCACCAAAGAACCTGTAGTATATCTCACAGCGCACGTAATAAAATATAATAATAACTTAACTTGACATAAAATAGGTGAGACAATGCATAAGCTGAAAACTAAACCATCATAATAGCGGAATCGAAAATACAGCTTATGATCCAAACCATCATTATTAAAACTTGAAAATACTGTCTCTAAAGCAAAATAGAAAAGGTACACTACTAATTCCCAAAGCAGTGACCAACAACAACACAAGGAGAATATATGTAAATAGTACGTGGAAGCCTCCTGCTCGTCTCCGGACAGCTATTCGTGCATACCACCTAACCTGTCTATAGTCTACTCGTTTAGGAGCATCCAGAGTAATAAGAAGAGACATGAAACTCTGGGTCAGACAAAAGTCTGGTATGAGCGATAATAGCAAAATAGAAAAATAACAGGTATAAATAATCATACCTGAACGTGGACCTGCAACCAAAGAGTTAGCATAATAAGATGTACAATACTCTAAGGTGACACTAACATATGGTGTGAAAATGGGTGTGTGTGTGTCATGGTGATAACAAACATTAAACATAACAATCATCCTCACATCTCTCACTCAGTGCGTAAAGCATACGATATCCACTGCTTTGACCACCAAAACCATTTGGGGCCATGACGGAGCCCAGCTCCATCCAAACCTTACTACGACCACTTTGCCCTTGGGGGTCCAGATGGAGTTTGACCCCACCGCATTGGTCCATAGTCAATTCCCTTCCCATCAATAGTGAATCAAAGTTATAGATACCGATAACCCCTTTGCACACATCCTGCAGTAGAGTCCAACTCATGAAGTTAATACGTTGGTTCCCATCTGGATCGTAAGTAATAACTTCCCATTTGGACTTCCTTTGCATCTCGGGTTTTGGTCGAATTGGTTTTGATCTTCAAAAGAGTTCATAATTGTCGTCGCGTGGTAGAAGTTCGAATCCGGTTCAGATTGGAGTCCTCATCTTGGATGAAGGGACAAAGTATAGGAAAGCTTGGATTCCCGCTCTCGGAATCCCTTTCTCGGAATCCCACTCCCGGATTCCCGCTCTCGGAATCCTGCTCTTGGAATCCCGCTCTTGGATTCCCGCCCTCGGATTCCCTCTCTCGGAATCCCGCTCTCGGATTCCCGCTCTCGGAATCCCACTCTCAGATTCCCGCTCTCGAAATCCCGCTCTTGGAATCCCTCTCTCGAAATCCCGCTCTTGGAATCCCGCTCTCGAAATCCCACTCTCGGATTCCCACTCTCGGAATCTCGTTCTCGCTTAGATGAAGTGACAAAGTATAGGAAAGCTCACCCCCCCTTCGGGTTCATGACCACCCCCCGGGTTCGTGACCACCCCCTGGCTTATAACCACCTGTGACGACCCAAACTTCCTAGTAAAGGAAAGCCCGGATTGCTTTGAGAACAACACACATTAGAACACAAAACAGAAGAACATTTTATTGTTGTTACAACAATTACATCAGAGTACAAGAACATTCCAAAGTATAAATAAATATTATACATTGGAAATACAATACCAGAGTTTTAAATTACATTATAAATAGCAGCGGAAAAATAATACAAAACACAACTGAAAGAAATACACGGATACAGAGCCTTCCGAATATCGCTTCAGTTGTAGACCAGGATCCTATGAATATAATATCTACAAAACCAAAACTACTAGCTGCCCGTATGGAAAAATATGGGCACCCAGAGTTTAGGTTAAAACAATAAACTCCAGGTTAGTCATGGGACCGGTATGAGAACTCAAAAACAGTTATTTTAAATTGATTTTAAAGTTAGGTAATTCAAGGGACCACGCCATTAAGACGGAACGGGTTTACCCCTAAGAATACCAGTGCATGGAATAAACAGCGCAATGATTTTTTGAAAAATGAAGCTATTATAAGACTCAGGTCCCATCACACAATGCAACACAAGCCGGAGGATAGAGTTTTCCCTTATAATAGCCAAATCTGCTTGATATGCGAAATTTCATCTTTTATTATTACTATAAGTGAAGAAATCAACTTCGAATATAAATGTATCAATCATAGACAGCATGGGTACCATATATCATGTCGCCATACTAGTTCTTCAATCAAAACCGAAATATCGTATTGGAAGTTGGATTTCCATCTATGAACCAAGGCAAGGTGCAATCCTTCCGTTTCGAGACACTCTAGCCCATGCCTCAGGCTTCAGCCGCAACTGTACCTAGGTAACATGCAGGGCCGGTCCACACTAAGTGAATTCATAATTCCTAAGCATGCGTTTCCCCGCCCTATAGGGCGTAAATGAGCCAAATGACTCCATCGGCTCCCGCAGTAGCCGAATATATCTGAGGCGCCTCTCTATCCATCAAGTAATAATAAGAAATATCCACATGAGTAAAATACCAGGGCTTGCAAAATGTTTACACCACTCCTAGCTAGAAAGAAACGCAATGCCCTCCCTGCTGTCCTCTCCCGTTTCTGGTTCATACCGGGGTGTGAGGCTCGCGAAGTAACGCTATACACAAAGCTATGCTAATTAAAGCTATGCATTGATCATCAACCACAAGGCTCTGCTTTTTAACAAAAGCCTTGATCATTTGCATCTTAGCATGCCACATTGTCAGTCTATACCATACCATTGATTTCTGCCAATATATAACCTCTAAGCTTGTACGTTTCAGAGAAGGGTGTTAAACAAGAGAATAAATTCTCCGACACCAAACAGATACATATTTAGCAGAGATCAATGAATACAACATAAAGGAATACAACGTCAGACATACCATCCATTTACAAGTCCGTTCTGGGTCTGAACGAAATCATATCCGGTAGATCTCCAAATACGTCTGAATGATCACCAGTTTTTCCCTCATCTTAGGTGTACGGTCCAATCAAGATATCAATAATCATCCATTCGATATGGAAATTTCCCGGTCTTCAATAACCGTCTTCATCATCGATCTTCAATCGTCGTATGAATTATTCAGAATGGGTTAAACCCGGTCTTTCTGAATAATTTGCGCAATTTAAAATCATGTGCTTTAAAATACAACCAACGCCGCATTCCAATCAAGAATATTCTTTGATTTTAATTTAAACCAAATTATGGTTTATTCAACTAGTCGGGATTAACACCTCACCGAAGTAATCATTTATTAATATCCCATTCCCACCCTATACAACCCATGGAGTAAAACTGGTGGTACCCCATATTTAACACCCAATGTGTTACGGTAAACTTAATTACCGTTTTATCATTCAAATCTAATTAAAGATTTAACTATCGCTTGGAGTAAAACTGGTGGTACTCCATTATCGTTCGTTTCTTGAATTAAGTAAATTTAATTACTTTTATCCTCATTCAATCCAATTAAAGATTTATTAAAACTATATTTAGTTTTAATCTTCAAGAATCATCATTTAATGATTATTTATCTTTCAAGAAATAATCTTGCCATTAACTGGGTTAAAGAACAAATGTCGTTTAAAACCATCGTTCACAATAAACCCAAAATCGTATTCCAATTTAATATACTAAATTGAAAACTTCTCTTTAAAATATTTCATCAAATCTTAATTAAAAGATTTATGAGTTACCAATCTAAATTTCACTTTCAATCAGGTTTTAAGAACTAATATCATTTAAAAACATTGTTCACAATCAACCAAAAAGTCAGTTTCACTAAATTTTCAATTATGTTTAATAATTGGAAATCTTATTTAAATCTTAATTAAAAGATTTATTCTTTCTCAAATGGGTTAAAGAATAGTGTTATTTAAGAAACTATTCATGGCAAACCCAAGTTCTAATCAGATATTAAATATCGTGCTTTGAATAGAAATTTTATCGATTTATTTTCAATATCAAATTCTGAAAACTAACGTATACCAAATTGGTAATAACGATATTAATATCCTCCAATTTCCCATAATATTATCCGTATAATCACAGAATCCAATACTAAAATAATCCGAAGATTATTTCCATTCAAATCCATTCCAATATATGTATTGGAAAATCTTGGTTTTATTAAAACCATTTAAATCCTTTTATTTATTTTAATTAATTTATTAAAATAAATAAATCACTAATTCTGATAAAGATATCTTTTATCTTTATAAACTTGGAATTTTTCATCAAAAACCTTTTTAAATCATTTATTATGATTTTACATAATTTTTCCATATTTTTAATAATTTTATTATTGCTCGTACAGTCGGTTTTCGATAACGGCCACCGAACTGCATCCATAGCGACCTTTTCTGAAATTGATTTGGACATATCTCCAAATCTAACCGTTAGATTTCAAATATCTTATATTCGTTGGAAATCTCTTTTCGATACGAACCCAACGGTTCCGGTTTTAGCAGAATCCGATGGTCGGATATCCCGTTATGCCAATTTAAATTTAATGGTCGAAATTCGCGAACGGTCGCTGCGCGAAACGTTCTATTTAAACCATTATAAATGTATAATATATATATTTCGTCGATTTTCTTTCTAAACATATTCTAAAATGTTTATAAATTTGTTTATAAAACGATTCCAGCTTTTATTTCAATTTTAAATCCAAAATGAATATTCTATCTATTATCATATTAAAATAATATTATTTCCAAAATATTAAGTTTGAAATTAGCTCTTTTAATATTCATTATAAAATGGATAAAATAAATCGATAAACATGTTCGGGTTAAAATGGCATTGCTATTTAAAACAGATTAAATAGCCCAATTCATTATCTTATTCATTTATATTTATACTGGGCCAGACCTCCCACATTAAGCCTGCGACTTGTGGATGCTGGATATGCCGGTTGGTTCCGGGCAGACTTATCCCACATGTTGGGCTTAACCTCATGTCATGGCCCGTTTCATATTTGCGCACTTGGACCCCCCACATTAGGTTCAACATTTGTGGCCGCTGGACATGCCGGGCGGGTCCGGGCAGACTTATACCACAAATGTAACCTAACCTCGTGTCCAAGTACAATTATAATTAATAATTATAATTAATTAACTGAAAATATTATTTTAAAATATTATTTTAAGAAATAATATGATCTTTACATTAAATTGTTACCAATTTTATAAAACCCTTTGTTTCCGAATATCCTAACTGACATTTCAATTTTTAATGAAAAATTGAACTTTCTATATTATTATTATATCATAATAATAATCTTTTCAAATGTTCAAATTTTGAAATCAAACCTTCTTATCTTAACATACTGACCGTAAAGATGTAATCTTTTTAATTGAATCCTTTTTATTTTAACTTTTAAACAATAAAGATATAATCTTTCTAATTCATACGTCAATTAATTCCATTACCTAAATATTAAATTAAAATATTCCTTTAATTCAAAATTGGAATGAGCCCCAATCCATTACCATATAACTTTAATTATATGGATTTCAAACATCGCATTAATTCCATAATAATGATAAAACATTCAATAATAGCCAAAGTGCATTTTAAACTAATCACAAGGGCGATGTGTAGTCAGAATATCAACCCAAGACCCGTGTGGGGTTTCAACCAACACAAATTCAAATAATATATTATTAATTGTGCTTTTGGACGATGTGTGAAAATTTATCGTCCAATCAATATAAACAAGTCAGGCAACTTGTAAATGGCAGTGTAAACATGTTTTAAATATCATAAATGTCATAACAACATGTTACATATTTCAAATTTCAAACAATTCACAACAGTCATCCAAATCAACATTTATCCAACAAACAATAATTCCAACACAGAAAATTAATTAATATTTAATAATAAAAATAATTAACTATTCAAAAACTTGAGTGAGATAAAAGTTCTCACCTTTGTCGGACTTTAATTGACGGTTCGGGCCCAATTTTGGCCCAAAATCCAACATGCTCTAAAATTGATAAATTTGGTGTCTACGCGAAGCTTATGACTCAACGATCATGGCAAATCCTGTTTCGCACGATTTCGAGTTCGTATCAAAAAGATATGAATTTTCGAAGTTTGTAATAATTAAATAATAAATTTAAATTATGAAAATTACCCAAATTTTCAACTTGCTTAGAATTGAACGTAGTTAGTGTCATTACGAAGCTCTCGACTCCACGATCGCAGCGGATCTGAAATCGTCAGATTCGGACCTCGTATGTAAAAGTTATTGCATTACAAACATTGAACATGTAATTAAATAAATAAATTCACATTTAAACCCCAAACCCGGTCAAACCCGCCGCTCATCACCTTTGACCATCGTTTCCCGCCGCCACCGACCACCTGACGCCACCGGACCACCGCCAACCACTTCGTCTTGGCGAAACGCACCACCAACAGAAAGCGCCGCCCCTAAAGCTTCTCCGATCATCAGGAAATGGCCAAAAACCGCGGATCACATTGGGCTCGATTCCCGATGCATCGTTCATCCAATCGATCTGAAATTTTTACAGCACCTGTATCTCGCGTAGACGAAGAACTTTCCTTCAGGTGCCATCACCTGATTCTCGCTCGATTGGCCGAAAATTCTTGATTTACGTTTGCTGCTCCAGATTTGGCTGTTTTCATTGATTTCGATTTTGCTGCTGCCTCGTCCACTTTCAAACGAAATGATTCAATGCAAAGTTGTTCGTTTTTCTCTCCTGTACAACTTCCTTAACTGGGCCATCTTCTAATTCTCGATGGTTTGGTCAGAAAATGGCCAGAACCGAAACTGAATTTTTGCAATCAAACTCAGATCCCGGCGAATCCGTGCGATAATAGGTCATGCAATTTTTGTGGGAGGTAGTGGTGATGAAGATGTTCAAAACTCAAAAAGGGTTTGGTCTAATTCTGTTCTGATTGAGAGAAATAAATTATTGAATTTCATGGGTTTATTTGCAAAGAAAGTTTTGGAGGAAGGAGTGCAGCCGCCATGAAAATGAAGATGGAAGACTAGGGTTTCAGAATTAGGTTATGGGCTGGCTTTATGATATTATATAGACATTTGTAAATTATGTTTTAGCCCTTACTTAGTTTAATCATGTTTTATTAAATAATGATCACCCCTTGCGTTATATTAATTTATTCATTTTAGGTCCTTTTAAATGTTTTAAAATTCGTACGAATACATACGTTATCCAAATTTGCTGAAAACTGGAACATAACTATTTCTCGACGATACGAATCCAAAGAAACTGGTTTCGTTAAATTCCGAGTCCGTATGAATTATTAGTGAATTTTTAAAGTCTAAAAATTGATCGTTTTCAATGAAAAATTAATAACGCCACATACTGCCTCCAAAAATTACAGAAAAATTATTTCTAGCTTTGTTTTGATGATACGGTCCTAACAAAACTAATTTCGTCGAATTCGAAGACCATTTGAAAAATGGCTATTTTTAAGGCGTATTTATATTATATTAAAAATATATATTTAAATAAATAAATTCCTAATATCGAAATATATCAATATTTATACTTTTTCAATGCAGAAACATCATTTTGAACTCAATGGAAGTGGTTTCGAGTCCAAATTCATTCATATGCAAAAAGTAGATGTTTGGGCCATATATTATATATATATATATATATAAACTTTCCCGTATTTTTCTGATATCTTGATTTGGACATAACTTTTGATTCCCGCTATGAAATTTCAATTTTTCGGATTCATTGGAAAGATATTTTTAAATAGTTTCTAATATTTTTGGTTTCGCTAAAATCCGATTTATTTCGCATCCTGTACAGTCAGTCAAAGTTAAAATTCCAATTTTCAAACTACCGCGCTATTTCTAACTCCTTTTATAATTTAAATAAAATTTATTCGTTTTAACTTCGATTAAAATAAATTTGTACTCGTTATTATATAAAATAAATTATTTTAAATATTAAAAACCCATTAAAATAATTAAAATAAAAATTTTAAATTCGGCCCAAAATTCCGGGTTGTTACACCACCTCCCCGGCTCGTGACCCCCTCGGTTTGTGACACCCTTCCTCGGTTTGTGAGTCCTCATATTGGAGCGGTTCGTGACCATCATCTTGGAGCAGTTCGTGAGGCATACCCCCTTCAGGAATCAAAGTTCTCCTGGGCTGTTCGTGAAGCATACCCCCTTCCGGAACCGGTTTTCTGCAGTTTTTCCAGCAAGCTAATTTTGCCAAACGATGGCGTTTTCAACCATTCTAATCTTACTATGTAGTCAAAAAACATATGAAACAACAGTAGTAACATGTAGAATCAACCAAAAACACCAATATATCAATCACATGAAATATTTAGATCCAACATACCCAAAAAACATGATTTTCCCCTTAATCCCCTTAAGCATGTTTTAACTATAAGATTAGCAAACTTAATCGAAATTAACCCAAATTTTCATCAGTGACATAAAATAGTATTTTAGAATTTCTACATTTGTTTCTAGATTTTTATGATGCATAATTTCGCTAATTATCACTAATCACCCCTAATTAACCGTAATTAGTGAATAAAAGTGCAAATCACTCACCTTATCCATAAAATATTTCAGATCTGAAACTCTAAATGATTTGGCACGGTTCCCAATGGATTCCAACAACTCTATCTCGATTTCTATGCTAATCCTCCTTAATTTGATGTTGATTTGGCTAATATGTGATTGGAAAGCGAATAGGGATGGATTTAGAAGGTGGAGACCATTGTTAGGGTTCAAGGAATGTTTGTGGCGGCTGAGAAAATGAAATGAAATGTTTTCCCAAACCCTTTCAGCCTCCCTATAACCCTAATCGCAAAATGGGTTATGGGCCTAACCACTAACCACCTAATTAAGCTCGGTTAAGTTGTTTTTTCATCTTCCAAACATTGTTTCAGCCATATCTCCCAAACGGTAAGTTCGTTTGATTATTGTAACCACTCTACGGAAAGGTAAACCATCATCTAAATCCAATGGAAGTGGTTTTAGGTCAAAAATCCTTACCAGTCAAAAGTTATAGGTGAAAAAGATTCGCTAGGGGCAAAACGGTCATTTAAAAATCAGCAAAAATCGTGAACATGGTAAATGACCCCAATAGTCGTTCCCCAAAGATACACAACTATACGACTTCGTATGAGAATAAAATAAATATTCTACGATCCTCCGATACGTAGATAGCGGGTCATTACACAATCCCTCCACAAGTCAACTCTATCCTTTGTATCGAGACTGGAAACCATCGCCCTCCCTGAACAGCGATTGATCTTCACTAACCTTCCCCCAAATCGAATACCATTCCACCACCGCATCTGATCCCAAGAAAATCGCGACCATCTCCACTGCCTAACTGCCCTTCGACTCCACCTTAATTCGCGCGCCTCATCCATTAATTTGCAAGCACCTAGATGGCTAGATCTTCTAATGCCACCACCTCGTTTTCTAATTCCGACCTAAATTAGATAACCCTAATCAATGTTGCGTTCGAGCTTAAATCTCCAGACAACTACAGGAGCCTCGCAATTTATTAGAATCAAATCCTACTTTTTTTTCTTCTCTGAATCGATTGTTCGATTTTGCAGAGGGGATGGTTTCGGTTTTAATTTCATCTCGATCTATTTTGTTACGGAACGAAAGTGAAGAGAAAATAAAGAGGCTTGCGTATTTATAATCGAAATTGGGAGAATAGAAGTATACAAAAACAATATTTCTCTGATTGCTTAGTAACCAAGGAGAAACAATATAGTACGCAAACTGAAAGGGGAGGGAGTAGCTTTAGCTAAGGGTAGGTTTGTAGTGTCCTTTGCTTTCTTAAGAATAAAGGAATTTATTTTTATAATAAATTTTATTATATTTTATTTTAGTTTGATTATAGCTAGTATCTTTTAATTTAAATTATCACGTTGATTTCAAACTCCTATTTGAGCCCAACAACAGGCCATTCTAGGGTTAAACCACTATTCTGAAAAAATTGGGATAGGTTTCAAAGCATTATTCGATCATATGGAGAAGATATTATTTTAAATCGATATAAATTAAATTCAAAACAATTAATTTCGTGATAATAAATTATTATCATTGATTCTATTCAAATAAAACTTCTATTAATATTTGAATCATTCTGACTCATTTTAAATTCCAATTTGAATTATTTCATATTTTCATATTATGATAATTATATATATTCGCAGTAAATCTTATTTCGATTATTAGATCGACAAATCAATATAAAAATCGATTTATATTATCAACTCAATATTTAAAATCATATTAAATATTTAAAATAAATCGACCAAAAATCAGGGTCATTACATTCTTCCCCCCTTAAAAGAGTTTCGTCCCGGAAATTACTAAGGTAGAAAAAAATGCTACAACCCATATTAACTTTTCAAAAACCCAGTTATGTTGAAATTCAACTCTTCGCATTTCAACAATTTTAGTTCCAACCAACTTCTAGTTCTACTAAAACTTTTGGTTTCTCGTTTATATTACACATCATCTATACTCACATTGATTTATTTTGAACGTTTTATCACCAATTCATATTCCATTTTATGTATTCCAATTCATTCAAATTGGTTCAACGTCAATTTATTCACTTCGATCCAATTAACTTACTTAAGTTAAATTTAAATTTCAGAATCCAAATTCTAAGATTTTTATTTCAAATCCTTATGAAATCACACACACACATATATATACATCCATTTCAAATTGAAAACATTTGAATTTTCTAACCGACTTGTTTTCTTTCAAACAAATTTCCATCAAAAACTTTTCTAAGGTGGCAATCCATCACTTAGAAACTCGAAATGAACACTGATGATGCTGCAGTCATCATCAGAATTATTTTCCAACCACTGAAGTGAGTTCAATGCTATATCACTTTCAAGATCCATCTAAAATGATCTTTATTCAAAAATCATCCCAAAACAAAGCTATAATATTTTAATATACTTCAGAAAATATTTCCCCAAACACCCGGGATTTAAAATTCCAAATTCTAATTTTGAATCAAATTTTAATTCATCTCATATTTATATTTCACTCTTATACAAATTTTATTTGGTTATATATAACCATTTCAATTTTTATAATCTCATCGGATTATAGTAATAACAACCAACTCATCCACATATTATTAATAATTTAAAAAAAAATTCTTTCTATATCAAAATAGAATTTTGGGTAAAATTATTTCATTTACCCACTTTAAAACAATGCTATGTCTAATTGCTCTGCTCAAGTGTTTAGAAATTCCTATCGGCTTCGTGGCGTCCCACGATTCGATCAGAATTCATAAGCCACTCAACAGACTAGCCAACACAATATAAAACAATTTTTATATCAATTAACAAACACGTGTTCTCGTATATATACACTCAACTCATTCTAGGGTATTACTAACCCTATCTCTAATGAGCACAACCCAACCAAAGCCTATGTATTCGCTCAGCCTTTGCTCTGATACCAACTGTGATGGTCCAATTTCCGTACTATCTGAGTTGACTAAATACACCACACGTCCAACCCAAATTGCATAGAAATACGAATCATTTTGAAATAAGAAAAAAAGATAGAAGAACATAAAACATCAACACAGAATCTCACATCGCAACGAAACAAAATATAATATACAAATAATCAATTTTGAAATACAACTGTATCTGAATTTACGTACATCATCAAAGTATATCACAAATACAACACAGCGGAATAAACTCTAAATATCTAACACCGAAGACTCCTGCTCCAAGCTCCTTTAGAAAATCTGTAAAATCCTGAACTACTTGACTGCCCATACAAATTTGGGGGAACCCAAGAGTTTAGGGAAAACATAGAAAAATAAACTCTGAGTCAGTCATGGGACTGGTATGAGTAAACAATTTAAAACAGTTTGAGAAAATAAACGATATCTAATAAGACCACACCGTATAACACGGAACGAGTTTTTCCCTTATGAGAATCCAAAACATTTGATTTAACTTTCAAAATCCGTTTGAAAGAAACGATAATCTTTATATCAAAACTCTTTTGATATTATAATAGTGTCGAAATCTAATAAATAACAATCTGGTGGAACATTTGCATCTCACGCTCCATATATATATAATATACAATCAAAACCGCGAGCACTTATTGGGTAATGAATTTCCAACTATGATAAGGTATGGAACCACCTTCTGGTAGTGTATCTCCAGAGGAGAATACATTGGGTTCAACAAGAACATCTGTAACCCGGCCACACATGACCGACCTCTCTTTTCGCTTGAGTGTATCGAATGTATATCACTAACGGCTGGGATCTGCAACCGTTTTCCTGAATGGGACAACATCGAATATAATAAAGAATGAAATGAAGTTCTCTAAATAGGTGATAATACACCCTAATTGGGAGCTACCCACTTAACCATGTTGCCTGCCCAATTTTTGTCTTTTCCTGGTTGTTGAGGCCTGAGGCTACGCTTACTTACTTTTCATTGATAGCACAATAACTTTGAATGCCACATTGTTAGTTCCGTTAACCATTAATTGATTTGCACAAATATAATCTGGATATTATTCTAAGAGAATAAATTCTCCGCCACCATACTTATATTTGTATAGACAAACGTATGTGATCATTGGAAATACTCTGTCAGACATTCGTCCATACACATTCATTCTGGGACTGAACGAAACCGAAGGCACAATTTCCATTAATCTATCTTAGGCAATTTCTACCTAGGATTAACAGAAAAAGCCCTTGCACTTTCCTCCATCTTCGATTATCTTCATATAATCTGATTCGCAATGCTACTGCCAGTTCTCAGATAATAATCCAACCGGTCTCTCCATATTGATAACGATATTGTTAAAAACTTCGATAGACGGTTATTTAACTATCAAAGCAAAATAACATCCATTCAAAGCATCAAACAATCACTAGGCCCTTTAGTTAATATCTCATTAATTAAACCACTTCTCCATTTCCTTATCAATATTTGTTAACCAAATATTTTCAATAATCATCTTGACCTCTTATGCTATTTGGAAAACATTTCCATATCTCACCTTCTGTAATAACCCGGAAATCTGAGCCAATTTAAAATTTTTATTTTGGCAATTTTAGTGAATTTTGAATATTTAAAATGAATTATTTTAAATAATAACGACGAGAAATTTATTTTGAATAGAATTAGAACGTATATATTTATTTGAATCGTCGTTAGAATATAAATATTTATTTTAAAATATAAAAGGAATTGAAAATGGCGCGGTAGTTTGAATATTCGATTTCAAATTTCAATTGAGTGTACAGGATTCAAAATAAACCGGATTTTAGCGAAACCAAAAATATTAGAATCTAATTGTGAATCTCTTTCCAATGAATCTGGAAAATCGAAATTTCATAGCGGGAATCAAAAGATATGTCCAGTTGGAAATTCAGAATAGTAATGGAATTTCGGCCCTTAAAAATGGAAATTTTGCAAACGACCTCGGTTTTTGACGAAACCACTTTTGTTGGATCCGTGATGTCAAGTTATTACTAGGTTTCAAAATTCGTAATTTTTCGAATCAATATGTGAGCGTGGCGAAGTAAAACTTGTTTTGACAGTTTAAGTAGATTTTAATCGACTGGAAAATGGCCATTTTTCAAACGGTCTCAGAATTTGACGAAATTAGTTTTGTTAGGACCGTATCGTCAATACGAAGCTAGAAATAATTTTTCGGGAATTTTTAGAGTTAATATGTGGTCCCGTAAATTGAAATGTGCGTTCAAATTCAATATACATTGATTTATATTGTAATTTTAACGAAAACTGATCAAAATGGTCGAATTGGCTCACGAAACATATCCCATTGTGTTCGGAATGGGGGTAATTAGCTAGCGACGACAGTCGGTGGGTTAAATTTCGAGTTGAAAATAAAAAGTTACTTTAGGAAATTAAAATATAATTAAATTATATATATTTTCAATAACCCCCCCATCTCCATTCACTCAGTCAACCCCCCCCCCCCGTTCTATTTCCAAATCGAGATCCAAAAGGGGAAAATGTAATGACCCTAAAATCCGATCCAATTTGAGCTGACCAAAAACACAAGTCCAACCCCAAATTAAACTGAAAATCAGGAAATTAATAGAAAGAAAACAGAGGGTGAGGAAAGATAAGATAGAAACTTAGAATAGAAGAAGAAGAACACAACATCAGAGTAACACGAACCTCACAGCGGAACGAATAACATATAATATATATAACATAACTTGAAATATACATTTGTACTTGAATATACATCATTATCAAAGTACAGCACTTACAACACAGCGGAAATATCTATAGCTATATGATCCTGAAGCCTCCTGCTCCAACTCTTCAGTATATCTGTAAATCCCGACTACTTGACTGCCCGTACAAATTTAGGCACCCAAGAGTTTAGGGAAAACAACAAAATAAACTCCGGGTCAGTCATGGGACTGGTAATGAGTAAAACAGTTTAAGCAGGTAAATGATATCTCATAAGACCACGCCGTATAACGGAACGGGTTTTTCCCTTATGAGAATCCAAATTATCTTTATATCAAAAACCTTTTGATATTATAAAAATGTCTATCAACCACAATACAATAATCATCTAGCAGAAATGCTTCCATCTCACGTTCTACATATACAGTATACAATCAAAACCACAAGCACGTATTGGGTAATGGATTTCCAACTATGACAAGGTATGGAACCACCTTTCGCTAGTGTACCTCTAGAAAGGAATACACTGGGTTCAACAAGAACATCTTGCAACCCAGCCACAGATGACCGACCACTCATTTCGCTTGAGTGTATCGAATGTATATCACCAACGGTTGGGATCAGTAACCGTTTCCCGAATGGGACAACATCAACAATAGATTTTTAGAAGTAAATGAAACTCTAGATCAGGTGATTATACACCCTACTTCGGAGCGACCGACTTAGCCATGCTGCCTGCCCGGTTTCTGTCATTTACCGGATGTGAGGCTAGAAGCTACGCTTTATCATCACATCAGATTCACTTCGAATGCCACATTGTCAGATCCATCGAAAATCACTAATTGACGTCTACAACAGTACATTATGTGTCAGCTAAAAGAAGTTTCCTTCTCCGCTTCCACTCATGGTATGGTTGAAGAAATCAATGTACGTGACCTTTCTGGAAATACTCTGCCAGACATTCATCCATACAAGTCATCCAGGAACAGGATGAACCGAAGGCACTATTCAGTACATCCATCTTAGGCACTGTTATCTAAGACTTATACAATAGCCCTTGCACTTTACTCCGTCTTCAATTATCCTTGGCATATATGATTCGCAACGCTTCCAATACAGAGTGGTTCTTTGGATAATAATCCAACCGGTCTCTCCATATTAACAACGTTAAAATGGTCAAAACTTTGATAGTCTGTGATTTAACTATCAAATAAAAACAGGTGTGCAAACAACGATATTATTTCCAGATGGAAATTCTATCAATCAATCATCAATCATATATATCTATATATATATATATATATTCATATTTCCTTATTCAATATTTGATAACGTTTCTGATTCTATTTGGAAAACATTTCCAAATCTTCTTTACTTGGATTTAAACAGATGTTTAAATCAACATCGCGACGACATCTCAAACCACTATACTTATTTACTAAATCACTTAACCACTTTCACTCTCGAACCTTAACCATTTCTAAATTAAAAACGAAGTCAATCAAGTTGGGGTATAACTACCTCTCAGACCTTAACTGAACAACATTTCAAATCTCGAATTAGTGTAAGTTCATCTTTTAACTCTTACTGGATTAACTCTTATTCGAATAACTTATCCGAATAACTTATATTCGATTTGTTTACTTTCGAATACTTATATTCGATAATCTCTTTCTTCGAGTAAATCTTATTCGATTTAACTCCTGTCGAATAACAAGATTCGATCAACTCACTTCGAATATTTCTGATTCGATTATCTCACTTCTAATATCTACTATTCGATTTTCTCATTTCAACTCTATTCGAATAAACTAAATTCGATTAACTCCATTTGTATAACTCTAGTTCGATTTAACTCTATTCAATAAATTCTAGTTTGATATAACACTATCGATTTACTTTAACTGATTAACACTAACTGTTTAACTCTAACTGGTTTACCCTAATGGTTTTACTCTAACTGGTTTAACTCTAACTGATTTACTCTAATGGTTTTACTCTAACTGGTTAACTCTTATTCGAATAACTAATATTCGATTAACTCTATTCAACTAACTCGACTCAACTAACCCCTTTCGAATAACTAATTCTATTTACTAACTTTCGAATACCATATTCGATTTAACTCCCTTCGAATAACTTATATTCGATTTAACTCCTTTCGAATACCATATTCGATTTAACTCCTTTCGAATACCATATTCGATTTAACTCCTTTATTCGCTTTATAAAGATTTCCTTTTTAACCATGTTTATTCATTTTTAAAGATTTACTTTTAGTAACGGTTCTCCACTTTAAAATGATTTCCTTCTTATAACAGTTTCCTTTTTATAACGTTTTCCCTTTTATAACGTCCTATTCCGTTATAAATAATTTTCCCTTTTTAACTCTATTTATTTTCTAAATATTTCCTATCAATTCTATTTGTAAATGATTTACAATTATTTTCTTTTCTATTATTCTATTTGCGAATGGTTTGCAAATATTTCCTTTTCAAATCTATTCTTTGATTTTATAATTTCCCTTTTCTAAATATCTCCTATTTATAAATATTCCAATTTATAAATATTTCTTATTTATAAATATTCCATTTATAAATATTTTATTTTCAAATATCACTTTGAAAATATTCCATTATCAACATTTCGGTATGTTATGGTATTCAACATATCAAATCACGATGATCAGTATCGTCCAAACACATATAATTGACAACAAATTATATATCACATCATATATCACAATATATGAAAAACAGTGAAATAAATGTTGAGGAACCCAGCTGGGTTCCTCCAACCTGTTTCCCTGCATCCACAGATGTTACACAATAAAATCAACATCACTTTCTGTTCCATATGATATATTCTGTTAAACAGAATCAATATAGAAATTCACTAACTGACTAGCAGTTCAATCAAACAGTCAACACACAGTCAATAAGCCAATATTTAACAGTTCTAAAAATACAACATGAAATTATAAACTGTTCAGAGTTAGTGAGATTTACTCACATTGTCGATTATCGTTAAAGAGCGATAATAGATTGTCGATTCTGATCCGACAATTTATTGTGCAATAAATTGTAACAAGCTCCACTACACGCCCAGTTAGTTCCAGAATGCAGTCTACGTCTGTACGATCCGAACGGATCTCATTTTCGTTGGATTCTACGCAACCGTCAGCCCAGCTTCTCATTTTCCAACCAGCACCAATGTAAACTTCTTGTCTCGTTCACCTTCATACTCTACCATTTTAGAAACCACCAATCAACACTATCTCTTCAATCTCTCTTCGACAGCTCCATCCTCTACATTTACACAACAGCAGTCCTTTACTGAAACAGGAAAACCACCATTGCTGAGAACAAATCCAACAAACCCTCCATCAACAAACCACACATCCCCATATTCACGTCCTTCCCCAACTCTTACTTCAGCAATAACCCACACCCTGACTGCTGTTTCCCCTCAATATACAGCTTACAGCTTTGTTAACTCCTAATGCCCGGAACTCCCGTTCACAATCAGACCAAACAAGAGTTCCTCCCGTAGTACTTCATGGCCTCACCTTTAACATGGCCGAAAACTGGTATCCATTCCCATCACCTTGATGAACTCACAAGTCTCAAATCCTCCACTGTTTGTTCCCATGAAAATACCGGAACAGTTAGCAGGAAAATGAATACGCAAAAAAATGAAACAACATCTCCTTCTCTGGTTCATAATAAAATCTACACCGGTTTCCAAATTCCTGTCATACATTTCTCTTCCACTACATAGTATTTTCATCTAACTCGAACACATCTGAAACGTTGCGATCTTGAGCTCAAAGCTCCGCTACAGGAAAAGGATCGACAACAAAATCACGAAATCCCTTCAAAGATTACCTCGAGGAGCTAGATGCGGTGTTAAACCCAAATACGAACTTTATCTCGTGCATCCCAGCTTCTAAATCCCGAATCGATGAACCCTAGACACCCCGCGCCTGATTTCCAATGAGCAAGAATTTGTTCGAACCAGTTAAAACTGCTACCCGATTGAAGAGGAGTTCCAGCAGATCACGAGAATATCCATTTTAGGATTTATTTTTTCTCTTGTTGCGGAAATTGGATCTGAGAAACGAACTGGCGGCTTGTCTTGAGATCGAGCAAATTAGGTTTTTAAGCTCCTATTTATATAAAGGTTTTGTGGACAGAAACTAGGCTGAAGCGAGAGGGTATGAAGAGATACACGTATGTGGTATATCGCATGACTTGGTGCTTTTTCTATTATCCAACATCCAAGTCTTCTTTCATCTACAATTGTTATATGCTGATATATTAACTTCAGTAGAAACAAGTTTATATATATATTTCACCATCAGATGGGGTAACTGACTTAGTGGGATGAGGTGTCGGGATACTCATTTGTGGGCTACGGACTGAAATAAAGATGTCGTTGTGATTAACATCGTCTCACGATCCCAAAAATATAAAAATATCGGTAAGTTAACTCATATTGTGAAAGCCTGAATTTCTGATTCAGGGTACAAAACACTCCAAATAAAAAGTTGTTTATTTAATTAAAAATTATAGTAAAATTCTAAAAAATTAAATTATCGTTATGTCTCAAAATAACCTTGTCTAAATTCGAAACCGGTATTCAAATATTTTTAAATAACCGTTATGGCCACGAACGAATATACCGCTGTTGTTCTGAATATTTAATTTGGACATAACTTACAATATATACGATGAAATCTCGATTTTTCTCTTCCACTAGAAAAATATACTTCACCAGCTCCTAACGTTTCTTGTTTCACAGAAATCCGATTTAAAACGAATCTTGTACATCCAGTTGAAGTTCAAATCGCCAAGTAACGAACTACCGCGCCATTTCAAGCTCGATTTTAATTATAATATAATTATACGTTCAAACTGTCGTTCAAATAATATATTCGTTATTCTAATTCAATTCTGAACTGAATTAAATATCACAGATGATCCAGTTCACACCATATCGCCATTTCAGCCAATTCTGATTATTTCAGAATTAAATATATTATTTAATTTATTATTTTAATTAAATATTCACCATTATTTAATTCCACGACCATTAAATTCACTATATCACTATTTATATAATTAAATAAATTAATTATATTACCCTCTGCGAATGCTGGTCATTACAATCTTTCCCACTTAAAATAATTTCGTCCTCGAAATTGCTAAAAGGTAGAGGACGACCCTATCGACTGGTTAGAACATATTTGTTCACTTCTTAACTTCAGTTTCAACTGAACCAATTTAATTTCAATTAAATTATTAATTAATTCTTATCAATGAAAATTTTCAAAAATCCTGAAAATTTTCTAACACCTTAACTTTTCGAAAAATTTCGCCAGCACCTACTTTGTACTGGTCAATAGGTCAAACTCCAACTCGCCTCTCTGGGCCATCTCCATCCCAAAAGAAAATCAAACAGCCAAGTGGCTTGCCAATTCAGCTCATAATTCTTATATCCAATAGAAATATAAACTTGTACCTTTTGTAGGCATATCATTATATCCTTTCCACCTGTTATCAATTCAGCGGATACAAGGGTCATCCCAATCAAACTCCAATCTGTTTTTATCCACAAATCCAACCATTCGCTTATCCAAGCCAAATATCATTTCAACTCGAGTTTCTTCTCGATTCCCAACTCTTAACTTGATTGTCACATTACACTTCAAATTTGAATCTCACAATCCAATTTGTCTTGATATCATTCTAATTCAATCTCAATTACCACTTTACTGGCTTTACTTTAATTCAAATTTTCTTTCACAAATTTCTGTTAATTTTTTTTTGAAGGAACTGTTAAATTTATTTTTAATTCAATCAGTTTTTCCCTGGGAGTTTTTAAACAGTTTACTCTTTTCAAAAGTCAAATTTTCCTTTTGAACATGTCACTGAGCCCTTAATTAATATTCCATTAGTTAAATCACTTCTCTATTTCTTTATCAATATTTGTTAACCAAATATTTTCAATAACCATTTTGGCCTTTTATGTTATTTG
Source organism: Allium sativum (assembly GCA_030737875.1). NCBI lineage: Eukaryota > Viridiplantae > Streptophyta > Magnoliopsida > Asparagales > Amaryllidaceae > Allium > Allium sativum. The sequence continues at coordinate 730,924,204 of CM060922.1, read as the reverse complement.
GAAAACATTTCCGAATATCGCCTTCCTTTATTTTCTAAACTTCAGAAAATATATGCTATTTATAATTGGAAAATATTCCAATTACTTATCTCTTTTCCGATCTCATTTATTTCTATACTTAGGAAATATTCTTTATTATATTTCCAAGCTTACACTTATTTGGGTTAAAACGGATGTTGTGTAAAACATTGTTACGACAACCCAAATACTATATTCAACTAACTCTTATTAAACATTGACCTTCGAGCCTGAAATCTTACTATTTATTTGTTAATAATGAAATCAATCAAGTTGGGGTATAACTACCTCTCAGACCTTGACTGAATAACATTTATAACGTCAAAACAGATATGACTACTTACTCGAATAATCAATACCATACAACTACTTATTCACTTTTAAACACGTATACGCACCCTCTTTCTATTCTTACTAGATTTTATTCTTAGTCTTCCTTTTTGATTTTACTATTCTATTTCTAAGTTCGTTTCCTTATCGACTTATATATATATATCGACATGTTGATTTCTAACTATCAAATTATCTTAAAAATATTCTAACTCCTTAAATTCCCGGAAAAATTCGCCATAACCTCCTTTGTACCAAGAGCATCGGGATATTTCAAATAGCCTCCCATGGCCCTCACCAATCCAAAAAAAAAAAAAAAAAAAAAAAGAAAAAGAAGAAAGCCAAGCGGCTAGTCGATACAGCGCATAAAATCTCATATATGAATTAAATACATACCTTTTCGTTGAGCATTCTATTTATATACCTTCATACCTTATCCATACCTATATCATGTATATTTATACCTGCCCAATCTATTTTAACTATACCTGATCGTTTTAACTCAATTCGTTAATTAATTTGTTAATTAACTCTTTAGTCCATTTCACTTTTATATTTGAACATGACATGTTCAAATATATTTTAACTTGCTTATTAACTAATTTGAATCCAAATTTCATATTTAAGTTCTATATTCGATTTCGAATATCCATTTACAAATCCAATTCACTTTTCAAAGTTCAACTTCAAATTCAAAACTCGATTAACTAATTCCTCTTCGACTTAGTTAATTCTATTCAATTTCTATCCAAATTTTATATCACTTCTATTATTCAAATCTATATATCAAATTCTATTATTCAAATTCTATATATCAAATTCTATTCAAATTCTATATTATAAATCCCATTTTGAAATTCAACACAACTTGTCTTTCCCAAAACAAATTCAAAACAGTATCTCTGGTAGTAATTCGTCACTTACAACTCGAAAATGAATACTGATGATGCAGCTGTCATCATCAGAATCTATTTTCCAGCGATCGAAGTGAGTTCAATACTATAAAACCATTTCTAAACATTTCCACTTTGTAATTCATTTCAAAATATAATTCACACTGCTTGTAAAACAATTTAAAATCTCCTAGGATCTTAAATTTTCCTTATTTTTAATCCAAATCCATTTTCAAACACTTATCCAATTCTCCAGAGTTTTAACTCAATTTCTGGTTTAAAATTTCAGATTCAACTCATCTGATTTCACGTATTTCACTTATATGAATTCTGATTGGTTATTTACATAACCATTTAATTTATAATCTTACTCGATTATAATAACAACCAATATATCCACTATATTATAATTATTCCAATATAAATCCTTTATATCAAAATATAATTTGGCTAAAAAAATTTCATTTACCCTCTTTCAAAACATACCATGACGGTTCATTGTATTCAAGTGTTTACAAAATCCCTACCGATACAGTGGATCAAACTGATCGACCAGAACTCATAAACGACTCAACCAACAAATCTCCACAATATAAAACAAATTTTTATATCAATAACAAATACATTCACTCGTATATATACACTCAAAATCAATCTAGGGTATTACTAACCCTTTCTCTACCGAGTCATGTCACAGAGCCAAGGTAATTCACTTAACCTTATGCTCTGATACCAATTGTAATGACCCTAAAATCCGGTCCAATTTGAGCTGATCAAAAACACAAGTCCAACCCCAAATTAAACTGAAAATCAGGAAATTAATAGAAAGAAAACAGGGGGTGAGGAAAGATAAGATAGAAACTTAGAATAGAGGAAGAAGAAGAACACAACATCATAGTAACACGAACCTCACAGTGGAACGAATAACATATAATATATATAACATAACTTTAAATATACATTTGTACTTGAATATACATCATTATCAAGGTATAGCACTTACAACACAGCGGAAATAACTATAGCTATATGATCCTGAAGCCTCCTGCTCCAACTCTTCAGTATATCTGTAAATCCCGACTACTTGACTGCCCGTACAAATTTAGGCACCCAAGAGTTTAGGGAAAACAACAAAATAAACTCCGGGTCAGTCATGGGACTAGTATGAGTAAAACAGTTTAAGCAGGTAAATGATATCTCATAAGACCACGCCGTATAACGGAACGGGTTTTTCCCTTATGAGAATCCAAATTATCTTTATATCAAAAACCTTTTGATATTATAAAAATGTCTATCAACCACAATACAATAATCATCTAGCAGAAACGCTTCCATCTCGCGTTCTACATATATAGTATACAATCAAAACCGCAAGCACGTATTGGGTAATGGATTTCCAACTATGACAAGGTATGGAACCACCTTTCGCTAGTGTACCTCTAGAAAGGAATACACTGGGTTCAACAAGAACATCTTGCAACCCGGCCACACATGACCGACCACTCATTTCGCTTGAGTGTATCGAATGTATATCACCAACGGTTGGGATCAGCAACCATTTCCCGAATGGGACAGCATCAACAATAGATTTTTAGAAGTAAATGAAACTCTAGATCAGGTGATTATACACCCTACTTCGGAGCGACCGACTTAGCCATGCTGCCTGCCCGATTTCTGTCATTTACCGGATGTGAGGCTAGAAGCTACGCTTTATCATCACATCAAATTCACTTCGAATGCCACATTGTCAGATCCATCGAAAATCACTAATTGACGTCTACAACAGTACATTATGTGTTAGCTAAAAGAAGTTTCCTTCTCCGCTTCCACTCTTGGTACGGTTGAAGAAATCAATGTACGTGACCTTTTTGTAAATACCCTGCCAGACATTCGTCCATACAAGTCATCCAGGAACAGGATGAACCGAAGGCACTATTCAGTACATCCATCTTAGGCACTGTTATCTAAGACTTATACAATAGCCCTTGCACTTTACTCCGTTTTCAATTATCCTTGGCATATATGATTCGCAACGCTTATGCCAATACAGAGTGGTTCTTTGGATAATAATCCAACCGGTCTCTCCATATTAACAACGTTAAAATGGTCAAAACTTTGATAGTCTGTGATTTAACTATCAAAGAAAAACAGGTGTGCAAACAACGATATTATTTCCAGATGGAAATTCTATCAATCAATCATCAATCATATATATATTCATATTTCCTTATTCAATATTTGATTACGTTTTTGATTCTATTTGGAAAACATTTCCAAATCTTCTTTACTTGGATTTAAACAGATGTTTAAATCAACATCGCGACGACATCTCAAACCACTATACTTATCTATTAAATCACTTAACCACTTTCACTCTCGAACCTTAACCATTTCTAAATTAAAAACGAAGTCAATCAAGTTGGGGTATAACTACCTCTCAGACCTTAACTGAACAACATTTCAAATCTCGAATTAGTGTAAGTTCATCTTTTAACTCTTACTGGATTAACTCTTATTCGAATAACTTATCCGAATAACTTATATTCGATTTGCTTACTTTCGAATACTTATATTCGATAATCTATTTCTTCGAGTAAATCTTATTCGATTTAACTCCTGTCGAATAACTAGATTCGATCAACTCACTTCGAATATTTCTGATTCGATTATCTCACTTCGAATATCTACTATTCGATTTTCTCATTTCAACTCTATTCGAATAAACTAAATTCGATTAACTCCATTTGAATAACTCTAGTTCGATTTAACTCTATTCAATAAATTCTAGTTCGATATAACTCTATCGATTTACTTTAACTGATTAACACTAACTGTTTAACTCTAACTGGTTTACCCTAATGGTTTTACTCTAACTGGTTTAACTCTAACTGATTTACTCTAATGGTTTTACTCTAACTGGTTAACTCTTATTCGAATAACTAATATTCTATTAACTCTATTCAACTAACTCGACTCAACTAACCCCTTTCGAATAACTAATTCGATTTACTAAATTTCGAATACCATATTCGATTTAACTCCCTTCGAATAACTTATATTCGATTTAACTCCTTTCGAATACCATATTCGATTTAACTCCTTTCGAATACCATATTCGATTTAACTCCTTTATTCGCTTTATAAAGATTTCCTTTTTAACCATGTTTATTCATTTTTAAAGAATTACTTTTAGTAACGATTCTCCACTTTAAAATGATTTCCTTCTTATAACAGTTTCCTTTTTATAACGTTTTCCCTTTTATAACGTCCTATTCCGTTATAAATAATTTTCCCTTTTTAACTCTATTTATTTTCTAAATATTTCCTACCAATTCTATTTGTAAATGATTTACAATTATTTCCTTTTCTATTATTCTATTTGCAAATGGTTTGCAAATATTTCCTTTTCAAATCTATTCTTTGATTTTATAATTTCCCTTTTCTAAATATCTCCTATTTATAAATATTCCAATTTATAAACATTTCTTATTTATAAATATTCCATTTATAAATATTCTATTTTCAAATATCACTTTGAAAATATTCCCTTATCAACATTTCGGTATGTTATGGTATTCAACATATCAAATCACGATGATCAGTATCGTCCAAACACATATAATCGACAACAGATTATATATCACATCATATATAACAATATGTGAAAAACAGTGAAATAAATGTTGAGGAACCCAGTTGGGTTCCTCCAACCTGTTTCCCTACATCCACAGATGTTACACAATAAAATCAACATCACTTTCAGTTCCATATGATATATTCTGTTAAACAGAATCAATATAGAAATTCACTAACTGACTAGCAGTTCAATCAAACAGTCAACACACAGTCAATCAGCCAATATTTAACAGTTCTGAAAATACAACATGAAATTATAAACTGTTCAGAGTTAGTGAGATTTACTCACATTGTCGATTATCGTTAAAGAGCGATAATCGATTGTCGATTCTGATCGGACAATTTATTTTGCAATAAATTGTAACAAGCTCCACTACACGCCCAGTTAGTTCCAGAATGCAGTCTACGTCTGTACGATCCGAACGGATCTCATTTTCGTTGGATTCTACGCAACCGTCGGCCCAGCTTCTCATTTTCCAACCAGCACCAATGTAAACTTCTTGTCTCGTTCACCTTCATACTCTACCATTTTAGAAACCACCAATCAACACTATCTCTTCAATCTCTCTTCGACAGCTCCATCCTCTACATTTACACAGCAGCAGTCCTTTACTGAAACAGGAAAACCACCATTGCTGAGAACAAATCCAACAAACCTTCCATCAACAAACCACACATCCCCTTATTCACGTCCTTCCCCAACTCTTACTTCAGCAATAACCCACACCCTGACTGCTATTTCCCCTCAATATACAGCTCACAGCTTTGTTAACTCCTAATGCCCGGAACTCCCGTTCACAATCAGCAGCAAACACAATCAGACCAAACAAGAGTTCCTCCCGTAGTATTTCATGGCCTCACCTTTAACATGGCCAAAAACTGGTATCCATTCCCATCACCTTGATGAACTCGCAAGTCTCAAATCCTCCACTGTTTGTTCCCATGAAAATACCGGAACAGTTAGCAGGAAAATGAATACGCACAAAAATGAAACAACATCTCCTTCTCTGGTTCATAATAAAATCTACACCGGTTTCCAAATTCCTGTCATACATTTCTCTTCCACTACATAGTATTTTCATCTAACTCGAACACATCTGAAACGTTATGATCTCGAGCTCAAAGCTCCGCTACAGGAAAAGGATCGACAAAAAAATCACGAGATCCCTTCAAAGAATACATCGAGGAGCTAGACGCGGTGTTAAACCCAAATACGAACTTTATCTCGTGCATCCCAGCTTCTAAATCCTGAATCGATGAAACCTAGACACCTCGCGCCTGATTTCCAACGAGCAAGAATTTGTTCGAACCAGTTAAAACCGCTACCCGATTGAAGAGGAGTTCCAGCAGATCACGAGAATATCCATTTTAGGATTTTTTTTCTCTTGTTGCGGAAATTGGATCTGATAAACGAACTGGCGGCTTGTCTTAAGATCGAGCAAATTAGGTTTTTATGCTCCTATTTATACAAAGGTTTTGTGGACAGAAACTAGGGTGAAGCGAGAGGGTATGAAGAGATACACGTATGTGGTATATCGCGTGACTTGGTGCTTTTTCTATTATCCAACATCCAAGTCTTCTTTCATCTACAATTGTTATATGCTGATATATTAACTTCAGTAGAAACCAGTTTATATATATATATATTTCACCATCAGATGGGGTAATTGACTTAGTGGGATGAGGTGTCGGGATACTCATTTGTGGGCTACGGACTGAAATAAAGATGTCGTTGTGATTAACATCGTCTCACGATCCCAAAAATATAAAAATATCGGTAAGTTAACTCATATTGTGAAAGCCCGAATTTCTGATTCAAGGTTCAAAACACTACAAATAAAAAGTTGTTTATTTAATTAATTAAAAATTACAGTAAAATTCTAAAAAATTAAATTATCGTTATGTCTCAAAAGAACCTTGTCTATATTCGAAACCGGTATTCAAATATTTTTAAATAACCGTTATGGCCACGAACGAATATACCGCTGTTGTTCTGAATATTTAATTTGGACATAACTTACAATATATACGACGAAATCTCGATTTTTCTCTTCCACTAGAAATATATACTTCACCAGCTCCTAACATTTCTTGTTTCACAGAAATCCGATTTAAAACGAATCTTGTACATCCAGTTGAAGTTCAAATCGCCAAGTAACAAACTACCGCGCCATTTCAAGCTCGATTTTATTTATAATATAATTATACGTTCAAACTGTCGTTCAAATAATATATTCATTATTCTAATTCAATTCTGAACTGAATTAAATATCATAGATGATCCAGTTCACACCATATCGCCAATTCAGCCAATTCTGATTATTTCAGAATTAAATATATTATTTAATTTATTATTTTAATTAAATATTCACCATTATTTAATTCCATTACCATTAAATTCACTATATCACTATTTATATAATTAAATTAATTAATTATAATACCCTCTGCGAATGCAGGTCATTACAGAAAAACCCCGTCGCTATCACTCCTCCACCTCGCAGCCACCACCGCGCCCACTAGCCTGCCGCCACCCACCGCCGACGAGGCCTCCAGCCTTGACCCCCCACTTCGACGTCAGCCCCTTCTCCCGACCACAAAATCCCCGCACCCAAGACCCGAATAGAAGACCACCGCGCGAGCCTCCAGTCCTCGACCGCGCTTTCCCTTTCCTCCCCCTCCTCTTCTGCGGTTCGCAACAGCACCCCCTCCCTCTCCAAATTTCAATTGTGAGCCTTTCCTTTTCTTTTCTTTTAATTTTTTTTCTTCTTGTCCTTACTGATTTAGGTAATTAGTGAGATAAATTTTTATTATATGAAATAGGGTTTTAATTATGATATAAAAACTATATATTTATGAAGTAAAAAGTATACTTTTATGAAGGAAAGTTTATATTTTTAGATTAGGAAAGTTTATATCTTTAAATTAGTAAAGTTTAAAATTTTAAATCAAGAAAGGAGAAAATTTTAAATCAAGAAAAGTGAGATTTTTTGAAAGATGAGACCGATAAAGATTTGATTTTTAAATATAGTGAAGTAACGAATATAAAAATATAGTTTTTACATAGTAGAGAGAATAAAATTATGATTTTTATTATATGAACACCGGTATAAAAATAGAATTTTTATCTATATAGTAGCGGTATAAAAATAGAATTTTTATCTATATAGTAGCGGTATAAAAATAATATTTTTATCTATATAGTAGCATAGTAAAAATGTGATTTTTATATACATAGCAACAATATAAAAATGTGATTTTTATATATGTAGTGGCTACGGACATCAAAGTGACAAAAGACGAGCACGGCGAAGATTTCCTACATATGAAGAGTCACGGTGTATTGGTTTAGCTAATTGGTGAGAACTCCTCACCTTTAAATTATTTCTAGTTTGAAATATATACTAGGATGCAGACGGTGCTTAGCAGCACCCGACACCCGTCGTCCACAGAACATGGATGACTTGTTTGTTTGATTGCTGTGTTGTGAAATTTGATTGTGTGATGTGGAATGAAATAAAATATTTTATAGTGGAAAATATTTTATAGTTAAAATATGATTTTTAACATGTATATAAAATAAATATTTATAAACAAATCGGACGATTTGTTTATATACACTGATTTGACTGATATTGATTGGGACGATAAATTTTACACATCGCCCAACCACACAAATAAAATCTATGTTTGTTGATTTGAAACCCCACACGGGTATTGGGATGAGATTTGACGTAAATTAATCCCGATTGTTTAGTTGTATGTCAATCGATGGATTGACAGACTGTGTAAGCGTTAATTATTGATATTTAATGCTTATGCAGTTGTGTGGTGCAATCTGGATGATGGTTGATGATTTATCGTTGCTGTTATATACATGTGTTGTAGGGAATCCATATAATTAACGTTATATGGTAATTGATTGGTCCTCGTTCCAATTGGGAAAATAAGAAATATAAATTCATGTGTTGAATAGAATATATATTTATGTGTTGAATAGAAATATAAATTCATGTGTTGAATAGAAATATAAATTCATGTGTTGAATAGAATATAAATTCATGTGTTGAATAGAAAGAAAATTCATGTGTTGAATAGAATATATATTCATGTGTTGAATAGAAATATAAATTCATGTGTTGAATAGAAAAAAATTCATGTGTTGAATAGAATAAAAATTCATGTGTTGAATAGAATATAAATTCATGTGTTGAATAAAAATATAAATTCACGTGTTGAATAAAATATATATTCATGTGTTGAATAAAATATATATTCATGTGTTGAATAAAAATATAAATTCATATGTTGAAGAAAATATTCATTTGTTGAATAGAATAAGGAAGTTATTGAAATATAAAATGCCATGTTAATTAGATTGACGCCATTTTGACGTGAACGATATTTATATCGATTTTATTCATTTTTATAATGAATATAAGAAAGAAAGTGATTTCAAAATATAACGTTTTGAAAATATTATCATTTGTATATCGATGATGTGGAATATTCAATTTTAATTCGAAATTGAATATGAAGTTGAAATCGTTTCGAAAACGAATTTAAAACGATTTATAAAATACGTTTTAAAAGGAAATCGACGAAATATATATAATATATATATTAAATGGCCTGAATAGAACGCGCCGCGGCAGTTCGCGAATTTCGACCATTGACTTCGAATGGATATTGCGGGAGATCCGACCGTCGGATTCTCCTAAAACCGGAACCGTTGGGTTCGTATCGAAAAGAGCTTTCTAACGAATATTAGAGATTTGAAATCTAATAGTTGGATTTGGAATTATGTCCAAATCAAATTTGGAAAAGGTCGCTGTAAGTGCAGTTCGATGGCCTTTGATGGAAATGGACTGTACGGGCCTTGATAAAATTATTAAAAATAGTAATAATTTGTGTAAAATCATAAGAAATGATTTGTGAAGAATCAAGATGAAAAATTCCAAATTTGAAAAGATAAAAATAGATTTTTATCGAAATGAACTATTTTTGAACTAGAATTATAATTCCATTTATTTTTAAAATAAATAAATTAGAGTTGAAATGGTTTTGAAAATAACCAGAATATTCAATAATTGAATTGGAATGAATTTTAATCGAAATTGTCTTTGGAATATTTCGATGTTGGATTTCGTGATTAAACAGATATTGTTATGGAAATTTGAAAGATATATTTATATCGTTATTTCCAATACGATATTTGTTGGTCGTAGCATTTGATATTGAATATAAGCCGATATATTTTCTATTCAGAGCCTTGTATTTAATATCAAATGGGATTTGGGTTTGTCGTGAATGGTGTCTTCATTAACACTGTTCTTAAAGCCAGTTAAGAAAAAGAATAAATCTTTTTATTTAGATTTAATGAAGTGTACCAATTAAATGTTATTTAATTGGAATTGAATTTCAATTGATTTTTGGGTTTATAGTGAACCGTGTTTTAAAGGACTTTGGTTCTTTAACCCAGTTAAAGACAGGATATTGATTTTTGGGAAGATTAAAACTAAGTGGAGTTTTAATGAATCTTTAATTAGATCGAAGTGATCGAGAATGGAGTATCATCAGTTTTGCTCCAGGCGATAGTTAAATCTTTAATTAGATTTGAACGTGAAATGGTAATTGAATTTACCGATAACACCGTGGTGTTAGATATGAAGTATTACCAGTTTTACTTCATGGGATGAATAGGTTGGGATTAGTAAAATAAACAAATGATTACTTCGGTGTGGTTCGCTAATCCCGACTAGTTTGAATTGATATTCAAAAGAAGATTAAAGAATAAATTTAAAGAATTTATCTTTGATAAAATTAATGGGAACCTGTCCCAAAATATAAGAATATTTGAATAAAAGAATATTCTGAATTGGAATGAGGCGTATGTTGTGTAACACTTGTTTATTATATACGCGAGTTATTCAGAAAGACCGGGTTTATCCCATTCTGAATAACTGATTCGACGTGGTGTCGAGGATGAAGAAGGTGGTCGAAGACCGGAGGTCTTCACATCATTTGGGTGATTACTGATGATCTTGATTGGGCTGTACACCCAAGAGGAGGGAATTAGTTGGTGATCGTCCAGACGTACTTGGAGATCGATGGATATGCGAGGAATAAGGCTCCTCCGGTTTCGTTCAGACCTAGAACGAACTTGTATGGACTGTGTGTCTGACATTGGATTTTATTCTGTGTGATTGATTTCTATTAAATATATATCTGTTTGGCGGCGGAGAATTTATTCTCTTGCTTAACGCCCTTATCTGAGACGTACGAGCTTAGAGGTTATATATTGATGGATATCAATCGCATGGAGTGAATTACCTGTGTGGCATGCCTAAGTGGCAAATGATCAAGGCTTTTGTTGAAAAGAAAAGTCTTGTGGTTGATGATCAAAGCACCACCTGTGTGGCGTAGCTTTGTGTAACGTTATTTCGCGATCCTCAAACCCCGGTTGTGGACCAGAAACGGGAGAGGACATCAGGGAGGACATGCGTTTCCTTCTAGCTAGGGTGGTGTCAGTGACCTACCAGCCCTGACATTTATATTATTTTCACCTGTGTGGTTGTTGCTGTTGCGAGGCGCCTCGGATATATCAGTGACTGTATGGAGCCGATGGAGTCATTTGGCTCATTTACGCCCCAAAGGGCGGGGAAACGCAGTGTTCAGGCATAATAATCCACATCGGTGGACCGACCCTGACGATCCATGGGGCAGTTGCGGCTGTTCCTGAGACATGGGCTAGATTGTCTCGAATCAGTAGAGGACGATCCCTAGCCTCGGTTCACAGATGGAAATCCAATTTCCAAATAAGTGACTCTGCGGTTTTGATTGTAGAGCCTAGTATGGCGACATGATATATGGTACCCATGCCATCTATGATTGATACTTATGATTTGAAGTTGTTTTATACACTATGCACTTATAATAGTATCAAATGATTTGTTTTAAACGTACCAAGCATGTTTGGCTATTATAAGAGAAAACCCATCCCCCGGCTTGTGTTGCATTGTGTGATAGGACCTGGGTCTTATAATAGCTTCATTTTTCCAAAAAGCATTGCGCTGTGTTGTTATATGCACTGGTATTCTTGGGAGGAAACCCGTTCCGTGTTATACGGCGTGGTCCTTTGATATATCTGATTTAAAGTAAAGTTTTAAATAACTGTTTTAGTTCTCACACCAGTCACATGACTAACCTGGAGTTTATTGTTTTAACCTAAACTCTGGGTGCCTATATTTTGACACGGGCAGCTAGTAGTTTTGGTTTTGCAGATTTATATTCATAGGATCCTGATTTACAGCTGAAGCGGTATTCGGAAAGCTCTGTATCCGTGTATCTGTTTTCTGTTGTGCTTTGTATTGTTTTTCCGCTGCGATGTATTTAAATGTAATTTAAATATCTGATATTTTCTTTGTAATATTTATTTATACTCTGTATATTCTTGTAATCTGATGAAATTGTTGTAATAAGCAATGAAATGTTCTTCTGTTTGTGTCCAGATGTGGCTTGTCCTCAACTCAATCCGGGTTTTCCTTACCGGGGAAGTTCGGGTCGTTTCAGCTTGGTATCAGAGCTTTGGTTTACAAAGCTCAGAGAACAAGACACATTAGAACCATACGAAAGAATTCATCAGAGATTGGATTAGTAATATCCAATGGGAATGACTCGTTAGAGATGGGATCAGTAGTATCCTAGAATGAGCGTGAAGAGTATATTTTTAAAATGAAAACAAAATTTGTTTTGAAAATTTAAACCTTATTCAACGTATTTGAATATTTATTTGTACTGATTTAGACAATCCAGTATATAAGATTTTGCATATACGTCTGATCCGCGTGTATTTAAAGTTTTAATATACTGGATAGATATAGAATCACACTCTAGTCGCCCAGGGATGATACTGATAATTGTGATCACATTACCAGTATTTATGTTCGAGTTTCGAAAGTGGGATTTTTATATATTTCCATTAGACTGGTGTGAGAACCAAAGCTAGATAGGGCTTATTGTTGTGATTTGGCACCAAAAACGTGATTTTTGATTATATATCAAAGTTATGAGTTTGAAATGCTAATCAAATAATTGATTGCTGGTTGAGTTGTTTGATTATTGTTTGATTAATTAAATGTTGAACCTTTAGCCAAATTGTACCAAATAGTGAATTGTATTGAAAATTTGTCGCATTTGCATACGTATACATGTAATTACATTGAATAGGTTATAGCAAGGAGGCTAGAGAAGAGGAATAAAATTGTTTGCCCGACAAATAGGTACATGTTTATTGTATTTCTTGGGTTTTTGATGATTTTATGAGCCGATTGGCTAGCCGCTTGGCTGTTTCTTTTTGGATTGGTGAGGGCCATGGGAGGTTATTTGAAATATCCCGAAGCTCCCGCTGCAGGGGAGGTTATGGCGAAATTTTTCGAAAATTTAGGGTGTTAGCCAAATTTTTGAAAAATTTGAAAAGTTCTTAGAAACTGAAAAGTTGAAGAACTTAAGCCGTAATGAAACTAATGAAAGTTGAGTTGATTAGTTAAACAACTTTCAGCTTCATTCCTTTTCGGGGACGAAAAGTTTTAAGTGGGGAAGATTGTAATAACCCGGAAATCTGAGCCAATTTAAAATTTTTATTTTGGCAATTTAGTGAATTTTGAATATTTAAAATGAATTATTTTAAATAATAACGACGAGAAATCTGTTTTGAATAGAATTAGAACGTATATATTTATTTGAATCATCGTTAGAATATAAATATTTATTTTAAAATATAAAAGGAATTGAAAAAGGCGCGGTAGTTTGAAAATTCGATTTCAAATTTCAAATGAGTGTACAGGATTCAAACTAAACCGGATTTTAGAGAAACCAAAAATATTAGAATCTAATTGTGAATCTCTTTCCAACAAATCTGAAAAATCGAAATTTCATAGCGGGAATCAAAAGATATGTCCAGTTGAAAATTCAGAATAGTCGCTATGGAATTCCGGCCCTTAAAAATGGAAATTTTGCAAACGACCTCGGTTTTCGACAAAACTACTTTTGTTGGATCCATGATGTCAAGTTATTGCTAGGTTTGAAAATTCGTAATTTTTCGAATCAATATGTGAGCGTGGCGAAGTAAAACGTGTTTTGACAGTTTTAGTTGATTTTAATCGACTGGAAAATGGCCATTTTTCAAACAGTCTCAGAATTTGACGAAATTAGTTTTGTTAGGACAGTATCGTCAATACGAAGTTAGAAATAATTTTTCGGGAATTTTTAGAGTTAGTATGTGGTCCCGGTAAATTGAAATGTGCGTTCAAATTAAATATACATTGATTTATATTGTAATTTTAACGAAAACTGATCGAAACGGTCGAATTGGCTCACGAAACATATCCCAATGTGTTCGGAATGGGGGTAATTAGCTAGGGACGACAGTCGGTGGGTTTGATTTCGAGTTGAAAATAAAAAGTTACTTTTGGAAATTAAAATATAATTAAATTATATATATATATATATATTCAATAACCCCCCTTATCTCCATTCACTCAGTCAATCCCCCCCCCCCGGTTCTATTTTCCAAATCGAGAACCAAAAGGGGGAAAACCCCGTCGCTGCCATTCCTCCACCTCGCAGCGGCTACCGCGCCTCCTAGCCTGACGCCACCCACCGCCGACGAGGCCTCCAGCCTCGACCCCCCTCTCTTCGACGTCAGCCCCTCCTCCCGACCATAAAATCCCCGCACCCAAGACCCGAACAGAAGACCACCGCGCGAGCTTCTAGACCTCGAACGCGCTTTCCCTTTCCTCCCCCTCCTTCTCCGCGGTTCGCAACAGCACCCCCTCCCTCTCCAAATTTCAACTGTGAGCCTTTCTTTCTTTTTCTTTTCTTTTAATTTTTTTTCTTCTTGTCCTTACTGATTTAGGTAATTAGTGAGATAAATTTTTATTATGTGAAATAGGGTTTTAATTATGATATAAAAACTATATTTTTATGAAGTAAAAAGTATGCTTTTATGAAGGAAAGTTTATATTTTTAGATTAGGGAAGTTTATATATTTAAATTAGTAAAGTTTAAATTTTTAAATCAAGAAAGGAGAAATTTTTAAATCAAGAAAGGAGAAAATTTTAAATCAAGAAAAGTGAGATTTTTTGAAAGATGAGACCGATAAAGATTTGATTTTTAAATATAGTGAAGTAACGAATATAAAAATATAGTTTTTATATAGTAGAGAGAATAAAAATATGTTTTTTATTATATGAACACCGGTATAAAAATTAGAAATTTTATCTATATAATAGCGGTATAAAAATAGAATTTTTATCTATATAGTAGCATAGTAAAAATGTGATTTTTATATACATAGCAACAATATAAAAATGTGATTTTTATATATGTAGTGGCTACAGACATCGAAAGTGACAAAAGACGAGCACGGCGAAGATTTCCTACATATGAAGAGTCGCGGTGTATTGGTTTAGCTAATCGGTGAGAACTCCTCACCTTTAATTTATTTCTAGTTTGAAATATATACTAGGATGCAGACAGTGCATAGCAGCACTCGACACCCTTTGTCCACAGACCATGGATGACTTGTTTGTTTGATTGCTGTGTTGTGAAATTTGATTGTGTGATGTGGAGTGAAATAAAATATTTTATAGTGGAAAATATTTTATAGTTAAAAATATGATTTTTAACGTGTATATAAAATAAATATTTATAAACAAATTGGACGATTTGTTTATATACACTGATTTGACTGATATTGATTGGGACGATAAATTTTACACATCGCCCAACTGCACAAATAAAATCTGTGTTTGTTGATTTGAAACCCCACACGGGTATTGGGATGAGATTTGACGTACACTAATCCCGCTTGTTTAGTTGTATGTCAATTGATGGATTGACAGACTGTGTAAGCGTTAATTATTGATATTTAATGCTTATGCCGTTGTGTGGTGCACTCTGGATGATGGTTGATGATTTATCATTGCTGTTATATACATGTGTTGTAGGGAATCCATATAATTAACGTTATATGGTAATTGATTGGGCCTCGTTCCAATTGGGAAAATAAGAAATATAAATTCATGTGTTGAATAGAATATATATTCATGTGTTGAATAGAAATATAAATTCATGTGTTGAATAGAAATATAAATTCATGTGTTGAATAGAATATAAATTCATGTGTTGAATAGAAAGAAAATTCATGTGTTGAATAGAATATATATTCATGTGTTGAATAGAAATATATATTCATGTGTTGAATAGAAAGAAAATTCATGTGTTGAATAGAATAAAAATTCATGTGTTGAATAGAATATAAATTCATGTGTTGAATAAAAATATAAATTCACGTGTTGAATAAAATATATATTCACGTGTTGAATAAAATATATATTCATGTGTTGAATGAAAATATAAATTCATGTGTTGAAGAAAATATTCATTTGTTGAATAGAATAACGAAGTTATTGAAATATAAAAAGCCGTGTTGATTAGATTGACGCCATTTTGACGTGAACGATATTTATATCGATTTTATTCATTTTTATAATGAATATAAGAAAGAAAGTGATTTCAAAATATAATGTTTTGAAAATATTATCATTTGTATATCGATGATGTGGAATATTCAATTTTGATTCGAAATTGAATATGAAGTTGAAATCGTTTCGAAAATGAATATAAAACAATTTATAAAATACGTTTTAAAAGGAAATCGATGAAATATATATAATATGTATTATATATATTAAATGGCCTGAATAGAACGCGCCGCGCCGTGGCAGTTCGCGAATTTCGACCATTGACTTCGAATGGATATTGCGGGAGATCCGACCGTCGGATTCTCCTAAAACCGAAACCATTGGGTTCGTATCGAAAAGAGCTTTCTAACAAATATTAGAGATTTGAAATCTAACGGTTGGATTTGGAATTATGTCCAAATCAAATTTGGAAAAGGTCGTTGTAAGTGCAGTTCGATGGCCGTTGATGGAAATCGACTGTACGGGCCTTGATAAAATTATTAAAAATAGTAATAATTTGTGTATAATCATAAGAAATGATTTGTGAAGAATCGAGACAAAAAATTCCAAATTTGAAAAGATAAAAATAGTTTTTTATCGAAATGAACTAGTTTTGAACTTAAATTATAATTCCATTTATTTTTAAAATAAATAAATCGGAGTTGAAATGGTTTTGAAAATAACCAGAATTTTCAATAATTGAATTGGAATGAATTTGAATTGAAGTTGTCTTTGGAATATTTCGATGTTGGATTTCGTGATTATACAAATATTGTTATGGAAATTTGAAAGATATATTTATATCGTTATTTCCAATACGATATTTGTTGGTCGTAGAATTTGAAATTGAATATAAGCCGATATATTTTCTATTCAGAGCCTTGTATTTAATATCAAATGGGATTTGGGTTTGTCGTGAATGGTGTCTTCATTAACACTGTTCTTAAACCCAGTTGAGAAAAAGATTAAATCTTTTTATTTAGATTTAATGAAGTGTACCAATTAAATGTTATTTAATTGGAATTGAATTTGAATTGATTTTTGGGTTTATAGTGAACCGTGTTTTAAAGGACTTTGGTTCTTTAACCCAGTTAAAGACAGGATATTGATTTTTGGGAAGATTAAAACTAAGTGGAGTTTTAATGAATCTTTAATTAGATTGAAGTGATCGAGAATGGAGTATCACCAGTTTTGCTCCAGGAGATAGTTAAATCTTTAATTAGATTTGAACGTGAAATGGTAATTGAATTTACCGATAACACCGTGGTGTTTAGATATGAAGTATTACCAGTTTTACTTCATAGGATGAATAGGTTGGGATTGGGAAAATAAACAAATGATTACTTCGGTGTGGTTCGCTAATCCCGACTAGTTTGAATTGATATTCAAAAGAAGATTAAAGAATAAATTTAAAGAATTTATCTTTGATAAAATTAATGGGAACCTATCCCAAAATATAAGAATATTTGAATAAAAGAATATTCTGAATTGGAATGAGGCGTATGTTGTGTTTGTGTAACACTTGTTTATTATATACGCGAGTTATTCAGAAAGACCGGGTTTATCCCATTCTGAATAACTGATTCGACGTGGTGTCGAGGATGAAGAAGGTGGTCGAAGACCGGAGGTCTTCACATCATTTGGGTGATTACTGATGATCTTGATTGGGCTGTACACCCAAGAGGAGGGAATCAGTTAGTGATCGTCCAGACGTACTTGGAGATCGATGGATATGCGAGGAATAAGGCTCCTCCGGTTTCGTTCAGACCCAGAACGAACTTGTATGGACTGTGTGTCTGACATTGGATTTTATTATGTGTGATTGATTTCTATTAAATATATATCTGTTTGGCGATGGAGAATTTATTCTCTTGCTTAACGCCCTTCTCTAAGATGTACGAGCTTAGAGGTTATATATTGATGGATATCAATCGCATGGAGTGAATTGCCTGTGTGGCATGCCTAAGTGGCAAATGATCAAGGCTTTTGTTGAAAAGCAAAGTCTTGTGGTTGATGATCAAAGCACCGCCTGTGTGGCATACCTTTGTGTAACGTTGATTCGCGAGCCTCACACCCCGGTTGTGAACCAGAAACAGGAGAGGACATCAGGGAGGGCATGCGTTTCCTTCTAGCTAGGGTGGTGTCAATGACCTACCAGCCCTGACATTTATATTATTTTCACATGTGTGGTTGTTGTTGTTGCGAGGCGCCTCAGATATATGGTGACTTTGTGGGGCCGATGGAGTCATTTGGCTCATTTACGCCCCAAAGGGCGGGGAAACGCGGTGTTCAGGCATAATAATCCACATCGGTGGACCGGCCCTGACGATCCATGGGGTAGTTGCGGCTGTTCCTGAGACATGGGCTAGATTGTCTCGAATCGGTAGAGGACGATCCCTAGCCTCGGTTCATAGATGGAAATCCAATTTCCAAATACGTGACTTTGCAGTTTTGATTGTAGAGCCTAGTATGACGACATGATATATGGTACCCATGCCGTCTATGATTGATACTTATGATTTGAAGTTGTTTTATACACTATGCACTTATAATAGTATCAAATGATTTGTTTTAAACGTACCAAGCATGTTTGGCTATTATAAGGGAAATCCCTATCCCCCGGCTTGCGTTGCATTGTGTGATAGGACCTGGGTCTTATAATAGCTTCATTTTTCCAAAAAACATTGCGTTGTTTTGTTATATGCACTGGTATTCTTGGGAGGAAACCCGTTCCGTGTTATACAGCGTGGTCCCTTGATATATCTGATTTAAAGTAAAGTTTTAAATAACTGTTTTAGTTCTCACACCAGTCACATGACTGACCTAGAGTTTATTGTTTTAACCTAAACTCTGGGTGCTCCTATTTTGACACGGGCAGCTAGCAGTTTTGGTTTTGCATATTTATATTCACAGGATCCTGATTTACAGCTGAAGCGGTATTCGGAAAGCTCTGTATCCGTGTATATGTTTTCAGTTGTGCTTCGTATTGTTTTTCCGCTGCTATGTATTTAAATGTAATTTAAATCTCTGATATTTTCTATGTAATATTTATTTATACTCTATATATTCTTGTAATCTGATGAAATTGTTGTAATAAGCAATGAAATGTTCTTCTGTTTGCGTCCAGATGTGGCTTGTCCTCAACTCAATCTGGGTTTTCCTTACCGGGGAAGTTTGGGTCGTTTCACCTTCTTTTATTTTCTATACTTAGAAAATATCTTCTATTAATAATTGGAAAAAATTCCAAGTACTTCTCCCTTTTACGTCCATTCATTTCTATACATAGGAAATATTTATTATTATATTTCCAGAATTCCACTTATCTGGGTTAAAACGAATGTTGTGTACAACATTGTTACAACAACCCAAAATAATGCATTCAACTAAAAATTATTTAAACCATTTATCTTCGAGCCTAAATCCTGTTATTTATTGTTTAATAGTGAAATTAATCAAGTTGGGATATAAATACCTCTCAGACCTTGATTGAATAACATTGTTAACTTCAAAACGGACAAGACTACTTATCTCGAATAATCAACATCATATAAATCAATTACTCATTTTTAAAACGTGTATATGTTTTCTCTTTCTATTTTTACCGGATTTAATTATAGATTTCCTTTTTGTTTATAATATTCTATTTTTAAGTTCGTTTCCTTAATGAATTATATGTATATTAATACATTGGTTTTTAACTATCAAATTTTCTTAAAAATATTCTAACTCCTTAAATTTTCGAAAAATTTCGCCAGCACCTCCTTTGTACCAATCAAAAGCTCGAACTCCAACTCGCCTCTCTAGGCCATTTCCATTCAAAAAGAAAATCAAAAATCCAAGTGGCTTGCCGATTCGGCGCATAAAAACTCATATGGAATTTAAACGTGTACCTTTATGTCGGGCACTCGAATTACAATCTTCATACACTTCATTCCATTCCTGTCTAACCCATATACCTCCATTCCCAGTTTATTCTAACTCAAGTCAAGTATTTTTAACTCAATTTGCTCATTTATTCTTTAATTAGCTCTTTTGTCTATTTCCCTTTTTATTTGAACATATCACATTCAAATATATATTTTTTACTTGCTTATAACCAATCGAATTTCATTTTTAATTCAAGTTTCATATTCGATTTCAAATATAATTTACAAATCACATTCACTTATCCAAAGCCCAGTTTCATACCAAAACTCGATTAACAAATTATTCTTCAAATTAGTAAATCCTATTCAATAATCAAAAATCTGATTTTTGTTTCAAAAATCAGTTCACTTACTCCACTTGAGTTCATATTTATTTATATTTCAAGTCTAGATTTTTCTAATGGAAATTAGTATTTTATTTACTTAAAATCCTTTTTATTTATTTAAATAAACTGTTATGGTTTTATAATGGTTATGGTGCTGTTTTTCTGAAAATTTGATCTTGACGTAACTCAAAATCTATAAGATGAAATCCAAATTTTTCTCTTCCATTAAAAAGCTATTATCAAATCGGTCCTGACGATTCTTGTAACACCCCACGTCCATTAATGTCACTCACAAAGGGAATGCATTAACTTCCATGGAGGTTATAAGTGAATATAGAACAGAAAAATTACAACAAGACAGATAATAAGTAGTACTTGAAAACTAAAGCTTCATTTTATTGCAGCGGAAACATGTTTATTACATTACAAAACCATTAATCAGAGTCAAGTACATTATCCATCTTCATAAAACAAAATACATAATCCCATTACACAAATAGCCATTAAAGAAGATAACAAGCTGGACTTTACTTCAAGGGTCCAAGCTTTCCAAAGAGACGAAGCAATCCAATCAAACTCCACTAGAGCTGGGTCCAACCTGAGGTCCTGGAGGGGGAAAAAGTATAGAAATGGAGGGGGTCAGACATAAAGTCTGGCGAGTATGATAATTCTAATAATACTATTATCAAAATAACTAGACTAAGGCATAAGCTGGAAGACAAGTAAATGTCTATGAACTATTTGGAAGATAAAGATGGTGTTTAAGATAACGTTAAAGATAACGGTAAAGGCATACCTAATTACTAACGAATAATTACTACACTGCACCGCACATTACTACACTGCACCGCTCCAATTACTACACTGCACCGCGCCAATTACTACACTGCACCGCACCAATTACTACACTGCACCGCACCAGTCACCCTAAAGGTTGATCCCACTTGCTTCACACAGAAACTATATAAATAGCCTTGCGTACCCCTAGCTGACTACATAGGTGCCGTCTGCCCCTATCTCCACTAGGTGTACCCCACTACCTACTTAGAAATTTTATAAGTAACTTCGTGTACTCCTAGCTGACTACATAGGTGCCGTCTGCCCCTATCTCCACTAGGTGTACCCCACTACCCCTTTCGATCGGCTCCCTACTCGTAGATACCCGTGCTGGCCCCACAGTGGGGTGTATCACTCCCCTAAAGTGGCAACCCGATACTACTTGAGAATGCACGGATTATACCTACACGATGCAACAACGTCTTACCTACCAGCCCGGGTCCACACACGCATATGAAACCCGTTGGACTTGCGTTGCCACCGCTCCCCGTTTTGGCCTCTTACAGTCAAACCCAGTATGCGTGTCCCGTCCTCGACTTGGGTCGAGCCCACAAAGATACGTTTGGGATACTGGTTGAAATGGGCCCCCACAAGCTACCCACCTAAGCTTGTCATTAATATATCCCACTTAACCCTCTTAGTCATGTTCATTTACATATGTGTTTGGTTAAGTCTTACTAATCATATTTCACATGCCACTAAGGGCACCCACTATATTCCTCATGCCACCCAAGGCACCTACTTAACCCCCATGTCCCACTTTACATGTTTTATCTGGTTAAGTATTTCTTAATTCATTCAGGCCATAACCTCGTAAAGACCTCTCACATTAGACTGGCATTTATGGCAGCTGGATTTGCCGGGCGGGTCCGGGCAGTCTTACACCATAAAAGAGTCTAACCTCGTGTCTTTACAACTGTTATGCTTTAGTTTAGGCCTAGGACCTCTCACATTGGGCTGACATTTGTGACCACTGGATTTGTCGGGCGGTTCCGGGCAGGTTTACGTCACAAACGAGTCCAACCTCGTGTCCTAAGCATTGATTGACAACTTTCAATCTTTTACCCCAGTTTTAATAATTCCCTATCAAATTATTAATTAAGTCCACCTTTATTGATGTCCATAATTGACTCAATTATGGTCATCCACTCATGGTATGAAAAATCATATCAATTGCACCCAACATCTTATTATTAAATCCTTAATATTACCCCTACCCCACGTTTATACGTTCGCTTATTCAACGCATAATATAGGCTAGACTTGAATAGTCTAAAGCACAGCAGAAAGCCAAATTAACATATAGATAATAAAATAAATCTAATCATGATAGGGGTGAAACTTTCATAAATTACACATGTTAAGGATCAAAAGGTGTCAACTTGTTAAATGTCACAATTTACACGATATGATCATAGCCCAAATCTATACATAAACTTGCATGTGGGGTTTATAGGCAACTTAATGATGGTGTGAACTAGCATAGGATATCACATATGTCATAGCATAGGATGTCATAATAGATGTCATGGCATATGTTCATAACTTTTCTAATCAATTTAACTTGCATATGTAACTTGTCATATAGATCAACATAGCCCAAACATGATGATTTAATTAATATGAACTAACTAGCATAGGCAATAGCATCATGATTTCAAAGCATGTATGATTCATCACAACTTTAGCCTAGAAACTTTCAACATACATAACATCATCATAGCATGATTTGCAACATATAGGATATTATCACCACATAGCATAGGATTTATAACATACATGATAGTATAAGGTTTTCAACAACATATATGACAATTCACATCATCTACTCCAAATCCATTCATGACTTAACCTAATTAAAATGATAATAATCTTGTTAAGACTATCATACTCACAATTATAGAAGAAAGAGAGTCGAATTAGCGCTCTTTTGATGAAGAATCGATGTTAGGGTTGGGTAGTTCTGATTTGGTTGCTGTTCTTTATCTTTAATTTGATGGCGGCTGCTCTAGGTCTCAAAATATCAGCATGACGGCCATGGTCTTTGTTTATTTTCTGATTTAGGGTTTGTGTATAGGGGTCTTTTTATAGAGTTATAAATTAATTTAAGCCGTCGGATGTTCTTAGGGTTAATCAAAACCATTTAATTATGATAGGGTGATGAGTCAGCCCTACTGACTCAGCAAGGAGTCAGAATGGACTCAACAACACGGGTCAGCCTGAACCAGAAAGCTGTGCAGGCTCCAGCCTCGGCCTGGGCACACTTGGCAGGTGCGCCAGTGTAAATATGTACTGGCGCACTTCCCAAGTGCGCCAGTGCATTTTTTTTCTTTCTTTGCCCCCAAACTTCGTTCGTCCATAACTTTTTCACCCGGTACTCGTATCCCGCAAACTCGGACTCTATCTCCACTAGAATTCCGAGATGAACACAATGGCGCAACCCGTTTCCCACAATTCTCACGTCTGAGATTAGTTATTCTTTAATTTGTAAATATTAATATTAACAGAATTAGTGGGTGTTACATTCTCCCCTCCTTAAAGGATTTCGTCCCCGAAATCTTCAAGTTAAGAAGAATGTATATCCTAACATCCAAACAACCATCTATTCAACCATCAACCACAGGCATCCATTGTCCTTATAGACTTCTAATGCTCTCATGTTTTAAATGCACAGTGTGTGTATATGTCCATATCTAATGCAAAATCAGGGGGTCCACTGATTCAGTTGACCTCCTTTAATGCAAACCATGATAGTGCCATGCGTCCATTATGTATGCAAAAGTTCCCTAATGCTACATATTATTTCTACATGCGTGCACAACCATTCACCAAAATGCGGTATCCATATGATAGCACAAC
The DNA here is from genome assembly GCA_030737875.1 of Allium sativum. NCBI lineage: Eukaryota > Viridiplantae > Streptophyta > Magnoliopsida > Asparagales > Amaryllidaceae > Allium > Allium sativum. The sequence continues at coordinate 730,899,854 of CM060922.1, read as the reverse complement.
CATTATACATCCATTTTACTAAATACAACCATTTATATGCAATATTCAGTATGAAGTGACTGAGCCGATCTAGTGCCTAATAGTGTGTGTATATGCGTCCACGAGCAACCACTAGCAAACACTTGCATCCACTTTGCATCCATCATACATAATATGTCTCAAACACATGTTTCAACCATAGGATTATCCTATCTAAAGGTCAAGAATACTAGCGAGAGGATACTCTAAAGGTTAGATAAGTACAAGATAAGCGATAAAGGAGAAATTAAAGGACATACCCGCAAAAAGAAAAAGGGTACAACGAATGCATCTTCTCTTCCGTCTCCCAAGTAGCGTTACTCTCATCATCTCCCCATTGCACTTTGACTAGTCTGACCTCTCGATTTCTCAACTTCTTTATCTCTGACCCAAGGATGCGCGTAGGAGCTCGTCGAATCGTCGCATCACGCTCTATCTCCACCTCTCTAAGCAAGCTCGGCTCTACCACTTCTGCGGTCTCGTGCAAGCACTTCCTCAAATGTGACACATGGAATACGTCGTGTACACCGCTAAGTCTCTCAGGCAACTCCACTCTATACACCATCTGTCCAATCTTCTCCTTAATAGGAAACGGTCCTACGAGCGTTGGTGCTAATTTCCCAATGGACCCAAAGCGAACAACGTTTCGTAATGGAGACACTTTGACAAAGACCATGTCCCCAACTTCAAACTCGAGATCTGTCCTCCTCTTGTCCGCATAAGATTTCTACCTATCCTATGCTTCTTTCATCCTCCTTCGAATCAAGTCGATCTTCTCCGAAGTCTCCCTAATCATATCGGGCCCAAGTAAGATCTTATCCGTAGATTCCCACCAACATGTAGGTGAACGACAAGGTCGTCAATAAAGAGCTTCGAATGGTGCCATACCAATGCTGGACTGAAAGCTGTTATTATATGCGAACTCCACCAATGGAAGATGCTCTTCCCACGTACCCCCAAAGTCCAGGATACATAGCCTCAAAAGATCCTCTAGAATGCGATTCACCCTCTCGGTCTGGCCGTCCGTCCGAGGATGATATGCGGTGCTCAAACATAACTGAGTCCCTACCGCCTCTTGTAAGCTTCTCCAAAATTCGCTAGTGAAAATAGGATCGCGGTCGCTCACTATGCTAGAAGGAACACCGTGCAAACGAACTATTTCTCGAACGTATACGGAGGCTAACCATGGAGCAGTCCTCTTACTCTTTACGGGAATGAATTGGGCGCTCTTAGTAAGTCTATCTACTATAACCCAAATCCCCGTATTACCCTTTCTCGATCTCGGTAATCCGTCAATAAAGTCCATCGAGACGCTTTCCCACTTCCATAGTGGAACCTCCAATGGGTGAAGTAACCCACCAAGTTTCTTTTGCTCCGCTTTTACTTGTTGGCACACCAAGCATCTAGCGACATACTCGGCTACGTCCCTCTTCATACCGGCCCAGAAGAAAACTCGCTTCATGTCTTTGTACATCTTGTCCCCGCCGGGATGAATGGTCATCTTCGAACGATGTGCATTGTCAAGAATAGTCTTCCTTAGGTCATCGTCTTTTGGTACACAAAGTCTACCGTCCCTACGTAACCAACCCTTATCATCTAGGGTATACCTACGGAGATGGCTTGATGACTCCCCTCCTTTGAGCTTTTCTACTAACTCAACCAACTGCGGGTCGTCTCGCTGCGCCTCGCCAATCTGTCCCAAAAGCGTAGGTCTGACCTCCAAGGATGCTAGCAAACCGGGTACAAAGTCAACGGAAGGTCTAAAGTCAAACATCGAAATAAATTCTAAGCTTCTCCGCTCAACAAACAAAGGATAACCTTTTTCTACTTAAGGCATCCGCCACCACGTTACCCTTGCCAGGGGTATATGCTATCTCGAAGTCGTAGGATGCTAAGAACTCCATCCACCTTAACATATCTCCCTTCCCTAGAGACCACATGCCCTAAATTCCTCACTTCCTTCCTCCAAAAATGGTATCTTGGAGAACTTAGCTTTAAGCTAGTACACTTGTAGGGTCCCTAAGCTTTCCCTAAGACATAGGGCATGCTCTTCTCTGCTTCTAGAGAAAACCAGGATATTATCCCATGTAAAATCGTCACAACTATCATTTCTCACGCAGACCATCCTAGTAGAATTCGACATCCCCCAAGTGCAAGCCCCAAAGGCCTAAACCAATATCAGACAAACACCCAAGGGATACCTCCTTCGAATTCAGACGATCTACGTGAGATGATACTAGTAAGATGGTCAATCAATTGAGCACTTGACCGACTCTGGCCGTCCTTGCCAGTCTTGCTCCAAAACTACCACTGATTACATAACGGGCTTTGCTTAATCTATTAAGCACATACGAAAACTTATTCCGCGCCTATGGGTAAACCCCGCGCTTTATCAACGACGTCTCCATACTCACGGACCACACAACCAGGTTCCTAATCATCGTTAGATGCGTCAGAAGATTCTAGGCAGCTAAGCATCACTGAACCCCTAGGGTCGCAAGAAATATGAGGGTTTTTCTACAACGAATCAATAGTCTAACTACCCTCCTTTCACAGTCTAGGATGGCACCCCGCTTGGCTAGCCAATCCACCCCTAGAATCAAACTACAGCCCGTGAAACCAAGGACAAAGGCGTTGCATTCAAACTCAACGCCCAAGATAAATACTCTCAAATCCCGACAAATCATAGAAAGATGAGCCGAACCACCAATAGGATTTGAGACTACTAAGGGATCAGTAACAATACTAGTATCTAGGTGCAGTGTTTCATCTAATGATGTAGAGATAAACGAATGCGATGCGCCCGAATCGAATAAGGTACGGACAGGATGATCAAACAGAAAAACTAAGCTTTCAACAGAAATGGTTCTACCTCGTTCTTGCAGCGGTGGGACCGCGAGAGCCTGAACTTGTCCCCTTGCCTGCCCTGGTGCCAGAAGAGTCTGCACCTATCCTCCCGAGGTAGTCCCTGTCCTCTGCCCCTTCTTTGGGCAGTCCTTCACTAGATGTCCTGCTTCACCGCAGTGAAAACAACCAGTCTTCTTTTTCTTTTGGCAATCCTTGCTGAGATGGCCTGGTGTCCCACAGTTAAAGCATTTCTTCTTCCCCTTAGCATTGTTGCCTTTGCCACCCTTATTTTGATCCCCTTTCTTCTCGGGTGCCTTATCAGCTTTAGTGCCTTTCTCCTCGTGCATGAGTGCCATGTCTACTAGCTTCTCAAAGGTGGCCCCTATAGGGATGTGGGTCATAGCCAACCCTTGCAACGGTTCATTCAAGCCATTCACGAACCTCAGCGCCTTCTTCTCCGGCGTGTTTACTAAGTCCAAGCCAAACCTTGCTAACTGATTAAATTTATTGACATATTCTTTCTGATGAGCTTCCTTGCTTCAATGTCAAGAACCTTTCCATATATAGATTTTCTTCCGCCGTTGAGAGAAACTTCGCCTCGAACCTACGTCTGAAATCCGCCCAAGAGTCAACAGGACGCTCCCCATTAGTGACCTCCCACCAAAACGAGGCCTCTCCCTTCATCAACCAAGCTGCCAATCGAACTCTCCTCCCTTCTTCTACTTCAAAGATTTCTAGCAATTCTTCCACCTCCTTAAGCCAATCTCTAGCTTCCACAAACGTTTCTGACCCTTGAAATGGTTTTCCACCCATAGCTTTAAATTCCTTACACGTCTTTGCAAAAGTATCTACGCGAGGAGGAGGAGGAGAAATGGGTGCAACTGGTGGTGGAGGAACATTGGCCGGACCTGCGGCGGCCCTAGCCTCTAACAGCCTCCTATACCATCCTGGTATCGTTACACCGTCAGGTAGTTTAAGATCTTCAGCCATGCTGAAACGAAAAAGGAAAGATTCAAAATGGAGAATTCGAAAGATAAAGATATATGGCTATTTGGGGATTATGTTTTTCATAAAAACTTCCTCTTTAAATTTCTCATTAAAACATGTTTTTGAAAACATTTCTTTCCAAAAATAATTATTTTTCTAAAGTATTTTTATATGTTCTGGTAACCTTAAGCTCTGATACCACGTGTAACACCCCACGTCCATTTTTGTCACTCACAAAGGGAATGCATTAACTTCCATGGAGGTTATAAGTGAATATAGAACAGAAAAATTACAACAAGACAGATAATAAGTAGTACTTGAAAACTAAAGCTTCATTTTATTGCAGCGGAAACATGTTTATTACATTACAAAACCATTAATCAGAGTCAAGTACATTATCCATCTTCATAAAACAAAATACATAATCCCATTACACAAATAGCCGTTAAAGAAGATAACAAGCTGGACTTTACTCCAAGGGTCCAAGCTTTCCAAAGAGACGAAGCAATCCAATCAAACTCCACTACAGCTGGGTCCAACCTGAGGACCTGGAGGGGGAAAAAGGATAGAAATGGAGGGGGTCAGACATAAAGTCTGGCGAGTATGATAATTCTAACAATACTATTATCAAAATAACTAGACTAAGGCATAAGCTGGAAGACAAGTAAATGTCTATGAACTATTTGGAAGATAAAGATGGTGTTTAAGATAACGTTAAAGATAACGGTAAAGGCATACCTAATTACTAACGAATAATTACTACACTGCACCGCACATTACTACACTGCACCGCTCCAATTACTACACTGCACCGCGCCAATTACTACACTGCACCGCACCAATTACTACACTGCACCGCACCAGTCACCCTAAAGGTTGATCCCACTTGCTTCACACAGAAACTATATAAATAGCCTTGCGTACCCCTAGCTGACTACATAGGTGCCGTCTGCCCCTATCTCCACTAGGTGTACCCCACTACCTACTTAGAAATTTTATAAGTAACTTCGTGTACTCCTAGCTGACTACATAGGTGCCGTCTGCCCCTATCTCCACTAGGTGTACCCCACTACCCCTTTCGATCGGCTCCCTACTCGTAGATACCCGTGTTGGCCCCACAGTGGGGTGTATCACTCCCCTAAAGTGGCAACCCGATACTACTTGAGAATGCACGGATTATACCTACACGATGCAACAACGTCTTACCTACCAGCCCGGGTCCACACACGCATATGAAACCCGTTGGACTTGCGTTGCCACCGCTCCCCGTTTTGGCCTCTTACAGTCAAACCCAGTATGCGTGTCCCGTCCTCGACTTGGGTCGAGCCCACAAAGATACGTTTGGGATACTGGTTGAAATGGGCCCCCACAAGCTACCCACCTAAGCTTGTCATTAATATATCCCACTTAACCCTCTTAGTCATGTTCATTTACATGTGTGTTTGGTTAAGTCTTACTAATCGTATTTCACATGCCACTAAGGGAACCCACTATATTCCTCATGCCACCCAAGGCACCTACTTAACCCCCGTGTCCCACTTTACATGTTTTATCTGGTTAAGTATTTCTTAATTCATTCAGGCCATAACCTCGTAAAGACCTCTCACATTAGACTGGCATTTATGGCAGCTGGATTTGCCGGGCGGGTCCATGCAGTCTTACACCATAAAAGAGTCTAACCTCGTGTCTTTACAACTATTATGCTTTAGTTTAGGCCTAGGACCTCTCACATTGGGCTGACATTTGTGACCACTGGATTTGCCGGGCGGTTCCGGGCAGGTTTACGTCACAAACGAGTCCAACCTCGTGTCCTAAGCATTGATTGACAACTTTCAATCTTTTACCCCAGTTTTAATAATTCCCTATCAAATTATTAATTAAGTCCACCTTTATTGATGTCCATAATTGACTCAATTATGGTCATCCACTCATGGTATGCAAAATCATATCAATTGCACCCAACATCTTATTATTAAATCCTTAATATTACCCCTACCCCACGTTTATACATTCGCTTATTCAACGCATAATATAGGCTAGACTTGAATAGTCTAACGCACAGCAGAAAGCCAAATTAACATATAGATAATAAAATAAATCTAATCATGATAGGGGTGGAACTTGCATAAATTACACATGTTAAGGATCAAAAGGTGTCAACTTGTTAAATGTCACAATTTACACGATATGATCATAGCCCAAATCTATACATAAACATGCATATGGGGTTTATAGGCAACGTAATGATGGTGTGAACTAGCATAGGATATCACATATGTCATAGCATAGGATGTCATAATAGATGTCATAGCATATGTTCATAACTTTTCTAATCAATTTAACTTGCATATGTCACTTGTCATATAGATCAACATAGCCCAAACATGATGATTTAATTAATATGAACTAACTAGCATAGGCAATAGCATCATGGTTTCAAAGCATGTATGATTCATCACAACTTTAGCCTAGAAACTTTCAACATACATAACATCATCATAACATGATTTGCAACATATAGGATATTATCACCACATAGCATAGGATTTATAACATGATAGTATAAGGTTTTCAACAACATATATGACAATTCACATCATCTACTCATAATCCATTCATGACTTAACCTAATTAAAATGATAATAGTCTTGTTAAGACTATCATACTCACAATTATAGAAGAAAGAGAGTCGAATTAGCGCTCTTTTGATGAAGAATCGCTGTTAGGGTTGGGTAGTTCTGATTTGGTTGCTGTTCTTTATCTTTAATTTGATGGCGGCTGCTCTAGGTCTCAAAATATCAGCATGACGGCCATGGTCTTTGTTTATTTTCTGATTTAGGGTTTGTGTATAGGGGTCTTTTTATAGAGTTATAAATTAATTTAAGCTGTCGGATGTTCTTAGGGTTAATCAAAACCATTTAATTATGATAGGGTGATGAGTCAGCCCTAATGACTCAGCAAGGAGTCAGAATGGACTCAACAACCCGGGTCAGCCTGAACTAGAAAGCTGTGCAGGCTCCAGCCTCGGCCTGGGCGCACTTGGCAGGTGCGCCAGTGTAAATATGTACTTGCGCACTTCCCAAGTGCGCCAGTGCATTTTGTTTCTTTCTTTGCCCCCAAACTTCGTTCGTCCATAACATTTTCATCCGGTACTCGTTTCCCGCAAACTCGGACTCTATCTCCACTAGAATTCCGAGACGAACACAATGGCGCAACCCGTTTCCCACAATTCTCACGTCTGAGATTAGTTATTCTTTAATTTGTAAATATTAATATTAACAAAATTACGGGGTGTTACAATTCTTGTTTCAAAGAATTCCGACTTAAATTGAGTTTTGTATACTCAATTGAAGTTCAAAACTCCAAATTACGAACTACCACACTACGACGAGTTCGTTTTAATTATATTTATATATATAAATGTTTAAACTTCATTTATAATAAATTTCAACTCCATTCTTGTATGATTTAACATATATTAAACCAATTTTCTCAATTCAACTTAATATACCGATTATTTATAATCGTCGATTTTTCATTTACTCGGTTATAAATTTATTTATGCTTAATTTGCTATATTAAATTCCAGTTCCCTTTATAAATAAATTTATTTATAAAATTCGATATAATCGAATTCTAATTATAAATCCGTTGGATTTTTCTCACTTCAATTTATATCTCGAATTCCAAAATAAAATTTATCGTTTTATTTCAAACTGTTTTCCACCACTTTTTAAATTCATACCTGAATTTAAACATCTAAATTATCTAATGATAATTTATTTTACTAGATTTATAACCATCTTTTATAAATCCAACTTCCTTGTTTTATATATTAAAATAAGTTTCATTTCAAAATCTGTTTAAAAACTGTAACGACCCAGAGTTTTCGGCCTCGAAAATCGACATAAATACCTTTACTGTATCTCATGCCGACCTTTCAAACATCGAGAACACCGGATTGTTAATGAAAGAATTTAGAGGGTGAGATAAGAAAGAAAGAAATATAAGAATAGAAGAAGAAGAAGAACACAACACAGAGTCTCACCTCGCAGCAGAACAAAATATAATATAGAAATAAATCTTTATTGAGAGCTTTAAATAAAACATACAATCATCAGAGTACATCAACACACCTGGATAGTTATAATAATCTACCCTTATACAACACAGCGGAATAACACTAAATATGTCTGGATTTCTCCAGCACGCCTTTCGTAGTGTTCAATAACCTGAACCTGCAAACCCGGGCTAACCCGAGCATTTACAAAATACCGGGTCAGTCTGGTGAACCAGAGTGAGATAAACTCACACAGTATTAAAGGTAAGTCATCCAATCCTGATTTTAAGGTTCGAAATCTTTTCAAAAGAAAAGGATAATCGTAAAACCAATCCACACATAAACACGGACGGTTTTTACCTTACGATAACCCAAAACAGCTTTGAAACCAATATCTTTTCCGATATTATAATAATGTCTAAATACAAGTAAATAACAATCTAGTGGAACGCTTGCATCTCACGCTCCACATATATATATATATATATATATATATATACAATCAAAACCGCGGGCGCTTATTGGAGATTGGATTCCAACTTTGACAAGGTATGGGACCACCTGCCGATCGTGTATCTCTAGAGACGAATACACTAGGTTCAACAAGAATGTCTTGCAACCCGGCCCACACATGATCGACCACTCATTTCGCTTGAGTGTATCGAATGCATATCACCGACGGTTGGGATCAGCAACCGCCTCCCGAAAAGGGACAGCATCAAATATAGATTAAAGAAACAAATGGAATTTCTCAAGATAGGTGATCATACACCCTAATGGGAGCAACCCACATAGCTATGCTGCCTGCCCGATTTTTGTCAACTCCCGGTTGATGAGGCTTGAGGATAGAATTTACTTTAAAACATCTGGTCATCATTCACTTTGAATGCCACATCATCAGATCCGCCAGATCACACTGATTGACATCCACAAAAATACCCTAGTTTATTTGGCTAGAGAATAACCATTTCTACGCCATCAACTATGGTATGTTTCGAGAAATCAACGCGTGTAATTCCTTTGGAAATACTCTGTCAGACATCCGTCCATACAAGTCATCCAGGAACAGGATGAACCGAAAGCACTCTCCTACTGCATCCTAGGAATCACCCTACAGATCAGTAGCGAGAAGTCCTTGCAACCCGTAGATTCAAATCACGACAGAATCACTGTTGAAATATCTCTGGCTGCTAAACCAGAGAAATTCAAATCAGTAGTTCTTCCGCTCATGAAGGTCAACGATCTACAAATTCTCCATCTCCGATAATCTTCTTTCACGTATTCGCTGGTCGGAATGGTTTTCGAATATATATTCGATCCCGGTCTTTCCGTACCAACGATCGTATGGGTCAGGTTTGATAGTCGGTGATTTAACTATCAAATAAATAATTGTGTGGATAACATGAGTTTACTAGTTCAGTATTAACACTACACGGCCTTTTTAATTAAAAACGATTAACTATTGTAAATCTTAAACTCTTAAATATTTCACTATTCAAAGGAATACAATTTCAAACTATTTCGCTTTCACCTCATAATAAATTCTTTTTTCTATTATCATTTCAAGAACCATTTACTATTTTATTTCTAGTTAACCATATTGGAAAACGACTTATCTTATTTCAAGTGAAACAACATTATGAAATCTCCTTTATTCTATCACTTGAAAATAACCAACTATTATTCTCTTAGTATAAATTTATTCTCAAAACTTTATTTTCTCAATTTCCTTTAATCTCGGAAATACCATTTTAACTTCCCATTACACACTAATATCATCCTCAGGTATTCACGAAGTCATTCAAGTTGGGGTATTTATTTACCTCTCAGACCTTGATCAACAACGTTCCTATCTTCAGATAGACATCAGTTGTAATTCACAACCCAGTATTTATTCTAACACCCAATACATCTCATCTAGACCTCTTACTTTTTTTCAAGAAAAACTTTTCTCGAGTATGCTTATTTTTCTTAATTCATTTATTAAGAAAAATAACATCTTTCCTATACTTCTTTAAACGATTCATTTTTCTTCTTGGATTTATGTTAAAAAATCCTATCACTCACTACCTTACCAAATCTACTTTTAGTTCCCTTGCTTGGAATCTTATTTCGACCAATTCTACTTAATACTACTTTTAAGCAGCGCTTTACACCTCCTTTCCCTTTTATAAAGTTCGTTTATAAATCATGGTTCTATATAACCCTTTTATTATCTTCATGTGAACTAAGTAAAATATGAATTTATCATTATAGTGAGTTAGTTCATGAGCAGTTATTTGTTTCTTTCTTTTTTATTCTTTGTTGTACCTATGTTGTTTAAAACTTGCATAGGTTAGGTTTACATACACATATATATTACAAAATACAAACTAACCAGCCGAGATTATCATTTGAAACGATGGCTTAGTTAATTTTAAATATATATTGAGTATATAACGTGAATTTGTTTTGTAATGCCAATCTTATTTTCGGGACTAACTAATTCATTCATGTTCCTTGAATATTTGAAGGACTCAACTTATACTCAAACTTTGAACAAGCTGCAACACATCACTCAGTTATATCGCAGACTTGTATCCTTTGGATCATATGATTTATGCTTGCATTACAAATATGCCCAACATGTCGGCGTTATTAACAAATAAAAGAAAACGTATTATTCAATTTCCTAACCAATGATGATTCTAGAACTAATAGCATGACAAAGAGCGAACAGTTACAATGGATCAAAATTTAAAACGCAAATAACTTTAAGTACAGAAATTTATTTAGTTTGATCGAACTATATATTTTATTTAATAAATTATTATCGTAACTACCCAAATAAAATAATATATACAAATCCATTAATATTCTAAATAATTATTTAAATAAATTAAATATGTGGCTACTGAAAATACGGGACATTACATTCTTCCCCTCTTAGAATAATTTCTTCCTCGAAATTGCTAAGGTAAGAAAAATGTTGTAAATTCCAGTAATTTTTAAAATATATTTAAATAACACTTCATTTCTTCCCAGCTTTCGGTTTATTTAATCTCTATTAAACCGTGGATGAATTTTATTCAACCAATCTAAAGGCAGACAACAATCAATTAACAACCAAGGCACAACCACTTAATCAAATCAACTCAATCCACATTCAATACTACTATTTAATTTAATTCAACATATTTGAATATCAACCGATTTATATTTGATTGATTTCTATTAAACAACATTATTCCTCAATTAATTCCAATATCATTATTAGTGTTTTAATTCGATTTCACTTAACCAAGTTAAGTTCCAATTCAAAATTTTAACCAAATTTCGAATTCCATTCAAATCAGTCAACACCATATCTAAATAATTTTGAGAAAATTATTTCCTTTCTTTACAAAAATATATTTCGGGTAAAATTATTTAATTTACCCTCTCTTTACAAACAATATTGGTTCCCTTATCAGTTCAACGCTTTTCAACGCTTAAACCGATCAACAACACAATACAAAACATTTGTATATAAAATTTACAAATACGCTCTCATATATATACACTCAAACTCAATCTAGGGTATTCCTAACCCCATCTCTATCGAGTTACGCCACAGAGCCAAGGTTATTACTAAACCAATAGCTCTGATACCACTGTAACGACCCAGGGTTTTCGGCCCCGAAAATCGACATAAATACCTTTACTGTATCTCATGCCGACCTTTCAAACACCGAGAACACCGGATTGTTAATGAAAGAATTTAGAGGGTGAGTTAAGAAAGAAAGAAATATAAGAATAGAAGAAGAAGAAGAACACAACACAGAGTCTCACCTCGCAGCAGAACAAAATATAATATAGAAATAAATCTTTATTGAGAACTTTAAATAAAACATACAATCATCAGAGTACATCAACACACCTGGATAGTTATAATAATCTGCCCTTATACAACAAAGTGGAATAACACTAAATATATCTGGATTTCTCCAGCACGCCTTTCGTAGTGTTCAATAACCTGAACCTGCAAACCCGGGCTAACCCGAGCATTTACAAAATACCAGGTCAGTCTGGTGAACCAGAGTGAGATAAACTCGCACAGTATTAAAGGTAAATCATCCAATCCTGATTTTAAGGTTTGAAATCTTTTCAAAAGAAAAGGATAATCATAAAACCAATCCACACATAAACACGGACGGTTTTTACCTTACGATAACCCAAAACAGCTTTGAAACCAATATCTTTTCTGATATTATAATAATGTCTAAATACAAGTAAATAACAATCTAGTGGAACGCTTGCATCTCACGCTCCACATATATATATATACAATCAAAATCGCGGGCGCTTATTGGAGATTGGATTCCAACTTTGACAAGGTATGGGACCACCTGTCGATCGTGTATCTCTAGAGACGAATACACTGGGTTCAACAAGAACGTCTTGCAACCCAGCCCACACATGACGGACCACTCATTTCGCTTGAGTGTATCAAATGCATATCACCGACGGTTGGGATCAGCAACCGCCTCCCGAAAAGGGACAGCATCGAATATAGATTAAAGAAACAAATGGAATTTCTCTAGATAGGTGATCATACACCCTAATGGGAGCAACCCACATAGCCATGCTGCATGCCCGATTTTTGTCAACTCCCGGTTGATGAGGCTTGAGGCTAGAATTTACTTTAAAACATCTGGTCATCATTCACTTTGAATGCCACATCGTCAGATCCGCCAGATCACACTGATTGACATCCACAAAAATACCCTAGTTTATTTGGCTAGAGAATAACCATTTCTCCGCCATCAACTATGGTATGTTTCGAGAAATCAACGCGTGTAATTCCTTTGGAAATACTCTGTCAGATATCCGTCCATACAAGTCATCCAGGAACAGGATGAACCGAAAGCACTCTCCTACTGCATCCTAGGAATCACCCTACAGATCAGTAGCGAGAAGTCCTTGCAACCCATAAATTCAAATCACGACAGAATCACTGTTGAAATATCTCTGGCCGCTAAACCAGAGAAATTCAAATCAGTAGTTCTTCCGCTCATGAAGGTCAACGGTCTTCAAATTCTCCATCTCCAGTAATCTTCTTTCACGTATTCGCTGGTCGGAATGGTTTTCGAATATATATTCGATCCCGGTCTTTCCGTACGAACGATCGTATGGGTCAGGTTTGATAGTCGGTAATTTAACTATCAAATAAATAATTGTGTGGAGAACATGAGTTTACTAGTTCAGTATTAACACTACACGGCCTTTTTAATTAAAAATGATTAACTATTGTAAATCTTAAACTCTTAAATATTTCACCATTCAAAAGAATACAATTTCAAACTATTTTGCTTTCACCTCATATTAAATTCTTTATTCTATTATCATTTCAAAAACCATTTACTATTTTATTTCTAGTTAACCATATTGGAAAACGACTTATCTTATTTCAAGTGAAACAACATTATGAAATCTCCTTTATTCTATCACTTGAAAATAACCAACTATTATTCTCTTAGTATAAATTTATTCTCAAAACTTTATTTTCTCAATTTCCTTTAATCTCGGAAATACCATTTTAACTTCCCATTACACACTAATATCATCCTCAGATATTCACGAAGTCGTTCAAGTTGGGGTATTTATTTACCTCTCAGACCTTGATCAACAACGTTCCTATCTTCAGATAGACATCAGTTGTAATTCACAACCCAGTATTTATTCTAACACCCAATACATCTCATCTAGACCTCTTACTTTTTTTCAAGAAAAACTTTCCTCGAGTATGCTTATTTTTCTTAATTCATTTATTAAGAAAAATAACATCTTTCCTTTACTTCTTTAATCGGTTCATTTTACTTCTTGGATTTATGTTAAAAAATCCTATCACTCACCACCTTACCAAATCTACTTTTAATTTCCTTGCTTGGAATCTTATTTCGACCAATTCTACTTAATACTACTTTTAAGCAGCGCTTTACACCTCCTTTTCCTTTTATAAAGTTCGTTTATAAATCATGGTTCTATATAACCCTTTTATTATCTTCATGTGAACTAAGTAAAATATGAATTTATCATTACACTGAGTTAGTTCATGAGCAGTCATTTGTTTCTTTCTTTTTTTTCTTTGTCGTACCTATGTTGTTTAAAACTTGCATAGGTTAGGTTTACATACACATATATATTACAAAATACAAACTAACCAGCCGAGATTATCATTTGAAATGATGGTTTAGTTAATTTTAAATATATATTGAGTATATAACATGAATTTGTTTTGTAATGCCAATCCTATTTTCGGGACTAACTAATTCATTCATGTTCCTTGAATATTTGAAGGACTCAACTTATACTCAAACTTCGAACAAGCTGCAGCACATCACTCAGTTATATCGCAGACTTGTATCCTTTGGATCATATGATTTATGCTTGCATTACAAATATGCCCAACATGTCGGCGTTATTAACAAATAAAAGAAAACGTATTATTGAATTTCCTAACCAATGATGATTCTAGAACTAATAGCATGACAAAGAGCTAACAGTTACAATGGATCAAAATTTAAAACGCAAATAACTTTAAGTACAAAAATTTATTTAGTTTGATCGAACTATATATTTTATTTAATAAATTATTATCGTAACTACCCAAATAAAATAATATATACAAATCCATTAATATTCTAAATAATTATTTAAATAAATTAAATATGTGGCTACTGAAAATACGGGACATTAAAAAAACCAAAGCTTATTTTGGAATATTCTATTTATTATAACTAATCTATATATAACATATAATCTTAATTTAAATATTAGTTTCTAATTAATTCAATTCTATTATTCCTTCTTCATATATTTTATTTTATAAATTCAGTATAATCTAACTTAATTATCCAATTAAATTTCCATTCCGAACATTGGAATAGATTTCATCGTTTTCTATTTAAAACGATTTCCGATCCAATTCTTATTTTTAAGTTCACATTTAAATTTAAATTTCCCAACTATCCAATGATAATTATGCATTTCACTTATAAACACCGTTTATAAATTCCTTTCAATTCCCCACATTATTTAATTTATAAATATCGTTTATAAATTCACTTCAATTCCCTGATTATCCAATGAAAATCATTCCCGTTTATTTATAAACACCGTTTATAAATTTACTACAATTTCCTGTATTATTTAATTTATAAACATCGTTTATAAATTCAATACTTGTTTTTATTTTTCAAAACAAGTAAATATTTCTTAGCCCATTTGAAATTCAAATTCTATTTTATAAAAAATAGAATATTACTTTTAAATCTAAAAATCCCCTTTCACAATATTTTTATGTATCAACTTTCAGGCCCAATGATATTTTAAACATCCAAAACACTCAAGTATCAATTACAGGTTTTCTAACACATCATATAGGATTATATATACATATATATAAACAAAAAATAATAAAATTTGAGGAATCCAGCTGGATTCCTCCAACTGTTTCGTCTGCATCCACAGACGTTATCCAACATAAATAATACCCATCCTACTTCGAGGCAGGATATCGCGGTATAGAAGGTCATCCACTATTATATTGTGGGACGTATAGGGTCTTCCGCTAATGATACTGCGGGCATCTGTTAATGGTACTACAAGAACTATCCAATCACCAATATATATATATATATATATATAATAACCACAAATACCAATCCTAAATAACTAATATATATTTTATAGCCACATTAATATTTCAATGCTTGCAAACAACCAACAAACCATTATTTTTGAATTAATAAAACAATTCTAAATAAAAATATGAGTGAGATTTACTCACCGTGATTTTTTTATTTTTGCAGATCCGATACAATTTTAACTTAAAACGAAAAATATTCGTTTTAAACTAAAATTCCATAATTGATTCTAGTTGGCTCCAAAACTTCAAAACGGACTCCATCACGAATCTTAAGTCCCTATGAGCTCAACAGAACCGATGATGTTCGAATCTGATTTTGTATGAATATGAAATTGATTTTGTAAGAAATCGACTTACTAAAAAAATACCTAAATGCTAATTCAAAATTTTAAACTGCTCACCTTTTAAATCACATATTAGCATAAACCCAGACCCTTAATCCTATCTACTCCCTACAGATAATAGTGACTTTGCATGCTTCCCGGTTCGAACCCGAACAGACCTTGCCATTACCGAACTCAGGCCATGCTCTTCTCTATGTCTTTCCTAATAAATAAATTCCAACATTAATATTGTGTTGATGAAACTATCCCAACTGCCCTCCCCCAATACTCCAACACCCTGCCACCAACTTACTCAACTCGCATGACTTCATTCCAGTAAAGTACGACCTTGTTTTGAATAGAAATCCACAAGGAATTCTAACGCAATCCCTCCACAACTCAAGTCTATCCTTTGTATCACGACTGGAAACCATCGCCCTCCCTGAACAACGATCAATCTTCACTAACCTTCCCCCAAATCGAACACCATTCCACCACCACATCTGATCCCAAGAAAATCGCGACCATCTCCACTGCCTAACTGCCCTTCGAATCCACCTTAATTCATGCGCTTCATCCATTAATTTGCGAGCACCCAGATCTTCAAATTCAACCACCTCGTTTTCTAATTCCGACCTAAATTAGATAGCCCCAATCAATGTTGCATTCAAGCTTAAATCTCCAGACAACTACAAGAGACTTGCAATTTATTAGAATCAAATCCCTCTTTTTTTTTTCTCTGAATCGGTAGTTCGATTTTGTAGAGGGGATAATTGCGGTTTTTAATTTCATTTTGATATGTTTTGTTGTGGAATGAAAGTGAAGAGAAAATAAAGAGGCTTGCGTATTTATAATCGAAATTGGGAAAATGGAAGTATACAAACATATTACTCCTCTGATTAGTTAGTAACGAAGGAGAAACAATTTAGTACGCGAAGTGAAAGGGGAGGGAGTAGTTGTAACTAAGGGTAGGTTTGTTGTAGTGGCCCGCAAACCTATACTATCTGAGCTGACTAATACAACACACGTCCAACTCAAATAATACAGAAATACGAGTCATTAGGGTTAAAGAAAATAGAAAAGATAGAAGAAGAACAGAAATTACAATACAGATTCTCACAGTGGAACGAATAAACTATCTTATATATCATAAGCTTTGAAATACAAAATTTTGTCTCATACATACATACCATCATCAGAGCACAATACAATATTTGATACAGTGGAAATAACTCTAAAATAATTAGCGGTGAAGCCTCCTGCTTCCAACTCCTCCAAGTGTATCTGTAAAAGCCTGAAACACTTGACTACCCGTACAAATTTGGTCACCCAAGAGTTTAGGAAAAACAAAAAAAATAAACTCTGGGTCAGTCATGGGACTGGTGTGAGAAAACTTCAACCATATGGTTTAACTTCAAAAATCTTTTGAAAGAAAAGGATAATTGTAAAACCAGTCCACACATAAACACGGACGTTTTTTACCTTACTATAACCCAAACCATTTTTGATATCAAATTCCAGTGATATTATAATAATGTCTAATCAAATAAATAACCAAATAGTAGAACGATTACATCTCACGCTCTACATACATAGTATAAAATCAAAAACCGCAGGGCGCTTATTGGAGATTGGATTCCAACTATGACAAGGTATGGGACCACCTTCCGATGATGTATCTCTAGAGGCGAATACACCTAGGTTCAACAAGAATGTCTTGCAACCCGGCCCACACATGACCGACCACTCATTTCGCTTGAGCGTATCGAATGTATATCACCAACGGTTGGGCTCAAACCACCATTTCCCGAAAAGGGACAACATAGAAATATATTAAAGAAGTAAAAGGAATTTCTCTAGATAGGTGATTATACACCCTAATGGGAGCGACCCACATGGCCATGCTGCATTCCCGATTTTTGTCATTTCCCAGTTGTGAGGCTTGAGGCTACGTCAATCTTTTAGAACGTCTGGCCACCATACACTTTGAATGTCACATCGTCAGACCTGTCAAATCACTAGTTGAACTTCCCAAGAATATTACGGGTACAAAAGCTAAGAGAAACAAATTTCTCCGCCACTAGACGTAATACCTTGAAAAGATCGTCTTATGTGACCGTTAGGAATACTCTGTCAGACATTCGTCCATACAAGTTGTCCTGGGACTGAACAAACAAAACAGCCCTCGCATTTCACTCCGTCTTCGATTATTTCCAGCATAATCTAATTCGCAACGCCTATGCCTATACGGAGTGGTTTTCGAATATTAAATTCAACCGGTCTCTCCGTATCGACAACGATGGTAAAAATCTTTGATAGCCGGTGTTTTAACTATCAAAGGAAAAATAAACATCCATCAACAATTTCACAATCACTGGCCCTTTCTAATATTTTATATTAGACTCATTTTCTTAGCGAATTTTAGATATATCGTTATATCGATTTCTGTTATCAAAATTTCTTAAAAATATTCTAACTCCTTAAATTTCCGGAAAAATTCGCCATAACCTCCTTTGTACCGGCAAATAGTTCAAACCTCAACTCACCTCTCTAGGCCCTTTCCATTCAAAAAGAAAATCAAAAAGCCAAGCGGCTTGCCGATTCGGCGCATAAAACCTCATATGGAAATTTAAACGTGTACCTTTTGTCGAGCACTTAAATATATTCTTCATACTCTCTTCATATTCTCCATCCCATACCTGTTTGACATATATACGCCCATCTAATTCATTCCAAATCAGTTCAACACTTTTTACTTTAATCGCCTTCCATTTGCTAATTAATTTTCTAATTAGCTTCTTGGCTTAACCTGTTTTTAATTTGAACATATTGCGTTCAATACATATGCATTCACTTACCCATATCCCTTGCTCGTTTTCAATTTCTAATCCAAGTTTTTATTCGAAATTCCAATTTCAATTAACAAAATCAATTCATTTAAACTAAATAAGTTTAAATCAAAACTCTATTCACTAATTCCTTTTAAAATTAGTTAACTTTATTC
The DNA here is from genome assembly GCA_030737875.1 of Allium sativum. Classification (NCBI taxonomy): domain Eukaryota; kingdom Viridiplantae; phylum Streptophyta; class Magnoliopsida; order Asparagales; family Amaryllidaceae; genus Allium; species Allium sativum. Next base: position 730,880,946 of record CM060922.1, on the reverse strand, counting down.
AATAAATTAAAAATCTGATTTTTGTATCAAAATCACTTTATCTATTCCACTTGAGTTCATATTTAATTTATAACTCAAACTGGATTTTTTTCCTATTGGAAATTCGGGTTTATATTCACTCAAAATCTTTAAATTTTATTTAGTAAACCCTTATGGCTTAAAGCGATTATGGCGCTGTTTTTCTAAAAAATTGATTTTGACATAACTCAAAATCTATACGACGAAATCTAGATTTTCCTCTTCCGTTAGAAATCTATCATTCAATAGGTTTGGGCGTTTCTTGTTTCATTGAATTCCGACTTAATTTGAGTTCTATATACTCAATTGAAGTTCGAATCGTCAATTTACGAACTACCGCGCCGCGGCGAGTTCGTTTTTAATTAAATTTAATCATAAACATTTAAAACTTCATTTATAAAATAATTTCAACTCCATTTGCAATAAATCGAATCCACTATCCAAAACTACCTTACCAATTCAGAGTATTCAACTCGTCGATTATTTCATATTCATAACTCGGTTACGAATTTATTTAAACTCAATCATATTATAATAGATTTCAATTCCCTGGAAATAAATTATTATATAACCTAGCCGCTTTATCCAACTTCACATTTCGAAGATTATAAATAATTTCGAGATAAACTCGTTTCAATATCCTTTAACCATTACAATCTAATATTATCCCTTGATAATAGTGAAGCCGTTCAAGTTGGGGTATTTTATTTACCTCTCAGACCTTGATCGACAACGTTCTTATCTCAAGACGGATAAGAGTTTATAATTTCAAAAACTTGATTACTTATCATAAAAATCCCCTCTTTCATCTCATTTAAAAATATGATTTTAAATGTCATTTCTTATATTTGGAAAAATCTATTTCCAATCCACCCAAAGGAAATTACTACATTTCCTTTATAAACATGGTTTATAAATTGCTTTCTTATTTTATATATAACAACTTCCATTTAAAACTCGATTTCCTTATTTGAATATTTTACTACTATAACTTATATATATAAGTATAGAATCTATTTTCATATTCAAATTCTAAATCTCTATTTAATAAGTTCCAATATCTTTTGGAACTAATACTTTATTTTCTATAAACTCGACTCCCTTGAATTCCAATCATAAATCTGTATAGATTTATTACAATCCAATTTATTCCGAACATCGGAATAAATTTCACCGTTTCTTTCTTGAACGATTCCTAATTCGCTTATTTAATTCACACTTGAATTAAAAATTCAAATTATACAAAAATAGTTATTTTCCTTTATTTATGAATATCCTTAATAAATTTCACTTCTTGTTCTAAATATTAAACCACGTTTCGATTTAAAACTACATTTGAAATCTAATTTCCACTTCGGAAAACAAATCATACTTGAATATAGAATTTATAAAGTACCAAATGATGATTTTCACATTCATCTATAAACGTTGTTTATAGACTATACTTCTTGTTTTAAATATTAAAACTAGTTCTATTTCAAACTCCATTTGAAATTTCATTTCTACTTTGGGCGGAAAAAATTTCTTTTAAAATCACGCTTGCATTTACGTTTCAAAATTTATCAAATGATAATTTCTTGTTTCTTTTATAAAACATAGTTTATAAATTCAATTACTTGTTTTTATTTTTAAACAAGTAAATATTTCCGAACCTATTTGTAATCCCATTTCTATTTCAGAAATTAATTTTTTTATTCATACTTAAAAATTAAATATTACCAAATGATAATTTTCTTACATTTACAAACAAATCATTTATACATTCAATACTTGTTTTATTATTAAAACAAGTTATTATTTTCTTAGCTTATTCGAAATTCAAATTTTATTTCAAAAAAATAAAATTTCCTTTTCGAATCTAAAAATCACTTCTTATGATATTATAAATATCTAGGGCCGGTGATATTTAAATATCCCAATACACAAACCATCAATCCAATTCAACACATCACACACATGTAAGTAGGTAAACAAAAATAAATAAATTTGAATTATCTGGTTGGATCCCTCCAACCTGTTTTCCCTGCATCCACAAATGTTATCCACATAAATAATACCAATCCTGCTTCAAGGCAGGATATCGCGGTATAAAAAAGGGGATCCACTTATATACGTGGAGCGTAGGGTCATCCGCTAATGATACTGCGGGCATCCGCTAATAGTATTGCGGGAAATGTCCAATATATATAATAATAGCGACACCCACCAAGCCTAAATAACTATTATATAATAACCATAATAATTCAACAATTCATTCATGCAACCAAGCAACTAACAAATTTATTTTTAACGATTAAAAATAAATTTAAATATAAAACTGTGAGTGAGATTTACTCACCTTGATTTTCATTGGCTGAATATCCTGCCAATTTCCACGTCATCTCGGTTTCGAATCTACTCGACTAAATCTTTTTGGTGCCTATGATTATATATTTTATTAATCGATTGCCCATTTGTTTATATTACTTAACAAATGAATAAATTTTTTTAAGTAATTTAAATTTCTAAATAACGTATACCTTATTGCCTCGATCAAAAATGAAGTAAATCCATCGATCATTTCTTACCGCAAACAGCCCCAAAACACTGCTCCATTCATTCCGGCATATCATTGAACACCCTGCCGTCATCAACAACTCCATCTCTCCGAATTGTTGCAGTAGTTTCATTTCATAATCCTACCGCAGTTCATCTATCCTCAGTCCCAACTCCATTCAATGGTCCACACAAACTCTCTCTGCATGCTTCCTCTCCTACCTAACAATATCCAAACAACCAGCACTCATCTCCCAATAAATATCCATTTCTGTCATCATAATTCATACCCCAACATACAAAGATCGAACTTAAACACATACTTCCTTACCCTCCATTCACGTGGATGAAATCCAATACAACCCAGGCTATCCTCGGTTCAGCTCCACTGTCGCATCCTCTCTTCTCCACCAGACACTACAACGCACCCATCTTCAACTGTCGTACCCAGCTCACCCTCACAGAAATCGAACTCCACTCCATTCTTCGAACCAGTCGAGCCCTAGTCAGCTCGCAACACGCCCAAAAGATCGGAACCCCCTTCTCCTTACCACGCGATCCTCTTCAGAGTTGACGTTGGTTCTAGGAACTCGCGACGGCGACTTCGATTTCCAACCACGACTTCGATGTTGACCTGCGACTTTGATTTCGGTTTCTGGTTTCATCCGTCATGCTTCAGGAAACCGCAATTTCTGGTTTTGATTCCTTTTTTTTTATGTGTGGATCGAATTACTGGGAACAGAGAAATGGGAGGAAAGGGCTTCAACCGACTTCTGATACGATTTGGTGGATTGAGGAATGAGAAGAATGAAGGTCGGTGTCTTCAATTTATAGAACGAAAGGGTAGACAATCGTACATGGCCATTAAAATGTTGTAGGCTTAAGTACATACCAAATATTTTTAAAAGATTTGATTTTGATTTTTAATTAAATTTGATTTGACTTAAAGAGATTTTTTTTCTTTTTAAAACGATATCGATTTGATTTAAAGAGATTTTCACTTTATTTTAAACAGATATCGATTTGATCTCGTGCTTATCCATAGAAAAAAAATCGGGGTTCATAACTCGACATCACGAACCGCTAATTTAACCTACCGACCTACGTTTCAATGTAATTACACTATTCTGGACTCAACAGAATAGATTATAAAATTTTATTTTGAACGTATATATAAAATAACCATAATAAATAAATATAATTTAAATTCAGACCAATTTATTCCTTGATAATAAATTATTATTATTATCTTCTATACTCAAATATGATTTATATTGATTATTTGAACTGTTTCGATTCAGTTTTAAATTTGAATTCAATCATTACCGTTTTCGTATCATGATAATTCGATATAAAATCGAAATTGATTTTTAAATCGATAACTTAATATAAAAATTTATTTATATTATCAACTCAATATTTAAAACGATATTAAATATTTAAAATTAATTGACCAAAAATACGGGTTGTTACATTTGTAGTGTCCTTTGCTTGCTTAAGAATGAAGGAATTTATTTTTATAATAAATTTTATTATATTTTATTTCAGTTTGATTATAACTGGTATCCTTTAATTTAAATTATCACATTGATTTCAAACTCCTATTTGAGCCCAACAACAGGCCATTCTAGGGTTAAACCACAATTCTGAACACACTGGGATAGGTTTCAAAGCATTATTCGATCATATGGAGAAGATATTACTTTAGATCGATATAAATTAAACTCAAAACAATTAATTTCCTAATAATAAATTATTAATATCATCGATTCTATTCAAATAAAACATCTATTAATTATTTGAATCATTCTGACTCATTTTAAATTCCAATTTGAATTATTTCATATTTTCATATTACGATAATTATATATATTCAAATAAATCATATTTCGATTATTAGATCGACAAATCAATATAAAATTTGATTTATATTATCAACTCAATATTTAAAATCATATTAAATATTTAAAATAAATCAACCAAAAATCAGGGTCGTTACAGTTACAAAGGTTATCCCCTTAAGTCATGTAAAACCTTCTATTGATTCCTTTGAAATCTTAAATCTCTATCTTTTCTCTTGTGTAGTATATTAGGAGCCATAAATCTTTGTGAGAGTGTCTCGGTACTAGGTTGGTTTCATAGACATGTTGATTCTACGGCACTAGCCGAAGCTCCAACACCCGCTAATATGGTTCCTCCTAACCTATTAGCCATTATCGACTTCTTTAAGCTTAGCATGGATTTCTCAAAGCTTAGCAATATGAATTTCTTAGGCATAGTGACTTTTGTAGAGGCTCGTACTTGGTTGAGGAGTATAAAGTGGATTTTTGAATTGTTGCAGCTTAGGGATCGTAAAAGAGTTTTATCGGCTACTTGCCAGTTAAAAGAGGAGGAATCTTATTGATGGGAGATGGTCAAGGAAGAGGGTAGAGAAATGGATTGGGTTGGATTCAGACGCCGATTTGAAATAATATTCTTTTCGTAGGATGAGGAAGGGATGCAACTAGTGCAATTTCTTGGATTGAAGTAAGGTGACCTTGCTGTAAAGGAATATATCAATCACTTCAATGAGCTATCAAGGTTCGAGATTGATCTAGTCAATACAGCTCATAAAAAAGTTGTTAGGTTCGCGAATGGATTGAACCAACTCTACAAAGGTTGGCGATGACACATATGTCGATGGGGGCAACGTTCTATTCATTGGTGGAGATGGATCTCAAGCATGACGATGCAAAGTAAGAGGTTAAAGAGGGTGAAAAGGAAGTTTCCAAGTCTGCAAGCTCAAAGAAAAAAATGGTAGAAAGGTAAGAAAGGCAACAAGAAGAATATGCTTTAGAATGGGTAAATCTAGAAGAATATCAAGTGTCATGGTTGTGAATTGATATGTCATTACCTTAAGGATTGCAGGAAGATTGTTATGAAGTAAAGTGTTAAAACTGTGGACATTCTAGACATATTAATAGAGCTTATCCTCATAAGACAATGCAGAGGGCTAATGCATCAGTGGCTCTGGTACAGGTCTTAGAGGCAACACCATCTAGTGGTAGACCAAACAGTGGTAAGAAAGTAATGGAGGAAGGTTTTATTTCTTCTTCCGACTTCCTATTCGTAGTCTCTTTGACTCAATATCATCTCATTCTTTTGTCTTTAGTGCTTTAGTTGATTGTTTGTGTTGGATACAACATTGTATGTCTTGATTTTTGTTTGATGATAACAAACATATGATATTTTAAATGTGTTTGTAATTGTACTATTTTATATTACATCATTTCACGGAAATAAATATTGGTTGTAATATACTATTGTGCATAATTGAATATATTCGTAGTATATTTATTCAATCAAATATTTTATTTCAACATCTGAAATAGTAAAACATTATTCACAGATATTACTTCACATGATATTGTACTCGTAAATAAATTGAATATGATAGACAAATTTGTTTTAACACAATAAAATAATATTTATTTCAATCAAACTTGTTTATTACAAATTTTAGTACAATTTTCTCATTTCGTACATTTGTTCCTCACTACAACTCTCATCACTCTAGTATACAGTCATACCCCCACAACATATCACTTGATCACTCAGTTATATACAGACTCAGTTGTACATTCATTGACACTGACACTAATACACTGAATCTTCACGTGCTTCCAATCCAGTCCAGTCATCTTCATACCTATCACCGAAACATACACATTAAACTATAACAAGAACAGATTTAAATACAAGCAAATATAAACTTAATTTTTAAATTTTATTTGCCTCATAATTTTGGTGTGTTTCTCATCATTTTTCTAGACGTGGTCTGATATACATATTTATCTGAGTCTAGACTACTTGTAATATTCACAATGAAACACTGTAAATACTACAAGGCATACTGAATACTCTAGTGCCCATTGATTAGCCGCGCACAACTACACTGGGTTGCTGATCAGGACCAGCACATTAAAATTAGCTGATTCTGAACAGCCCCAACACAGATGTAGTAGGACTGCTGATTACAGTCATCCATATAGCCCACAAATATAAAAATCACACGTGCACGGTACATGTATATACACACTTGTGTGTATATATACACATATATTTGTGCAAATGCAAAATGATCAAAACAAGAAAGTGCACTGGTGCATGCCCAATCTCGAGCCGACACAATACAAATGGACGTGAGTAGCTAATCAGGCTAGTAAAAGAAAATATAGAGTGAATGAGGTCCATACAAATGCAACCAAACAGGTCTGCCAAACAAAATGGTTCTGCAGTTTCAAGTCATACACATTGGAGCAACAACAAATACAAGCTACAACAACACATGCATACAAATGGAACAACAAATACCAAAATCAACTCGTGCATGAAAAATGAACAAGGATTCAAGTCAGAAGCATGTCAGGTGATCACACAGTCCAGTGTATATGAACATGGACCAACAGCTATGTGTACAATTTCAAATACAACATGCAACATCAGGCCAATATATATGGAGGATCTCGACACAAGTTAATGGACATCAAAGCTAAACTAGTCAAATATTTATATCAGGTCATGGCACAAGTTCAGTTTTCTCAAGGGAAAAAATATAGTTTCTAAAACAAATGGTGCAACAAGTTTTAACAAGGAGTACAAGTAAACGGGGTCGAAGTTCGAACTTCCAGGTCCACATGCATGTAGCGGTGCAAGGGTGAAAATAGTTTGGGCACAACAAACTGGAACACAACAACAACATAGGTCACAAGAATCTAATGCAATTCAGTACTGAGGATCATATAGAAGCATGATGCAAATGTCATAACAAGGTAGTATCTGTTCTTATCAGAATGAATAGCATCTATTCTTAATCAGATTTTTTCAAGTGTACAAGGGTGAAAAGGCACAAAAATATCAGGGTACACAAGAGCAATATCATGTTCAAATAATCACAGAGCAATATTAAATTTTATGGTTCAAAAACTGTTCGAAGAACTACAGGGGAAATTTTCAAGTCAAATATCAGTTCAAATCTGTTCAATATAGAAATTGTTCTTATTTAAGAACTTCAAGGAAAAGGAAATGTAAGATTTAAAGTTCCAAAAATCAAGGATCAATTCAAAGTCGAAAACCCGAGTCCAAAATATAAAGTCTAATGCAAGTTACTTCAGAAGGTTTGAACTTTTCAAACCCAATCAAATTCCAAAAGTCACGAGCAAATACATTCAAGAACAAATCGAAGAAACCCCAAGATATATGAAGATTTCAAACCAAAATTCATGCAATATCCAACCAAGTCTAATTATGATATCAGAGCAAATATATCGGATTTTAATCCTATAAATTCACCACATCCTCATCGGCAAAAATCCATCCAAGTTCGAGCACAAATAAAGAGAAATTCGAATCAAAAAATCCTACCAGATAACCAAAATTACTTGGATCTGAATCGAGTGCAACTACAAATTGAAGAACATCACTTGAGAGAAAGCGGCGACTTCAATTTCAAGGAGGACGAAACCCTAGATCGCCATCACCATTTTTTATTTGTAGAGACAAAAAGATATCGGGCCAAAAAATAAAGAGTGTTAAAGAAAGATAAAGGGCCGCCTAAATTATTAGAAGGGGCTTAGAGTATTTTAGTTTAAAACTAGGGTTTTAATTTTTTATGTATTTTTATTTTAGTGTTTTTAAATTTGCAATCGAGTTTATAGTTTTCTAGTTTGTCTGTAAATCTAGGGAGACAAATTACGGGGTTGTAATTCGGGGAAATCTGATTTCGGGGATAGAAGTCAGTGCAGGGTTTGAGCATAGGATTAGTGCAACTAGAGCGAGATTGTGAGGCCATTGATGTAGCTCCTAGTAGAAACTTGGGGATAAGTTTTGAGCGTAGGGTTAGGACAAATAGGCTAGGAATTGTCGTAAGTTTACAGATGTTGTAAGCGTTGTAATAGTTGACTAATACCTAGTAGAAACCTTGGGGAATGCAGCAGTAGGCAGGGTTTTGCCGAAGCTGGTATATATGTGTGTTATTTATTTTTCGCATTTACTTTGATTTTTATCTGTGATTAATATTATTTAATTGCTCAGCAAAAACTGCAATAAACCCTATTCACACCCCCTCTAGGGTCAATTTAGATCCTACATGTGGTATCAGAGCTGATATAAGGTAACAACATGATAAGGAGTTCTCGCTTTATGATCAAGTGGCGAAGTATTGACTCTTGTCCCTACATGCTCCGCTGGGTTGTCCGTGTCGAGAGGCAAGATGTAAAATCAGTGTTTGAGATTTCTTTGTTAGCTACCAACGTGGTATTAAAATCCTCGTTAATGGAGATAACAAGTGGTATCATAGAAGGTACTTTTTATTTTAAAATAACTCTAGAGTCATGGATTTCCCTAACGGTGAATTTTCTAGTTGTCAATCTAGCGAGAATCATTCCAGTATAACCCCAACTATTTTTGATGGAACAAATTTTTTAAATTGAAAATTAAAAATGGAATTTTATTTAAATTTTGTTAATGTTAAATGTTGGGATATTGTTGAAAATGGATGTGATATGGTAGATAAGAATGATATTATAATTAATTCTCATGCTACACATATTTCATATTCTTATACTAATGTTGATCAGTTTAATTGTATCTCCCATTATTTAACTGCATAGGAAATCTGGAAAACTCTCGATGCAATGTATGGAAGAAAAGACAACGATAGTTCAAACCCCTTGAAAGCCAACTCAAATTCAGAATTATTCTTGACTGCGTTTACAAAAGATGGATCAGATGATGACAGTGATGAAGACTCAACAGATGACGAGCACGGTGAATTTCCTTTTGAAAAGTTAATTTTTTTTGGTGATAAATTAACCAAAAATGTTGAGAGTCTTAAACTGACAAATAAAAATTTAAAATCTAAAAATGTTAAGTTGAGAAATAAAAATCATGATTTGGAATTAAAACTTGAAAATGTTAAAAAGATGGAAAACTCGAGTTGCAAAAAATGTTTAGATTTGGAAAATGATTTAGTTCATCTTAACGAAAAGTTTCAAAAGTTTGAAAAGGGAATTGTGTTTTTAAAAATAAACGAGATTAAATTAAAACAAAAACCGATTTTTTTGCAAAAAAGGGTTAGATAAGTTTAAGAAGGATAAAAATTCCAAACATGAAATTTTAGAGAAAGAGAGTTTATTGAAAACCGAATCGATTTTGAATGAGCTTGAAATTGAAACCGAGAAAATCAAAAATCTCAAATGCAATAAATGCACGACTTTTCAAAAAAATTGTTTGAAATAAAAGAAAATTTCAAAACCCTTGAAAACGAAAACATGATTTTGAAAAATAACAAATTTGAAATTACTCGTATAAATCACGATTGGAAAAACAAATTGAAAAATTCAAGGATTTTTAAAGACTTGAAATTGAAAAGCATAAACGATTTGAAAGTGAGATTTTTGAATCCAATGCGAAAATTAAAATTCTTGAAAATGAAAATCTGATTTTAAAACAAACTGATATTGAAAAGAGGAAGATCGCTATTAATCGTTGTTCAAATTTAATGAAAGAAAATAATGTTCTTAAATTTAAAATTCAATGACTTGAATCAACTTTGGCAAAATTTTCTAAATGAGAAAAATCGTTGAATATGTTGTTAAAAAACCAATTTTTTGTTGAGAACAAGAAAGGAATTGGCTTTGGAAAATCTGATCCAGTTGAAAAGCTATATTTTAATGATTTTGAAAATCCTACAGATAGCTTTGAAAAAGTTCAAATTGGAAATTTGAATTCTAATAATTTCAAAGGGTTTTCAAATCATAAACGAAATGAAAACTCGTTTAAAAACAATTCAGTTAAACGTATTTGGATCCCAAAAGATAATAAAATGAATTCGATTGAAATTAAACAAATTTGGATTCCTATAGGCACTTTAGTGGATGGCAATGAATTGTTATATAATCGGGTTTGAGTACCAAAATGTGTGAACGAATCTAAGAGTGGTAAAACAGTCTTGGTTAGACCACTCGATACTATAAATATTTAGGTACTGAGGGAGGCTAAGGAACAATTGGGCTTAAGAGAGATAAAATTCAAATTGTTTCATATTATTGAATTATTCAAGTGTTCCTTATCCATAGATTTCTGAGTTGGAGATTCATTCATTCACATCGATTATGGTAAGTCAGGTATGTTCTCTAAACTTGTGTTTTTTTATTTTCTTGTTAATGTTGATTTTTATTGACACTGTCACAATATTTTTGACTTATCTTGAGTTTGTTAACTTCAAATTGAAAAATTCTTGATTTTCTGGAAATTAAATTCAACCATCTACAACTTTCGTGTTTTGATTATTTCCAGCTTCTGAACTTAAAGTCCTGAAAAACCGCAATTCATTTGAAGTTTAGTTTTTAGATTGGTTGATGAAATTCTGACAATGCTGTAGTATTTTCAGCATACCTTGAACATTGTTAATCAGAAACTTAAAATTAATGATGTTTTGGAAAGCTAATGAAATTTCACATATCTTTGCTGTTTTGAGTTTCTTATAATTCATCTTGGAAAATATTGAAAAACTACACTTAATACAGCGCACTACTTGAAAGCTATAATTGACAAGTTGTGATAATTTCACAGTTTTAGGATTGGCTTGATTATTTTTATTTAGAAATCATTTGTGATTGATTGTTGAATTTCATGGATTATAATTTTTTGATTTGAATTCTAAAAATAATTTTTTTTCTCAAGTAGCTTCAAATAATTTGCCTTTGATTTGAATTATTGATTAGTTCTTGCGCTTGTTAAAATACTCTGGAAAATTCTCTTATGAATCTTGCTTCGAAACTGATTTTGTGCTGCTCTGATAAAAGAAATTGATTTGATACATTTAAGTGTCTTGGTGATTGGGCGATGAGAAATCTGTAACTAGATTTCTTTAAAATCTATGAGCAATCTAGAACCTCAAGTGATATCAGTTTTTTTTTTTAAATTGTCTAGGAGAAATCAGTCTTAGAAGTATTAGATATTACCACAATCTACTAATTGATTTCTTTTAAAATTGATTTTTAACTAGCACATTTATCTCTCTTGAAATTGACATTCTCAATTTTAAAATTATTCTTGATTATTTAAAATTGAGATTATTGACTAATTTGAGCCGTATTTGGAACTCATCGAAATTATTCTAGATTTCTGAAAACATGATGAATTGTAACTATGGTATAATTCATAACTAGAGGAGACGTTATTTTAAAATCTCATGATGATTGGACAGATGTTATAATATCTTTGGATTTGAGCTTATTTCACGACCATCTTCTATGTCTACCATATTTCTGTCATTCATCATGGTTTTGTTTAATTTGGAGAGTTCAAAATATTTTTGGAAAGAAAAATATCATGGAAAATTTAAAAAAAAGAGAAAAAGAAATATATATATATATATTATATTATTAATCCTTAGTATTCACTCCCATTTAAAAGTCCTCACAGTTATGCGTGGGTGAATTACCTTAATCTCTATGTGCTTCTATTCTCACTTAAAAGACCTTTGGATTGTGCATGGATGGAATTCATTAGAGAGGATAAAGTTAAACCCCATTTAAAAGACCTTTGGGCTATGCGTGGTTAGCAAGTGCTCAACACATTTTGACCTTATTTAAAATCTTTGAAATTCATATTCAAATATTCAATTTTATTGAATTCTCCTCATTCTATAAAATCCATCGTAAATCCATTCATTCTGAAAGTGAAATTTGCTTCTGATTTAAAGATTATTATGACTTTTGTTTGATTAAATGGGATTTATGATATATATTCTCTTTCATAATTTGAATTTTATATTTATTGACCATATTCGTCACTATTTCGATTTCTATTATTCTTTTGATGATAACAAAAGGGGGAGAATGGTCAAGATTTTGATTGTTGAATATTTATTTCAAGAATATTTTAAGATTGGAAATTAAATATCTAGGGGGAGAATGGTCAATTGAATGTCATTATTTATATTTTCCACATATATAGTGGGAGCTCAGTTATAGTGGGAGCATACAAATAGGGGGAGTAATATATTTCATGTTCAAACACATTTAACACATTCAAAATCTTGTATATGTTTGTCATCATCAAAAGGGGGAGACTGTTGAATACAACAATGTGTTGTATGATTCTTGTTTGATGATAACAAACATATGATATTATTTAAATGTGCTTGTAATTGTACTATTTTATATTACATCGTTTCACAGAAACAAATATTGATTGTAATATACTATTGTACACAATTGAATATATTCGTAGTATATTTATTCAGTCAAATATTTTATTTCAACATCTGAAATAGTACAACATTCAGATTTATTCAACCAAATATTTTATTTCAGCATCTGAAATAGTTCAACATTCAGAATCCACTATTGTATATTCACAGATATTAATTCACATGATATTGTACTTGTAAATAAATTGAATATGATAGACATATTTGTTTGAACACAATAAAATAATATTTCATTTCAGTCAAATTTGTTTATTACATATATCAGTATAATTTTCCCATTCTGTACATTTGTTCCTCACTACAACTCTCATCACTAAATTGTACGGTCATTGCCGCACTACATATCGCTCGATCACTCAGTTATATACAGACTCGGTTATACATTCACTGACACTGACACATTGAATCTTCACGTGCTTCTAATCCAGTCCAGTCATCTTCATATCTGTCACAGAAACACATAGTAAACTAGAACAAGAATAGATTCAAATACAAGCAAATATAAATTTAATTTTTAAATTTTATCTGCCTCAGAATTTTGGTGCATTTCTCATCATTTTTCTAGACGTGGTCTGATATACATATTTATCTGAGTCTAGACTACTTGTAATATTCACAGTGAAACACTGTAAATACTACAAGGCAGACTGAATACTCTAGTGCCCATAGATCAGCGGCGCACAACTGCACTGGTTTGCTAATCAGAACCAGCATTATTATTAGCTGATTCTGAACAACCCCAACACAGATGTAATAGAACCGCTGATTACAAAGTTTCATGTATGTCATCCGAATAGCCCAAAAATATAAAAATCACACGTGCACGATACATGTATATACACACTCATGTATATATATACACATATATTTATGCAAATGCAAAATGGTCAAAACAAGTGAGTGCACGGTGCATGCCCAATCTCGAGCCAACACAATACAAATGGATGTGATTAGTCAAATAGGCTAGTAAAAGAAAATATAGAGTGAATCAGGTCTATACAAATGCAACCAAACAGGTCTGCCAAACAATATGGTTCTACAATTTCAAGTCATACACATTGGAGCAACAATAAATACAAGCTACAACAACACATGCATACGAATGGAACAACAAATAATAGAATCAACTCATGCATGAAACATGAACAAGGATTCAAGTCAGAAGCATGCCAGGTGATCACACAGTCCAATGTATATGAACATGGACCAACAACTAAGTGTACAGTTTCAAATACAACATGCAACATCAGACAAGTATATATGGAAGATCTCGACACAAGTTAATGTACATTAAAGCCAAACTAGTCAAATATTTATATCAGGTCATGGCACAAATTCAGTTTTCTCAAAGGAACAAATATAGTTTCTAAAACAAATGGTGCAACAAGTTTTAACAAGGAGTACAAGCAAATGGGGTCGAAGTACAAACTTCCAGGTCCACATGCATGTAGTAGTTCAAGGATGAAAACAGTCTGGGCACAACAAACTGGAACACATCAACAACATGGGTCATAAGAATCTAATGCAATTCAGTATTGAGGATCATATAGCAACATGATGCATGTCATAACAGGGTAGTATCTGTTCTTATCAGAATGAATAACATCCGTTCTTAATCATATCTTTTCAAGTGTACAAAGGTGAAAAGGCACAATAATTTTTGGATACACAAGAGCAATATCATGTTCAAAGAATCACAGAGCAATATTAAATTTTAAGGTTCAGAAACTGTTTGAAGAACTACAAGGGAAAAATTTAAAGTCAAACATCAATTCAAATCTGTTCAATACAGCAACTGTTCTTATTTAAGAACTTCAAGGCAAAGGAAATGTAAGATTTAAAGTTCCAGAAATCAAGGGATCAATTCAAAGTCGAAAACCCAAGTCCATAATATAAAGTCTATGGCAAGTTACTCCAGAAGGTTTGAACTTTTCAAACCCAGTCAAATTCCAAAAGTCACGAGCAAATATATTCAAGAACAAATCGAAGAAACCCCAAGATATATGAAGATTTCAAACCAAAATTCACGCATTATCAAACCGAGTCTAATTATGAAATCAGAGCAAATATATCAGATTTTAATCCTATAAATTCACCACATCCTCATCGGAAAAAATCCATCCATGTTCGAGCACAAATAAAGAGAAATTCGAATTAAAAAATCCTACCAGATAACCAAAATTACTTGGATTCGAATTGAGTGCAACTACAAATTGAAGAACATCACTTGAGAGAAAGCGGCGAGTTCAAATTCAAGGAGGAATAAACCCTAGATCGACATCACCATTTTTTTTCCAGAGACAAAAAGATATCGGGACAAAAAATGAAGAGTGTTAAAGCAAGATAAAGGGCCACCTAAATTATTAAAAGGGGCTTAGAGTATTTTAGTTTAAAACTAGGGTTTTAATTTTTTAAGTGTTTTTATTTTAGTGTTTTTAAATTTTCAATCGAGTTTATAGTTTTCTGCTTTGTCTGTAAAACCAGGGAGATGTATCACGGGGTTGTAATTTGGGGAAATCTGATTTCGGGGATAGAAATCAGTGCATGGTTTTGAGCGTAGGATTAGTTCTACTAGATCGAGATTGTGAGGCCTTTTGTGTAGCTCCTAGTACAAACTTGGGGATATGTTTTGAGCGCAGGTTGGGACAAATAGGCATGGAATTGTCACAAGTTGACAGGTGTTGTAAGCATTGTAATACTTGATTAATATCTAATAGAAACCTTAGGGAATGCAGCAGTAGGCAGGGTTTTGCCGAAGCTGAGTATATCTATGTATTATTTATTTTCTTCATTTACTCTGATTATTATTTGTGATTTATATTATTTAATTACTTTGCAAAAACTGCAATAAACCCTATTCACCCCCTCTAGGGTTAATTTAGATCCTACAGTTTGCACTTGGGCATTTCTCTAGCCACTGATCCCATAGTTATTTCAAACCACATAAGTGCATCTGTACATTTGTCTATGATTTGTAGGGGTTTGAAAATTTTGATATTAGGCATTGGATTTGACTGTGACATCTACATATTTAGATTCTAGGGGTATGGGATGATCTTAAGGATGGACCGCCTAGCCATGTATGGGGCTATCTTGGACTGCGAGAGGAGGGTCATTCAATTGTAACATGAGTGGTCAGACCCTTGATGTTTCTTGTGACCCAAAGGGGTCAGTCACGATGAGTTTTCTTTATTTCCTAGATTCATCTATTGATGATGTTGATTATGTACCCGTAGTGCATGAGTTTTTGGATGTGCTTGAGGAGGTATGAGGGCTATCTCCTAGGAGTGAGATTGATTTTTGGATTTATCTCAATGAGAATGTGAAATTCGTAGCATTTCCCGTCCGACATTTGGCTCCAAGGGAACAGAGATTGCTAAGAAAGAACGTGGGTAGGATGTTAGAAAAGCGATTCATTAGACGGTGTATCTCTAAGTAGGGAGCACCAGTCGTCTTTGCTACAAAGGCAGATGGTTCTCTTTGACCTTATGCAGACTATAGGGAATTAGACAAGATCAAGAAGAAGAAGAACCACTACCCACTACCTTGGATTGATGATTTGTTTGACCAACTGGTTGGCACATCAATGTTATCTTAATTGGATTTAGCCACTGGTTTCCATCCGCTTAGGGTGGCAGAGGATAATACAAACAAGATGGCCTTCTGAACATCTGATGGAATTTTTGAGTGGTTGGTTATGCCTTTTGGGCTAACCAATACACCAGCCTATTTTGTGGATCTTATAAGAAAAGTCTTTGGGGATGTTATCAATAAGTTTGTGGTTGTTTTTATGGATAAAATTTTAGTATTATTGGGGAAATAAGATGATCACACATTACATTTGGGATAGGTTGTTCATACTCTCTCTGAATGCATCATCCTAAGGAGAAATTTCCAAAATACCATTTTTGGTGTAGGGAAGTGTGTTTCTTAGACCAGATGGTCTCAAGAGATGGATTAGTTATGGATCCCGCCATGGTAGTGGCAATACAAGATTAAACGACCCCTAAGAAATCATTGATCTAAGGAGTTTTCTAGATCAGGCAGGGTATTATAGAAAGTTTATCAAGACTGTGTATTTCAGTACCATTTATCCCTCCCCCCATAAAGAAGAATTTGATATTTTTATGAGATGTAGATTGTGAATATTCCTCCACGAGACTCAAGAAATCTCTTACCAGTGCATCAATATTGACACTTCTTGATGGTTCTAAGTTGCTCGCAATATACACCGATGCATGTGGGACTTGCTTTGGCGCGGTATTGATGCAGGTGAGTAGAATCTTATGCTATGGGAGTAGGCAACTTAGGAGTTATAGGAAGAATTACCATACCCATGATTTTGAATTAGCCATGATAATTTTTGAACTCAAGTCATGGGGCAGTAATCTATTTGGCAAAAAACTCAAGCTCCATATGGATCATAAGGCACTGAAGTATTTGTTCTCACATAATGATCTAAATAACTTTGGATGGAATTCTTGGCATCATACAATTTTAAGATAACTTATACCCTAGGTAAGGAGAATGTAGTCATGGATGCCTTGAGCAGGAAGAGGGCATCTTTGAGTCCTCTATTCGTGAAGTGGGAGAGCATGGAGTATATATCTGCTTTTGATTTTAGACCCTCTATGGACTATACCCCTGGATTGTTTGCATTTTTGGAGGTTTGGCCTACAGTGAGCGAGATGGATCGAGACAGTGAGAGGATCTCGAGCTTGTGGATATTTTTGATGGACTTGATAGAGGAGTGGCCTCTAATATGTCCAACATTATTATGTAGATAGTAGAAGATGGCTGCATAGAGATGGAAGGCTTTGTATTCCCACACCAGTGATTTGGTGAGTGCGGTATTAGCTGATGCACACCATTCGAGGATGATCATCCATCCCAGTGGTCATAAAAGGTATAAGGACATGAAGAGAATATATACTAAACAATCATGAAGAAGGATGTGGCTGATTTTGTGGTGAACTGCATGGTCTGTTAGAGAGTGAAGGTAGAGCAATGGAAAACTGGTGGATCGCTCCAACCGTTGTACATGCTACAATGGATGTGAGAGAGTGTATTGATGGACTTCATCGATGGTTTCCTAGCCAAGGAGAGGCAACACCAGTATTTAGGTGATAGTAGACCAATTGACGAAGACAGATTCTTTGTTGGCTTCAGTGTACATTAGAGAGATCATTTGAATTCATAGCATTTCTACCAATATTCTGAGTGACAGGGATCTTATATTTACTAGTGATTTTTGGAGGAATCTGCATGAGGCATTAAGATCATGACTTCGAATGAGTACAGCTTATCACCCTCAGACTGATGGATAGTCTAAGAGGGTGAACAGGTTCTAAAGGATACTAGACTTTAGAGGGACATGAGGGAGTATCTACCTTTGGTAGAATTAATGTATTTGCAGCCTACCCTCGAGTTAGCAGGAGATGACTGATAGATTTCTGATTGGGCCAGACATGAGAAGAAGGAATCTTCTGAAAAGATCGTCCTGATAAGTAAAAGGATGAAGGCAACCAAAGGCCGGCAGAAATCCCATGTCGATAGAAGGTGGATAGATTTATAGTTAGATATCAAATATCTTATTTTCATGAAGATGTCTCCACTTAGGAATGTGGTGAGGTTTGGTTCGATGGGCCAGTTGGGCCCCAGATTTGTAGGACCATTCCCTATCGTGGATAGAGTACAGGGTTCGACTACCCAAAAGCCTTTCTGGAGTTCATGAAGTATTTCATGTTTCGCACTTGTGAAAGTTCTTACATGATTCAACTGTGGTGGTCGACCCCAGTCTATTAGAGGATATGGAGATTAGAAGAGAGGCGCTTATTTGCGGCATGCCTACATGGATTCTATACTACAATGTGAAGAAGCTCAGAATCAAGGAACTGTAGTTGGTAAAGGTTCGATGAGGAGAAAATTTGAATGAAGCTACATGGGAAGCTGAAGAGAAGATACACATTTCCTATCCATTCCTTTTTGATGGTATGCTTTAAATTTTCCATCATTAGCTTTGAATAGGTTCTATGTTTACTACCCTTTGAATTGGTATACCTTAAGGTATAACCTATGGATGATAGGATTTGGTTGAAACATGTTTATATAACATGTTATGTATGATGTATGCAAGTGATTGCAACTGTTTACAAGTGGATACATTGGATTCATAAATACACATTAGGCACTATTGGTGATTGACAAATTAGGAAACTACGAATATGCATATGGACGTGTGTGCATTTTTACTTTATTTTCACGGTTGATATAATATATGATTATCAATTGATTTTTGCATACGAATCATGTTTGGAGCACATATGTAGAACTATCTATTATCATTAGGATTTTTGTGTACATTTGGATACATTGCTTAAGCATAGTTACATAAAAAGGAGGTCAACCGAATCAGAAGACTGCCTAATCTTTTGAATTAGTTAGCATCACACACGCTACACTATTGCAAAATTATATAAGTTGCATTAAAAAACTTAAGGACAATGGATGCTAGTAGATGATATTTGTGTAGATGATTGTAGGTATTCGAATGAAAATACTTACCTCCTTCTTCAACCCTTGGAGATTTCGAGGATAAAATACTTTAAGAAGGGGATATTGTAACAACCAGAATTTTTAAGACATGATAATTAACTAAAAAATTAATTAATAATATAATAGGTTGTAAAAAAATTTAAATTTAGCTATGAAAGTTTCACTATTGGGTCCGTGGAAATTTTCCGATCAATATGCATACTTGGTTCTCAGAAACGGAGTTAGATTAAAAAGTTACGATAAAACAAGAGTAAGCAAATAAAATAATGATAATACCCAGCGTGGGTTGATCCACCCGTATGTCCAGGTGCAAGACGGGCCAAGGCGAGAGCGTGACGGGCCAAGACTTGTTTTGTTTAAATTTAGTTAAGCTGGCTAATTTTTATTGGCTAAAAATTTAAACTGGGATGACGTGCCAAGTTCCTATTGGTTGCTAGACGTGGTTGGCCTAGACTTAATCTAGAAGTCCTGTAATGACCCGGATTCTTATGGGTTAATTTTAAAATATTTAATATAGATTTAAATATTGAGTTAAGTAAATAAATCAATTTTTATAGGGAGTATCGATTTAAAAATCAATTTCAATTTAATATTTAAAATATTAAATTATCAGAATAAGAAAATGGATTTAGTTGAATTCAAATTTTAATTTGAATTGAAAACAGTTCAAATAATTAATATGATATTTTAACGGTAATAATATTTGAATATTATCAAGGAGAATAAATAGTTTGAAATTTAAATTATATCAATTTAAATTAATATCTTCTACAGATGATCGAATTGGACTTCGTGACCTATCCCAGTGTGTCCGGAATAGGGGTATTACCCTAGAATTGACAGTTGTTGGGTTCAGAAAGGAGTTCGAAACCAAGGGCTATTGAAAGTTTTAAGGATACAATTTTAAATTTAAAACAAATTAAAATAAAAATACTTGACTCTTGTATGGCCACATCTTCCTTTGTCTTCCACAAAACTAAAGGAACGGTGCTCCTCTGATGTCCACAAAACCAAAACCAACTCGTGGCCTTTTTGTTTTCCATTCGTTCACCCATAAAAGAAATTCAAAGCCGCTCCTTCATTTTGATTTGCAAATCGAATCCATCAAAATCAAAGTCGCTACCCTCGTTAAAACCAAACCGATGCCCTCGATCTCTCTTTCCCTTAAATTCCTGGGTGCTCGATTCTCTCTTCTTCTTCGCGCAAGCATCAGGAAGCGCGATGCCAAATTGAAACCGTTCGATCTTGGATACGCAAGCCAGGGTTCGAAGCTAGGGGTAGACCCGTGTTCGTAAGAAGTAGCAGCACCTTATCGTAAAGCTTTGGAGGAGTTCGACTTCAATACATGTTACTCGATTTTCTGGGCATGAACGGAGTTAGGATTGGTGTTAGGGGTTGCGACAGTATGTTGATTTGGGGGAAACTAATCTGGACATGAGGAAAAAGGGGAGTTCGAGTTTCCTGGTGATGGAAGAGGTTGTTTGGTTCGACAGAGGAGTGTTCGGGGGGGGGGGGGGGGGAGTTCGGGACTGTGATGGTTCTGGAAACAAATACAACATGGATATTGCACTTTATTGATGCCGCAGGTAGGTTGATAGTGATTAGGAGGAGGGCGTTGTGATTAGAAGGAGGGTATACAGGGGTGGTGAAGACGATTTGGGTGCTGCAGCGATAACATGGCAGTAGTGTGAGTGATAGGAGGAGATGGAAACTCGCTAGCAAGATGTTTGTCAGAATGCCGAGTGGATGATCTCTGTGTTGGGTTGATTTCCATCCATTTGGAGCTGTAGGGGTTTTACTTCCTAGTTGATCATTTTATTTGCAAGGACAAAAAGGTATATGTTTTACCGGAAATTTAAATACTTAGAATTTATTTAATCATTTGTTTAACTAGTTAATCAAATTTAATAATAACAAAAATCATTATCTTATAAATGTAAATCCCCACTTATACGAGGTCCAAATGCATGAAATCCGTCGTGTAGACTTGTAACAAGGAATGTTGACAACTGAAGAGAATTTGGAAATCTGCTAAAGCTCGATAAATTTAAAATTGGACCAGATTGCAATTAAAAATCACGGTGAGTAAATCTCACTCACCTGTTTAATTAGAAATATTTTTATTCGTTAAAAATATTTGTGTGTTGATTGTTGGATGCTTTAAATATTTATTTATTGCTGTTAAGAATATATATTAGTTATTTAGGATATATATATATTGGGTTGATGATTGGATGGATTCCCGCAGTTTCATTAGCGGATGCCCGCGGTTTCATAGCGGATGATTACCCTATGCGCCCCACGCTATGATAGTGGATGACCTTCATACCGCGATATCCTGCCTCGAAGCAGGATGGGTATTACTATGTTGACTAACGTCTGTGGATGCAGGAAAACAGGTTGGAGGAATCCAACTGGATTCCTAAAAAATATATATTATCTGTTGTTTGTTTGATTTCATATATATTCATATATGATGTGTTAAAAATCAAATGATTGAAAATTGGTTGATTTGATTGTTTAAAAATATCACTGGGGCTTGAATATTGATCTATAAAAATATCAAAAAGGGTATGTGAGATTTTAAAAAGGAAATTCTATTTTTATAAATAGAATTTGAATTTTTAATGAACTAGGGAAAATATTAACTTGTTTGAATATCTAAAACAAGGAAGGAATTTATAAACTCTGTTTATAAATGAAAAGGTGGGATTGAATTGAATTTATAAACTTTGTTTATAAATATGTAATGGGGGATTTTAAGTAGAGTTATAAACATTGTTTATAAAGAAATGCATAGATATCCGAATAGATTTGAATATAGAATTTGAAAAGAGATATTCAAATAGATTTGAATATAGAATTTGAAAAGAGAATTCAAATAGAACTTGAAATAGATTTGAATATAGAATTTAAAGAGTTAAAATGGACTTTGAATATAAGATTCAAATAGAGTTAAAATGAATTTGAATATAGAAATTCAAATGGGATTTATAATATAGAAGTCGAATATAGAAATTCATATGGATTTCAATTAGAAGTGGAACGGAATTTGAATATAGAATTCCAAGTAGTTAATAAGCGAGTTAAAATATATTTGAACATGTCATGTTCAAATATGAAAGTGAAATAAACTAAGGAGTAAATTAACAAATTTAGTTAACAAATTTAGTTAAAAAGATTGGTATAGTTAAAATAGATTGGACAGGTATAGACATACAGGAGACAGGTTTGGAATAAAGTGTTAGAAGTGAAATGAATAGAATGCCCGACAAAAAGGTACGTATTTAATTCATATATGAGATTTTATGCGCCGTATCGGCTAGCCGCTTGGCTTTTCTTTTTCTTTTTGATTGGAAAAGGCCTGTGTGGCAGTTTGGGGATTTTCCCGATGCTCCCGGTACAAAGGAGGTTATGGCGAATTTTTCCGGGAATTTAAGGAGATAGAATATTTTAAGATAATTTGATAGTTAGAAATCAACGTATCAATATATATAGAAGTCGATAAGAAAACGAACTTAGAAATAGAATAGTATAATCAAAAAGGAAGTATAAGAATAAAATCTAGTAAGAATAGAAAGAGAAAGTATATATGTGTTTAAAGGTAAAGAAGTAGTTGTATGTTATTGATTGTTCGAGTAAGTAGTCATATCTGTTTGATGTTATAAATGTTATTCAGTCAAGGTCTGAGAGGTAGTTATACCCCAACTTGATTGATTGCATTATTAACAAATGAACAGTAAGATTTCAGGCTCGAAGATTAAGAGTTAGTTGAATATAGTATTTGGGTTGTCGTAACGATGTTTTACACAACATCCGTTTTAACCCAAATAAGTGTAAGCTTGTAACACCCCACACCATTAATGTCACTCACAAAGGGAATGCATTAACTTCTATGGAGGTTTTAGGTGAATATAGAACAGTAAAATTTCAAAAAGACAGATATAAAATAGTACTTGGAAATTTAAAAACTTTATTTCAATTGCAGCAGAAGTCAAAACATGTTTGATTACATCATAACACCATAATCAAAGTCAAGTACAATATCTATCTTGATAAAACAAGTACATAATCCCATTACATAAATAGCCATTAAAAAGAAAGATAACAAGCTAGACTTTACTTCAGCAGTCCAAGTTTTCCAAGAGATAAGCAATCCAATCAGACTTCACTGGAACTTGGCCCAACCTGAGGACCTGAAGGGAGAAAAAGATGGAAAAGAGGGGGGGGGAGGGTCAGACATAAAGTCTGGCGAGTATGATAATTCTACAATACTATTATCAAAATAACTGGACTAAGGCATAAGCTGGAAAACAAGGAAATGTCTATGAAAGAGCAGATTAAGGACATAGACAATTACTAAAGGAAACGTTATAGGCGCTCCTAAATACTAAAGGATAAACACTATACTGCACCACACCAGTCACCCTAAAGATTGATTCCACTTAACGTGTACCTATCCCTACTAGACGTACCCCCTTAATAATGGTAATTCCACGTACTCCTAGCTGACGTCATAGGTGCCGTCTGCCCCCATCTCCACTAGGTGTACCCCTTTAATACTTAATTAATAATGGTAGTTTCGTGTACTACTAGGTGTACCCACTACCCTGCCCCATTCGATCGGCTCCCTAACTCGTAGATACCCGTGCTGGCCCCACAGTGGGGTGTATCACTCCCCTAAAGTGGCAACCCGATACAACTTAAGGATGCACGGCTTATACCTACACGATGCAACAACGTCTTACCTACCAGCCCGGGTCCACACACGCATATGAAACCCGTTGGACTTGCATTGCCACCGCTCCCTGTTTTGGCCTCTTATAGTCAAACCCAGTATGCGTGTCCCGTCCTCGACTTGGGTCGAGCCCACAAAGATACGTTTTGGGATACTGGTTGAAATGGGCCCCCATTATTTCCCACAAGCATTCCACCTAAGCTTGTCCCATTAGTCCATCCACTTAACCCACTTAGTCATGTTCATTTACATGTGTATTTGGTTAAGTCTAATCGTATTTCAAATGCCTCTAAAGGCAACCACTAAATTCCTCATGCCACCCAAGACACCTACTTAACCCCCATGTCCCACCTTACATGATTATCTGGCTAAGTATTTCTTAATTCATTAAGGCCATAACCTCATAAAGACCTCTCACCTTAGACTGGCATTTATGGCAGCTGGATTTGCCGGGCGGGTCCGGGCAGTCTTACACCATAAAAGAGTCTAACCTCGTGTCTTTACAACTGTTATGCTTTAGTTTGGGCCTAGGACCTCTCACATTGGGCCGACATTTGTGACTACTGGATTTTCCGGGCGGGTCCGGGCAGGTTTACGTCACAAACGGGTCCAACCTCGTGTCCTAAGCATTGATTATTATTAATAATCCACTTTCCCCAATTTTAATAATTCCCTACTTGAATTATTAATTAATTCCAAATTTAACAATGTCCATAATTGACTCAATTATGGTCATCTATTTAAGGCATGCAAAATCATATCAATTGCACCCCAATTTATTAATTTCCTAATATTACCCCTACCCCACGATTGAACGTTTATTCGCAAAATGTATGCTAGACCCGATTAGTCTAACTCATAGCATAAAAGAAAATATTCACAACAACAATATATATATGTGACTAAATAAATCATAACAAGGGGTAAAAATTGCATACATTACAACTTGCATAAGGTTATACATGTCATGGATCTAAGGGTGTCAACTTATTCATAATTCACATAATATGATTTTGATCAAATTTCATAAACTGGTATAGGACATGTGTGAATCAACATCATTAACAATATGGTTTTATATGGGTACACCTAACTCAATAGGCAAATTCCCAAAAATCAAAAATCATTTAATCATAGATTCATGTATATGGGTACACCTAACTTAATAGGCAAATCCCCATATTCAAGATCCAATTAATTTGTAGATTCATGTATATGGGTACACCTAACTCAATAGGCAAATTCCCATAATCAAGGTCTATTATAAAAAAAACATAAACTTTAAACATGATCCAATTCGCATAAATACTAACATCATGATTTTACAACTTGTATGATTCAACACAACTTAACATGACATCATTATCATATAACATAAGTATTTCAACATATGTGATAATATGAGATCTACAACATATATAAGATTTACAACATAGCATATCATAATTTGCAACATAGCATGATATTTACAACATAGCATAGCATGATTTACAACATGGCATAACATGATTTATAACATAGCATAGCATGATTAATCACATATGACATAGCATAGGATTATTTACAACATAATCACTACAACATAACAACATATATATGATAACATAATAGCATAACAAGAGATCCACAACATAATTTACAAATACATAACAATTCATATCACTTTCTTGTGATCCATTCATAACTTAATCAAATTATTTTATAATAATATTGTGAGATTCATCATACTCACCATTTTAAAGAAGAGAAATAGAAAGAGAGAGAGCTTTTGATTTGATTTAAGTAGATTTAGTTTGTAGATTAGGCCTTCTTCTTCTTTAGTTTGTGACGGCTATGCTGAACTCCATGGCAACGGCATGTCGGTAGCTCTCCAATTTTTCAAGTGATTTAGGGTTAGAGTCTACCCACTTATTTATAGATGTTAGGATTCATTTAGGCCATTAGATTTAACCTAGAAATAACCGCAGCCATTCAGACAAGATGGGGTTTATCTTATTGACTCAGCAATGAGTCAGAAGTGACTCAGCAAACACTCAGCAAATTAATAAACTTCTATTCATGTTTACATTAACTGCCCATATATATATAAATATATATATATATATATATATATATATACCCACGCACCTATTCATGAATTCAAATAATGCAAATTAATTGCTTGCCTAAAAAAAAAGAAATCGAGCATATAATTTAATTTCCCCTTTTTTTTCTCTACTTTCCTTGCAACATGCAAAATCAATGCATAATGAAGTTACCTACATACATACATATCTACTTATGCATAAATCTTTCCCTCCAAATAAATTGACTGTATTTATCTTCTCAATTATATATATATACATATATATATTCAATATATATATATTTAATTTTTTTTTGAACCGCGTTCACACTAAGCCGCTTTTTAACCATTCCCCTAAAACAAAAATATGGCGTTGGCGGGGATTGAACTCTGCACCTCTTGTATGCAAGTCACATTTTCCAACCAAATGAGCTATTATGTCTTTTGCTTACAATTCTTAGAACAATGCTAAACATTATTCTTTTCTCATTCCTCTTTTTCCATGTTTTGCTGCAATATTTAATTTAAGGATATCTTTTTCATACGGAGTCCAATTTACGCAAACTCGGACTCTATCTCAAGCAGAATTCCGAGACGAACGCAACGGCGCAACCCGTTTCACCTAATTATTTTTCTAAAAATTAATTTTTTTTTATGTTCACAGAAAATACGGGGTGTTACATTCTCCCCTCCTTAAAGGATTTCGTCCCCGAAATCTTCAAGTTAGGAAGAATGTGTCCTACCATCCAATCATCCATCTACTCAACCATCAGGCACATGCATCCATTGTCCTTAAGAGACTTCTAATGCTTTCATGTTTATATGCATAGTGTGTGTACATGTCCTTATCCAATGCAAAAATCAGGCGATCTACTGATTCAGTTGACCTCCTTAATGCGAACCATGATAGTGCCATGCGTCCATTATGTATGCAAAAGATTCCTAATGATACATATTATTTCTTATGCGTGCACAACCAATCATCTTAATGCAGCATCCATATGATAATACAACCACTATTCATTCATTAATTTAAATATGCACACATATTTATATGCAATATGAGAGTGACTGAGCCGATCTAGTGCCTAAAGTGTGTGTATATGCATCCACGAGCAACCACTAGCAAACACTTGCATCCACTTGCATCCATCAAACATAACATGTCTCAAACACATGTTTCAACCATAGGACTACCCTTCTAAAGGTCAAAGACTTAAACGAGAGGATGTACTAAAGATAGGACAAGTATAAGCTAGGCGATAAAGGAGAATATAAAAGACATAAACCCGAAAAGGAAGGGGTACAACAAACGAATCTTCTCTTCCGTCTCCCAAGTAGCGTCTCCTTGATCTTCTTCCCATTGCACTTTGACTAGCTTGACCTCTCGGTTTCTCAACTTCTTAATCTCCGACCCAAGAATGCATGTAGGAGCTAGTCTGATCGTGGCATCTCGCTCTACTTCCACTTCCTTAAGCGTGTTCGGCTCCACCACTTTCGCCGTATCATGTAAACACTTCCTCAAACTTTCGTCCCGTAATATACAAAGTTTACCGTCCCTACGCAACCAACCCTTATCATCTAGGGTATACCTACTAAGATGGCTAGACGACTCCCCTCCTTTGAGCTTTTCTACTATCTCAACCATCTGTGGGTCGTCTTGTTGTGCCTCACCAACTCGTCCTAGAAGTGTAGGTCTAACCTCCAAGGATGCTAACAAACCAGGTACTAGGTCAACGAAGGGTCTAAAGTCAAACATGGAGATGAATTCTAAGCTTCGTCGTTCAACAAACAACGGACTCAAGGACAACCTTTTCCTACTTAAGGCGTCTGCTACCACGTTACCCTTGCCCGGGGTATATGCTATTTCAAAATCGTAGGAGGCTAGGAATTCCATCCACCGTTGCTGCCTTAAATTCAAATCCTTCTGAGAGAATAAGTATTTTAATGATTTGTGGTCAGTGAACAGTTCGAATTTCTCACCAAGAAGATAGTGACGTCAAGACTTAAGTTCGAAAACAATTGCGGCTAACTCAAGGTCATGCGTACGGTAATTCTTTTCATGAACCCTCAACTGCCTTCCACCATAGGCTATTACTCTTCCCTCTTGCATGAGGACCGCGCCAAGTCCCGTCCCACAAGCATCAGTATAGACGGTAAACGGTTTATTCCCGTCTGGCAGCACTAAGACTGGGGCTGAAGTTAAGGCTCTCTTTAAACGTTGGAACGCATCATCACAATCTTCGTCCCACGTAAAAACCAGGTTCTTCTTCGTTAACCGTGTTAATGGAGCTGATATTTTTGCAAAGTCTTTGATAAACTTCCTAAAATAGCCAGCCAACCCCAAGAAACTTCGTACTTCGGTTACATTTTTAGGGACCTTCCAATCTTGGATGGCCACCACCTTTGCGGAATCCACTGCTATCCCTTCCTTGGAAACCATGTGCCCTAAGAACCTTACTTCTTTCCTCCAGAAGTGACACTTAGAAAATTTTGCCTTAAGGTTATGCGCTCGAAGGGTTTCCAACACTTCCCTAAGATGTAGGGCATGCTCTTCTTCATTCTTAGAAAAGACTAAGATGTCATCCACAAAGACTACCACGAATTTGTTAAGGTACTCCCTAAACACCCTACTCATCAAATCAACAAAATATGCGGGGGCGTTTGTCAAACCAAAGGTCATCACTAGCCATTCATAGAATCCGTCAGGAGTCCTAAAAGCAGTCTTATCTATACTATCCTCAGCCACTCTCAGTTGATGAAAGCCAGTGGCTAAGTCCAACTGCGAAAACACTGAGGCGCCAACTAACTGATCAAAGAGATCGTCAATCCTCGGCAGTGGGTGTCGGTTCTTTTTAGTAAGCTTGTTTAGTTCTCTATAGTCCACACAAAGTCTAAGGGACCCATCCGCCTTTGTAGCAAATACTACTGGAGCACCCCACTTTGATATACTACGTCTTATGAACCCCTTCTCAAGCAACTCCTTCACTTGCTTATTGAGTTCCCTCCTTTCACGAGGAGTCATGTGGCGCACTGGCAAAGATACAGGTTTAGCATTATCCACAAGATAAATTCGAAAGTCTATCTCCCGCTTTGGAGGTAAGCCCTTCACCTCCTCAAACACATCCGGATATTCCCGGACCACCTCTACCGTTCGCAGATTCTCTACAGACGCATCAAGCGATTCAAGATAACTTAGCCTAACGGAATTTATGGGACTACAAAAGATGTCGAGAGCATTACCAAGGCGAGTCACAAGCCTAACTACTCTCCTTTCACAATCAAGAATGGCCCCATTTCTAGATAACCAATCCATTCCTAAAATTAGCCCATAGCCCGTGAAGCCCAATACATAAGAATCACATCTAAATTCAACGCTAAGTATAGAGATTTTCAAATCCAAACATATCATGGTCAAATGAGCCGAACCCCCAATTGGATTTGAAACAACCAAGGGATCCTCTACTAAACTGGTGTTCAAGTGCAGTAATTCAACTAATGATGCAAAGATAAACGAATGAGATGCGCCAGAATCGAATAAGGTACGGACAGGATGATCAAACAGAAAAACTAAGCTTTCAACAGAAATTGTTCTACCTCTTTCTTGCAGCGGTGGGGCCGCAATAGCCTGAACTTGCCCCCTTGCCTGCCCTGGTGCCATAAGAGCCTGCACCTGTCCTCCCGAGGTAGACCCTGCCCTCTGCCCCTTCTTTGGGCAGTCCTTCACCAAATGTCCCGCATCTCCACAATGAAAACAACCAGTCTTCTTTTTCTTTCTACAATCTTTGCTGAGATGGCCAGGCGTCCCACAATTGAAGCATCTCTTCTTCCCTTTGCCATTATTGTTTTTACCACCCTTCTTATTTTGCTGTTGGGGTTTCTTCTGATCCCCTTTCTTTTCAACTGCCTTATCCTCATGCATAAGTGCCATTTCTACTAGCCTTTCAAAGGTGGCTCCCATAGGGATGTGGGTCATAGCCAACCCTTGCAACGGTTCATTCAAGCCTCTAACGAACCTCAAAGCTTTCTTCTCTGGCGGTTCACCAACTCCAAGCCAAACCTTGCTAACTGATTAAATTTATTGACATATTCCTTCACTGATAAACTCCCTTGCTTTAATGTCAGGAATTTTTCCATATTTAAATTCTCCTCTGCCCTTGAAAGAAACTTTGCCTCTTTGGACAATCCTAATAAGGTGTCCTATTTCTCCAAAACAACTAGCCTTCTTCTTCACATTCTCCATTCGTGACCTCCCACCAAGATGAGGTTTCGTCCTTTATTAACCTAACAGCTATTTGAACCTTCCTCCCATCGTCCATCTTAAAGGTTCCCACAACCCTCCACCTCCTTGTATTAACTTCTAGCCCGACAAACGTCTAAGTCCCTTGAAGTGGTTCTTCCGTCCTTCGTACGGAAGTCCTTATTTATCTTAGAAAAAGCATCTATACGTGGAGGGGAAATTCAAAAAGAGAAAGAGGAAGAGATTCAAAACGGAGAATCGAAGGAAGGATATATGGCTCTTGGGGATTATGTTCTCAAAATAAATCTTTCTTTCAAAAATACTCTTCTACAAACATATTTTTGAAAGTATTCTTTATAAAAATGCTTTTGAAAAATAGTTTTTCAAAATATCTTATCTGTTCTGGTAACCTAATGCTCTGATACCACGTGTAACACCCCACGTCCATTAATGTCACTCACAAAGGGAATGCATTAACTTCTATGGAGGTTTTAGGTGAATATAGAACAGTAAAATTTCAACAAGACAGATATAAAATAGTACTTGGAAATTTAAAAACTTTATTTCAATTGCAGCAGAAGTCAAAACATGTTTGATTACATCATAACACCATAATCAAAGTCAAGTACAATATCTATCTTGATAAAACAAGTACATAATCCCATTACATAAATAGCCATTAAAAAGAAAGATAACAAGCTGGACTTTACTTCAGCAGTCCAAGCTTTCCAAGAGATAAGCAATCCAATCAGACTTCACTGGAACTTGGCCCAACCTGAGGACCTGAAGGGAGAAAAAGATGGAAAAGAGGGGGGGGGGGGTCAGACATAAAGTCTGGCGAGTATGATAATTCTACAATACTATTATCAAAATAACTGGACTAAGGCATAAGCTGGAAAACAAGGAAATGTCTATGAAAGAGCAGATTAAGGACATAGACAATTACTAAAGGAAACGTTATAGGCGCTCCTAAATACTAAAGGATAAACACTATACTGCACCACACCAGTCACCCTAAAGATTGATTCCACTTAACGTGTACCTATCCCTACTAGACGTACCCCCTTAATAATGGTAATTCCACGTACTCCTAGCTGACGTCATAGGTGCCGTCTGCCCCCATCTCCACTAGGTGTACCCCTTTAATACTTAATTAATAATGGTAGCTTCGTGTACTACTAGGTGTACCCACTACCCTGCCCCATTCGATCGGCTCCCTAACTCGTAGATACCCGTGCTGGCCCCACAGTGGGGTGTATCACTCCCCTAAAGTGGCAACCCGATACAACTTAAGGATGCACGACTTATACCTACACGATGCAACAACGTCTTACCTACCAGCCCGGGTCCACACACGCATATGAAACCCGTTGGACTTGCGTTGCCATCGCTCCCTGTTTTGGCCTCTTATAGTCAAACCCAGTATGCGTGTCCCGTCCTCGACTTGGGTCAAGCCCACAAAGATACGTTTTGGGATACTGGTTGAAATGGGCCCCCATTATTTCCCACAAGCATTCCACCTAAGCTTGTCCCATTAGTCCATCCACTTAACCCACTTAGTCATGTTCATTTACATGTGTATTTGGTTAAGTCTAATCGTATTTCAAATGCCTCTAAAGGCAACCACTAGATTCCTCATGCCACCCAAGGCACCTACTTAACCCCCATGTCCCACCTTACATGATTATCTGGCTAAGTATTTCTTAATTCATTAAGGCCATAACCTCATAAAGACCTCTCACATTAGACTGGCATTTATGGCAGCTGGATTTGCCGGGCGGGTCCGGGCAGTCTTACACCATAAAAGAGTCTAACCTCGTGTCTTTACAACTGTTGTGCTTTAGTTTGGGCCTAGGACCTCTCACATTGGGCCGACATTTGTGACTACTGGATTTGCCGGGCGGGTCCGGGCAGGTTTACGTCACAAACGGGTCCAACCTCGTGTCCTAAGCATTGATTATTATTAATAATCCACTTTCCCCAATTTTAATAATTCCCTACTTGAATTATTAATTAATTCCAAATTTAACAATGTCCATAATTGACTCAATTATGGACATCCATTTAAGGCATGCAAAATCATATCAATTGCACCCCAATTTATTAATTTCCTAATATTACCCCTACCCCACGTTTGAACGTTTATTCGCAAAATGTATGCTAGACCCGATTAGTCTAACTCATAGCATAAAAGAAAATATTCACAACAACAATATATATATGTGACTAAATAAATCATAACAAGGGGTAAAACTTGCATACATTACAACTTGCATAAGGTTATACATGTCATGGATCTAAGGGTGTCAACTTATTCATAATTCACATAATATGATTTTGATCAAATTTCATAAACTGGTATAGGACATGTGTGAATCAACATCATTAACAATATGGTTTTATATGGGTACACCTAACTCAATAGGCAAATTCCCAAAAATCAAAATTCATTTAATCATAGATTCATGTATATGGGTACACCTAACTTAATAGGCAAATCCCCATATTCAAGATCCAATTAATTTGTAGATTCATGTATATGGGTACACCTAACTCAATAGGCAAATTCCCATAATCAAGGTCTATTATAAAAAAAACATAAACTTTAAACATGATCCAATTCGCATAAATACTAACATCATGATTTTACAACTTGTATGATTCAACACAACTTAACATGACATCATTATCATATAACATAAGTATTTCAACATATGTGATAATATGAGATCTACAACATATATAAGATTTACAACATAGCATATCATAATTTGCAACATAGCATAGCATGATTTACAACATGGCATAACATGATTTATAACATAGCATAACATGATTAATCACATATGACATAGCATAGGATTATTTACAACATAATCACTACAACATAACAACATATATATGATAACATAATAGCATAACAAGAGATCCACAACATAATTTACAAATACATAACAATTCATATCACTTTCTTGTGATCCATTCATAAATTAATCAAATTATTTTATAATAATATTGTGAGATTCATCATACTCACCATTTTAAAGAAGAGAAATAGAAAGAGAGAGAGCTTTTGATTTGATTTAAGTAGATTTAGTTTGTAGATTAGGCCTTCTTCTTCTTTAGTTTGTGACGGCTATGCTGAACTCCATGGCAACGGCATGTCGGTAGCTCTCCAATTTTTCAAGTGATTTAGGGTTAGAGTCTACCCACTTATTTATAGATGTTAGGATTCATTTAGGCCATTAGATTTAACCTAGAAATAACCGCAGCCATTCAGACAAGATGGGGTTTATCTTATTGACTCAGCAATGAGTCAGAAGTGACTCAGCAAACACTCAGCAAATTAAAAAACTTCTATTCATGTTTACATTAACTGCCCATATATATATAAATATATATATATATATACCCACGCACCTATTCATGAATTCAAAATAATGCAAATTAATTGCTTGCCTGAAAAAAAGAAATCGAGCATATAATTTAATTTCCCCTTTTTTTTCTCTACTTTCCTTGCAACATGCAAAATCAATGCATAATGAAGTTACCTACATACATACATATCTACTTATGCATAAATCTTTCCCTCCAAATAAATTGACTGTATTTATCTTCTCAATTATATATATATATACATATATATATATTCAATATATATATATATTTAAATTTTTTTTTGAACCGCGTTCACACTAAGCCGCTTTTTAGCCATTCCCCTAAAACAAAAATATGGCGTTGGCGGGGATCGAACTCTGCACCTCTTGTATGCAAGTCACATGTTCCAACCAAATGAGCTATTATGTCTTTTGCTTACAATTCTTAGAACAATGCTAAACATTATTCTTTTCTCATTCCTCTTTTTCCATGTTTTGCTGCAATATTTAATTTAAGGATATCTTTTTCATACGGAGTCCAATTTACGCAAACTCAGACTCTATCTCAAGCAGAATTCTGAGACGAACGCAACGGCGCAACCCGTTTCACCTAATTATTTTTCTAAAAATTAATTTTTTTTTATGTTCACAGAAAATACGGGGTGTTACAAAGCTGGGAAATAGAATAATAAATATTTCCTAAGTATAGGAATAAACGAGATTGGAAAAAAGATAAGTAATTGGAATATTTTCCAATTATAAATATCATATATTTTCTAAAGTTTAGAAAATAAAGGAAGGCGATATATGGAAATGTTTTCCAAATAACGTATAAGGCCAATATGGTTATTGAAAATATTTGGTTAACAAAAATTGATAAAGAAATAGAGAAATGATTTAATTAATGAAATATTAATTAAAGGCTCACTGATTGTTGGATGTTTGGATGAACACTTGTTTTATTCGATAGTTAAATCATCGACTATCGAAACACTTGTTTTTATTCGATAGTTAAATCACAGACTATCAGAGTTTTGACCATCGTTGTCAATATGGAGAGACCGGTTGGATTATTATCCGAAGAACCACTCCGTATTGGCAGTAGCGTGCGAATCAGATTATATAAAGATAATCGAAGACGGAGTAGAGTGTAAGCACTTTTTCTATTAATAGAAATTGTGCCTTCGATTCATCCTGTTCCTGGGTGACTTGTATGGATGAATGTCTGACATAGTATTTCCAGAATGGTCACGTACATTGATTTCTTCAACCGTACCAAGAGTGGAAGCGGAGAAGGAAACTTCTTTTAGCTAACACGTAATGTACTGTTGAGGACGTCAATCGGTGATTTGATGGATTTGACGATGTGGCATTCGAAGTGAATCTGGTATGATGATAAAGCGTAGCTTATAGCCTCATCAACCGGTAAATGACAGAAATTGGGCAAGCAGCATGGCTATGTAGGTCGCACCTATTAGGGTGTATAATCACCTGATCTAGAGTTTCATTTACTTCTAAAAATCTATTGTCGATGCTGTCCCATTCGGGAAACGGTTGCTGATCCCAACCGTTGGTGATATACATTCGATACACTCAAGCGAAATGAGTGGTCGGTCATGTGTGGCTGAGTTGCAAGATGTTCTTGTTGAACTCGGTGTATTCTCCTCTAGAGATATACCAGCGGAAGGTGGTTCCATACCTTGTCATAGTTGGAAATCAATTACCCAATACGTGCTTGCGGGTTAGGATTGTAATTATATATGTGGAACGTGAGATGCAAACGTTCCACTAGATTGTTATCTACTTGATTTAGACATTATTATAATATCAAAGGAGTTTTGATATAAAGCTATCGTTCCTTTTAAAAGGGATTTTTGAAAGTTAAATCAAGCGTTTGGATTTTCATAAGGGAAAAACCCGTTCCGTGATATACGGCGTGGTCTTATGAGATATCATTTAGTTTCTGAAACTGTTTTAAACTGTTTACTCATACCAGTCCATGACTGACCCGGAGTTTATTTTGTTTTGTTCTACCTAAACTCTTGGGTGCCTAAATTTGTACGGGCAGTCAAGTAGTTCAGGATTTTTCAGATTTATCTAAAGGAGCTTGGAGCAGGAGGCTTCAGCGTTATCTAGTTATAGTGTTGTTCCGTTGTGTTGTAAGTGTTGTACTCTGATAAGTATATGTTATACAGTTAAGATTTTGTATTTCAAAGATATGATATACTATATTTTGTTCCGCTGCGATGTGAGATTCTGTGTTTTTGTTTCTGTTCTTCTTCTACCTCTTTCTTCTAAAAAAAAATGTTTCGTATTTTCGTGATATTTGGGTTGGACGTATGATGTATATAGTCAACTCTGATGTTGCGGATTTGTGGGTCATTACAAATCCAATGGCCTAAAATCCTTAGCCTAACCTACAAGTAGACCCCTAGACTTAGATAATTCTTTATAATACAATCTTTTCCCCTTTATGTTCTCCCTTTTTTTGAGACAAACCCGACATAAAAAAATTTAAGAAAAATATTTATTAATATATACACACCTTTTAGAGACAGTATTTGCGGAGACCACGTGGGAACGCTTTGGACTATGGGTAAGTTTGTAATTATTTTAGATTTTTGGTAATTTAGAAAAATAAGGTTTATAATAGTTGTAGTGTTTTTTGTAGTTTTTCTTACAGTTTTTATAAGTTTTCTGTAAGTTAGTGTTTTCTGTAAGCCTTTTTTACAAGTTATTTTCTACAGTATTTTTCTTACAATTTTATTTTATTTAAGCTCTGAATGATATTCTTTTAGTTTTCTTTCCTACTTCTGTGTTTATGTCGTTAGTTATTCTATAGTTTCTATACCTATTTGTGGTTTATGCATAAACATGCCAAGATCTATAAATGTTAGTATTTTGACGATTGATATAATCCTTTTTATTTTGTGTGCAAAAAAATAGAATTTAAGAAATAATTGTGCATATATGGATTTAACATATGAGACTAAATTTACAGAAAATTATACATGAAATGTGGATATGTAGTTGAAAAGGAATGGACTAAAATAGGCAAACTAATGTAAATTTTTAATTAAATTAAGACATGGATTGTAATTGGGAAATATTGAACATTTTTGCAAGAGTAACATTATGATGAATTGTACAGACATACATAGAAATCGTAACGGACAGATTGGGATTATTTGCAAATATAATTGTAACATGAAGATTATAGTTGAATGAAATGATGAAAATGCTTATTGTTGACATAAACTTAAATTTGATGCTAAGTTTAATAAACAAGAACTAGTTATGGTCCGTTCCAACTGCACGGGCTGAATTAGGAAAATAAGTGGCGTAAGTTAATAAGCATATATTGGTTGTGGTCTGTTCTGGCTATATGGGGCTGATTAGGGAAAATAGAAGACTAAGAGATAAGACCCAGATTAAGGGGCTCTGGACTAATGCGCTAATTAGAATATTTGTTTGCTAGGATTCGTACTAGCGGCATTCCGTTTCAGATTTATCATTGATTGTATCACAATCGATGGTGGTGCAGGTTGTGCATGCTTATGCTAATGAGGGTAAATAAGGGATCAACAGAGATAGTGTCATGTATATGTGGGTTTCGACAGTGTAATGAGCATGCATGTGCATCAACAGGGGAAAATAAGTCGCTACTGTGTCCAATAACGATTATGTTATGTCATTACTGATGGTTGAGGTCAGATAAAACTAAGATTTATAAGTGACATAAGCTTCCATATAAGATGGTAGATTAGTAGCTGATTGGTGGGTAGTATTATGAATTTATCCCAATCATGATTATCATGTTCAATAAATGATAAATTGCAAACAATCGAACAAATATTTATTTGAAAAGCTCAAGTATATTTTCTTGTATATCATTCCAATATGTTCACCTTTTTGTAGTTGTATATGAACCCTTACATTATTTGACACCAGAACTATTATTGAGTCTATCTTATCTTATTACTCAATTATGCTAGTAATTACATCACTCGACAGGCTTTATGTTTGACATACTCATCTTTCTTCCTTTTTCTTCCCTACCAAGCTCGTAGGGTGGAGGTGATTAGTTTAGATTTCTTGGATGGTTACTCTTAGAGATTCATTCTTGCTGCAAACGTATTCATCTTTTATTTTATCTTATTTCATGGAGTCGGTTATACTATTAGTTATTTTGAGGGGTATTCATATTACTATACTCTGATTTGTGACTGAGATGTTATTTTCATGAGACATTTGATTTGAGACTGAAACGTCATGTTTTAGTTTTAAAAACGTTTCCATTGTAAATAGTAATTTATGTCCTTTGAATCTTAGTCTCCGTGATATTTGTCTTTATGCCTATTGCACTTCTCATTACTTAGCATGGCCCTACTTTAGTAAAATGTTAAGGGTGTAGGGTATTCTAAAGTTAGAAGCCGTGGCTGTTCGGAATCAACTCCATCAGGGGTTAGACCAAGCTTCCCTAAGATCCACTTCCCTAAAAGATGATAAAAAGCTTCTTATCGTTGAAAATGAAAGAGCACTAACAGATAATTAGGAGCTTAGAAGGAAGAAAAATGTAATTAAGGTTGAGTTGGAAGTAGCCAAAAAATCCAAGGAAGAGACTGAAGATGTGAGCCAGACTATTCTAGATAAGTCTGCTGGAGTTAGACGGAGGTATAAGGAGAAGATCGAAGAGCTCAAAGCAAAAATGAATGAGAAGAAGGAGGATGAAAAGGAACTTGCCTCTACAACCATGGGCTTTTAAGCCCAAGTCCTCCACCATTGTGATTTACCCTGGTATAAAAAATATTCAAGAACACTCGTTATGAATGCGAGTGATTCATTGATGAAGAAATGTTTTACATCAACTCCGATGAAGTTGATCAGGAGGAGCTTGTGAGCAAATTTCTAAAGGGTGATGAGATGAGAGTCATTAAGGAGGGTAAGCTCCTTATAATGGGGGAGGAGTAAGAAGAGAGGGATATAGAGCTAGCTTTGGAAAAGGGAAAAACTATTGTGAGTGGAAGTACTGTTGTTACCCATAATGCTGGTTTGGCAAACCGATCACTCAGACTCCAGTCATACCAACACAATCATTGGGAGCTCATCTTTTCAACCGACCAATCTTGGACTAATCATCAAAACCACATTAACCCTCATTGTAACGTCCTAGATTTTTAGTCATTTAATACTGAATAATTAAATTAATTTTAAATGTTGAATCAGAAATATAAATGAATTTTAATATAGAATTTATTGATTTAATAATCGATATACGATTAATTCCGAATATATTGAATTATCATATATGGAAACAACAAACTATTGAATTTGCAGTTAAAGTTGAATCAAAAGGACTAAGTCGATGAATATAAATTTTGTATTGAATTAGAATGATAATAATTATTTATTATCAATGAATTAAATTGTTCGAAATCAATTTATATTTTAATCATTAATTAATACATAAAAATATTTAATTTTCAAACAGTCTCATAATTCAACGAAATCAGTTCTGTCGGATCCGAAATAGCGTATTATTTTTGAGCTTAAAATTTCGCTGCATTTGGACTTATCGTTTGATCGTGTGATTATAAAACACCTAGAAATAATTATATTGAATTTAATTTAAATTGTCGAGTTAAAAATTGTATCTTCTCCATGCAATCAAAATAGGGGATCGAAACCTCAAAATATATTATTATAAAATTTAGTGGATAAGATCAAAATAAAATTGAGCTAAATTGAAATCAAATAAAATTAAATTAAGATTTCAAATTGTATTAAATTTGTATTGTGCATCACCCTACATTCATTTATTTGCCGTGTACTTTCGGTCTCCTCTCCACTTCCTTAAAACGTAACTTCCTCTGTTATTTTCTTCAATAAAATCAAAAGTTTTAGATTAAAAGAAAATGGATGCTTCCTACTTAATTCAAAATCAAACCATTTCTTTTATCTGCTCAAATATCCCCTTATTTCCAAGTCGTGAATATCTTCTTCCCCACCCCAAATCGAAACCATCCTCTGATTTAAAAAAAAGAACTAAAGGAAAAAACAACCAATTTCAAATTTTATGAAGGTCCGATAGGGTAATCGTGAAGCTAGGGGTTTGTCGCATTCAAGATTTGGGGAATCATCGACTGTCGCGATCAATCGAATAGGGAAATTCAAAGGAGCAAATCATGGGTATCAAATAGGATTTTTTTCGAGGGTTTTGGAAAGAAATGGCTCACAAATGGTACTTGCGTGAACAAGGATTGGGATGCAATGTTGAGTTGCATAGGGTTTAGGGTAGAAGAAATCGCGATTTAGGACAGTCTGGTGAAGTCGCGCTGACATGGGTGGCATGAGTTGGATGTTACGATGATGGAGATGGAAAGCATACTCTGTGTTCAAATTTGGTGGAATCGGATGAAATCTTCAGGTGCCTTTTCACTGTACCTGTAGACGTATGGGGGCTCACAAATTGTAATTCGCAAAAAGTCTCATAATTCGATGTGATTTGTGGGTTCACAATAGGGTATTGGGGGAGTAGTTTAATGGTTTTAACCCTGGAGTATGGAAGGTGTTGGGTGGATAGGAAATGATAATGATGTTGTGTTTGTTTCACGAGGAAGAATGGCAGTAATTGATAAAGGGAAGATGCAGATTAAGGATGAAGAAGAACTTAAAGAAAATGTAACACCCCACGCCCGCTATGGTCACTCACTAAGGGAATGCCATAGCATCGGTGGAGTATTTTGGTGAATATAGAACAGAAAAATTACACCAAGACAGATATAAACAGTACTTGAAATTTAAAACATCATCTCATAACAGCGGAAATAAACATGTCTGGTTACATCATAAAACCATGATAAAAGTCAAGAACAATATCCGTCAAAATAAAGAAGTACATAATCCCACTCTCTCATACAATAGCCATGACAAAAGAAAAGATAACTGGATAACTGGAGCTTTACATCTACCCAAGCTCCCAAAGACTGGAACAGCAATCCGATCAAGCTCTACTACCGCTAGGATCCACCGTAGGACCTGAGGGTTGGGAAAAAGATAAAAACAACGGGGTCAGACATAAGTCTGAGTGAGTCCTATAACTTTAACAATACAATCATTAAAGTAACCAGAGAAGACATAAACTTGACCTACGGTAATATTTGGGGATGAATGGCTACACTAAGCAGCTTGGTAGACTTAGGATAAACTAAGATAACCGTCAGGACGCATCTACACACCCAAGGATAATTACTAACTGCACCACACCAGTCATTCCCACTTAAAGGTTGATCCCTTCCAAGGACTTAGAAAATTTCCCTAGTAGTTTCATGTACTCCTAGCCCACTACATAGGTGCCGTCTGCCCCTATCTCCACTAGGTGTACTCAGTAATTCTTTCCCAGTAGTTTCGTGTACCCCTACATAGGTGCCGTCTGCCCCTATCTTTATTAGGTGTACCCACTACTCCCCATCGATCGGCTCCCTACCGTAGATACCCGTGCTGGTCCCACAGTGGGGTGTATCACTCCCCTAAAGTGGCTACCCAATACTATCAACGGTGCACGGCTTTATATCTACACGATGCAACAACGACTTATCTACCAGCCCGGGCCCACACACGCATATGAAACCCGTTGGACTTGCGTTGCCACCGCTAACCCGTTTTGGCCTCTTATAATCAAGCCCAATATGCGTGTCCCGTCACTCGACATGGGTCGAGCCCACAAAGATACGTTTGGGATATTGGTTGAAATGGGCCCCCAACAAGCTACCCACCTAAGCTTGTCATATATCTAATGTATCCCACTTAACCCTTTAATCATGTTTAATTACATGTTTTCACTTGGTTAAGTATTCTAATCGTATTCTCGATTGCCACCCAAGGCAACCCACTAGATTCCACATGCCACCCAAGGCAACCTCAAAATTTCCTCATGCCACCCAAGGCACCCACTTAACCCCTCATGTCCCACTACATGCTAATATGGTTAAGTGTTTCTTAATTAATTAAGACCGTGATCTCCCATAAAGACCTCCCACATTAGACTGACTGTTATGACCGCCTGGTTAAGCCGGTAGAGTCCGGGCAGTCTTACGTCATAACAGAGTCTAACCTCGTGTCTTTACCTTAATCACGTATTTAATTCATGGCTAAGACCTCTCACATTGGGCTGACATTTGTAGCAACTGGTTAAGCCGGTCGGGTCCGGGCAGTTTTACACTACAAATGAGTCCAACCTCGTGTCTTAGTCGATTAATTACACCTAATTAATCACCCCCATATTAATTATCCCTAATTAATATCAAGTTTTCCATAACATGGGTAGACCTAACTCAATAGGTAAATTCCCATGGGGTAGACCTAACTCAATAGGTAAATTCCCTCTTATGGTAATTTATTTTTATGGTATGCTTAATCATACCCAATCTTTCATTTATTAACATATTTACCAACCCCATCGTTCCCCACGTAAATCGTTCTCATTTCATGACATAATAAAAGGGGAAGATCCATCACAAATATCATGGGTTTAGCATATAACTTTGTCATGGGTTAAGAGGATGTCAACTTGCATATAT
This sequence comes from Allium sativum, assembly GCA_030737875.1. Taxonomy (NCBI): domain Eukaryota; kingdom Viridiplantae; phylum Streptophyta; class Magnoliopsida; order Asparagales; family Amaryllidaceae; genus Allium; species Allium sativum. Next base: position 730,838,581 of record CM060922.1, on the reverse strand, counting down.
GAACACATTTTAACCCAACCACATTTAACCCAAACTTGCATATTATCGTACACATGATTTGCATAACATGTTGCATATGAGCTTGCATATTATCATACACATATTTTGCATAACATGTTGAACTTGCATATAAGCATTCTCATGACTTGCATAACATGTTAAACATGCATTTAGGCATACACATAACTTGCATAAGCATTCACATACTTGCATAAACATTCACATACTTGCATAAGCATACATAACTTGCATAAACATGCATAACTTGCATATCATGTCATTTAAGCATATACATATCTTGCATAAGCATTCATATACTCGCATAAGCATGCATAACTTGCATATCACATAAATCTTGCATTTAAACATATACATGACTTGCATAAGCATCCATACACTTGCATAAGCATGCATAACTTGCATATCACTTTAAACTTGCATTTAAACATATACTTATCTTGCATAACTTACTTTATTAAACATGCATAATTCCACTCATTAAATATGCATAAATTCACTTGTTAAGCATGCATATACCAACTTGTTAAACATGCATAAATCAACTTATTAAGCATGCATAAACCAACTTATCAAATATGCATAAACATAGAACAACATAGAGTAACATATCATTATACATGATTCAAACTCACTAATCCGCATTTAAGACCATAAATCTCATTACACCCAATCTACTTACTTTAACAATTGATGTTAAAGTGATAGAAACTCACCAAACTCAAGATTAGCAACCTTATGAAGTAGAATTAGTTGCTAACTATGAAGACAATGATGATTAGAGAATGATTTGAGAGGGATTAGCTTGAAACTTCCTTCTTAGATTAATGGAGGCTCTTCTTAGGATTTAATTTGGCGGCATGAGGCCATCATTTCTATTTTTGGTAAGGATTAAGGGGGGTTTAGGGTGTATTTATAGATTAGGTGAGTGTTTTAGGCCCTTAGATTAACCCTAGATTAATTTAGGTCCGTTAGATTTAGGAAACCTCTAGAACCAAGCCCAGCCCTAGCCAGAAAACCAGATCTGGTGCACCCAAGCACCCTGGTTCGACACGCCATGTCGACAGGCAAGTCGACAGGCAAGTCGACACCCCCCCTGTCGACAGGCCTGTCGACAGCCCTGTCGACATGCTTAGGGCGGGAATCTTCCCGCCTGGCCCCGCTGGTTCTAATTTAAAATCTAAACTTAAATTCCTAAATCTGTTTTTAGCTCTAATTTTTCTGCAAACTTCTTTGGGCCATAACCGGGCCATACGGACTTCGATTTTCGAAAACTCGGACTCTATTTTGCGTATTTTTCCGAGACGAACGCAATAACGCAACCCGTTTCCCCTAATTCCCACATCTGAGATTATTTATCCTGTAAATAGTGAATTTTAGTATTAACTAAAATTCGGGGTGTTACATTCTCCCCTCCTTAAAGGATTTCGTCCCCGAAATCTCTAAGCTAAGGAGAATGCATATCCTACCATCCAAACAACCATCTACTTAATCCATCAAACACGGGCATCCATTGTCCTTAGAACAATTTCTAATGATGTATGAGCATATGCAAAGAGTGTGTGTATATGTTCCCTATCTAATGTATGAACATATGCAAACCATGATAGTGCCATGCATCCATTATGTATGCGAAAGAACCCTATCGACACATACAATATCTACATGAGTGCACAATCATTCACCAAAATGCATCATCCATGTGATAACACAATCATTATACATCCATAAATATATCTTCCTACACACAATTTTATGCAATATGCAAAATGAAGTGACTGAGCCGATCTAGTGCCTAGAGTGTGTGTATATGCATCCACGAGCAACCACTAGCAAACACTTGCATCCATCAACCATAACATGTCTCAAACACATGTTTCAACCATAGGTTTACCCTATCTAAAGGTCAAAGGTACTAACGAGAGGACATACCAAAGATAAGATAAGTACTAGACAAGCGATAAAGGAGAAAGTAAAGACATACCCTCAAAAAGAAATGGGTACAATGAACGCATCTTCGCTTCCGTCTCCCAAGTTGCGTTGCTCTCATCTTCTCCCCATTGCACTTTGACTAGTTGAACCTCTCGATTCCTCAATTTCCTAGTCTCTGACCCAAGGATGCGAGTAGGAGCTCGTCGAATAGTCGCATCACGCTCTAACTCTATATCTCTAAGCAAGCTCGGCTCTACCACCTCTGCGGTCTCATGTAAGCATTTCCTCAGATGTGATACATGGAATACATCATGAACACCACTAAGTCTGTCGGGCAACTCCACCCTATATGCCATTCGTCCAATCCTTTCCTTGATAGGAAATGGCCCAACAAACCTCGGTGCTAACTTCCCAACGGATCCGAAGCGAACAACATTTCTCAACGGAGATACCTTAACAAAAACCATATCCCCAACCTCAAACTCAAGATCCGTCCTTCTTTTGTCCGCATAAGATTTTTGCCTATCCTGTGCTGCTTTCATCCTTCTTCGAATCAAGTCGATCTTCTCTGAAGTCTCCCTAATCATATCAGGCCCAAGCAAGATCTTATCCGTAGATTCCCACCAACATGTAGGTGATCGACAAGGCCTTCCATAGAGAGCTTCGAAAGGAGCCATCCCAATACTGGACTGAAAGCTGTTATTATATGCGAACTCCACCAATGGAAGATGCTCTTCCCATGTACCTCCAAAATCTAAGATACAAAGCCTCAAAAGGTCTTCTAGGACACGATTCACCCTCTCAGTCTGGCCGTCCGTCTGAGGATGATATGCGGTGCTCAAACACAATTGAGTTCCCACTGCTTCCTGTAAACTTCTCCAGAACTCACTAGTGAAGATAGGATCTCGATCACTCACTATGCTAGAGGGTACCCCATGCAATCGAACTATCTCTCGAAGATATACTGAAGCTAGCCATGGAGCAGTCCTCTTGCTCTTCACAGGTATGAAATGGGCGCTCTTAGTAAGTCTGTCTACCACCACCCAAATTCCTGTATTACCCTTTCTCGATCTGGGTAACCCGTCAATAAAATCCATCGAGACGCTATCCCACTTCCATTGCGGAACTTCCAATGGGTGAAGCAACCCACCAGGTTTCTTTTGCTCCGCTTTCACCTGTTGACATACCAAGCATCGAGCTACATATTCGGCCACATCTTTCTTCATACCGGCCCAGAAGAAAACCCTCTTCATATCTTGGTACATCTTGTCCCCACCGGGATGAATGGTCATCCTAGAACGGTGTGCATCATCAAGAATAACCTTCCTCAAACCCTCGTCTTTCGGTACACAAATTCTACCGTCTCTACGCAAGCACCCCCTATCGTCTAGGGTGTACCTACTCAAATGGCTGGACGACTCCCCCTTATGAGCTTCCCCACCAACTCAACCAACTGTGGGTCGTCCCTCTGTGCTTCTCCAATCCGCCCCAAAAGAGTAGGTCTAACTTCCAAAGAAGCTAGCAAACCGGGTACATAGTCAATGGAAGGTCTGAAATCAAACATCGAGATAAATTCCAAGCTTCGCTGTTCCACAAATAATGGACTCAAGGACAACCTTTTTCTGCTCAAGGCGTCCGCTACCACGTTACCCTTGCCAGGGGTATACGCTATCTCGAAATCATAGGATGCTAAGAACTCCATCCACCTTTGCTGTCTCAGATTCAAATCCTTCTGAGAAAACAAGTATTTCAATGATTTATGGTCAGTGAACAACTCGAATCTCTCACCAAGAAGATAATGGCGCCAAATCTTAAGAGCAAAAACAATAGCGGCCAACTCTAGATCATGGGTAGGGTAATTTTTCTCATGCACTCTCAACTGCCTTCCACCATAGGCTATCACCCTTCCCTCTTGCATTAAGACTGCGCCTAGTCCTGTCCCACAAGCATCGGTATAGACAACAAATGGCTTGCTCCCATCTGGCAACACTAAAACTGGAGCCGTGGTTAAAGCTCTCTTTAACCGTCGGAACGCATCATCACAATCTACGTCCCATGCAAAAACAAGATTCTTCTTTGTTAAGCGGGTTAATGGGGCTGATATCTTCGCGAAGTCTTTGATAAACTTCCTATAATAACCCGCCAACCCCAAGAAACTTCTTACTTCGGTAGCATTCTTCGGAACCTTCCAATCCTGAATCGATACTACCTTCGCGGGATCCACAGCTATCCCTTCCTTGGAGACCACGTGCCCCAAGAACCGTACTTCCTTCCTCCAGAAGTGACATTTTGAGAATTTAGCCTTAAGGCTATGTGCTCGAAGAGTCTTTAACACTTCCCCAAGATGTAGGGCATGCTCTTCTTCACTCTTAGAAAATACTAAGATATCATCCACAAAGACCACCACGAATTTATTAAGGAACTCCCTGAACACCCTACTCATCAAATCAACGAAATATGCAGGGGCGTTCGTCAACCCAAATGGCATTACCAGCCACTCATAGAAACCATCCGGAGTTCTAAAGGCAGTCTTGTCTATGCTATCCTCAGCCACCCTCAACTGATGAAACCCCGTGGCTAAGTCCAACTGAGAAAACACTGAAGCGCCAACCAACTGATCGAAAAGATCATCAATCCTCGGCAATGGGTGTCTATTCTTCTTTGTGAGCTTGTTGAGTTCTCTATAGTCTACACAAAGTCTGAGGGACCCATCCGCCTTCGTAGCAAATACTACTGGAGCACCCCACTCCGATATACTTCGTCTTATGAACCCCTTCTCAAGCAACTCCCCTACTTGCTTATGGAGTTCCCTCCTCTCACGAGGAGCCATGTGGCGCACTGGTAAAGATACAGGTTTAGCATTATCCACCAGATATATTCGGAAGTCAATCTCCCGCTTCGGAGGTAAGCCCTTCACCTCCTCAAACACATCCGGATATTCCCGGACCACTCTAACAGATTGCAAACTCTCGACCGAAGCGTCAAGCGATTCAAGATAACTTAGCATAACAGAGTCCCTGGGATTACAAGAAATCTCGAGAGTGTTACCCAGGCGGGTCATGAGCCTAACAACTCTCCTTTCGCAATCAAGAACGGCACCATTACTGGATAACCAGTCCATGCCCAAAATCAACCCATAGCCCGTGAAGCCCAATACAAAAGCATCACATCTAAACTCAATGCTAAGTATAGAAATCTTCAAACCCAAACATATCATGGACAAATAAGTGGAGCCCCCAATTGGGTTTGAAACAACCAAGGGATCATCTACCAGACTGGTGTCTAGGTGCAGTAACTCAACTAATGATGATGAGATAAACGAATGCGATGCGCCTGAATCAAACAATGTACGGACAGGATGGTCAAATAGAAAAACCAGACTTTCAACGGAAATAGTTCTACCTCTCTCCTGAATCGGTGGAACCGCGAGAGCCTGTACTTGCCCCCTAGCCTGACTCGGTGCCATAAGAGCTTGCACCTGTCCTCCTGAGGTAGATCCCGTCCTTTGCCCTTTCTTAGGGCAATCCTTCACTAAATGCCCTGCTTCGCCACAGTGGAAGCAGCCAGTCTTCTTCTTCTTGCGACAATCCTTGCTTAGGTGGCCAGGTGTCCCACAATTGAAACACTTCTTCTTCTTGCCCTTGCCACCGTTGCCTTTCCCACCTTTGCTTTGCTGTTGTTGAGGTCTCTTTTGTTCTCCCTTCTTTTCGGGTGCCTTATTAGCATTAGGACCCTTCTCTTCCTCATACATGAGTGCCATGTCAACTAGCTTCTCAAAGGTGGCCCCCATAGGGATGTGAGTCATAGCCAACCCATGCATAGGTTCATTCAAGCCTTTCACGAACCGCAAAGCCTTCTTCTCCGGTGTATTCACCATATCTAGGCCAAACCTTGCCAACTGATTAAATTTGTTGACATATTCCTTCACCGAGAGATTTCCTTGCTTTAGAGTCAAGAATCTTTCCATATACAAGTTTTCCTCCGCCCTTGAGAGAAACTTTGCCACAAATCTTTGCCTAAAATCTGCCCAAGAGTCAACGGGGCGTTCTCCATTAGTGACCTCCCACCAGAATGAGGCCTCTCCCTTCATTAACCAAGCAGCCAACTTGACTTTCTTCCCTTCTTCCATCTCAAAGATATCTATCAACTCTTCCACCTCCTTAAGCCAATCTCTAGCCTCCACAAAAGTTTCAGATCCTTGGAAAGGTTTTCCTCCCATGGCTTTAAATTCCTTGCAAGTCTTAGCAAAAGTATCCGTGCGAGGAGGAGGGGGAGGAGGAAGATCGGGTGCTACGGTTGGTGGAGGAACATTTGCTGGACCCGTAGTGGTGGCCCTAGCCTCCATCAATCTCCTATACCATACTGGTACCGTCACACCCTCCGGAAAGTTAAGATTCTCGGCCATGCTGAAACGAAAAAGGAAAGATTCAAAACGGAGGATTCGAAGGATATAGATATGGCTATTGGGGATTATGATTTTCTTTCAAAAACTTTTCTCTTAAAAGACATGTTTTTGAAAATATCTTTTCCAAAAATGTTTTAGAAAAATAGTTTTCTAAAATTTCATCTGTTCCGGTAACCTTTGCTCTGATACCACGTGTAACACCCCACGCCCGCTATGGTCACTCACTAAGGGAATGCCATAGCATCGGTGGAGTATTTTAGTGAATATAGAACAGAAAAATTACACCAAGACAGATATAAATAGTACTTGAAATTTAAAACATCATCTAATAACAGCGGAAATAAACATGTTTGGTTACATCATAAAACCATGATAAAAGTCAAGAACAATATCCGTCAAAATAAAGAAGTACATAATCCCACTCTCTCATACAATAGCCATGACAAAAGAAAAGATAACTGGATAACTGGAGCTTTACATCTACCCAAGCTCCCAGAGACTGGAACAACAATCCGATCAAGCTCTACTACCGCTAGGATCCACCGTAGGACCTGAGGGTTGGGAAAAAGATAAAAACAACGGGGTCAGACATAAGTCTGAGCGAGTCCTATAACTTTAACAATACAATCATTAAAGTAACCAGAGAAGACATAAACTTGACCTACGGTAATATCTGGGGATGAATGGCTACACTAAGTAGCTTGGTAGACTTAGGATAAACTAAGATAACCGTCAGGACGCATCTACCCACCCAAGGATAATTACTAACTGCACCACACCAGTCATTCCCACTTAAAGGTTGATCCCTTCCAAGGACTTAGAAAATTTCCCTAGTAGTTTCATGTACTCCTAGCCCACTACATAGGTGCCGTCTGCCGCTATCTCCACTAGGTGTACTCAGTAATTCTTTCCCAGTAGTTTCGTGTACCCCTACATAGGTGCCGTCTGCCCCTATCTTTATTAGGTGTACCCACTACTCCCCATCGATCGGCTCCCTACCGTAGATACCCGTGCTGGTCCCACAGTGGGGTGTATCACTCCCCTAAAGTGGCTACCCAATACTATCAACGGTGCACGGCTTTATATCTACACGATGCAACAACGGCTTATCTACCAGCCCGGGCCCACACACGCATATGAAACCCGTTGGACTTGCGTTGCCACCGCTAACCCGTTTTGGCCTCTTATAATCAAGCCCAATATGCGTGTCCCGTCACTCGACATGGGTCGAGCCCACAAAGATACGTTTGGGATATTGGTTGAAATGGGCCCCCAACAAGCTACCCACCTAAGCTTGTCATATATCTAGTGTATCCCACTTAACCCTTTAATCATGTTTAATTATATGTTTTCACTTGGTTAAGTATTCTAATCGTATTCTCGATTGCCACCCAAGGCAACCCACTAGATTCCACATGCCACCCAAGGCAACCTCAAAATTTCCTCATGCCACCCAAGGCACCCACTTAACCCCTCATGTCCCACTACATGCTAATATGGTTAAGTGTTTCTTAATTAATTAAGACCGTGATCTCCCATAAAGACCTCCCACATTAGACTGACTGTTATGACCGCCTGGTTAAGCCGGTAGAGTCCGGGCAGTCTTACGTCATAACAGAGTCTAACCTCGTGTCTTTACCTTAATCACGTATTTAATTCATGGCTAAGACCTCTCACATTGGGCTGACATTTGTAGCAACTGGTTAAGCCGGTCGGGTCCGGGCAGTTTTACACTACAAATGAGTCCAACCTCGTGTCTTAGTCGATTAATTACACCTAATTAATCACCCCCATATTAATTATCCCTAATTAATATCAAGTTTTCCATAACATGGGTAGACCTAACTCAATAGGTAAATTCACATGGGGTAGACCTAACTCAATAGGTAAATTCCCTCTTATGGTAATTTATTTTTATGGTATGCTTAATCATACCCAATCATTCATTTATTAACATATTTACCAACCCCATCGTTCCCCACGTAAATCGTTCTCATTTCATGACATAATAAAAGGGGAAGATCCATCACAAATATCATGGGTTTAGCATATAACTTTGTCATGGGTTAAGAGGATGTCAACTTGCATATATGAACACATTTTAACCCAACCACATTTAACCCAAACTTGCATATTATCGTACACATGATTTGCATAACATGTTGCATATGAGCTTGCATATTATCATACACATATTTTGCATAACATGTTGAACTTGCATATAAGCATTCTCATGACTTGCATAACATGTTAAACATGCATTTAGGCATACACATAACTTGCATAAGCATTCACATACTTGCATAAACATTCACATACTTGCATAAGCATACATAACTTGCATAAACATGCATAACTTGCATATCATGTCATTTAAGCATATACATATCTTGCATAAGCATTCATATACTCGCATAAGCATGCATAACTTGCATATCACATAAATCTTGCATTTAAACATATACATGACTTGCATAAGCATCCATACACTTGCATAAGCATGCATAACTTGCATATCACTTTAAACTTGCATTTAAACATATACTTATCTTGCATAACTTACTTTATTAAACATGCATAATTCCACTCATTAAATATGCATAAATTCACTTGTTAAGCATGCATATACCAACTTGTTAAACATGCATAAATCAACTTATTAAGCATGCATAAACCAACTTATCAAATATGCATAAACATAGAACAACATAGAGTAACATATCATTATACATGATTCAAACTCACTAATCCGCATTTAAGACCATAAATCTCATTACACCCAATCTACTTACTTTAACAATTGATGTTAAAGTGATAGAAACTCACCAAACTCAAGATTAGCAACCTTATGAAGTAGAATTAGTTGCTAACTATGAAGATAATGATGATTAGAGAATGATTTGAGAGGGATTAGCTTGAAACTTCCTTCTTAGATTAATGGAGGCTCTTCTTAGGATTTAATTTGGCGGCATGAGGCCATCATTTCTATTTTTGGTAAGGATTAAGGGGGGTTTAGGGTGTATTTATAGATTAGGTGAGTGTTTTAGGCCCTTAGATTAACCCTAGATTAATTTAGGTCCGTTAGATTTAGGAAACCTCTAGAACCAAGCCCAGCCCTAGCCAGAAAACCAGATCTGGTGCACCCAAGCACCCTGGTTCGACACGCCATGTCGACAGGCAAGTCGACACCCCCCCCCCTGTCGACATGCTTAGGGTGGGAATCTTCCCGCTTGGCCCCGCTGGTTCTAATTTAAAATCTAAACTTAAATTCCTAAATCTGTTTTTAGCTCTAATTTTTCTGCAAACTTCTTTGGGCCATAACCGGGCCATACGGACTTCGATTTTCGAAAACTCGGACTCTATTTTGCGTATTTTTCCGAGACGAACGCAATAACGCAACCCGTTTCCCCTAATTCCCACATCTGAGATTATTTATCCTGTAAATAGTGAATTTTAGTATTAACTAAAATTCGGGGTGTTACAGAAAAGGAGATAGAAGTTGAATACAAGGTGTTCGATGTAACGCCACAATGAATATGAGCAATAGTTTGAGCTGTTTTCGATGAGAGTGGATCATTAATGGTTGATATGGCCCCGTGGTTAGTCGAGTGGTTGAAGATAATAAATGTAACACCCCGTAATTTTAACAACACTAAAGAGGACATATTAAAGAATAATTAATGTGATATTCAGAATTAAGGGAAACAGACTGCGCCATTGCATTCGTCTCGGAATTCTGGTCAAAATAGAAACATAGTTTACATAAAACGGACACCATATGAAGAATTTATGACTGTTTGAAGTTTGTATGCGCACACGAGAATTATATATATATAATTCAGAATATCAAAAATTCGTTCAAAAATCAAATTTCCATGGGCAGCAAATTTCTAGCTCGGGGATGTAGACCCCTCAAAGGGGGTGTCGACCTATGGGTCTACCCCATAAGGAGGGGGGTCAACCCTCCGACGGCAGATGAGACAGATTAGGGTTTCGGGGTCACTTATAAATATGACCTCATTTCTCATGTTTTTGCAAACAAAAAATATCGGAGAACTAGATGCTGCCTCTGCCCAAATCAAATCAAGCCTTTTTCTTCTTCTGCAATCAAGTTATTCAAGCTTAGATCTGTGATTCAACACTAGCAATCCCTTCTCTATTTTTCTAGATCCAAACACGGTGAGCTTAAGTTATTTTTAGATCTAAATAATTAAAAGTTAAACTTGATATGACTATAATTTGGATCTATGCCTGTGATTGCTTGAATCATATCAGATCTGTTATAACTTGTGTATCTATGATATTCTGACATGACTATGACTTAGATCTAACCTTTATCATGTTAGATCTGCTTTTGATTGTAGATCTAATTCACTGTCTAGATCACCTTATACATGTTCTATTATGTTTATGGCCAAATCAGATCTGTTATTAGTTGGACATCTAAATCATTGTTTAGATCAGATCATGCCTATCCCTATTATGTTAGAATCAGTCCTATTATCATATATTCATTAGATCTGTTCCTATATGCTTACCTTATCATTATGCCACTATATGTTTTATGTTTGTTTATGCCATTATATGACCACCATGTTAGTATGTTCATCTCTATTTTATTCCCTCTATCTTTTCCCTTTTGTTTTTATAGTCAGGCTACCTTCAAGCCTAGGCATGTCGCTGAAATATGCGAATGCATTAGATTGGGAACGTGGGGAAAACTTTGAATTAGGGCATAACTTGTAATTGGGAATTTGGGCATAACTTGAATAAAGTATAATAATATTAATTTGGGGAATATGGTTCATTATGAACATAACTTGGGAAAAGGGGCATGAAAACCTATAACGACATAGGTAAATTTGGTTAATAATTGGAATGCCTAGGATTACAGTAAGTAGAAAATGTAACCGCGCCTAGACATGAGGTTAGATTACATTTGTGGTAGAAGTCTTCCCGGAACCTCCGAGCATATCCAGTGACCACAAGTGGTGAATCTAATGTGAGGGGCCTAGGTGCATAAACACGAGACGTGCTAAGACACGAGGTTAAGCCCGACTTGTGGAAGAAATCTGCCCAGAACCGCCCGACATATCCAACATCCACAAGCGGTAGGCTTAATGTGGGAGGTCTATCACATTATAACCATAAATGGACATGGTAAAGAATTGGAATATTTAATCTAGTTGAATCCATAAGGATTGTATGAAAATGAACTTGAATAAGGGTTAAGTAAACTTGTTTGAAACAGTGGGTGGGTTAAGTAAATCTGGGGTGGGTGGGTAATATTTATATATATAGGCCCACAAACTTAACCTATTGGTATTATGCAATTTTATGACACCAGTAGGTAGGCATAATCTATGGAAAACCTAGTGGGGATGCAAGGCAAAGGGAAGAGCTTGCATCATCTTGTGTGTGGGACCTATTTCAGTCAGTAACCCATATATAGCTATCAAACAAGTACTCCGAACTAGGTCGGGGCACTCTTACTGCGCCGATTGTAAGAGATCGAAAAGTGGGGAACAGTGTGGGCGGCGCATACCAACCGGGTCATGTGCCTGCATGGTCCGGACAGAGGAAGATAAGACGTTGTGACACCAATATATATGGTTGTGCAAATCCGAAAAACAAAGGGTTGCCATTTTAGGGAGTGATACACCCTATTGTGGGGCCAGCACCGGGTATCTACGGAGTAGGGAGCCAATTGATTAGGTTAGTAATTAGGGTACACTTAGACTCTAGTTTGTTTAGGAACCCATTATTATCCATAGGGGTAACTCCGGAACGTTTGGGCTGCCTATTGATTGTATGGGGTGAAAACCTCTCACTGGAAGTACGCCTAAGTCTACCATCTTATAGTTGTTGGGATCATCTTATTATGTTTATACTAGTGTAGATGAAGAGAAATCATTAGAGAAGCGTATTACACTCGATCATGTTTATTCTTTTCATACCTGTCTTTTATGTTGTTACCTTTCTTATCCACTTTATATACTTGTCATAATACTTTTACTTATTTATTTGTTAAAAGTAACTGGACTCGCCAGACTTTATGTCTGACCTATTTTGTTTCCTCTTCTTTCTCTTCCGTTTCTCCCTAGGTTCTCAGGGTGGAATACTCAAGCTTGATCAAGATTCTACTATCATCTTGCTTGGAGCTGCTTAGATGTATTGCTCAAGTTCTTATCTTTGCTACTACGGCTATGTTTCTTTTGGGGATTATGCTTCTTTCGTTACTGTACTCTGATATTTAAAGTGCAAGATAGAAGTTTTAATAATGTACTGGGTTTATGTATTTTCAAACATATGATGTTTTAAACCACGATGCTTTATGATTAATAAAGTTTTTATTTTCGCTGCTATTTTAAATCTGTCTTGTAATGTTTTTGTTTTTGTTTCTATTTACCTATAATGCTTCACGAAACTTAATGCACTCTCTTAATGAGTGACATTAATAGACGTGGGGTGTCACACTTGGTATCAGAGCTGAAGGTTACCAGATTGGATAAAGTTTTTGAAAATTATTTTCAAAAAGGTTTTAAAAGAAAGCATTTTCAAAAAGAAAAGCCTATTTTGAAAAACATATTCCATAAAGCCATATGTAATATCTTTCGATCCTTTGTCTGAATCTCTTTCCTTTTCTTTTTAGCATGTCTAGGGAACCTAATATTCCAGAGGGAGTTACGATATCAGACTGGTTCTATAGGTATCTAGAGGATACGGCGCCTGTCGGTGGTCAAGTTGACGTTCCTACCCCAACTGCACATGTCGTTCCCCCTCCTCCCCCCCGTGTAGATAATTTCTCTAAGGTCTGTAAAGATTTAGTGCTATAGGAGGAAATATATTCCATGGAACCGAGACGTTCGTAGAGGCAAGGAATTGGCTCAAGGAAACAGAGGATTTGTTTGGAATTTTCGAAGTGGACGATCGTAGGAAGATTCAGTTAGCTGCCTGGCTACTGAAAGATAATGCTTCGTTCCGTTGGGAAGTAACTTAAGCGGGGGAGTCCGGTGGAAACTTGGGATGATTTTAGACAGAGATTTGAAATGAAATTTCTTTCTCAAGCTGAGAAAAGCATGCAAATGGAAAGGTTCTTGGCGCTCAGGCATGACTGTTAAAGAATATGTGAACAAATTCAACCAACTAGCAAGGTTTGGATTGGAGCTGGTAGAAACTCCGCATAAGAAAGCTTTGTGAATTGTTAAAGGACTAAATGAACCCCTTCATGGGTTAGCTATGTCCCATATTCCAATGGGAGCAACTTTTGAAAGGCTTGTTGATATGGCCTTGATGCATGAGGAAAACAAGAGCAACAAGAAGGAAGTTAAGGTCGAGGAAACAGAAAACAAGAATGTACGGCCCAAGAAAGGACAAAAACAATAATAGAAGAAGGACAGAAAGAATGACAAGGCTAAGGATAAGAGGAAGTGCCATAGTTGCGGACGCGAGGGTCACTTGGTAAAGGACTGCAAAAGAAGGAAGAATAATTGCTTCAATTTTGGAGAGGTTGCTAAGGAGTGCCCGAAGAAATAGCGACAAGGTCAAAGGGAAGAAGTTTCTAGAGGGCAGGTGCATGCTCTCGCGACTATTGCTCCAGATAGAGGTAGGAAAGTTTCCATGGAAGGTTTGATTTCTCTTTCCAATCATCCTGTTCGAAGTCTTTCTGATTCTGGCGCTTCACATTCATTTATATCTAGTTCCATAGTTGAGTCTCTGCACCTAAATACTAGTATGGTAGTGGATCCCGTTATTGTCTCAAACCCCATTAGTGGTTCGGCTCATTTGTCCATGATTTGCCGGGGTTTGAGAATATCTATGTTAGGCGTCGAATTTGAGTGTGACACATATGTGTTCGGTTTTATGGGCTATGGTTTGATTCTAGGGATGGATTTGCTAGCCATGTATGGTGCCATCCTAGATTGTGAAAGGAGGATCGTTAGACTTTTGACTTGCCATGGAATGACCCTTGAGATTTCTTGGGACCCACAAGCGTCTATTATGCTTAGTTTCCTAGAGTATCTTGATGCATCTATCGATGATCTGCAATCTGTGCCAGTAGTCCAAGACTATCCTGATGTTTTTGTTGAGATACTAGGATTATCTCTGAAGCAGAGATCGATTTTCGTATATATTTGGTTTACAATGCAAAGCCAGTTGCATTACCTGTGCGCCATATGGCTCCAAGGGAAAGGAGGGAGCTTAGTAAGCAAGTAGGGGAGTTAGTTGAGAAAGGGTTTATTAGGCGAAGCATATCTGAATGGAGTACTCCAGTAGTATTCGCGACTAAGGTTGACGGTTCGCTTCGCTTATGTGTATACTATAGGGATATTAATAAACTCACTAAGAAGAACGTGGACCCACTCCCAAAGACAGATGACTTGTTTGACCAGCTTGTTGGTGCATCAATATTCTCTCAGTTATACTTGGCCATGGGGTTTCATCAGTTGAGGGTGGCCGAGGATAGTATAGATAAGACCACTTTTAGGACTCCAGATGCTTTCTTTGAATGGCTCGTTATGCCTTTTGGGTTGACGAATGCACCCGCCTATTTTGTTGATCTGATGAGTAGGGTGTTTCGGGAGTTTCTAAATAAATTCGTCGTGGTCTTTGTTGATGATATCTTGACCTTCTCGAAGAGTGAGGAAGAGCATGCCTTACATATAAGGGAGGTCTTGAAAACTCTGCGTGCACATCAGCTTATGGCAAAGTTCTCCAAATGCCATTTCTAGAGAAAAGAGGTGAGATTCCTAGGGCACGTGGTTTCTAAAGAAGGGATAGCAGTAGATCCCGTAAAGGTGGTTGCAGTTCAGGATTGCTAGATTCCAAAGAATGCAACAGAGGTGAGAAGTTTTATGGGGTTAGCAGGCTATTAAAGGAAGTTCATTAAGGACTTCGCAAAGATATCAGCCCCACTCACCAGGCTGACGAAGAAGAATTTGGCGTTCTCATGGGACATAGATTGTGATGTTGCTTTCTAGCAATTGAAGAGGGCTCTGACAACAGCCCCAGTCTTGACCTTGCCCGATGGGAATAAAGTGTTTATAGTATACACCGATGCATGTGGTACAGGGCTTAGTACGGTTATGATGCAAGAGAGGAGGGTAGTATGCTATGTAGGCAAACAACTAAGAGTTCATGAGAAGAACTACCCTACCTATGACTTAGAGCTAGCTTGCATAGTATTCACGCTTAAGATGTGGTGCCATTATTTTCTTGGAGAGAAGTTCGAGTTATACACCGATCATAAATCTCTCAAGTACTTGTTCTCGCAGAAGGATCTTAATTTAAGGCAGCAAAGGTGGATGGAGTTCCTAGCATCATATGATTTCGAGATTGCTTATATCCCTAACATGGGTAATGTGGTGGTAGACGCACTGAGTAGGCAGAGGATGGCCTTAAGTCCTCTGTATGTGGAGAGGAAAAGCTTGGAGTTCATATCGACTTTTGATTTTAGACCCTCCATCGAGTTTTTGCCTGGTCTGTTTGCATCGCTAGAGATACGGCCTACTCTTCTGAATCAGATAGGAGATTCACAGTGAGAAGATCCAAAAAATTTATACATCTTGGATAGGCTCAGTAAGGGGAGACTTCTAGTCACCTCAGTAGATATGCCATAGACGATAAAGGGTGGTTGCGACAAGTTGGAAGGCTTTATGTTCCCCAAATTGGGAGTTTGTTAAAGACAGTCCTAGAAGAAGCCCATCATTCTAAGATGACTATTCATCCAAGCGGTAATAAGATGTATAGAGATATGAAGAGGGTTTTCTTTTGGGTAAGGATAAAGAAAGATGTGGCAGAATTTGTTTCTCAGTGTTTGGTTTGTCAGCAAGTCAAGGCTGAGAAAAAGAAGCCTGGTGGTTTATTTCATCCTTTGGAGGTTCCACAGTGGAAGTGGGAGAGCGTCTCTATGGATTTCATAGATGGTTTGCCTAAATCGAAGAAAGGCAACACCAGTATTTGGGTTGTAGTAGATAGACTTACTAAGAGCGCTCACCTCATTTCGGTCAAGGGCAAGAGGATGGCAGCTTGGTTGGCAGCAGCTTATGTTCGTGATGTAGTCCGTCTTCATGGAGTACCTTCCAGCATCGTAAGAGATCGTGACCTCATTTTAGCCAGCGAATTTTGGAAGAAATTGCAAGAAACATTAGGTACACAGTTGTGTTTGAGCACCGCTTATCACCCACAGACCGATGGACAGACAGAAAGGGTGAATAGAGTTCTTGAGGATCTTCTAAGGTTATGTATCCTAGACTTCGGAGGGACTTGGGAAGAGCATCTTCCTTTGGTGGAGTTCGCCTACAACAACAGTTATCAACTAACATTAGCATGGCACCCTTCGAAGCATTGTACGGACGACCCTGTAGATCACCAACTTGTTAGTAGGAATCTACAGAAAGACTATTACTTGGACCAGATATGGTTAGAGAAACGTCCGAGAAGATTGACCTTATTAGGCGGCGAATGAAGACCGCTCAAGATAGGCAGAAATCCTATGCAGACAAGAGAACGACTAACATTCAATTTGAAGTAGGAGACATGGTTTTCATTAAAATGTCACCTTTCAGGAATGTGGTTCACTTCGGATCTGTAGGGAAATTGGCACTAAGATTTGTAGGGCCATTTCCCATAACAGAAAGGATTGGCCAAATTGCCTATGGAGTAAAGCTACAAAAGAGGCTATCCGGCATTCATGATGTTTTCCACGTTTCTCATTTGCAGAAGTGCTTGTATGATACCGCGGAAGTAGTTGAGCCGAGTATATTGGAGGAAGTAGAGGTAGAACGGGAGGCGACAGTTGGACGAGTTCCTACCCGTATTCTTGGAACAGAAGTTAAGAAGCTATGCAATAAAAAAGTCAGGTTGATGAAGGTTCAGTGGGGAGATAACCTAGAAGATGCAACTTGGGAGACCGAAGACAAGATTTGTGCTTTGTACCCTTTTCTTTTCGAGGGTATGTTCTTAACTTCCTTTCCAAAGCTTTTATTTATGCTTGTTTCTATCATTTAAAGTATATCCTATCGATCGAATCTTCAACCTTTAAGTAGGAATCCCATGGACATAAAAATGTGTTTGAGACATGTTATGTTTGATGGATGCAAGTGGATGCAAGTGTTCGCTAGTGGTTGCTTGTGGATGCATATACACACACATTAGGCACTAGATCGGCTAAGTCACTCTCATACTGCATATGGATGTGTGTGCATTTTTTCTTTTAATGGATGAAACTGAATATATCATCATATGTATGTTGCATTTGGACGAATAATTGTGCACACATATAAAACTTACATGTTATAGGATTGTTGCATACATGTTGGATTCACGGCACTAACATACATTGCATTAAGGAGGTCGACTGAATCAGTGGACTGCCTGATCTTCGCATTAGTATTGGAACATATACACACGCCTTTGCATATGTTCATATAAGCATTAGAAGTCTTGGAGGATAACGGATCCCTGTGATTGGTGGATGAGTAGATGGGTGATGGATGGTAGGATATACATTCTTCTTAATTTGGAGATTTCGGGGACGAAATCCTTTGAGTAAAGGAGAATGTAACACCCCGTAATTTTAACAACACTAAAGAGGATAACTTAAATAATAATTAATGTAATATTCAGAATTAAGGAAAATGGACTGCGCCATTGCATTCGTCTCGGAACTCCAGTCAAAATAGACACTTGGTTTGCGTAAAACGGACACCGTATGAAGGTCAAAAGTTTGTATACGTGCAAGAGAATTATATATATATATATATGTGTGTGTGTGTGTGTGTGTGTGTGTGTATAACTAATTCAAAAAATCAAAAATCCGTTAAAAATTCAAATTTCCATAGGCGGCAAATTTCCCGCTCAAGGGTGTCGACCCCTCAAGGGGGGTGTCGACACGTGGGTCGACCCCATAAGGGGGGTTCGACCCCTCTACGGCAGATGAGATAGATTAGGGTTTCGGGGTCACTTATAAATATGGCCTAATTTCTCATGTTTTTGCACACAAAAAATAATGGAGAAATAGATGTTGCCTCTGCCTAGATCAAATCAAACCCTTTTCTTCTTCTGCAATCAAGTTATCCAAGATTAGATCTGTGATTCAACACCAGCAATCCCTTCTCTATTTTTCTAGATCCAAATACTGTGAGCTTAAGTTATTTTTAGATCTAAATAATTAAAAGTTAAACTTGATATGACTATAATTTGGATCTATGCCTGTGAATTCTGGAATCATATCAGATCTGTTATAACTTGTGTATCTATGATATTCTGACATGACTATGACTTCGATCTTAACCTTTATCATGTTAGATCTGCTTTTGATTGTAGATCTAATTCACTGTCTAGAACACCTTATACCTGTTCTATTATGTTTATGGCCAAATCAGATCTCTTATTAGTTGGACATCTAAATCATTGTTTAGATCACATCATGCCTACCCCTATTATGTTAGAATCAGTCCTATTATCATATGTTCAATAGATCTGTTCTTATATGCCTACCTTGTCATTATGTGACTACATGTTTTATGTTTGTTTCTGCCATTATCTGACCATCATGTTAGTATGTTCATCTCTGTTCTATTCCCTCTATATTTTCCCTTTTATTTTTATAGTCAGGCTACCTTCGAGCCTAGGCATACCGCTAAAATATGTGAATGCGCTAGATTAGGAACATGGGGAAAACTTTGAATTGGGGCATAACTTGTAATTGGGAATTTGGGCATAACTTGAATAAAGTATAATAATATTAATTTGGGGCATATGGTTCATTATGAACATAACTTGGGAAAAGGGGCATAAAAACATGTAACGTCATAGGTAAATTTGGTTAATAATTGGAATGCCTAGGATTACAGTAATTAGAAACTGTAACCGCGCCTAGACACGAGGTTAAATTACATTTGTGGTAGAAGTCTGCCCGGAACTGCCCGGCATATCGAGCGACCACAAGTGGTGAATCTAATGTGAGGGGTCTAGGTGCACAAACACGAGACGTACTATGACACGAGATTAAGCCCGGCTTGTGGAAGAAGTCTACCAGAAACCACCCGGCATATCCAGCATCCACAAGTGGTAGGCTTAATGTGGGAAGTCTAACACATTATAACCATAAATGGACATGGTAATGAATTGGAATACTTAATCTAGTTGAATTATAAGGATTGCATGAACATGAACTTGAATAGGGGTTAATTGAACTTGTTTGAAACAGCGGGTGGGTTAAGTAAATCTGGGGTGGGTGGGTAATATTTATATATATAGGCCCACAAACTTAACCTGTAGGGATTATGCAATTTTATGACACCAGTAGGTAGGCATAATCTTTGGAAAACCTAGTGGGGATGCAAGGCAAAGGGGAGAGCTTGCATCATCTTGTGTGTAGGACCTGTTTCATTCAATAACCCATATATAGGTATCAAACGAGTACTCCAAACTAGGTCGGAGTCGGGGCACTCTTACTGGGCTGATTGTAAGAGATCCAAAAGTGGGGGACGGTGTGGGCGGCACATACCGACCGGGTCATGTGAGTGCATGGTCTGGACAGAGGAAGATAAGACACCGTGATACCAGTAGATACGGTTGTGCACATCGAAAAACGAAGGGTTGCCATTTTAGGGAGTGATACACCCTACTGTAGGGCCAGCACTGGGTATCTATGGAGTAGGGAGCCAATCGATTAGGGTAGTAATTAGGGTACACTTAGACTTCAACTCCGGAACGTTTAGGCTGCATGTTGATTGTATTAGGTGAAACCTCTCATTGGAAGTACGCCTAAGTCTACCATCTTATAGTTGTTGGGATCATCTTATTCTGGTTATACTAGTATTAATGCGGAGAAATCATTAGAGAAGTGTATTGCACTCAATCATATATATCCTCGTCATACATGTCTTTTATGTTGTTACCTTTCTTATCCACTTTATATGCATGCCATGATACTTTTACTTATTTATTTGCTAAAAGTAACTGGACTCGCCAGACTTAAGTCTAACCATTTTGTTTCCTCTTCTTTCTCTTCAGTTCCCCCACCCCCCGGTTATCAGGGTGGGAATACTCAAGCTTGATCAGGATTCTGCTATCGTATTGCTTGGAGCAGATTAGATGTATTGCTCAAGCTCTTATCTTTGCTACTATAACTATGTTTCTTTTGGGGATTATGCTTCTTTTGTTACTGTACTATGATATTTTAAGTGCAAGATAGAAGTTTTAATAATGTACTGGGTTTATGTATTTTTAGACATATGATGTTTTGAACCACGATGCTTTATGATTAATAAAGTTTTTATTTTCACTGCTATTTTATATCTGTCTTGTAATGTTTCTGTTTCTGTTTACCTATAACGCTTCATGAAACTTAATGCATTCTCTTAATGAATGACATTAATGGACGTGGGTTGTCACAATAAGGTACAATTTTACATAATTTAAAATACGTAGGATAAATTATTTATTTGTTTCAATAATTAATTTAAATATGTAATAGCTTAATCGATAATCAAATAAATTATATAGGTGTTAGGTAGATTCACTTGAGACGATTCCTAGCTGCGACGTTACAAGATTTAACAGGATATTCAGCGCAAATAAAGATCAAGGTGAGTAAACTCACTCAAATTTAATATTTAAAGTTATTTTTTAGTAGTTAAAAATAATTATTGGTTATTTGGATGCATTTGTGAATTGTGGATAAATTGTGGTTATTATATATATATATTAGTTATATTTAAACTTGGTACTTGGATATTCCCACAGTAACATCATCGGATGACCCTATTGCCCCATGGTATATTGAGTGGATGACCTTCTATACCGCGATATCCTGCCTTGAAGAAGGTATTAGTTGTCTAACATATGTGGATGCAGGGATAACAGGTTGGAGGGATCCAACTAGATTCCTCAAAATTTATTGTTGTTTACATATTTATATATGTGTGATGTTTTCAATCAAATGGTTAACAATTCCTCTCTCACAACATTTTTTTAGGAATCTCACTTCCAAATTCAAAGTTATGCACATCCAATCTGCAATTTGCAGATGATACAATTCTTTTCACCACTCCTACACCCTCTAATATACACTGCCTTAAAGTTCTCCTCTATACATTTGAAATAGTGTCAGGTCTTTCTATCAATTTCAATAAAAGTTCCATTATAATGCTGGTTAATTGTACTAATCTGGGTCCTAAAATTGATGAATGCCTTAACTATAAACTTGATTCATTCCCAATCACACACTTGGGCATCCCTCTTCGGCCTACCAAACTTCATAAACCCTGATTGGCAACCCCTCATCGCCAAAATTGAAAATAGACTTTCAAGTTGGAAAGCAAACTCCTTATCATCTGTTGGTTGTCTTGTACTTGTCAAACATGTCCTCACATCCCTCCCAACCTATTCGATGTCCTTCCACAAACTCCCAATCTGGGTAATTAACAAAATTGATTCAATTCGCAGCTCATTTCTATGGAATGGTGGAAAATTGAAAAAACTAATCAACTAGCAAACTGTCTGCCTCCCTTTAAAACATGGTGGCCTTGGAATTCTTGATCTATTTACCTTTAACCTTGCGCTGCTTGCTAAATGGCTATGGCACATCCTCACTCCAGGAAAATTTATTTGGAAAGATTGGATCTTGTTAAGACTGTATAACTCGAACCCTTTTCTCATCCTTCACTTTAGACCAACTGCTAGACCATCGTCGTTCTGGAAAAGAGTGTTATCTACCATCACCAGAGTAAAATCCCTTTTTCATGTAAAATTTAATAATGGTGAATCTTGTCTATTTTGGATGGATATTTGGAATGAGCAGATCCCCTTTTCCACATTATTCCCTAACCTTGCACTCTTAAACCAATATAACCAGTTATCAGTGGCTTTGGCACATGTACTTGGCCCAATGGGCTTTTTCCCTTCAACTTACATTGGGCTTGAATCTCTATAAGAGCTTATCACAATTAGGCAAATCTTTAACACTACCAAATTCTCTGATGGACCTGATTTATTTACATGGGCCCTGGGACCAACTAACAAATTTTCAGTTGCAGCTTATTATAAATTTTTTATTCACCCAGGCCGATGTTTCTCTTTCTCTCGCATTTGGCACTGTCATCTACCTCCTCGAGTTATTTTATTTCAATGGCTCCTCATTCATAACCGCATCAATACCAGAGAGAGACTACAACACTTCAAGAGCAATATCGTTCCTACTTGCGTTCTCTGCAATCAATATAACGAATCTCTTGCTCATCTGTTCTTTGAATGTGATTTCTCTTATGCTGTATGGGCTGCAATCAGCTCCTTCCTACTTGGCTTCATCCTTTCTATTCATTCATTTTTTGAATATTGGCAACACAATCCCCTCAATCCAAATTTGGATTCCTTAGTGGCGTTCTTCACCTGGAGTATTTGGCTAGAACGCAATGCAAACATCTTCGGCAGGCCTAAGAAACTCTTGATGGGTACATGTTATCACATCTTGCATCCTTTCGAATCATGGACAAGAGAAGCTAGACATGCACGCTTCAGGCTCTCTCCCCATGCCACGGTCTCCTGGACCGCAGGAAAGTAGCTCCCTCTTCCCTCTCTAAAATTAGTCGAAGCTAATCAGTATCTTCTTTGGTTTGTTTTGGTATGTAGTTACTCATTATATGCTATGATCTATGTTGTTTGATGTACATATTTTGTTCTATTCTTGTACTATCTTTATCGGCCTGATTGGTCTAGACTTTTATGCCACTGGTTGGGCATGTCAACCAACTGTATTACTAGCTACTTATTATTACGCCTAACCGGCTGTGTAGCATCACGCTACACAACCATCCTCCTTAAAAAAAATGAGTGATGTGTTGAATTGAATTGATGGTTTGTGTATTTGGATGTTTGAATATCATTGATATTGATATTTAAAAATATCATAAAAAGGGATTTTTAGATTTAAAAAGGAAATTTATTTTCCGGATTAGAAATTAAATTTTGAATGGTTTAGAAAATATTAACTTGTTTTTAAAATAAGACAAGTAGTAAAATTTATAATTGATGTTTAAGATTAAATAGAAAAACCACGATTGGATGATTTAGAAATTGAAAACTCAAGTGTTAATTTAAGAAGGGAATTTATTTTTCGAAAATAGAAATGGAATTTGAAATAGAAACCTGTTTTAAATATTTAAAACTAGAAGTGAAATTTATAAATGATATTTATAAATAAAGGTGGAGAATTTTCATTGGATAATTTATAAATTTAAATTCAAATGTGAACTTAAATAGGGGACTGGGAATCGTTTCAAAAGGAAACAATAAAATCATTTCCGTTGTTCAGAATATAAATTAAAATAGTCCATACAGATTTATGATTAGAAGTCGACCATGTCAAATTTATAAAAAAAAATATTCTTCCTAGATAATATATTGGGATTATATCGAAAAGAAACTAAATTTAAATTTAAAAATGAAAATAGATTCCATGTTAATATATGTTATAAAAATAAAACATTCCGAGTGGGAATTGAGTTTCAAATAGATTGTTAAAATAGAAGTTTGTTTTAATAATGAAGTTAATTTATAAACAACGTTCATATATGTGATGAAGTAATTTTCATCAAGTAATTTGGAAATAGATTCCCAAATGTAAGAAATTGTATAGAAGGTAAGATTTGAATCGAGTTTTTGTATTACAAACTTTTATCTATCTCAAGATAAGAACATTGTCAGTCAAGGTATGAGAGGTCAATAAAATACCCAACTTGAACGACTTTACTATTATCAAGGGACGATATTAGTTTGTAATGGTAAAGGATGTTAAATAAATTGATTTTTCCATAAAAGCAATTTATAATTGGAATTCGATTATATCGAATGTTTATAAAATAATTTATGTCCAAGGTAATTGGAATTTAATATAGAAACTGAGTTGTGTATAATTTATAACCAAGTTATTAATTTTGAATAAAGTAATCAACAATTTTGGAAAATCAAGATGTTTAAGTTAGATTTCGAAAATTGATTTAAATTATATTTAAATATTAGAGAATGGAGTTGGAATTTATTTATAAAATAAGTTTTAAACATTTATATTTAAATTTAATTAAAACAAACTCTCCGCAATGCAGTAGTTCGTAATTTGGCATTCTGAACTTCAATTTAGTATATAGAACTCGATATAAGTTGGAATTTGATGAAACTAGAAACATTTGGACCTACTGAATAATAATTTTCTAGTGGAAGAGAAAAATCTGGATTTTGTCTTATAGATTTTGAGTTATGTCAAAATCAAATTTCAAAAAAGTCTTTGTAAAATCGTTTAAAAACCATAACGATTTAATTAAGTAATTAAAGGGATTTTAATGAATAAAAAAATCTGAATTTCAATTAGAAAAATTAGGATTTGAATTATAAAATAGATTTGAGCTCACGTGGAGTAAATGGATTGATTTTTGGAATAAAAATCATATTTTTAATTATCGAATGAAGTTAACTAATTTCAAAAGAAATTAGTTAATAGAGTTTTGAATCGAACTTAACTTTGTTTAAGCGAATTGAATTTGTAAATTGAAATTAGGAAGTTGAATATGAAACTTGGATTAGAATTTGGAAGCAAGCAAGGAGATTGAGTTTGAATTGTATTTATGTGAATACAAATATATTTGAACATGATATGTTAAAATTAAAAGTGGATAAGCTAATCAGAAAATTTATTAGCAAATGGAAAGCAAAAGGTGTTGAATTGATTTGAAATAAATTGTGAATGGTTGAATATATGATAGACAAGTATGGGATGAAGAGTAGGAAGAGAGTTCGAAGATTTTAATTTAAGTGCTCAACAAAAAGGTACATGTTTAAATTTCCATATGAGATTTTATGAGCCTATTAGGCAAGCCGCTTGGCTTTTTGATTTTCTTTTTGAATGGAAAGGCCCTAGAGAGGTGATTTGTAGTTGTACCGATTGAGCCGTAAAAAGAAGACTCTGGCGATTTTTTTTCTAAATTTAAGGAGTTAGGATATTTTAAAGAATTTTGGTAACTAGAAATCAATATAGAGAACTCGATAAGGAGACGAACTTAATGAAATATTAGAAAGGGCCAGTGATTGTTTGATGTTAGAAATTGGGATGGATGTTTGTTTTTTCTTCGATAGTTAAAAAACCGGTTATCGATTTTTTTGACCATTGTTGTCAATACGGGGAGACCGGTTGGATTTATTATCCAAAAACCACCTCGTATAGGCATAGGAGTTAAGAATTAGATTATTTGAAGATAATTGAAGATGGAGTAAAATGCAAGGGTTGTTCTGTTTACCGGATAGTGCCTTTGGATTGTCCAGTCCCAGGACAACTTGTATAGATGAATGTCTGATAGAGTATACCTAACAGATCACATAAAACAATCTTTTTGAGGTATTACAGAAGAGTTCATTTCTCTTAGCTTTTTATACCCGTAATATTTTTGGGAAGATCAACTAGTGATTTGACGGGTTTGACAATGTGACATTCAAAGAGAATGGTGGCCAGATGTTCTAAAAGGAAGACGTAGCCTCAAGTAGTCCCATGACTGACCCAAAGTTTATTTTGTTTGTTTTTACCCTAAACTCTTGGGTGCCCAAATTTTTACGGGTAATCAAGTGTTTCTGGGTTTTACAGATACACTTGGAGGAGGTTAATGTAGAAGGCTACACCATTAGTTATTTAGAGTTATTTCCGTTGTGATGTATATGTGTTGTACTCTGATATAGTATGTAGTGCTGTCAATGGGTCGGGTTCGGGTCGGGTCAAGTCGTGTTCGGTTGAGTTCGGGTCATGTCACCCATTTATAATCGTGCGGGTTTCTGGTTCGATTCATGTAATCCATTAAGAAAAATATTTGTATAAAAAGATGAAAACACGAAAGAAGGGTGTTGTCATCATTCACTTGTTGCAAGCTAAGATGAGTATAAAAATGCAAAAAGTTGTTAACGTGGGAATAAACATGAAAACATGAAGGAGCGAATCAATGAAGAGGTAGAACCGCATAAATTAGAATGACTGAATGAGTGGCGACTTGATAATTGGTAAATTAGGGTAAAGCAGCAAATGGGTAATGGACGAGGCTGGGCCTATATTTTGTAGATTGTAGAGTAACAAAAAATGTTTTATATTAAATGGGTCATGGCGGGTTAGAAACGGTTTCGTGGGTCAGGTCGGGTCAACCCGTTTATTAAATGGGTCAGAGCGGGTTGACTCGAAATTGACCCGTTTATAAATGGTTCGGGTTAGGTCGGTTTTTTTCATGCGGGATACGTGTCGTGTTTTGAGTCGTATTAGAAACTGACGACCCTAATAGTATGTATATACAAATTCAGATTTGTATTTCAAAGTTATGATATATGATATTATATTTTATTCGTTCTGCTGTGAAATTCTGATGTTCTCTTTGTTATATCTTATATCTGTTCTTTTTCTTTAACCCTAATGACTCGTATTTCTGTGCAATATGGGTTGGACGTGTGTTGTTTTAGTCAACTTAGATGGTATGGATTAGCAAACCGTTACGGTTGGTATCAGAGCATAGGTTGAGAGAACACCTAGGCTATTAGTGTGTGTGTGTGTGTATATATATATATATATATGAAAGCATATTTGTAAGTTGATATAAAACATTATTTTATATTGTGTTGATTGGTTTGTCGAGTGGTTTATAAATTCTAGTCGGTACATAATGTACAACTGTATCGATAGGTGTTTCTAAACACTTGAGCAGAGTAATTCGACACAGTATGTTTTAAAAGCTGGGTAAGTGAAATAATTTTACCCAAAAGTATAATTTTATATAAAAGGGATAATTTTTCGAAATATATAGATGTGTTGGTTAAGATTATATTGAATAAGATTATGAACTAAAAGTGGTTATATATAACCAAATAGAACTTGTATATACAAAAGAGATGGATCGAAATTGGATTGAAACCAGAATTTGGAATTTAAATCCCGTATGTTGGGAAAATATTTTCTAAACTGTTATAAAACTTGGTTTAGAAGAATTTTGAAATATTATAAAAATCGTTTTGAATGAATTTTGAAATTGATAAAGCACTGATCAGCAGTGTTCATTTTCGAGTTTCTATGTGATGGATTGCTACCTTGAAAAAAAAAATCTCAATGGAAATTTGTTTGAAAGAAAACCAAGTTGTTTTGGAAAATTCAAATATTTTGAATTTGTAATGATTATAAATATATGTATATATATTTATATTATGATGACCGCCCACAACCCCTGCATTAAACACGAGGAATAATGTGCTGCAAGACGTGTCAGGCAGCTATGGATGATCATCAGAGTTGGTAAACATGATCGAGACCTGTCGTATAACTCACAACGCAAGGATAAAATATAATAGAACATATACAACAGGAAGTAATAGTAAATGATCAATGCACAGAAATTTAAACTTCCACATCATCAAGGAAATATCCAAAACATCTTAGGATCACATCTGTACAAGTATCCTAACTAGAACACTCAAGAAAAACATGATAATGAAAACAAAGACACTAGATAGTAGTAAAGATAATACGCTAGCCTCCTGCTCGCCTTTGCACAAAAGGATCGTCCTCACTAATCACCTGTCACCTGTCACCTGCCACCTAGTCTGCCCATCTAAATACCGAATGAACAACCCAAGGTAATAAGAGAGAAACAAAAAACCTTGAGTCAGACAACGGTCTTAATGTGCGATAAACAACTATCTAACATCGACAACAAAGTTGTAACGAACCAGAAATTTTCAACGTTTTAATTTTTTGAAACTAATTTGGATTTGGTATTTAAGAAATTTATTTTGTTTATAAATTGAAATCTAATCAATTTATTTTGGTTTAGGCGTATTTTGTAAGTAAAAATTTAAATTTTGATACTTTGTTTGAACTAGAATTGATTCATTTAAATTTAGCGTTATTAGCATTTTAAACTAGTACTTTAATATTTTAAACTTTGATTTGATAAATTTTAATCTATTGTATTTTATGTGTTTCGAATTTGGTTTTTTTATTTATTTAGAATTTAGATGTGTATTTGAGAATATTAAAGGTAATTGTATTTATACGCTGTATAATATTGGTAGCTATACTTAAAAAAATGTATTGCTTTACACTTGTTTTAATTTGGCTGAATTGGGTTGCCATCTGTCTGCTTTGTTTTGAAATGGTGTAGCGCGTGTCCCCTTTGTTACCATGTTTATCAGTCCATTCCCTTATTCCATTCTTCACCGTCAAAACAATTTTCTCTTCCCAGGAAACCAAATTACCTCTCCAAATCAAATTGGCCCCAAATCGATCTCCTTCTCCCTCTATCGAACCAGCGAACCGCATCGACCTCCGCACTGCGTTGCCACCTGAAGCCTGCTCTATCTACCGCCTCTCCGAAGCCTATCCCCTTCACCGCAATCGAGACCTCCTTTTCCTCTAGTCTAACGCTTCTGAGCCACCCGGTTCCTTTCCGTCCGCCTTCCTGTCAAGCTCCGCCACCTGACCCAAAGTAGACCGCATCCTCTCCTTTCTTTCCTTGCGGCTGAACCTGACCTGCGTATGAAAGCTTCGCCTAGGAACCCGAGCCTCCTCCTTGGTTCAATCTCGTCGTCGTCCACACCCGTGAGGTCCGAACTGCCTGCGTTTTCTTCCATGGTTAAAGGTGAGTATTCTCACGATTTACTTTGTTCAGGTTCTTCAAGTTCACTAAACTCAAATATAATAGTTGGTATTTCTTTTTTGATTTGCTTGCATTCGTTGGCCGAGTTTGTTTCTGCTTGTGGTTGTTGTTGCACTCGTGTGTTCTAATGATACATATATGTAAATACAAGATGAGTATATAAGTTTTATGTTGTTGTGTTGCAAACTTAGAAAATCTGGCCACGGATTGCACCCTTAACAATTGTATTGTGGCTTATTTGTACCTTTAGATTTTAGGTAAAAAGCTGCACCTGTCTTAAAAAGGAATTTGAACTCATTTGTTACTTTTTAATTTATCTACCCTGTTGGTTTTGAAACTTGGAAACAACTTAAATTTTCATATTGTGTTAAACTCGGCTACTTAATCAAATTTGTGATTGCATATGTTGACTAGTTGGGATATGCTGAAAAGTATGTTTATTTTAGTAGTTGAAACTTGAGCCGAATGACTAAATACTGCGCCTTATATTTGATCTACTCCCAGTTAGGATAAGGCTAATTTACTTGAATATACTGGCTCATGATGCAGATTGCATTTTTCCTGAACCGTGAACTGATGCCTTATGCCACCAACTTGTTGTACATCTCATATTAGTTGACTTTTGCAGGTGTTTAACATTGCTGTGGCACTAACTTAAGTTTATTTTTCTTTTGACTTGAGTCTTATGCTATTTTGTAAATGAAGATCCATTGTCTTTGTTTTGCTGAATTGATGTTGACCCATAAAATCTTAAATTGGTTATTTCTATGCATATTGCTTGAGACATTGTTTCACTTGGGCTACGTGCTTAGTTAACATGACCTGAGACATTCATTTAGATGCATTACACCAAACCTGATGCCATGCTGTAAGTTTTACCGTGGTGAATATGAGATGCTCCCTAGATAACGTATAACATATGGGTTTTGTCCAATTTGTACGGTAAACACTTGATTTGTTAAAGCTACAAATACATATTTGTTGAGACCTTAGTTCTGTATTGTAAGGAATTTCCGATCTAATCGATAACCCTAATTATACGGTTTAACAAATTAAACTACAGATCTATTGCAAAACAGTAATACGAAATCAAATTAGGTTATAATTCATACCTGCCGTGATGAGAAAGCTGATGAAACCCAGACTTAATGTAATAACCCGCAAAATCTGGGCCAGTTTAAAATTTTTGTTTTGGCAATTTTAGAGAATTTTGAACATTTAAAATAAATTATTTTAAATAAAATCGACGAGAAATTTATTTTGAACAGAATTCGACGTATATATTATATACGTCGTCGTTAGAATATAAATATTTATATATAATTATAAATAGAATTGAAAATGGCGCGGTAGTTCGATAATTCGATTTCAAACTTCAATTGAACATACCGGGTGCAAAACAATCCGGATTTTAATGAAACCAAAAATGATAGGATCTAATTGATAATATCTTTCCATTGAATCCGACCAATCGAAATTTCGTAGCGAGAATCAAAAGATATGTCCAGTTGAAAATTCTGAATAGTCGTTATGGAATTCAGGCCCTTAAAAATGGACATTTTGCAAATGACCTCGGATTTCGACGAAACCAGTTTTGTTAGGTCCGTGATGTCGAATTATTGCTAGATTCCAAATTTCATAATTTTTCGAATCAATATGTGAGCGTGGCAAAGGAAAACGTGTTTTGACCATTTCAGTTGATTTTAATCGACTGGAAATTGGCCATTTTTCTAACGGTCTCAGAATTCGACGAAATTAGTTTTGTTAGGACCGTATCGTCAATACGAAGCTAGAAAATATTTTTCGAGAATTTTTCTAGTTAGTATGTGACCCCGGTAATTTGAAATGTACGTTTAAAATTCAATATACTGATTTCAAAGTAAATTCAACGGAAACTGATTCAAACAGTCGAATTGGCCTACGTGGCATATCCCATTGTGTTCGGAATAGGGGTAATTAGCTAGAGGCGACGGTCGTTGGGCCGCGTTTGGTGTTCGAATTAAAAGTCAACCTTCAAAGATTTAAAAATTAAAAATAAATAAAATAATATATACTTTTACATACACCCCCCCTCCTTTTCTATATCGTTCATAACAGAAATAAAAAAAAAAACCTAAATTAGATCGAGCCGCCTCCCTCCAGACATCGCCGCCCTCCCTGGCACCACCGCCTCCACTTCCCCCCGTTCATCTCCTCCCCCTTCGTCGAACCCACGAGACCGTTACCCCCTTCGAACCCCGAAGCACCTGAACCCACCGCAACGACCTCGCTCCCGTCCACCGCGACGCCAGGAAATCGCCGCCCACCTCGTCGATGCTCCACGCCTCCTCCTCCTCCCAATCGAGAGCACCCCGCCGCCTGCCCAAGCCTCCAACACCCCTCCGCAGCAAGCAACGCCTACACAGCCCCCCTCTTCTTTTTCCTCGGTAAGGGTTTTTATTAATTTATTTTTGTTTGTTTATTTAATTTTCTTTTTCTTTTCTGTTTTTATATATATTATGAATAAAAAGTTTGATTTTTGAATGAATAAAAAGTTTGATTTTTGAATGAATAAAAAGTTTGATTTTTGAATGAATAAAAAGTTTGATTTTTGAATGAATAAAAAGAAATATTTAGAATAGAAAATAGCATTCGAAATAAAAATAGAATTTTTATATATTGAACTTCGATAGAAAAATAGAATTTTTATAATTTGAACTTCTATAGAAAAATGGAATTTTTATGTATTGAACTTCGATAGAAAAATATGATTTTTATATATTGAACATCGAAGTAAAAATTCGATTTTTATATATATTGAATAGCGAAGTAAAAATGTGGTTTTTACGTATGTAGTGAAAGCAGCAACGAAGGTGACAAAAAGGCGAAACGACGAAGACTTCTGCAAATGAAGAGCCGTGGAGCTAGGATAGCTATATGTGAGAATTTCTCACCTTTCAATTTCATTTTCTAAGTTATATATATATACTAGGATGCAGACGGTGCTTAGTAGCACCCGACACAATCTTCCACAGACCATGGACTTGTTTGTTTGGTTGCATAGCTTAGTTATATGATTTGATTTGAATTTGGTTGTTTGGTGATTTTGATTGATGTGTGAATGGCGTGGGCCTTCACTAGACCGGGGATAAGGCTAGGCCTCGTCCCGTTTCTAGTATCGTGCCGTTATGCCGCCGAAATTTTCTAAAATATGTTAGAAAATAAAAATATCATTTTATTGTGTAAATGAATTGAATAGAAATTCATAGGTTGAAATAAAATGTTTTATCGTTAAAAATATAATTTTGACGTGAAGTGAATAAAATAAAATATTCATTTATAAACCGGACGGTTTGTTTATGTACACCTATTTGAATGACATTGATTGGGACGATAAATTTTACACATCGCCTAACAGCACAAATAAAATATGTGTTTGGTTGTTTGAAACCCCACACGGGTGTTGGGATGAAATTTGAAGTTCACTCATCCTGATTGATTAAATATGTCGATCGATTGATTGACATGCTGTTATAAGCGTTAGATATCTTTATTTGATGCTTATACAGTGTAGTGCACTTTTGTTGATGGTTGATCATTGTTCAATGCTATTATATACATGTGTTGTATGAAAATCCATATAATTAATTTTATATGGTAATTGATTGGGCCTCATTCCAGTTTCGAAAAAGAAATATTTGAAAAAGAAATATTTGAAAATAGAATATTTGAAAAAGGAAATATTTGAAAGGAAATATTTGAGATAGAAATATTCGAAATAGAATATTTGAAAATAGAAACATATGAAGCCGTGTTGATTAGATTGACGCTATTCTGACGTAAACGATATTTATATCGGTTTTATTCATTTTGAAATAAATTGAATTGAAAGTGATTTCGAAATGAATTGAATTGAAAGTGATTTCGAAATGAATTGAATTGAAAGTGATTTCGAAATGAATTGAATTGAAAGTGATTTCGAAATGAATTGAATTGAAAGTGATTTCGAAATGAATTGAATTGAAAGTGATTTCGAAATGAATTGAATTGAAAGTGATTTCGAAATGAATTGAATTGAAAACGATTTCGAAATGAACTGAATTGAAAACGATTTCGAAATGAATTGAATTGAAAACGATTTCGAAATGAATTGAAATGAATTCAAATTGAATTGAAAACGAATTGAAATGAATTCAAATTGAATTGAAATTTGAATTGAATAGAAATGAATTTTAAAACGAATTTATAGAGAAGAATTCAATTTTGATTTGAATTGAAATGGAAGTTGAAATTGCTTTTGAAACGAATTTTAAAACTATTTATATAATTCGTTTTAAATAGAAATCGACGAAATATATATTATATATATTATATATATAATATAATGGCCTGAATAGAACGCGCCGCGCCGCGGCAGTTCGTGAATTTCGACCATTTATTTCAAACGGACATTACGGGAGATCCGACCGTCGGATTCTCCTAAAACCGGAACCGTTGGGTTCGTATCGAAAAGAGCTTTCTAATGAATGTTAGAAATTTGAAATCTAACGGTTGGATTTGGAGATACGTCCAAATCAAATTCGAAAATGGTCGCTGTAAGTGCAGTTCGATGGCCGTTGATGGAAATCGACTGTACGGGCCTTGATAAAATTATTAAAAATAGTAATAATTTGTGTAAAATCATAAGAAATGATTTGTGAAGATTTGGGATGAAAAACTTCATGTTTGAAAAGATAAAAATAGATTTTTATCGAAATAAAATAGTGTTGAACTAGAATTATAATTCTATTTATTTTTAAATAAATAAATTGAATTTGAAAAGGGTTTTGAAAATAACCAGAATTTCCAATGATTGCATTGGAGTGGATTTGAATCGAAATTGTCTTCGGAATATTTCGATGTTGGAATTCGTGATTATACGGATGTTGTTATGGAAATTTGAAAGATATATATTTATATCGTTATTTCCAATACGACATTTGTTAGTCGTAGAATTTGATATTGAATATAAGCCGGTATATTTTCTATTCAGAGCCTTGTATTGAATATCAAATGTGATTTGGGGTTATCGTGAATGGTGTCTTCACTAACACTGTTCTTGAACCCAGTTGAGAAAAGATTAAATCTTTTTATTTAGATTTAATGAAGTGTACCAATTAAATGATATTTAATTGGAATTGAATTGGTATTGATTTTTGGGTTTATCGTGAACAGTGTTTTAAATAACACTTGTTCTTTAACCCGATAATTAATGGAATGTGATTTTGGGGTTTATCGTGGATCGTGTTTTAAATGACACTGATTCTTTAACCCAGATAACGATTAAAACTAAGTGGAGTTTTAATGAATCTTTAATTAGATTGAAAAGATCGAGAATGGAGTATCACCAGTTTTACTCCAGGCGATAGTTAAATCTTTAATTAGATTTGAACGTGAAATGGTAATTGAGTTACCGATAACACTGTGGTGTTAGATATGAAGTACTACCAGTTTTACTTCATGGGATGAATAGGTTGGGATTGGGAAATAAAATAAATGATTACTTCGTTGTGGTTCGCTAATCCCGACTAGTTTGAATTGATATTCAAAGGAGATTAAAGAATAAATTTAAAGAATTTATCTTGGATAAAATTAATGGGAACTTTTCCCAAAGTATAGGAATATTTGAATAAAAGAATATTCTGAATTGGAATGAGGCGTATGTTGTGTTTGTGTAACACTTTTATAATATATACGCGAGTTATTCAGAAAGACCGGGTTTATCCCATTCTGAATAACTGATTCGACGTGGTGTCGAAGATGAAGACGGTGGTCGAAGACCAGAAGTCTTCACGTCGTTTGGGTGATTACTGATGATCTTGATTGGGCTGTACACCCAAGAAGATGGAAACAGTTGGTGATCGTCCAGACGTACATGGAGATCGATGGATATGCGGGGTACTAGGTGCCTCCGGTTTCGTTCAGGCCCAGAACGGACTTGTAAATGGACTGTGTGTCTGACATTGGATTTCATTCTGTGGGACTGATATCGGTTGCATAGAGTGGTTTGCCTGTGTGGCATGCTAAGATGCAAATGATCAAGGCTTCTGTTGAAAAGCAAAGTCTTGTGGTGATGATCAAAGCACAGCCTGTGTGGCACAGCTTTGTGTAACGTGAATTCGCGAGCCTCGCACCCCGGTTATGAACCCAAAACGGGAGAGGACCTCAGGGAGGGCATGCGTTTCTTTCTAGCTAGGGTGGTGTCAGTGACCTACCAGCCCTGACATTTATATACTTTTCACCTGTGTGGTTGTTGCTGTTGCGAGGCGCCTCGGTTTGATCGGACGATCCGGGTCCGATGGAGTCATTCGTTGGCTCGTTTGCGCCCCAAAGGGCGGGGAGACGTATTGTTCAGGCATAATAATCCACATCGGTGGACCGGCCCTGACGATCCAGGGGGCAGTTGCGGCTGTTCCTGAGACATGGTAGGCTAGATTGTCTCGAATCGGTAGAGGACGATCCCTGGCCTCGGTTCATAGACGGAAATCCAATTTCCAAATACGTGACTTTGCGGTTTTATTTGTAAACCTATATATGGTGACATAGTGGGATGGGGCGCTCATACCGCCTATGATTGATACTTATGATTTGAAGTTGTTTATACACTATGCACTTATAATAGTATCAAACGATTTGTTTTAACCGTATCAAGCATTCTTTGGCTGTTATAAGGGAAAACCCTATCCTCGGCTGCGTTGCATTGTGTGATGGGACCTGGGTCTTATAACAGCTTCATTTTTCTTTATTTAGCATTGCGCTGTTTGT
This sequence comes from Allium sativum, assembly GCA_030737875.1. Lineage (NCBI taxonomy): Eukaryota > Viridiplantae > Streptophyta > Magnoliopsida > Asparagales > Amaryllidaceae > Allium > Allium sativum. The sequence continues at coordinate 730,802,767 of CM060922.1, read as the reverse complement.
TTTATGCACCGGTATTCTTGGGAGGAAACCCGTTCCGTGTTATACGGCGTGGTCCCTTGATTTACCTAACTTTAAAAACAAAGATTAAAAACTGTTTTAGTTCTCACACCAGTCACATGACTGATCTGGAGTTTATTGTTTTAACCTAAACTCTGGGTGCCCTTATTTTGACACGGGCAGCTAGTAGTTTTGGGTTTTGCAGATTTATATTCACAGGATCCTGGTTTACAGCTGGAACGATATCCGGAAAGCTTTGTATCCGTATATCTACTTCTAGTTGTGTATTGTATTATTTTCCGCTGCGATATATTTAAATGTAATTTAAATCTCTGATATTTCTGTGTAATATTCATTTATACTCTGTATATTCTTGTAATCTGATGCATTGTTGTAATATACAATGAAATGTTCTTCTGTATGCGTTCTGTTGTGTCGTGTTCTCAAACGATAGGGCGTTTCGAGCGGTCTGGATCGGTTTAGCGACTGGTTCGGACCGAGCGAGATTCCTTGTCGTGACAGTTGGTATTAGAGCTTTGGTTTACAGAGCTCGAGAACAAGACACATTAGAACCATACGAAAGAATTCATCAGATATTGGGTTAGTAAAATCCAATTAGAATGACTCGTTAGAGATAGGATCAGTAGTATCCTAGAACGAGTGTGAAGAGTATATTTTTCATATGAAAACAATTTTGTTTCGAAATTTAAACCACTTTATACGTATTTGATTATTTATTTATTTTGAATGTGGACAATCCAGTATATATAGATTTTGCGTATACGTCTGATCCGCGTGTATTCGGAGTTTTAATATATTGGATAGATATAGCATCACACTCTAGTCGCCCGAAGATGGTACTGATGATTGTCATGACATCATCAGTATTTATGTTCGTGTTTCGAAGGTGTGATTTTCTATATATTTCCATTAGGCTGGTGTGAGAACCAAAACTAATATAGTTAGAATACATTGTTGTGATTTGGCATCAAAACATGATTTTCTTTATATATATCAAAATTATGAATTTGAAACTCTAATTCACTAATTGATTGATGTTTGTGTTGTTTGTTTAATTGTTTGCTAATTTTGAACCATTTAGCCTAATTGAATCAAATATTGAATTGTATTGAAAATTGGTCGCATTTGCTTGCATATACATATACTTACATTGAACAGGTCATAGCAAGGAGGTTAGAGCAGAGAATAAAATTTGTTTGCCCGACAAATAGGTACATGTTTACTACATAATTTCCTGTTTTGTTTGGGTGATGATGATTTTGTGAGCCTATTGGCTAGCCGCTTGGCTTTTTCTTTTTCTTTTTGAGATCTGAAGGACCGGGGAAGCTATTTGAAATTCCCCGATGCTCCCGGTGCAGGGGAGGTTATGGCGAAATTTTTCGAAAATTTAGGGTGTTAGCCAAATTTTTGAAATTTTAGAAAATTCTCAGAAACTGAAAGGTTGGAGAATGAAAGCCGGATCGAACGTAGAGTTGATTAATCAAACCACTTTCGACTTTGTTCCTTTTCGGGGACGAAAAGTTTTAAGTGGGGGAGATTGTAATAACCCGCAAAATCTGGGCCAGTTTAAAATTTTTGTTTTGGCAATTTTAGAGAATTTTGAACATTTAAAATAAATTATTTTAAATAAAATCGACGAGAAATTTATTTTGAACAGAATTCGACATATATATTATATACGTCGTCGTTAGAATATAAATATTTATATATAATTATAAATAGAATTGAAAATGGCGCGGTAGTTCGATAATTCGATTTCAAACTTCAATTGAACATACCGGGTGCAAAACAATCCGGATTTTAATGAAACCAAAAATGATAGGATCTAATTGATAATATCTTTCCATTGAATCCGACCAATCGAAATTTCGTAGCGAGAATCAAAAGATATGTCCAGTTGAAAATTCTGAATAGTCGCTATGGAATTCAGGCCCTTAAAAATGGACATTTTGCAAATGACCTCGGATTTCGACGAAACCAGTTTTGTTAGGTCCGTGATGTCGAATTATTGCTAGATTCCAAATTTCATAATTTTTCGAATCAATATGTGAGCGTGGCAAAGGAAAACGTGTTTTGACCATTTCAGTTGATTTTAATCGACTGGAAATTGGCCATTTTTCTAACGGTCTCAGAATTCGACGAAATTAGTTTTGTTAGGACCGTATCGTCAATACGAAGCTAGAAAATATTTTTCGAGAATTTTTCTAGTTAGTATGTGACCCCGGTAATTTGAAATGTACGTTTAAAATTCAATATACTGATTTCAAAGTAAATTCAACGGAAACTGATTCAAACAGTCGAATTGGCCTACGTGGCATATCCCATTATGTTCGGAATAGGGGTAATTAGCTAGAGGCGACGGTCGTTGGGCCGCGTTTGGTGTTCGAATTAAAAGTCAACCTTCAAAGATTTAAAAATTAAAAATAAATAAAATAATATATACTTTTACATACACCCCCCCTCCTTTTCTATATCGTTCATAACAGAAATAAAAAAAAAACCTAAATTAGATCGAGCCGCCTCCCTCCAGACATCGCCGCCCTCCCTGGCACCACCGCCTCCACTTCCCCCCGTTCATCTCCTCCCCCTTCGTCGAACCCACGAGACCGTTACCCCCTTCGAACCCCGAAGCACCTGAACCCACCGCAACGACCTCGCTCCCGTCCACCGCGACGCCAGGAAATCGCCGCCCACCTCGTCGATGCTCCACGCCTCCTCCTCCTCCCAATCGAGAGCACCCCGCCGCCTGCCCAAGCCTCCAACACCCCTCCGCAGCAAGCAACGCCTACACAGCCCCCCTCTTCTTTTTCCTCGGTAAGGGTTTTTATTAATTTATTTTTGTTTGTTTATTTAATTTTCTTTTTCTTTTCTGTTTTTATATATATTATGAATAAAAAGTTTGATTTTTGAATGAATAAAAAGTTTGATTTTTGAATGAATAAAAAGTTTGATTTTTGAATGAATAAAAAGTTTGATTTTTGAATGAATAAAAAGAAATATTTAGAATAGAAAATAGCATTCGAAATAAAAATAGAATTTTTATATATTGAACTTCGATAGAAAAATAGAATTTTTATAATTTGAACTTCTATAGAAAAATGGAATTTTTATGTATTGAACTTCGATAGAAAAATATGATTTTTATATATTGAACATCGAAGTAAAAATTCGATTTTTATATATATTGAATAGCGAAGTAAAAATGTGGTTTTTACGTATGTAGTGAAAGCAGCAACGAAGGTGACAAAAAGGCGAAACGACGAAGACTTCTGCAAATGAAGAGCCGTGGAGCTAGGATAGCTATATGTGAGAATTTCTCACCTTTCAATTTCATTTTCTAAGTTATATATATATACTAGGATGCAGACGGTGCTTAGTAGCACCCGACACAATCGTCCACAGACCATGGACTTGTTTGTTTGGTTGCATAGCTTAGTTATATGATTTGATTTGAATTTGGTTGTTTGGTGATTTTGATTGATGTGTGAATGGCGTGGGCCTTCACTAGACCGGGGATAAGGCTAGGCCTCGTCCCGTTTCTAGTATCGTGCCGTTATGCCGCCGAAATTTTCTAAAATATGTTAGAAAATAAAAATATCATTTTATTGTGTAAATGAATTGAATAGAAATTCATAGGTTGAAATAAAATGTTTTATCGTTAAAAATATAATTTTGACGTGAAGTGAATAAAATAAAATATTCATTTATAAACCGGACGGTTTGTTTATGTACACCTATTTGAATGACATTGATTGGGACGATAAATTTTACACATCGCCTAACAGCACAAATAAAATATGTGTTTGGTTGTTTGAAACCCCACACGGGTGTTGGGATGAAATTTGAAGTTCACTCATCCTGATTGATTAAATATGTCGATCGATTGATTGACATGCTGTTATAAGCGTTAGATATCTTTATTTGATGCTTATACAGTGTAGTGCACTTTTGTTGATGGTTGATCATTGTTCAATGCTATTATATACATGTGTTGTATGAAAATCCATATAATTAATTTTATATGGTAATTGATTGGGCCTCATTCCAGTTTCGAAAAAGAAATATTTGAAAAAGAAATATTTGAAAATAGAATATTTGAAAAAGGAAATATTTGAAAGGAAATATTTGAGATAGAAATATTCGAAATAGAATATTTGAAAATAGAAACATATGAAGCCGTGTTGATTAGATTGACGCTATTCTGACGTAAACGATATTTATATCGGTTTTATTCATTTTGAAATAAATTGAATTGAAAGTGATTTCGAAATGAATTGAATTGAAAGTGATTTCGAAATGAATTGAATTGAAAGTGATTTCGAAATGAATTGAATTGAAAGTGATTTCGAAATGAATTGAATTGAAAGTGATTTCGAAATGAATTGAATTGAAAGTGATTTCGAAATGAATTGAATTGAAAGTGATTTCGAAATGAATTGAATTGAAAACGATTTCGAAATGAACTGAATTGAAAACGATTTTGAAATGAATTGAATTGAAAACGATTTCGAAATGAATTGAAATGAATTCAAATTGAATTGAAAACGAATTGAAATGAATTCAAATTGAATTGAAATTTGAATTGAATAGAAATGAATTTTAAAACGAATTTATAGAGAAGAATTCAATTTTGATTTGAATTGAAATGGAAGTTGAAATTGCTTTTGAAACGAATTTTAAAACTATTTATATAATTCGTTTTAAATAGAAATCGACGAAATATATATTATATATATTATATATATAATATAATGGCCTGAATAGAACGCGCCGCGCCGCGGCAGTTCGTGAATTTCGACCATTTATTTCAAACGGACATTACGGGAGATCCGACCGTCGGATTCTCCTAAAACCGGAACCGTTGGGTTCGTATCGAAAAGAGCTTTCTAATGAATGTTAGAAATTTGAAATCTAACGGTTGGATTTGGAGATACGTCCAAATCAAATTCGAAAATGGTCGCTGTAAGTGCAGTTCGATGGCCGTTGATGGAAATCGACTGTACGGGCCTTGATAAAATTATTAAAAATAGTAATAATTTGTGTAAAATCATAAGAAATGATTTGTGAAGATTTGGGATGAAAAACTTCATGTTTGAAAAGATAAAAATAGATTTTTATCGAAATAAAATAGTGTTGAACTAGAATTATAATTCTATTTATTTTTAAATAAATAAATTGAATTTGAAAAGGGTTTTGAAAATAACCAGAATTTCCAATGATTGCATTGGAGTGGATTTGAATCGAAATTGTCTTCGGAATATTTCGATGTTGGAATTCGTGATTATACGGATGTTGTTATGGAAATTTGAAAGATATATATTTATATCGTTATTTCCAATACGACATTTGTTAGTCGTAGAATTTGATATTGAATATAAGCCGGTATATTTTCTATTCAGAGCCTTGTATTGAATATCAAATGTGATTTGGGGTTATCGTGAATGGTGTCTTCACTAACACTGTTCTTGAACCCAGTTGAGAAAAGATTAAATCTTTTTATTTAGATTTAATGAAGTGTACCAATTAAATGATATTTAATTGGAATTGAATTGGTATTGATTTTTGGGTTTATCGTGAACAGTGTTTTAAATAACACTTGTTCTTTAACCCGATAATTAATGGAATGTGATTTTGGGGTTTATCGTGGATCGTGTTTTAAATGACACTGATTCTTTAACCCAGATAACGATTAAAACTAAGTGGAGTTTTAATGAATCTTTAATTAGATTGAAAAGATCGAGAATGGAGTATCACCAGTTTTACTCCAGGCGATAGTTAAATCTTTAATTAGATTTGAACGTGAAATGGTAATTGAGTTACCGATAACACTGTGGTGTTAGATATGAAGTACTACCAGTTTTACTTCATGGGATGAATAGGTTGGGATTGGGAAATAAAATAAATGATTACTTCGTTGTGGTTCGCTAATCCCGACTAGTTTGAATTGATATTCAAAGGAGATTAAAGAATAAATTTAAAGAATTTATCTTGGATAAAATTAATGGGAACTTTTCCCAAAGTATAGGAATATTTGAATAAAAGAATATTCTGAATTGGAATGAGGCGTATGTTGTGTTTGTGTAACACTTTTATAATATATACGCGAGTTATTCAGAAAGACCGGGTTTATCCCATTCTGAATAACTGATTCGACGTGGTGTCGAAGATGAAGACGGTGGTCGAAGACCAGAAGTCTTCACGTCGTTTGGGTGATTACTGATGATCTTGATTGGGCTGTACACCCAAGAAGATGGAAACAGTTGGTGATCGTCCAGACGTACATGGAGATCGATGGATATGCGGGGTACTAGGTGCCTCCGGTTTCGTTCAGGCCCAGAACGGACTTGTAAATGGACTGTGTGTCTGACATTGGATTTCATTCTGTGGGACTGATATCGGTTGCATAGAGTGGTTTGCCTGTGTGGCATGCTAAGATGCAAATGATCAAGGCTTCTGTTGAAAAGCAAAGTCTTGTGGTGATGATCAAAGCACAGCCTGTGTGGCACAGCTTTGTGTAACGTGAATTCGCGAGCCTCGCACCCCGGTTATGAACCCAAAACGGGAGAGGACCTCAGGGAGGGCATGCGTTTCTTTCTAGCTAGGGTGGTGTCAGTGACCTACCAGCCCTGACATTTATATACTTTTCACCTGTGTGGTTGTTGCTGTTGCGAGGCGCCTCGGTTTGATCGGACGATCCAGGTCCGATGGAGTCATTCGTTGGCTCGTTTGCGCCCCAAAGGGCGGGGAGACGTATTGTTCAGGCATAATAATCCACATCGGTGGACCGGCCCTGACGATCCAGGGGGCAGTTGCGGTTGTTCCTGAGACATGGTAGGCTAGATTGTCTCGAATCGGTAGAGGACGATCCCTGGCCTTGGTTCATAGACGGAAATCCAATTTCCAAATACGTGACTTTGCGGTTTTATTTGTAAACCTATATATGGTGACATAGTGGGATGGGGCGCTCATGCCGCCTATGATTGATACTTATGATTTGAAGTTGTTTATACACTATGCACTTATAATAGTATCAAACGATTTGTTTTAACCGTATCAAGCATTCTTTGGTTGTTATAAGGGAAAACCCTATCCTCGGCTGCGTTGCATTGTGTGATGGGACCTGGGTCTTATAACAGCTTCATTTTTCTTTATTTAGCATTGCGCTGTTTGTTTTATGCACCGGTATTCTTGGGAGGAAACCCGTTCCGTGTTATACGGCGTGGTCCCTTGATTTACCTAACTTTAAAAACAAAGATTAAAAACTGTTTTAGTTCTCACACCAGTCACATGACTGATCTGGAGTTTATTGTTTTAACCTAAACTCTGGGTGCCCTTATTTTGACACGGGCAGCTAGTAGTTTTGGGTTTTGCAGATTTATATTCACAGGATCCTGGTTTACAGCTGGAACGATATCCGGAAAGCTTTGTATCCGTATATCTACTTCTAGTTGTGTATTGTATTATTTTCCGCTGCGATATATTTAAATGTAATTTAAATCTCTGATATTTCTGTGTAATATTCATTTATACTCTGTATATTCTTGTAATCTGATGCATTGTTGTAATATACAATGAAATGTTCTTCTGTATGCGTTCTGTTGTGTCGTGTTCTCAAACGATAGGGCGTTTCGAGCGGTCTGGATCGGTTTAGCGACTGGTTCGGACCGAGCGAGATTCCTTGTCGTGACACTAAAACAGCTTGGATGAATTGAATCGTGAGCTCGACATGTGTAGAGCCTTTACAGGAAATCCACGAGTGTTGCTCTCAAAATCGTCAAACGGAATCGAGCAGAGGTGATTTGGTACTAGCCGTGATTGGGATGTTAGGGTTTTTCATTCTCTCGTGTATTCTGTATATCTCTAGAATAATTGAAGGAACCGACCTTCTTTATAACATCTTATCACGAGAAATTTGCTAACCCATTTTACCCGTTCAACCATTCAACCAAAAGAAAATGTCAACATTTTGATCTCCTTTATTAAGAATAGTTCTCACCCTTTACAACGCTCTTATGTGTGACCCTATAGGCTATCACAGCGTTGGCAACAGTTTAAACAACATTTAGACCGTAAACAATGAGCGGCGTCTAGTAACACATCATTGTTACCCAAGCTATAATAGTATTATCGATTCGATATAACCTTTCTGTGACAAGTGTCTCAATGTAATATAATCCTTTTAACCAACATATCCAGGATTAAACAAGAGGCATGGATCGTATCATCCTCGTTATAATTTAATCCGTTTTTCTTGATCGATGAGTAGACTGTTTAAAACAAATCAGTATTTGAGCACGGCCATGCATCTCATAGTCTCACTCAATCAAGAGGCCCACGGATATCACCACTAATATATCGTAGGGTTAAATTCCATCTAGATCATTCATAATTTTCATTCGACTCGAGATGTATCCAATAATCACCGTTATCGTTACTCTGTTACGAAATAACTTTAGATGATATCAAAACACAAATATCCTCGAATAAAATTATAATGATTTCAAGTCTGAGGACCATTACATCATTGTCACTATGAGAATAACTCATGATACTGTTAATATTATTCCATGGTGTTATCTCACGGTGGGTCAGCCCAATACGTTATTCTCCAATACGTATTTATATCTTGACTTTAATATCACGTATATTAATGATCAATGAGATGTGATCATCAGTCAATCAATATACTAGTCTCAATGCTTTATTGTTGTCATGTATAAACAATAAAACCTGACTAGGGACATTTAAGAATTATAATACTTAATGATTATATAATCTCAAATTCAGTCTTACTCGAACTATATAATTCTGTATTATTATTCTAAGAATTTCTATTATATTATTATTTATATTATGCAGTAAATACAATATAATAGAATAATATTTTATTCCAAATAAAATAATAACATCAACAGTATTATCAATCTCATTAAATAAATTGCCTCTAGGGCATAAACTCTAACAATCTCCCACTTGCACTAGAGTCAATCATTTACGTATCGTATACTTATGAAACTAGTGTGACTATTAAACTTCTGCTGCGACAGAGTTTAATTCAGTAGGTCTACAACATTACAACTTTTGTAACTTTGCATATATGTTTATTTCTTCTGTGAACAAATTCACATAAGAATTATATTTCTTAAAATATATGTTTGGATTGATGATGAGTTTAATGTTTTAGGCCTGAGCAATAGCCATATTGTTATCGCAATGTATATCATTCGATCAACAATGAATTAAGTTCAATCATGAACTTTTTAATCCAAACATTTTCTTTCTTAAAATCAGTATTTATTTCTTGTTTTTAAACTAACATTATTTTCAATAATTAATGTGTTATCAAATAACATTTGAATTATTGTATCACTCCCACTCAATTTCTTGTCTATACAAGACTCAGTGGCATTTTGTGTTTGCGAAACATTTCGAATTCTATTTCATTCTCATTGGTATCTTAGAGACTGGCTCTCCTTTATAAAGGATACCAATTCGAGCAATAAACATTTTATTCTCAGATGATATATAGAAATAATATCCACTTGGTTCTTTTGGATATTCCACAAAATGATTATTTGATTTGGATCCAATCTAATCAGAAGGACGTTTAATAAACGTCTTTGCATCCCAAATCTTCGCATTAGACACACAAGGACATTTCCTAGTCCATATCTTATATGGCGTCTTCATACTTGTTTTAACAGGATTAAATGCAATTGTTCCAAATTTAATTTATTAGAAGATCTATATGACTTATCATTAATCGTATTTTATCTTATAAGGTACGAAGTCTCCTTTCAGACACATCATTCCAATATGGTCTTCTAGATGGAGTAAGTTATGAAACAATTTCAAACTCATATGGACAATCATCAATTAATTGGCTTAAATATTCTCTTTGATCCTTTAAGAAAGAATTTATTTTCTATCAAAATTGGTTTCTATCTCCACTTTGAATTCTTTGAACTTTTCAAAAATTCTAATATGTGTTTCATAAGATACACATATCTATATCTACTGATATCATCAGTAAATTTAATGAAGTAACAAAACCTACCTCTAGTTTATGTATTCATTGCTCCATATACATCATTATGTATGAGACCCAATACTTATCACTCATTCACTCTGTCAAGTGAAAGTTGATTCAGTTATCTTGCCTAATAAACAAGATTTGTATTTTTCATATAATTCAAAATTAAATGATCTCAAAATTCCATCATTATGGAGTTTTGATATACTTTCTTGTTTACTGGGCTAACCGGTAATACTAAAGGTATATTGGATTTAAATCACTAAATTTAATCCACTTATTGTTAATGTCAAGTACATCATAGTTAATGATTTACAAAGATCATTAATTATTTGTGAAATTCCATACGATATTTCATTTAAATAAAATGAATAACAATTGTTCTTTTATTTCAAATGAAATTCAAACTTGTCTAAACAAGATCAATTATAACAATTATTTTAAGTGGAATTTCGTAATAACAATTATTTTATTTAATTAATTAAGCCAGTGTATTCAACAAGAATCAACTTACTATGGATAATCTATCAAGATTTGCTTCATTTCCAATTGTAAGTCCACTTGTTCTTTTATCAGATTTCTACTTATTCTGCAATTTCTGTAAATCAATATACATATATGTGATTTATATCTAGTATCTAATACTAGAAATGTATAAGTAGATTATTATAACATTTATATTTTTTTTTCTGTTGAAGTCATACTTTAACTTATTTTAGATCCTCTCTTTATATCTAAAACAATTACGTTTAATTTGTTTGAGGACAATCCACAAATTTTAATGTTAGTCAAGAAATTTGATTTAATTTAATTTGTCCTTCTTAAGGATTAATTTAAATTATCGGAGTTATTTTGTTATTTAATATCTACAGTAGATAATAATAATAATAACTGATTCTATAATATTCATTTAATATAAATTCAAAATTTTTGACAATCAAAATTTATATTAACATAAATATAATATTTAAACTAAAATACGCTCCCACTCAAATTAACATCTCTCTGTTTATATATACATATCGGTATACATATATAACGGTGTTCCAAGATCCATATCTAGTCATGCCTTGACCCAGCTTTGGCTAAACCCAAAACACAACCTTTTAGGTAGACAACTTATGTCAATTATATCGTCTATATAACTCTTGGATCGCATGTTGAACATTGTGTTCAGTATTATTCATTTGCTCAAAATATAGAATAATTCATGCTATTGTCTCTAAGGCCATAACCGTATTATGCAGCCTAGTTAAATCAGACCCAATAATAGGTTGGAGCACCACATTTTACTCCATCGCATATAACCAAAATAAAAGGTGCACAACGCTTTGGCGTTAGTTACATCCAGTGATTTTGGACAGTGATGAGTATATTATTGGAAGACGTCACCTTGACTTAATATAACAAAATATGCTATAAAGGGAATTTATAATTCGCAGTGGTAAACAATATTAGAGTTGATTACATATATCAAAATATATGTATATTATATGATAATTTCTTTTAATCCCACATAAACGCAATTATAAAGATATTACACCTTTGAGTATTTAACACGTTAAATAGTATCAGCTTTTAAAGGAAATAAAATATTATCTGCCGTTGTTTTGAACATTTCAAAACATACCTTGTAGCTTTAAAATTACAACAGCGATTTACTAGACTAATTATTCCACTATAGCTTTTAAAAGGTATAAGTGGAGTACATGTATCTTTTGTTTAAAAGGCATAATCATATATTATGGCTCAATTTATATTAAAACAAAAACAAAAGAGAATCTACATACATACCGAATTCAGGCATTTCAGAACACTTCAGATTATTATTAAAACGCATAAAACAACTTTCATGAATCATAAAGGGTCAGACCTTATAATAATACAATATATCAATGTGTAATGTATTCAGTTATGCCATATGAAACAACATTCCATTTTGAGATTCAATGGCTGTATCAAACATACATATGTATACATATTAATACACAAACATTTGAAATGTCATACAAATTTGTGTATACAAATCCATTTTGAAATTAAGAACAAGTCATATTTGTTTAATCTTTCAAAACTTATTCGCAGTAGTATCTTTTGCCAATTTGAGCCATTTCACTGCTGGTCTTACTGAAACATTTTTTCAGCTTCATCAATTAGCTAATTACCACTGCAGCCCTTTTCTTCCTGAAACAGTTTCAGGATTTTTCGACACTGCTGCTCCCCTGTATTAAAACAATTTTTAAACACAGGGTTAGGGTGCTTCAATACATCAAATGTATACTTTATGATGGGTTTAAGCCAAATACATCGAATGTATATGAACTTAACTACACTGCCATTATACAATATGAATCGAATATTCATGTATATATCTGCAGTAAAATGTAAATTTAATTTTACACCATTCTCGTATCATTATACAACTAGTATAAAATTAAATTTATTGATGCTACAGATATCATTCAAATTCACTGTAAGTAAAAAGTATATATATCAACATAAATATGTGTATATGTATGTGTGTACTACACATAGACATCTATAGGGCTAAATGCCACTAAGATTCAATAGCAGACACATACATTTAGGTGAGATATATATATTAAAAGTATACCTTATCAATTTGGGTAACATGTGATATTTATGGATCATTAGTAAGTCATACTTGCTCTCCCGGGGTTATCCTAAAAGAATATTGTATCAACACAGATTATCTAATGTTGAAATATCTTATGAGTTATGGATTGAATCACGTGACCATAAAATTTAATGAAACATGATTAAATTAAACTCAGGGTCCATAGTTCAGCAACTATGATCTATCCAAAGTAAATATATCAATCAAAACAAAGCTTGTAACAGTATGATTACAAAATACCTGTATACATAAATCAAGTCCATATGATTCAACAGAGCACAGTGATTAAAGTATATATGTAGTGTAACTTCACAGTTTAAATTCTACAAAACAGATTTGTATGAATAATCATCACTGTGAATTTTCCTATATAGCCCAGACTCATACATTTGAATCATATACAAGTAATGTATCATATACAACATATAGGGGTCAATATCTAACAGAGAAGGTCTGCTATAATTTCTAAATCCATATTTCTAGAGAGGTTTAAGATCCATATATAAAACCCCTTTATTTATGTATGACATGAAAATTATACAAATTGTATTATTGTCCGGTCATGATGAATGCATATATTTTATAAAATCAACAAATCAATTTGTCGTTACTTTAAAATCATAACTACAACATGGATATATCAATATATATTGAATATGTAGAAATAGATCTACCTTTCATTACATGTTAGCCAAAATTAGAACATGTAAACTTGTAATAAATCCAGACCTAATCAGTAAATTCACATATGAGTTAAACATATGTTTGGATTCTAAGTCACTACATACTGATACATTAACATAACAATAAGTACTGAGCTATCCATACAATACATATTCACCCAGATTTATACTCAAACAATATATGAGTTAAAATCCATATTCCTCAGAATGTTACATATAAATCATGAGACCAAATTGCAGATATGCATACTTATGAAAAACTTAACTAATCATTAAGTACATTCATAACAAAATGTCTACATCTGCAAATTTAATTGCAGTATTAACTTCTGACTTTCTGAAGCAATCATAAGAATGTATTCAAAATACAATTATGTTATCTTTCATATATTAACTGTTAATATATGGCAGCAATCTCATGCTGAAGATCATAAAAATATGATGTAGGTCAAACATAAAAGGAAAAACTGAAATCATTTTAGCATCTGGACACAATCATTTATACAGGTACCATTAAAACTAAAATTTAGATAAGAAATCATATTTCTGGTTATTAAGAAATCAGTTTATAATAGATAGTTAGTGCATACAATTCCAAATGGCTTTAAACATAACAGGTCAATTTTATATATGAGAATCCATATATGCTTTATACTTTTATAAAACATATCATATATGCCTTTACAAAGTAAATAAATCGTAATACGACTGTTATGATTCGAAACTGTTATGTTCATAATCTTTATAAAGTTAAAAAAAAATCATGGGGCCATTTGTATGATATTTAAACACTGAACTTGTGTCAAAATTCTGAAATCCGAACATGATCAAGCTTTCTGTTTTTACAAATAAAACAGAAACAGATTTTAATAATAATTAATTTCATCAAATTAAATATTATTAAAACCAAAAAACTTGAAAGATCAAACTATTAAAACAGGTCTTTAATCACATTAAAATATTTGTATAACTGAGTCAAAACATTTTCACTCAGTTTAATCAAACATTTTGATTACAGAATTTGCAGTATCCATTGATCAACGTTATAAACATTTTACACAGATAATAACCAATGTCATACACTATAAACCTGTTATCTCTTATGCTGACGAGTATAAAGCTAGTCATGAACCCTTAAATGATCTAATATTCATAGATATATGCTCTATATATATATAACATATAGAGGCAGCAATTAATCGACATTTTCAGATTAATCAGGCAATAGTATTCTTTATGAAATCAGTATTTCAAAATTAAAATAAGACTGCCTTTCCTTTCTTGATCAATCAAAACTGATTTTGATTTATCACTAGGTTCTTTGATAAATAGACAGGTTAGAAGCTATTTAAGATTCTAGTTAAAATCAGATTTCAACTATTAATAAATGCTGTTTATAATAGTTTTAATATACCAGATACGAATACTATTTGTACACAAAAGGTATGAAAGTCAATTCAGTATTCTCAATACATGAATTTATTTCCAGCTTTGTATCAAAATACAAATTTGATTTTCAGTGAACCATTTTTCATTTTACTTTATAAGTGAATATAAAGTTAAATTCTAACATCAGGATCCCTTTATTTGTAAATCAAATAAATTTTAATTATGATATTTGCAGTTTTAAATACAATTAAGATTCAGATCTAACAAACAAAATCCCACTTCAAAGTTTTATATTATATACAAAACTTTGTTTACAGAAAAACACTTTTACTGTTTGAATCAAAACATAGTTTTAATTCTTAGTGAAACAATTTCACCTTTAAAACGAATTTATCATTAAATCTGAATTCAGGATATTAGAATCTCGATAATCCAATAATTAAGCACATATAAACCTAAATCACGGTTTCATAATTACTGATTTTGCAAACCCTAGCTCTGATACCACTGTAAGGAATTTCCGATCTAATCGATAACCCTAATTATACGGTTTAACAAATTAAACTACAGATCTATTGCAAAACAGTAATACGAAATCAAATTAGGTTATAATTCATACCTGCCGTGATGAGGAAGCTGATGAAACCCAGACTAAAACATCTTGGATGAATTGAATCGTGAGCTCGACATGTGTAGAGCCTTTACAAGAAATCCACGAGCGTTGCTCTCAAAATCGTCAAACGGAATCGAGCAGAGGTGATTTGGTACTAGCCGTGATTGGGATGTTAGGGTTTTTCATTCTCTCGTGTATTCTGTATATCTCTAGAATAATTGAAGGAACCGGCCTTCTTTATAACATCTTATCACGAGAAATTTGCTAACCCATTTTACCCGTTCAACCATTCAACCAAAAGAAAATGTCAACATTTTGATCTCCTTTATTAAGAATAGTTCTCACCCTTTACAACGCTCTTATGTGTGACCCTATAGGCTATCACAGCGTTGGAAACAGTTTAAACAACATTTAGACCGTAAACAATGAGCGGCGTCTAGTAACACATCATTGTTACCCAAGCTATAATAGTATTATCGATTCGATATAACCTTTCTGTGACAAGTGTCTCAATGTAATATAATCCTTTTAACCAACATATCCAGGATTAAACAAGAGGCATGGATCGTATCATCCTCGTTATAATTTAATCCGTTTTTCTTGATCGATGAGTAGACTGTTTAAAACAAATCAGTATTTGAGCACGGCCATGCATCTCATAGTCTCACTCAATCAAGAGGCCCACGGATATCACCACTAATATATCGTAGGGTTAAATTCCATCTAGATCATTCATAATTTTCATTCGACTCGAGATGTATCCAATAATCACCGTTATCGTTACTCTGTTACGAAATAACTTTAGATGATATCAAAACACAAATATCCTCGAATAAAATTATAATGATTTCAAGTCTGAGGACCATTACATCATTGTCACTATGAGAATAACTCATGATACTGTTAATATTATTCCATGGAGTTATCTCACGGTGGGCCAGCCCAATACGTTATTCTCATATGCGTATTTATATCTTGACTTTAATATCACGTATATTAATGATCAATGAGATGTGATCATCAGTCAATCAATATACTAGTCTCAATGCTTTATTGTTGTCATGTATAAACAATAAAACCTGACTAGGGACATTTAAGAATTATAATACTTAATGATTATATAATCTCAAATTCAGTCTTACTCGAACTATATAATTCTGTATTATTATTCTAAGGATTTCTATTATATTATTATTTATATTATGCAGTAAATACAATATAATAGAATAATATTTTATTCCAAATAAAATAATAACATCAACAGTGTTATCAATCTCATTAAATAAATTGCCTCTAGGGCATAAACTCTAACATGTATGCCACCGTGTATTTGCATAGGACCCATATTCGAAATTAAGGTTAACTATTATAATTCAGTTTTATTGAAGTTGTTTTACTTGAACAAATGATTAATCCTGACTCGAGTGTTTTATGTTTTGCATGAAACGCTCGGGGTCAGATATGAGCATTGCAAATTTTTAAAGATATTCAGCACGCAATTGGGGAGGAATGTGAAGACGCATATGAGTGCGCGCAGGCCCGACCAAAGTGTAAAACTTTTATTCATTTTAAAATTCATGTATCCATTTGATATTTCTTTCACTATATTTTTTTTTGTAAAACTCTGATTTTGTATATAAAGATTTATCCCGCTGTTATTTATATCGTACTCTGTGATTCTGTGTGTTGTTCTGTTAAACCCTGTAAGCTAATTAATAACGAACACGTCGTTTTGAACGTCTTTAGTTGGTTTAATTACCGACTGGAGGCTGTCCAAAAGGCAGGTGATTACAAATATATGAGAATAGGTAGATAAACGAACTAATCCACCAACATCAGAGAAGAACTCATCCCCATCTTCCCCACATCGGATAGCGATAACCTTTACAACAAGCATTTCAACCATACATCCTTGGTAATCCAAACAACCATTCATTCATGGAAACCAGAAGTAATCCATAATAACACTCATAACATCCAGATTATATATCTCATGCAAACCATCCTAATCGAATTCAACATCCCTCAGGCACAAGCCTCAGAGGCCTAAACCAATATCAGATAAGCACCCAAGAAACATCTTCTTCGACATTAGACAATCTACGTGAGACGGTACAAGCAAACAACCAACATCAATGACTGACTCTGGCTATCACCGCCAATCCTACTCTGAAACCATTGTTAATCATATGACTAGCAACGACACGCCATCAACTGTCAAGAGCCAGTGGTAAACCCCGGTTCTAGCTAAAACACCATACGACGTACAACAAAATGTATCTAGGCCCGTTCAAGCTGCCTAGGGTACTCGATTATGAGACGAAATCGTGTAACCCTGCTTTGAGTCCGCTAGAACCTATGACAACGATAATTTCTTGGCCTTTGGTATCTCTAGTCGTCATCGACGACGACCATCCAACCATTTTCGACAAAGCCGAAACACCCTTGAGTTGTCTTCACATTCGTTGCATTTCGAAAAACAACAAACACGTCACACCACTTCGACATTCTCACTTGAACTCACTTCGAAGTCCGGTACGACTGATCCTCCCATCCGACCGGACATTTCCATACCTACCAGACCCTTCCATACCGACCGAACCTTCCCATACCGACCAGACCTTCACATACCGACCAGACCCTTCCGTACCGACCGAACCTTCCCATACCGACCGGACCTTCCCATACCGGTCCATTTTCTGGCCGATCCAATTCTGAGCGGTCCATTTTCTGGCCGATCCAATTCCTGGACAGACCCAAATCATCTCTAAACTTGACCAAAACTTCGCCAAACAACAAATCCAGCGAAATCAACTCATCCAATTCAACCACAAACATGTTATGAAACCAACAACAACTTGAAAATGATAATTTCATCAATAGTTATGTAAAATTCACCAAAATCATGATAAATGAACATATGAACTAAAATTATGGATCTAACTTACATAAACATATGAAAATAGCAAAGAAATTACTGGTTTTAAGTTGCTAAATTAGATCCTATGGCAATTAATATGGAAATAGACTTACCATGATGTAGATCTAAGGAAAATGACCTGAAAATGATGAAACTAAGATCATAATACTCATATACTTGATTGAATCTGCGTGAGAGATGCATATCACCCACCAAATCTCTAAAACAATCAAAAAACACTTAGATCTGGATCCGAGCAGTGAAGATCTTGCTCTAAACTCTTCGATTTGATGAACTCGGATGTAGATCTTTGATTCTCTAAGCTTTAATGGTGGAAATGTGTAAAAGATGGAGAAATGGAGTACCCCTAACTCTTCCAAATGAGAGAATGGAGAAAGTAAACTATTCTCCATGTCTCCTATCCCCCATTTATAGCCTTCAGCCAGCCCACTAATGGGCCTTCCCAAATCAGCCCATTATGGCTTACAAAACCTGAACAGCCAACCGTGAAACCTTAAAACAGTGATTCCTCCCAAATCGCTGAGCCAAATCTTTAATGTAACCACTCTACGAAATGGGAATCTTCATTTCCTTTCCAATAAGACCAATCTCTACACCTGATTCAAACCGAGTCAAAAGTTATGCTCAGTACAAGATTGACAAAGGAGAGATGGTCACAAACCAAATTGATAAAAATTATGGACATGTCTCACATCCCCGTAACCAACATATTAAAATATGAGAATGATCCAACCCTCAAGGAGTAAAATAAAAATATTTTATGATCCTCCAATACGTAAAATGCGGGATGTTACATATATGATTTTGAAAGGAATTTGAAATAAAATCCGGGAATTTGAATTCAGAAATCTAAATTTAACTTAAGCAAGTTAAATGGAACAGGATAAATAAATTGATTAGAATCAATTTGAAAGAATTTGATTACATATGAATAAAATATGAATGAAACACCGAGTTATAACAAAGTTGGCTTGTGATAAATTAACGGGTATGTAGCATTTCTTTTGCCTTAGTAATTATGGGGACGAAATTCTTTTAAGGGGGAGGGAATGTAACGTCCTTGATTTTTAGTCACTTAATACTGAATATTTAAATTAATTCTATATGTTGAATCGAAAATATAAATGAATTTTAATATAGAATTTATTGATTTAATAATCGATATACGATTAATACCGAATATATAGAATTATCATATATGGAAACAACAAACAACTGAATTCGCAGTTAAATTGAATCACAACGGTTAAGTCGATTAATATAAATTCTGTATTGAATTAGAACGATAATAATTATTTATTATCAATGAATTAAACTGTTTGAAATCAATTTATATTTTAATCGATTTAAATTAATACATAAAAATAGCTAATTTTCAAACATTCTCAGAATTCAACGAAAGCACTTCTGTCAGATCCAAAATAGCGTATTATTTTCGGATTTCAAATTTCATTGCATTTGGACTTATCGTTTGATCATGCGATTATAAAACGCATATAAATAATTATATTGAATTTAATTTTAATTGTCGATTTAAAAATTGTCTCTTCTCCATACAAGCAAAGTAGGTGTTCGAAACCTCAAAATATATTATTATAAAATTTAATAGATAAGATCATAATCAAATTGAGCTAAATCAAAATCAAATTAAATTAAGATTTCAAATCGTATTAAATTTGTATTGTACTTCACCCTATATTCATTTATTTATCGTGTACTTTTGGTCTCCTCTCCACTACTTTAAAACGCGACCTCCTCTGTTATTTTCTTTAACAAAATCAAAAGTTTCAGATCAAAAGAAAATGGTCGCTTCCTACTTAATTCAAAATCAAGCCTTTTCTTTTATCTACGCTAGTCTCCCCTTATTCCCAAGTCGTGAATATCTTTTGCCCCACCCCAAATCAAAACCGTCATCTGATTATAAAAAAAAGGAAAAAAAACAACCTAATTCGAATTTGATGAAGGTTCGACAGGATAATCATGAAGCTAGGGGTTTATCGTGTTCAGGATTTGTGGAATCATTGACCGTCGCGATCAATCGAATATGTCAATTCAAAGGAGCGAATCGTGGGTATCGAATAGAAGATTTTCGAGGGTTTTGGAAAGAAATGGCTCACAAATGGTTCTCATGTGAACAAGGATTGGGATGCGATCTTGAGTTGCGTAGGGTTCGGGGAAGAAGAAATCGCGATTTAGGGCAGTCTGGTGAAGTCGTGACTAACATGGGTGGCATGAGTTGGATGTTACGATGATGGAGATGGAGAGCATGCTCTGCGTTCAAATTTGGTGAAATTGGATAAAATCTTCAGTAGCCTTTTCACTGTACCTGTAGACGTGTGGGGGTTCACAGATAGTAGTTGAATGCTAGGTGTTCGATATAATGCCACAATGAATAGGAGCGGTAGTTTGAGCTATTTTCGAGTAGAATGGATCAATGATGGTTGATATGGTCCCGTGATTAGTCGAGTTGTTGAAGACAATAAGGTACAATTTTACAGAATTTAAAATACATAGGATAAATTATTTATTTGTTTTAATAATTAATTTAAATAAATAATAGCTTAATCTATAATCAAATAAATTATCATGGGTGCTAGGTAGATTCACTTGAGACGATTCCTAGCTGCGATGTTACAAGATTTAACAGGATATTCAGTGCAAATAAAAATCAAGGTAAGTAAAACTCACTCAGATTTAATATTTAAATTTATTTTTAAGCAGTTGAAAATAATTAATGGTTGTTTGGATGCATTGGTGAATTGTGGACAAATTGTGGTTATTATATATATATATATATTAGTTATATTTAGGCTTGGTATTTGGATATTCCCACAGTACCATTAGCGGATGACCCTATCGCTCAATGATATATTGAGTGGATGAACTTCTACACCGTGTTATCCTGCCTTGCAGCGGGATTGGTATCATTTACGTTGTCTAACATCTGTGGATGCAGAGAAAACAAGTTTGAGGGATCCAATTGGATTTCTCAAAATTTATTGTTGTTTACATATTTATATATTTGTGATGTGTTTAATTGAATCGATGGTTTGTGTATTTGGATGTTTGAATATCATTGCCCTTAGATATTGATATTTAAAAATATCATAAAAATAGATTTTTAGATTGAAAAAGTAAATTTATTTTCCAAATTAGAAATTGAATTTCGAAATGTTTAGAAAATATTAATTTGGTTTTAATAATAAAACAAGTAGTAAAATTTATAAATGATGTTTAAGATTGAATAGAAAAATTATCATTGGATAATATAGAAATGGAAAACTCAAGTGTCGATTTAAAAAGAGAATTTATTTTCCAAAAATAGAAATGGAATTTGAAATAGAAACTTGTTTCGAATATTTAAAACCAGAAGTGAAATTTATAAACGATGTTTATAAATAGAGGAGGGGAATTTTTATTGGATAATTTAAAATTCAAATTTGAATTTAAAAAGGGGAATTGGGAATCGTTTCAAAGGAAACAATAAAAAACTTTTCAATTATTCAGAATATAAATTAAAATAAATCCATACGGATTTATTAGAAGTCGACCATGTCGAATTTATAAAAAAATATTATTCCTAGATAAAATATTGGGATTATATCGATAGAACCTTAAATTTAAATTTTAAAAATGAAAATAGGTTCCATGTTAATATAAGTTATAAAGATAAAATATTCCAAATGGGGATCGAGTTTCAAATAGATTATTAAAGTAGAAGTTTTTTTAATAATGAAGTTAATTTATAAACAACGTTCATATATGCGATGACGTTATTTTCATCAAGTAATTTGGAAATAGATTTCCAAATGTAAGATATGGAATAGAAGGTGAAATTAAAATCGAGTTTTTGTATTAAAAGCTTTTGTCTATCTCAAGATAAGAACGTTGTCGGTCAAGGTCTGAGAGGTAAATAAAATACCCCAACTTGAATGACTTCACTATTATCAAGGGATGATATTAGTTTGTAATGGTAAAGAATGTTGAATAAATTAATTTTTCCATAAAAGCAGTTTATAATTGGAATTCGATTATACAGAATGTTTATAAAATAATTTATGTCCAAGGAAATTGGAATTTAATATAAAAATTGAGTTGTGAATAATTTATAACCGAGTTATGAATTTTGAATAAAGTAATCAACGATTTTGGAAAAATCGAGATATTTAAGTTAGATTTGAAAAAATGATTTAAATTATATTTAAATATTAGAGAATGGAGTTGGAATTTATTTATAAACGAAGTTTTAAACATTTATATTTTAAATTAATTGAAACAAACTCGCCGTAGCGCGGTAGTTCGTAATTTGGTGTTCCGAACTTCAATTGAGTATACTGAACTCGATATAAGTCGGAATTTGATGAAACCAAAAACATTTGGACCTATTAAATAATAATTTTCTATTGGAAGAGAAAAATCTGGATTTCGTCTTATAGATTTTGGGTTATGTCAAAATCAAATTTCAGAAAAGTTGTTGTAAAATCGTTTAAAAACCATAGCGATTTAATTAATTAATTAAAGGGATTTTTAATGAATAAAAAAAATCCAAATTTCAACTAGAAAAATCTGGATTTGAATTATAAAATAGATTTGAACTCACGTGGAGTAAATGGATTGATTTTTGGAATAAAAATCAGATTTTTAATTATCAAATGAAGTTAACTAATTTCAAAAGAAATTAGTTAATAGAGTTTTAAATCAAACTTAACTTTGTTTAAGTGAATTGAATTTTTTAATTGAAATTCGTAATTCGAATGTGAAACTTGGATTAGAATTTGGAAGCGAGCAAGGCGATTGAGTTTGAATTGTATTTAAGTGAATACAAATATATTTGAACGTGATATGTTAAAATTAAAAGCAGAGATGCTAATTAGAAAATTAATTAGCAAATGGAAAACGAAAGGTGTTGAATTGATTTGAAATAAATTGTGAATGGTTGAATATATGATAGGCACGTATGGGATGAAGAGTAGGAAGAGAGTTTAAGTATTTTAATTTAAGTGCTTGGCAAAAAGGTACATGTTTAAATTTCCATATGAGATTTTATGAGCCTATTGGGCAAGTCACTTCGCTTTTTGATTTTCTTCTTGAATGGAAAGGGCCTAGAGAGGAGATTTGTAGTTGTACCGATTGAGCCATACAAAGGAGACTCTGGCAAAATTTTCCAAAATTTAAGGAGTTAGAATATTTTTAAGAAATTTGGTAACTAGAAATAAATATAGAGAACTCGATAAGGAAACGAACTTAACGAAATATTAGAAAGGGCTAGTGATTGTTTGATGTTAGAAATTGGTATGGATGTTTGTTTTTTACTATGATAGTTAAAAACCGGCTATCGAATTTTTTGACCACTGCTGTCAATACGGAGAGACCGATTGGATTTATTATCCAAAAACCACTCCATATAAGCATAGGCATTGCGAATTAGATTATTTGAAGATAATTGAAGACGGAGTAAAATGCAAGGGATGTTTTGTTTACAGGATAGTGTCTTTGGTTTGCCCAGTCCTAGGACAACTTGTATGGACGATTGTTTGACAGTGCATGCCTAACAGATCACATAAAACGATCTTTTCGAGGTATTATGTTTGGTGGCGGAGGAATTCGTTTCTCTTAGCATTTTATACCCATAACATTTTTGGTAAGATGAACTAGTGATTTGACGGGTTTGACGACATTCAAAGAGAATGTTGGCCAGATGTTCTAAAAGATAAACGTAGCCTCAAGCCTAACAAGGAAATCAGGCAGGCAGCATGGCTAGTTGAGTCATACCCAAGCAGGGTGTATTGTCACCGATCTAGAGAATTCATTTTTCCTTCTTTTGATTCTATATCTTATGGATTATGGTTGGACGACCGACAACCATGGGTGATAATACATTCGGTCCACTCAAGCTGAATGAGTGACCAGTCATGTGTGGTCGGGTTGCAAGATGTTCTTGTTGAACCCCAGTGTATACACTCTTGAGTACACTGATCGGAAGGTGGTTACATACCTTATCATAGTTGGAATCCAATCTCCAATAAGCACCCTGTGGTTTTTGATTTTATACTATGTATGTAGAGCGTGAGATGCAAGCGTTCTACTAGATGGTTATTTATTTGATTCGACATTATTATAATATCACTGTATTTTGATATCAAAAATGTTTTGGGTTATAGTAAGGTAAAAACCATCCATGTTTATGAGTGGGCTGGCCTTACTATTATCTTTTTCTTTCAAAAGGATTTTCGAAATCAGACAATATAATTAGAGTTTACTCAAACCAGTCCCATGACTGACCCAGAGTTTATTTTGTTTGTTTTTACCCTAAACTCTTAGGTGCCCAAATTTGTATGGGCAACTAAGTGTTTCAGGCTTTACAGATACACTTGGAGGAGCTTGAAGCATGAGGCTTCACCGTTAGTTATTTATGGTTATTTCCGCTGTGATGTATAGGTGTTGTACTCTGATATGGTATGTATGTACAAATTCAGATCTGTATTTCAAAATTATGATATACGATATTATATTTTGTTCGTTCCGCTGTGATATTCTCTTTGTTATATCTTCTATCTGTTCTTTTTCTTTAAACCTAATGACTCGTATTTATGTGCAATATGGGTTGAACGTGTGTTGTTTTAGTTAACTCAGATGTTTTGGATTTGCGGGCCTTTACACCCATTATAGAAGTTAAGACTCCATCGGAAGGTAAAGAGCATGATGCGAAATGTATTTAGGTTCATTTTGCTTTTGAATGAGTGATTATCGCTTGTGAAGAAGCAATAAGGCTTTCTTTGGAGTTTTTTGAGAAGGAGAAGAAACTAATTGTGCTTGGTCTTCATGTCGTACGTACACAAATGACAAAGACAAGGGCTTTCACTCAAATTATCTCAGCTACTGAATCCATAGTTCCACCAACTGATGCTCCAATGTAGATATTACATTAGACAATGCAACAGTTTAAGCATTAATGAAGAACGATGCCGGGTGTTTGGAGGTTGAGAAAGAGTGAAGCAAGGTCATTGAGCTTGAAGGAAATGCCTTAACCAAGGAGTATAGCTTGGAGAAGGTTTTTGAGAAAAAGGGGATGGCGGAAGTCTCTAGAGGAGGCAGAAAATAAAAAGGAAGAGGTAGAGAAAGCCAAGATTAACCCCTAGCCTTTTGCTGAGATCACCTCAAGTATGTAACACCCTACACTTTTCTAAGCCCGAATCTTGAAAAAATGAAACTCGAAGCCATCCAAGCATAAAGAGAATAAATCTAGTATGTGCAAATAATCAGCATGAGCATAATCAGAGTACAATAACACTAACTCACAGTGGAAACAAAATTGGATGTTAAGTATCGACTTACGGAATACCTTAAAGGCAATCGCCACATCAATACCAAACATGAGATAACAAGAACAGAAACCAAATATGAGATAAACCCGAGAGTTGTTATGAGGAGGAGGGTCAGAATAACAAGTCCTTGTGAGTATAAAATGTATAACACTATCCACAATACACAAATATATCCCGTTTGGTTTCACCCAAAATCATATGTCTAACAAGGCTAGTAATTCTAACCTAAATTTGTAAAGATTTACACACTACGAATAACTACCATACCCAAGGTAGCACTTTCCAAAGATAACGTTGTCGCAATACTAAGATGGAACTTTTATGCATAAGTACATTGCCTTTAGACCACTGCTCTAATAAATAGCAAAACTAAGAGGCGGGCTCTCCAAAAACTAAATACCCTATAAAGGAGGTAGTTTATTCTATATAATCATTTATGGCCCCACTCATAATATAATATAAGGGTGGATCCCTACGATCGCTTAAGGCCCAAGCAGATCCGTTGATCAACTAATACATTACTAGGTGGTTTACTATACGCTAATATAAATTAGAGGACACTATATACTAAATTCTACTAATCTAGGTCTTTCGTCATTCATGCATATTCCCAAACCTCGCATAAGACAAGAGATAGTAAGAAGTCACTTATAACCTACAAGATAGGTAGACGTCTAACGTAATTTATGACTTCCCCCCAGTGGACCCCCTATGTTACTATCTGGTTGGCCTTATTAAATAGTCACTTAATTCTTCCTGCAGGATAGGCAGACCAATAACACCTCCGTAGTGGTTATTTAATACCTTATCCTAAGGCGGACTCCAACCCCAGTCACTTACAACCTAGAGGAAGTAAACTGTCGCAGGGTGTAACGAACCGTATTTTTACGATATAATAATTTATTTATTTAATTATTTAAATAGTTATTTAGATATTTAAATGGTTGTTTAATTAAATAATATTGATTATTTAATTAATTTAAATAATTAAATAATATATTTAAATTCCGAAATAATCGGAATTAGTAGAATTCACAATATTGTGTGAATTGGATTATTTATAATATTTAATTCAGTTTAGAATTTAATTATAATAGTGAATTTATTTACAAATGTTATTTAAACGTACAAATTATATTATAATTATAACCGAGCTCGAAATAGCGCGGCAGTTCGTAATTTGGCTATTCGAACTTTAAACGAATATATAGAATCTGTTTTAAGTCGGATTTCTGTGAAATAAGAAATGTTTGGAGCTGTTGAAGTATATTTATCTGATGGAAGAGAAAAATCAAGATTTCGTCATGTAGACTGTGAGTTGTGTCCAAATCAACTGTTCGAAAAGTCGCTATGGAATTCCTTTATAATTTATAACGATTTATTTATATTATAAATAGATTTTCAATATAAATGGAATATCGATTTAACCCAGATTTGAAAAATCAAGTTATTAATCCAGATATGAATATTTTGGAGATGTATGATATTTTGTGTGGATATATACGATAATATTAATTTATTAATATTAAATTAAATTGTTTTTAAATATATTAATATTTAAATGGGTTTACTTAGAGCTTTAAAAATAGCCAGTTTTGCAAATGAGCTCCGTTTTCGACGAAACTAATTTTGTTGGATCCGGAATATTAAATTATTGTTATTTCAATTTTTGTGATTTTTGGAGTCAGTATGTGGCCGTACAGGATTTTAATGTGAAAAACAGTTGATATTTTTACTTTAAAAATACGCTGTGTGAGCAAACGGAGTCGGAATTCAACGAAACCAGTTTTGTTGGGTCCGTAATGTCGAACTGTAGCTGCATGCCCATTTTCATGATTTTTGGATATCGTATGTGATCATAGGGATTTTTAAACATTGAATGGAGGCGACAATTCAATAAAAATCAATATAAAATTGATTATAAAAATATTATAATTTACCTATATATATTCCTTAACTTTTCTAAACCTACCATCTTTTCTTCCATGATCAAAATAATGAGCCGCCACTTGAAAGCACTAACGAGAGAAAATTGTGAGATTGATAAATCAAAACAAATCCATGAAAATTCTATAAACCGTGATATGTATATATATGAGTTCCCATGATAAATCTCTACAACCTAATATATGACTTAGGGTGTTCGGCGTCCGTTCGGATGATTGCAAAATGTACGACATCGGGTTTTTGGAGCTAGGGCTTTAGATTTTGGGAAGTAGAGGTTTTGATTCAGGAATTGGTCGTGTTAATGGTGATCACGACATAGAGTAAATCCTTGTTTGAATTTGTGGGATTTTTGCAAATAAAAAAATGTCGCGTCGAGCTGCTATGTGCTCAAGATGGAGCAGTCCATCGCATTATCAGGAGACGAGCGAGCGTGGCCAAGTTGTGATGGAGATGGAGTGCCTAAGAAGAGAAGTGTGTGGGTGAAGCTCGTTTTTGGTTTCGTCCAAGTAAGGGGAGTAAGAAGTTCGAAAATGGTGGAGGCTTATTTGGAGCAGCATAATCTTTTGATCGAAAGAGAAGGAGGAATGGACTGATGGATGCGGTCTGGGCTGTTAAGGTAGTAACTGGGCTGAAGTTATTGGGTTAGCCCAATTGATTTTAAAATAAAGGAAATCAAAACTTTCATTTTTATTTTTAATAGTTCAAACTTGTAAATTACGTAACTTATTCATACGTTACCCAAATTCAGCGAAACAGGATCTGATAGGATCGTACGGACGACGGCTACACAATGGAACTGACTGGGAGTGAATTGGAGCTTGTTACAATTTATAACGAAATAAATTGTCTGTCTGAATCAATCGACAATTATCGTTATTTAACAATAACTGTCCAATGTGAGTAAATCTCACTAACTCTGTTCAATTTATATTTTTTATAAATATAATCTAGTAATGATTGATTGTTGTGTGCTGATTATTCGATTGAATTGCTGATTAATTGCTTGAAATTATAGATAACGATATATACATATATCATTAACTAAACATTGATTTTGTTTATCAGAATAGTACATATTGAAATGAAATTGATGTGAATTATATTGTGTAACATCTGTGGATGCAGGGAAATAGGTCGGAGGGATCCAACGGGATTCCTCAACATTTATTCTATCGTTTTTCATATATTGTGATATATGATGTGATATCTAGATTGTTGTTTATTATGTATGTTTGAATGGTATTGATCATTATTATATGTTATGTTAAACACCATAAGTAGTACTGGAATGTAAAAAAAGGATTTTTAAAGTAGATTGAAAATAAAATATTTATATGAAATAAGTATACATTGTAAAAAGAGAACATTTATAAAATGAGAAGATTTTATCAAATGAACATTTACGAAACGAAGACATTTTATAAAAAGAGAATATTTATAAAATGAATAGATTCTATAAAAAGAGAACATTTATAAAATGAATAGAATGTTATAAAAAGGAAATATTTTGGAATAAACGCTATAAAAATGAAGTACTTATAAAGCAAGATAAACGTTATAAAAACGAAGTCTTTATAAAGTGAATTAAAATGATGTAAAGAGAAAATCTTTATAAAGTGAATTGAAGTGATGTAAAGAGAAAATCTTTATAAAGTGAATTAAAACGATGTAAAGAAAAAATCTTTATAAAGTGAATAGAATATCAAAGTGAAATATTTGGAAATCAAATAAATGGAGATCTTTAACTTGTAAATAACATTTATAAATAAAATAAAATATTTATCATTTGATAAATGGAATATATAAGTACGAACTGATATAGAAAGTAGAAATCAGTTTTAACACCGATATTTAAAATAGATTGTGAACTCAGCATTTATAAAAGAGAATTATAAATGAGATTTAAGTGTTAGAAATGAAAAGGAGAATTCATATGAATAATTCTATAAAGAGAAGTATAAATGAAATTTGGAAATGGAATGTTATTTTAAATACAAAATCAAACGAAATGAAGTATATAAAAGGAAACATTATTCACGTTCGATGTGAATAATGAAATAAGCAAATATTTTGCAAGTAAAAACATTTGTAAAGGAAATTGGATTTTTCAAACAGGAATTCAAATAGAAATGAAATTCTGAATGATTAGAAATAAATAACTTGTTTAATAATGAAAACAAGTAGTCGGATTTATAAACAATGTTTATAAATGGATTAAAATATAATTATCAGTGGATAATTGAGAGTGCAAATTCAACATTGAATATAAAATGGGAAATTTGGAGTTATGTTAAAATGGAAACGTTGAAATCAATTTTGATGTTCGAAACGTAAAAGGGATTTAAATAAAATCCGTAAAGATGTGTAATTAACGTTTGACAAGAAAATAATAGTTATAATCGAATATAGGTTATTCGAATAGTGTTAATCGAATGTAAGTCATTTGTAACAACCCGAATTTTAATAACATGTTGAAACTTGAAATCAGGGTATAATTAATTTTTAAAATAATAATTAAGGGAAACGGGTTACGACTTTGCGTTCGTCTCGAAATTTTACATGAAATAGAGTCCGAGTTTTCGAAAATCGGAGTCCGGATGAAGAAGTTATGGCCTATAGAAGATTCAGCAGATTTTAGGCAGCACAGGACCAGGCAGGTCGACCTGGGGGTCGACCTGGGGGCCAGGTCGACCATGTGGTCGACCTCCCCCCTTACAGGTCGACCTTGTCGGCCTGTTTTGACCCAGAACTCATTTTTGAAGCCTGAGACGTGTTTTGATGGTCCGGATTGATTCTAGGGTTAATCTAAGGGCCTAAACTAGTTGCTACACCTATAAAAACACCCTTAGACCTAACCTAATTCACAACAAATCATTCTTACACCAAAATGCTGTTGAGGTCCCTCTTCATCATGGTCGCCGTCTCTAATCAATTTCCTAAGCTTTCATACACAATCCAATTCGAAGATTAAGGCTTCTACAATGATTCAAGATAATAAATCAACAACGTCACTGCAACATTCTATAAAAAATTCAGTTCTTAATTCATTAGCCATGCTCTGTAAGTTCTAGTTGTTTTTAGATTTAAACATTTAATTATAATATGGCCATGGAATAAAGTGGAATTGGATTTAAGTATGTTTATTGATTCAAATCTATTTCTGTTGCTTCTTGAATCTTGAATTTTAGGACTTTTCTATGTTCGTTCTCATGTCAAGCTTATGATCTATTCAGCCTGTTGTAAATCAGTTTTTCTTGATTCATATTGATATTATTATCAAGATCTACCTTTTATGCCAGTTTTCTCTCTTTGCTGATTGTTATACAAATTCTACCTTCCCCTATTTATTTTCTTTCGATGAACCTAGGTCAATTTCAGACCTAGGCCTAAACCGCGATTTGCGTACGATTGAATACGGGGAAATATGGGAATGTTTTCTATATTGGATATACATGTTTGGTAAAATTGATGGCATAACATGAAATTGGAAATTTGGGGTATTGTCAATATAATTGAAATTGCAAGTTTGGCCATTGGCATAATTAAATTGGCATGAAGTGGGCATAATGAATTAGCATGTAAATCAAATCACGAGTTCGGGCCTATGTAAATTAAATCAAAAGATTAGGTTTATGATTGGGCATAAGTAGAATTGGGACTTTGAACCTAAAAGCAATTGTAAACTTGATAATTGGCATAAATATGTATTATGAATTTGGGTAGTTGGCGTGTGTTGTAATAAAAAGATTATAGTTTGGGATAACTACATCATGAATCATGATTTGGGTTTATTTGGACATGAAACTTGATACATGTAATCTTGGCTAGAACTTGATATGGGTAAAATGGCATAAACCTGACATACATGTAATAGGCAAGAATTGGGCGTGTGTAAACTGACTAGAATTGGGTATATATATATATATATATATATAAATTGGCATGTAATTTTGGAACTTGGGCATATGATTATTAATATGTAAAGTTGGGAATTTGAAACATGAAAATGACTGTGTATTGGATAATTGACTTGAACACGAACATGAACATTTCTATATGTTAAACACATGAACTAATATTGGGGTTTTGGGGGAAATACGACCATTAATGAACCTTTGACACGAGGTTAGACTCGGTTTGTGGTGTAAATCTGCCTGGAACCGCCCGGTAAATCCAGTAGCCACAAAGTGTCAGTCTAATGTGAGAGGTCGAAGGTCGAATTGTAGGCTTAACGATTTATGACACGAGGTTAGACTCAGTTTGTGGTGTAAATCTGCCCGGAACCGCCCGGCAAATCCAGTGGCCACAAAATGCACGGTCTAATGTGAGAGGTCATGATTCGCTCGTCATAATGAATGAATTAATACTAACCATAATAAGACGTAGGTATGGTTAGAGGGTTAGGTGGGATGACATGGAAATTTTACATGTAAATGTCGACCTAACCGGTATGAGTTAAGAACATGTAAAACTTATAAATGTAGGCTTAACCAACAAAACTATTAATCAGACCAATGGGTGGGTTAAGTAATATGACTAGACTAATGACACTTAACCAATATAACATGACACGTGGCAGGGTTAAGTCAACTTGAACATATAGATAATACTTAACCAACTTAGCATGATACGTGGGCGGGTTAAGTCATGAACCGGTTGAACATACTTAACCAACTTGGCATGCTAGACTGATAGGGTTAAGTCATGAACCGCTTGAATATACTTAACCAATTTGACACGATGATTTGATAGGGTTAAGTCGTGAACCGCTTGAATATACTTAACCAATTTGATAGGGTTGAGCCATGAACCGCTTGAATATACTTAACCAATTTGACATGATGATTTGATAGGGTTAAGTCATGAACCGCTTGAATATACTTAACCAATTTGACACGATGATTTGATAGGGTTGAGTCATGAACCGCTTGAATATACTTAACCAACTTGACAGATGATTCGTAGGGCTAAATCATGAACTTGAACGACAACACTTAGCCAATTTGACATGACACGTAGGCGGGTTAAGTCACGAACTTGAATGACAACACTTAACCAACTTGACATGCTAGACTGATGGGGTTAAGTCTCGAATTTAAATGACAACACTTAACCTACTGGACGGAAACCCTAGTTACGCGGTCCTTTTCAGCAGTAACCCACTAGATGTATCACGGTACCCTGGAACTAGGCAGGGTGGGGCACAATTACTGGGCTGATTGTAAGCGACCAGAACGGCGGCTGAGTTGGTGTGCCATTGTAGGTTCAGGCGGACTATGGTCGTGCACGTAGTCCGGAGTTGAAAAAGCAGGCATTATGCACCGGTAGGTTTACACTGTGCGTGCTTGATTCATGTCGGTGGTTGGCACCCTAGGGCTTGATACACCCTATGGTGGACCTAGCACAGGTAACTACATTCGTGATAGGGCCGTATGACACAGACACATGACGAGCTAGAACTTGTAGGGAGCCGATCGATTAATAGATCGTTTCGTGGGACCAAGTAATGGGTCATTTCATGATATTGGGTAGGGGATCATTTCATAGTTAATACATGACACATGTTGGGTTACTAGTACAGATGGTAAAGGCCCATTTCTGTTTCTATTTCCCTTTCTGTTTAGACATTAGGATAACACCTAATCTTGTTAGACTAGTATTGGTGCAGAGAATATAGGAAATCAAAGAAAATAGTGGAATGGTGAAGCTTAGAAATCTTGCGATGTTATACTTAATAGAAACCTTGCAATGTGATACTTGGTAGGAACCTTGCGATGATACTCTTGATAGGAAGCATGGGATGTTATACTTGATTCATCGTGCCTGTAGCTTACCTTGTCATCATGCTTATGTTTACTTTCCGTTTGTTCATGCCATATTATCTTCACCTGTTTTTATGTTGAAAGCCACTAGGACTTACTCAGTCTTTATGACTGACCCAGTTTGTTTCGCCTCTTTTTATTTCGTCCCCCCCCCCCATGTTCGCAGGGTGGGAATACATCTTAGTTCGGATCTTACCAAGCTCCAAGGCTCTTTCATGTACTGCTTGGATTTCTCTTGGCTATGGCTTGCTTTGCTTTATTGAGGAATACTACAATTTATTTTCATGCTTCTTTGTTTTTGAGCAAGACAGATATTTTAGCTATGTAACTGGGTTTTGAAAGTTGATGGGATTTTATTGTAAACAATTATATTTAATAAATGATTTGAAGTACTTCTACTTTACCTTCCGCTGTTTTATATATGTCTGTCTTGTAATATTTCTGTTCCAGTACCCATAATGCTCCATTGAAGTTAAGGCATTCCCTTTGTGAGTGACCTTAACGGATGTGGGGTGTTACATCATTCGAAAGAGAATTTATCGAATGTAGTTATTCAAAGTGAGTTAATCGAATATAGGTTATCCGAAGAAGAGTTAATCAAATAGAGATTACTCGAAAGAGAGTTATACGTCGAAATTGATTATATCGAATTCAGGAAAGTACTATTTACTTTCCGGTTTTTAAATTAAGATTTATTATTTAAATAAATTATTATCAATTCAAATTAAGAATAAAAGTTATAATTTAAGTTAGATATTCCGGAAGTACGAATTATAACGTTATCATTATAACAAAATGTTTTTCATACAAAATGGATTCGTAAACTGAAATCCGAGAATTTGCGTAAGCAATGAGTGTAAAGATTCGAGTGGTGAACTTTATCTGTTGCAAGGTTAAGAACGTTGTTCAATTAAGGTCTGAGAGGTAATTATACCCCAACTTGATTGACTTCGTAATTAACTAAGGAATAGTTGAAGTTCGATGGCGAAGATTGATTAAAGATACATTAAGAAATAAGCGATAAATGGAGTGAGCGGGCGTAACGATGTTTTATACAACATTCATTTGAAATACATATAATTGAGTTTTGGAAACGTTTAAATAAAATCAGAAATGTTTTCTTAGCATAGAAAATGAAATGTTTTCTTGACAAAGAATACTAGAATGACAGTGATACGTGAAAAAGAGATGGAAATGTTTTCCAATGATTAATAACGTATATTTTCTAGATCTAGAAAATAAGAAATTACGGATATATGGAAACAAGAAATGGAAAATGAATAATTAATGATAACCGAATTTAAGAGATAAATGAATGATGATTGATCGATAAAATTTCCATCTGCAAATAATATCATTGTTTGCACACATGTTTTCCTTTGATTGTTAAATCACCGACTATCGAAGTTTTGACCATTTTTACGTAGTCAATATGGAGAGACCGGGATCAGATTCATTATTTGAAAACCACTCTGTATGGACGTTAGTGTTGAGAATCAAAGATGATAAAGATAACTAAAGATGGAGTTATGCAAGGGCTGTCCTGTTTACAGAATAGTGCCTTCGGTTTGTCCAGTCCCAAGACAAATTTATATGGAAGAATGTCTAATAGAGTATGTCTAAAGGATCGCGTAAGTTGATCTCTTCAAACGTATTTACGTTTGGTGGTGGAGGAATTCATTTCTCTAAGCTGTATACCCGTGATATGTTGGGGAAATCAATTTGTGATTTGGCGGGCATGACAATGTGACATTCAAAGTGAATGAAGATCAAAAGATACGTTATGACCTCTAGCCTCACAACCAGGGAATGGTATAAAAATTGGGTAGGTCGCATGGCTAAGTGGTTGGCTGCCAAGTAGGGTGTATTGTCCTCTGATCTAGAGAAATTCCTTTTACTTCTTAAATGTATCGATGTTGTCCCTTTCGGGAAACGGTTGTTGATCCCAACCGTTAGTGATCATACATTCAGTACGCTCAAGCGAAGTGAGGGTCGGTCATGTTTAGCCTGGGTTGCAAGATGTTCTTGTTGAACCCGGTGTATTTCTCTCTAGAGGTACACTATCGGAACGTGGTCCCATACCTTGCCATTTGGAATCCATTATCCAATAAGAGCCCACAGTTTTGATTGTATACTATATATGAAGAGCGTGAGATGCAAGCGTTCTGCTAGGTTGATATTACTTGTATTTAGACATTATTATAATATCAGACGAATATTGATTTCAAAGAATGCTTTGGGTTATCTTAAGGTAAAAACCATCCGTATTTGTGTGTGGATCGGTCTTACGATTATCCTTTCTTTTAAAAGGATTTTAAAAAGTTAAACCAAGTGGTTGAAGTTTACTCACACCAGTCCCATGACTGACCCAGAGTTTATTTTTATTTTGTTTTTCCCTAAACTCTTTGTAACGGCTCAGAATTCTCCCGGACTCAATCGATCGCAAAATCGACTAAGACCGTTCAAAACCCGAATACGTTAACTTTGGGAATACAACAACACCAGAACAATAACAACAAACTTTTATAAACATTACAGTAATGTTACATCAGAGTACACCAAATTTTTTTTACAGCGGAAGATAAATTACAATATTTTAATACATTGTAGTGGAAACAATAAAATAGATACAGCGGAAGACTATCAATACTCTGGACACATCTTTAAGCTTCAATCCAGAATTGTGACAGCCCGCCTCGCACCAGCCTGCATTTCCTCCAAAAGTGCGCTGTACACGTGCCCGACTAGCACAAGACGGTCGTCATAAGAAAGGAAAGAAGGGAATGAACTAATCAAAGGACCTGTAGAATGTCTCACAGCGCATGGAATAAAATATAATAATAATAATGTACTTGACATAAAACAGGCGAGACAGTGCATAAGCTGATAACTAAAACCATCATCAATCTCAAAGCAGCGGAAAACCAAATACAGCTTATTACAACTTTTCATAATCTACTGTCTCTGAACAAAAGAAAGCTAAAGTAGAAGATACACCAACAATGCCCAAGCAGTGATCTTCAACAACACAGGGAGAATACTAAATATATATATATATCACGTGGAAGCCTCCTGCTCGTCTTCGGATCATCTACCCGTGCATCGCCAGCTAACCTGTCTCTAGTCTGCTCGTGTGAGCACCCAGAGTAATAAGAGGAGACATAAAACTCTGGGTCAGACATAAAGCCTGGTATGAGCGATAAACATCTAAACAGAATAATAACAGGTATACTAAACCATACCTGAACCTGGACCTGCAACCAAAGAGTTAGTACCACATACCGTACAATACTCCAAGGTGCCATAATAAATATTGTAAGAATACGGGGGTGGGGTGTGCATGTCAAAATGATAGCAAACAAATCATCCATAGCAACCATCCTCACATCTCTCACTCAGTGCGTAAAGCGTACGACATCTACCACTTTGGAACACTAGACAAACTGAGGTAACGACGAATCCCGACTTGTAGAAACCCTGCTGTGACCAAGCCAAACACTTGGGGTCATGACCAAACATTTCAATGACCCACTTCATTGGTCATAGCCCTTGGTTCTACCAATGCCATAATGGCCCTGAATCCGCCTTCGTGCCTCCTACCATAGTGGTCCAAAGCTATAGACGTCGATAACTCCTTGGCACGCGTCCCGCAGCAAAGCCCAACCATGAAGCGAACTCGTTGATTCCCATCTGAATCTTGAGCTCTAACTTCTCATTTGGACTTCCTTTGCATCTCGGGTTATAGTCTTCACTTCCCGATCGGTCTTCATTCAGTTCGTAGTCATCACCGTCGGATCGGTTCGGATCATCCTTCACGCTCGGGTCGGATCGTGGAAGCCTTCCTGGTTCGGTTCGCCAGCGTCGGATCGTGTCGCACCATATGGATCGCACCTCGTCAGCTCGTGGTGCCTTGTCGGGTCGGTTCGGGGCTCATCAGTTCGTGGCAACCCACTGGTTCGGGTCGAGCTACCCATCTGGATCATGGCGCTTCTTAAGTGGATCGGTTCGGGTCGGAGTAGCTCATTCTCACGAGAGACGAATCGGATCGGATCATCGGATCGGGGTCTTCAGCCATCGGCGGAGCGAGTCGCGCCATCGGATCGGGTCGCAGTCTTCCCTTCGTGGCTCCGAACTCTAGTGCGCGGCGCGGTTCGAGAAGGCGGATCGGTTCGTGGGCATGAGGGCGATCTGATCCGGATAAACTTCTGCACTTCGTTCCAGCGACAGTTTCTCGCCATTCGTCGGCGTTTTTGACCAAACTAACACTTCTGAGCAATCACAAAACACACCATAGAGTCATAGCAACATGTACTAGCAACCACAACAGCAAACAATCACTCAAATGAATCAAAATGGATCAAAAAGTGGCCAAAGCTCCTTATTTTCCCTTAAGCATGTTTAAGTAAAACTGATCATAGGGTTAGCAAAACTTAATCAAATCGAACCAAATTTCAACCAGAGGCATAAGACCTTATTTAAGAATTTCTAAACATTTTTCCAGAATTTATTAGTGTATAAATTCGCTAATCTTCACTAATTACCCTTAATTACTGTAATTAGTGCAAAAACTATGCAAATCACTCACCTTTGCCACAATAAAACTTCCAAATCCGAAGTGAACCTCTGATTTGCACGAATTCCAATAGATAACAGCAGCTTTACCTCGGTCCTTGAGCTAATCCTCCTTGATTTGATGCCTCTAAGCCTTAATCCTTGATTAGGAAGTGATTTTGGGTGATTTAGAGAGAGGAGGCCATGGCTAGGTTAAGGGAAATGAGAGTGACAGCTGGAAAGTGTCTAAAGAAATGTTTTCTAACCCAAATCAGCACCTATATACCCCTAAACCCGAAATTCCCCTTGGGCCCAGCTGCTAACCACCCGCTTAAGCCCAATTAAGCTGTCTCTAACCATCTGAAACTTGTTTCAGCCATATCTCCCAAACGGTAAGTCCGTTTGGCTAATGTAACCACTCTACGGAAAGAGAAACCACCATTCAAAGCCAATGGAAGTGGTTTTAGGTCAAAATTCATTCCCAGTCAAAAGTTATGGCCAAAACAGTGCCAACTAGGGGTAAAATGGTCATTTAAAAATCGGGAAAAATCATGAACATGGGAAATGACCCCAATAGTCGTCTCCCAAAGTTACATGACCATACGACTTCGTATGTGAAAGAAATAAATATCCTACGATCCTATGATGCGTAGAACGCGGGTCGTTACACTCTCCCCCCCTTAAGAAATTTCGTCCCCGAAATTCCTTAACCCAAAACATACACAGGATCCCGCATGCCTAACACCCACATTCAACAATCAAACATGCAAAGCAAGCAAACAAGTCTATCCTAGCATGCGGAAAACTAAATCGCTAATAAAATCTTACCAGACAAAGAGTTCTGGATACTTCTTCCTTATGTCCTCCTCTGTTTCCCAAGTACAATCATTCTCGTCTTCGCTCCACTGTACCTTGACTAGCTTCACCGACTTCCTTCGAAGTTGCTTCATGTCGTGTGCGACAATACGGGCCGGCTTGCGGTTTCCAACCGCCTCGGGTTCTACTTCGAAGTCTTCCAACTGATCAGGTGAGATAGTCATATCTGAGTCGTGAACGAACTTCCTTAGTTGGGAAACATGAAATACGTTGTGAACTCCCGCCATCTTCTCTGGTAAGTCAATTCTATATGCCAAATTCCCGACTAGTTCAAGAACAGGGAATGGGCCAGCGAATCTTGGTGCTAATTTGCCTCTCCTGCCAAATCGTATTACGCTCTTCAACGGAGAAACCTTGACAAACACCAAGTCACCCACGGAGAATTTTAGGTCTCTTCTCCTCTTATCAGCATAACTCTTCTGCCTATCTTGGGCTGCCTTCATTCGTTGCTGAATGATCTTGATTTTATCTGAAGTTTCCCTCACCACATCTGGTCCAAGCATAAACTTCTCGCCAGTTTCTATCCAACATGAGGGTGAGTTGCACGGTCTTCCATACAAAGCTTCAAATGGAGCCATACCGATACTGGATTGGTAGCTATTATTGTATGCAAACTCTACTAGATGCAAATGGTCATCCCACGATCCACCAAAATCCAATATACATGCTCTCAAGAGGTCTTCCAAAATACGATTCACCCTTTCCGTCTGACCATCGGTCTGAGGATGATATGCGGTACTGAGATGTAATTCTGACCCTAGCGCCTCTTGCAAGCTCCTCCAAAACCCACTAGTGAACAACGGGTCTCGGTCGCTCACAATGCTTTTAGGTACTCCATGAAATCTCACTACCCACTTCATATACAATTCTGCTAACTTAGCTGTCGTTCTAGTCGATTTGACTGGTATAAACCTTGCACTTTTAGTCAGCCGATCTACAATTACCCAAATGCTATCATATCCCGATCTAGTCCTTGGTAAACCATCGATGAAATCCATCGAGACTTGCTCCCATTTCCATTCGGGAATTTCTAAGGGCTGTAACAACCCACTAGGCTTCTTTTGCTCGGCTTTAACTAGCTGGCAATTCATGCACTTGGATATAAATTTCCCAACATATCTTTTCATCCCTTCCCAGTAGTAGGTCTGCTTCATATCTCGATACATCTTGTTACCACCGGGGTGTATAGTCAACTTTGAGTGATGACATTCTCTAAGCACTTCATCCCTCAATCCATTGACGTTGGGTACAACAAGCTTTCCATTCTTTCTAAGCCATCCATCTCGATCAAGCCCATACTTGTTCATCTCCTCATCGATTCCCATCTCTAACTTGGAGATGATTTCCAATAGGTTAGGATCGTCCCTCTGACTAGAGCCGATCCGCTCAATCAAAGTGGGTCTGATCGTCAAACTCGGTAACATTCCTGGATCCAATTCGCACTTTGGTCTGAAATCAAACCCCGCGATAAACTCCAGTTGCTTCCATTCAAGGAACATAGCCCCTAAGCTGGCATGTCTTCTACTCAATGCATCAGCCACCGCATTGCCCTTCCCTGGTGTGTATGCGATGTCAAAATCATAGGAAGCTAAGAACTCTAACCATCTCTGCTGACGGAGATTTAAATCCTTCTGAGAGAATAGATACTTTAACGACTTATGATCCGTAAATAGCTCAAATCTTTCTCCCAAGAGATAGTGTCTCCACATCTTTAACGCGAACACGATCGCTGCCAATTCTAAATCATGGGTAGGGTATCTTCTCTCGTGCGGTTTCAACTGCCGACTTGCGTAAGCTACAACCCTACCGCCTTGCATCAATACAGCACCCAGTCCGGTACCACAGGCATCCGTGTATACCGTCATCTCTTCATCCCCCTTAGGAATGACTAACACTGGTGCGCTTGTCAACTTGTCCTTTAGGCTTTTAAATGCATTCTCGCACCTTTCATCCCAGACAAAAGCTTGATTCTTCTTGGTCAACTGGGTCAATGGTGCTGCTATCTTGGAGAAACCTTGGATAAACTTACGATAATATCCCGCTAATCCCAAGAAACTTCTTACATCTGTTGCATTCTTGGGCGTAGGCCAATCTTGTACCGTAGCCACCTTTGCTGGGTCCATGGCAATAGCACTCTCTGATACAACATGGCCCAAGAACCTCACTTCCCTCTTCCAGAAGTGACACTTAGAAAACTTTGCTTTCAATTGGTGTTTTCTCAACACCTCCATCGCTACTCTTAAATGTTCCTTGTGTTCCTCCTCTGTCCTCGAATAGACCAAAATATCATCAACGAACACAAGGACAGACTTATTCAGCTGATCTCTGAATACCCTATTCATAAGGTCTACAAAATATGCCGGGGCATTAGTCAGCCCAAATGGCATAACCAACCATTCATAAAATCCAGACGGCGTTCGAAATGCCGTTTTTGCTATACTCTCAGCTTCCACTCTAAGCTGATGAAAACCTGTCGCGAGATCCAACTGAGAAAATACTCTCGCGCCACTCAACTGATCAAACAAATCATCTATCCGCGGTAGAGGATACTTGTTCTTCCTCGTCACTTTATTCAACTCGCGGTAGTCTACACACAAACGAAGGGAACCATCCGCCTTGGTAGCAAACACAACTGGTGCTCCCCATTCAGAAACACTCCTTCTGATAAATCCCTTCTTCAAAAGATCGCTGACTTGCACCTCGAGCTCACGCTGCTCTCTTGGTGCCATACGACGAAGTGGCATCACTATAGGTCTGGCATCCTTTACCAAATCAATACGAAACTCAATCTCTCGGTGTGGTGGAAGTCCGGTCACTTCTTCGAAAACATCCGGATACTGGCCAACCACGGGCAAACCTGACAACTCACTATGCGGAATGTCGAGGGAGTTTAGAAAACTAGCCAATACCCCCTTACTGGGTAGACCACCAAACACTATCCTCCGCCCATTATCCGCTCTAGCTGTCACCAACAAGCCCTCACAGTCTACCACCACCCCGTATCTTTGGAGCCAATCTACTCCCAAAATAATGCCAAACCCAGTAAAGCCCAAAACAAAGCAATCACAAACAAACATGCATCCATGACTCGATAGAACCACACTACGACAAATCATGCTAAGACTAGTCGAACCACCAATCGGGTTCGTCACTACTAAAGGTCTATCGACAATTTCGGGCTCCAATCCCAACCTATCTACCAGGTCACTAGATATGAAAGAACTGGAAGCTCCGGTATCAAACAAAACTCTAACAGGAACATCATAAACAGAAAGCATACCTTGAATGACGACATTCTTTCCCTTCTCCGCCGCTGTTGGGGCATTCGACGAAGAAGGAATAGCATTAAGAGCGTAGGCTTTCACCATTTGC
Source organism: Allium sativum (assembly GCA_030737875.1). Taxonomy (NCBI): domain Eukaryota; kingdom Viridiplantae; phylum Streptophyta; class Magnoliopsida; order Asparagales; family Amaryllidaceae; genus Allium; species Allium sativum. The sequence goes on along the minus strand of CM060922.1, from coordinate 730,760,559 downwards.
TTTTCCTTAGGGGGCTGTGGACACTTGTCCTTGTGATGTCCCAATTGGCCACAATTGAAGCACTTCCTATCCGCTGGCTTGGCCCGACAATTACTAGCATAATGGCCCTTCTTACCACAGCTGAAGCACTCCACATCTTGCTTATTCTTTTTCTTCTGGCCATCCTTAGCCTGATTCTGCTTTCTCTTATTCTGAGAACCATCTTTGCCTCCACCACTAGCTTGTGGCTTTGGCTCTTCTGTGGATGCAACTTCAGTCTTCGGCTTAGGGTAGAGACTTTCTGACCTTAACGCTTTCCCCACAATCGATTCAAACGTCTCATCGATGTGGTTAATAAGTTTTTCCCCCAAGTACTGATCCAACCCAGTTATGAATTTCTCATTCTTCTTCTCGGCAGTATCAATAAGAGATAACCCATATTTTGACAAAGTGTCGAACTCAGCAATATAATCAGAAACTGCCCTTCCATTCTGCTTGAGTTCCAAGAATTTCTTAAACAGCGCTGACTTCTGAGCAGCTGGGATGAACTTCTCACTGAAGCGAGCTTTAAACTGCTCCCAAGTAATCTGATCTTCGGGAGTAGCTGCCTTTATAGCATTCCACCAATTCATTGCCCGCCCTTGCAGCTGACGGGACGCTAACTTTCTCTTCATCGCATCCTCGATACCCAAATCCTCGAAGATACGTTCGCAACTATCCACCCAATCCTGAACATCCGTAGCCGACTCCGTTCCATGGAACGGCTTCCCACCAAGGCTAGTATAATCCTTATTCAGCTTGGCGAAGTCGACTCTTGGCGCCTGCACTATTGGACCACCACCATTTCCACCATTGGGAGCTGCCCTCTGCACATCTCTAAGCATCTCTCTCATGAGGTCAGTAAACATCGTCCTCATGTCAGCAGCATTCCCATTGTTGGCTCCCCTACCAGCACCTCTAGTATATCGGCTCATCGTCAATCTGAAAAAGGAAACGATTAACGACTCCATAGTGGTGCTAGTGCAGTACGACTTCATCCTTATACTACTAATAGTATATATATATAGCTTTAAAAACCAAAGTAATCACAAATACGCTCTCTCGTATACGTATAATATCTCTCCCTGATAACCTGGCTCTGATACCAAGTGTGACAGCCCGCCTCGCACCAGCCTGCATTTCCTCCAAAAGTGCGCTGTACACGTGCCCGACTAGCACAAGACGGTCGTCATAAGAAAGGAAAGAAGGGAATGAACTAATCAAAGGACCTGTAGAATGTCTCACAGCGCATGGAATAAAATATAATAATAATAATGTACTTGACATAAAACAGGCGAGACAGTGCATAAGCTGATAACTAAAACCATCATCAATCTCAAAGCAGCGGAAAACCAAATACAGCTTATTACAACTTTTCATAATCTACTGTCTCTGAACAAAAGAAAGCTAAAGTAGAAGATACACCAACAATGCCCAAGCAGTGATCTTCAACAACACAGGGAGAATACTAAATATATATATATATCACGTGGAAGCCTCCTGCTCGTCTTCGGATCATCTACCCGTGCATCGCCAGCTAACCTGTCTCTAGTCTGCTCGTGTGAGCACCCAGAGTAATAAGAGGAGTCATAAAACTCTGGGTCAGACATAAAGCCTGGTATGAGCGATAAACATCTAAACAGAATAATAACAGGTATACTAAACCATACCTGAACCTGGACCTGCAACCAAAGAGTTAGTACCACATACCGTACAATACTCCAAGGTGCCATAATAAATAGTGTAAGAATACGGGGGTGGGGTGTGCATGTCAAAATGATAGCAAACAAATCATCCATAGCAACCATCCTCACATCTCTCACTCAGTGCGTAAAGCGTACGACATCTACCACTTTGGAACACTAGACAAACTGAGGTAACGACGAATCCCGACTTGTAGAAACCCTGCTGTGACCAAGCCAAACACTTGGGGTCATGACCAAACATTTCAATGACCCACTTCATTGGTCATAGCCCTTGGTTCTACCAATGCCATAATGGCCCTGAATCCGCCTTCGTGCCTCCTACCATAGTGGTCCAAAGCTATAGACGTCGATAACTCCTTGGCACGCGTCCCGCAGCAAAGCCCAACCATGAAGCGAACTCGTTGATTCCCATCTGAATCTTGAGCTCTAACTTCTCATTTGGACTTCCTTTGCATCTCGGGTTATAGTCTTCACTTCCCGATCGGTCTTCATTCAGTTCGTAGTCATCACCGTCGGATCGGTTCGGATCATCCTTCACGCTCGGGTCGGATCGTGGAAGCCTTCCTGGTTCGGTTCGCCAGCGTCGGATCGTGTCGCACCATATGGATCGCACCTCGTCAGCTCGTGGTGCCTTGTCGGGTCGGTTCGGGGCTCATCAGTTCGTGGCAACCCACTGGTTCGGGTCGAGCTACCCATCTGGATCATGGCGCTTCTTAAGTGGATCGGTTCGGGTCGGAGTAGCTCATTCTCACGAGAGACGAATCAGATCGGATCATCGGATCGGGGTCTTCAGCCATCGGCGGAGCGAGTCGCGCCATCGGATCGGGTCGCAGTCTTCCCTTCGTGGCTCCGAACTCTAGTGCGCGGCGCGGTTCGAGAAGGCGGATCGATTCGTGGGCATGAGGGCGATCCGATCCGGATAAACTTCTGCACTTCGTTCCAGCGACAGTTTCTCGCCATTCGTCGGCGTTTTTGACCAAACTAACACTTCTGAGCAATCACAAAACACACCATAGAGTCATAGCAACATGTACTAGCAACCACAACAGCAAACAATCATTCAAATGAATCAAAATGGATCAAAAAGTGGCCAAAGCTCCTTATTTTCCCTTAAGCATGTTTAAGTAAAACTGATCATAGGGTTAGCAAAACTTAATCAAATCGAACCAAATTTCAACCAGAGGCATAAGACCTTATTTAAGAATTTCTAAACATTTTTCCAGAATTTATTAGTGTATAAATTCGCTAATCTTCACTAATTACCCTTAATTACTGTAATTAGTGCAAAAACTATGCAAATCACTCACCTTTGCCACAATAAAACTTCCAAATCCGAAGTGAACCTCTGATTTGCACGAATTCCAATAGATAACAGCAGCTTTACCTCGGTCCTTGAGCTAATCCTCCTTGATTTGATGCCTCTAAGCCTTAATCCTTGATTAGGAAGTGATTTTGGGTGATTTAGAGAGAGGAGGCCATGGCTAGGTTAAGGGAAATGAGAGTGACGGCTGGAAAGTGTCTAAAGAAATGTTTTCTAACCCAAATCAGCACCTATATACCCCTAAACCCGAAATTCCCCTTGGGCCCAGCTGCTAACCACCCGCTTAAGCCCAATTAAGCTGTCTCTAACCATCTGAAACTTGTTTCAGCCATATCTCCCAAACGGTAAGTCCGTTTGGCTAATGTAACCACTCTACGGAAAGAGAAACCACCATTCAAAGCCAATGGAAGTGGTTTCAGGTCAAAATTCATTCCCAGTCAAAAGTTATGGCCAAAACAGTGCCAACTAGGGGGTAAAATGGTCATTTAAAAATCGGGAAAAATCATGAACATGGGAAATGACCCCAATAGTCGTCTCCCAAAGTTACATGACCATACGACTTCGTATGTGAAAGAAATAAATATCCTACGATCCTATGATGCGTAGAACGCGGGTCGTTACAAGAATCCTGCTCGATATATCTGCAAAATAAGCTACTCGACTGCCCGTGTAGAAAAGAGGGCACCCGAGTTTGCAAGTGAAACAAACTACAGATCAGTCATGGGACTGGTGTGAGAATTCTTAACTAATTTAATTAATAGTAATAAGGCAAATCCAAAGACCACCCCGCTAACGCAGAACGGGTTCATTCCAATGGATTGCCATGCATAACTTAAGGTGACTGAACAAATAAATAAGTAAATCGTAAAATAAAGCAATTCTTTTTAGAAAAATGAAACCATTATAAGACCCAAGTCCCATCACACAATGCAACGCAAACCGGAGGATAGGGTTTTACCTTATAATGGTCAAAAGATGCTTGATACGATAGAAAGGGTTTAATATTTGGGTGTATAGGAAAAATTATTTTTTATACTAACATTAATCTTTGAAATTAAAATACTTACATTCTCGTTCGTCGGAGACAAGAGGGGGGGACTCCCTTCGCTATCGGAGGACTGTCGGAGGTAGGGGGTTGGAAGGTGGGGCGCGGCTGTTGGCGGGCTCAGATGGTGGGCGACTTGGGGTTTCAGGCGGCGGCGCTCCATCGCGGTTTGGGGGAAGGGAGGCTAGCGGGATTCGAGAGGAGGGGGGTCGTCGACGTGGGGCCTGGCGGATGTCAGAAGGGGTGGGCGGCGCTCCGGTGGTGGGCGAATCGGAGGGAGCGACTAGCGTACGGGGCTAGCGGTTTTTTTTAGATCTGATAAAAAAAGACATGGGGAGGTAAAGGAGTTAAATGGGGATAGAGTTGACTAAAGGGGGTTTATATTTATTAATATTTTATTATTTAATTTATTCCGAAAAGTTGCTTTTCAATTCCAACACATAACGATGCCCAACGACTGTCGTCCCTAGCTAATCACCCCCATTCCGAACACAATGGGATATGTCCCGTAAGCCAGTTTGGCCATTTCGATCAGTTTTCGTCAAAATTTCAATATAAATTAATATAACGTTCAAAATTGATTTTAACGTACGTTTTAATTTACTGGGCCCACATACGAAGTAGAAAAATTCCCGTAAATGTTTTCCAGCCTCGTAATGACGATACGGCCCTAACAAAACTAGTTTCGTCAAATTCTGAGACCGTTCGAAAAATGGCCATTTTCCAGTCGATTAAAATCAACTGAAACTGGTCAAACGCGTTTTCCTTTGCCACGCTCACATATTGATTCGAAAAATTATGAAATTTGAAACCTAGCAATAACTTGACATTGCGGATCCAACAAAAGTGGTTTCATCGAAATCCGAGGTCGTTTGCAAAATTTCCATTTTCAAGGGCTAGAAATTCCATAGCGACTATTCTGAAAATTCATTTGGGCATATCTTTTGATTCCCGCTATGAAATTTCAATTTTTCTGATTCGTTGGAAAGATATTCTCAATTAGATTCAAATATTTTTGGTTTTGCTAAAATCCGGTATATTTTGCACTCGGTACATTCATTTGAATTTTGAAATCGAATTATCGAACTACCGCGCCATTTTCAATTCCTTTTATAATTATAAATAATTATTTATATTCTAACGATGATCTATACAACTATATACGTTCTAACTTCATTCAAAATAAATTTTTCGTCATTATTATTTAAAATAATTCATTTTAAATATTCAAAATTCACTAAAATAGCCAAAATAAAAAAATTAAATTGGCTCGGATTTCCTGGTTATTACAACAGGTTTTTAATAAAAACATTTCAATCATAATGTATCAATCATAGACGGCATAGTACCGCATCCTACTATGTCGCCATATTTGTTCTACAATCAAAACCGCATGAGGTCGTATTGGAAATTGGGTTTCCATCATGAGTCAAGGCTAGAGAGGAGCTCCTTACCGATTCGAGATACTCTAGCTAATGTCTAAGGATTTCCCGCAGAGAACCCTTGGAAAGCTGCAGGGCCGGTCCGCACATACGATTTTGCGGATTAGTTATTCCTGAACACACGTTTCTAGGTCCTATAGGACCTAACATCCGAGGCGCCTCATTCCATCATCCACATAAGTAAAATGTCGGGCCGTGTAAAACCCAAACACCACTTCTAGCTAGAAAGAAACATGCTGCTCTCCCTGCGTTCCCTTCTCCCGTTTTAGACTCCAACCAGGGTGTGAGGCTCGCGAAGCTACGTAATACACAAAGCTATGCTTATTCAAGCTGTGATTTGATCGTCACCACAAGGTTCTGCTTTTCAACAAGAAACCTTGATCATTGCATCTTGGTATGCCACACTGTCAATCCATATCATACTATTAATCCTTTGCCAAAATATACAAAAGGGTGTTAAGCAAGAGAATAAATTCTCCGCCCCCAATCATTCATACATTCAGCAGAAAATCAATAAATACATTATAAAGGAGTACAATGTCGGACACATATTCCATTTATAAGCCCGTTCTGGGTCTGAACGAAATTGGAGATACCCTCGTCCCGTATGTCCAGTACGAGAAGGAGGTACCCGCATATCGGTGCAATCAACATATACGTCCGGACGGCCACCACTGTAGCCCCTTCAAGGTAGCTACTCCAATCACGGGCATCAGCAGTCGTCGTCCATTCGATGTGAAGATCGCCGGTCTTCAATCACCGTCTTCAACTCTTCGACTTAGATCGACGTATAATCATTTGAAATGAGATTGAACTCGGACTTTTCAAATGATCCTCGCATATATATATAATTAAAAATCATTTCATATCGTTAATATTAATTTATAACGATCAATCTTTATTTTTATTTATATAAAAAAAATTAAATTCCATTTAACGACGCTTCACGTCAATAGGCGACCTTGGCGCTATTTTCACCCAAATTGGTTTTACACATTTCTCTAAATCTACCCGTTGGATTTTAACACAACTCATATCATTGAAAGATCTTCCCAAGGCGAACCTAACGACTTCAGTTTTGGGAAAATCCGACGGTCGGATTGTAACGACCTAGAAAATCTGAACCAATTTAAAATTTTTTAATTGGCTAAAATAATGGATTTTAAATATTTAAAATAAATATTTTAAATAATGGCGATGAAAACTGAGTTTGAATCAACAATTGAAAACGAATATAATTAATTATAATTATAAACAAGGCCTGAAGGGGCGCTGTAGTTTCAAAAATTGAATTCAAACTTTGTCGGACTATACCGGGTGCAAAACATAACGAATTTTAGTGAAACCAAAAATATTTAAATCTGTTAGTGAATACCTTTCCATCGAATCCGAAAAATCAAAATTTCATAGAGGGGGTCAAAAGATATGTCCAGTTGAAATTTCTGAATAGTCGCTATGAAATTCAGGCCCTTGAAAATAGCCATTTTGCAAACGACCTCGGATTTCGACAAAACCACTTTTGTTGGATCCGTGATGTCAAATTATTGCTAGGTTTCAAATTTCATAATTTTTCGAATCAATATGTGGGTGTGGCAAAGGAAAATGCGTTTGACCAGTTTCAGTTGATTTTAATCGACTGGAAAATGGCCATTTTTCAAACGGTCTCAGAATTCGACGAAATTAGTTTTGTTAGGACCGTATCGTCAATACAAAGCTAGGAATAATTTTTCAGGAATTTTTGAAGTCAGTATGTGGCCCTGGTAATTTAAAATGTACGTTCAAATGGAATATATACTGATTTATATTTTAATTTTAGCGGAAACTGATCGTAACAGCCGAATTGGGTTACGAAACATGTCCCACTGTGTTCGGAATGAGGATATTTAGCTAGGGGCGACAGTCGTTGGGTTTGATTTGGAGTTCGGTGTGTTAAACCACTATTTTATGAATAAATTATTATTAAATATAATATATATATATTAGATTAGAAACCTTAGTTTCCTTCACAACAAACATCAGCCGCCACCGAATCAACCAAGGGCCGATTTTGCTCCAATTTTCGCAGCCATTTTCCCATCGATCCGAGCAACGATTTGAAGAACTTATAATGGGGAATTGGTAGTGCTAAGCAAGATCTTCCCATCCCCACCAGTAAGATCGATTTTCGTGAGATATTTGAGGAGAATTTGCAGCGTAAAGCTGCTGCGTTCGCACGTCATTTCCGGAGGAAGGGGGACATCGCCCTCTGAAGCGTCGCTGGCGGTTGTTGAGGCAGGCAAGGCGCCCGTCGTGGTGACCTTCGATCGTCACCTGGTGAAGTGGTAGGCGGCGCGTGGGAGGGCTCAAGGGTTTTGAATGAGGTCGATTTTTGTCGGCCTGGTGAAAGTTGAAGACGGAGGGTAATTTATTTTAAACTCTTTTTAACACTAATTTCTGTTACAAATTTTAATTAAATTATAATCAGCAAATGTTTTATAAAGTAAAATAGAAATGGTTTTGAAAATATAAATTCGAATTGTTTTGAAATATAAATTTAAATTGGTCTTTAAAAATATACATCGCTTTTGAAAATGTAAAGAGATGATTTTTGAAATTAGAAAAGGATGATTTTAAAAAATATAAAATAGCTTCGAAAAATATAAGTATGATTTTTAAAAATATAAAATAGCTTCGTAAAAATATAAGGATGATTTTTAAAAAATATAAAATAGCTTCGAAAAATATAAGTATGATTTTTAAAAATATAAAATAGCTTCGTAAAATATAAATATGATTTTTAATTATATGAGTGGCGATCAAGTTATGATCATAGCAAAGTAAAAGTCGGATTTTTAGCAAAGTAAAGATTAGATTTTACACTAGAAAAGATTAAATCTTTAAATTTGAAAAGGCGAAATCTTTATATTTGAAAAGGCGAGATTTTTATATATTGAACATCGAAGTAAAAATTCGATTTTTATATATTGAATAGGGAAGTAAAAATGTGATTTTTATATATGTAGTGAATACGAATGACGAAAGTGACAGAAGAAGAAACGAAGAAGATTTCCTACATATGAAGAGTCGAGACGTTTGGTTTAGCTATTCGGTGAGATTTCTGATTTAAAAACAATATGGAAAATGACGATGTATAAATTATATGGTCGATGTATGAGTTATATAAGCGTTGTACATCTCTTGTATAAGCGTTGTATAAGTTGTACGTTCGATGTATAAGTTATATATGCGTTGTAAAAATTATATATGTGTTGAAATAAAAGTGAATTGCTATATATAAATATATATATATATATATATATATACGCCCCTCGTCCACAAACCATGGACGATATTTATTGATTGTGCTTGGTGTGAAAATTGATTGATAGCGAATGGTTGTTTGGGTTTGTTTGTGGTTGATATTGATTGATTGTGGTTGAAAAATACCCGTTTGTGATTGAGAAATATTTGGTTGAAACCACATAGGATTAGTTTGTGGAAATGAAATAAATATATACATGCCGCCTGCGTGCGAACTAGATGCATGATCCCCATTGTCAAAAACCGCGAGGTTTTAAGGTAGAGCGAGGAGCCGTACTAGGGACGGTCCCGGTTTTAACTACCCTGCCGTTATGCTGCCGAAATTTTGAATAACATTCATGTGTTTGAATTATTTTCATTTGCTAAAACTATATTTATTCATTGAATAGAAAACCTTCATGTGTTGAATCGATATTCATTCGTTGATTAGAAATTCATGTGTTGAATGGTATTCGCGTTTTAAATATAAAAATCACATTTTTATCTATATATAGAAACTATAGAAAACCTTCATGTGTTGAATCGATATTCATTCGTTGATTTGAAATTCATGTGTTGAATGGTATTCATATTTTGAAATAGATTGTTTGATGATAAAAATCACCTTTTATCGACTATATGAACTGTGTAAAATAATCTCGTTTTGAAAGAAATTGTTTTATAAGAAAAATCCTATTTTTATCACCAACATGAAATATATAAAATAGTAGTGTTTTGAAATGAGTTGTTTTGCAATAAAAAAAAATCACATTTATATTATATGCATGAATCGTTGAAATGTGAAGTGTTAAAAATAGCCACTTGTTCAAATAAATATATATGAGTTGAAATATTCATTAATTAGCTAATGATATGATTTGTACCTATGTATGTAACATTAGAATGAATGGTGTTTTTAAACCAAATAGAAATCAAATATGAAGTTGATTAGAAAATGATAAATGATAAGAACTGTATATATATATGTACATGCATATTCATTGAACAGGTTATAGCAAAGGGGCTAGAGAAGAGGAATAAAATTTTGTGTCCGACAAATAGGTACACATTTACTGTTTTGTTTGGGTGATGATTTTATGAGCCTGTTGGCTAGCCGCTTGGCTTTTTCTTTTTCTTTTTGAGATTAGAAGGACCGGGAAAGCTATTTGCGATTTCCCGATGCTCCCGGTGCAGGGGAGGTTATGGCGAAATTTTCCAAAATTTTAAGGCGTTAGTGAAATATTTGAAGTGAAAACGATATTGAAATCATTGAATGAACTATATTTATATAAATATATAAATATAAATAAAATTAAAACGAAACGTAGTCGTGCAGTTCGTGTTTTGAAACCGTGTTTTCAAACAACTAGTGCGGGAAATCCGACCATTGGATTTTCCCGAAACCTCAACTGTCGGGTTCGCCTTGGAAATATCTTCCCAACGACACCGACTTTGTAAAAATCCAATGGTTGGATTGTCTGGAATGTTTAATTCAAATCTGAAGAAAAACAGCGCCTGAAGCGATTATATTTATATATATATAAATATAATTATATATTTAATCGAATAACGACGCTGCAGTTCGTATTTTGAAATCGAAACATCAAACGATTGTACCGGGAGATCCGACCGTCGGATTTTCCCGAAATTGGAACCGTTGGATTCGTTTTGAAAAGACCTTTCTAATGATGTAAATTTTATGAAGATCCAACGGTTAGATTTTCAGATATGTGTAAATCAAATCTGAAGAAAAACAGCGCCACGGCCGCGTTATGGCCCGAAGCGTCGTTTTGAATAAATTGGCTATTTTAAAATAAATAAAAATAGCGATAAATCATTATAAAATATCATAAACGATATGGAATGGAAATAAACTGAATTTGCTCGATTTATGTGGCTTTTAATGGTTGAATGTGTTTGGTGTGAAAATTACATTAAAGAACATAATTGGTGTTGTCGAATAATTTAACCATTGAAATAAATTGATTTGAAATTCTAAATATACGAGAATTATTTGAAAAGGCCGAGTTAATTCTCATTTCAAATAATTGACCGACGATTGAAAGTCGAAGATGAAGACGATGGTCGAAGAACCGGAGATCTTCACCTCGTTTGGATGGTAACGGAGGTCCTGATTGGGAGGCATCCCGAAATATGGATAATAAGTGGTGATCGTTCAGACGTACGTGGTGATCGATGGGTTTGCGAGGTATTTAGTGCCTCCGGTTTCGTTCAGACCCAGAACGGACTTGTAAATGGACTGTGTGTCTGACATTGGAATTTATTCTGTGTTGATTGATTTATGTTAAATATACATCTGTTTGGCGGCGGAGAATTTATTCTTTTGCTTAACGCCCTTCTCTGAGACGCACGAGCTCAGAGGTTGTATATCGATGGACATCAGTCGCATGGCATGAATTGCCTGTGTAGCATGCTAAGATGCAGTGATCAGGGCTTCTGTTGAAAAGCAAAGTCTTGTGGTGATGATCAAAGCACCGCCTGTATGGCGTAGCTTTGTGTATAACGTGAATTCGCGAGCCTCACACCCCGGTATGAACCTAAAACGGGAGAAGGACCTCAGGGAGGGCATGCGTTTCTTTCTAGCTAGGGTGGTGTCAGTGACCTACCAGCCCTGACATTTATATACTTTTCACCTATGTGGTTGTTGCTGTTGCGAGGCGCCTCGGTTTGATCGGACGATCCGGGTCCGATGGAGTCATTCGTTGGCTCGTTTACGCCCCAAAGGGCGGGGAAACGCAGTGTTCAGGAATTTTAATCCACATCGGTGGACCGGCCCTGACGATCCAAGGGTCACTCGAGCTCTGATCCTGAGGGGCGGGCTAGAGCGTCTCGAATTCGGTAAGGACTATCTTTTGCCTTGGTTCATGACGGAAATCCAATTTCCAAATACGACATCGTGCGGTTTTGATTGTATATATATATGGCGACATGATATATTGTACCCATGCCGTCTATGATTGATAGTTATGATTTGAAATTGTTTTCAAAACATATTAACACTAGCAATAATATCAAATGCCTTTGTTTTATTCGTATCAAGCATATTTTAGCCGTTATAAGGTAAAACTCTATCCTCCGGTTTGCGTTGCATTGTGTGATGGGAACTGAGTCTTATAACGGCTTCATCTTTATAAAAAGCATAGCGATGTTTAAAAGAAAGATTTGTTTTTAAAGCACTGGCAATCCAATGGAGTAAACCCGTTCCACGAAAGTGGCGTGGTCCTGTGACTAGCCATATTATATATGTGTTGAATAGATTTCTCATACCAGTCCCATGACTGACTCGTAGTTTGTTTCACTCTCAAACTCGGGTGCCCCTTTTTCTACCACGGGCAGCCTTGTATTCAGGTTTAGCTGGTTCTTTCTGGATAGCTGGAGCTGAAGATGGATTCTATCATTTATCTCTTTTTATGCTGTTCAGCTCCTATTGTACATATTTTGTTTGTTTTCCGCTGTAGACATTTATGTATAGCTGAACTGTATTTGTACTAAGTAAGATCCTGTGTACTGTGTAACTCTGATGATTACTTTTATCCAGTATATTCTATTGTTCATTATCTGGTGTATTTATTTAATTCTGTTCTGCTATTATCTGTTTCTGTGTTATATTCCAAAGATAACCCTTGTTTCCGTCGGAACGGGATTTCGGGTCGTCTCAACGTGGTATCAGAGCTTTGGTTAAGCTTAGTTCTGGAATATAACATTTGAACGAACTCGTCAGAAATAGAACCAGTAGTGTTCTAGGACGGGTGACTCTATACAGACAGGATCAGCAATATCCTAGTATGAGCAAAGCAGAGTGAAATTACACTTCGATAGACGCATTTACATTTGAAGTATTTGTCTCTATATTTTAAAATTTTCTTTTCTGTGACCTGACACTTGATCTGCCATTTGCAGAAGTACTAGAAAATGAGTGCCAGAAAACGGAGAAATGCAGAACCCGATCTAGAGGCTCTATTAAAGAGATATCGGAATCTGAACGGAGCACAGTTCTCGGGCAATGAATCTATAATTCAAACTCAAGCTTGGGTGAGTTCTGTCGAAAGAATTTTTGAGCGTATCCAGCTGAGGGATGACCAGAAAAGATTAGTAGCATCTTGGGCGCTCAAAGAAGAAGCTTTAATCTGGTGGGAAACAATCATCAAAGATAATCCAGAGGGTGATATCACCTGGGACAAATTTAAAGTGATTTTCCTAGAAAGATTTACTCCTCCCGAAGCAACCGAGAGATTATGTGATGAATTTTCTTATCTAATACATGGAGATATGACCATCCCAGAATATCATAAGAAATTCAATGAACTTGCTCACTTTGCTCCTCATCTGATTTAAGATCCAAAGAGGAAAAATCTGAGATTTATTCATGGACTTCAAAGGAAATACCAGAATAAAGTATTGAGGCATGTGAAGCTTCCTTTTCCAGAAATGATTTATATGGCTTATCAGTATGAAGATCTCCATAAGAAAGGAATGTTGTGCGACGAAGAAGAAGTCTATTCTAGTGACAAAACAGAGTCAGAAACTGATATTCCTGAAGCCAGTACAAGGTCGGAGATCAATAAGAAGCCCAGTGCCAAGAGAAAAAGGGTTGAATCTGGGAACGAACGAATAACGACCACCACGTGCTCAAGCTGCAATAGAAAAGGACATTTGGCGATAAGTTGCAAATCTTGGAACCAACAAAGAAAGAATGAAATGATCGCCAGTTTTATTATCACGACTTCATTGCTAGATAAGATATCTGCTCTTCAGGAGGATGATCACTTCATTCAGAAGATCAGAGGGATAATTCAACAAGGCGAACCCTCGAGTTTTCAAGTTGATAATGAGGGGATTCTAAGGCTCAAAGGTCGAATATGCGTTCCTAACATTCCTGAACTTCGAAAAGAAGTACTGGATGAATGCCACAAGTCAAAACTCAGTATCCATCTGGGAGTAAGCAAAATGTATAATGACATCAAACGCACTTTCTGGTGGAGGTCGATGAAAAGGGACATTTCCTTATACGTTAGCCGATGCCCTACTTGCCAGCTAGTCAAGAGTGACCAGCAGAAATTGGCTGGATTATTACAACCGCTAGAAGTTCCTGGTTGGAAGTGGGAACATATTTCTATGGATTTCATTGATGGTCTGCCCAGGACCAGAAAAGGAAATGACAGTATTTGGGTGATCGTAGATCGCTTCACGAAGACCGCCCATTTCATACCTGTCAGATCAAATAGAACCGCTCAGAGTCTGACGCAGATTTACTTCAGGGAAATAGTTAGACTACATGGAGTGCCGCTCAGCATAGTCAGTGATAGAGATACAATATTCACTAGCAAATTCTGGGAAGCATTTCAAGTCGAGCTGGGAACGAAGTTAAACTTGAGCACCGCTTATCGTCCTCAGACAGACGGCCAGACTGAGAGGGTAAATCGTATTTTAGAAGATCTATTGCGGGCTTGTGTTATAGATTTCGGCGGATCCTGGGAAGACAATCTGCATTTGGCTGAATTCTCTTATAACAACAGCTACCAGGCGAGTCTGACAATGTCGCCATTCGAAGCATTGTATGGTAGACCGTGCCGATCTCCGGCTTGTTGGGTCGAACCAGGTAATAGACTTGTGTTGGGTCCAGATATGATTCGAGAAGCTGCCGACAAAGTCGATTTCATTAAGAAGCGATTACTTGCCGCTCAAAGCCGACAAAAGAGCTATGCCGATAGAAGAAGAAGAGATATATCCTTTGAAGTTGGCGACTATGTATATTTAAAGGTATCGCCGATGAGAGGAGTTATCCGGTTCGGTAAAACTGGAAAGTTGGCGCCCAAATTCATTGGTCCGTTTCCTATTCTGGAACGGATCGGGACTCTCGCTTATAAGGTCAAACTGCCTGATTGGTTGCCTGGAGTTCATGATGTATTTCATATATCTCAACTTCGAAAGCACGTTCATGATCCAGACTTGATCGTGGAAGAAGCAGCTCAACAGGACATTGAAATTACTCCAGAACTAGCTGTGAGAAGAGAGCCGCTAAAGATTATCGGCAAAGAAACCAAAGAACTGAGGAACAAGAAGGTTCACTTAGTCAAAGTACAATGGAGTGGAGATCCGCGAGATTGTACTTGGGAAACTGAGGAGAGCATTCAGAAAGCTTATCCTAGATGCCGAGTAGATATCTCTGATTGACTCCGGTGCAAGGTACATTTACCCTACTTTGCACTACCATTCAATTCTCTACTCTATTGTTATTTTCTTTTCATAGATGTGCACTTTTAATTATATAGTCTGAATGATTTTTAAAGTGGTATAGGATTTGATTAGTATATTTTTGAAGGTTAAAAACAATTGGATTGGTTGTTGTGTTGTGTGATTGTAGATTTATCAAACCACTTTCGACTTTGTTCCTTTTCGGGGACGAAAAGTTTTAAGTGGGGGAG
Organism: Allium sativum; assembly: GCA_030737875.1. Lineage (NCBI taxonomy): Eukaryota > Viridiplantae > Streptophyta > Magnoliopsida > Asparagales > Amaryllidaceae > Allium > Allium sativum. The sequence continues at coordinate 730,745,302 of CM060922.1, read as the reverse complement.
ATTGTAACGACCCAGAAAATCTGAACCAATTTAAAATTTTTTAATTGGCTAAAATAATGGATTTTAAATATTTAAAATAAATATTTTAAATATTTAAAATAAATATTTTAAATAATGGCGATGAAAACTGAGTTTGAATCAACAATTGAAAACGAATATAATTAATTATAATTATAAACAAGGCCTGAAGGGGCGCTGTAGTTTCAAAAATTGAATTCAAACTTTGTCGGACTATACCGGGTGCAAAACAAAACGAATTTTAGTGAAACCAAAAATATTTAAATCTGTTAGTGAATACCTTTCCATCGAATCCGAAAAATCAAAATTTCATAGCGGGGGTCAAAAGATATGTCCAGTTGAAATTTCTGAATAGTCGCTATGAAATTCAGGCCCTTGAAAATAGCCATTTTGCAAACGACCTCGGATTTCGACGAAACCACTTTTGTTGGATCCGTGATGTCAAATTATTGCTAGGTTTCAAATTTCATAATTTTTCGAATCAATATGTGGGCGTGGCAAAGGAAAATGCGTTTGACCAGTTTTAGTTGATTTTAATCGACTGGAAAATGGCCATTTTTCAAACGGTCTCAGAATTCGACGAAATTAGTTTTGTTAGGACCGTATCGTCAATACAAAGCTAGGAATAATTTTTCAGGAATTTTTGAAGTCAGTATGTGGCCCTGGTAATTTAAAATGTACGTTCAAATGGAATATATACTGGTTTATATTTTAATTTTAGCGGAAACTGATCGTAACAGCCGAATTGGGTTACGAAACATGTCCCACTGTGTTCGGAATGAGGATATTTAGCTAGGGGCGACAGTCGTTGGGTTTGATTTGGAGTTCGGTGTGTTAAATCACTATTTTACGAATAAATTATTATTAAATATAATATATATATATATTAGATTAGAAACCCTAGTTTCCTTCACAACAAACATCAGCCGCCACCGAATCAACCAAGGGCCGATTTTGCTCCAATTTTCGCAGCCATTTTCCCATCGATCCAAGCAACGATTTGAAGAACTTATAATGAGGAATTGGTAGTGCTAAGCAACATCTTCCCATCCCCACCAGTAAGATCGATTTTCGTGAGATATTTGAGGAGAATTTGCAGCGTAAAGCTGCTGCATTCGCACGTCATTTCCGGAGGAAGGGGGACATCGCCCTCTGAAGCGTCGCTGGCGGTTGTTGAGGCAGGCAAGGCGCCCGTCGTGGTGACCTTCGATCGTCACCTGGTGAAGTGGTAGGCGGCGCGTGGGGGGGGGGGCTCAAGGGTTTTGAACGAGGTCGATTTTTGTCGGCCTGGTGAAAGTTGAAGACGGAGGGTAATTTATTTTAAACTCTTTTTAACACTAATTTCTGTTACAAATTTTAATTAAATTATAATCAGCAAATGTTTTATAAAGTAAAATAGAAATGGTTTTGAAAATATAATTTCGAATTGTTTTGAAATATAAATTTAAATTGGTCTTTAAAAATATACATCGCTTTTGAAAATGTAAAGAGATGATTTTTGAAATTAGAAAAGGATGATTTTTAAAAATATAAAATAGCTTCGAAAAATATAAGTATGATTTTTAAAAATATAAAATAGCTTCGTAAAAATATAAGGATGATTTTTAAAAAATATAAAATAGCTTCGAAAAATATAAGTATGATTTTTAAAAATATAAAATAGCTTCGTAAAATATAAATATGATTTTTAATTATATGAGTGGCGATCAAGTTATGATCATAGCAAAGTAAAAGTCGGATTTTTAGCAAAGTAAAGATTAGATTTTAAACTAGAAAAGATTAAATCTTTAAATTTGAAAAGGCGAAATCTTTATATTTGAAAAGGCGAGATTTTTATATATTGAACATCGAAGTAAAAATTCGATTTTTATATATTGAATAGGGAAGTAAAAATGTGATTTTTATATATGTAGTGAATACGAATGACGAAAGTGACAGAAGAAGAAACGAAGAAGATTTCCTACATATGAAGAGTCGAGACGTTTGGTTTAGCTATTCGGTGAGATTTCTGATTTAAAAACAATATGGAAAACGACGATGTATAAATTATATGGTCGATGTATGAGTTATATAAGCGTTGTACATCTCTTGTATAAGCGTTGTATAAGTTGTACGTTCGATGTATAAGTTATATATGCGTTGTAAAAATTATATATGTGTTGAAATAAAAGTGAATTGCTATATATAAATATATATATATATATATATATATATATATATATATACGCCCCTCGTCCACAAACCATGGACGATATTTATTGATTGTGCTTGGTGTGAAAATTGATTGATAGCGAATGGTTGTTTGGGTTTGTTTGTGGTTGATATTGATTGATTGTGGTTGAAAAATACCCGTTTGTGATTGAGAAATATTTGGTTGAAACCACATAGGATTAGTTTGTGGAAATGAAATAAATATATACATGCCGCCTGCGTGCGAACTAGATGCATGATCCCCATTGTCAAAAACCGCGAGGTTTTAAGGTAGAGCGAGGAGCCGTACTAGGGACGGTCCCGGTTTTAACTACCCTGCCGTTATGCTGCCGAAATTTTGAATAACATTCATGTGTTTGAATTATTTTCATTTGCTAAAACTATATTTATTCATTGAATAGAAAACCTTCATGTGTTGAATCGATATTCATTCGTTGATTAGAAATTCATGTGTTGAATGGTATTCGCGTTTTAAATATAAAAATCACATTTTTATCTATATATAGAAACTATAGAAAACCTTCATGTGTTGAATCGATATTCATTCGTTGATTTGAAATTCATGTGTTGAATGGTATTCATATTTTGAAATAGATTGTTTGATGATAAAAATCACCTTTTATCGACTATATGAACTGTGTAAAATAATCTCGTTTTGAAAGAAATTGTTTTATAAGAAAAATCCTATTTTTATCACCAACATGAAATATATAAAATAGTAGTGTTTTGAAATGAGTTGTTTTGCAATAAAAAAAAATCACACTTATATTATATGCATGAATCGTTGAAATGTGAAGTGTTAAAAATAGCCACTTGTTCAAATAAATATATATGAGTTGAAATATTCATTAATTAGCTAATGATATGATTTGTACCTATGTATGTAACATTAGAATGAATGGTGTTTTTAAACCAAATAGAAATCAAATATGAAGTTGATTAGAAAATGATAAATGATAAGAACTGTATATATATGTACATGCATATTCATTGAACAGGTTATAGCAAAGGGGCTAGAGAAGAGGAATAAAATTTTGTGCCCGACAAATAGGTACACATTTACTGTTTTGTTTGGGTGATGATTTTATGAGCCTGTTGGCTAGCCGCTTGGCTTTTTCTTTTTCTTTTTGAGATTAGAAGGACCGGGAAAGCTATTTGCGATTTCCCGATGCTCCCGGTGCAGGGGAGGTTATGGCGAAATTTTCCAAAATTTTAAGGCGTTAGTGAAATATTTGAAGTGAAAACGATATTGAAATCATTGAATGAACTATATTTATATAAATATATAAATATAAATAAAATTAAAACGAAACGTAGTCGTGCAGTTCGTGTTTTGAAACCGTGTTTTCAAACAACTAGTGCGGGAAATCCGACCATTGGATTTTCCCGAAACCTCAACCGTCGGGTTCGCCTTGGAAATATCTTCCCAACGGCACCAACTTTGTAAAAATCCAACGGTTGGATTGTCTGGAATGTTTAATTCAAATCTGAAGAAAAACAGCGCCAGAAGCGATTATATATATATATATATATATATATAAATATAATTATATATTTAATCGAATAACGACGCTGCAGTTCGTATTTTGAAATCGAAACTTCAAACGATTGTACCGGGAGATCCGACCGTCGGATTTTCCCGAAACTGGAACCGTTGGATTCGTTTTGAAAAGACCTTTCTAATGATGTAAATTTTATGACGATCCAACGCTCAGATTTTCAGATATGTGTAAATCAAATCTGAAGAAAAACAGCGCCACGGCCGCGTTATGGCCCTGTTAGCCTACTTTGTGAACTAGGCAACACAAAGTCAAGATATCAAGCATTGGAGAGCATTTCAAGTTAGAAGACTTCAGTTCGGATCGGAGAGACCATTACTACTCAGATCGGAGAAGACACTACAGCTTCAATCAAACAGATGCAATCATCCGGGTCGGGTTAAAGCAACGAATCGGTTCGGATCGGGTAAAATCCCATGTTCGGAGCGGCGAGCTATTGTTGTTGGAAACAGAGAGCGAGCGTTCGGATCGGAGGACAGTCTTCTTCAAGATGGATCGGAAGGTCACTCAGCTGCTACAGAGATGGTTCGGAGGAAAAGCAGAATAAAGAGAAGAGAGAGTTGTCACCAAGACAATTCGGGTCGGATCGGATATCCCGATCCGAACCCCTGATACATACACGTCCGACCCGAACCCATTTTCCATACTGTCCCCCTGCATACGCGCCTGAATATCCGGATCGGCTATGACCAGTTCCTGTCCATAACGTTCACTATTTTGATGTGTTGTCAGCACAATAATCCATCCGAACCCGAGGCTAATGGGATGAATAACACGTGGCTCCGATCTGGATCGGATGTTGAGCAAATTCACGCCTATAAATACCCCGTCTGGAGACAAAGAAAAGGATCTTTTTAGGCACTTTGAGAATTCAACCACCTCCATAATCCGAACTCCATTACTCCCGGAGAATCCAAATCTTCTTTCATTACTTGTTTTAGCTTATTGAGTGAATATAAGTGAGTTGTGAGTGAAATCAAGTGAAAATTACATTGTATTTGCAACTGAATCATTGAATATAGTGAAAGATAAGTGGACGTAGGCATTTCTTCGCCGAACCACTATAAATCCTGTGTGTTCATCATTTATTTTTATCTCATCTTATTTGCTTTTAATCAATTTGGGTGTTAGAACCACTTTTGGGTCTAACATTTTGGTGCTTTCACTGAGAATCCTCATCTAAATTCTTCATTTTCCGGGATTTCTTTCTACTTTTTGGACCGTTGAGTTCAAAGAAGTTTATCCCTAAGTTTTTTCGCTCTTTTATATTCGTTGAAGTGATTGTCAAAGACTCATGGCCAAAGGAAAAGGCAAGGAAGTTCAGTCTGTTCGAGGAAATGGAGCTGGCGAAGATAAGCAAAATGCTGCTGTAACAAGGTCTCGGGGGCAGAGTTCAGCAGCAAGAAGAACCAATGCAGGAAATCCGAGCCGCCAGCAGGGGGAGAGCTCCGATCCGATCCGGGTAGGAGATTCTGAAGTAGTGCATTCCCCCAATCTGAACCGACCCGAGCTGCTTGCCACATACCGATCCGACCAAGCTCCCCAGCTCCGAACCGATCCGACCTCCTACCTCCGATCCGACCCGATCCTTGGTGAAGCTGGAACTTCTACTCGAGTCCCTACGAATGCTCCGATTCCAGCCACCAGGGTTGGTGATTAGGTCAATCCATCTGCGCCCATCACTCAAGGAGATTTCTCGCGCTTGCTTGACATGCTTGAGAGCACAAGGGAGGCTATGAAAATTCACGAGCGCACTAATCTCATGATGCAGGAAAATATGAGGCTCATGAGTCGGGAGATTGGTGAACTCCGTCGACAGAGAACTCCATCACCGGTTCGTCATACACTAGTGGATCAATCTTCATCTTCCGAGGAGGAGCGGCCCCGTGAACGAAGGCCACTCGAACGACCTCAGAACGTGGAACAGCTGACATTTGGATCTTTGGGATCTCGTGAGGATATTGCACGAGCATTAGGAAACAGTGACCCCACTCGGGGGCAAAGACTCCAGTCCCCTCCTCCCGAGATCGACCGGGAGCGCAAGGAACGAAATCGAGCAGAGGCAGCTCGAAGAAGAAGGGCATCTCCTGAACAAGAGCCCAGAAGGAACTCGGATACTAGGGCCAGGGAACCTGAGCGGCCCCTAACTAATGCTGATGTACAGGCGATGGTTCGCTAGATCATGTCCGAGAGCCGGAATTATACAAATGAAGATTATGGCATTGAGCGAAGCCATACTCCCTTCACCGACGATATCCTCGACTTCCAATTTCCCCGACGTTTTAACTTGCCACAGATGGACAAGTACAACGGAAGGACTGATCCGGGACAGCATTTGATGCGGTATTCGTGGCTCATGAATGCTGCTGCTGCCCCTGATGAAGTAAAGTGCAAAGCATTCCCAAACTACTTAGAAGATGTGGCACTATTCTGGTTTACCTGACTTCCTCCTCGTTCGATTTCGAATTATAAGGAATTAAGCGAGCGTTTCATGAACCAGTTCTGACTCCATGCCCGAAAGTCCAAAAGTGTTATTGAATTATCGAGAATCAAACAGGCACCAGGAGAGTCTTTGAGGGCATATCTTGACCGTTTTAATCAAGCTGTGACTGAGGTCAGTGACCCGCATGAGCCCACTATCCTGATGGCATTAAAGGAAGGAATCGATCCTGAATCCGAGTTTGGAGATTACCTTTCTGGGAAAACACCTTCCACAAGGGAGATATTCTACGAAAAAGCCGATATTTATCTAAGACGAGAGGAGGCCAGGGCTAATCGAAAGAGAAAGTCTGAGACGGCTTCAAAGGAGAATGTGCAGAGTAATATTGCCGTGAAGCAGTCTGGGGAAAGTTCTGGCAAGGTTGAAGTAAATGTAGGAAACAAGGGTGGAAACAGCAATGCTGGAAGCGGAGGTAACAACAATAATAACCGTAATCCAAACGGTAACAGAAGAAACAGAAATAGGGGAAGTGACCCTAACAAAAGACCCCGATTCCAGAACTACGAGAATTATACACCATTGAACGACACCCTGGAAAATATTTATCTGGATACGTACAACGTGTTACAGTACAAAAGACCGCCACCTCGTGATTCGACCGAGAAAGAAATGGCGACATGGAAATTTTGTTTGTTTCATGGAACCCATGGGCATTCAACCAATGAATGTCGACATTTGAGGGATGTGATTGAGAAGCTGCTGCATGAAGGGAAGTTGGATGAGTACAAGGTAGCCCCGAGGGACAGGGGGCAAGGAGAGCAGGCTCCAAAACAGATTCTACCTGCTCCCAAGCCTACAGCGCAGCAGAAAGGTAAAGGAATTGTCATCAACTCCATAGTAGGCGGACCTCACCCAGCAATCCGAAGTTTCAGATCAATGGATCAATATGTAAATGCTGCCAAGCATCTAGACGTGAATGAAGGTGATGATTTGGAAGATATCACCCCCATAAAACAACAGAAGACCATGTTTGATGACGTGGTATTTCGCAGCCGAGACAATACGGGGATCCAATCACCCACCGATGATCCGTTGGTTATTACTACCACCATCGGGCCGGCCTTGGTCCATAAGGTATTAGTAGACAACGGAAGTTCCGTTAATATTTTATTCAAGAAATCATTTGATCAGATGAAGCTTGAATCTGAAGACTTGAAGCCATGTGAAGGATGGATCAGAGGCTTCAACGGAGCGTCGACAGCTCCCATGGGATACATAGAGTTGCCCGTGACCCTGGGGCAAGGAGAACGTAGAAGGGTGCGGATGCTTCAGTTCGTAGTACTGGACGTAGATTCGCCTTATAATGCATTTTTGGGGAGGCCTGCCCTTGCTGAATTCAGAGTTTGTATCGCCCCTTGGTGTTTGTTACTTAAGTTCCCAACCGAAGCCGGAACTGGAGTAATGAGAGGGGATCAAGTTTCTGGACGGGCCTGCTATGTGGCCGAGTTAAAGATGTTGATGAAAGGACTTAACGTCGAAAGTAAAGATGCCTCGTCTCCCTCAACGGGGGGCTCGGCATAGCAATTAGAGAGATTGACCCCAAAGGAGTTGCCCAAAGGAACACCTGAAGACCTGGATCCCAGAAAAGACGAGGAACCAGAGGTTAGGAATGCAACTCCTAATGAAGCGACGGTGGAAATTCCTATTGATGAAGCTGATCTGACAAAAGTTTTGAAGATTGGTTCTCAATTGGATCCACGTCGAGCTAAAGAACTAACGGACTTTTTGAAGGCAAACTTAGATGTGTTTGCCTAGACCCATGCTGACATGTGTGGGATATCGCCATCCATTATAAGTCACAAATTGAAAGTAAATCCGAAGCATCCGCCTGTGAAGCAAAAGAGACGCATGCTGGGCCCAGAGAGGTCGGCTGCTCTCAAAGAGGAAGTAGAGAAGTTGAAGCAGAACGGATTTATTCGAGATTCGACATATCCCGACTGGATATCGAATCCCGTCTTAGTGAAGAAGCCAAACGGAAAGTGGCGGACTTGCATTGACTTTTCAGATTTAAACAAGGCTTGCCCAAAAGATAGTTTCCCACTTCCCAGGATTGACCAGCTTGTAGACTCGACAGCAGGTCATGAACTTCTCTCTTTCATGGACGCATATTCTGGGTACAATCAAATTCCTATGCACGTACCAGACCAAGAACATACGAGCTTCATTACGAATTTGGGATTATATTGTTATGTTGTAATGCCATTCGGATTGAAAAACGCTGGAGCTACTTATCAGCGCTTGGTGAACAGAATGTTTTATAATCAAATAGGAAAAACTATGGAAGTTTATGTGGATGACATGCTTGTCAAATCGAAACAGTCCTCCAGCCATACGCAAGACTTGGCGGAAATGTTTGGTATCCTGCGAAAGTACCGGATGAAATTGAATCCTCTGAAATGCTCATTTGGAGTGGCATCGGGAAAGTCCCTTGGCTTCATTGTGAGTTCCCGAGGAATTGAAATCAACCCTAGCCAGATAGCAGCGATTAGAAATATCGAAGAGCCAAGGAGAATTAAAGACGTCCAAAGTCTTGCAGGGAAAGTAGCGGCACTGAGTAGATTCATCTCCAAAGCCACAGACAAATGTGTTCCGTTTTTTGATTTGATTAAAAGAGGAAAGAAGAACTTCGAGTGGACTCCGGACTGTGTTGAGGCCTTTCGAAATTTATTGGAACTGCTAGAGAAACCGCCGATTTTATCAAAGCCCGTAGATCACGAAGAATTGTTTGTTTACTTGGCAGTCTCGGCTCATGCCGTCAGTACAGCCCTTGTTCGAGAAGAAAATAAAGTACAAAGGCCAGTGTATTATGTAAGCAAGAAATTAGCGGCGGCAGAACGCAACTACCCAAAAATTGAGAAGCTCGCTTACAGCCTCCTGATCGCATCCCGAAAACTTCGTCACTATTTCCAAGCCCATCCAATAACCATATACACCGACCAGCCCTTAAGGCAGGTGTTGCAGAGACCCGAAGCATCGGGAAGGTTGATCAAATGGAACATAGAACTAAGTCAGTTCGATTTGAATTTTCAACCACGAAAGTCAATCAGGGGGCAAGCTCTAGCAGACTTTATTGCGGAGTTCACCATTCCTGAGGAGGAAGTAGTCGATGACAGAGTGGTTAAGTCCGAGGATGAGCTAAAGATAAATCCGTGGAAACTATATACAGATGGAGCCAAGAACGACCGAAGGTCCGGAGCTGGAATCGTCTTAGTCACTCCCGAAGGACGGTCGTTATATTACGCCCTGCGATTAGAATTTTCGGCAACTAACAATGACTCTGAGTATGAAGCCCTGATTGCCGGGCTGAAGCTTGCTAAAGACCTCGGAATAAAAATGTTAGACATATTTTGTGACTCTAAAATTGTTGTCTGCCAAGTGCGAGAGGAATTTGTGGCTCGAGGACCTCGACTTATCGCCTACCTCGGGAAAGTGAGAGAGCCATTGAATAGCTTAGAGCGGTACAACATAACGCACATTCCCAGAGTTGAAAACCAGAAAGCGGATAGGCTGGCAAAGCTGGCTAGTTCCGACAATCCAGAAGAGACTGAAATAATTCCAATTGAAACGTTGGAATCACCAAGTTTTGAGTCAATGGAAATTGAATTCGCCTTTGAAGCAGAACCAGAGAAGGAGTCGTGGATGACTCCAATTAAGAATTTCCTTAAGAATGGGACACTCCCAGCAAAGAAGAGTGAGAAAAGAGCTATAGTTCGCAAAGCTACCAGATATGTCATACAAGATGATACTCTTTATAGGCAAGGATTTTCTATGCCCATGTTGCGATGTATAGCACACGACGACATCAAGCGTGTACTAAGAGAGGTACACGAAGGTGAGTGTGGGGATCATACAGGAGGTCAAACTTTAGCAAAGAAGATATTGCGGTACGGATACTTCTGGCCTGCGATCAATAAAGATGCAGCTGATTATTCACGACGATGCGATAAGTGCCAGAGATTCGCCAAAATCCCCAGGGCAACATCGACCCAACTTAAATCAATGGTGAGTCCTTGGCCATTTGCCACGTGGGGAATTGATATCATTGGAGTTCTACCAATTGCTAAAGGAGGAGCTAAGTATGCAATAGTGGCCGTGGACTATTTTACGAAGTGGGTAGAAGCTGAGCCCTTGACCAAGATCACAGCAAGAAAGGTGATAAGTTTTGTGGTCAGAAATATTATATGCCGGTTCGGGATTCCAAGGACGATTATAACTGACAACGGAACCCAGTTTGATAGTACTGAATTCAGAAATTTCTGTCAGAAGTATAAGATAGACAAGCGATATACTGCAGTTGCCTATCCGCAGTCAAACGGGCAAGTAGAGGCAATAAACAAAGTAATAAAATCCATCCTCAAGAAGCGGTTAGAGCGTGCAAAGGCAAGATGGGTTGACGAATTGCCCCTAGCTTTGTGGGCATATCGAACAACATTTAAGACAGCCACCGGTCATACTCCTTTCTCTCTCTCCTTTGGCTCAGAAGCAGTAATTCCAGTTGAACTGGAAGTTCCTTCCCACAGGGTGACATATTATGACCCGATGACGAATCGGGCGCTCTTTCTTGAGTCTCTTGATGAAGTCGAAGAAAAAAGGGATGAAGCGGATTTGCGTGCGGCAAGACATCGACGTCAGATGGCACGCTATTATGACAAAAAAGTTCGCCTCAGGACTTTTGAACCAGGAGATTTGGTGCTAAAGAGAGTCTTTCCGTCCCTTCCTCACCTCGGTCCAAAATGGGAAGGACCCTTTGTCATCCAACGGAAACTTGAAAAAGGAACCTTCAAGTTAACGACCGTAGATGGCGAAGAAGTTCCCAGAGCATGGAATACCCAACACTTAATGCGATATTTGAATTAGAGACGCTCTACTTTGTGTTAATTTTCTTATGAACTTTGTAATAAGGCACGACTTGCCTTGGGAAAATCTGACGATATGAATGAAGAACTATAAAGTGGATGTAGGCTACGACTTAGCTGAACCACTATAAAAATATTGTGTGTTATTTACTTTTATGCATTACATATGTATATTTATCAGTTATTCTGTTGTGATTATAAGATACAGGATAACTCACAGCCTAAAAAGGTTGAAAACAGTTTAGACATGACAAGAAGCACAACGACTATTTGTGTGATAAAACATAAAAGAATGAGAAAACGACATTCTTAACTCTAACTCTCCAGAGAGAGAGAGAGTATAAAAGCGTCTCCGACTGAGCGCTGAAAAAGAAATTCTCTTCCTAACTCTAACTCTCCAGAGAGAGAGAGAGTATAAAAGCGTCTCCGACTAAGCGCTGAAAAAGAAATTCTTCTCCTAACTCTAACTCTCCAGAGAGAGAGAGAGAGAGTATAAAAGCGTCTCCGACAGAGCGCTGAAAAAGAAATTCTTCTCCTAACTCTAACTTTCCAGAGAGAAAGAGAGTATAAAGGCGTCTCCGACTGAATGCTGAGCAAGAAATCTTTCTCCGTTGAAAGACCGGGGAATAAATGGATGACTGAGCTCGAACTCTAACTTTCAAAAGAAAGAGAGAGAGAGTATAAAAGAAATGCCAGAAAAAGCGACAGGTACTGACGGCACAGGAAATGCTATCCCGTCAGAAGATCGGGAGCATTCAGATTGCTCGACTAAGCATTAAACAATTTGTGGGAATTGACTGGGGACACTTATATATACGCATATTTCCCCCCTCCACAACTTCGTTTCACAACTATAGATATGCATTTCTACATAAGTGCAGAACTACCAACGAACAAGCATGGCAAAAAGTGAATTATTTTTATTTACAATTGAATGAATTTGTACAGGAAAATAGCTAAAAAAGAAAATGCAGGAGCTACTTTTGTAGCAGCAATTATTGGTTCACAAAACGCTAAAGCGATACAAGGCAATCCACTATTTAGATTTTGAATGAGCCTTGGATTTCTTGGCGGCTTTCTCCGCATCCTTTGCTTCTTTCTCAGCCTCCGTCAAGATCCGTTTTGACTTCTTTTTTCCTGAAGATGCGGTGCTGGAGCCGGTAGACTTCTTCCCAGAGGGCGGGGCGCTGGAATCAAGAGAAGATTTTTTAGCGAGTTCCTCCGTAATAGATCTAGTCGAGAGCTTAACAACTAACCTTGATCCCGCATCCACGACTGCGAGGGGTTTGAGGACTTCGGGGTCTAGCTCTTCAGCTTTTAATTGCAAGCGCTTGTCTTGATCAGCCTTCATTGCAGCCAAGGTAACATCATCAGCACTTTTTGACTCCCCGGTTATTGCAACTTCTGGTTCCTCTTCATGCCCCCCATCTCCGCCGTCGTCCTTTAAGGCTGCTATCGTTTCTTCATCATGGGGAGTGGTGACCTTAGTTGGCTCACTTCCTTCTCCCAAGTCTATAGAAGCAGCCTTGTCTTCCCCTTTTTTGGCCCTATCTGTGGGCTTCGTCCCTGCGGCAGCTCCTTGAGCTACATCTGTCTTTTCGGATGATTCGACACCTACAGAATGAGAAGCAACAGTTATCAACTCAGGCGAAAACAATGGGTCTCTCATCGATTGTTCAATCACGTGGCGAAAGGTAGAAATAGCTTTGGCAAATTGAGGAGAAAAGATAGGGATACCTTCCGAAGACTTCTCAGCGGGGGTGACTACTACCTCTGGTGCTATTTCAGGAATAGGGGATAGCAGAGTCGTTCGGGGAATCCCCGGATTTTCGGGATCATACCCTTCTACTTCAGAAGTCGCGGGAGCGGAAGAAGAGGAACCAGCTTCGAGAATAGTTTTTTGTTTAGACTTCCGTCTCTCTTCTTCCATGGCCTCAGCAATAAGGTGGCGCCCTTCAGCTAGGCGCTCCGGTTCATCATCTCTCAAGTATTTCTCCATCAATTTATCTTCATCGATGGAATCGACCTTAAGTTCCTCTTTTTCCCACTCGACGATCTGATTCCATACTTGAACCAGAGTGGAGGGATAATCTTCGATCCAAGAAATGTTTCGGTGACGAATAATATGTGCGAAGAATTCAATCATTAGTTCGCCAAAACTTTGAATCTCAACCTCCGCCTCAGATAATTGCTTGCGGGCTTCCTCCGCAGATTTTATAGCACACTCTACATTGCCCTCGGCCAGGAAAGCTCTGTTCTATGCTTCCAACAGCTTTGAAGCTAAGTCAGCGTTCTTCTTTTCCAGTTCAGCATTCTTCTTTGCTAACTCGGCGTTTTTCCGTTCAAGTTCAGCATAGGCAAGGCGTGTCTTAGCAGCTTCTGACTTGGCCTCGTCAGCTTGCTTTTTTAATTCAGAACGCTCCTGAGTGTGAGATTCAAGCAAGTCATGATAACGTTTTTGCATGTCCTCAAACTGTTGTTTGAAATTAGAAGCGTCCCTTTGAGCGACAGCTAACTGAGCTTGAGTGTCTTCTAAATCTTTTCCTAGGGCTTTTAGAACCTTGGCATCCTCCTCCGCGGTCTTTTGCATTGAATCGGTATTGGTGATTAGAGTGCGGATGATTCTAGAAAGATTGCGTGAATACTTGAACATCTCGGTATATTGTTTTTCCACCAAATCAATCTTTGCTTTGGCTTCATCTGCCCAATTAGAAGAAATAGGTTCAAGAGTAGGTAAAAAGGTCAAAGTCTTGAAGTAGTTTCTTCGGGGGCAATATATCCTTCACGATGCTTTTCGGCCAGATTGGCCAATTCGTCATCTTGTGTAGAAGATGGAGAAGGTGAAGCTTGAAGAGGCACTGTAGGAATTCCCGAGCCTTCTCCTGTTTCTGGAACCATCTCCACTGGAGGAATGTATGCGTAAGGGACCATCCCATGACCGATGCTACGAAAAACGGATAGCAGCCCATGAAAGTGAAGGTATTCATCTTTAAGGACCTCGTCGATAGTCAAGAATTTTTGATCGCCATTAAGGAGCCGGTGCATCCGATCAAAGAACACCTGATCTGATATCTGTTTGGGATTGTCGACTGCAAACAAAAAAGGAAAACAAGTCAAGGTGATGATTTAAGTGTATAGAGCCCGGATTTAGAAAATCAGTGCTTTACTTGATTTTGTCCATCTCCTGGCGCATCCAGGCTGTCGCTTCACGTAGAACCATTCTAGTCTGGAATCTCCAGCTTTACTGCTAAATGGTGCAGAGATTATCTTCCTTTTTGGGACTGATTCAAAGTAGCAGAAAGATGGAGTCTCTCGAGTCCGATGCTTGAAATTATAGAAGAAGTGAACGTCATCGAACGTGAGATCTATGCCTAGGATTTCACGATATGCTATGTAAAAGGTGTGCAAATAGGCATATGAATTGGGATGCAATTGCATGGGGGCAATCCGCATTTGTCTTAAGAAATCAACGATGAAAGGAGAGAATGGAGGAATGGCACCGACCATGCACATTAATCGAGTGACCGCCATATATCCTTCTGGAGGGTTGTGGGGACGGTCAGAGCGTGAAGGCACTAGAGTGTCCCTTTTCATTATCCCGTATTTTAAGCAAATTCGGACAAGTCGATCGTTGTCAATTGTTGATTCAACGGAGTCCGGAGGTGATTCCAATATAATGGCTAATTCAAATTCATCAGGGGCTCGATCGTCACCAATCCCTCCTTCTTCCTCAAAACCCAGAGAAACTTCATTCTCTGAAGACGCCTCGTCGCTTTCCCGATGTCCAGCCCCGTAATCTGGACCCTCGCTGTCCCATTCTGGATCCGCAAAAGAAGATATATCCTCAAGAGTGACTTTGTTAGAAGTTTCCGGTGCTTCTTTCCTCTCAGCTAGTCTGGAAGAACGTCTTGGCCTCATTGTCATGGAACTATTGAAGAAGCAATAGCACGGATTAGAGTAAATTAGCCCGTACCCCCCTGTGTATGTGTGTAAACTAAAATGTGTGTAGCGAATGTGAGAAATGCAAAGTAAAAGTGCAGCCATGTAAGACGGAACTTTGAAGAGAAAGCGATAGTCAGAGTAGTTCTTAATGTTCATTTATGTCCGCAAGGCACTATCCTAACTGTTCATGAAGTTGGAAGTAATATCTTTTAAAGTAGTTGGACGAAAGCTTGTGTTTTAAAGTGAGTAGTGTTTGGTTCGGATGCAGACACCAGGTTCGGATCGGATAAGCAAAGACACATGTTCAGAGAGATATATCCGGATCGGTTCGGAGATTGACACCCGGAGCGGATCGGGTTGACCTGGATAACCAGACCACTAGTCCCCTTTTTGTTTCACAACCGGGTCCGATCCGAGCGCATAAGACTTGACTTTCATTGTATTCATAGATCCGACCCGATCCGGCTCTGTGAATCTCTCCCTTTTCCTTTTTCTCCTACTGTTCTCCTATCCGAACCAATTTTCTTCAGTTTTCTTCCTCTTCCTCCTCTTAAGTAGCGAACCCAACTCGAAATCCCAAGCCTTAATTAAAGTTGAGAGATTAAACAGTCAAGTATTCGATTACGAGTTTCAGTTTCTTCCTCCAACGCCTCGAAATCGCGTCGATGCCATTGACGACGAAGACGGAGGATGGAAGAGGTCGTGGTGATGGAATTATTCAATTACTTTGCTAGAATCGCTCAAACTAACCGCGGATGTAAATTAAAAGCGATTATGGCAACGAGATTCAAGATTACAAGACTACCTATGTATTCGATTCGAAGATGGAAGCGAAAATTTTGAATTTTCTTGGAAAGACTGAAGTTTCGATGTGGAATCGGTTCGGGTGAGCAGAAACGATGAATGAGAGAAAGGAAGAAAAGAGAAGTGAATTTATATAAAAAACAAGCTGACCATTCGTATCCCCGATCGGACCGGTTCGAAAAGCCCAATGACGCCGCTTGGCCCACTAATACATTGCAGCGAGGAAGCAGAAACTCGTTCGGGTCGGAATCCGAACCGAACATGATGAAGTACGATAGCTTGGCATGCATATTCAAAAGGAAGGATGAAGGCGTTGAGCAATAGCAATCAAAGCATGCTCCATTTCCAATAGAAGCATCCTTTGAGGGGGCAAAGTGTTAGCCTACTTTGTGAACTAGGCAACACAAAGTCAAGATATCAAGCATTGGAGAGCATTTCAAGTTAGAAGACTTCAGTTCGGATCGGAGAGACCATTACTACTCAGATCGGAGAAGACACTACAGCTTCAATCAAACAGATGCAATCATCCGGGTCGGGTTAAAGCAACGAATTGGTTCGGATCGGGTAAAATCCCATGTTCGGAGCGGCGAGCTATTGTTGTTGGAAACAGAGAGCGCACGTTCGGATCGGAGGACAGTCTTCTTCAAGATGGATCGGAAGGTCACTCAGCTGCTACAGAGATGGTTCGGAGGAAAAGCAGAATAAAGAGAAGAGAGAGTTGTCACCAAGACAATTCGGGTCGGATCGGATATCCCGATCCGAACCCCTGATACATACACGTCCGACCCGAACCCATTTTCCATACTGTCCCCCTGCATACGCGCCTGAATATCCGGATCGGCTATGACCAGTTCCTGTCCATAACGTTCACTATTTTGATGTGTTGTCAGCACAGTAATCCATCCGAACCCGAGGCTAATGGGATGAATAACACGTGGCTCCGATCCGGATCGGATGTTGAGCAAGCCTATAAATACCCCGTCTGGAGACAAAGAAAAGGATCTTTTTTAGGCACTTTGAGAATTCAACCACCTCCATAATCCGAACTCCATTACTCCCGGAGAATCCAAATCTTCTTTCATTACTTGTTTTAGCTTATTGAGTGAATATAAGTGAGTTGTGAGTGAAATCAAGTGAAAATTACATTGTATTTGCAACTGAATCATTGAATATAGTGAAAGATAAGTGGACGTAGGCATTTCTTCGCCGAACCACTATAAATCCTGTGTGTTCATCATTTATTTTTATCTCATCTTATTTGCTTTTAATCAATTTGGGTGTTAGAACCACTTTTGGGTCTAACAGGCCCGAAGCGTCGTTTTGAATAAATTGGCTATTTTAAAATAAATAAAAATAGCGATAAATCATTATAAAATATCATAAACGATATGGAATGGAAATAAACTGAATTTGCTCGATTTATGTGGCTTTTGATGGTTGAATGTGTTTGGTGTGAAAATTACATTAAAGAACATAATTGGTGTTGTCGAATAATTTAACCATTGAAATAAATTGATTTGAAATTCTAAATATACGAGAATTATTTGAAAAGGCCGAGTTAACTCTCATTTCAAATAATTGACCGACGATTGAAAGTCGAAGATGAAGACGATGGTCGAAGAACCGGAGATCTTCACCTCGTTTGGATGGTAACCGAGGTCCTGATTGGGAGGCATCCCGAAATATGGATAATAAGTGGTGATCGTTCAGACGTACGTGGTGATCGATGGGTTTGCGAGGTATTTAGTGCCTCCGGTTTCGTTCAGACCCAGAACGGACTTGTAAATGGATTGTGTGTCTGACATTGGAATTTATTCTGTGTTGATTGATTTCTGTTAAATATACATCTGTTTGGCGGCGGAGAATTTATTCTTTTGCTTAACGCCCTTCTCTGAGACGCACGAGCTCAGAGGTTGTATATCGATGGACATCAGTCGCATGGCATGAATTGCCTGTGTGGTATGCTAAGATGCAGTGATCAGGGCTTCTGTTGAAAAGCAAAGTCTTGTGGTGATGATCAAAGCACCGCCTGTATGGCGTAGCTTTGTGTATAACGTGAATTCGCGAGCCTCACACCCCGGTATGAACCTAAAACGGGAGAAGGACCTCAGGGAGGGCATGCGTTTCTTTCTAGCTAGGGTGGTGTCAGTGACCTACCAGCCCTGACATTTATATACTTTTCACCTATGTGGTTGTTGCTGTTGCGAGGCGCCTCGGTTTGATCGGACGATCCGGGTCCGATGGAGTCATTCGTTGGCTCGTTTACGCCCCAAAGGGCGGGGAAACGCAGTGTTCAGGAATTTCAATCCACATCGGTGGACCAGCCCTGACGATCCAAGGGTCACTCGAGCTCTGATCCTGAGGGGCGGGCTAGAGCGTCTCGAATTCGGTAAGGACTATCTTTTGCCTTGGTTCATGACGGAAATCCAATTTCCAAATACGACATCGTGCGGTTTTGATTGTATATATATATGGCGACATGATATATGGTACCCATGCCGTCTATGATTGATAGTTACGATTTGAAATTGTTTTCAAAACATATTAACACTAGCAATAATATCAAATGCCTTTGTTTTATTCGTATCAAGCATATTTTAGCCGTTATAAGGTAAAACTCTATCCTCCGGTTT
This sequence comes from Allium sativum, assembly GCA_030737875.1. NCBI lineage: Eukaryota > Viridiplantae > Streptophyta > Magnoliopsida > Asparagales > Amaryllidaceae > Allium > Allium sativum. The sequence continues at coordinate 730,726,779 of CM060922.1, read as the reverse complement.
GCGTTGCATTGTGTGATGGGAACTGAGTCTTATAACGGCTTCATCTTTATAAAAAGCATAGCGATGTTTAAAAGAAAGATTTGTTTTTAAAGCACTGGCAATCCAATGGAGTAAACCCGTTCCACGAAAGTGGCGTGGTCCTGTGACTAGCCATATTATATATGTGTTGAATAGATTTCTCATACTAGTCCCATGACTGACTCGTAGTTTGTTTCACTCTCAAACTCGGGTGCCCCTTTTTCTACCACGGGCAGCCTTGTATTCAGGTTTAGCTGGTTCTTTCTGGATAGCTGGAGCTGAAGATGGATTCTATCATTTATCTCTTTTTATGCTGTTCAGCTCCTATTGTACATATTTTGTTTGTTTTCCGCTGTAGACATTTATGTATAGCTGAACTGTATTTGTACTAAGTAAGATCCTGTGTACTGTGTAACTCTGATGATTACTTTTATCCAGTATATTCTATTGTTCATTATCTGGTGTATTTATTTAATTCTGTTCTGCTATTATCTGTTTCTGTGTTATATTCCAAAGATAACCCTTGTTTCCGTCGGAACGGGATTTCGGGTCGTCTCACGGAAATTTCGGTATAATCAATTAAAAGTACAATTCCAAAACGCGAATTACCACGCTCGATTCATTTATTTTTAATTTATATATATATATATAATTATATATAATTATAATTCCTTCGTCCATTTCATTATCGTGATTAACACAACAAGTAAAGAACGTTATATTTTCGTAACCTATTTACATTTTTATAATACATAGTGAAATGTATTTTATTCTACTGTATTTTGCTAACGATAAGAATTATTATCTAAATATAATATCATGGCACATAAGAATGTTGATCTTTACTTCGACTTGCATTCACATCCTATATACAAAAAGGTATATTTTCGATCATCTTTCAAACTACACAAAATTGTATATTTCATGTATCATTATAATTACAACAAAAATAGGTATTTTTGTGTTTCATTTCCATTACACCAAACATGAATATTTTTGTGTGTTATTTGTAATTTAACGAAAATGATTATTTTCGTGTCACTTCAATTTCTAACAAAAATGCAATATATTTGGTGTCAACTTCAATTCTACAAAAATGAATATATTTTTGTTTGTTTAATTTCAATGTAACAAAAATAATAACTTTGTTATTCTTTCAATGCCAAGCAAAAATAATAATTTTGTTTATATCTTTCAATGCAAAACTAAAATGATAATTTTGTGTCAATCTTTCCTTTACAAGCAAAATGATAATCTTGTGTTTTAATCTTTTCACATGAAAATGTAGATTTCATATCTTTAATCTTTTAATGAAATGAAATTCATTAAAATGATAATTTCCATCGTTATAACTTTCATTGAAAACCTATTTACATAAAAATGTAAATTCATATCCTTATCCTTGTCAATGAAAATCCAATTAAAATGTAATTTTCTTCTTAAATCTTTTAATGAAAATCAATTTACATAAAAATGTAAATTTCACTTCTAAATTATTTTAATGAAAATCTATTTACATTAAAATGTAATTTCACATCTTAATTCATTTACATGAAAAATGTAATTTTTTCTTCCTTAAATTCTATTTACATGAAAATGTGAGTTTTCTTTTTATCTATTTACATTAAAAATGTAACCTTTCTTCTTTTCTTATTTACATTTAAAATGTAAACTTTTCTTTTTACATTAAAAATGTAACTTTTCTTTTTACAATGTCAAAATATTTCCTTTTTATTACATTAAAGATGTAATTAAGATTACCATGTAAATTCTATTTCTTCTTATTAAATTAAAATATAAATAATTTTGCAGCGTCAAAATCTAATCTTTTAATTACATAAAAATGTAATTTTAATTTCAATGATAAAATCTTATCTTTTTAATTACATGAAAATGTAATTTTTCACTTTTAATCTAATTGTCAATGAAATCAATGTCCTATTTTTTTTCATTTATAACTAATTTACAAAGTAAATAATGTCGATTTCATTTCTAACGAATGGCGGTGTAAATAATGTCGATTTCATATCTAATCAATGACGGTGTAAATAATGTCCATTTTATTTCTAACCAATGACGGTGTAAATAATGTCCATTTTCTATTTAACACATGACGGTGTAATATGACACTTATATTCTAACACAAAAATGTTATTTTCATACTAGTGTGACATCATAACAAGAATGATATTTTTATACTTATGTGACATTTTTAACAAAAATGTAACTTAATTCCTAATGCAACATTTTACACTAAAAATGTTAATTCTTTTAAATGCAACATTTTACACTAAAAATGTTAATTCTTTTAAATGTAACATTCTTAACAAAAGTGAACCTTTATTCCTTATGCAACATTTTATAAGATAAAAATGTTACTTTTCTATGCTAACATTTTATATAATAAAAATGATCTTTTTCTAATGCTAACATCTTAAATAATAAAAATGATATTTTTATAATGTTAACATCTTAAATAATAAAAATGATCTTTTTATAATGTTAACATCTTAAATAATAAAAATGATCTTTTTATAATGTTAACATCTTAAATAATATAAATGATCTTTTTTTATAATGTTAACATCTCATACATAAAATGAGATTTTATTATGTTATGTTTTCATACACTAGAAATGTTACTTTTCTTTTTATATGCTAACATCTTATGTAATAAAATGTTCCTTTATATACTGACATAAAAAATGAGATTTTATTATGAAAACATTTTATACATAAAAATGTTTCTTTTATAATGTTAACATTCTTAACATCTATATGTGATTTTCTAATATTAACATTTCTAACATAAAAATGTGATCTATATAATGCTAATGTAAAAATGAGATTTTTATTATATTAACATAAAAATGTATTCTTTCCAAATGATGACATTTTTAAATAAAAATGTTATTTTTCTATTCTAACAATTTATATAACAAAAATGATATTTTCCATGATGTAAACATTTCATATATTTCATACCATCCATCAACACAATACGGTCAATTCACCACAATACAGTCAATTCAAATAATCTCAAACATCACAAAATGTTCAATTTGGTGTCACATAACTAATGAACAAAAATAGGGATTTTTGTTTTAACTAATTTCTAATCCAAATAAATAACACAGCAAAGTGATTATTTTTATTGATTTGGACATTCTAATCCAAATAAATAAATAAACAATAATGATCTATTTGATTGAAATGGCGATTCTATTCCAAGTCAATAATATCACAAAATGGTTCATTATTTTCAACACATACAGATCTGTGTTCATACACCACAAACAACAAATAATTCAGTCACAATCACATCACAGCAGATCTAGGACATATACAAACAATAGTTACACAGCAATTAAATTAAATAGATTAATTAACTATTTAAAAAGAAGAAATCTCACATTATTTCAATTCAGATCTAAAATTCCAAGGAGTTTAGAAATTATTCCAATCAGTTTCGGCACGTTCTATTCGACATTAGGGTCCAACCGGATCTGAAATTTTCAAATTCGGATCTCGTATGAATAAATTATCAATTTTATAAATTAAATCACCATTTGCGATGGAAATAAGTGTCACAATTCCTATGTTTATCTCATACCGTGTATTTTTAGTTTTGTTCAAAACTTTGGATCCGATTTTCAGGAGATTGGATGATCGGTTGAAGGAGCGGTTTGTTGGAGGTGGTCCGGCTTGGAGTGGCGCACATGCGCTAGGAAGTGGGGAGGGTGCAGTACAACCTGGTGGCGGCGGCGGGCTGATGAAGGCGGCGGGTTCGAGGATGCGGATCTCGGCGTAGGTGGCACGATAGCTAGAGAGGTTGGTATGGAATCGAAGAGGAGGAAGAGATCTTGAAAAAGTTCCACAGTGGTCAAGTCTAATTCTTCATGGATTGGGAGGAAAAGAAGAGAGAAGGTGGGAGGTATATGGCGGCTGCGTGTTTGAGGAATCAGGGAAGAAGGTCTCGACATCCGTGCTCTTTAAATAATAAAATATTATTTTATTCCATAATTTTCCAATAAAGGCCCGTTTAGCAACTTTGTCAGATTTCAGCCCAACGACTGTCGTTCTTACCTATTAACCCTTATTCCAGACTCATCTAGCTATGTCCCGCATGCCCAAACGGCTGTCTTGACCAAGTTTTCTTTATTTTAAAATATTTTAACTTTTATTTTTAATTCAACCGTACGAATAAATTCATCGGGGCCACAAATTAACTTCGAAAAATCCCGAAAAATATATTTAGCTATGTTTTGACGCTGCGGACCTAGGAAAATTAATTTCGTTCAATTCTGAGCCTATTTGAAAAATGGCCTTTTTCAAGTTGATTAAAATTGACCGAAATTGACAAAACAGAAATCATTTTGCCACGGTCACAAATTAATTCTAAAAATTATGAAAAATTAAACTTAGCAATAATTTGACATTATGAATCCAACAAAAGTGGTTTCGTCGAAAACAGAGGTCGTTTGTAAAATGACTATTTTTAATATTAAAATATATATATAAATCCTATAGCGACTATTCTGAAATTTAAACTGGGCATAACTTTTGATTCCCGCTGTAAAATTTCGATTTTTCGGATTCGTTGGAAAGATATTTTAAAAGAGAATCTAATATTTTTGGTTTCACTAAAATCCGTTAAATTTTGCATCCTGTACGGTCAGTCAAAGTTCAAGTTTGACTTTTCAAACTACCGCGCTATTTCTAACTCCTTTTATAATTAAAATTAAATTATTCATCCTAACTTCGATTTAAATAAATTTTTAATCATTATTATTTTAAATAAATTATTTTAAATATCAAAACCCATTAAAATTAGTTAAAATAAATTTTTAAATTTACCCCAAAATTCAGGGTTGTTACACTCTTGGGTGCCCAAATTTGTACGGGCAGTCAAGTAGTTTAGGTATTTTCAGATATCATTGGAGGAGCTTGGAGCAGGAGGCTTCAGCGTTATCTAGTTATTATTATTTCTGCTGTATTGTAAGTGTTGTACTCTGATAATGTTATTGTATACATATACTGGTTTTATTTCAAAAGTTATGTTATATTTTATTCGTTCCGCTGTGAGATTCGTGTTACTCTGATGTGTTGTGTGTTCTTCTTCTTCTTCTATTCTAATTTTCTATCTTATCTATTCTCACCCTCTAACTTCATTCATTGACGTTCCGGTAAATTTCGGGTGCTTGGTTAGTCGACATCGTATTTGGTCGATAATCAGGATCGCTGTTTTTCCCCGGGTCGTTACACAGAGATTACCTATTTCGCACTCAATTAGCCTTTTAACACTTCTTGAAGTTGGCTACGCTATGAATTATTTCCTTTTTTGGTTTCTCCTTTCAAAAGGGAGGCGGTCCTTACGACCACATAACACCTCAACACTTGAAGTACACCTTTTGGCAATAATTCTCGTTTCGTAATTAACTATCATCATGGTTTCTATGGTTAATGATATCTTACATTAGTTTTACATATATTCGACTATTGGAACGTGCAAACTTCTATCAAATAAGGCAACTGACCATGCATCATCTAATCCTTAGTTCTAATGAAAGATATTAATTCTAGATTTAAACAAGAATAAACAAGGAGAATTCTCTATAGCTTCTTATCCTAGTATATTCGATTATATATTTCTTAATTGGACTAAGTATTTACCATGGCAATTAATACGCACTAAATCCCATTTAATTCGTTTATTATTATAACGATCGCATGCTATTAATGACCTTAATGATCATGTTTCCTAAGGCATTGGACACTCAATCAATTTAATTCCCTAATTGTCTCGTGCCATTGGCATTAATGACCCTAATAGTCATGTTTCCTAAGGCAACAGATAATCTTTTAATTGACAATTATAGCAATCCCATCTAATATCCTAAATTCTAATTATTTTTTTGCAAGGCTAACGGGGTTGAGTGGACCCCTACCACTTTATTGAAGTACCGGAGTAAAAAGAAGAAAACACAACAAAAACAAGAGAACATAGAAACACAATACTTCGCAAAAGAAGAAAAGAAAACAAAGAAAAAAACCAAGAACTCCAACAGAGTTACATTAGAGCATTATAGATTTTAGGATCAAAGGTGAGGTTCAAAAACTTGATACCTTCTCTTATTTGCATCCTAACCCCTTTCCTGACTTTGTCCAGGCTTTTGTCATAATTCGGTTGAAAAATCCAAGCATTCCTTTCTTCCCATATAGCATATAGAAACTTCTTTAGCACATAATTCAACATTCTTCCTCTAACTCTCCTTCTCCTTGTACGTTTCAACAGTTTCGACCATCCATCATCACTATTTGTTCTACTATTCAGTATGCCAATATTCACTGTCACCTCATTCCAGATAATAAAAAAATTTGAACAATCAAAGAATAAATGCTTAATCGTTTTAGTTTCAATAGAGAAAAATACACACGCCTGATCATTAACCATACCTCTCTGGTGTAATTTCTCTTTAGTGAAGGTAGTATTGTTTATAATCTTCCACATTAATAAATTCTCTCTTGCATGGTTATCCTTCATCCACACCTTCCTATTCCATTCGCAATAAACCATCCCATCAATTCCCCTAAGACAATTGTACATGATCTTAATCTTAAAGCTCTGCTCATTCTTACCCCAAACGACCTTATCATTATCGCTGCTTTCAATTTTAATGTAATGTGTTTGACTCCAAAAAGCATTGATAGCAATACATGGAGTTTGCGGAAGATAAATTGTATCATTCATGATATAGTCTCTAACTTTGCTTGAGCTATTAACGCCAGAAATCAAAAATTCAAGGTATGTAAAAGCATATCTTAATATCAAACCCCTTTGCAACCATGGATCATCCCACACCATTACATTGGATGTAGTGCTTACTTTAGCCTTTAGAAAGGGAATGATTACTTGACGAAGTTTGAAGATTCCTCTCTAAATATAGCTAATCTTTTGAGGCTGCCTCATGGTCCAAATATTCTTCTATTTCACCACATTATGTTTAGACTATGCAACCCATAAGCTGTCTTTGTTGATCAAGAAGTCGTTAATATGGTTAACAAAGGCAACTCTATTCCAGGTCTTCAAATTAACATGACCAATCCCTCCTTTACTCAAGGTTTGTTCGATGTTTACGAAAGCAGTAGGAGAAAGATATCTTCCATCAACCTTACCCTTCCATAAAAATCTCATGAAGGCTGTATGTATCATAGAAATTAACTTGATAGGAAGAATGAAGGTCCTAGACCAGTACACTTGCATAGAGAAGGCAACTGACTTAATCAGTGTTAACCTTCCAGCTTGACTCAAAAGTTTTAAGGTCCAATAGTTAAGTCCAACAGTGATTTTGCTGAAAAGAGGTAGGCATTGAGACACAGTAACCTTAGCAGATGTAAGAGGAAGCCTAAGATAATTGGTAGAGTTAGTGTTATTGTTCAAGCCAGTTTTATAATGCAATTCATGAATTTGATTTTCTGAGAACCCAGCTAGTTTCATCTCCGATTTGAGAAGGTTCACTTTTAAACCTGTCATTACATCGAAGGCATCCAAAGTTTCAAAAATAGTTTCAACAATTTGTGTGTTAAGGTTACAAAAAATAACAAGATCATCCGCAAACATTTGAGAGGAGAGTCTTGGCTACTGGTACAGGGGATGCAATTGAAACATACCACTTTCAATGTTTTGATTTAGCATTTGCGTTCAAACCTCCATGACAATGATGAATAGATACGCAGAGATGGGATCACCTTGTCTAATTCCTTGTTTACTCTCGTAAAAACCAACAGCAGCACCATTAAGAATAATAGAGAAGTGTGCAGTTGGAGACACATGAATAAATCCAAGTGATGAAGTGTGCAGGAAAGTTCATATAACCCAAAATTCTAATAATAACATCCCATTGCAACTTGTCGAAAGCTTCCATGATGTCCAATTTAAACATAGCTCTAGAAGTAGAATTTTTTCTTGTGTACCCATTCAATAATTCATGGGACAGAAGAACATTATCTAGGATATCTCTCTCAGGTACGAAAGTGGATTGATTCGGTGATATAATGGAAGGAAGAACTCTCTTCAGCCTAATAGCTATAACCTTAGAAATGCATCTGTAGATAGTATTGCAGCAAGCAATAGGTCTTACGTCAGTAACTCCGGACGCATTTTTCACTTTAGGAATTAAGGCTATATTTGTGGTGTTGTAAGATTGGAACATATTAGCCTGCAAGAAGAAAAACTTCACCGCTTTGTAAACATCATCTTGTATAAAGTTCCAGCAAGTGTAATAAAATTGAGCACTAAGGCCATCTGGACCCCCCCCCCCCGTTGAATTTCTTTTTAATGCAAACGTAGCTTGCTTCACTTCATCATCAGTCACTTCAAGACAAAGAAAATCATAGTCTACGCTAGAAATTTTTGGCAAGATATATGGATTAAATAAACCAATGCTAGGGATAAAATTATCTTTGTTGCCAAATAACTCTGAGAAGTGCAAAAGGAAAGCATTTTTAACTTCAGACTGATTATTAGCAGTAATGACATTCTTATCTATAATTTCAACCATATTATTTCTACATTGTTTGTCCTAGAGAGATGCATGTAAAAAAGCACTATTGCAATCTCCTTTAATTCTCCATTTCACCCTAGCCTTTTGTTTTGTCATTGAAGCTTCAATTTCCAGCGCGTCTTGAATTGTTTACATATATAAGTTTCCATATTAGAGTGAGTAGCATGAGTTGGGTCTTGTAGCTTCCCGGAAACTTCGACACTCGAATCTAGACTCTAATACATCCCATGTCCAAACTTCAGTATCAAAGACCCCAGAGAGCTAGAAGAAAGAAGTTAGAGGGTGAGATAACAAAGGAAGTTAAGAATAGAAGAATAAGAAAAACCAACACATGTCTCATATCGCAGCGGAACAAAGTATAATATAGAAATAACTTTTATTGAGAGCTTGACATAATACTTACAACATCATAGTACATCAATACATTTGGACAGTTATAATAGTCTGTCCTCATATATATATAACACAACGGAATAATAACGGTATAATATCATACGTCTGAACTCCTTCAGCTCGTCTTTGGACTTCACAACATCCGATAACCTGAATCTGTGCAACCCGGTCTAACCCAAGCATTACAAACACCGGGTCAGTCTGGTGAACCAGAGTGAGAAATTTGTTAAGTTTATAATATCATCCAACTTGATTTTAAAGTTAAAACCTTTTCGAAAGAAAAGGATAATCGTAAAACCAAATCCACACATAAATACAGACGGTTTTTACCGTACGATAACCCAAAACATTTTGAAACCAATATCTTATTCTGATATTATAATAGTGCCTAAATATAAACAAATAGCAATCTAGCAGAACGCTTGCATCTCACGCTCCACATATATAGTATACAATCAAAACCACGAGCACTTATTGGAGATTGGATTCCGACTTTGACAAGCTATGGAACTACCTGCCGATAGTGTATCTCAAGAGCGGAATACACTGGGTTCAACCTGAAAATTTTGCAACCCGGCCACACATGACCGACCACTCATTTCGCTTGAGTGTATCGAATGTATATCACCAATGGTTGGGCTCAAAACACCATTTCCTAAAAGGTACAGCATCGAAATAGATTAAAGAAAAAAATGAATTTTCTCTAGATAGGGATTATACACCCTAATGGGAGCGACCCACATAGCCATGCTGCCTACCCGATTTATGTCATTTCCCGGTTGATGAGGCTTGAGGTTATAAATCTTTTTAGAACATCTGAACACCATTCACTTTGAATGTTACATTGTCAGATCTGCCAGATATCACTAATTGACATCCACAAAAATACACTAGTCCTTAAGCTAAGAGAAGGCGTCTTCTCCACCAACAACAGAAATACGTTTGAGAAAATCAACGTACGTGATTCCTTTGGAAATACTCTGTCAAACACTCGTCCGTACAAGTTGTCCTGGGACTGTACAAACCAAAGGCACCATCCTACCGCATCCTTGAATTACTCTATGGATCGGCAGCGAGTAACCCTTGCAATCCGTAGATTTCAATCACGACAGAATCACTATCAAATACCTCGAGGGGTCAGCCAGAGAAATCCAACAATAGTTCTTTAATTCATGAAGATATACGGGCTTCAATATCTCCATCTCGATCAGGACCTTTCATATTTTCGTATTCATTGGTCGAAATGGTTTTCAAATATAAATTTGATCCCGGTCTTTCCGCACCAACATGTTGGGTAAGATTTTTATAGTCAGTTATTTAACTATCAAAATAAACAGTCAATAAAATAAATCCATTGGTTCATTATACAGCCTCACTTGGCCATTAAAAATAGTACATCAGTTGTAATACCAAAATAATGTATCAGCTTTAATATATCAATACTCCCAAATCATTTATTTACATACTTATAAAAATACCTTAAATCATATTCAATTCTTGTTAACTATTATTTCAAACCATTTGATATAAAATTCCTTATTATAAAATAATTGGGAATCGATTCAACTTATTATTCATAAAACAATCGCCATGATATCTCCTTTGTTTCCTTATTTGAACACCATAATCGCCACTTACCTTTTTAATATAAACTCATTCCAAATCTCATCTTCTACTCTAAAAATATCATTATATTTCATCAAGTCACCTTTTATTTCTTTTATTATGGAATATCATTTCCTATTCTCAAGCCCCTTTTAAATTCCTTTTATCCCCCTTTAAATTCCTTTTATTTTGGAATCCCAATATATATATCCAACTTTGTAAAATAACGTTATATTATTATATCTCAAAATAAATTATTTCTAACATCTTCATCATTTCAACTAATATCACCCTCCGATTGTCTTGAAGTTATTCAAGTTGGGGTATTTTAATTACCTTTTATACCTTGATTAACAACGCTCTTATCTTAAGATAAATATAAGTTATAATACAAAAACCGATATGCATTTTGAATATCGAAACAAATCCCAGTTTTGTTATACTTTGATGAAACCTCATCTCCAATTTAATATAGCAAACTTAAATCGCACCTTTATATTTAATTCATCTAACCACTTTAAATCAACTTGGGTTTTCGTCTTGATTTCCATTTCAAATCTTTATCAGTCCCTAACCGTAAACCAATAAGAAAATAATTCTCTAAATATCAACCCCGAAGGCCGAAACCAACATCAGAACAATACTTAGAAAATTATTTATCTCAACCGATCTCCAGTTAGATTCCAATTCCTTAATTTCATATCTTGAACCTTTATTCCATTTATAAGCCATATTAATAACTTATTCCATTAATATATTCAATAAAAACTTGGTTTTATAACCTCATCTAACTTGCATTTTGTAAAATCCAATTAAATAAAATTCAATAAGATTTGATAAAAAACTTCAATCGTAACTTATATTATAAACCTTAAATCGCTTAAATATTCATTAAAATAAAACATGGCTTGTAAACCTCACAAACTTCTATTATTAAGTTCTACATTCCTAAATTATCACTTCGATTATTTTTAAATAACTAGTAATCAAGTTTCACCTTTATTAAAATAAAACTGGGTTACTTCACCATTAACTATTCCCATTGAATTAGTAAACAATCTCCATTAACTCAGCCTCTAAACATGATTATTTCGTTAATCAATTCCACATAGCATTATCCATTATTTAATAATATAATTAATTAAAATAATTCCATTTACTTTGATTATTATTAAATTAATAATAATCAATCCCAATCCAACCCCATTTATAATAGTTTCGTAAAACAATAAAACTCGATTATTAATCATCTCGTCAAATTCTTTTCACTTACTTGTCAATCTTATTAATATAAGAATCAGCTTTATAAAATCATTTAATAATTACATATAAACATAAATAAATAAATAATATTTAATTCCTTTTATAAACTTCCATTTAAATAATAGATTATAAAAATCTATCTTCAGCTATAAAATAAATTTTATAACTTTACTTTTATCGATTTTCCTGATGATAAATCAGGCTTTACAAAATAGTGTATATTTGGGCCATCTGCTATAAATTTCTCAACCAATATCACCCATTGGTTAATACCAAAACAACGTTGAATTTGGATTCAACAATCAGTTAATAAATCAATAATCCAATATATTGGTTAAACAGTTCATGTAACGATCATATGCACATAAATAATCAATTCAACTGATAGTGGTCAACCAATAAAAATAACTCAAGCATCCAATTTAATTTAAATACATTTATATTGCTATAAACGTAACCAACAAGGTAAGTTACCTCTATTGGAAATAATCGTTAAAAATAACGATGTCATTTCATTTAAATTAAACAATGTTTAATTTAAATAATCGATATAACAGTATCTAAACAATCATCAAATCAACCAACAATTAGCAAACATGGCATAAAAATAATAAACCTAACTTATAATAATTATAAGAGGGAGATCTAAGTTAGTATAACTCACCTTGGTATTATTCATCGATTAGATTAGTCGTTTTAATAAAATTAAACACTCGTTTAATTTTATCAAAAATTCTGATAGCTTGCAGTGTTAACAAGACCGACTCCATTTTGTTGTACTCGTCGATACGATCCCGACGTTCTTTGTTTTGTTTGAATCTGATAATGAACGGTCAAGTAGTAATTATTGTAAGTATACGTTCTTAATAAATCAACGTTTAACTAATTAACAATAAGTTATTTAAATTAATTACTAGAACCGTTATTACCTTCTAATCTCCTACAAATCAGACCCACGTCATTATTTATTTTACCCATCCATTCTAAATAAACTCGTTCTAACCATATTCTAGACCCAAGAAAATTTAGAACACCCAGTCCCCTCTTCAGTCCAGGAACACATTTGACCCTGCTGCTACTTTTTATTTTTCCATTCTACATTCCTTTTTTCTCAATCAAAGCCAGAAGCCCGCTATACAAAGTCGGGCCGCCTTCCACGTACGTATCTTTCCCCGTCTATCTTCTTCCCCGATTAAACACTCTTCTACTCCAATATTTCTTCCATGCAAGCTCCCAGCTTCTTGCTATACATTACCAATTTCTTTCCCACTTTTCTAACCGCTTCCCACTGCTTCAGACCGAAACTTGAACCACGCAACACCATGACTCTAGCCCGTCACTCAATTGCCCCACCATCAAACCGTCGATCCCCATCTCATTCATGCTTTGTTACTATGCTATATATTCTCATTCCATCATGTAAACAGAAAAAACTCGAGCCTCGAAATCCACAGCAACACGAACAGTGCCCCCAACGAAATCTTCATTGATGAACCCCTAACTTCTCCGATCATCGGATTTAATATCGTCGGTACACGCGCTCCCTCCACCGCTATTCTTGGTCCAGGTTCTGGTTTTGATTTTTCACGCAATGGGTTCGGTTTAAAAATATTAAGGGGGTTATTTGTTCGTTTTCTTCTATTTTATTTTATTTTAGAGGAATCCGCCATTGTTTAGTTTACTGTAAAAATGAGAGGACAAAGTGAAATACTTCTAGTATATATATAGCTAGAAGTACCTTGGAACGCATGGGTTGTAACAACTTGATGGTTGTGACGGCCCTCCCCGCACCAGCCGACATTTCCAATGAAAGTGCGTTGTGCCAATGCCCGACTAGCACGGGACTGTCACAAAAGAAAGGAAAAGAAAGAAATTTGAACTAACAAGGAACCTGTAGAATGTCTCACAGCACATGGAACAAATGTAATAATAACATACATGACATAAAACAGGCGAGACAGTGCAAAAGCTATAAACTAAACCATAATCATCATAGCAGCGGAAATTCAAAATACAGCTTATTACAACTCCAACGTACTGTCTCTAAAGCAAAGAAAAAGGTGCACTACTAATGCCCAAAGTAGTGACCAGCAACAACACAGGGAGAATATCTATATATATATATATCATACGTGGAAGCCTCTTGCTCGTCTCCGGTACAGCTACTCATGCATATATCACCTAACCTATCTCTAGTCTGCCCGTTTAAGAGCACCTAGAGTTGTAAGAAGAGACATAAAACTCTGGGTCAGACAAAAGTCTGGTATGAGCGATAAGCAGCAAAACAGAACAATAACAGGTATACATAACCATACCTGAACCTGGATCTGCAACCAAAGAGTTAGCACAACATAACATACAATACTCTAAGGTGACACTAACATATGGTGTAAAGATACGAGGGGTGGAGGGAGTGCATGTCATAGTGATAAGAAACATCAAACATAGCAACCATCCTCACATCTCTCACTCAGTGCGTAAAGCATACGATATCTACCACTTTGATCACCCAATCCTTTGCTACGATCACTCTGCCCCATGGAGTCATAGTGACTCCACTGCACTGATCCATAGCCACTAATCCTTTGCTATTTCCACTCTGCCCCATGGAGTCATAACAACTCCACTGCACTGGCTCACAGCCTTGCTACGATCACTCTGCCACCATGAAGTCATAACAACCTCACTGCACTGATCCATAGCCAATATCCGTCTCTCAGTGGTGAATCAAAGTTATAGACGTCGATAACCCCTTTGCATACGTCCCATAGCAAAGTCCGATCATGAAGTTAACTCGTTGGTTCCTAACTGGATCCTAAGTTACAACTCCCTATTTCGACTACCTTTGCATCTCGGGTTTTTGTAACACCCCACCTCCGTTAAGGTCACTCACAAAGGGAATGCCTTAACTTTGGTGGAGCATTTTAGTAAACAGAACAGAAACTTACAAGACAGATAAAACAGTACTTGAAAATTTTTAACTTTATTACAGCGGAAACAGAAATTATACATCCTTTCAAATCTCAGAATTCAAGTACAAAATATCAGTCTTGTACACAAGCCTTCAAAATGCATGGTTTAAAATCATAATCCCCATTAAACGGAAGCTATACAGAGCCAAGCCATACTTTAAGCACTTCAAGCAAAGAGAAATCCGGATCAAGCTAAAGTATTCCCTCCTTGGATAACCTGGGGGGGAAACGGAAGAAAGGAGGCGAAACAACAAGGGTCAGACAAAAAGTCTGGCAAGTCCAGTGACTTTCAGCATATGAACAGATAATAATAATATGATATGAACATAAATCTGGATGTGAGATAACTGTAACAGGTGTAGCAGATATAACAGAAGAACAAAATGACATAAACTATTGCTTCACACTTCTCTGCACTAATACTAGTATAACAGAATTAGGTGTCACCCTAATGTCTAAATTGAAGCAGGAACGGGTACAGAATAATATAACAGAAACAGAATGCTAATAATGGGCCTTTACTACCCGATCAGAAACAGACAGAAGCAGAAACAGATTAATCCCTACGGAAACAGAATGTAGAATTAGGTGTACACTAGTAATGGGCCTTTACCACCCGAACAGACGGTACCACACAGAAACAGACAGGTGTTACCACCCAACAGAAACAGACGGTACCAACAGAAACAGACAGAACTAAGTGTACCCTAAAACCCTACCCCAAGCGATCGGCTCCCTAATACATAAATATCCTGTGTCGGCCCCACAGTAGGGTGTATCACTCCCTAAAGTGACAACCAATTGGCACAGACCTATTTACAGATGTCACGGCGTCTTACATCCTCAGAGGCAGACCGGGATCCATGCACGCACATGACCCGGTTGGAACGCACCATCAACACCCCTCGCCATTATCAGAATGAACCACTTATAATTAGTTCAGTAAGCGTGCCCGGACCCTACCTACTGTTGGGTCAAAGTTTTGATACCATAAAGGGTTACTGACTAATATGGGTCCCAAACAACAGATGACACAAGTAATTCCCCTCCTAACCTTGTGTCCCCAGACTAACAGATTTCAGATTAACTTGTTTACAAGTTCAAACATACAGAATTCAGATCAACTAGTTCACAGACAAGTTTTCAGACTAACGGATCAGATATACAGATTTAACAGACTTACCGATTAACCAGTTACAGATTAACAGACTTACAGATTTGTCTAACTTTGTAATTGGGCCTACAGATTCACAGAACAGATTTATTAAATTCATCAGTCTAGTGGGTTTAATCCTATCCGCCCAACACGGTTTAGACATCATATTTATCTCAGATTTTCATTAATTAAATATTAATGCCCAGACCTCTCACATTAGACTGACAGTTTGCGGCTACTGGTTAGGCCGGTTGGTTCCGGGCAGATTTCTGTCGCAAACTGAGTCTAACCTCGGGTTTCAAGCAAGTTATGACTAACTTCTCACATTAGAACCTATTGTTTGCGACCACTGGAATATGCCGGGTGGTTCCGGGCAGAATTACGCCGCAAACTCATTCTAACCTCGAGTTAGCCATGTTTATCTTTGCGGCCAATTAATTAATGATTTACCGTTTATGCGCACGCCCAATATATATGCCAATTCAGATTATATCAATAACAGGATGATTATATCAACATAGCAGATAACAGATTTTCCAGATTATATGACTTAACGGATTTAACCGATTTAGCAACTTAGCAGATTTTGGCATATAACAGGTTAGGCATTTCAACTGACAAATTTAACAGATTAGGAACTTCAACCTAATTAGCAGTCTAGGTAATATAACAAAACTAGCAGTTTAGGCAACTTGGCAAATTAATATTTCTAAAGGTTCTATTTACATGCCTTGCCTAATCATAAATTAGGCCTAAATTCATATGCCTACATAATTGTCATGATTCACAATATGAACATATACTCCACGTTTGCATAAATTTACATAGCGCGGAATATGGACATATTTTACCATATAACATATGTTCCAATTTTTGTTAAACCAGCATTTTACAGCAGATTCACATATAAATTATACCAAATATAACCGTTAATTACAATGCATGCCATATATCCAAAAGTCCCTATTTAGGTGTAATCGCAATAATAGATATCCTAATTAATGTAAATCTTTACACCTAAGTTTCCATATCTTCTTCTTTTTAAGTCATGAATCATTATGCAAACTATACCCAACAATCTAAATCTTTAAATTATATCTTCTAAAAATCAGATCTTGACTTTTATATGCATTTTGTCCAAAGTCTCAAATCATATGTAATCTTACAATGGTTCCTCTCTTCTTTTATCACAGAATATGCATAGGTCTAAAACTAGTTTTACAACATATGCTTATTTTTCTAATTAATTACAGATCTAAATAACATATGTTCATTTCTCTAATTAGTTACAGATCTAGATTACAACGTACACTATGCATACAACATATATAAATTACATGTTTATAGTCAAATTCATGCATCCAATCCCAAGTCATATGTCAATATATTTTATGCCTCAGATCTAAAGTCATACGTTCAATTCAGTCTTGTCAAATTTCGCATCATTCATTATTTGTCCCAAAATTTGCGTTCATACGTTAATCTCTAATGAGATTAGGCACAGGCTCGTGGTAGCCTGGCTATAGAAACAGAAAGGAAGCAGAAAGGGATACAGAACAGTCACAGAGAAACAGATCTGACAGATATACAATCTCAGATTCAGATTTAAAAGCATATCAGAATTATAATTAATGTTTATAGCAGAAAATAACTGTACTTGCCTTGATTGGATTAAAGAAAGAACTTTAGTTGTTACAGAATTGTTGCAGAAGCTTTTATCTCAAATTTGAATTTAGGATGATGTTGATTGGCTTCTAGTTTTGATTCTAGCAGAGTAGCGACGCCATTTTTATTTTTATTTAGAACAGAGGCAGAGAAGAAGCAGAATAGGATTGTGTGTAGAGGAGGCTAGGTCTTAGGATGTATTTATAGGTGTGTTTAGTTGTTTTAGGCCTTTAGATAAACCCTAAAACAGATCAGAACCGTCAGAATTCGTCACAGGCTCACCAAAACAGCCCAAAAACCCATCCAGATGCAACCAGGCCGACCTGGCTCGACCAGGGAGGTCGACCCCCAGGTCGACCCTAGGGTCGACACCCATATCGACCTGGTCCCCTCCAGGTCGATCCCCAGGTCGACCTGGTCTGGGCGGGAATTTTCCCGCCTGGCTCGTTTTCTGCATTTTTGAAATCTGTTTCGTTTTTCTGATTTTTCGTGAAACTTCTGAAGGCCATATCTCGGTCATACTGACTCCGATTTTCGAAATTTTGGACTCTATTTCGCGTATTTTTCCGAGACGAACGCAACCGCGAAACCCGTTTCCCTTAATTCTCAGAGCTGTAGTTAGTTATTCTTAAATTTGTGGCATTAATATTAACAGAATTACGGGGTGTTACATTCTCCCCTCCTTAAAGGATTTCGTCCCCGAAATCTTCAAGTTAAGAAGAATGTGTCCTACCATCCAATCATCCATCTACTCAATCACCAATCATAGGCATTCATTGTCCTTAATAGATTTCTAATACTGTATGAACATATGCAAGAAGTGTGTGTATATGTTCCTTGTCTAATGCAAAGATCAGGCAGTCCACTGATTCAGTTGACCTCCTTAATGCGAATTATGTCAGTGCCATGAGTCCAACATGTATGCAATTTTCCTACTCGATACATATCATTTCTATTTGAGTGCACAACCATTCAGTCATATGAAACATCCATGTGCTTAGTCAATCATTTTGCATCCACAAAAATTTAAAATGCTCACACATCCATATGCAGTATGAGAGTGTTTTCGAGCCGATCTAGTGCCTAGTGTGTGTATATGCATCCACGGGAAACCACTAGCAACCACTTGCATCCACTTGCAACCATCAAACATAACATGTCTCAAACACATGTTTACACCCATTAGTTTCTACCTAAAGTTCGAAGATTCGATCGATAGGATACAGTCGAATGATGGAAGCGAGTACAGATAGAACGAAGACTTGGTTCCCATTAGACATTGGTTGAGAAAACAATTCCCCTAAGTATCAACCCCAAAGACCGAAATCAATATCATATTGACACTCAGAGAATTACCCTCTTTAGACAATGTCAAAACTGGAAATCAGAATTATTCAGATATTTACAGACTACTAATACAGATCAGGTTCCCTAATGATTCTTAGGAAGCTAAGCATGATAAAATCATACCCCACGAAATCTCAGAATTATGCGTCATACTTGACGCTTAACATAGATATCCCTCAAACCCCAATCCCAAACAAATGAGCCATAACCCTGATGGGTCTGAGTCTACAGCGGAATTCAGAAATAAAACTAGTATTAAAGTGCAGAGTATCGATTACAAAATCAAAATACCAGAATCAGAAAAAATCTTAACTCCATAATCAGATAAAGAAATTAAACCTACTATAGAAATTTTCCTACTCCTATCCTAGCCACTAGCCTCAAGAGTGTTCGCATGCCCTCCTTGTCCTCGTCTCTTCGGGCAGTCCCTAGTGAAGTGTCCCATATCTCCACAGTTGAAGCAAGTGCCTTTCCTTTTTCTGCAATCCTTGTTCAGATGAGTCGAGCTTCCATAAGTAAAACACTTTCCTCCTCCTTATCTTCAAACTTTCCTTCCTTCTTTTGTGTTTCCCTTTTGCCTCCATTGTGAACTAAGTCTATATGAGTTTCTCACCTTTGGGTTGTGCTCCTTAGCCAAACCTCATCATTCTCATCTTTACTATCCTTGTGTAACACGTTGACCAATCCCTCGAAAGCTGCCTCCATCGCCCGGAAAAATCCTTCAAAGTTCTAAAGAAAACTAGCCGCAGGTGAAACTATTAAAACTATCGATGGAAGTCGGGCACTACTTTGCCCTTCGACGAGGTTACCTCCCAGAAAGCCGGGAGCCCCAGAGACTCAAGAAAGAAGGAAACAAGGATTCAAGCAGAGGATCAAAAGATAGATATATGGCTTAGGGGACTATGTTTTTCAAAATAAGCTTTACTTTTGAAAATACTTCCTTTTCAAAACCTTTTTGAAAATAGTTTTCAAAAATTCTTTATCAAATCCGGTAACCTTCAGCTCTGATACCAAGTGTAACACCCCACCTCCGTTAAGGTCACTCACAAAGGGAATGCCTTAACTTTGGTGGAGCATTTTAGTAAATAGAACAGAAACTTACAAGACAGATAAAACAGTACTTGAAAATTTTTAACTTTATTACAGCGGAAACATAAATTATACATCCTTTCAAATCTCAGAATTCAAGTACAAAATATCAGTCTTGTACACAAGCCTTCAAAATGCATGGTTTAAAATCATAATCCCCATTAAACGGAAGCTATACAGAGCCAAGCCATACTTTAAGCACTTCAAGCAAAGAGAAATCCGGATCAAGCTAAAGTATTTCCTCCTTGGATAACCTGGGGGGAAACGGAAGAAAGGAGGCGAAACAACAAGGGTCAGACAAAAAGTCTGGCAAGTCCAGTGACTTTCAGCATATGAACAGATAATAATAATATGATATGAACATAAAACTGGATGTGAGATAACTGTAACAGGTGTAGCAGATATAACAGAAGAACAGAATGACATAAACTATTGCTTCACACTTCTCTGCACTAATACTAGTATAACAGAATTAGGTGTCACCCTAATGTCTAAATTGAAGCAGGAACGGGTACAGAATAATTTAACAGAAACAGAATGCTAATAATGGGCCTTTACTACCCGATCAGAAACAGACAGAAGCAGAAACAGATTAATCCCTACGGAAACAGAATGTAGAATTAGGTGTACACTAGTAATGGGCCTTTACCACCCGAACAGACGGTACCACACAGAAACAGACAGGTGTTACCACCCAACAGAAACAGACGGTACCAACAGAAACAGACAGAACTAAGTGTACCCTAAAACCCTACCCCAAGCGATCGGCTCCCTAATACCTAAATATCTTGTGTCGGCCCCACGGTAGGGTGTATCACTCCCTAAAGTGACAACCAATTGGCACAGACCTATTTACAGATGTCATGGCGTCTTACATCCTCAGAGGCCGACCGGGATCCATGCTCGCACATGACCCGGTTGGAACGCACCATCAACACCCCTCGCCATTATCAGAATGAACCACTTATAATTAGTTCAGTAAGCGTGTCCGGACCCTACCTACTGTTGGGTCAAAGTTTTGATACCAGAAAGGGTTACTGACTAATATGGGTCCCAAACAACAGATGACACAAGTAATTCCCCTCCTAACCTTGTGTCCCCAGACTAACAGATTTCAGATTAACTTGTTTACAAGTTCAAACATACAGAATTCAGATCAACTAGTTCACAGACAAGTTTTCAGAATAACGGATCAGATATACAGATTTAACAGACTTACCGATTAACCAGTCAGATTAACAGACTTGCAGATTTGTCTAACTTTGTAATTGGGCCTACAGATTCACAGAACAGATTTATTAAATTCATCAGTCTAGTGGGTTTAATCCTATCCGCCCAACACGGTTTAGACATCATATTTATCTCAGATTTTCATTAATTAAATATTAATGCCCAGACCTCTCACATTAGACTGACAGTTTGCGGCTACTGGTTAGGCCGGTTGGTTCCGGGCAGATTTCTGTCGCAAACTGAGTCTAACCTCGGGTTTCAAGCACGTTATGACTAACTTCTCACATTAGAACCTATTGTTTGCGGCCACTGGAATATGCCGGGTGGTTCCGGGCAGAATTACGCCGCAAACTCATTCTAACCTCGAGTTAGCCATGTTTATCTTTGCGGCCAATTAATTAATGATTTACCGTTTATGCGCACGCCCAATATATATGCCAATTCAGATTATATCAATAACAGGATGATTATATCAACATAGCAGATAACAGATTTTAGCAGATAACAGATTTTCCAGATTATATGACTTAACGGATTTAACCGATTTTGCAACTTAGCAGATTTTGGCATATAACAGGTTAGGCATTTCAACCGACAAATTTAACAGATTAGGCACTTCAACCTAATTAGCAGTCTAGGTAATATAACAAAACTAGCGGTTTAGGCAACTTGGCAAATTAGCAAATTAATATTTCTAAAGGTTCTATTTACATGCCTTGCCTAATCATAAATTAGGCCTAAATTCATATGCCTACATAATTGTCATGATTCACAATATGAACATATACTCCACGTTTGCATAAATTTACATAGCGCAGAATATGGACATATTTTACCATATAACATATGTTCCAATTTTTGTTAAACTCGCATTTTACAGCAGATTCACATATAAATTATACCAAATATAACCGTTAATTACAATGCATGCCATATATCCAAAAGTCCCTATTTAGGTGTAATCGCAATAATAGATATCCTAATTAATGTAAATCTTTACACCTAAGTTTCCATATCTTCTTCTTTTTAAGTCATGAATCATTATGCAAACTATACCCAACAATCTAAATCTTTAAATTATATCTTCTAAAAATCAGATCTTGACTTTTATATGCATTTTGTCCAAAGTCTCAAATCATATGTAATCTTACAATGGTTCCTCTCTTCTTTTATCATAGAATATGCATAGGTCTAAAACTAGTTTTACAACATATGCTTATTTTTCTAATTAATTACAGATCTAAATAACATATGTTCATTTCTCTAATTAGTTACAGATCTAGATTACAACGTACACTATGCATACAACATATATAAATTACATGTTTACAGTCAAATTCATGCATCCAATCCCAAGTCATATGTCAATATATTTTATGCCTCAGATCTAAAGTCATACGTTCAATTCAGTCTTGTCAAATTTCGCATCATTCATTATGTGTCCCAAAATTTGCGTTCATACGTTAATCTCTTATGAGATTAGGCACAGGCTCGTGGTAGCCTGGCTATAGAAACAGAAAGGAAGCAGAAAGGGATACAGAACAGTCACAGAGAAACATATCTGACAGATATACAATCTCAGATTCAGATTTAAAAGCATATCAGAATTATAATTAATGTTTATAGCAGAAAATAACTGTACTTGCCTTGATTGGATTAAAGAAAGAACTTTAGTTGTTACAGAATTTTTGCAGAAGCTTTTATCTCAAATTTGAATTTAGGATGATGTTGATTGGCTTCTAGTTTTGATTCTAGCAGAGTAGCGACGCCATTTTTATTTTTATTTAGAACAGAGGCAGAGAAGAAGCAGAATAGAATTGTGTGTAGAGGAGGCTAGGTCTTAGGATGTATTTATAGGTGTGTTTAGTTGTTTTAGGCCTTTAGATAAACCCTAAAACAGATCAGAACCGTCAGAATTCGTCATAGGCTCACCAAAACAGCCCAAAAACCCATCCAGATGCACCCAGGCCGACCTGGCTCGACCAGGGAGGTCGACCCCCAGGTCGACCCTAGGGTCGACACCCATGTCGACCTGGTCCCCTCCAGGTCGACCCCCAGGTTGACCCCCAGGTCGACCTGGTCTGGGCGGGAATTTTACCGCCTGGCTCGTTTTCTGCATTTTTGAAATCTGTTTCGTTTTTCTGATTTTTCGTGAAACTTCTGAAGGCCATATCTCGGTCATACTGACTCCGATTTTCGAAATTTCGGACTCTATTTCGCGTATTTTTCCGAGACGAACGCAACCGCGAAACCCATTTCCCTTAATTCTCACATCTGTAATTAGTTATTCTTAAATTTGTGGCATTAATATTAACAGAATTACGGGGTGTTACAGTTTTGGTCATTATCCCGTTCGCACTTCAGTTCCATTTAATTTGTTCACTGTCCAGACTCTAAGATCGGCTCATGATTCCTCCACAACATCTGTTCGCGACTCGTGGATCGCCCCATAGCGTTGGCTCGTGGCTCCAACTCCGGCTCGTGGTCCTCCTTCCCTGCACTGTCCTGTGACAATGCTCCAAGCTCGTGAGTCTTCGATTGGCTCATGACATCTTGCCAGAATCGTGGTCCTCCTCTACCCGATCGTGACTATGGTGGCTCGTGAGGAAGCGGTTCGCGGTTCGTGATGCTCCATTCCTAGATCCGTTTGTGGTCATGGTTCGTGAACGCGTCATCTAGTCTAGCTCGTGATGGGGTGTGTACCACGAGTGGGTCGGGTCACATAGGTGCTTCACGAACGGAATTTGACCAATTTCCTGCAACTCTTCCAGCAAGCAATTTACGCCATACGACAGCGTTTTCGACCAATCTAACTTTTCTATACAATCACAAGTCATTCCAAACAGTCATAGCAACATGTAAAATCGACCATAAACACCAAAACAACAAATTAACATGTTAATATGGATCAAACATACCCAAAACCCATGTTTTCCCCTTAATCCTCTTAATCGTGATTTAACTATACGATTAGCAAAACATGTTCAAATTAACCCAAATTTTTAAAAGAGACATAAAATAATATTTAAGAATTTTACAAATTTTTTTCCAGATTTTTCCGAGCCATAATTTCGCTAATTATCACTAATCACCTCTAATTTGCCGTAATTAGTGAAAAACAATGCAAATCACTCACCTTGGCCACAAATTAATCTTAGATATGAAATTTGCTACTGTTATAGGTCGAATTCCAATGCTTAGCAGTAGCCCTAACTTTGATTTATCACTAGACTTCCTTGATTTGGTGTAAATTAAGGTAATACGCGATTAAACGGTGATTTGGGATGAATTTAGAAAGTGGAGGCCATTGTTAGGGTTGAAGAGAGGTAAATGGCGGCTGGAAAATGACAAAGAAAAGATTTCTCTAACCCTAATTAGCCCTCATATAGCTCTAATCCCGAAATACCCCAATGGGCCTAGCTGCTAATCACTCACCTGGTTAAGCCAATTTAGCTATTTTTCACCTTTCAGACCTTGTTTTAGCCATATCTCCCAAACGATAAGTCCGTTTGGCTACGGTGACCACTCTACGGAAAGGTAAACCATTATCTAAATCCAATGGAAGTGGTTTCCAGTCAAAACTCCTTACCAATCAAAAGTTATGGCCGAAACAAGATCAACTAGGGGAAAACAATTATTTAAAAATTGGCAAAAATCATGAACATGGGAAATGACCCCAATAGCCGTCTCCCAAAGTTACACGACCATACGACTTCATATGAAAAAGAAATAAATATTCTACGATCCTCCGATGCGTAGAATGCGGGTCGTTACATCCCCTCCCCCCTCCCACTTAAGAAATTTCGCCAACCAACCATACAAAGGATCCCGCATGCCTACCAATCATTTACAAACAATCAAACATACAAAACAAACCTATCCTAGCATGCGGAAAGACTAAATCGAAATGAAAACCTTACCAGGCAAAGAGTTCGGGATACGTCTCCTAAATGCTCTCCTCTTTTTCCCAAGTACAGTCATTCTCATCCCTGCCCCACTGAACCTTGACTAGATTCACCGCTTTCCTTCGAACTTTCTTCGTATCGTGCTCGACAATACGAATCGGCTTGCGGTTCCAGACCGCTTCGGGTTCTACTTCGATGTCATCCAACTAATCCGGTTAAATAGTCATATCGGGGTCGTGCACGAACTCCCTTAATTGGGAAACATGAAGCACGTTATGAACTCCCGCCATCTTGTCTGGCAACTCAACTTTATATGCCAAATTCCCAACTTGCTTGAGACCTGGGAATGGACCAAAAAATATTGGTGTTAACTTGCCTCTCCTACCAAATCGAATCACGCTCTTTAACAGAGAAATCTTGACAAACACCAAGTCGCCAATGGAGAATTTTAACTCTCTTCGTCTCTTATCAGCATAACTCTTCTTCCTATTTTGGACAGCCTTCATTCGATGTTGGATAACCTTGATTTTATCTGACGTTTCTCTTATCACATTTGGCCCAAGCACAAATTTCTCATCGGTCTCTAACCAGCATGATGGTGAGTTGCATGGTCTTCCGTACAAAGCTTCAAATGGAGCCATACCAATATTGGACTGATAACTATTGTTATATGCAAACTCAACCAGATGCAAATGGTCATCCCATGATCCACCAAAATCCAATATACAAGCTCTCAAGAGATCTTGTAATATACGATTCACCCTCTCTGTCTAACCGTCGGTTTGAGGATGATATGCGGTACTGAGATGTAATTCTGATCCTAAAGCCTCTTGCAAGCACTTCCAAAATCCACTACTGAACAACGGATCTCGGTCACTTACAATGCCTTTGGGTACTCCATGAAACCTCACTACCCACTTCATATATAGTTCCACTAACTTAGCTGCCGTTCTATTCGACTTGACCGGTATAAACCTTGCACTCTTTGTCAATCGGTCCATAACCACCCAAATGCTATTATGGCCCGATCTAGTCCTTGGTAACCCATCAATGAAATCCATTGAGACTTGTTCCCATTTAAATTCTGGAATTTCTAATGGTTGCAGCAAACCACTAGGTTTCTTTTGCTCAGCTTTAACTAGCTGGCAGTTCATGCATTTGGATATAAACTTCCCCACATCTCTTTTCATCCCTTCGCAGTAGTAGGTCTGCTTCATATCTCGATACATTTTGTTACCACCAGGATATATAGTCAGTTTTGAGTGATGACACTCTCTAAGCACTTCATCTCTCAATCCATTAACATTGGGTACAACCAATCTTCCCTTCTTTCTAAGCCATCCATCTCGATCAAGCCCATACTTGTTCATTTCCTTGTTGATTCCCATTTCTAACTTGGAGTTGATTTCTAATAGACTATGATCGTTCCTCTGACTGGAAACAATCCGCTCAATTAAAGTGGGTCTGATCGTCAAACTTGCTAACATTTCTGGATCCAATTCGCACCTTGGTCTGAAATCATACCCAGCGACATACTCCAGTTGCTTCCACTCAAGAAACATAGCCCCTAAACTATCATGTCTTCTACTCAATGCATCAGCTACCGCATTGCCCTTTCCTGGTATATATGCGATATCGAAATCATAGGAAGCCAAGAATTCTAACCATCTCTACTGACGAAGATTTAAATCCTTTTGGGAGAAAAGATATTTTAACGATTTATAATCAGTAAACAACTCGAATCTTTCTCCCAAGAGAAAATGTCTCCACATCTTCAACGCGAACACGATCGCTGCTAATTCCAAATCGTGGGTAGGTATCTTTTCTCATGCGGTTTCAGTTGCCGACTTGCATAAGCTACAACCCTACCTCCTTGTATCAATACAGCACCTAGTCCAGTACCACATGCATCTGTGTATACCGTCATCTCTTCATTCCCTTTAGGAATGACTAACACTAGCGCACACGTCAACTTTTCCTTTAGACTCTTGAATGCATTTTCACACCTTTCGTCCCAAACGAAAGCTTGATTTTTCTTGGTCAACTGAGTTAATGGTGCCGCTATCTTGGAGAAGTCTTGGATAAACTTCCGGTAATATCCAGCTAACCCTAAGAAACTTCTTACATATGTTTCATTCTTGGGCGTAGACCAATCTTGTACCGTGGCCACCTTCGCAGGGTCCACGGCAATACCATTCTCTGAAACAACATGGCCCAAGAATCTCACTTCCCTCCTCCAGAAGTGACACTTAGAAAACTTTGCTTTCAATTTGTAACACCCCACGCCCGCTATGGTCACTCTCTAAGGGAATGCCATAACATCGGTGGAGTATTTTGAGTGAATATAGAACAGAGTAATTACAGCAAGACAGATATAAGTAATACTTGAAAATTTAAAACATCATTTCACTTGCAGCGGAAAATAAAACATGTCTGGTTACATCACAAAACCATAATAGGAGTCAAGTACAAATATCCATCATGATAAATAAAAATACATAATCCCAATACATGAACTGATAGCCATAAAAGAAAAAGGGTAAGCTGAGCTCTACATCTAGGGTCCAAGCTCCAAGAGAGTAATAAAAGCAGCCTGATCAAAGCCCACTCGTGATGGGCCCACTCTGAGAACCTGAGGGTTGGGAAAAAAAGATAAAAACAACGGGGTCAGACATAAGTCTGAGCGAGTCCTATAACTTTAACAATACAATCATTAAAGTAACCAGAGAAGACATAAACTTGACATACGGTAATGTCTGGGGATGAATGGCTACACCAAGCAGCTTGGTAGACTTAGGATAAACTAAGATAACTGTAAAGACGCATTTACCCACCCAAGGATAATTACTACACTGCACCACACCAGTCATTCCTTCTTAAAGGTTGATCCCTCCCAAGGACTTAGAAAATTTACCCAGTAGTTTCGTGTACCCCTAGCTGACTACATAGGTGCCGTCTGCCCCTATCTCCACTAGGTGTACCCACTACTCCCAAGTGATCGGCTCCCTACCGTAGATACCCGTGCCGGCCCCACAGTGGGGTGTATCACTCCCCAAAGTGGCAACCCGATATAATTAACGGTGCACGGCTTATATCTACACGATGCAACAACGTCTTACCTACCAGCCCGGGTCCACACACGCATATGAAACCCGTTGGACTTGCGTTGCCACCGCTAACCCGTTTTGGCCTCTTATAGTCAAGCCCAGTACGCGTGTCCCGTCCTCGACATGGGTCGAGCCCAATAAGATACATATGGGTTACTGGTTGAAATGGGCCCCCACAAGCTACCCACCTAAGCTTGTCATTCATCTAGTGTAACCCACTTAACCCTTTTAATAATCATGTTCACTTACATGTTTAAAGTTTGGTTAAGTCACTTAATTATATTTCAATTGCCACCCAAGGCACCCACTAGATTTCCACATGCCACCCAAGGCACCCACTTAACCCCTCATGTCCCACTACATGCTAATATGGTTAAGTGTCTCTTAATTAATTAAGACCGTGATCTCCCATAAAGACCTCCCACATTAGACTGGTTGTTATGACCGCCTGGTTAAGCCGGTAGGGTCCGGGCAGTCTTACGTCATAACAGAGTCTAACCTCGTGTCTTTACTTTAATCACATATTTAATTTATGGCTAAGACCTCTCACATTGGGATGACGTTTGTAGCAACTGGTTAAGCCGGTAGGGTCCGGGCAGTTTTACACTACAAATGAGTCCAACCTCGTGTCTTAGTCGATTAATTACACCTAATTAATCACCCCCATATTAATTATCCCTAATTAATATCAAGTTTTTCATAACATGGGTAGACCTAACTCAATAGGTAAATTCCCATGGGGTAGACCTAACTCAATAGGTAAATTCCCACTTATGTTAATTTATTTTTATGGTATGCTTAATCATACCCAATCATACTTTTATTAACATATTTATTAACCCCATCGTTCCCCACGTAAATCGTTCTCATTTCATGACATAATAAAGGGAAGATCCATCACAAATATCATGGGTTTAACCAAATCTTAGCATATAACTTTGTCATGGGTTAAGAGGATGTCAACTTGCATATATGAACATATATTAACCCAACTACATTTAACCCAAACTTGCATATTATCATACACATGACTTGCATAACATGTTGCATATGAACTTACATATTATCATACACATATCTTGCATAACATGTGGAACTTTCATATAAGCATTCTCATAACTTGCATAACATGTTAAACATGCATTTAAGCATACACATAACTTGCATAAGCATTCACATTCTTGCATAAGCATTCACATACTTGCATAAGCATGCATAACTTGCATATCATGTTAAACTTGCATTTAAGCATATACATAACTTGCATATGAACTTGCATAACAACCTACACATAACTTACATAACATCATACACATAACTTACATAACATCATACACATAACTTGCATAAACCCACTTATTAAACATGCATAAACCCACTTGTTAAACATGCATAAACCAACTTATTAAACATGCATAAACCCACTTATTAAATATGCATAAACATAGGAAAACATAGAGTAGCATATCATTACAAATGATTCAAACTCACTAATCCGCATTTAAGACCATAAGTCTCATTACACCTAATCTACTTACTTTAGCAATTGATGTTAAAGTGATAGAAACTCACCAAAACCAAGATTAGCAAACTAATGAAGAAGATTAAGAGGCTAGAAGTTGATTTGGAATGCTATCCCTTCTCTAATTTTGATGGAGGCTCCTTCAAGTTTCAAAGTGGTGGCATAATGGCCTTAGATCTATTTTTAGTAAGGATTAGGGGGGTATTAGGGTGTATATATAGATTAGTTAGGTGTTTTAGGACCATAGGATTAACCCTAAATTAGATTAGGACCATCAGATTTCGGAAATCTCTAGAACACAGCCCAAGACTCAACCAAAAACCAGATCTGGTGCACCCAGATCAACAGGGCCGACACCCTGTGTCGACACCCCTGTCGACACCCCTATCGACATGCCTGTCGACACGGGGCTAGGCGGGAACTTTCCCGCCCTTTCCGCTTTTGGCTCCAAACTTGTTCTAGAACTGAATTTTAAATCTGTTTTTAACTTTGAATTTTCTGAAAACTTCTTTGGGCCATAACCGGGCCATAC
The DNA here is from genome assembly GCA_030737875.1 of Allium sativum. NCBI lineage: Eukaryota > Viridiplantae > Streptophyta > Magnoliopsida > Asparagales > Amaryllidaceae > Allium > Allium sativum. The sequence goes on along the minus strand of CM060922.1, from coordinate 730,696,411 downwards.
GGACTCCCATTCTCGAAAACTCGGACTCTATTTCGCGTATTTTTCCGAGACGAACGCAATGACGCAACCCGTTTCCCCCAATTCTCACATCTGAGATTATTTATTCTGTAATTAGTGAATTTTAGCATTAACCGAAATTCGGGGTGTTACATTCTCCCCTCCTTAAAGGATTTCGTCCCCGAAATCTCTAAGCTAAGGAGAATGCATATCCTACCATCCAAACAACCATCTACTCAATCCATCAAACACGAGCATCCATTGTCCTTAAACAATTTCTAATGATGTATGAGCATATGCAGAAAGTGTGTGTATATGTTCCCTATCTAATGTATGAACATATGCAAACCATGATAGTGCCATGCATCCATTATGTATGCGAAAGAACCCTATCGACACATACAATATCAACATGAGTGCACAATCATTCACCAAAATGCATCATCCATATGATAACACAATCATTATACATCCATAAATATAGCTTCCTCCACACAATTTTATGCAATATGCAATATGAAGTGATTGAGCCGATCTAGTGCCTAGAGTGTGTGTATATGCATCCACGAGCAACCACTAGCAACCACTTGCATCCACATGCATCCATCAAACATAACATGTCTCAAACACATGTTTCAACCATAGGTTTACCCTATCTAAAGGTCAAAGGTACAAATGAGAGGGCATACTAAAGATAAGATAAGTACTAGACAAACGATAAAGGAGAAGTTAAAAGACATACCCTCAAAAAGGAACGGGTACAATGAACGCATCTTCGCTTCCGTTTCCCACGTTGCGTTGCTCTCGTCTTCTCCCCATTGTACTTTGACTAGTTGAACCTCTCGATTCCTCAATTTCCTAGTCTCTGACCCAAGGATGCGGGTAGGAGCTCGTCGAATAGTCGCATCACGCTCTACTTCCATTTCTTTAAGCAAGCTCGGCTCTACCACCTCTGCCGTCTCATGTAGGCACTTCCTCAAATGTGACACATGGAATACATCATGTACACCACTAAGTCTGTCGGGCAACTCCACTCTATATGCCATTCGTCCAATCCTTTCCTTAATAGGAAATGGCCCTACGAACCTTGGTGCTAACTTCCCAACAGATCCAAAGCGAACCACATTTCGTAACGGAGACACTTTGACAAAGACCATGTCCCCTACTTCAAATTCAAGATCCGTTCTTCTCTTGTCCGCATAAGATTTTTGCCCATCCTGCGCTGCTTTCATTCTCCTTCGAATCAAGTCAATCTTCTCAGAAGTCTCCCTAACCATATCAGGCCCAAGCAAGATCTTATCCGTAGATTCCCACCAACATGTAGGTGATCGACAAGGCCTTCCATAAAGAGCTTCGAAAGGAGCCATACCAATACTGGACTGAAAGCTGTTATTATATGCGAACTCCACCAATGGAAGATGCTCTTCCCATGTACCTCCAAAATCCAAGATACAAAGCCTCAAAAGGTCTTCTAGGACACGATTCACCCTCTCAGTCTGGCCATCCGTCTGAGGATGATATGCGGTGCTCAGACACAATTGAGTCCCCACTGCTTCTTGCAAACTTTTCCAGAACTCGCTAGTGAAGATAGGATCTCGATCACTCACTATGCTAGAGGGTACCCCATGCAATCGAACTATCTCCCGAAGATATACTGAAGCTAGCCATGGAGCAGTCCTCTTGCTTTTCACAGGTATGAAGTGGGCGCTTTTAGTAAGTCTGTCTACCACAACCCAAATTCCCGTATTACCCTTTCTCGATCTGGGTAACCCGTCAATAAAATCCATCGAGATGCTATCCCACTTCCATTGCGGAACTTCCAATGGGTGAAGCAACCCACCAGGTTTCTTTTGCTCCGCCTTCACTTGTTGGCACACCAAGCATCGAGCGACATACTCGGCCACATCTTTCTTCATACCGGCCCAGAAGAAAACCCTCTTCATATCTTTGTACATCTTATCCCCACCGGGATGAATGGTCATCCTAGAACGGTGTGCATCATCAAGAATAACCTTCCTCAAACCCTCGTCTTGCGGTACACAAAGTCTACCGTCTCTGCGCAAGCACCCCCTATCGTCTAGGGTGTACCTACTCAAATGGCTGGACGACTCCCCCCTTATGAGCTTCTCTACCAACTCAACCAACTGTGGGTCGTCCCTCTGTGCTTCTCCAATCCGCCCCAGAAGAGTAGGTCTGACCTCCAAGGATGCTAGCAAACCGGGTACATAATCAATGGAAGGTCTGAAATCAAACATCGAGATAAATTCCAAGCTTCGTTGTTCCACGAACAATGGACTCAAGGACAACCTCTTTCTGCTCAAGGCGTCCGCCACCACGTTACCCTTGCCAGGGGTATACGCTATCTCGAAATCATAGGATGCTAAGAACTCCATCCACCTTTGCTGTCTCAAATTCAAATCCTTCTGAGAAAACAAGTACTTCAATGATTTGTGGTCAGTGAACAATTCGAATCTCTCACCAAGAAGATAATGGCGCCAAATCTTAAGCGCAAAAACAATAGCGGCCAACTCTAAATCATGGGTAGGGTAATTTTTCTCATGCACTCTCAATTGCCTTCCACCATAGGCTATTACCCTTCCCTCTTGCATTAAGACTGCGCCAAGTCCTGTCCCACAAGCATCGGTATAAACAACAAATGGCTTGCTCCCATCTGGCAACACCAAAACTGGAGCAGTGGTTAAAGCTCTCTTTAACCGTCGGAACGCATCATCACAATCTACGTCCCATGCGAAAACAAGAATCTTCTTCGTTAAACGGGTTAATGGGGCTGATATCTTCGCGAAGTCTTTGATAAACTTCCTATAGTAACCCGCCAACCCTAAGAAACTTCTTACTTCGGTAGCATTCTTCGGAACCTTCCAATCTTGTATTGATACTACCTTCGCGGGATCCACAGCTATCCCCTCCTTGGAGACCACGTGCCCCAAGAACCGCACTTCCCTCCTCCAGAAGTGACATTTAGAGAATTTAGCCTTAAGGCTATGTGCTCGAAGAGTCTTCAATACCTCCCCAAGATGTAGGGCATGCTCTTCTTCACTCTTAGAAAATACTAAGATATCATCCACAAAGACCACCACGAATTTATTAAGGAACTCCCTGAACACCCCACTCATCAAATCAACAAAGTATGCAGGGGCGTTCGTCAACCCAAATGGCATCACCAGCCACTCATAGAAACCATTCGGAGTCCTAAAGGCAGTCTTGTCTATGCTATCCTCAGCCACCCTCAACTGATGAAACCCCGTGGCTAAGTCCAACTGAGAAAATACTGAGGCGCCAACCAACTGATCGAAAAGATCATCAATCCTTGGCAATGGGTGTCTATTCTTCTTTGTGAGCTTGTTGAGTTCTCTATAGTCTACACAAAGCCTGAGGGACCCATCCGCTTTCGTAGCAAAAACTACTGGAGCACCCCACTCCGATATACTTCGTCTTATGAACCCCTTCTCAAGCAACTCCCCTACTTGCTTATGGAGTTCCCTCCTCTCACGAGGAGCCATGTGGCGCACTGGTAAAGATACAGGTTTAGCATTATCCACCAGATATATTCGGAAGTCAATCTCCCGCTTCGGAGGTAAGCCCTTCACCTCCTCAAACACATCCGAATATTCCCGGACCACTCTAACAGATTGCAAACTCTCGACCGAAGCGTCAAGCGATTCAAGATAACTTAGCATAACAGAATCCATGGGATTACAAGAGATCTCGAGAGTGTTACCCAAGCGGGTCATGAGCCTAACAACTCTCCTTTCGCAATCAAGAACAGCACCATTACTGGATAACCAGTCCATGCCCAAAATTAACCCATAGCCCGTGAAGCCCAAAACAAAAGCATCACATCTAAACTCAATGCTAAGTATAGAAATCTTCAAACCTAAACATATCATGGACAAATAAGTGGAGCCCCCAATTGGGTTTGAAACAACCAAGGGATCATCTACCAGACTGGTGTCTAAGTGCAGTGACTCAACTAATGATGATGAGATAAACGAATGCGATGCGCCAGAATCAAACAATGTACGGACAGGATGATCAAATAGAAAAACCAGACTTTCAACGGAAATAGTTCTACCTCTTTCCTGAATCGGTGGAACCGCGAGAGCCTGTACTTGCCCCCTAGCCTGACCCGGTGCCATAAGAGCTTGCACTTGTCCTCCTGAGGTAGACCCCGTCCTTTGCCCCTTCTTAGGACAGTCTTTCACTAGATGCCCTGCTTCGCCACAGTGAAAGCAACCAGTCTTCTTCTTCTTTCTACAATCTTTGCTTATGTGGCCTGGTATCCCACAATTGAAGCACTTCTTCTTCCCCTTGCCACCGTTGCCTTTCCCACCTTTGTTTTGCTGTTGTTGCTGAGGTCTCTTTTGATCTCCCTTCTTCTCGGGTGCCTTATTAGCATTGGGACCCTTCTCTTCTTCATGCATGAGTGCCATGTCAACTAGCTTCTCAAAGGTGGCCCCCATAGGGATATGAGTCATAGCCAACCCATGCATCGGTTCATTCAAACCTTTCACGAACCTCAAAGCCTTCTTCTCCGGTGTATTCACCATGTCTAGGCCAAACCTTGCCAATTGATTAAACTTGTTGACATATTCCTTTACTGAGAGATTTCCTTGCTTTAGAGTCAAGAATCTTTCCATATACAAGTTTTCCTCCGCCCTTGAGAGAAACTTTGCCACAAATCTTTGCTTAAAATCCGCCCAAGAGTCAACGGGGCGTTCTCCATTAGTGACCTCCCACCAGAATGAGGCCTCTCCCTTCATTAACCAAGCAGCTAACTTGACTTTCTTTCCTTCTTCCATCTCGAAGATATCTATCAATTCTTCCACCTCCTTAAGCCAATCTCTAGCCTCCACAAAAGTTTCAGATCCTTGAAAAGGTTTCCCTCCCATAGCTTTAAATTCCTTGCAAGTCTTAGCAAAAGTATCCGTGCGAGGAGGAGGGGGAGGAGGAAGATCGGGTGCTACGGTTGGTGGAGGACCATTTGCTGGACCCGCAGTGGTGGCCCGAGCCTCCATCAATCTCCTATACCATACTGGTACCGTCACACCCTCTGGAAAGTTAAGATCCTCAGCCATGCTGAAACGAAAAAGGAAGGATTTCAAACGGAGAATTCGAAAGATGAAGATATGGCTATTGGGGATTATGCTTTTCTTTCAAAAACTTTTCTCTTTAAAGACATGTTTTTGAAAATATCTCTTCCAAAAATGTTTTTAGAAAAATAGTTTTCTAAAAATTTTATCTGTTCCGGTAACCTTTGCTCTGATACCACGTGTAACACCCCACGCCCGCTATGGTCACTCTCTAAGGGAATGCCATAACATCGGTGGAGTATTTTGAGTGAATATAGAACAGAGTAATTACAGCAAGATAGATATAAGTAATACTTGAAAATTTAAAACATCATTTCACTTGCAGCGGAAAATAAAACATGTCTGGTTACATCACAAAACCATAATAGGAGTCAAGTACAAATATCCATCATGATAAATAAAAATACATAATCCCAATACATGAACTGATAGCCATAAAAGAAAAAGGGTAAGCTGAGCTCTACATCTAGGGTCCAAGCTCCAAGAGAGTAATAAAAGTAGCCTGATCAAAGCCCACTCGTGTTGGGCCCACTCTGAGAACCTGAGGGTTGGGAAAAAAAGATAAAAACAACGGGGTCAGACATAAGTCTGAGCGAGTCCTATAACTTTAACAATACAATCATTAAAGTAACCAGAGAAGACATAAACTTGACATACGGTAATGTCTGGGGATGAATGGCTACACCAAGCAGCTTGGTAGACTTAGGATAAACTAAGATAACTGTAAAGACGCATTTACCCACCCAAGGATAATTACTACACTGCACCACACCAGTCATTCCTTCTTAAAGGTTGATCCCTCCCAAGGACTTAGAAAATTTACCCAGTAGTTTCGTGTACCCCTAGCTGACTACATAGGTGCCGTCTGCCCCTATCTCCACTAGGTGTACCCACTACTCCCAAGTGATCGGCTCCCTACCGTAGATACCCGTGCCGGCCCCACAGTGGGGGTGTATCACTCCCCAAAGTGGCAACCCGATATAATTAACGGTGCACGGCTTATATCTACACGATGCAACAACGTCTTACCTACCAGCCCGGGTCCACACACGCATATGAAACCCGTTGGACTTACGTTGCCACCGCTAACCCGTTTTGGCCTCTTATAGTCAAGCCCAGTACGCGTGTCCCGTCCTCGACATGGGTCGAGCCCAATAAGATACATATGGGTTACTGGTTGAAATGGGCCCCCACAAGCTACCCACCTAAGCTTGTCATTCATCTAGTGTAACCCACTTAACCCTTTTAATAATCATGTTCACTTACATGTTTAAAGTTTGGTTAAGTCACTTAATTATATTTCAATTGCCACCCAAGGCACCCACTAGATTTCCACATGCCACCCAAGGCACCCACTTAACCCCTCATGTCCCACTACATGCTAATATGGTTAAGTGTCTCTTAATTAATTAAGACCGTGATCTCCCATAAAGACCTCCCACATTAGACTGGTTGTTATGACCGCCTGGTTAAGCCGGTAGGGTCCGGGCAGTCTTACGTCATAACAGAGTCTAACCTCGTGTCTTTACTTTAATCACGTATTTAATTTATGGCTAAGACCTCTCACATTGGGCTGACGTTTGTAGCAACTGGTTAAGCCGGTAGGGTCCGGGCAGTTTTACACTACAAATGAGTCCAACCTCGTGTCTTAGTCGATTAATTACACCTAATTAATCACCCCCATATTAATTATCCCTAATTAATATCAAGTTTTTCATAACATGGGTAGACCTAACTCAATAGGTAAATTCCCATGGGGTAGACCTAACTCAATAGGTAAATTCCCACTTATGTTAATTTATTTTTATGGTATGCTTAATCATACCCAATCATACTTTTATTAACATATTTATTAACCCCATCGTTCCCCACGTAAATCGTTCTCATTTCATGACATAATAAAGGGAAGATCCATCACAAATATCATGGGTTTAACCAAATCTTAGCATATAACTTTGTCATGGGTTAAGAGGATGTCAACTTGCATATATGAACATATATTAACCCAACTACATTTAACCCAAACTTGCATATTATCATACACATGACTTGCATAACATGTTGCATATGAACTTACATATTATCATACACATATCTTGCATAACATGTGGAACTTGCATATAAGCATTCTCATAACTTGCATAACATGTTAAACATGCATTTAAGCATACACATAACTTGCATAAGCATTCACATTCTTGCATAAGCATTCACATACTTGCATAAGCATGCATAACTTGCATATCATGTTAAACTTGCATTTAAGCATATACATAACTTGCATATGAACTTGCATAACAACCTACACATAACTTACATAACATCATACACATAACTTGCATAAACCCACTTATTAAACATGCATAAACCCACTTGTTAAACATGCATAAACCAACTTATTAAACATGCATAAACCCACTTATTAAATATGCATAAACATAGGAAAACATAGAGTAGCATATCATTACAAATGATTCAAACTCACTAATCCGCATTTAAGACCATAAGTCTCATTACACCTAATCTACTTACTTTAGCAATTGATGTTAAAGTGATAGAAACTCACCAAAACCAAGATTAGCAAACTAATGAAGAAGATTAAGAGGCTAGAAGTTGATTTGGAATGCTATCCCTTCTCTAATTTTGATGGAGGCTCCTTCAAGTTTCAAAGTGGTGGCATAATGGCCTTAGATCTATTTTTAGTAAGGATTAGGGGGGTATTATGGTGTATATATAGATTAGTTAGGTGTTTTAGGACCATAGGATTAACCCTAAATTAGATTAGGACCATCAGATTTCGGAAATCTCTAGAACACAGCCCAAGACTCAACCAAAAACCAGATCTGGTGCACCCAGATCAACAGGGCCGACACCCTGTGTCGACACCCCTGTCGACAGGGCTGTCGACACCCCTGTCGACATGCCTGTCGACACGGGGCTAGGCGGGAACTTTCTCGCCCTTTCCGCTTTTGGCTCCAAACTTGTTCTAGAACTGAATTTTAAATCTGTTTTTAACTTTGAATTTTCTGAAAACTTCTTTGGGCCATAACCGGGCCATACGGACTCCGATTCTCGAAAACTCGGACTCTATTTCGCGTATTTTTCCGAGACGAACGCAATGACGCAGCCCGTTTCCCCCAATTCTCACATCTGAGATTATTTATTCTGTAATTAGTGAATTTTAGCATTAACCGAAATTCGGGGTGTTACACAATTGGTGTTTTCTCAACACCTCTATCTCTATCCTCAAATGTTCCTTATGTTCTTCCTCTGTCCTCGAATAAACCAAGATATTGTCCACGAACACAAGAACAACTTATTCAATTGATCTCTGAATATCCTATTCATAAGATCCACAAAATATGCTGGTGCATTGGTCAACTTTAATGGCATGATCAACCACTCATAGAGTCCAAACGACGTCCGAAATGTCGTTTTAGCTATACTCTCAGCTTCCACCCTAAGCTGATGAAAACCTGTCGCGAGATCCAACTAGGAGAGCACTCTCGCTCCACTTAGCTGATCAAACAAATCATCTATCCAAGGTAGAGGATACTTATTCTTCCTCGTCACTTATTCAACTCTTGGTAGTCCACTCACAATCGAAGGGAACCATCTGCCTTGGTAGCAAACACAACTGGTGCTCCCCACTCAGAAACACTTCTTCTGATAAATCCCTTCTTCAAAAGATCTCTCACTTGTACCCTGAGCTCTCGCTGCTCCCTTGGTGCCATACGACGAAGTGGCATCACTATAGGTCTGTCATCTTTCACTAAATCAATACAGAATTCAATCTCCCGATGTGGTGGAAGTCCGTTCACTTCCTCAAAGATATCCGGGTACTGGCCAACAATGGGATTCCTGCTAACTTGTCCTGCGGGATGTTGAGGCAATTTAGAAAACTGGCCACCACCTCATCACTAGGTAGGCCACCAAACACTACCCTCCGCCTATCATCCGCCCTAATAGTCACTGAAAATCCCCCATAGTCTACCAACACCCCATACCTTTGGAGCCAATTAACTCCCAAAATAATGTCAAACCCAGTAAAGCCCAAAACAAAGCAATCACAAGCAAACATACATCCATGACTCGATAGGACCAAATTTCGACAAATCATGCTAAGGCTAGTCGAACCGCCAATCAGGTTCGTCACCGCTAAAGGTCTATCAACTATCTCGGGTTCCAATCCCAACCTATCTACCAGGTCACTAGATATGAAGGAATGGGAAGCCCCAATATCAAACAGTACTCGAACAGGAACATCATAAACAGAAAGCATACCTTAAATGACGACATTCTTTCCTTTCTCCGCCGCGGTTGGGGCATTCGACGAAGAAGGAACAACATTAATAGCGTATGCTTTCACCATCTGCTTCTCTTTGGGGGGTTGTAGACATTTATCCTTGTGCAGTCCCGTTTGGCCGTAGTTGAAGCACTTCCTGTCCGCTGGCTTTGCTCAACATTCTTTAGCATAATGGCCCTTCTTGCCATAGCTAAAGCACTCAACATATTTCTTATCTTTCTTTTTCTGATCATCCTTGGTCTGAGTATGCTTCCTTTTATTCTGAGAATTATTCTTGCCTCCACCGCTGGTCTGCGGCTTTGGCCCCTCTGCAGATGCAACAACGACTTCAGTCTTGGGTCTAGGATAAAGGCTCTCTGATCTCAGTGCTTTCCCAACAATCGATTCAAAAGTCTCATTAATATGGTTTATAAGCCTTTCCCCCAAGTACTGATCTAAGCCTGTTATGAACTTCTCATTCTTCTTCTCGGGAGTGTTAATAAGGGATAATCCATACTTTGATAAAGTATCGAACTCGGCAATATACTCCGAGACTGACCTACCATTTGCTTAAGCTCCAAGAACTTCCTAAACAATTCTGATTTCTGAGCAGCTGGGATGAACTTATCACTGAATCGGGCCTTAAACTGATCCCAAGTAACTTAATCCTCAGGGGTAGTTGCCTTAATAGCATTCCACCAATTCATAGCCCGTCCTTGCAGCTGACGGGATGCTAGCTTTCTCTTCATTGCATCATCAATCCCTAAGTCCTCGAAGATGCGCTCACAACTATCAAGCCAATCCAGAACTTCTATAGCCGATTCCGTTCCGTGGAATGGCTTCCCACTAAGACTAGTGTAGTCCTTACAGAGCTTGGTGAAATCGGCCCTAGGCCCATGCACCGCTGCACCACCACCGTTACCAGCATTAGGAACTGCTCCTTACACATCTCTAAGCATTTCTCTCATGAAACCAGTGAACATCATCCTCATATCAGGAGAATTCCCATTTTAGCTCCTCTGCCAGTACCCCTCGTTCATCATTTGATCTGTAAGGAGAAAACGATTAACCATCTCTTCGGTGGTGCCAGTGCAGTGCAACTCCATCCTTAGATATACTAATAGTATATATATATAGATTTTGAAAACCCAAAATATCACAAATACGCTCTCTTATATACGTACTATCTCTCCCTGGTGTCTTTCCCTAGGTTAACTACGCAACCTAGAGCTCTGATACCAAGTGTGATGGCCCGCCCCGCACCAGCCGACATTTCCATTGAAAGTCCGTTGTGCCAATGCCCGACTAGCACGGGACGGTCGCCTTAGAAATGAAAAGAAAGAAATTTGAACTGACAAGGAACCTGTAGAATGTCTCATAGCGCATGGAATAAAAGATAATAATAACAGACTTGACATAAAACAGGCGAGATAGTGCATAAGCTGAAAACTAAACCATAATCATCATAGCAGCGGAAATTCAAAATACAGCTTATTACAACTCCAACGTACTGTCTCTAAAGCAAAGAAAAAGGTGTACTAATAATGCCCAAAGTAGTGACCAGCAACAACACAGGGAGAATATCTATATATATCATATGTGGAGGCCTCCTGCTCGTCTCCAGTATAGCTACTCGTGCATATCACCTAACCTGTCTCTAGTCTTCTCGTTTAAAAGCACCCAGAGTAATAAGAAGAGACATAAAACTCTGGGTCAGACAAAAGTCTGGTATGAGCGATAAGCAGCAAAACAGAACAATAACAGGTATACATAACCATACCTGAACCTGGATCTGCAACCAAAGAGTTAGCATAACAGGATATACAATACTCTAAGGGGACACTAACATATGGTGTAAAGATACGGGGGAGGGGGTGTGCATGTCATGGTGATAACAAACATCAAACATAGCAACCATCCTCACATCTGTTACTCAGTGCGTAAAGCATACAATATCAACCACTTTGATTACCCAATCCTTTGCTACGATCACTCTGCCCCATGGAGTCACAGTGACTCCACTGCACTGATCCATAGCCACTAATCCTTTTCTATGTCCACTCTGCCCCGTGGAGTCATAACAACTCCACTGCATTAGCTCATAGCCTTACTGCGATCACTCTGCCCCCATGAAGCCATAACAACCTCACTGCACTGATCCATAGCCAATATCCGTCTCTCAGTGGTGAATCAAAGCTATAGACGTCGATAAAACCTTTGCACACATCTCGCAGCAATGTACGATCATGAAGTTAACTCGTTGGTTCCTAACTGGATCCTGAGTTACAACTCCCTATTTGGACTACCTTTGCATCTCGGGTTTTGGTCATTATCCCGTTCGCACTTCGATTCCATTCAGTTCGTTCACTGTCTAGACTCTAAGATCGGCTCATGATTCCTCCATAACATCTGTTCGCAACTCGTGGATGGCCCCATAGCGTCGGCTCATGGCTCCAACTCCTTGTTGTGGTCCTCCTTCCCTGCACTGGCTCGTGACAATGCTCCAGGCTCGTGAGTCTTCGGTTAGCTCGTGACATCTCGCCGGGATCGTGGTCCTCCTCTACCCGATCGCGACTATGGTGGCTCGTGAGGAAGCGGTTCGCGGTTCATGATGCTCCGTTCCTGGATCCGTTCGTGGTCACGGTTCGTGAAGGCGTCATCTGGTCCGGCTCGTGATGGGGTGTGTACCACGAGTGGGTCGGGTCACATAGGTGCTTCACGAACGGAATTTGACCAATTTCCTGCAACTCTTCCAGCAAGCAATTTACGCCATACGATGGTGTTTTCGACCAATCTAACTTTTCTATACAATCACAAGTCATTCCAAACAGTTATAGCAACATGTAGAATCAACCATAAACACCAAAACAACAAATTAACATGTTAATATGGATCAAACATACCCAAAACCCATGTTTCCCCCTTAATCCTCTTAGTCCTCTTAATCATGATTTAACTATACGATTAGCAAAACATGTTCAAATAAACCCAAATTTCTAATAGAGCCATAAAATAATATTTTAGAATTTTACAAAAAAAATTCCAGATTTTTCTGAGCCATAATTTCGCTAGTTATCATTAATCACCCCTAATTAGCCGTAATTAGTGAAAAACAAGGCAAATCACTCACCTTGGCCACAAATTAATATTAGATCTGAACTTTGCTACTGTTATAGGTCGAATTTCAATGCTTAGCAGTAGCCCCAACTCTGATTTGTCACTAGACTTCCTTGATTTGGTGTAGATTAAGCTAATACGCGATTAAACGGTAATTCAGGATGAATTTAGAAAGTGGAGGCCATTGTTAGGGTTGAAGAGAGATAAGTGGCGGCTGTAAAATAACAAAGAAAATGTTTCTCTAATCCTATTCAACCCTCATATAGCTCTAATCCCGAAATCCCCCAATGGGCCTAGCTGCTAATCACCCGGTTAAGCCCAATTAAGTTGCTTTTCACCTTCCAGACCTTGTTTCAGCCATATCTCTCAAACGGTAAGTCCGTTTGGCTAGTATGACCACTCTACGGAAAGGTAAACCATCATCTGAATCCAATGGAAGTGATTTCAAGTAAAAACTCCTTACTAATCAAAAGTTATGGCCGAAACAAGATCAGCTAGGGGCAAAACGATCATTTAAAAATCGGCAAAAATCATGAACATGGGAAATGACCCCAATAGTCGTCTCCCAAAGTTACACGACAGTACGACTTCATATAAAAAGGAATTAAATATTCTACGATCCTCCGATGCGTAGAATGTGGGTCGTTACAATGGTGAAGGAATTAACATGTAGGCTATAGGCATGGATGTACATGCTTTAGGTTTGCAGCGTGTTTTCTCCTTTCCACTAGCTGGGCGAATTGAATCCTCAATGTAGGCAGGTTTATGTCCATTGATTTGAAAAGAGGAAAGGAATAGGATAGCTGTATAATCGTTTGTACCCCTCTATGTGTTTTAAATTTTAGGTTAGGGTAGATGCGTGATATATCATTTCCATTAGCAGGTGACTGAACCTTTGTAGGCCTATGTATACGTGATAGGGGTACGTGAAACAAGCAATAGAAGACAGGATAGGTACATAGTGTACTGGAGAGAAAGGTACATTATATTTTATTCCATCTATTAATTTAACTTAAGGATGAATTTTCAAAATTTTCTTTATTTTAAAAATGGTTATTTCTAATTTGTCCCACTATTTAACGCCACATGTTAAATATGTGCACTGTCACACATGGTCTTCAAATTCAACAGAAATAAATACACTGCTACGTCCTGATGTTCTGGTCCCAACAAAATTAATTTCATTGAATTCTAACTCTGTTTGCGCAACAATGTTATTTTAATTTCAATATATTTTTCGGTCCGTCTTTAAATTGCACGCTACGATAAAACAACTCCGATTGGATCCAAACTAGAAATCTAGCAATAACTAGCCATACGTATTCCAATAAAATTTGTTTCGTTGAAAACGGAGGTCGTTTGGAAAATAATTATTTCTATGGCTTATGTAACACCCCACTCCCGCTATGATCACTCACTAAGGGAATGCCATAGCATCGGTGGAGTATTTTAGTGAATATAGAACAGAAAAATTACAACAAGACAGATATAAATAGTACTTGAAATTTTAAAACATCATCTCATAACAGCGGAAGTAAAACATGTCTGGTTACATCATAAAACCACAATAAAGGTCAAGTACAATATCCATCAAAATAAAGAAGTACATAATCCCACTCTCAAACAATAGCCAAACAAAACAAAAGATAACTGGATAACTGGAGCTTTACATCTATCCAAGCTCCTAAAGACTGGAACAGCAATCCGATCAAGCTCCACTACTGCTAGGACCCACCGTAGGACCTGAGGGTTGGGAAAAAGATAAAAACAACGGGGTCAGACATAAGTCTGAGCGAGTCCTATAACTTTAACAATACAATCGTTAAAGTAACCAGAGAAGACATAAACTGATATACGGTAACATATAGGGATGAATGGCTACCCTAAGCAGTCAACTAAACGAAGATAAAGGATAAAGACGCATCTACCCTCCCTAAGGTAAATTACTAAACTGCACCACACCAGTCGTTCCTAACTTAAAGGTTGATCCCACCCAAGGACTTATAAAATTTACTAATTAGTACTTGCATACCCCTAGGTGACCAAGTAGGCGCCACGGGGCCCTACAATCCACTAGGTGTACACACTACTTCCCATTCGATCGGCTCCCTAACGTAGATACCCGTGCTGGCCCCACCGTGGGATGTATCATTCCCCAATGTGGCAACCTGATGAAACTAAAGGTGCACGGCTTATATCTACTCGATGCAACAACGGCTTACCTACCAGCCCGGGCCCACTCACGCATATGAAGCCCGTTGGACTTGCGTTGCCACCGCTAACCCGTTTGCCTCTTACAGTCAAGCCCAGTATGCGTGTCCCGTCCTCGACATGGGTCGAGCCCACAAAGATACGTATGGGTTACTGGTTGAAATGGGCCTCCACAAGCTACCCACCTAAGCTTGTCCCTTTTTCTAGTATATCCCACTTAACCCTTTAATCATGTTTTAATTACATGTTCCATTTTGGTTAAGTATTCTAATCGTATTTTCTATTGCCACCCAAGGCAACCACTAGATTTTCTCATGCCACCCGAGGCACCCACTTAACCCCTCATGTCCCTCTACATGCTAATGTGGTTAAGTGTTTCTTAATTAATTAATTAAGAACGTAACCTTTGTAAAGACCTCTCACATTAGACTGTCTTTTATGACCGCTGGTTAAGCCGGTTGGGTCCGGGCAGCCTTATGTCATAACAGAGTCTAACCTCGTGTCTTTACATTAATTACGTATTTAGTTTGTGCCTAAGACCTCTCACATTGGGCTAACATTTGTAGCAACTGGTTAAGCCGGTTGGGTCCGGGCAGTTTTACGCTACAACTGAGTCCAACCTCGTGTCTTAGTCAATTAATTACACCTAATTAATCACCCTCATAATTTTATATTAATTATCCCTAATTAATCAAGTTTTCTTAACATGGGTAGACCTAACTTAATAGGTAAATTCCCATGGGGTAGACCTAACTCAATAGGTAAATTCCCAACACATAGTATGGGTACACCTAACCAAATAGGCAAATTCCCATACTATGTTTATTTATTTTGTGTTATGCATAATTATATTAATTTCACACAATCTTATTAACTTATGCATTTAATTACCCCATCGTTCCCACGTAATTTCGTTCATGATATAACACATATAAAAGGTGTCAACTTGCATATGAATGAACATGTTTCAAAGGTGCCATCTTGCATATTAACAAACACATAACTTGCATATGAACTTGCATAACATGTCACATAACTTGCATATAATATGTCACATAACTTACATATTCATTTTGCATAACAAACTTGCATATTAGCTTATAGACTTGCATAATGTGTCATCATGAACTTGCATATTAATAAACATGTAACTTGCATATTTACATACATGTAACTCGCATATTAACAAACATGTAACTTGCATATAAAGAAACATGTAACTTGCATATTTTCATACATGTAACTTGCATATTAACAAACATGTAACTTGCATATTAACAAACATGTAACTTGCATATTTACATACATGTAACTTGCATATTAACAAACATGTAACTTGCATATTTACATACATGTAACTTGCATATTAACAAACATGTAACTTGCATATTTACATACATGTAACTTGCATAGCATATTACCATGAACTTGCATAACATGCATATGATTACATAGCCCACAACTTGCATATTTAGCATCATGCAAACATAACATACATCATATTAAACTTGCATAAGCTTACATACTCAACATGCATAAACATAAGATTAATGCTAACATCATATCATATGATTCAAAGCTCATTAACCCACATACAAAACCATAAATCTCATCACATCTCATCTAATTAGTTTACCAAAAGATCATCAAAGTGATAGAAACTCACAACTAGCAACTTTGAACACCAAATGAAGAAGATTAAGATGCTAAGAAGGGATTAGAAGTTGATTAGAGAGTGATTAGTATGCAACCCTCTTCATAAAATTAGTGGAGGCCATGAGAGCTAGCATTTTGCCATAGTTTAGTCACTAGGTTTAATTATGAATGAATTAGGGTAGGTTAGGGTCTTATTTATAGATTAGGCAAGTGTTTTAGGCCATAGGATTAACCCTAGATTCAATCCAAGCCATCAAAGCATGTCTTGGGGAAGAAGTCAAGTGTAGGAACCATCTAGGGCCTTTAGATTAAAGATGGACCATGAGAACCATTCAAATGCAAAATCTGCACTTGAGCGAATCGGCCCACGGGTTGACAGCCAAACACCCTGGATTAACCCCTAGTCGACCCAGCGGGCTCGGGTCGACTTCAAAAATCGGCCGGTTCGGTTATTCCCCTCTCCCAATTCGCTGTTTTGAGCATTTTTGCATAATTATTTATTAAATTTTCAATTATATATATATATATATATCAATATATATATATATATATATATATATATATCTACACAACCCATTTCACTTAATTAAGTATACTTTAATTTGGGAATTTTCGTGAAACTTCGCGAGGCCATATCTTGGTCATACGGACTCCGATTTTCGAAAACTCGGACTCTATTTCGCGTATTTTTCCGAGACGAACGCAATGGCATAGCCCGTTTCCCTTGATTCCCATTTTAGAATTAAATTCTGCCTCGATTTATGTTATTACAGGTTATTGAAAATACGGGTTGTTACATTCTCCCCTCCTTAAAGGATTTCGTCCCCGAAATCTTCAAGTTAGGAAGAACGTATCCTACCATCCAATCATCCATCTACTCAAAGCATCATCCACGAGCAATCATTGTCCTTACAAGATTCTAAATGCTGGATGGATATATGCAAAAGTGTGTGTATATGTACTTACCTAATGCGAAAATCAGGCGGTTACTGATACAGTAAACCTCCTTAATGCAAACCATGATAGTGCCATGCATCCAATATGTATGCGAAACCCTATTGACACATACAAATTCTTACATGCGTGCACAACCATACACAAAAATGCATCATCCATATGATAACACAGCCATGATACATCCATCAATCTAACTACCACATCCATTTATGCAATATGCAACATGAAGTGACTGAGCCGATCTAGTGCCTAATGTGTGTGTATATGCATCCACGAGCAACCACTAGCAAACAATTGCATCCATATGCATCCATCAACCATAACATGTTTCAAACACATGTTTCAACCATAGGTTTTACCCTATCTAAAGGTCATAGGTATTAGCGAGAGGATATACTAAAGATAAGATAAGTACTAGACAAGCAATAAAGGAGAAGTTAAAAGACATACTCTCAAAAAGAAATGGATACAAAGAACGCATTTTCGCTTCCGTCTCCCAAGTAGCATTGCTTTCGTCATCTCCCCATTGCACTTTAACTAGCTGGACTTCTCTGTTCCTCAACTTCCTAGTTTCTGACCCAAGGATGCGAGTAGGAGCTCGTCGAATCGTCGCGTCACGCTCTACCTCTACATCTCTAAGCAAACTCGGCTCTACCACCTCTGCGGTCTCATGTAAGCACTTCCTCAAATGTGATACATGGAATACATCATGAACACCACTAAGTCTGTCGGGCAACTCCACCCTATATGCCATCCGTCCAATCCTTTCCTTAATAGGAAATGGCCCAACAAATCTCGGTGCTAACTTCCCAACGGACCCAAAGCGAACCACATTTCTCAATGGAGATACTTTGACAAAAACCATATCCCCAACCTCAAACTCAAGTTCCGTCCTTCTCCGATCCGCATAAGATTTCTGTCTATCTTGCGCTGCTTTCATCCTTCTTCGAATTAAATCAATCTTCTCTGAAGTCTCTCTAACCATATCCGGCCCAAGCAAGATCTTATTCGTAGATTCCCACCAACATGTAGGAGATCGACAAGGCCTTCCATAAAGAGCTTCGAAAGGAGCCATACCAATACTGGACTGAAAGCTGTTATTATATGCGAACTCCACCAAAGGAAGATGTTCTTCCCATGTACCTCCAAAATCCAAGATACAAAGCCTCAAGAGATCTTCTAAGATACGGTTCACCCTCTCGGTCTGACCGTCCGTCTGAGGATGATATGCGGTGCTCAAACACAACTGAGTCCCTACCGCCTCTTGCAAACTTCTCCAAAACTCACTAGTAAAGATAGGATCTCGATCACTCACAATGCTGGATGGCACGCCATGCAATCTAACAATCTCCCTAACATAGACCGAAGCAAGCCATGGAGCGGTCCTCTTACTCTTCACGGGTATAAAATGGGCACTCTTGGTAAGTCTGTCCACCACAACCCAAATTCCCGTATTGCCCTTCCTCGATCTCGGTAACCCATCGATGAAATCCATCGAGACACTATCCCACTTCCACTGCGGAACTTCCAATGGGTGTAGCAACCCACCGGGTTTCCTTTGCTCCGCTTTAACTTGTTGGCACACTAAACATCTAGCCACATACTCGGCTACATCTTTCTTCATACCGGCCCAGAAGAAAACTCTCTTCATGTCTTGGTACATTTTGTCTCCACCGGGATGAATAGTCATTCTTGAACGATGTGCATCATCCAAAATAGCCTTCTTCAAACCCTCATCTTGCGGTACACAAAGTCTACCGTCTCTATGCAACCATCCCTTATCATCTATGGTGTATCTACCCAAATGGCTGGACGACTCCCCTCTTATAAGCTTCTCTACCAACACAACCAACTGTGGGTCGTCTCGCTGAGCCTCGCCAATCCGTCTCAAAAGAGTAGGTCTAACCTCCAAGGATGCCAACAAACCAGGTACAAAATCAACAGAAGGTCTGAAGTCGAACAAAGAAAGAAACTCCAAGCTTCGCCGTTCTACGAACAATGGACTTAAAGATAGCCTTTTTCTACTCAAGGCGTCAGCCACCACGTTACCCTTGCCAGGGGTATATGCTATCTCGAAATCATAGGATGCTAAGAACTCCATCCACCTTTGCTGTCTTAAGTTTAAATCTTTCTGAGAGAATAAGTACTTCAATGATTTATGGTCAGTGAACAACTCGAATCTCTCACCAAGAAGATAATGGCGCCAAGACTTAAGTGCGAAAACAATCGCGGCCAACTCTAGATCATGGGTAGGGTAATTCTTCTCATGCACTCTCAATTGTCTCCCTCCATAGGCTATTACCCTTCCCTCCTGCATCAAGACAGCGCCTAATCCTGTTCCACAAGCATCGGTATAAACAACAAACGGCTTACTCCCATCCGGGAGCACTAAAACTGGAGCGGTGGTCAAAGCTCTCTTTAACCGTCGGAAAGCATCATCACAATCTACATCCCACGAGAAAACCAGATTCTTTTTCGTCAAGCGGGTTAATGGGGCTGATATCTTCGCGAAGTCTTTGATGAACTTCCTATAATATCCTGCCAACCCCAAGAAACTTCTTACCTCGGTAGCATTTCTAGGAACTTTCCAATCCTGGATAGATACTATCTTTGCGGGATCCACAGCTATCCCTTCCTTAGAGACCACATGCCCTAAGAATCGCACTTCTCTTCTCCAAAAATGGCATTTAGAGAATTTAGCTTTAAGACTATGCGCTCGAAGAGTCTCCAACACTTCCTTGAGATGTAAGGCATGCTCTTCTTCATTCTTGGAAAAGACCAAGATGTCATCCACAAAAACTACTACAAACTTATTCAGATACTCTCTGAACACTCTACTCATGAGATCCACAAAGTATGCAGGGGCGTTTGTCAACCCAAATGGCATCACCAGCCACTCATAAAAACCATCCGGAGTCCGGAAAGCAGTCTTCTCTATACTGTCCTCCGCCACTCTCAACTGATGAAACCCTGTAGCTAAATCCATTTGCGAAAACACTGAGGCGCCAACCAACTGATCAAAGAGATCATCTATCCTCGGTAATGGGTGTCTATTCTTCTTTGTGAGCTTATTAAGTTCCCTATAATCCACACAAAGTCTGAGGGACCCATCCGCCTTCGTGGCAAACACTACTGGAGCTCCCCACTCCGATATACTTCGCCTTATAAACCCCTTCTCAAGCAACTCCCCTACTTGCTTATGAAGTTCCCTTCTCTCCCGAGGAGCCATGTGGCGCACTGGCAAAGACACTGGTTTGGCATTATCCACCAAATAAATTCGGAAATCTATCTCCCGCTTCGGAGGCAAACCCTTTACTTCTTCAAACACATCCGGATATTCCCGGACTACTCTGACAGAACACAAACTCTCGACCGAAGCATCGAGCGATTCAAGATAACTTAGCAAAACAGATTCCATGGGATTGCAAGAGATCTCGAGAGTGTTACCCAAGCGGGTCATGAGCCTGACAACTCTCCTTTCGCAATCAAGAACGGCACCATTACTGGATAACCAGTCCATGCCCAAGATCAACCCATAGCCCGTGAAGCCCAATACAAAAGCATCACATCTAAACTCAACGCTAAGTATAGAAATCTTCAAACCCAAACATATCATAGACAGATATATGGAGCCCCCAATTGGGTTTGAGACAACCAAGGGATCATCAACTAGACTGGTGTCTAAGTGCAGTGACTCAACTAACGATGATGAGATAAAAGAATGCGATGCGCCAGAGTCAAACAAAGTACGAACTGGATGATCAAACAGAAAAACCAGACTTTCAACGGAAATAGTTCTACCTCTCTGCTGAATCGGTGGAACTGAGAGAACCTGAACTTGCCCCCCTGACTGAGGTGGTGCTATAAGAGCTTGCACCTGGCCTCCTGAGGTAGACCCCGTCTTCTGCCCCTTCTTTGGGCAGTTTTTCACAAGATGCCCTGCTTCACCACAATGAAAGCAACCGGTCTTCTTCTTTTTGCGACAATCCTTACTAAGGTGTCCTGGTGTTCCACAATTGAAGCACTTCTTCTTCGTCTTCTTTTTGTCACCATTGCCTTTTCCGCCCTTGCCTTGTTGTTGTTGTTGCGGTTTCTTCTGATCCCCCTTTTTCTCTGGTGCCTTAGAATTCTTATCATCCTCATGCATAAGTGCCATGTAGACAAGCTTCTCAAAAGTGGCCCCCATAGGAATGTGAGTCATAGCTATTCCTTGCAATGGTTCGTTCAAGCCTCTAACGAACCTCAAAGCCTTCTTCTCCGGTGTATTCACCAACTCTATGCCAAACCTTGCTAATTGATTGAATTTGTTGACATATTCTTTCACCGTGAGATTCCCTTGCTTCAAATTCAAGAACTTCTCCATAAACAGATTCTCTTCCGCCCTTGAGAGAAACTTAGCCCCAAACCTTTGCTTAAAATCTGCCCAAGAGTCAACAGGGCGTTCTCCATTAGTGACCTCCCACCAGAATGAGGCCTCTCCCTTCATTAACCAAGCCGCCAACTTGACTTTCTTTCCCTCTTCCACTTCAAAGATATCTAGCAACTCTTCCACTTCCTTAAGCCAATCTCTAGCCTCTACGAAAGTCTCTGAACCAAGAAAAGGTTTTCCTCCTATAGCCTTGAACTCCTTGCAAACCTTAGCAAAATTATCCACTCTAGGCTGAGGAGGAGGAGCGGTTGTCTCTGGTGTAGTAGCATTGGCCGGACCCGCAGCCGCGGCCCTAGCCTCTTGCAACCTCCTATACCATAGTGGTATAACTAAACCCTCCGGGATGTTAAGATCTTCAGCCATGCTGAAACGAAAGAGGAAAGATTCAAAAAGGAGATTCCGAAAGATAAAGATATGGCTATTGGGGATTATGCTTTTCTTTTTCAAAAACTTTTTCTCTTAGAAGACATGCTTTTAAAAATACTTTCTTCGAAAATACTCTTAGAAAGTAGTTTTTCTCAAAAAATTTATCTGTTCTGGTAACCTTAAGCTCTGATACCACGTGTAACACCCCACTCCCGCTATGATCACTCACTAAGGGAATGCCATAGCATCGGTGGAGTATTTTAGTGAATATAGAACAGAAAAATTACAACAAGACAGATATAAATAGTACTTGAAATTTTAAAACATCATCTCATAACAGCGGAAGTAAAACATGTCTGGTTACATCATAAAACCACAATAAAGGTCAAGTACAATATCCATCAAAATAAAGAAGTACATAATCCCACTCTCAAACAATAGCCAAACAAAACAAAAGATAACTGGATAACTGGAGCTTTACATCTATCCAAGCTCCTAAAGACTGGAACAGCAATCCGATCAAGCTCCACTACTGCTAGGACCCACCGTAGGACCTGAGGGTTGGGAAAAAGATAAAAACAACGGGGTCAGACATAAGTCTGAGCGAGTCCTATAACTTTAACAATACAATCGTTAAAGTAACCAGAGAAGACATAAACTGATATACGGTAACATATAGGGATGAATGGCTACCCTAAGCAGTCAACTAAACGAAGATAAAGGATAAAGACGCATCTACCCTCCCTAAGGTAAATTACTAAACTGCACCACACCAGTCGTTCCTAACTTAAAGGTTGATCCCACCCAAGGACTTATAAAATTTACTAATTAGTACTTGCGTACCCCTAGGTGACCAAGTAGGCGCCACGGGGCCCTACAATCCACTAGGTGTACACACTACTTCCCATTCGATCGGCTCCCTAACGTAGATACCCGTGCTGGCCCCACCGTGGGATGTATCATTCCCCAATGTGGCAACCTGATGAAACTAAAGGTGCACGGCTTATATCTACTCGATGCAACAACGGCTTACCTACCAGCCCGGGCCCACTCACGCATATGAAGCCCGTTGGACTTGCGTTGCCACCGCTAACCCGTTTGCCTCTTACAGTCAAGCCCAGTATGCGTGTCCCGTCCTCGACATGGGTCGAGCCCACAAAGATACGTATGGGTTACTGGTTGAAATGGGCCTCCACAAGCTACCCACCTAAGCTTGTCCCTTTTTCTAGTATATCCCACTTAACCCTTTAATCATGTTTTAATTACATGTTCCATTTTGGTTAAGTATTCTAATCGTATTTTCTATTGCCACCCAAGGCAACCACTAGATTTTCTCATGCCACCCGAGGCACCCACTTAACCCCTCATGTCCCTCTACATGCTAATGTGGTTAAGTGTTTCTTAATTAATTAATTAAGAACGTAACCTTTGTAAAGACCTCTCACATTAGACTGTCTTTTATGACCGCTGGTTAAGCCGGTTGGGTCCGGGCAGCCTTATGTCATAACAGAGTCTAACCTCGTGTCTTTACATTAATTACGTATTTAGTTTGTGCCTAAGACCTCTCACATTGGGCTAACATTTGTAGCAACTGGTTAAGCCGGTTGGGTCCGGGCAGTTTTACGCTACAACTGAGTCCAACCTCGTGTCTTAGTCAATTAATTACACCTAATTAATCACCCTCATAATTTTATATTAATTATCCCTAATTAATCAAGTTTTCTTAACATGGGTAGACCTAACTTAATAGGTAAATTCCCATGGGGTAGACCTAACTCAATAGGTAAATTCCCAACACATAGTATGGGTACACCTAACCAAATAGGCAAATTCCCATACTATGTTTATTTATTTTGTGTTATGCATAATTATATTAATTTCACACAATCTTATTAACTTATGCATTTAATTACCCCATCGTTCCCACGTAATTTCGTTCATGATATAACACATATAAAAGGTGTCAACTTGCATATGAATGAACATGTTTCAAAGGTGCCATCTTGCATATTAACAAACACATAACTTGCATATGAACTTGCATAACATGTCACATAACTTGCATATAATATGTCACATAACTTACATATTCATTTTGCATAACAAACTTGCATATTAGCTTATAGACTTGCATAATGTGTCATCATGAACTTGCATATTAATAAACATGTAACTTGCATATTTACATACATGTAACTCGCATATTAACAAACATGTAACTTGCATATAAAGAAACATGTAACTTGCATATTTTCATACATGTAACTTGCATATTAACAAACATGTAACTTGCATATTAACAAACATGTAACTTGCATATTTACATACATGTAACTTGCATATTAACAAACATGTAACTTGCATATTTACATACATGTAACTTGCATATTAACAAACATGTAACTTGCATATTTACATACATGTAACTTGCATAGCATATTACCATGAACTTGCATAACATGCATATGATTACATAGCCCACAACTTGCATATTTAGCATCATGCAAACATAACATACATCATATTAAACTTGCATAAGCTTACATACTCAACATGCATAAACATAAGATTAATGCTAACATCATATCATATGATTCAAAGCTCATTAACCCACATACAAAACCATAAATCTCATCACATCTCATCTAATTAGTTTACCAAAAGATCATCAAAGTGATAGAAACTCACAACTAGCAACTTTGAACACCAAATGAAGAAGATTAAGATGCTAAGAAGGGATTAGAAGTTGATTAGAGAGTGATTAGTATGCAACCCTCTTCATAAAATTAGTGGAGGCCATGAGAGCTAGCATTTTGCCATAGTTTAGTCACTAGGTTTAATTATGAATGAATTAGGGTAGGTTAGGGTCTTATTTATAGATTAGGCAAGTGTTTTAGGCCATAGGATTAACCCTAGATTCAATCCAAGCCATCAAAGCATGTCTTGGGGAAGAAGTCAAGTGTAGGAACCATCTAGGGCCTTTAGATTAAAGATGGACCATGAGAACCATTCAAATGCAAAATCTGCACTTGAGCGAATCGGCCCACGGGTTGACAGCCAAACACCCTGGATTAACCCCTAGTCGACCCAGCGGGCTCGGGTCGACTTCAAAAATCGGCCGGTTCGGTTATTCCCCTCTCCCAATTCGCTGTTTTGAGCATTTTTGCATAATTATTTATTAAATTTTCAATTATATATATATATATATATATCAATATATATATATATATATATATCTACACAACCCATTTCACTTAATTAAGTATACTTTAATTTGGGAATTTTCGTGAAACTTCGCGAGGCCATATCTTGGTCATACGGACTCCGATTTTCGAAAACTCGGACTCTATTTCGCGTATTTTTCCGAGACGAACGCAATGGCATAGCCCGTTTCCCTTGATTCCCATTTTAGAATTAAATTCTGCCTCGATTTATGTTATTACAGGTTATTGAAAATACGGGTTGTTACAGCTTATATAATATCATTAAAATATAAATAAATTTCAAAACAATTAAATTAAATAATAATATATTATTATTATCGTATATATATTCAAATAAAATAATATACAACTCCAAATATAAATCGATATGGAATTATAACTCAATATTGACATTTCTGAGTTAAACGATATTCAAATTATACTAAAATCCATTTTATATTATTAAATAAACGTTATAATTTATTAAAGATTTCCATAGCGACTATTTAAAATTTGATTTGGACATAACTTACAATATATAAGCTGAAATTCTGATTTTTCTCTTTCATTAGAAAATTATAATCAATCTGATTCTAGCATTTCTTGTTTCACAGAATTTCGACTCAAAACAGATTCTGTTTATTCAACTGAAGTTCAAAACTCAATATTACAAACTACCGCGCTGTTTTGAGTTCATTTTATATTAAATATAAATATAAATGTTTAATCGTTGTTTAATTAATGAATTCGATATAAAAATCCATTAATATTCCAAATATAATATTTAAAACAAATGTAAATATTCGAATTAAATTGACTGGAAAATCTGAGTCATTACATTCTTCCCTCCTTAAATGATTTTCATCCCCGAAATTGCTAAGTAAGAAGAATGATGCAATCCCAATTATTTTCAAAATAATACATTAAAATGTTATCCAAAAATATCTAAGTTTAAAATTTTATGAAAAATTGCCAGCGTCTCCTCTGTACTACCCGATCTGAACCACCACAACTCGCCACTCCGGGCCTCACATCGATCAAAAGAAAACAAAGCCAAGCAGCTACCTAATTCAGGAGTATAAAATCAATCACTCATATAAATATAATTAAGGTTTACCTATTTGTCAGGCAACCCATGCTATAGTCATGAGGTAAATCAACCAACACCTCTTCCTCTTTCCAACCTGCACTTAACTCAATATCCAATGCCAATAACAGATACAGGGTTAAATCATTTCAGTTTCATTTCATATTTGATTCTATTCGATTCATTATACTGGAATTTACTTTCTTAGTTTTCAATTCATTCAGTTATCGATAAATTTTATTATTTTACCAAATTATCATCCAATAACAATCAACAATATAACCAAATTATTCCATAATAATTTAATTTCTGATTTGTTTAATTTCATATTAAATTTCTTATTCGCAAATTCCTCTAGTTACATTAATCCATTTAAATTCATAATCCAATTTGAATTCTCATACAAATCAAACAATGAACCACTATTCAAATAATATGACAAAAATATTTCTTTTATATATAAAAGTATATTTTGGGTAAAACTATTTCATCTACCCACTTTATAAAATAATATTGTATCAATTACCAGTTTAACTTGAACCGATCAAACAATACAATACAAAACATTTTTATATAAAAAATCTACAAATACTCTTCCATTTATATATATACACACACTCAAACTCGATCTAGGGTATTACTAACCCAATCTCTATCGAGTTATACCATAAAGCCTAGGTTATTACTAAACCATTGCTCTGATACCAACTGCAGCATCCCAGAAACTTCGACACTCGAATCTAAACACTAATACATCCCGTGTCCAAACTCCAGTATCGAAAACCTTAGAGAGCTAGAAGAAAGAAGTTAGAGGATGAGATAAGAAAGAAAGTTAAGAATAGAAGAATAAGAAAAACCAACA
Organism: Allium sativum; assembly: GCA_030737875.1. Classification (NCBI taxonomy): domain Eukaryota; kingdom Viridiplantae; phylum Streptophyta; class Magnoliopsida; order Asparagales; family Amaryllidaceae; genus Allium; species Allium sativum. The sequence continues at coordinate 730,669,130 of CM060922.1, read as the reverse complement.
CAACACAGAGTCTCGCATCGCAGTGGAACAAAATATAATATAGAAATAACTTTTATTGAGAGCTTGAAATAATACTTATAACATCAGAGTAAATCAATACATTTGGGCAGGTATAATAGCCTGTCCTCATATATATATATATATAACACGGTGGAATAATAACAGTATAACATCATACGTCTGAACTCCTTCAGCTCATCTTTAGACTTCATAGAATTCATCAACCTGAACATGTGCAACCCGGTCTAACCCGAGCATTACGAACACCAGGTCAATCTGGTGAACCAGAGTGAGAAAAACTTGCTAAGTTTATAATATCATCCAACTTGATTTTAAAGTTAAAACCCTTTCAAAAGAAAAGAACAATCGTAAGACCAAATCTACACATAAATACGGATGGTTTTTACCTTACGATAACCCAAAGCATTTTGAAGTCAATATCTTATTCTGATATTATAATAGTGTCTATATACAAAATAAATAACAATCTAGCCGAACGCTTGCATTTCACGCTCCATATATATAGTATACAATCAAAACCGTAGGCACTTATTAGAGATTGGATTCCGACTATGACAAGGTATGGAACCACCTGCCGATAATGTATCTCAAGAGGGGAATACACTTGATTCAACAAGAAGATCTTACAACCCGGCACACATGGCCGACCATTCATTTCGCTTGAGTGTATTGAATGTATATCACCAACGGTTAGACTCAAATTACCATTTTCGGAAAAGGGACAACATCGAAATAGATTAAAGAAGGAAATGAATTTTCTCTAGATAGGTGATTATACACCATAATGGGAGCGACCCACATAGCCATGCTGCCTGCCCAATTTCTGTCATTTCCCGGTTGATGAGGCTTGAGGTTATAAATCTTTTTAGAACATCTGACCACCATTCACTTTAAATGTTACATTTTCAGATTCGCCATATATCACTAATTGTCGTCCACAAAAATAAACTAGCTGTTAAGCTAAGAGAAGGTATCTTCTCCGCCACCAACAGAAATACGTTTGAGAAAATCAACATACGTGATTCCTTTGGAAATACTCTGTCAAACACTCGTCCATACAAGTTGTCCTGGGATTGGACAAACCGAAGGCGCCATCCTACCGCATCCTTGAATTACCCTATAGATCAGTAGCGAGTAGTCCTTGCAATCCGTAGATTTCAATCATGTAATATACCGCCTTCGTCCACTTCAAGTTGGTAATTAAACTAACTCAAACCGTTCGAAATGACAGAATGTTATTAGCTTCTGAGGTAAATACAATAAATCACATAATCATAGCCACATAAAAACATAATCTCTCACAGTGGAATAAATAAATTATACAATAGTAGTTCATGAAGCTACTAGATAAAAATCAAAATTTATACATAATATCAGAGTTACAAAATTTAATACAGCGGAAGTCTAATACAAGAATTTCTAATACAAAAAAGAAAAAGCCAGAATCAACAGGTAGAGGTGATATCTTCAATTGTCTCCAGCTTCAAAAGGGTGAAATCTCAACACTGCAGTACTCGATCTGACCTGAGCAATAATGCAAAACAAAAAAACTCGGATCAGGACTAACATTCTCATGGAAGTAAATCAACTCAAATGAAATATTAAATGAAATGCGTTAGTAACTTAAAGGATTTTTGGGATCACCATCCTCTAAGGATCCGTTTAACTAATATAATATAATATGCTATTATAATAGTGTCTATAGTTAAATATAACATATTTAAATAGTGTAAGTGGGATTACATTTTTAACCTTACACAATTTATAAACATTGTCGTAAACATTGCATATAAAACACCAGTAACGGTCGGTGGATAGGGATGCGCCGCTATACGACAACGTCAAATCAAAACTGTAGGGGGCTCTATCAGGCTAATATGACAAGGCACACGAGGAATGCCTAGAGTATGAATATACTAGTTGCACGCCCGGACTGGTGGTAACGCAAAGTCGCGACTACCGCCCACCTCGGACAACACTCCCAAATCACGGATGCGCATCAAATCAAATTAATCAAACCGAGAAACTATAGTAATAAAGGAAGAAGTGTTGTCAATGAGGTAGCTAACCCCACTTGGTCCGGTATAGCCCTATTTTAGTCGTTTTAATTATGACCAAAAGGTCAAGGATATCCATTATCGTTCTCTTTCTTCAAATCCAGTAATCGCCTCCAAATCAACGTACTTCATTCTGGAACTCCACCGCATACACAATTGTTAAAGTGGTTTTCGGTATTGGCAGAGAGTATGACAATATCCGTTCCCGGTGTGACACCCCACGTCCGTTAATGTCACTCACTAAGGGAATGCATTAAGTTCCGTGAAGCGTTATAGGTAAATAAGAACATAATAGCACAAGACAAACATGTAAAATAGCAGCGGAATTGAAAACTTTATTTAAATCAAAACATCATGGTCCCAAATACTGAGTTTACATCATAAGTAACTAATTACATTAATAATCTGTCTTGCCAAAAATATTATAGTACAAAAGCATAAAACCATATTTCCCTTGAAAAGCCATAAGAGAGTTGACAAGAAGTCAAAGCAGTACATCTATATCCAAAATCCAAGCTAAGCTGAAAGAATCCGAATCAACGCTAAGCACTTCCACCCTGAGAACCTGGAGGGGGGAACAGAAGTGAGAGAAGAGGAAACAAAAAGGGTCAGACATAAAGTCTGGCGAGTCCAGTTACTTTTAAATATAAATAAATAAAAGTATCATGGCAGGTATATATAAAACTTGAAGAACAAGATAACAGTAACAATAACAAGTGTGAACTGAGCAAGATAAGATGAACATGATATATTGCGCTTCTTAAATACATTTCTCTGCACCGCGCATATACTAGTATATCTGAAGTAGAATGATCCCTACTAATACCTTTCCATTACAATTTCTTGATTATTAGGTTGCTTGGGTTAATAGCACTCAAGACTTATACGTGCATCGTACCCATTTACTTTCCTATGGATTCACCCTATACAATATATGTAGCTATCTCTCAATATTGAGATACACCCCATAGTACCCCACTCGCATGGTCTCCACCGTAAAGAACGCAGTCCCACATCCTACGCCGGAGTGATGTACGGATCTCTATATACCGTTGTTACGTTCCGCATATATCTGTCATTACTATGCTACGCAAGCGTACGGGCTGCCACCATTAATTAAATCAGATTCCATATCGGAATAATTCCCTCTAGTCTATGATACACCATCCAGAGCAGATATGCATGTATCTAGACTGTCTCATGTATGTACTGTAATTGTAGCTCGATGCCTCAATTGCACGTCCTCTAATGTGCACCGAGTTCCGTGGCAGGGCTAAACAAGAAACACGGAATTCGGTCGGGAGCTTTTCCATACCTGTATAGGCCGCCTTTAAGTGCCTTCAAATAAAGATATTCCTCGGGTCTGTTTTCCATGGTGGTTATGGCCCTACCTCGGCCCCTTCCTCAACTAGTAAAGACTACAAGAGCTAAGCGATCGCAACTAATACAACCAATCTAAACATCCATGTTGCGTCTACCCTCAACCCCGTACCTCGATAGTGAAAGGTGAAATAATATCTTGGGTTTAGCTCTAGACTTTTTGCATCCCGCTGGCTGTCAATGACGGATATCCAACGATCTACTATCCTTGTTTGTCGTGACCCTCTCTACCTCCTCATAAGGCAACCGTCGAATCACCCTGGTATCACCTCGTCACAACATTCTGATTGCATAGCTACATCTGCAGTCAAGGCCCACCCACCTAGTAGTTACGCGCAGACCCAACCTCTGCGAGTATAGCCTAAGACATCTGTCACTGCACAAAGGACTACTAGGAGCAACTTACGTACTTCAAGAAGCCGCGTGCTTCCCCTTCCAGTCCTTTGGAGCCGTCATAACAATCGTATGAATGTGCGCTCCCCTCGTGTCTTAAAACACCTCGATGATCTACCCCGTTGGGTTATTTATGCTCAAATGTACGGACTGGTCCAAGCGCCTTTCTTTAATATGTTGTTAGACCTTATGTCTAAACGTTCTTTTATGCGCTTGCGTTACATCATCAGGTTCCAATTTACTTGGTTATTCCCGTTCATATTGAATTCTTATTCAAATTACCAAGTTTTTCTTTCTTATAAATTTCAGTCATATAACTTAATCCGTTTAAGTTTATTAATAAGCCCACAACATGTTATTTTCTAGATTATGGTCCAAGGTCTGTAATCGTCAATCTATTTTATATTCTTTCTTGGTTACATCATTACAATAACATGTTCTCCTTAATACGTTATTAAGTATATCTCAATTCACATGTTTCCTAATTAACATGTCACTTACCATTTATGATTAAATATAACTTATTTATTTTACAAGTTTTCCTCATTCTTTCATTTAATCATAAATTCAATTTACACCGTCACTACAACTTATCATTGTTTACTTAGCAGATTATTACACATATCTAATTCTATCATTTCTACAAGTTATGCTTACCCTACAAGGTGTCTTTAATAACATAACTTTATTATATTTTCCATCGGTTATGTATACCACTAGGTGTCTCTAATTACATAACCTTATTGGGTTAAGTTCGTTGGCCTATATGTAAATATTACCCACCCCTCTATTTCACTTAACCCACCCACTGCCCATTCAATTTTACTTAATCCTAACTTAAGTTCATAATCATACAATCCTTATGGATTAAATTGGGTTAAGTAGTCCAATTCATTACCATGTCCAATTATGGTTATAATGGGCTAGACCTCCCATATTAGGCCTACAACGTGTGGATGCTGGATATGCCGGTCGGGTCCGGGAAATCTTATTCCATAGTCGGTTCTAATCTCGTGTCTTAGCCCGATTCTTATTTGCACACTTAGACCTCTTACATTTGGTTCAACATTAGTGGCTGCTGGATATGGCGGTCGGGTCCGGGCAGACTTCCACCACTAATGCAACCTAACCTCGTGTCGTAAGTGCAATTAAAATTCCTAATTGTAATTACTAAATATTCCATTTTTATCCAAATCTACCTATGTCATTACAGATGATTATTTCTCTTTTTTCCCCATATTTAATTATATTCCCAATTCACTATTCAAATCATAGACTTTTACACCTCTTTTTAATTCACCTTTTAATTGTGCACCATATGCTCTTTTTTCCCAAGTTATAAGTCAAGGCATATACATATATATATGTTATGCACAAACCCAAATCTACATATTTTCCAATTTATGTCCCTAGTCCATATTCACCCATTTCAATACAAGTTATACCAAACCCATATTCGCATATTTTCCAATGTATGCTTAAAATTCATATTCACATACGTTCCAATTTATGTCCCAAATCAGTACTTACACATGTCCCAATTTATGCTCAAATTATATTATCCAATGTATGCCTAAATTCATATTATCCAACAAGACATATGCCTCCAAACAAGGTGTCTACCTTGACCTGAATTCCGGGATGGACGCAATGGCACAGTCCATTTTACTTAATTCTGAATATTTAATTAAGTTTTCCTTAATTCATTGTTAACAGTGTATTTCACACTAATTATTCTTTAATTCTCCATCTTTACTGTCGTTAAAATTCCAGGGTGTTACATTCTCCCCTACTCAAAGGATTTCGTCCCCGAAATCTCTAAGTTATGAAGAACGTATATCCAAACATCCAATAGTCATACATCCATCTAGCAATCATAGGCATCCATTGTCCTTAAGGAATTTCTAATGCTTTTATGAACATACGCAATAGTGTGTGCATATGTCCTTAAACTAATGCGAAAGATCAGGTGGTCTACTGATTCAGTTGACCTCCTTAATGCAATGTATGTTTGTGCCATGCAACCAAAATGTATGCAAATCATCCTAATCCATGTAAGTTCTATATGTGTGCATAATCATCCATCCAAATGCAACATCAATGTAACGATAATCCATAAAAATTTAAAATGTACACACATCAATATGCAATATGTAAGTGATTGAGCCGATCTAGTGCCTATTGTGTGTGTATATGCATCCACGAGCAGTCACTAGCAACCACTTGCATCCATCAAACATAACATGTCTCAAACACATGTTAACATTCATTAGTTTTCTACCTAAAGACTTGATCGATAGGAGATATTCAAACGATAGTTACAAGTATTAATTCGTAGCTTGGGAAAAGAAGTTAAGAATATATTCTCAAAAAGGAAAGGATATGCAGCGCGAATCTTGTCTTCAACCGCCCAAGTAGCGTTCTTGCGGCCTTTTCCCCATTGCTGTCTTACTAGCTTCGCTTCTTTGTTGCACAATTTCTTAACCTCCGATCCAAGTATGCAAGTCGGAACTCATCCAATCATTGCTTCCTTCTCTACTTTCACTTCTTCTCGCAAGTTTGGCTTCATTACCTCGAACTCTATACATTTTTTTTGCCTCTTGAATGAATAGTCATCTTAGAATGACGAGCTTCCTCAAGGACTATCTTCAATAGGTTTCCCATCCCAATATGAATCACTTATTAAACCTCTTCTCAAGTAGCTCCCCTACTTGCTTATCAAGTTCCCTCTTTTTTTTAAGAGTCACATGTCGCAAATCATCGATAGATATATCAAGAGACTCTAGGAGACTAAGCATGACAGACCCTTTTGGGGTCATAAGAAATCTCGAGGGTCTTTATATGGCAAGTCAGAAGTCTAACGACACTCCTAACACAATCTAGCATGGCTCCATATATGTAGTTAACCAATCCATCCCTAGAATCAAACCGTATCATATGAAATCAAGAACATATGCATCGTAATCAAACTCGACGCCTAACACAGAGATTCTCAATCCCCGACAAATCCTCGATAAATGAGCCGTACCTCCACTGGGTTTGAGGCAATAACGGGATCTAAAACCATACTAGTATCTAGGTGCAGAGACTCAATTAAAGTATCAAATATAAAAGAATGTGAAGCGCCAGGAAAAGAATCTCAATAGGATGATCAGAAATAGAAATCAATCCTTTGATGGAAACTTTCCTACCCCTATCCTATCCACCAGCTATGAGAACATTAGCTTTCCCTCTAGAAGTTCCTGCCTTCTGGCCTTGTCCTTATCTCTTTGGGCACTCCTTAATAAGGTGTCCCGCCTTACCAAAAAGTGGTAACAACTCCTTTCCTCTTTCTATAATCCTTTTTCAGATGACCCACCATCCCGAAATTATGGTATTTCCTCTTTTCTTCTTTGGGCTGTGCTCCTTAGCCCCAACTCCCTTATTCTCCTTTTTACCATCGTTGTGCAACATGCTAACAATTCTCTTAAAAGCGGCCTCCATCGCATGGAAATCCTTTCGAGGCTTGAGAGAAAATAAGACGCAGGTGAAACCAGTACGGATAAAGATGGAGGTTGGGCACTTTTTTGCCCTTCGACATGTACCATAGTTTTAACATGCCTACGGAACCATGCCGAAATAGGGATACCCTTTCGAGAGGAAACGGTTCCCTGATCAAAAAGGAAAAGAAATCATGCGGAGAATCGAGAAGATATTTATGGCTTTGGGAAATATGCTTTTCTAAAACAGACTTTTTATTTTAAAATACTTTGTTTTTGAGACCTTTTTGAAAACCATTTTCAAAATACTTTATCCGATCTTATAACCATATGCTCTGATACCAAATGTGACACCCTACGTCCGTTAATGTCACTCACTAAGGGAATGCATTAAGTTCCGTGAAGCGTTATCGGTAAATAAGAACATAATAACACAAGACATACATGTAAAATAGCAGCAGAATTGAAAACTTTGTTTAAATCAAAACATCATGGTCCCAAATACTGAGTTTACATCATAAGTAACTAATTACATTAATAATCTTTCTTGCCAAAAATATCAGAGTACAAAAGCATAAAACCATATTTCCCTTGCAAAGCCATAAGAGAGTTGACAAGAAGTCAAAGTAATACATCTGTATCCAAAATCCAAGCTAAGCCGAAAGAATCCAAATCAACTCTAAGCACTTCCAACCAGAGAACCTGGGGGGAAACAGAAGAGAGAGAAGAGGAAACAAAAAGGGCCAGACATAAAGTCTGGCGAGTCCTGTTACTTTTAAATATAAATAAATAAAAGTATCGTGGCAGGTATATATAAAACTGGAAGAACAAGATAACAGTAACAATAATAGGTGTGAACTGAGCAAGATAAGATGAACATGATATATTGCGCTTCTTAAATACATTTCTCTGCACCGCGCATATACTAGGATATCAGAAGTAGATGATCCCTAATAATACCTTTCCATTACATTTTCTTGATTATTAGGTTACTTGGGTTAATAACACTCAAGACTTATACGCGCATCGTACCCATTTACTTTTCCATGGATTCCCCTAATACAATATATGTAGCTATCTCTCAATATTGAGATACACCCCATAGTACCCCACTCGCACGGTCTTGACTGTAAAGAACGCAGTCCCTCATCCTACGCCGGAGTGATGTACGGATCTCTATATACCGATGTTACATTCCTCATATATCTGTCATTAATATGCTATGCAAGCGCACAGACTGCCACCATTGATTGAATCAGATTCCATATTGGAGTAATGCCCTCTAGTCTACGACACACCATCCAAAGCAGATATGCATGTATCTAGACTGTCCCATGTATGTATTGTAATTGTAGCTCGATGCCTCAATTGCACGTCCTCTAATATGCACCGAGTTCCATGGCAGGGCTAAATAAGAAACACGGAACTCGGCCGGGAGCTTTTCCATACCTGTACAGGCTGCCTTTAAGTGCCTTCAAATACAGATATTCCTCGGGTCTGTTTTCCATGGTGGCTATAGCCAACACCTCGGCCCCTCCCTCAACTAGTAAAGACTAGAAGAGCTAAGTGACCGCCCCTAATACAACCAATCTAGACATCCATGTGGAGTCTACCCTCAACCCCGTACCTCGATAGTGAAAGGTGAAATGATATCTTGGGTTTAGCTCTAGTCTTTTCGCATCCCGCTGACTGTCGATGACGGATATCCGATGTCTACTATCCTTGTTGGTCGTGACCCTCTCTACCTCCTCGTGAGGCAACCGTCGAATCACCCTGGTGTCACCTCGTCACAACATTCTGACTACATTGCTACATCTGCAGTCAAGGCCCACCCACCTAGTAGTTACGCGTAGACCCAACCTCTACGAGTACAGCCTAAGACATCTATCACCGCACAGAGGACTACTATGAGAACCTTACATACTTCAGGAAGCCGCGTGCTTCCCCTTCCAGTCCTTTGGAGCCGTCATAACAATCAGCTGAATGTGCGCACCCCTCGGGTCTTAAAACAACTCGATGATCTACCCCGTTGGGTTATTCATGCCCAAACGTATAGACTAGTCCAAGCGCCTTTCTTTAATATATTGTTAGACCCTATGCTTAAACGTTCTTTTACGCGCTTACCTTACCTCATCAGGTTCCCAATTACTTGGTTATTCCCGTTCATATTGAATTCTTATTCAAATTACCAAGTTTCTATTGCTTATTAATTTCAGTCATATAACTTAATCCATTTAAGTTTATTGATAAGCCCACAACATGTTATTTTCTGGATTGTGACCCAAGGTCTGTAATCCTCAATCTATATTATATTCTTGCTTGGTTACATCATTACAATAACATGTTCTCTTTAATACGTTATTAAGTATATCTCAATTCACATGTTTCCTAATTAACATGTCACTTACCATTTATGATTAAATATATTTTATTTTTTTTACAAGTTTTCCTCATTCTTTCTCATTTAATCATAAATTCAATTTACACCGTCACTACAACTTATTGTTGTTTACTTAGCAGATTATTACGCATATCTAGTTCTATCATTTCTACAAGTTATGCTTACCCTACATGGTGTCTTTAATTACATAACTTCATTATATTTTCCATCGGTTATGTATACCACTAGGTGTCTCTAATTGCATAACCTTATTGGGTTAAGCTCGTAGGCCTATATGTAAATATTACCCACCCTCTCTTTTTCACTTAACCCACCCACTGCCCATTCAATTTTACTTAACCCTAACTTAAGTTCATAATCATACATTCCTTATGGATTAAATTGGGTCAAGTAGTCCAATTCATTACCATGTCCAATTATGGTTATAATGGGCCAGACCTTCCACATTAGGCCTACAATGTGTGGATGTTGGATATGCCGGTCGGGTCCGGGCCGTCTTATTCCACAGTTGGGTCAAACCTCGTATCTTAGCCCGATTCGTATTTGCACACTTAGACCTCTCACATTTGGTTCAACATTAGTGGTTGTTGGATATGTCGGTCGGGTCCGGGTAGACTTCCACCACTAGTGCAACCTAACCTCGTGTCATAAGTACAATTACAATTCCTAATTGTAATTACTAGACATTCCATTTTTACCCAAATCAACCTATGTCATTATGGGTGATTATTTCTCTTTTTTCCCCATATTTAATTATATGCCCAATTCACTATTCAAATCATAGACTTTTACACCCCTTTTTATTACACTTTTAATTATGCACCATATGCTCTTTCTTCCCAAATTATAAGTCAAGGTATATACATATATATATGTTATACACAAACCAAATCTACATATTTTGCAATTTATGTCCCTAGTCCATATTCACCCATTTCAATACAAGTTATACCAAACCCATATTCACAAATTTTCCAATGTATGCCTAAAATTCATATTCACATACGTTCCAATTTATGTCCCAAATCAGTACTTACACATGTCCTGATTTATGCTCAAATTATATTTTCCAACGTATGCCTAAATTCATATTATCCAACAAGACATATGCCCCCAAACCAGGTGTTTATCTTGACCAGAATTCCGAGACGGATGCAATGGCACAGTCCGTTTTACTTAATTCTGAATATTTAATTAAGTTTTCCTTAATTCATTGTTAACAGTGTATTTCACACTAATTATTCTTTAATTCTCCATCTTTAGTGTCATTAAAATTCTGGGGTGTTACACCCGGTCTCTTTAACAACCAAATGTTTACATTTTTCATACCGTGGCCATTTTAATAAAATCATATCTTGAAATCATTTAATTTAAGAAATTTCTTTAATTCAAACCAAAAAGTTTATGAATCAATTTCATATGTAAAATTATTTCAATTCATATTCGGTCAATTTATAATCGAATTCATATATTCATATCAATTGTAAATTCAAATTCCAATTAATTACATAGTGCACGTTTATTTCCTATAAAGTTCAATATTTAAGTCAATTCAAAATTCACAATTAGTTGAATTAAAATCAAATTCACTGAATCAAGTATCGTTATATACATTTAAATCTTTAAACCTTGAATTTAAATTGCAAAATCTAAACATATCCACCTACTGAGTTTATTATTAAAGTTTATAAACTATATATAAAATAAGCATTGAAAATATATTTATAAGTTCTAAATTTATATGGAAAATAACTTTATAAACATATATAGGTTTAAAATAATTTAGAAATAGGTTTAAAAAGAATAATTTATTATAATATATTAATTTAAAGTTAAAAATACATATATGATTAAATTATACAGTTTAAAATAAATAAATTATAAGTAAAATCTTAAATAAGCATTTAAATACAATTTTAGTCATAAAACCATTTTAAAACATATAATTTAAAATTTATAAAATTTAAGTATAAATCTTTAAAATATAAATATAAAATATAAGGTCTTAAATTAATATTAGTACAATCAAATTTTTCAAATCATTTTAATTCGAAAACATGACCAACAGTGTCCGTATATAATTTTCTACTCTATGGTCAAGTGATACGGATATTTATCATTTCAACCTGCAATTTATAAATTTTCTACGGGTTTATCATTTCAACCCGCAATCCCAAATTCAGTAAAAATCGTTCAGGTCTATCATTTCAACCCATAACGATTTTTCCCTAATCTAATGTCCGTTCGGGTATGTATCATTTCAACCCTTAGTGATTTTTCCTAACTAGGGGTATCTACAACATAACAAATCATCACATATCATTAATCACATCATAGTCATATATAATCAGTGTACATACATGTCATATCAATGCCGTGTCACATATGAAGTGTATATTTTAAACAAACAGTTTCTACTGGCAATCCTATACATATCATAATAGTTCATTAGTTGATCTAACATCTATGAAATAATGTGAGTCAGGTGTGAGATAAGCTCACCTTTCGTGGCTCAAAATGAAACGACGACTTGCAGGCATGATTCAGAATGGATTTTAACCCGATGATCGCTTGATATTTTATTTTATTTTATAAGAGGAGGATAAGGAATTTTCAATGGATCGGTACGACTATCTGGGTTTTGGAACGGTTCTCAAACTTAACACCAACCTTGACTCAAAATAAACCCAATAAATTCTTTACACAAAAAATATATATTTTTTATATACAAACACAATAGAAATTTTTAACATATATATATATATAATTTGATGCACAAAAATATATTTTTATAAATTATACATTTAAATAAAACACAACACTAACGCATACTAAATCATATACACTTATATATAATATATAATTTGAAACAAACACACTGTACACAGTACATAAATTATACATAAACATACAACAAATCCTTTTTCAAAATAGTATATATATTTAATGCAAACGTATACACAATAAATTTTATATATACCTATATATTTAATTCGACACATTCCAAATTACTTATATAAATATATATATTAATTTATATAGCACTAAACCATACATATTTTTAAATTACATACAACACAAACACACACAAATAAAACCGTAACACACACACACACACACATATATATATATATATATATATACATAATTTATATTAAAACAAACACATACACACACATCGTACACACAACAAAAATTATAACATATATATATTATAAATTTTATAAACACCCAAAACCAATTATATAACTTTTTAATTAACAAAAAAAAACAAAAATTAAAAAAGCAAATAAATTTTCAAACAAGTATATATATACATATGTAATAACCCACAACCACAACATACAACCAACAAGCAAACACCCTCCAAACTAGACACTCAACACCACGCCACAAATATACAACTCAACCCAAATGCATACATATGTATATTACCACACACAAACTACACACAAACACGTCTATCCCAAATATAATATATATACACATGCCAACAAACACGCCTAAATAAAACACATAAAACTCAATACACACACAAACACACGCAAGCCATATATATTTACATATAAATAATTAAACATATATATATATATATGTATACATATAATTTGAAAATCAATAAATTTCCAAAACAACTCACACCAAAATCATTATATATAAATAAATATGTATATACATATACATTTACAAAAATATATTTTCCAAAACAAATAAATTTAAAAAGAAACTCTTATTAACATATAAATATACACTAAAATAAGAACTCACACAAGGCACTCATGCACACACAAAGTTATACATAACACACACCACAATCAAAAACAAAACTCATGCCACTCACCTAAAAAAAACTTACACACACATACACACAAGGGGAAAAGGGAAAACGTGGAAGCAGGGGTTCGATTGGAGATGGCTCAAAGGGGACGTGGGCTTCAGGCGGGTGCAACTACGGCTGAGCTTGGTCTGGTGACGTGACGATGGTGGGTTGTAGGCACGAGTTTGATCGGTTGGGGTTGTGAGGGAGCGGAGGTCTTATGTCTGCGTGAGGAGAGGGAATGGCAGTGAGTAGGAAAAACATGGTAAAGGGTATAGATGTGGAGAATGGTAGAAGAAAAACTGGCGTGGGTATAAATTGGAGCTACAATGCCTTTTTTTTGCCTGCGAAGAGATGAGAAATAAAAGGGACAGAAGAGAGAAACATGAAGAATAAATAGATGGGAATGGAGCAGCTTAAAAAAAGGAATGGAAATGGAGTCAAATATGGTAATGGGAATAAATGGATAAAGATGGATTCAGAAATATATGGAAACGTAATGCATGCGGAAAAAGGTGTCTATTGGCATTTAATGCTTGATAACGTTTGGCAATTTCAAGGAACAAATAAATTTAAAAAGAATAGGAGTTATTGTGTCTTCACATTTGTATGTAATAAGAAAAGAATATGGAAAATGAGGAGGTAGCTTAGAAAATGTTAAGGAAAGCTATAGGATAGAGAAAAAAAATGAATTGCTTTAATATGGAGCATGGGAGGATTAGGGAAGGACAAAAATTATAAATTAATTTTGAAAAGAATAATCAACAGTGAATATACGTAGAGAACAAAAGATGAATGGAACGTTAGGTAAATTAAACGGATTGTTATAAATGGATACAAGATAAAATAAATGAAGAGTCATATATGGAAAAACACTAATGGCTTGAATGAATATTTGCCAAAAGAAAAGAATGGTTTAAATTTTAAAAATAATGAACATGTATGGAAAACATTAATACTAAGAAACGTACGTTGAACATTAAAAGGTAATCAATGTTTGCACCAACAAAATCATAAGCATTGAAATTAAATTAAATATATAATTAAAATTTTGCTATATTGACATCAACAACAATCAATACGAATTGAAATTAAATTAAAGATATAATTCCATATTGAAAACGGAGGGTATAATTATACGAAGTAAATATTTATATAAAAATTCAAGAATGAATGCAAATAAATAACTCGATTAAAATTTACCATAAATAAGATTCTAAAATAGAAAATATTAAATTGTATTATTAAATTGTATTCATATCAAAAATAAAATTCATTTTTTTTATAAAATACAAATAAATTTAGTTTTAAATAATCAAAATAAAATTATTTCCATAAAATGCAAACAAACAAAATAAATAAACCAAATTTTAAATTAAATCATTAATTAAAATACTCTAAAATTTGAGGTTGTTACAAATCACGATAGAATCATTGTCAAATACCTCTACGGATCAGCTAGAGAAATCCGACAATAGTTCTTTCATTCATGAAGATATACGGTCTTCAATAGCCCCATCTCGATCAGCACCTTTCATGTTTTCGTATTCATTGGTCGGAATGGTTTTCGAATATAAATTCGATCCTTTTCTTTCCGTACCAACACGTTGGGTAAGATTTTTATAGTCGGTTATTTAACTATCAAAATAAACAATCAACAAAATAAATCCATTGGTTCGGTATGCAGCGTCACTTGGCCATTAAAATAAGTACATCGGTTGTAATACAAAAAAAATGTATCGGCTATAACATATCAATGCTCCCAAATCATTTATTTGCATACATAGAAAAATACCTTAAATCATATTCAATTCTTGTTAACTATTATTTCAAACCATTTGCTATAACATTCCTTTTTATTTAATAATTGGGAAACGATTCAACTTATTATTCATAAAACAATCGATACGTTATCTCCTTTGTTTTGGTTTTTAAACACCATAATCGTCACTTACCTTTTTGGAGTAAACTCATTCTAAATCTCATCTCCTTACTTCGAAAATATCGTTATATTTTCACAAATCTCCTTTTATTTCTTTTATTATAGAAATATCATTTCCTATTCTTAAGCCCCCTTTAAATTCCTTTTATTTTGGAATCCTAATATATATATATATATATATATATATATACATATACATATATATATATTTCCAAATTCTTCAAATAACGTTATATTATAATTTCTCAAAATAAATTATTTCTAACATCTTCACCATTTCAACTAATATCACCCTTCGATAATCCTAAAGTTATTCAAGTTGGATTATTTTAATTACCTTTCAGACCTTGATCAACAACGCTCTTATCTTAAGATAAATATCAGTTGTAATACAAAAACCGATATTCATTCCCAATAATAAAAAAATCCCATTTTTGTTATACTTTGATGAAACCTCATCTCTAATTTAATATAGCGAATTTAAATCACAATTTATATTTAACTCATCTAACCACTTTAAATCAACTTGGGTTTCTGTATTGATATCCATTTCAAATCTTTATCAGTCCCTAACCATAAACCAGTAAGAAAATAATTCCCTAAATATCAATCCCGAAGGCGGAAACAAACATCAGATCAATACTCAGAAAATTATTTATCTTAACCGATCTCCAGTTAGATACCAATTCCTTAATTTCATATCTTAAACCTTTGTTCCATCTATAAGCCATTTTAATAACTCATTCCATTAATATATTCAATAAAAACTTGGTTTTATAACCTCATCTAACTTGGATTTCATAAAATCCAATTTAATAAAATTCAATAATAATTAAATAAAAACTTCGATCATAACTTATATTATAAACCTTAAATCGCTTAAATATTCATTAAACTAAAACATGGCTTTTAAACCTCACAAACTTCAATTATTAAGTTTTACATTCCCAGATTATCACTTCGATTATTTTTAAATAACTAATAATCAAGTTTCACCATTATTAATATAAAACTGGGTAACTTCACCATTAACTATTCCCATTAAATTAATAAACTAATTTAATAAACAATCTCCTTTAACTCAACCTCTAAGCATGATTATTTCATTAATCAATTCCACTCAACATTTTCCATTATATAATAATATAATTAATTAAAATAATTCCATTTACTTTCATTATTATTAAATTAATAATAATCAATCTCAATCCAATCCCATTTATAATAGTTTCATAAAACAATAAAACTTGGTTATTAATCATTTCGTCAAATTCTTTTCACTTACTTGTCAGTCTTATTAATATTAGAATCAGCTTTATAAAATCATTTAATAATTACATATAAACATAAATAAATAAATAGTATTTAATTCCTTTTATAAACTTCCATTTAAATAATAGATTATAAAAATCTATCTTCAGCTATAAAATAAATTTTATAACTTTACTTTTATCGATTTTCCTGATGATAAATCAGGCTTTACAAAATAGTGTATATTTGGGCCATCTGCTATAAATTTCTCAACCAATATCACCCATTGGTTAATACCAAAACAACGTTGAATTTGGATTCAACAATCAGTTACTAAATCAATAATCCAATATATTGGTTAAACAGTTCATGTAACGATCATATGCACATAAATAATCAATTCAACTGATAGTGGTCAACCAATAAAAATAACTCAAGCATCCAATTTAATTTAAATACATTTATATTGCTATAAACGTAACCAACAAGGTAAGTTACCTCTATTGGAAATAATCATTAAAAATAACGATGTCATTTCATTTAAATTAAACAATGTTTAATTTAAATAATCGATATAACAGTATCTAAACAATCATCAAATCAACCAACAATTAGCAAACATGGCATACAAATAATAAACCCGACTTATAATAATTATAAGTGGGAGATCTGAGTGAGTTTAACTCACCTTGTATTATTCGTCAATTAGACGAGTCATTTTAATAAAATTAAACACTCATTTAATTTTATCAAAAATTCGGATAGCTTGCAGTATTAACCAGACCTGCTCCATTACGTTGTACTCACCGATATGATCCCGACATTCTTTGTTTTATTTGAATCTAATAATGAACAACCAAGTTATAATTATTATCAGTATACTTCTTTATAAATCAACGTTTAACTAATTAACAATAAGTTATTTAAATTAATTACTAAAACCGTTATTACCTTCTAATCTCCTACAAATTAGACCCACGTCATTATTTATTTTACCCATCCAATCTAAATAAACTCGTTCCAACCATATTCTTGACCTAGGCAAATTTAATACACCCGGTTCCCTCATCATTCCAGGCACTCATTTAACCCTACTGCTCCTTTTTATTTTTTCATTCTACATTCTTTTTTTTTGGATCAAAGCCCAAAGTCCACTATACAAAGTCGGGCCGCCTTCCACTTACGTCTTTTTTTCCATCTATCTTCTTCCCCGATTAAACACTCTGGTACTCCAATATTTCTTTCATGCAAACTCCTCGCTTCCTGCTATACATTACCAATTTCTTCCCCACTTTTCTAATCGCTTCCCACTGCTTCTGACCGAAACTTGAACCCACCAAAACTTGAACCCAAGCAACACCATGACTCCGGCCCGTCACTCCTTTGCACCACCCTCAAACCGCTAGTCCCCATGTAATGACCCATTTTTTGACCGTTCAAAATCGGCAATAAACCACACATGTCGACCCAAACAAATCACCAACACAGGCAGTTATTGGGAAAAGAAGAAAAAGAAGAAAGAAGAGAAAAACAAATCTCAGAATCTCATAGCGGAAGGACAACATATAATAAACAAATAATGGTTCGAAGCATTAAAAAAAACATATACATTTGGCTATAACGTACAAATTGATTATCGGAGTTACACATATGCAGATATACATAACTAGCAGTGGAAACACAGTGCAACGGAAATACATACATATACATATAATAGATGTATACCAGATCTTCGTCTTCGATCTCCAAGGCACAGTCATCTTCAGTAACTGCAAACGTCTACTGACCCGAGCATATTGCATAAAAGGAAAAACAAAACAAACACTCGGATCAACACTAAATCATTCTCACATTAGTCAAATTAAAACATGAAATAACTTGAGTGTCATGGGTATAGTAACTCAAGAGATGTTACGGGTTTTTTTCATCTCTCGAGGATCCGTTAAACTAATACATACATAGTAAATATGCTATTATGATAGTGTCTATCCAGTAAAGTAAATATCATAAAAATAGCATAAGCGGGATTACCATATTACCCTTACGCCGTTTACATGCACCAACAGTCTATACAGTACCGTAAATTCACCGTACTGGTGTTATTAGAGGGCACTGCATAGAAGGCAATGCTAAATAAAAATCGTATGGGGCTTGATAGGGATAAATATGACAAGGCACTCGAGGCAATGCCCAGGGTAGGATTCTACCAATTGCACTCCCGGACCGATGGTAACACTAGCAGCCACTACCGCCCACCTCGGAACACACTCCCAAAAGTCATAAAGGGCCCAAATCATCATCATCATAGTCATAGAAATAGTATCGAAGAAGTGTGTCCGATCAAAGGTGCTACCTCAATTAGTCACGGTATAGCTCCTGTTTTAGTCATTTCAATTCTGACCCGAAGGTCAGGGCTATTTCATCATCGTTCATCTTCTTCAATCCAATAATAGCCCCCAAGTCATCATATCTCATTTTGGATACGTCATAACGTTCACAGTTGTTAAAGTGGTATCGACATTGACAGAGAGTATGCCATTTTCCGACTCCGGCCTCTTTAACAACCAACGATTATGTTTTCTACATCGGTCGTTTCTTTTACATTTCTCAAGGGTTCATTTCCATATCAAAATATCATATTTTGTTAGAACCCCATTTATATTCAAAATAGAATATAATGTCATATCAAAATCATTCCAAAACCAGTTATATTCTAAATTAGAATATATTTCAATATCATATATTATAATCAGTATAATATTTCAAAACCGACTTATATTCAAATAGAATATATTTCGTCTTAAAGATTTCAAATTATTCCAAATCAATTTTTGTTCGAAATCCATTCATATTCAGTAGAATATATATTTTTGTAACTCATTTCTATTCCTTAGGAGATAAATGTATATTCAAGTAGAATATAATTCACACTCCGATATTATCATTGGTTTAGAAATCGATTCTTATTTCAAGAGGAAATAACTTTATCTCAACTCCACTAGAACCAACGATTTAGATTCAAACACTTGCCATTCGGAAGAAATGTAAAATTTAAAGGATATAAATATGAAAATAGATGTTTATAAAGAAAACCTTTATATAAAATAATATATATATATAGAATATAATATTTAGAATAATATAAGATAACTTATAAAACACTAGGTATATACATAAATTAAAGTTTACCAAATAGTTTTATGAAATAAAATATAAGGAAATTCAGTTATAAAAAAATAGTTTATAGGTAAAGTCTTAATAAATAAATTTTAAGGAAAGAAAATTTTATTTGAAATCAAACAGTATATATATATATAATAAAATTCTTAATACCATAATTGTTGCTTCTTCCGAATTTCAAATGTTCGAACCTATACCCAGTCCAAATGGAGTTGCATAGTTCAAAATCTTGTTTCAACAACATTCAAACCCCCCATTCGATTTATAGGATTTAACCAAAATTCATCTCTAATTCAAAGTAATTCCGAATATACTCAAATAACTTCCATTTCCAAAGCTTGATTCGTGGAGAATTATACATTTTTCATCTTGCCATAATTTCTTGAAACCCCAAATCGATTAAAGATTCTCATTCAAAAATTTAAACTTTTTGGAAAATTTCCTTACCAAATTCATAATCGTTCAAAGTTTAGGTTAAAGGAAAAATATAAGTTATCGAAAATCAACCCTTTCCGTTTAATAAAATTTCATTGAATATATTTTGAATACTTAAAAATCATTTAACCCACCGATGTCCATATATAATTTTCTATCCTATGGTCAAGTGATTTTTAAATTCCTCAATATTTCAGAGATGGATGTATATCATTTCAATCCAAATCAGGGTCATAGATATTTATCATTTCAAGCTATGTTCTTAATTTATTTTAATCGATAAATCCCGGGTTTATTAGATGCCCGTAACATCAAGGGTAAAAATTGGGATTCATCATCAAAATCAACATGCAATACAATATACTGATTATAGAGCATTAGCCGTGTCAACATCAATTCAGTAATAAAATTCAACCAAACATCCATCACAACCATTTCATCCAATCAATCAGTATTAAACTGTTCACGGGTTTGCAAGGATCAGAATTTCCACTAGTAATTAAATTAAATTTAATAACTGATTATTGGCCTAAATTTTCAAATTACCATACTTGCATGTTGGTTTTAAACCAACACATCATCAATCATACACAACCATGCAACCAAACTTATTTCACAATTTAATTTAATAAATATGGGAATAATTCAGTTCATCGTGAGTGGAAAAATCACTCACTTTTTGGGTCTTTAATTGATCGAACGTCAAACCAAAGCCCAAAATTTCACAATCTCCAAATGCTGCCAAACCAGTCTCAGGTTGTCCCCAATTCTACCACGATCCCAATGCACCCAACCGCGTCCAAATCCGAGTTAAAACGAGAAAGTTATTAATGTTTTACTGTTTGAAATTTAAATATATAAAAATAAATAAAACATTTCTCTCACCCAATTAGCTATTGCCACGTCAGCACCCTGGATTCGTCTTCCTGCTCATCCCCTTCTGCTACAGTAGCCCGACGCACCAAAGAACCCAACCGACGAACTTTGACCGCTGATTGTCGTGGCTACAGACCACGAAATCGACCAAGACCACCCGCAATCGGAAGCCCCTCGACCGCCGCACCTACCTATGACGCCGCCTTCACCTTCGGTGCGCCACAGAGCTGCCGCCGACAAGCACCAAAGCCGCTAAATCTAACCCTAATTCATGGATTCCCAATGCTCTACTCCACAATAAATCGCATGAACACCACCGCTGAACTCGTACGCTCGTCCTCTTCAAAACCCATATCCCCGATTCTTCAATCAAGCCTTAAATCAGAAACCCCTAAATCGACGCCTAGGGTTTCGAACTCAATGGACTTTGACTGCAAATTCCGGCCAAACAAATCACTGCATGTTGGAATACTTGGTACGAGTAGCTTCGTATCTTCTAGAGCTTCAGTTTGATATATAATAAGCTATGGTTTTGAAGAGGTTTGATTTTCAAGCTTGAATTTTTTGATTCTAGGGTTTGAAATCTGTTCTGCCATTAGAGAAAGCAAATGGAGAAAGTATGCGTGAATGAGAAATGGGCTGATGGGATTAAATGAATTTATTTGAAGGTCTAATATAAGAAACTACCAATTATCTTATTACGTTGTTTCCTTTCACACTTTCTCTCATGCAGTCAAACGACAAGTCCGTTTGTAACGCAAATTGGAATCCTACCATAATTCATCGTTACGGGTCCAATGGGGCCAGTTTCGTCGAATTCCAAGACAGTCGCCAAAACAGTTAAATTTCACAGTTAATTAAACAAATAAAATATTCAGTTTATTCATTTAACTATTTTAATTCAATTTAAATATTTATAAAATTCCATTTAAATCAATCTATAACTTAAATAAAAATTTATAAATCAATTTCACATATTTTATGCTGCTGAATTTATTTATTTATCCATTTAAATTTATATTTCAATTATTATTAAACTACTTAGAATTCCCCCATTTAACAATTTAAATTTGAATTCTCTTTTTAACTTAACCCACTTAAATTTAAATTAGTTATTAAAAATACAAATCCCAAGTTACAACATTTCCAAATAAACAAAATTTGAAATCTATTTATACTCAATCCAACCATCCACATCATTACAATCAACAAAATTTGGTTTTTCCCAATATTTTTCCATTTTATTTATTTTAAATCAAAATTTAAATATACAGAAAATATGGGATGTTACACCTCATCTCACTCCATGCTTCGTTACTATGATACCTATTCTCATTCCATTACGTAAACTGAAAAAACTCGAGCCTAGGAATCCACAACAACTCGGATAGTGTCCCCAATGCCATCTTCATTGATGAACACCTAACTTGTCCGATCATCGGAGTCAATGTCATCGTTACGCGCGCTCCCTCCATGGCAATTCTCGTTCCAGGTTCCGCTTTTGATTTTTCACGCAATGGGTTTGGTTTAAAAATATGAAGGGGGTTATTTGTTTCATTTTCTTCTATTTTATTTTATTTTAGAGGAATCCGTTAGTATTTAGTTTACTGTAAAAATGAGAGGATGAAGAGAAATACTGCCAGTATATATATAGCTCGAAGTACCTTGGCACGTACGAGTTGTAATAACTTGATGGTAAAGGAATTAACATGTAGGCGGTAGGCATGGATGTACAGGCTTTAGGTTTGCAACGTGTTTTCTCTTTTCCATTAGCTGGGCGAGTTGAATTCTCGAGGTAGGCAGGTTTATAGCCGTTAATTTGAAAAGAGGAAAGGAATATGATAGTTGTGTAATCATTTGTACCTCACTCTGTGTTTTAAATTTTAGGGTAGGGTAGATGTAACGACCCGGAAATTTGCGATCTTGGTTATCCGATATACAACACATATCGAACATCCAAGGATCGAAAATACCGATAGTTAATGAAAGAAATTAGAGGGTGAGAATAGATAACATAGAAACTTAGAATATAAGAAGAAGAAGAACACAACATCAGAGTACACGAATCTCACAGCGGAACGAACAACATATAATAGACAACATATCCTTGAAATAAAATCAGTATATGTATACAATAACATTATCAGAGTACAACACTTACAACACAGCGGAAATAACTATAGCTATATAATCCTGAAGCCTCCTGCTCCAAGCTCTTCCAGTATATCTGTAAATCCCGACTACTTGACTGCCCGTACAAATTTAGGCACCCAAGAGTTTAGGGAAAACAACAAAATAAAATCCGGGTCAGTCATGGGACTAGTATGAGTAAAACAGTTAAAAACAGCTTGAACAAGTAAACGATATCTCATAAGACCACGCCGTATAACGGAATGGGTTTTTCCCTTTATGAGAATCCAAATTATCTTTATATCGAAAAAAACCTTTTGATATTATAATAATGTCTATCAACCACAATATAATAATCATCTAGCAGAAACGCTTTCATCTCATGTTCTACATATATAGTATACAATCAAAACCGCAAGCACGTATTAGGTAATGGATTTCCAACTATGACAAGGTATGGAAGCACCTTTCACTAGTGTACCTCTAGAGAGGAATACACTGGGTTCAACAAGAACATCTTGCAACCCGGCCACACATGACTGACCACTCATTTCGCTTGAGTTTATCGAATGTATATCACCAACGGTTGGGATCAGCAACCGTTTCCCGAATGGGACAGCATCAACAATAGATTTTTAGAAGTAAATGAAACTCTAGATCAGGTGATTATACACCCTAATAGGTGCGACCTACATAGCCATGCTACCTGCCCAATTTCTATCATTTATCGGTTGATGAGGCATGAGGTTACGCTTTATCATCACATCAGATTCTCTTCGAATGCCACATTGTCAGATCCATCAAAAATCACTAATTGACGTCTACAACAGTACATTACGTGTTAGCTAAAGAAGTTTCCTTCTCCGCTTCCACTCTTGTTACGGTTGAAGAAATCAATGTATGTGACCTTTCTGGAAATACTCTGTCAGACATTCATCCATACAAGTCATCCAGGAACAGGATGAACCGAAGGTACTATTCAGTATATCCATCTTAGGCACTGTTATCTAAGATTTATACAACAGCCCTTGCACTTTACTCTGTCTTCAATTATCTTTTGCATATATGATTCGCAACGCTTATGCCAATACAGAGTGGTTCTTTGGATAATAATTCAACCGGTCTCTCCATATTAACAACGTTAAAATGGTCAAAACTTCGATAGTCTGTGATTTAACCATCAAAGAAAAATAGGTGTGCAAACAACGATATTATTTCCAGGAGGAAAATTATATCGATCAATCATCATTCAACCTTTATCTCTTTATTTCATTAATTTACTTATCTTCTGTTTCCATATATTCTAAATTCTTATTTTCTATTATCAGAAATCATTTCTGATTCTCGTTTGGAAAACATTTCCAAAACTTCTTAACTGGGATTTAAACAAATGTTTAAAACTATATTGCGATGACGACTCAAACCACTATACTAAATTACTAAATCCACTTAACCACTTCACACTCGAACCGTAACCATTTCTTAATTAAAAACACAGTCAATCAAGTTGGGGTATAGCTACCTCCCAGACCTTAACTGAACCACCTTTCAAATCTCGAAATAGATAAGATTCACCTTTTTAACTCTTTAACACTTCCTTATGAACCCTCAGATTTCTATTTACGAAACCCCTTCTTTTACAAGTTTACATGATTATAACAATGGTGTTATAATCTCCTGCATACGAAATATATTATCTTTAATATGACTTTTATTTCCTAACTCGAATAATATATTGACAACTAATTTATTTACTCCTATTCGGTTAACTCTAATCTATAACTCTTAATTGAATAACTCCAACCTAATAACTCTTACTGGATTAACTCTTATTCGAATAACTTATATTCGTTTTGCTTACTTTCAGATACTTATATTCGAAAATCTCTTTCTTCGAATAAATCTTATTCGATTTAACTCCTGTCGAATAACTAGATTTGATCAACTCACTTCGAATATTTCTGATTCGATTATCTCACTTCGAATATCTATGATTCGATTCACTTCTTCGAATAACTAAATTTGATTAAATCACTTCTACTTTATTCGAATAAGCTAAATTCGATTAACTCCATTTGAATAACTCTAGTTCAATTTAACTCTATTCAATAACTCTAGATCGATTTAACTCTATCGATTAACTCTAACTGATTAACTCTAACTGATTAACTCTAACTGGTTTAACTCTAACTGGTTTAACTCTATGGTTTAACCTAACTGGTTAACTCTAATGGTTTTACTCTAACTGGTTAACCCTAACTGATTAACTCTTTGTCCTTATTCAGTTTCAAACATCGATGTTAAAATCGATTTTTACTTCTTTATATAAGTCCTGACTTATATATTCTATTTATCCAAATGATAAATATTTAACTTAATTTATAAATATCATTTAAAAATCAATCTGCTCCTTTTATCTGTTTACTTCTTCATATATAAGTTCAGACTTATATATATCTATTTATCCAAATGGTAAATATTTCCTTTATTAACCTTATTTGTTTATCCTAATTATTTCCTTTTTTAATATCTTATTTATTTAACAAATAAATATCTCCTTTTCTTATTCTATTTATTTAACAAATAAATAACCCTTTTTAATAACTTATTCTGTTTCCTAAGTCAATATCTCTTTTACAACTTATTTACTTAACAAATAAGTGTCTCGTTTAACATCTCCTATTTATTTAACCAATAAATATCTCATTTATAAAATCTTATAATTTTATAAATATTCCCTTTTCTTTATAAATATTTCATTTATAAATATTTCCCTTTCTATATAATTTCACCTATAAAGATTTCTATTTATAAAGATTTCTATTTATAAATATTTCATTTATAAACATTTCATTTATAAAACCCTTTTGATTTTATAAATATTTTATTTTCAAATACCATTTGAAAATTCCCCTTTTTCACATTCCGGTATGTTATGGTGTTTAACATATCAAGTCATGATGTCAAATATCGTCCATAAACATATAATCAACAACAGATTATAAACCACGTCATATATCACAATATATGAAAATAATAAAATATCTGTTGAGGAATCCAGCCGGATTCCTCCAATCTGTTTCCCTGCATCCACAGATGTTACACAATAAAATCCATATCAATTTCAGTTCCATATGATATATTCTGATAAACAGAATCAATATAGAAATTCAACTAACTTACTAGCAGTTCAATCAAACAGTCAACACATAGTCAATCAGCCAATATTTAACAGTTCTAAAAATACAACATGAAATTATAAACTGTTCAGAGTTAGTGAGATTTACACACATTGGACGATCATCGTTAATAATGATAACCATTGCTTGATTCAGACGGACAATTTATTTTGCTATAAATTGTAATGAGCTCAGATTCGCTCCCAGTCAGTTCCATTGTGTAGTGTCCGTCCATATGATCCCAACGTGACTGACGGTTCGTGATTCTGACAACGTATGATCGAGATATTCAATTTACACGTTAATGTACTATTTTTATTTAAAATAAAACTTTATTTATATACTTAGTTGGGCCAAACCTCTTTAACCCAGCCCACTCCATCATTAAACCCATACCGCTCCAGGTCTTCTTCTTCCCCAACCTGATCATCGCGACCTCCTCCTTTACCATTGCCGAATAATTTCCACCTCAAACTCACACTTCACTCCACCATTTTTCCTCAAACTAACTCCATCAACTTCTCCTTAGAAATCTCCACCAACCTACATCCTCAAACCCGTACTCGATCATACCCGTGACCTTCCGTTCGTTTGACAGCCCCTGAGACTTGCGTCACTTCCCGTGATCGCATCCTCCAAATTTCCACCACAAGTTGCAAAACAATGGTACGATCTCAAAACCAATAGCGAAAACAGGTATTAAAGCTTAAATCCCACAAACGAATCAACCCTAGCTCACGCCGGCTCCAGACCAGCGTACCTCCTTGACATCGGACCAGCTATGAAGCCCACCAGAATGTAGAGGATCCCTCTAGGATCTCGAATATGTTTGATTTAGGATTTTTAGAATTTTGTTTTTCATTTCTTTGATTTTTGAAAGGCACGGTTGTTTTGAGGAAACGATATTTTCTCTCGGGTTTTAACATTTGAATGAGAGGCTGAAAATACAAGAAATGTGGCCTTGGTTTTAACCAGAATAGATTAGGATATTTTAAATTTTGATTAAAATATTAATTTTTTATTATATCGTTGCTTGTATTGGTCTTCTAAAAATTCCTGTGACCACATATGATACCCAAAAATCACGAAACTGGACATGTAGCTAGAGTTTGACATTACTGTCCCAACGAAACTGGTTTCGTCGAATTGCGACTCCGTTTGCTCACACAGCGTATTTTTAACCGTCAAAATACTGATTGTTTTTCACTCTAAAAATCCGTACGGCCACACAGTGACCCCAAAAATCACGGAACTTGGAATCTAACAATAATTTGATGTTGCGGATCCAACAAAATTAGTTTCGTAGAATTCCGACTTCTTTTGCAAAAGTGGTTATTTTTAAAGCCCTAAATAACCCTTTTAGATATATAAATATATATAAATATAATTAAATTAAATATTTATAAATAAATATTATCGTATATATTCACAACAGAATATCATACAGCTCCACTGGGATTAATAACTCGATACTTCAAATCCTGATTAAATCGATATTCGATTTAAAATGAATTTCCTTTTTAAAATATAAATAATTTCTTTATAAATTATAAAGGAATTCCACAGCGAATTTTCTGAAATTTGATTTGGACTTAAATCAAAATCTACACGACGAATGAGACGACCCCAAACCCCGATACTGACGACGGCAAGGGTAATCCTTGGAATATAACACATAAACATATAATAGCAGAACAGAATTAAATAAATACACCAGATAATGAAAAAATAATCACGGGATAAACAATAATCATCAGAGGTACACAGTATACAGGATCATACTTAGTACAAATACAGTTCAGCTATACATAAATGTCTACAGCGGAAAACAAACATAATATGTACAATAGGAGCTGAACAGCATAAAAAGAGATAAATGAAGAATCCATCTTCAGCTCCAGCTATCCAGAAAGAGCCAGATAAAACCTGAATACAAGGCTGCCCGTGTAGAAAAAGGGGCACCCGAGTTTGCAAGTGAAACAAACTACGAGTCAATCATGGGACTGGTATGAGAAATCTACTCAACACATTTAAAATATGGCTAATCACAGGACCACGCCACTTTCGTGGAACGGGTTTACTCCATTGGATTGCCAGTGCTTTAAAACAAGTAAATCTTTAAACATCGCAATGCTTTTTATAAAAATGAAGCTATTATAAGACTCAGTTCCCATCACACAATGCAACGCAAACCAAAGGATAGAGTTTTTACCTTATAATGGCCAAAATATGCTTGATACGAATAAAACAAAAGAATTTCATATTATTACTAGTGTTTATAGGTTTCAAAAGCCATTTCAAATCATAAGTATCAATCATAGACGGCATTAATGCCCCATACCACTATGTCGCCATATATAGGTATACAATCAAAACCGCACAGTCACGTATTTGGAAATTCGATTTCCGTCATGAACCAAGGCAAAAGATAGTCCTTACCGACTTCGAGACAATCTAGCCCATGTCTCAGGCAAGTACTCAGTCAAGCCTTTGGAGCGACAGGGCCGGTCCACCAATGTGGATTAAAATTCCTGAACACTACGTTTCTCCGCCCTATGGGGCGTAAA
This sequence comes from Allium sativum, assembly GCA_030737875.1. NCBI lineage: Eukaryota > Viridiplantae > Streptophyta > Magnoliopsida > Asparagales > Amaryllidaceae > Allium > Allium sativum. Next base: position 730,640,022 of record CM060922.1, on the reverse strand, counting down.
TGAGCCAACGAATGGCTCCATCGGTCCCGGATCGACCGATATAACCGAGGCGCCTCGCAACAGCAACAACCACATAAGTCAATCTCGTCAGGGCGTGTAAAACCACTGACGCCACTTCTAGCTAGAAAGAAACGCATGTCCTCCCTGAGGTCCTCTCCCGTTTTTGGTTCATACCGGGGTGTGAGGCTCGCGATTTCACGTTATACACAAAGCTACCACACAGGCGGTGCTTTGATCATCACCACAAGACTTTGCTTTCCAACAGAAGCCCTGATCACTGCATCTTAGCATGCCACACAGGCAATTCACACCGTGCAACTGATGGCTATCAATCACACAGAATAAATTCCAATGTCAGACACACTGTCCATTTGCAAGTCCGTTCTGGGTCTGAACGAAACCGGAGGCACTATATACCTCGCAAACCCATCGATCACCACGTACGTCTGGACGATCACCACTCATTATCCATATTTCAGGATGCCTCCCAATCAGGACCTCGGTTACCATCCAAACGAGGTGAAGATCTCCGGTCTTCGACCACCGTCTTCATCTTCGATTTCTTATCGTCGATTCAGTTATTCAGAATGGGATAAACCCGGTCTTTCTGAGCAACTCGCGTATATAATAAACAAGTGCTACACAAACACTACTACGCATCATTTCAATTCATTAGTCACTAACCGTCAATCAGTAAGAGAACGATTTCCCAAATATTAACCCCGAAGGCCGAAACCAACATTAGATCAATACCCAAGAAACCATTCGACTTAGCTAACCTTCAGTTAGTTCCTAAATTTCACATCCATATCATTTATAATATTTTATAACGATTTATCACTATTTTTATTTATTTTAAAATAGCCAATTTATTCAAAACGACGCTTCGGGCCATAACGCGGCCGTGGCGCTGTTTTTCTTCAGATTTGATTTACACATATCTGAAAATCTAACCGTTGGATCTTCACAAAATTTACATCATTAGAAAGATCTTTTCAAAATGAATCCAACGGTTCCAGTTTCGGGAAAATCCGACGGTCGGATCTCCCGGTATAATCGTTTGAAGTTTCGATTTCAAAATACGAACTACAGCGTCGTTATTCGATTTAATATAATTATATTTATATATACAAATATAATCGATTCTGGCGCTGTTTTTCTTTAGATTTGAATTAAACATTCCAGACAATCCAACCGTTGGATTTTTACAAAGTTGGTGCCGTTGGAAAGATATTTCCAAAGCGAACCCAACGGTTGTGGTTTCGGGAAAATCCGATGGTCGGATCTCCCGCACTAATTGTTTGAAATCACGGTTTCAAAACACGAACTGCAGCTTCGTTATTCGATATATTTTAATTATATTTATATATATATAAATATAATCGATCCTTCGATTTCAAAACCATTTCCTTTTCATACATTTGATAAAAATGATATTTTTATCCAACTGACTTCTATTTCAACACTATTTTTAACTATTCATGTATATGATAGAAAGGTTATTTTTATTGTAAAACAATTCATTTCAAAATGCGATTATTTTATATAATTCATATAGGTAATAAAAATATGATTTTTATTATAAAACAATTTATTTCAAAACAAGAGTAATTTATATAGTTCATATTGATGATAAAAATAGGATTTTTATTATAAAACAATTTCTTTCAAAATATGAATACCATTCAACACATGAATTCTATTCAACGAATGAATTTCAATTCAACACATGAAGGTTTTCTATAGTTTATATATAGATAAAAAGGTGATTTTTATATTTAAAACACGAATACCATTCAACCCATGAATTCTATTCAACGAATGAATTTCAATTCAACACATGAAGGTTTTCTATAGTTTATATATATAGATAAAAAGGTGATTTTTATATTTAAAACACGTATACCATTCAACACATGAATTCTATTCAACGAATGAATTTCAATTCAACACATGAAGGTTTTCTATAGTTTATATATATAGATAAAAAGGTGATTTTTATATTTAAAACACGAATACCATTCAACACATGAATTCTATTCAACGAATGAATTTCAATTCAACACATGAAAATAATTCTAACACATGAATATTATTCAAAATTTCGGCAGCATAATGGTAGGGTAGTTAAAACCGGGGCCATCCCTAGTACGGCTCCTCGCTCTACCTTAAAGCCTCGCAGCTTTTGACAATGGGGAATCATGCATCTAGTTCGCACGCAGGCAGCATGTATATATATTTTTCCATTTCCACAAACTAATCCTATGTGGTTTCAACCAAATAATTCTCAACCACAAATGGAAATTTTTAATCCACAAACAATTATAATCAACCATTCGCTATCAACCAATTTTCATACCAATCACAATCAATAAATATCGTCCATGGTTTGTGGACGAGGGGCGTATATATATATATATATATTTATATTTATATATAGCATTTCACTTCTATTTCAACACATATATAATTTTTAAAACGCATATATAACTTATACATCGAACGTACAACCTATACAACGCTTATACATGAGGTGTACAACGCTTATACAAGTCATACATCAACTATATAATTTATACATCGTCGTTTTCCATATCGTTTATAAATTAGAAATCTCACTTTGGGTTCCACTCCACCAAAAATAGCAGAAGGCTCAGAAAAATATGCGGTCTCTTCTAGAATGTAGAAGGCATCCACACGAGTCCATTGTCTCTTGTTTCACTGAATTTCGTCAACAAACGAAAAAGATATGATTTTACAGTGAAATCAAAAACGGTAGCACTTAGAAGTGCTATTATATAGTTAATTAATATAACATATGTTACCTCTCTGGAGTTGTTCAAATCTAGGTTTTAGGTTTTCTCCCAATCCGTAGCCCTTGGTCCAGATCGAAGTACACCACGTCGAGGGGGCTAGAGAGCCGCGCCCACGCCTGGGGATCCGGACCTGATCGACGGCGAGATGGTGCTCCGGCGGCGCTTCAAAGAGGCGAACTTCGTGGAGCCCGATCTCCCCCAATACTGAACGATAATTGGTGAGGTTGAGATGGATTTAAAGCTCGTGCAAATCTCTTCAAAAACCCCTGAAGGACCGTTCGTTTTTATGGCGTGGATCGAGAGATAATGGTGAGAGAAGGATGGAAGCACAAGTCGTCGTTGGTTTTGAGCTGTCGGGTTTGGTTCCTGAACGAGGAAAAGTGAAGACGTGCTCTGATTGGCCCTTATTTTTTTATATTTATTAATTTCAAATATCCGAAAATTCCCCCCATCTCATACGAACTCCAATTCAAACCCAACGACTGTCACCCCTAGCGTTTCACCCCCATTCCGAACACAATGGGATATGTTTCGTAGGCCCATTCGACTATTTCAATCAGTTTTCCTTCAATTTAAAATATATAACATTCAATATTTAATTTGAACGTACATTTCAATTTGCCAAGGCCACAAACTGATTCGAAAAATTCCAGAAAAATAAATCTAGCTATGTTTTGACTATACGGTCCCAACAAAACTAGTTTCGTCGAATTCTGAGACCGTTTGCATAAAGGCCATTTCTGGTCGATCCAATTTAACTATAATTGACCAAAACACGTTTTCTTTTGCCACGCTCAATACTAGCTTCAAAAATTATGAAATTTGAAACCTAGCAATAACTTCACATCCCGGATCCAACAAAAGTGGTTTCGTCGAATTCCGAGGTCGTATGCAAAATGGCCATTTTCACGGGCTATATAAATTCCATAGCGACCTTTCTGAAAATTCATTTGGCCATAACTTTTGCTTTCCGCTATGAAACTTCGATTTTCCAGATTCGTTAGAAAGATATTCACTAACAGATTTAAATATTTTTGGTTTCACTCAAATCCGTTTTGTTTTGCACCCGGTACAGTCGGTCAAAGTTTGAATTCAAATTTTGAAACTACCGCGCCATTTCATGCCTTGTTTATGATTAGAATTAATTATATTCCTTTTCAATTGTCGATTCAAACTCAGTTTTCATCTTTATTACTTAAAATATTTATTTTAAATATTTAAAATCCACTAAAATAGCCAATTTAAAATTTTTAATTTGGTTCAGATTTTCCGGGTCGTTACAATCTCCCCCACTTAAAACTTTTCGTCCCCGAAAAGGAACAAAGTAGAAAGTGGTTTGATTAATCAACTCTACGTTCAACTTGGCTTCCATTATCCAACTTTTCAGTTTCTGATAATTTTCAAATTCTTCAAAAAAATTGGCTAACACCCGGAATTTTCGAAAAATTTCGCCATAACCTCCTTTGTACAGGGAGGGGTTTGGAAATTTATTGGGCCGTATTAGGTACCCAATAAATCCTATAAAGCATACACATATTTATAGTGATATATTCTGGTGTTTACAGGGGAGTGTGTATAGATAATAACTCCAGAGAATAAATTCTCGTCACCCTGTCAAAGCCTGAGGGAGTGTGTATTTTAATTGCTCCAGAGAATAAATTCTCGTCACCTCGTCCCGTGTGGGAAACAAATAGTCCATGTGCCGTATCTAATAACTAGAGAGATGTGATTATTGTCAACTCCAAACCCGTGTTGGTTTTTTATTAATATGGAAATTTACCGTTACAATTTAAATAGTCCATATCAGTCATCAGTTCAACCTGTAAAATATAGTCATCGCCATACAAGCCTCTCGCTCGTATGGTAAATCTTCAACCTCGTCACACAAGCTCCAAATGCTTATGTGGTATATGATGAAGTATGCCTATCTTCAAGAAGTATGCCATCTAATGTAGTTCAAAATTAATTGTTACTATCCTATGGCGACGTTAATTATTTCACACAGAACAACCAACACTTCGCATCCAATGGCATTCACAGGAGTTGATATAATAATATTTCGCATCCAACTCATTAAGGTTTACCTATTTGTCGGGCACGCAAATAAAATCTTTACTCAACAGCTAATCCATTTACCTGTTCAAACATATATAATGCACATGTATATATTTCTACCTATTTTTAAATCAGTTCAATGCGTGATTTAAAAGAATAAATTCTACCATTATTCTCTTACTGATTAAATTAACTATCGTTCTAATAATTTAATTAATCAAATTTACTATCACACAACACAAACAACAATCAATATATTTTTAACCTTTCAAATATACATCCTTTATATATTCAAAAATCATATTTCTAAAGCCAAACTATAAATATAATCACAAATATGTTATTTATAAACATCTAACTCTCGACTCGTTCTGGGGCACTTCTAACCCCATCTCTAACGAGATATTCTGATTCTGCTACAATCATACTAGGATATTACTGATCCTATCTGTAATGAGTTATCCGTCCTAGAACACTACTGGTTCTATTTCTGACGAGTCCGTTAATATGTTATATTCCAGAACTAAGCTTAACCTGGCTCTGATACCAAATGAGACAACCCCAAACCCCGATACTGACGGCGGCAAGGGTAATCCTTGGAATATAACACATAAACATATAATAGCAGAACAGAATTAAATAAATACACCAGATAATGAACAAATAATCACTGTATAAACAATAATCATCAAAGTTACATAGTATACAGGATCATACTTGGTACAAATACAGTTCAGCTATACATAAATGTCTACAGCGGAAAACAAACATAATATGTACAATAGGAGCTGAACAGCATAAAAAGAGATAAATGAAGAATTCATCTTCAGCTCCAGCTATCCAGAAAGAGCCAGATAAAACCTGATTACAAGGCTGCCCGTGTAGAAAAAGGGACACCCGAGTTTGCAAGTGAAACAAACTACGAGTCAGTCATGGGACTGGTATGAGAAATCTAATCAACACATTTAAAATATGGCTAATCACAGGACCACGCCACTTTCGTGGAACGGGTTTACTCCATTGGATTGCCAGTGCTTTAAAACAAGTAAATCTTTAAACATCGCAATGCTTTTTATAAAAATGAAGTCATTATAAGACTCAGTTCCCATCACACAATGCAACGCAAACCGAAGGATAGAGTTTTTACCTTATAATGGCCAAAATATGCTTGATACGAATAAAACAAAAGAATTTCATATTATTACTAGTGTTTATAGGTTTCAAAAGCCATTTCAAATCATAATTATCAATCATAGACGGCATTAATGCCCCATACCACTATGTCGCCATATATAGGTATACAATCAAAACCGCACAGTCACGTATTTGGAAATTGGATTTCTGTCATGAACCAAGGCAAAAGACAGTCCTTACCGACTTCGAGACAATCTAGCCCATGTCTCAGGCAAGTACTCAGTCAAGCCTTTGGAGCGACAGGGCCGGTCCACCGATGTGGATTAAAATTCCTGAACACTACGTTTCTCCGCCCTATGGGGCGTAAATGAGCCAACGAATGACTCCATCGGTCCCGGATCGACCGATATAACCGAGGCGCCTCGCAACAACAACAACCACATAAGTCAATCTCGTCAGGGCGTGTAAAACCACTGACGCCACTTCTAGCTAGAAAGAAACGCATGTCCTCCCTGAGGTCCTCTCCCGTTTCTGGTTCATACCGGGGTGTAAGGCTCGCGATTTCACGTTATACACAAAGCTACCACACAGGCGGTGCTTTGATCATCACCACAAGACTTTGCTTTTCAACAGAAGCCCTGATCACTGCATCTTAGCATGCCACACAGGCAATTCACACCGTGCAACTGATGGCTATCAATCACACAGAATAAATTCCAATGTCAGACACACTGTCCATTTGCAAGTCCGTTCTGGGTCTGAACGAAACCGGAGGCACTATATACCTCGCAAACCCATCGATCACCACGTACGTCTGGACAATCACCACTCATTATCCATATTTCGGGATGCCTCCCAATCAGGACCTCGGTTACCATCCAAACGAGGTGAAGATCTCCGGTCTTCGACCACCGTCTTCATCTTCGATTTCTTATCGTCGATTCAGTTATTCAGAATGGGATAAACCCGGTCTTTCTGAGCAACTCGCGTATATAATAAACAAGTGCTACACAAACACTACTACGCATCATTTCAATTCATTAGTCACTAACCGTCAATCAGTAAGAGAACGATTTCCCAAATATTAATCCCGAAGGCCGAAACCAACATCATATCAATACCCAAGAAACCATTCGACTTAGCCAACCTTCAGTTAGTTCCTAAATTTCACATCCATATCGTTTATAATATTTTATAATGATTTATCACTATTTTTATTTATTTTAAAATAGCCAATTTATTCAAAACGACGCTTCGGGCCATAACGCGGCCGTGGCGCTGTTTTTCTTCAGATTTGATTTACACATATCTGAAAATCTAACCGTTGGATCTTCACAAAATTTACATCATTAGAAAGATCTTTTCAAAACGAATCCAACGGTTCCAGTTTCGGGAAAATCCGACGGTCGGATCTCCCGGTATAATCGTTTGAAGTTTCGATTTCAAAATACGAACTACAGCGTCGTTATTCGATTTAATATAATTATATTTATATATATAAATATAATCGATTCTGGCGCTGTTTTTCTTCAGATTTGAATTAAACATTCCAAACAATCCAACCGTTGGATTTTTACAAAGTTGGTGCCGTTGGAAAGATATTTCCAAAGCGAACCCAACGGTTGTGGTTTCGGGAAAATCCGATGGTCGGATCTCCCGCACTAATTGTTTGAAATCACGGTTTCAAAACACGAACTGCAGCTTCGTTATTCGATATATTTTAATTATATTTATATATATATAAATATAATCGATCCTTCGATTTCAAAACCATTTCCTTTTCATACATTTGATAAAAATGATATTTTTATCCAACTGACTTCTATTTCAACACTTCACTATTTTTAACTATTCATGTATATGATAGAAAGGTGATTTTTATTGTAAAACAATTCATTTCAAAACGCGATTATTTTATATAATTCATATAGGTAATAAAAATATGATTTTTATTATAAAACAATTTATTTCAAAACAAGAGTAATTTATATAGTTCATATTGATGATAAAAATAGGATTTTTATTATAAAACAATTTCTTTCAAAATATGAATACCATTCAACACATGAATTCTATTCAACGAATGAATTTCAATTCAACACTTGAAGGTTTTCTATAGTTTATATATATAGATAAAAAGGTGATTTTTATATTTAAAACACGAATACCATTCAACACATGAATTCTATTCAACGAATGAATTTCAATTCAACACATGAAGGTTTTCTATAGTTTATATATATAGATAAAAAGGTGATTTTTATATTTAAAACACGAATACCATTCAACACATGAATTCTATTCAACGAATATTTTTCAATACAACACATGAAAATAATTCTAACACATGGATATTATTCAAAATTTCGGCAGAATAACGGCAGGGTAGTTAAAACCGGGGTCGTCCCTAGTACGGCTCCTCGCTCTACCTTAAAGCCTCGCAGCTTTTGACAATGGGGAATCATGCATCTAGTTCGCACGCAGGAGACATGTATATATATATTTCCATTTCCACAAACTAATCCTATGTGGTTTCAACCAAATAATTCTCAACCACAAATGGGTATTTTTCAACCACAAATCAATCAATTCCAACCACAAACAATTATAATCAACCATTCGCTATCAACCAATTTTCACACCAATCACAATCAATAAATATCGTCCATGGTTTGTGGACGAGGGTGTTGGATCTAGAATAACCCTAGAGGGGGGGTGAATAGGGTTTTTCACAGTTTTTAACTGAATTACAACTTAACGAGATATATAATAATAAACTGATCACAGAAAGTAGCAGAAACTGAAATGCAGAAAATAAATCACACACAGATATACCCAGCTTCGGCAAAATCCTGCCTACTGCTGCATTTCTAAGGTTTCTACTAGGTGATAGAACAGTTCCCGCATACAAGACCATGTACACTCGCAAACCCCTGCTCCTATTCTAACCCTACGCTCAAAACCGCAGACTGATCTAAACCCCTAGATCAGATTTCCCAAATTACAAAACCTGTAACTCGTAACTCAGATTTACAGACTCTGAAAACTGACAGTCAACTCCTTGACTGATTCCCCCCTAGAGATTACAGACTCTATAACTGTTTCGGTTTGATTTACAAAACAAAATAAATAAAAAATAAAAAAAATACCAAAATAAAACAAACTAAATAGAAACCCTAGGAATTAAAATTAAAAGGGTTATCCCCTTATTCATTTAAACATGGCCGGCCCATTTGTTTGTGTCCACTCTCATTTGCTTTGCCCCGATTTTGTTTCTCTGGAGAAAATTAATGGCGGCTAGGGTTTCTCCTATTGTCTCCAAATCGAATTGATGCGGTTGTTTCTCTGATTGCTCGAACTTGCCGATGCTCTATTTGTCGATTGCTGATGCTCCGATTTGGGCTTGCACTCTCTCTCTCGATTGAAACGGTGTGAGTAATTTTAACTTTGAGTTTCTGCTTGAAATTATTTGCTTGAGGTTTCGATTTCGATGTTCTCTTGTTTGTGGTTTCGATACCCTTTTTTCCAGTGATGAAAATTGGTGTGCTAATATAGGGTTATAGAAAACCCTAAATCATTCTCTGATTTCGGCGCATGACTTATCTGATTGATTGAATGATTTTTTTTTTTGTAGAAAAGGATTATAGAATCCTTTTAACCTTTCTGATTTCGTGTATATTGGCCTGACCTGATTGCGTGCTTTCCCTTTTGAATTCTCAGCTTTGATTGAGTTTCCTGATTTCCTCTAATTGACTTGATTTGATTTCGTGTGTTTCCACTTCTGGCTTAGTCACCTCGGCTTTGATTGAAATGATCCTGGCCTTGAATGAATGAGACAGATTCCTCTTTCCTTGTTTGGATTTCCTTGCCAAAAACATCTTTGTTGCTAAGATCTTGTATGCTCTGATATATTGCTTTATATGCTCTGAAATATTTCCAAATATTGTGAAATCTGGAAATACACAACTTACATTTAAACTGTTGCCTTTTGTGTTGAATCGGCTTTGAGATGATTTTGTGTTGATTTATTGCTTTCCCTAATTGATATTCTTGGCTTTGATAAATTCTGTTTCCCCGATTTAAAGGATATCAAAAACTGGAAAGTTTTTATGCACTTGCCAAAATATTGTTTACTGATTTTATTTGTAAATCTGGAAACAAAGTAAATTGTTTCTCTTGCATGCCCACACTTGATTCTTGCTAGAGACAGATTTTCTGGAAACCAGTTTAATACTTGTCATATAAAAACTTTTCCATACTGATTTGAATCCATTTGCAACATGTTCCTTGAGCATGCTTTCTGCCCATTGTTTCCTGCATTGACTTCTTTATATTTCTTGGGTTAGTTGTCCATGCTGAGCCACACTTGAGTTTGTATCCTGTCTTGTTGTGTACATGACTATTTGTCACTGGCCACTTTTGTGTGCATGTCTCTGTGCTCGGCCATGTCACTTGTAATGTTGGCTCCAATACTTTGTGTCAAAAACAGTCTCGACCATTTGCTTGCTTAACCATGACAGTTTGACCCTTGCACTTTCATTACTGTGTGTAACACTCCTTGATCTTGTTCAGATTAGATACATCCTGCTTGTATATGTTTGTTTCAGTGTGTTATTTGAATTGAACCCATGTTCTTGCACCAGTTAGCTTGAAGTCGAGCTGCCTTGACTTGTTTAATTTGAATATCTTGCTGTGTATACTTGTGAGCTATACTGACCATTGTGTTTGTACATGGCTCGGCTATGCCATCCATTTGCTTGAATTTGAAATGTTGTACCATGCATGCTGCAGCTCCATGCACCTATCTTGTATTGCTCTTGCATCATTTGTTGTTCTTGAATTGTCTAGCACTTCCATTTGCTTTGAGGCTGACTTGTGCATGTTGCACCATTCTGATCTGTTCCACCATGTATAGCTGCATGATGTTATATCATTCTTGACCCATACATGCTGTTTTGAACTTGTATTAGCATGCTCCACTTGATTCACCATTTTGCTGTTGAGCTGTTCATGTTTGCTCGACCACTTTCTGTTTTATGCCTTCACTTGAATTATGCTACTTTATTTATTCTTGATTATTCTGGTTTGACTTTGTTTTGTTGCATGAGTGTTGCACTGAGTCGAGATGGTCCACGTGGCTCCTCCTCAGCTGCACACTGATTGGCGAGGCAGTGCACGCGTGTGTATATATACACGTGTGTATATGCAGCCATCCAGAAAATTTTCTGTCCCTGCATCGTATATACATACTGTCTACCTTGTGGTATTTACAGTGTATCACTGTGAATATCACAAGTTGTCTAGACACAGATTGATGATTATATAAATCAGATCAAGTCAGAAAAATGATGAGAAATACACCAGAAATCTGAGGCAAAAAAAAAAAAAAAAAAAAAATAAAATAAAATAAAATTTATAATCGCATATATTTAGTATTGTTTCTATTGCAGTGTACTGTGTGTTTTCTGTTTCATGTGTGACAGGTAAGGAGGTGATGACTGGACTGACTGTGAACAGTGAAGATTGACAGAAGACTGAAGATACAAGACAGAAGATGAAGCAGCGTGTGAGTGAATGTGTTTATATATGAAAGTGTATGTATGTAAATATGAGTGTTGAGACTGAATGGATGTACAAAATGAGTGACTGAGTTAATCTGTAATGAGAGGGCTGTATATATGGCATGAAGTGTAATACAGAGATGTACAAATAGTGAAGTATAAAATTTGTACTGTTTGATATTGAAATAAAATATTCTATTCAAATAAAATACTGTGAATATTTAAATTTCTGTACAGTTGTATTTTATTTAAATATAAATATTATATTCCAGTCTGTGATGTACAATAACAGTACAATATCAAACACATTAAAATATTTGGTTGTTATCATCAAACAAAAATCATATAATTGTGTATACAACATCGTTATATACAACAATCTCCCCCTTTTGATGATGACAAACAAATGAAAGATTTTGTATACAATAGATGTGTTTGACAGTGAAATTTTAACTCCCCCTATTTATAGCTCCCCCTACAACAGACAACTCCCCCTATAACTGTGCATGAGTGAAACGTATGAATAATAATTAATTTTCAAAATTAAAAATATTTATAAAAGATTCACTCATAAATCAAAATCTAATCCATTCTCCCCCTTTTGTTATCATCAAAAGGATACAGATTTTAAAATACAGATGAATAATGACTAAAAATATAATTTTCAGCTTAAGAGAAAGAACGTTCATCATAATTTTCAATCAGTCAAACAAAAAATCATAATATTCTAAGAACAGGTGGCATATTTCACATTTTAGAGAATGATGGGTATATGATGAATTTTATATAAAATGGAGAGAGTTTTAAAACAATTCATTTCCAATTATTTTCAAAGGATTTTTATAAAAATAATGCACAAAAACAGTGATGGATTTGGACTATAATTAATAATTCAATTTAAGTGACAAGATCAAATAATCTCAAATCCCAATATCTATCAATCAACAAATCATAATACGTCATAATATTTCAACACATTTCACAGATTAGAAAGATGGATTGATAGGCTGGTTTTTATACACTGAGGAGAATTTCAGATTAATTTCAATTTATAGCATACTATTCCTTTTTCTTTTATTTTTATTTAAGAGCTCACTGAACACGCATAACCAGAGCTTGGATTTTTAAATGATGTCAGTCGCAGCTTATATTATAAGTTGTCTCTTAACCATGCATGACCAGAGCTTGGATTTTTAAATGAGGTTAGAGACACACTTATGTATTTATTATATATGTTTATCATTTCAGCTTTTAAAAAGAAAGACTCCTCGGTATAAAGCCAATATATGGATGATAGAAAATGTGGTAGGTACAGAAATGGACTGTGAAATAAATTTCTAAATTAATTATATTATGAAATAAGCTCGACTGTACCGGGATTATTGAAAATTTTCAATTATCACTAATTCTGAATAATAATATAGTCCCATTTCTATCACAAATAATTTTCACTGTTTTAAACACAAGATGATTTTTTTTTTTTTTTTAATAAACTCTCCACATTAATATAAAAACATGATGGATGGCAGACGGGTGATAGATAAAGGAGATGGTCGTGAAATAATTGCCAATTCAAAGATATTATAATAAATGTTCAGCCTTCATGAAAATTTAAATAAAATCTCCTCTTGTTGTGAAATATATTGTAGTCATAATTCATCACAATTTCAAATTCTGATTATAATTTGATGAATTATAAATACAGTTCAATTTGAATATTGATTTCAATTTCTGAATGAATAATAAATAAATAATTTTAAAATTGAAAATCAAATACAAGAGAAATATACTGATCTATACACGACAAGAGGGAAACAAAAAAATATATACAGCAAAAAAAAAAATATGCAGCACTTCTAAACTGATACCACATGGTGTCTCTACAAAGTAAAAAATCAGAACAGATGGATGAAATAAATATAAGCACTTCTGATATCACTTGTTATCTCGCTCTCGAGAATTTTAAACACACCCCGGTGGCTAACATTGGTACCTCAGTCAACAGAAAAGACTTAATTTCAAAGCAAGCAACTCAAGCACACAAATTTCATTTATCAGAACACGACAAATCTTTGATATCAAATCAAGCAGTCCAAAAAAAAAAAATTTACAAATCAATTTCTTATAATCAGAGCAGCATGATTCCAAAAACAAACATTTTTCAAAAACAGTATCAGAGCAGCACAGAGAAATCAGTATCACAACAGACTTGTCAAGATGTTGGTCACATAAGGTGGTTCATGATCCAAGATTTGCAAATATACTCTATTTTAAATCATTTGAAGAAATGTGAAAGCATTAGGATTTAATGAATCAATCACACCAGGTTATATTTCAGATTCAAGATATGTGTGAGATCCAATAAATCAATAATTTCAAATGATTTTAAACAAACATATATTCAAATCAAATAATCATGAAATAACAATGATTTTCAAAGACCATTTTCAAAAAGAACATTTCCAAGAATTTCTCAAAACTATTTTCGACAAGCCCAAGAGAAATTTCAGGTCATTTACATCAAATTTGAAAATATTCATGATCGGAATAATTTATTTGAAATTACATGAATCAATGTAAAGTTTTGGGATATAATGGATCAGTCACACGAGATTGACAATTTCAAAAATAAGAGGTGTGTGATATTCAAAATATCTAGAATTTCAGATGATTTCAAACAAACATATTTCAATATAATGATCATGAATAAAGATGAATTCCAAGATGTATCACTGATACAAGCCAATCTGAAAATCAATGAAATTATCACAACTGATAAATAACAGAGTGTTGTAATGAGTATAATATTTTGAGCTTTTCTAAAATGAATTAGAATAAACTCAGAACAACAAAGGTGTGTGACATTTCATTAAATATTCAGATCTTCAAAAATTTAGAATTATAGTTAACAGTGTTCAAGATATGATATGAATGCATCAACACTGTTATGAATTCAACAATCAGAAAATAAACTTCAAAACAATTGCAGATATATACAAGTTCAAACTCTGGATATGGAAATGATTAACACATGATGATTTTATACAAGTAGGACAAATTTCCAGAAAATCATTAATTCTGCAACTGGAAGTTTAAGAAGTACAGACAAAGAAGAATATGGCAGTGTCAAAAAAAAAAAAAAACAGAAGAGGATAGAGGAAGGAATAAACACAGAAAAATAAAAAACAAACAAAGAGAATATACAAAGGTGAGTTTAGAGATCATACCAGAATCCAATGTAAAGCAGAATCTCTAACTCAACAGATGTGGCTAAGGAACTGTGAATGATTCTGTGATATGTAGCAGTTTTGAATCCAGTTTTTCTTTAGCTATGCAGTTCCTCAGCCTCCTTCGGTACCTAACTGTTAAGAGAATTGAGCGGTCTAACAAAATTTGTGAAACCACCCACAGTTTTGTTCAAATCTTTTGGTACCCAAACTTGTTTATATAACAAGCCATCCGAATTTACCTTTGTGCCTTTAGGAACCCAAATCGTTTTGAATTTAACAAAACCCGTTTTATTTCCATTTGAGATCCAAGAATGTTTAAATGGTTTGTTATAAAACAAATACTCATCTCGATTGTGATTTACAAATCCTTTGAAGTTTTCAGAGTTAGAACTTTCAAAACAAACATTTCTAAAGTGATTTGAGGGATTTTTAAAAACGTTTGTATTCTGCTTTTCAAGATCATTCATTTTCCCAAATCCAAGTCCATTTTTATTTCCATACGGAAATTGATTTCTCAACAACATATTCAACGATTTTTCTCCATTTGAAAATTTAACCAACGTTGATTCAAGTTGTTGAAGTTTAAATTTGAGATCATCATTTTCTTTCATTAAATCTGAACAATGATTTTTAGTGATCTTACAATTTTCAGAATCAACTTTCAAAACCAAATTTTCAATTTCAAGCAATTTGATTTTGGCTTGGGACTCAGAAATCTCAGCTTCAAAAAGTTTTTGTTTTTCCAATTCAAGTTTTTCAACATTCTTGAATTTTTCAATTTCAGATTCAAGCTCTTTCACAATCAAATCCGTTTTCACCAAATTTTCCTTTTCAAAAATTTCATGTTCTAAATTAATCTTATCCAACTCCTTCTGCAAAGCGTTAATTTTATGAGTCAACTCATCTTCGAGATTTATCAAAAACAAAATTTTATTTTCGAGCTTTCCAGAATGTTCATCAAGTTGAGCTAAATCAGTTTTCACATCCATACAGTTATTGCAGTCAGAGTTTTCAAATTTTAATTTCAACAAATTGTTATTGTGGGTCAACTCAGAATTTTCAGATTTCAAAGACTTGTTTTTCCGTTTGAGACGATCAACAGTTCTTGTTAAATTATTACAAAGAGATACCAGATCGTCATATGATAAGTTCCCATCGTCTGAATCCACATGAATAGTTCCAGTTAAGCACAGATCTGAATTTGAGTTGGCAGTTGAGGATTTTGAGAAGTTGTCAGAATTTCCATACTGCGCGTTGAGAGTTTTCCAGATGTCCTGAGCAGTTAAACAATGAGAGATAAAGTCAAGCTGATTATTATCAAGATAAGAATATAAAATATGCATAGCTTGAGCATTTAAAACCTTATTCGTCTTATTTGACATATCTTCCATATTTTCAATAATATTCCAATAATCAAGATTAACAGATTTTAAATATGATTCGAAATTTGATTTCCAAATTGAAAAATCTGTTCCCTTAAAAATAATTGGAATATTACTGGACTGACTCTCATAAGACTGACAACTATGATCCATGTTTCTAGGGTTAATGAAATAACCTGCTCTGATACCACTTGTTGGATCTAGAATAACCCTAGAGGGGGGGTGAATAGGGTTTTTCACAGTTTTTAACTGAATTACAACTTAACGAGATATATAATAATAAACTGATCACAGAAAGTAGCAGAAACTGAAATGCAGAAAATAAATCACACACAGATATACCCAGCTTCGGCAAAATCCTGCCTACTGCTGCATTTCTAAGGTTTCTACTAGGTGATAGAACAGTTCCCGCATACAAGACCATGTACACTCGCAAACCCCTGCTCCTATTCTAACCCTACGCTCAAAACCGCAGACTGATCTAAACCCCTAGATCAGATTTCCCAAATTACAAAACCTGTAACTCGTAACTCAGATTTACAGACTCTGAAAACTGACAGTCAACTCCTTGACTGATTCCCCCCTAGAGATTACAGACTCTAGAACTGTTTCGGTTTGATTTACAAAACAAAATAAATAAAAAATAAAAAAAATACCAAAATAAAACAAACTAAATAGAAACCCTAGGAATTAAAATTAAAAGGGTTATCCCCTTATTCATTTAAACATGGCCGGCCCATTTGTTTGTGTCCACTCTCATTTGCTTTGCCCCGATTTTGTTTCTCTGGAGAAAATTAATGGCGGCTAGGGTTTCTCCTATTGTCTCCAAATCGAATTGATGCGGTTGTTTCTCTGATTGCTCGAACTTGCCGATGCTCTATTTGTCGATTGCTGATGCTCCGATTTGGGCTTGCACTCTCTCTCTCGATTGAAACGGTGTGAGTAATTTTAACTTTGAGTTTCTGCTTGAAATTATTTGCTTGAGGTTTCGATTTCGATGTTCTCTTGTTTGTGGTTTCGATACCCTTTTTTCCAGTGATGAAAATTGGTGTGCTAATATAGGGTTATAGAAAACCCTAAATCATTCTCTGATTTCGGCGCATGACTTATCTGATTGATTGAATGATTTTTTTTTTTGTAGAAAAGGATTATAGAATCCTTTTAACCTTTCTGATTTCGTGTATATTGGCCTGACCTGATTGCGTGCTTTCCCTTTTGAATTCTCAGCTTTGATTGAGTTTCCTGATTTCCTCTAATTGACTTGATTTGATTTCGTGTGTTTCCACTTCTGGCTTAGTCACCTCGGCTTTGATTGAAATGATCCTGGCCTTGAATGAATGAGACAGATTCCTCTTTCCTTGTTTGGATTTCCTTGCCAAAAACATCTTTGTTGCTAAGATCTTGTATGCTCTGATATATTGCTTTATATGCTCTGAAATATTTCCAAATATTGTGAAATCTGGAAATACACAACTTACATTTAAACTGTTGCCTTTTGTGTTGAATCGGCTTTGAGATGATTTTGTGTTGATTTATTGCTTTCCCTAATTGATATTCTTGGCTTTGATAAATTCTGTTTCCCCGATTTAAAGGATATCAAAAACTGGAAAGTTTTTATGCACTTGCCAAAATATTGTTTACTGATTTTATTTGTAAATCTGGAAACAAAGTAAATTGTTTCTCTTGCATGCCCACACTTGATTCTTGCTAGAGACAGATTTTCTGGAAACCAGTTTAATACTTGTCATATAAAAACTTTTCCATACTGATTTGAATCCATTTGCAACATGTTCCTTGAGCATGCTTTCTGCCCATTGTTTCCTGCATTGACTTCTTTATATTTCTTGGGTTAGTTGTCCATGCTGAGCCACACTTGAGTTTGTATCCTGTCTTGTTGTGTACATGACTATTTGTCACTGGCCACTTTTGTGTGCATGTCTCTGTGCTCGGCCATGTCACTTGTAATGTTGGCTCCAATACTTTGTGTCAAAAACAGTCTCGACCATTTGCTTGCTTAACCATGACAGTTTGACCCTTGCACTTTCATTACTGTGTGTAACACTCCTTGATCTTGTTCAGATTAGATACATCCTGCTTGTATATGTTTGTTTCAGTGTGTTATTTGAATTGAACCCATGTTCTTGCACCAGTTAGCTTGAAGTCGAGCTGCCTTGACTTGTTTAATTTGAATATCTTGCTGTGTATACTTGTGAGCTATACTGACCATTGTGTTTGTACATGGCTCGGCTATGCCATCCATTTGCTTGAATTTGAAATGTTGTACCATGCATGCTGCAGCTCCATGCACCTATCTTGTATTGCTCTTGCATCATTTGTTGTTCTTGAATTGTCTAGCACTTCCATTTGCTTTGAGGCTGACTTGTGCATGTTGCACCATTCTGATCTGTTCTGTTCCACCATGTATAGCTGCATGATGTTATATCATTCTTGACCCATACATGCTGTTTTGAACTTGTATTAGCATGCTCCACTTGATTCACCATTTTGCTGTTGAGCTGTTCATGTTTGCTCGACCACTTTCTGTTTTATGCCTTCACTTGAATTATGCTACTTTATTTATTCTTGATTATTCTGGTTTGACTTTGTTTTGTTGCATGAGTGTTGCACTGAGTCGAGATGGTCCACGTGGCTCCTCCTCAGCTGCACACTGATTGGCGAGGCAGTGCACGCGTGTGTATATATACACGTGTGTATATGCAGCCATCCAGAAAATTTTCTGTCCCTGCATCGTATATACATACTGTCTACCTTGTGGTATTTACAGTGTATCACTGTGAATATCACAAGTTGTCTAGACACAGATAGATGATTATATAAATCAGATCAAGTCAGAAAAATGATGAGAAATACACCAGAAATCTGAGGCAAAAAAAAAAAAAAAAAAAAAAATAAAATAAAATAAAATTTATAATCGCATATATTTAGTATTGTTTCTATTGCAGTGTACTGTGTGTTTTCTGTTTCATGTGTGACAGGTAAGGAGGTGATGACTGGACTGACTGTGAACAGTGAAGATTGACAGAAGACTGAAGATACAAGACAGAAGATGAAGCAGCGTGTGAGTGAATGTGTTTATATATGAAAGTGTATGTATGTAAATATGAGTGTTGAGACTGAATGGATGTACAAAATGAGTGACTGAGTTAATCTGTAATGAGAGGGCTGTATATATGGCATGAAGTGTAATACAGAGATGTACAAATAGTGAAGTATAAAATTTGTACTGTTTGATATTGAAATAAAATATTCTATTCAAATAAAATACTGTGAATATTTAAATTTCTGTACAGTTGTATTTTATTTAAATATAAATATTATATTCCAGTCTGTGATGTACAATAACAGTACAATATCAAACACATTAAAATATTTGGTTGTTATCATCAAACAAAAATCATATAATTGTGTATACAACATCGTTATATACAACAGAGGGGAGTATATATATATATATATATATATATATATATATAGCATTTCACTTCTATTTCAACACATATATAATTTTTACAACGCTTATATAACTTATACATCGAACGTACAACCTATACAACGCTTATACATGAGGTGTACAACGCTTATACAAGTCATACATCGACTATATAATTTACACATCGTCGTTTTCCATATTGTTTATAAATTAGAAATCTCACTTTGGGTTCCACTCCACCAAAAATAGCATAAGGCTCAGAAAAATATGCGGTCTCTTCTAGAATGTAGAAGGCGTCCACACGAGTCCACTGTCTCTTGTTTCACTGAATTTCGCCAACAAACGAAAAAGATATGATTTTTACAGGGAAATTAAAAACGGTAGCGCTTAGAAGTGCTATTATACAGTTAATTAATATAACAGTCGTTACCTCTCTGGAGTTGTTCAAATCTAGGTTTTAGGTTTTCTCCCAATCCGTAGCCCTTGGTCCAGATCGAAGTACACCACGTCGATGGGGCTGGAGAGCCGCGCCTACGCCTGGGGATCCAGACCTGATCGATGGCGAGATGGTGCTCCGGCGACGCTTCAAAGAGGCGAACTTCATGGCGCCCGATCTCCCCCAATACTGAACGATAATTGGTGAGGTTGAGATGGATTTAAAGCTCGTGCAAATCTCTTCAAAAAACCCCGAAGGACCGTTCGTTTTTATGGCGTGGATCGAGAGATAATGGTGAGAGAAGGATGGAAGCACAAGTCGTCGTTGGTTTTGAGCTGTCGGGTTTGGTTCCTGAACGAGGAAAAGTGAAGACGTGCTCTGATTGGCCCTTATTTTTTTTATATTTATTAATTTCTAATATCCGAAAATTCCCCCCATCTCATACGAACTCCAATTCAAACCCAACGACTGTCGTCCCTAGCGTTTTACCCCCATTCCGAACACAATGGGATATGTTTCGTAGGCCCATTCAACTGTTTCAATCAGTTTTCCTTCAATTTAAAATATATAACATTCAATATTTAATTTGAACGTACATTTCAATTTGCCAGGGCTACAAACTGATTCAAAAAAATTCAGAAAAATAAATCTTGCTATGTTTTGACTATACGGTCCCAACAAAACTAGTTTCGTCGAATTCTGAGACCGTTTGCAAAAAGGCCCATTTCTGGTCGATCCAATTTAACTGTAATTGACCAAAACACGTTTTCCTTTGCCACGCTCACATACTAGCTTCAAAAATTATGAAATTTGAAATCTAGCAATAACTTCACATCCCGGATCCAACAAAAGTGGTTTCGTCGAATTCCGAGGTCGTATGCAAAATGGCCATTTTCACGGGCTATATAAATTCCATAACGACCTTTCTGAAAATTCATTTAGCCATAACTTTTGCTTTCCGCTATGAAACTTCGATTTTCCAGATTCGTTAGAAAGATATTCACTAACAAATTTAAATATTTTTGGTTTCACTCAAATCCGTTTTGTTTTGCACCCGGTACAGTCGGTCAAAGTTTGAATTCAAATTTTGAAACTACCGCGCCATTTCAGGCCTTGTTTATAATTAGAATTAATTATATTCCTTTTCAATTGTCGATTCAAACTCAGTTTTCATCTTTATTATTTAAAATATTTATTTTAAATATTTAAAATCCACTAAAATAGCCAATTTAAATTTTTTAAATTGGTTCAGATTTTCCGGGTCGTTACAACGAAATCCCGATTTTTCTCTTCCACTAGAAATATATACTCCACCAGCTCCACACGTTTCTTGTTTCACATAAATCCGGTTTAAAAAGAATCCTGTATATTCAGTTGAAGTTCGAATCGCCAATTTATGAACTACAGCGCCATTTCGAGCTCGATTTTAAATATATTATAACTCTACGTTCAAACTGTCGTTTATATACTATATCCGTTATTCAAATTCAATTCCAAGCTGAATTAAATATCACAGATGATCCGGTTCACACCATATCGTCATTTCAGCCAATTCTGATTATTTCAGAATTAAATATATTATTTAATTATTATTTTAATTACATATTCCCAGCTATTTAATTAAACCACCATTTAATTCACTATATCACTATTTATATAATTAAATAAATTAATTATAATACCTCTGCAAATGCGGGTCATTACAATCTTCCCCACTTAAAATAATTTCGTCCTCGAAATTGCTAAGGTAGAAAACAAACCCTATTGACTGGTTAGAACTTATTTGTTCACTTCTAAATCTTTAGTTTCAACTAACCAATTTAATTTCAATTAAATATTAATTAATTCTTATCAACGAAAATTTTCAAAAATCCTGAAAATTTTCTAACACCTTAACTTTTCGAAAATTTTCGCCATAACCTCTTTTGTATTGGTTAATCGGTCAAACTCCAACTCGCCTCTCTGGGCCATCTCTAACCCAAAAGAAAATCAAATAGCCAAGCGGCTTGCCCATTCGGCCCATTAAAATCTCAAAGCCATATATAATATAAACTGGTACCTTTTTGTTGGGCATATCAACTCTATCACTTCCATCTGTTACCAATTCTACACATACTAATGTCATCTCAATCAATTTCTGATCGATTTATCCTCGAATCTAATCCTTTGGCTATATCCAAGCCAACTTCCATTTGAACTCAAATTTCAAACTCTTAATTCATCAATGCAATTCCATTCCAGATGATCCTCCAATCAAATCCTGTTTTATTTAACTTGGTTCAAGTTTAATTCTAATTTATTCATTCACTTATACCATCTCAATCTATTTAACTATATTAGTTAAATTTTAATTCCAGAACTTAAATTCCTGGGTAAATTTCATTCAAATTGAAATCATACTGCCAATTCAAAACCTTTGAATTCCTAAACAACTTGTTTTCTCAAAACAATTCAAAAACAAAATCTTTGGTAGTAATCCGTCACTCAGCAACTCGAAAATGAACACCGATGATGTCTAGCTCATCATCGGGGTTATTTCCCAGCTATCGAAGTGAGTTCAATACTATATCACTTTCAAAATCATCCTTAAACACTTTTATTTTGAAATCAGTTCAAAATATCGTTCACCATTGCTTGGAATACAATTTAAAATCTCCCAGGGTCTTAAAATTTACATATATTTAATCCAAGTCTATTTACAAACTCTGTTCCAAATTTCCACGGTTTCAATTTAAATTCTGTTTTAAATTTCAGATTTAATTCAAGTCATTATACTTATCTAAATTCTGATTGGTTATTTACATAACCATTTCACATTTTTATAATCTTATTCGATTATAATATCAACCAATATATCCAATATATTATAATCATTTCAATATAAATCCTTTATATCAAAATATAATTTGGGTAAAATTATTTCATTTACCCTTTTTCAAAACATACCATGACGATTCATCGTATTCAAGTGTTTAGTAACTCCTATCGATGCAGTGGATCAAACTGATCGACCAGAAATCCATAAGCCACTCAACCAGTAATTCTCCACAATATAAAACAATTTTTTATATCAAATAACAAATACGCACTCGTATATATACACTCAACTCAGTCTAGGGTATTACTAACCCCATCTCTACCGAGTCACGCCACAGAGCCAAGGTAAATCGCTTAACCTTAAGCTCTGATACCAACTGTAGTGTCTCGGAAATTCAAGTAGGCTTTACAACCATCCTCTCCACCCCAAAGCAGCAAGGTAATACCCCACTGTGGCTTACATTGGTAGCCCAGCACCATGTTTTACGGCCAGCCTTTCGACTTCACAACCAACCCTCATTTTCGGGACATGTAGGGGTAAGAGTCTCCCATTCGCCACCTAACGAAAAGCGAGAACCCCCTATCATGCAACACATGCCCTAAGCATGCAACATGGACTGGTATGAGTAAAACAGTTAAAAACAGCTTGAACAAGTAAACGATATCTCATAAGACCACGCCGTATAACGGAACAGGTTTTTCCTTTTATGAGAATCCAAGTTATCTTTATATCAAAAAAAACCTTTTGATATTATAATAATGTCTATCAACCACAATATAATAATCATCTAGCAGAAACACTTTCATCTCACGTTCTACATATATAGTATACAATCAAAACCGCAAGCACGTATGGGGTAATGGATTTCCAACTATGACAAGGTATGGAAGCACCTTTCGCTAGTGTAACTCTAGAGAGGAATACACTGGGTTCAACAAGAACATCTTGCAATCCGGCCACACATGACCGACCACTCATTTCGCTTGAGTGTATCGAATGTATATCACCAACGGTTGGGATCAGCAACCGTTTCCCGAATGGGACAGCATCAACAATAGATTTTTAGAAGTAAATGAAACTCTAGATCAGGTGATTATACACCCTAATAGGTGCGACCTACATAGCCATGCTATCTGCCCGATTTCTGCCATTTACTGGTTGATGAGGCTTGAGGTTACGCTTTATCATCACATCAGATTCTCTTCGAATGCCACATTGTCAGATCCATCAAAAATCACTAATTGACGTCTACAACAGTACATTACGTGTTAGCTAAATAAGTTTCCTTCTCCGCTTCCACTCTTGGTACGGTTGAAGAAATCAATGTACGTGACCTTTATGGAAATACTCTGTCAGACATTCATCCATACAAGTCATCCAGGAACAGGATGAACCGAAGGTACTATTCAGTATATCCATCTTAGGCACTGTTATCTAAGATTTATACAACAGCCCTTGCACTTTACTTTGTCTTCAATTATCTTTGGCATATATGATTCGTAACGCTTATGCCAATACAGAGTGGTTCTTTGGATAATAATCCAACCGGTCTCTCCATATTAACAACGTTAAAATGGTCAAAACTTTGATAGTCTGTGATTTAACCATCAAAGAAAAACAAGTGTGCAAACAACGATATTATTTCCAGGAGGAAAATTATATCGATCAATCATCATTCAACCTTTATCTCTTTATTTCATTAATTTACTTATCTTCTGTTTCCATATATTCTAAATTCTTATTTTCTATTATCAGAAAACATTTCTAATTCTCGTTTGGAAAACATTTCCAAAACTTCTTAACTGGGATTTAAACAGATGTTTAAAACTATATTGCGATGACGACTCAAACCACTATGCTAAATTACTAAATCCACTTAACCACTTCACACTCGAACCGTAACCATTTCTTAATTAAAAACGCAGTCAATCAAGTTAGGGTATAGCTACCTCTCAGACCTTAACTGAACCACCTTTCAAATCTCGAAATAGATAAGATTCACCTTTTTAACACTTCCTTTCGAACACTCGGATTTCTATTTACGAACCCCCTTCTTTTACAAGTTTACATGATTATAACAATGGTGTTATAATCTCCTGCATCCGAAATATATTATCTTTAATATGACTTTTATTTCCTAACTCGAATAATATAATGACAACTAATTTATTTACTCCTATTCGGTTAACTCAAATCTATAACTTTTAATTGAATAACTCCAACCTAATAACTCTTACTGGATTAACTCTTATTCAAATAACTTATATTCATTTTGCTTACTTTCAGATACTTATATTCGAAAATCTCTTTCTTCGAATAAATCTTATTCGATTTAACTCCTGTAGAATAACTAGATTCGATCAACTCACTTCGAATATTTCTAATTCGGTTATCTCACTTCGAATATCTCTGATTCGATTCACTTCTTCGAATAACTAAATTCGATTAACTCACTTCAACTTTATTCGAATAAGCTAAATTCGATTAACTCCATTTGAATAACTCTAGTTCGATTTAACTCTATTCAATAACTCTAGTTCGATTTAACTCTATCGATTAAATCTAACTGATTAACTCTAACTGGTTTAACTCTAACTGATTAACTCTAACTGGTTTAACTCTAACTGGTTTAACCTAACTGGTTAATCCTAATGGTTTTACTCTAACTGGTTAACCCTAACTGATTAACTCTTTTTCCTTATTCAGTTTCAAACATCGATGTTGAAATCGATTTTTACTTCTTTATATAAGTCCTGACTTATATATTCTATTTATCAAAATGATAAATATTTAACTTAATTTATAAATATCATTTAAAAATCAATCTGCTCCTTTTATCTGTTTACTTCTTCATATATAAGTTCAGACTTATATATATCTATTTATCCAAATGGTAAATATTTCCTTTATTAACCTTATTTGTTTATCCTAATTATTTCCTTTTTTAATATCTTATTTATTTAACAAATAAATATCTCCTTTTCTTATTCTATTTATTTAACAAATAAATAACCCTTTTTAATAACTTATTCTGTTTCCTAAGTCAATATCTCTTTTACAACTTATTTACTTAACAAATAAGTGTCTCGTTTAACATCTCCTATTTATTTAACCAATAAATATCTCATTTATAAAATCTTATAATTTTATAAATATTCCCTTTTCTTTATAAATATTTCATTTATAAATATTTCCCTTTCTATATAATTTCACCTATAAAGATTTCTATTTATAAAGATTTCTATTTATAAATATTTCATTTATAAACATTTCATTTATAAAACCCTTTTGATTTTATAAATATTTTATTTTCAAATACCATTTGAAAATTCCCCTTTTTCACATTCCGGTATGTTATGGTGTTTAACATATCAAGTCATGATGTCAAATATCGTCCATACACATATAATCAACAACAGATTATAAACCACGTTATATATCACAATATATGAAAATAATAAAATAACTGTTGAGGAATCTAGTCGGATTCCTCCAATCTGTTTCCCTGCATCCACAGATGTTACACAATAAAATCCATATCTCTTTCAGTTCCATATGATATATTCTGATAAACAGAATCAATATAGAAATTCAACTAACTGACTAGCAGTTGAATCAAACATTCAACATACAGTCAATCAGCCAATATTTAATAGTTCTAAAAATACAACATGAAATTATAAACTGTTCAGAGTTAGTGATATTTACTCACATTGGACGATCATCGTTAATAATGATAACCATCGCTTGATTCAGACGGACAATTTATTTTGCTTTAAATTGTAACGAGCTCAGATTCGCTCCCAGTCAGTTCCATTGTGTAGTGTCCGTCCATATGATCCCAACATGACCGACGGTTCGTGATTCTGACAACGTATGATCGAGATACTCAATTTACACGTTAATGTACTATTTTTATTTAAAATATAACTTTATTTATATACTTAGTTGGGCCAAACCTCTTTAACCCAGCCCACTACATCATCAAACCCATATCGCTCCAGGTCTTCTTCTTCCCCAACCTGATCATCGCGACCTCCTCCTTTACCATTGCCGAATAATTTCCACCTCAAACTCACACTTCACTCCACCATTTTTCCTGAAACTAACTCCATCAACTTCTCCTTAGAAATCTCCACAAACCTACATCCTCAAACCCGCACTCGATCATCCCCGTGACCTTCCGTTCGTTTGATAGCCCCTAAGACTTGCGTCACTTCCCATGATCGCATCCTCCAAATTTCCACCACAGGTTGCAAAACAATGGTACGATCTCAGAACCAATAGCGAAAATAGGTATTAAAGCTTAAATCCCACAAATGAATCAACCCTAGCTCACGCCGGCTCCAGACCAGCGTACCTCCTTGACATCGGACCAGCAATGAAGCCCACCAGAATGTAGAGGATCCCTCTAGGATCTCGAATATGTTTGATTTAGGATTTTTAGAATTTTGTTTTTCATTTCTTTGATTTTTGAAAGGCACGGTTGTTTTGAGGAAACGATATTTTCTCTCGGGTTTTAACATTTGAATGAGAGGCTGAAAATACAAGAAATGTGGCCTTGGTTTTAACCAAAATAGATTAGGATATTTTAATTTTTGATTAAAATATTAATTTTTTATTATATCGTTGCTTGTATTGGTCTTCTAAAAATTCTTGTGACCACATACGATACCCAAAAATCACGAAACTGGACATGTAGCTAGAGTTTGACATTACGGTCCCAACGAAACTGGTTTCGTCGAATTGCGACTCCGTTTGCTCACACAGCATATTTTTAACCGTTAAAATACTGACTGTTTTTCACTCTAAAAATCCGTACGGCCACACAGTGACCCCAAAAATCACGGAACTTGGAATCTAACAATAATTTGATGTTGCGGATCCAACAAAATTAGTTTCGTCGAATTCCGACTTCGTTTGCAAAAGTGGTTATTTTTAAAGCCCTAAATAACCCTTTTAAATATATAAATATAATTAAATTAAATATTTATAAATAAATATTATCGTATATATTCACAACAGAATATCGTACAACTCCACTGGGATTTATAACTCGATACTTCAAATCCCGATTAAATTGATATTCGATTTAAAATGAATTTCCTTTTTAAAATATAAATAATTTCTTTATAAATTATAAAGGAATTCCACAGCGACTTTTCTGAAATTTGATTTGGACTTAAATCAAAATCTACACGACGAAATCCCGATTTTTCTCTTCCACTAGAAAGATATACTCCACCAGCTCCACACGTTTCTTGTTTCACAGAAATCCTGCTTAAAACGAATCCTGTATATTCTGTTGAAGTTCGAATCGCCAATTTACGAACTGCAGCGCCATTTCGAGCTCGATTTTAATTATATTATAACTCTATGTTCAAACTGTCGTTTATATACTATATTCGTTATTCAAATTCAATTCCAAGCTGAATTAAATATCACAGATGATCCGGTTCACACCATATCGTCATTTCAGCCAATTCTAATTATTTCAAAATTAAATATATTATTTAATTATTATTTTAATTAAATATTCCCAGCTATTTAATTAAACCACCATTTAATTCAATATATCACTATTTATATAATTAAATAAATTAATTATAATACCTCTGCAAATGCGGGTCATTACCGTAGATGCGTGATATATCCTTTCCATTAGATGGTGGTTGAACCTTTGTAGGCCTGTGTATACGTGATAGGCGCATGTGAAATAGGTAGTAGAAGATAGGATACGTACACAATGTATTAGAGAGGTAGGTCTGTTATATTTTCTTCCATCTATTAATTTAACTTAAGGATGAAGTTTCAAAATTTTCTTTATTTTAAAAATGGTTATTTCTAATTTGTACCACTATTTAACGCCACATGTTAAATATGTGCACTGTCACACACGGTCTTCAAATTCAACAGAAATAAATACACTGCTACGTCCTGACGTTCTGGTCCTAATGAAATTAATTTCATTAAATTCTAACTCTTTTTGCACAACAACGTTATTTTAATTTGAATATATTTATCGATTCACCTTTAAATTGCACGCACTGATAAAACAACTCTGATTGGCTCCAAATCGAAAATCTAGCAATAACTAGCCATACATATTCCAATAAAATTTATTTTGTTGAAAATGGAGGTCATTTGGAAAATAATTATTTCTACAGCTTATATAATATCGTTAAAATATAAATAAATCTCAAAACAATTAAATTAAATATTAATATATTATTATTATTATCGTATATATATCCAAATAAAATATTATACAACTCTAAATATAAATTGATATGGAATTATAGCTCAATATTGACATTTCTGAGTTAAATGATATTCAAATTATACTAAAATTCATTTTATATTATTAAATAAACTTTATAATTTATAAATGATTTCCATAACAACTATTTTAAAATTTGATTTGGACATAACTTACAATATATAAGATGAAATTCTGATTTTTCTCTTTCATTAGAAAATTATAATCAATCTGATTCTACTGTTTCTTGTTTCATAGGATTTCGACTTAAAACAGGTTCTGTATATTCAGTTGAAGTTAAAAACTCAATATTACGAACTACCATGCCATTTCGAGTTCGTCTTATATCAAATATAAATATAAACAATTAATCGCCGTTTAATTAACGAATTTGATATAAAAATCCATTAATATTCCAAATATAATATTTAGAACAAATTTAAATATTTGAATTAAATTAACTGAAAAATCCGGGTCATAACAGGTCTTCTGTCATAATAGTTTGAATTTCTTGCAGTTTCCCTTTCCAGAAATTGCTTTGGTTATTTCCACGTCTGAACTTATATTTAGCCCAATCTTTAAGCTTTTTCTTAATGTTCTTCTGTTTTACCTGCAAAATAACCATAGGATTACCAAAGACAGGTCTCTCTCATACTCCTTTAACAAAATCAAAGAAGTCTGGTTCATCAACCCACTTATTAAAAAATTTAAAACTTGGAAACCCTCTCATGTCAAGCTCTATGAGGTGAAGGATAATAGGCGAGTGATCGGATAGGATGGGGTTGTTCACAGAATAAAGCTGACCAGTAAGATAAGGAATTGGAATTGTAAAATGCATGGTCAATAAGGGAAAAGGTTCTAGTATCATGTCCTTTTTTATTGTTCCAGGAGAAAGGAAGTTTAGAACACTTGATATTGATACGGTTAAGTCTTCAATAGTTTCTTTAAGAGGCCTGATTTCATTCAAAGATAATGGGTTACCTCCAATCCTCTAGGAAACTTCAAAGCAACTATTAAAATCTCCCAAAACGAACCAAGGGTGAGTGGATTTTCTAAGGGAAGTGATGGTTTTGAACATGGCAAGTTTGCGGTTTGAGGAGTTAAAAGCATAGATAAAGGTGAGGAAGTGTTATCAGTCTGGTTTATTGCATGGTAATGTATCATCTGGTCAAAGGAATGTAAGGGTTTAAGCAAGATTTCAAAGGGGATAAAAAGGATCAGAATGCGATCATAAGGGGCTTCAATCATCTTATGAAGAAGATTCCAACTTAGATTTATGTATGTGGTAGCTCTATTTGTCATTTCAAGGTTCAGTTTAGTTTCCACAATAGCTAACACACTCAATTTATTTTCAAAAATAAGGTTTTTGCATAGATCTAATTTAGTATCGTGGTGGCACCCGCGTATGTTCCACACGCCAATAGCCTTCACCGTAATTTAAACTGAAGGGGGTAGGGATCTCTTACATTGCTTACTCTTTAACAGATACTCTCTAGTGACTACAATGGGAGTGTTGAAACCCTTTTCTAAAATAGCATTACTCCGAGAAACTGGAGAAAATAAGTCATTGGGTGGTTTTAAAAAGGCAGAGGGAGGAAGGATGTGCCCGTAAATATTTGTCTTGGGAGGTGGAAGAGGAGATTTGGATTTGTTAATATCATTCTCAGTAGGGTTGACTTGAGTGGGTTTATTTGTATTTGAATGTTGGGCTCGAGAATCATAGGCGATTTAGGTGGGTTGTGTAACAACCCGATTTCCGACGAACCGATTTTTTTTCTTCAAATAACCCAATCCATCGAAACCCGAGTTAGTTTGCTCTAGTATCCTGCAGAAAAGACAGAGACATAAAACATGCCAGAGTTCGGAAAATATCTCACAGTAGAAGGAATAAAATATAATGTAATTAAAACATAGCTTTACCTTAATAACAATACTGCTAAACCAGTATCCAAAGATATACAGTCTCTGTCATGAACCTAACATGTGAATGTTATGAGGAGGGGTGTGACGACCCAAACTTCCCAATAAAGGAAAGACTGGATTGCTTTGAGAACAACACACATCAGAACACAAACTGAAGAACATTTTATTGCTGATTACAACAATTTCATCAGAGTACAAGAATGTAACAGAGTATGAATACTTATTACCCAATAGAAATACAATAATATCAGAGTTTTAAATTGCATTTAAATAGCAGCGGAAAAATAATACAAATATACAACTGGAAGGAATACACGGATACAGAGCTTCCCGAATACCGCTTCAGCTGTAAGCCAGGACCCTGTAAATATATCTGCAAAAAGCTACTTGACTGCCCGTGTGGAAAATATGGGCACCCGAGTTTGCCAGTGAAACAAACTACAGGTCAGTCATGGGACTGGTATGAGAAATCTCAATTTTACTATCTAATAAAAAGGCTAATCACAGGACCACGCCGCTAGCGCGGAACGAGTTTACTCCATTGGATTGCCAGTGCATAAAATAACGTAAATCGTTAAACAACGCAATGCTTTTTAGAAAAATGAAACCATTATAAGACCCAAGTCCCATCACACAATGCAACGCAAACCGGAGGATAGGGTTTTACCTTATAATGGTCAAAAGATGCTTGATACGATAAAACGGATTTAATATTAGTGTGTATATATATGGGTATATATTTTTCAAAAACATTTCAATCATAATGTATCAATCATAGACGGCATAGTACCCCATCCTGCTATGTCGCCATACTAGTTCTACAATCAAAACCGCAAGGTCGTATTGGAAATTGGATTTCCATCATGAGTCGAGGCTAGGGGCAAGCTCCTCTCCGATTTGAGACACTCTAGCAAATGCCTCAGGATCCCCCGAAGTGAACCCTTGGATCTTCAGGGCCGGTCCCCGCCTATCGGCAGTGGATTGGTTATGCCTGAACACACGTTTCCCGGTTCCTTTGAACCTATAGTATGACCACTAATGGCCTATAAAAAAAATCCGAGGCACCTCAAAATCCATCATCCACATGAGTAAAATGTCAGCCAGTTTAATCACTGACACTACTCCTAGCTAGAAGGAAACGTGTGCACTCCCTGCAGTCCTAATCCCGTTTTTGACTCATACCGGGGTGTGAGGCTTGCGAAGTCACAATACACACAAAGTTATGCCGTAATAGGCTATACTTTGATCATCCCACAAGACCCTGCTTTTCAACAAAAGCCTTGATCATTTGCATCTTGGCATGCCACATTGACAATTCACGCCATGCGATCAATCACTATTAATATATACCATGGTGTTAAGTAGAGAATAAATCCTCCACCACCAAACAAACATACATTAACAGAAATCGATTTAATTCACATGGAACGAAATCCAATGTCAGACACACATCCATTTACTAGCTTATGCTCTGGGTCTGAGCGAAAGCCAAATCCGAACAATCAACAGTAGTCCGGACGGCTACCACTGAAGCCCCTTCAAGGTAACTACTCCCATCATGGGTCTCAGTAGCAACACATCCATTCGATGTGAAGATCGTCGGTCTTCAAACACCGTCTTCATCTTCAACTCTTCATCGTCTTAGTGATTATCCGAAATGGGTTAAACCCGGTCTTTCCGAATAACTTGCGTATTTTTATAATCAAGTACTATAAAAACACATCCAACGCCTCATTCCAATTCAGAATATTCTTTTAAATAAAATATTCAAATTATTCTATCAAAGATAAATTCTTTAACTTTATACTTAAATCTTTCTTTAAAGGTTTATTAAAACACAATTTGGTTTTAAATATCACGCAAATCATTATTCAATGATTATTTGAATTTAAGAAATTAACCTTATCTTTAACTGGGTTAAAGAACTAATGTCATTTAACACATAGTTCACAGTAAACCCAAAATCATCTTCCATAAAATATGGAATCTTCACAAAAATCAAATCAATATATATAATCGTTATAAATTTCTGTATCCGACCAACAATATAAATGGAATAACGGCAGAGCCTCTTAAATTCCATATGTAGTATCGATCTTCTTTTACAGAAGCTTATCTCAGATATTATTAATTCGATTTCCATTCAATTCCAATTTAATATATTACATTGGAAAACTTGGCTTTTTGGAAAATTTTCATTTAAATCTTAATAAAAGATTTATAAATTCCAAATCATATTTTCACTGTCAGTTGGGTTAAAGAACACATGTCACTTAAAAACACAGTTCACAATAAACCCAACTCACATTTCATCTTATTTCAATTACTAAATATAATTGAAAACTTTAATAATTAAAATTAAAAGATTATTCTTTTCATACGGGGTTTAAGAACAGTGTTATTTAAGACACTATTCACGACAAACCCAAAATCCAAATTATTTAATTTAACTTAAATTAAATATTAACCAATTGGAAAACTTCATTAAATCTAAATTTAATGATTTATTCTAGTTAATGACTAGTTTATATCAATAAAAATGTATTTTTCTAAAATATATTCTGTTTCTAAAACATATTCTTTTTCTAAGATATTTTCTAAAATATTCTTTTTCTAGAATATTCTTTATTGGAATGTGACTCAATCAACAACCATATACTGCATGAAATCAACAATCACGATGAATAATTATCAAACATCCAAATAACAACTAAAGTGGATTCTACACTAGATATTGGGACTAGTGTAGGTCAAATATCATCCCAACACCCCTGTGGGGTTTCATCCAACAAACAAATAATAAATTATTTGTGCACTTGGGCGATGTGTGAAAATAGTCGTCCCAATCACATAAACAAGTCGGATGACTTGTAAATGGAAGTGTAGTATTCAGTTTTGAATATACTAACATTATATTAAATAAATCAAACACTTCATCAACACATACATATATTCAAAGCCATCACTAACATCATATTTTTAACACATGATCTTTTTATTGTGACTAATCGACAAATAAAAATATTAAAATATTAACTTTCCTATCATTGTGTAATCCTTTATCCTAATTACATTTTCTAACAAAAATGTATACTTTATTCTAATTACAAAAAATGTCCCTTTCTAATTCATTCTTCTTAATGTATAAAGATATACATTTCAAATTCATTCCCTTTAATGTATAAAAATATACAAATTTCTAGTTCATTCTCTTTAATGTATAAAAATATACATTTTCTAGTTCGTTCTCTTTAATGTATAAAAATATACATTTTCTAGTTCGTTCTCTTTAATGTATAAAAATATACATTTTCTAGTTCATACTTTTTAATGTATAAAAATATACATTTTCTAGTTCATACTTTTTAATGTACAAAAATATACATTTTCTAGTTCATACTTTTTAATGTATAAAAATATACATTTTAACTCACCTTCTTTAATGTATGAAAGTATATTTTGAGTGCCATTCTTATTTCAACAAAAATGACTATTTTGATGCCATTTCAAATTACACAAAAATGTTAATTTTGTCTAATCTTTATAATATAAACAAAAATGTTAAATTCTGTTTAATCCTTTTAAATGTAACCAAAAATGTTAATTTAATTCTAATGTACATTTTTCACTAAAATGAGATTCAAATCCTCATGTACATTTTCACTAAAAATGAGATTCTAATTCTAATGTCATCCTTTACATAAATGTAAATTCTAGTTCTAATGTCATCATTTACATAAATTGTAAATTCTATTTCTAATTTCATCCTTTACATAAATGTAAATTCTAGTTCTAATGTCATCATTTACATAAACTGTAAATTCTATTTATAATGTTAACAAAAATGTTAATTCTTATCAAATCCTTTTAATGTTAACAAAATGTGAATTTTGTTCCACTGACATGTTTTTACACAAAATGTGTTATTCTTATATAATCCCTATTGAATGACTAACGTGTATTCTTTTTATTTCAAGGGACAAAATGTATTCTTTTTATTTCAAGAGACAAAATGTATTCTTTTTATTTCAAGAGACAAAATGTATTCTCTTTATTCCAAGTCTATTTTATTCTAATCCTTTTCAATATATATAAAAATGTTCATTTTCATTTCGTAATCATTTTTCACTAATCAAGTTTTGACAAAAATGTTATTCTCTTCGCTAATCTTTCTTTTGACCAAAAATGTTAATTTTGTTCGCTAATCTTCCTTTTGACAAAAAATGTTATGTTTTATTCACTAATCATAATTCTTATGTAATTCTTTTTAATAAATAAAAATGTTCATTTTTATGAAATGACCAAAAAGAATCTTTTATTTTCATTCGAAATGACAATTTGGTTTAATTCAAATTTAATTAACAAAAGGTTAATTCTGGTTTCAACAAATCTAATAAACAAAATGATAACTTTTGTTTTAATCCAATGTTCTAATTAACCCTAATGTTAACTTCTAATTCAACAATTCTAATGAATCAGGATAACAACTTTGTTTAATCCAATTCTAATTAACACAAATGTTAATTCTAACAGATCTACAGAACACACAAATCACAGATCAAATCACGTATAGTATTCAACAAAATATCACAGCTCATGTGTAACACTACAATTACGATTAACAAATGTTAATTACAAAATAAAAAGAATAGAATTTCTCACCAATCAATTCAGATCTGAATTTTTTCTCAAATCTTGATTTGCTCAGAATTGGTTCTAGTTTGTTCCATGTTGTAGTGCTCGGGAATACGAATCCAACGCAATCGATTTCGTCAATTTCTGATTTGATACGAAGAAGTTATGGCATTTCTAAACTTTAATTACTTATATGAATTAATTAACTTAAATTAATTAAATTAATCACTTTGAAAAAGTCCCACCCTTCTTCTCCTCATGGTTGAACCGAACCCAACAGCCCGCGATAAAACTTCACCCATCGTCGCCTTTACCGATGATCGGACCTCCATCGCCTGACGCCACTCCATTGCCGTCGACTCCACCTCCCTGCGCCCAGACCCCCATCGAGCTCGCCGCCCCGCCCTGCTCTGGAAACGGGCTCAAACGCGGCGGGTTTGAAGCCCCAATTCGCACCCATTTCTAAATGATTTCCGATCACCACCTTATCATCTTGAAGAGCAAAACTTCCTCTATCATGTTGCTTTGAATGCTTCAGGAATTAATTTAGGGATTGAAATATTTTAAGGATAAAAAACTGTTGTATTTTGGCCATTGGTTCTGGCTTATGGCGGCTCAGACGTTAAGAGAATTAGGGTTTGTATTTACCCCTGTATTTATACTGTATTGTGTACCGTATTTTATACTATTTATTTATTTTAATTCAAATAATTTTTGTTTAATGCCACGTACTCCAAATCGTACCCAACGAATGTCGCCCCTAGCTAAGTACCCCCGTCCCGGACACAATGGAACATGTTTCGTAACCCAATTCGGCTGTTACGATATATTTTTCTTTAAATTTAAATATAAAACATTTAATTATTAAATTTAATCATACATTTTAAATTACCGGGGCCACATACGACCTCTAAAAATTACAAAAAAAAAAAATTCTAGCTTTGTTTTGACGATACGGTCCTAACGAGACTAATTTCGTCGAATTCCGAGACTGTTTGAAAAATGGCTATTTTCAAGTCGATTAAATTTGACTTAAATAGTCAAAACACGTTTTCCTTTGCCACGCTCACGTATTAATTCGAAAAATTATGAAAGTTGAAACCTAACAATAGTTTGACATTCCGGTTCCAACAAAAGTGGTTTCGTTGAAAACCGAGGTCCGTTGAAAAATGTCTATTTTCAAGGGCTATATTTTAATTAAAATATATATAAATTATACAGCGACTTTTCTAAATTTTGAACTGACCATAACTTTTGATTTATAAAGTGAAATTCCAATTTTTCAGATTCGTTAGAAAGATATGATTAAACAGATTCAAATATTTCTTGTTTCGCTCAATTCTGATTTATTTTGAATCCGGTACAGTCAGTCAAAGTTCAAATTCAAATTTTCAAACTGCAGTGCTGTTTTAAACTACTTTTATAATTAAATTGAATTTATTCGTTTTAAAATAAATTTTTGATCGTTCTTATTTAAAATAAATTATTTTAAATATTAAAATGTATTAAAATTTCTAAACTAAAAATTTTAAATTGGTCCCAAAATTCCTGGTCGTTACAAGGGGGGTCCGAACACAAGTTCTGGTAACTGGACTTAAATTACACTTCTGGAAAATCCTACATATACTGTTCAATCACATTTCTTATTTATTAGGTTATTTGTGTTATTAGCGCCCAAGGCTTACACACACACGTCGCACCCATCTACTCCCTAGTAGATTAACCTAATATAATGTATATGTAGCTACCCCCAAACTAAGGTACACCCATGGTACCCCACTCGCACGGTCTCCTCCGTAACACCACATTTATGTGCGCAGTCCCTCATCCTATGTCATAGTAACGTATATATCTCTTTACATATATAACAACGCTACGTCCGCATAGAACCACTATCGCTGTACTACTGTAACGACCCAGAAAATCTGAACCAATTTAAAATTTTTAAATTGGCTAAAAATAATGGATTTTAAATATTTAAAATAAATATTTTAAATAATGGCGATGAAAACTGAGTTGAATCGACATTTGAAAATGAATATAATTAATTATAATTATATATAGAATTGAAAATGGCGCGGTAGTTCGATAATTCGAATTCAAACTTTGTCGGACTGTATCGGGTGCAAAACAATCCGGATTTTAGTGAAACCAAAAACATTAGGATCTAATTGGTAATATCTTTCTAACGAATCCGACCAATCGAAATTTGATAGCGGGAATCAAAAGATATGTCCAGTTGAAAATTTTGAATAGTCGCTATGGAATTCAGGCCCTTAAAAATGGACATTTTGCAAACGACCTCGGATTTTGACGAAACCACTTTTGTTGGGTCCGGGATGTGAAGTTATTGCTAGGTTTCAAATTTCATATTTTTTCGAATCAATATGTGAGCGTGGCAAAGGAAAACGCGTTTGACCCGTTTCAGTTGATTTTAATCGACTGGAAATTGGCCATTTTTCAAACGGTCTCAGAATTCGACGAAACTAGTTTTGTTAGGACCGTATCGTCAGTACGAAGCTAGAAAATATTTTTCTGGAATTTTTCTAGTTAGTATGTGACCCCGGTAATTTGAAATGTACGTTTAAAATTCAATATAGTGATTTAAATGTAAATTCAACGGGAACTGATTGTAACGATCAAATCAGCTTGCGATACATATCCCATTGTGTTCGGAATGGGGGTAAAACGCTATGGACGACAGGCGGTGGGCCTCGTTTCGAGGTCGTA
Organism: Allium sativum; assembly: GCA_030737875.1. Classification (NCBI taxonomy): domain Eukaryota; kingdom Viridiplantae; phylum Streptophyta; class Magnoliopsida; order Asparagales; family Amaryllidaceae; genus Allium; species Allium sativum. Next base: position 730,601,592 of record CM060922.1, on the reverse strand, counting down.
TGTAAAAGTCAACTTTTTTTTTTTGAAAAATTAAATAATAAAATAATAAAAAAAAAATTAATTTCTCCCCCCTTTATCTTCCTTTCTGCCCCCCCCCCCCCCCCCGTTCATTGTAATTTCAAAAGAAAAGAAAAAAAAAACCTAAAAACTATCGACGACCGCCTCCACCAAGCACCGCCCACGACCGCCTCCACCAAGCTCCAGCCACCTCCGATCGTCTTCCCCCTCTCTCCTTCTCCCCCGTTCACCTCTCCTCCCTGTTTAAAAACCGCGACGCCCTATTTCGCGAGCCGCCTCCTCGAAGCCAGACTCCGCCTCCTCTCCGACGAACTGCGGAAACCCCCCCCCCCTCTCTGTAAGTTTTTTTTTTATTTTTTTTTATTTTAATTCTGATTTTATTTTCTTAAGAAAAGAATGCTGTTTTTTTAAGTTTAAATACTGTTTGTTTTTTTTAGGTTTTAAAACCGATTTTTAATATGATTTAAAAACTGATTTTTTTTAAAAAGAATGTAAAACTGAATTTTATAAAGATTTAAAACTGAATTATATAAAGCATATAAAACTGATTTTAATTTTAAGTTAAAAGGAAAAGGTTTAAACTTTAAAAAGATCAGATTTGTAGAAAAGGAAAGATCATATTTTTAAAATAGAAAAGACGGAATTTTTATTGAGTAGAAGAAGTAAGGTATGATTTTTATATTTTTAAAGCAATAAAAATATAATTTTTACATCATAGGAATATTAAAAATATAATCTTTATATTAAAAATATAATTTTTATATATTGAATAGCCTCGTAAAAACTCGATTTTTACATATGTAGAGAATACGGGCAACAAAGCGACAAAAGGCGAGATTGGCGAAGATTTCTCTAAAGTGAAGTGTCGTGAAGTTGGATAGCTATTCGGTGAGATTTCTGATTTAAAAATATTATATATGTGTTGAAGTAAAAGTGAATTGCTATATATAAATATATATATATATATACGCCCCTCGTCCACAAACCATGGACGATATTTATTGATTGAAATTGTTGTGATAATTGATTGATAGCGAATGATTGTTTGGGATTGTTTGTGATTGATATTGGTTGATTGTGGTTGAAAAATACCCGTTTGTGGTTAAGAAATATTTGGTTGAAACCACATAGGATTAGTTTGTGGAAATGAAATAAATATATACATGCCGCCTGCGTGCGAACTAGATGCATGATCCCCATTGTCAAAAACCGCGAGGTTTTAAGGTAGAGCGAGGAGCCGTACTAGGGACGGTCCCGGTTTAACTACCCTGCCGTTATGCTGCCGAAATTTTGAATAATATTCGTGTGTTTGAATTATTTTCATATGCTTAAACTATATTTATTCATTGAATAGAAAACATTCATGTGTTGAATTGATATTCATTCGTTGATTAGAAATTCATGTGTTGAATGGTATTCATATTTTGAAATAAAGTGTTTGATAATAAAAATCACATTTTTATCTATATATAGAAACTATAGAAAACATTCATGTGTTGAATTGATATTCATTCGTTGATTAGAAATTCATGTGTTGAATGGTATTCATATTTTGAAAGAAATTGTTTTATGATAAAAATCCTATTTTTATCACCTATATGAACTATATAGAAAAATAGTGTTTTAAAATGAATTGTTTTACAATAAAAATCACGTTTTTATTGTATGCATAAATCGTTAAAATGTGAAGTGTTAAAGATAGCCACTTGTTCAAAATAAACATATATGAGTTGAAATATTCATTAATTAGCTAATGAAATGATTTGCACCTATTTATGTAACATTAGAATGAATGGTGTTTTTAAACCAAATAGAAATCAAATATGAAGTTGAATAGAAAATGATAAATGATAAGAACTGTATATATATGTACATGCATATTCATTGAACAGGTTATAGCAAAGGGGCTAGAGAAGAGGAATAAAATTTTGTGCCCGACAAATAGGTACACATTTACTGTTTTGTTTGGGTGATGATTTTATGAGCCTGTTGGCTAGCCGCTTGGCTTTTTCTTTTTCTTTTTGAGATTAGAAGGACCGGGAAAGCTATTTGCAATTTCCCGATGCTCCCGGTGCAGGGGAGGTTATGGCGAAATTTTCCAAAATTTTAGGGTGTTAGAAAAATATTTGAAGTGAAAACGATATGGAAATCATTGAATGAACTATATTTATATAAATATATAAATATAAAAACGAAACGAAGCCGTGCAGTTCGTATTTTGAAACCATGATTTCAAACAACTAGTACGGGAAATCCGACCATTGGATTTTCCCGAAACCTCAACCGTCGGGTTCGCCTTGGAAATATCTTTCCAACGGCACCAACCTTGTAAAAATCCAACGGTTGGATTGTCTGGAATGTTTAATTCAAATCTGAAGAAAAATAGCGCCAGAAGCGATTATATTTATATATATATAAATATAATTATATATTTAATCGAATAACGACGCTGCAGTTCGTATTTTGAAATCGAAAATTCAAACGATTGTACCGGGAGATCCAACCGTCGGATTTTCCCGAAACTGGAACCGTTGGATTCGTTTTGAAAAGACCTTCCTAATGATGTAAATTTTGTGAAGATCCAACGGTTAGATTTTCAGATATGTGTAAATCAAATCTGAAGAAAAACAGCGCCACGGCCGCTTTATGGCCCGAAGCGTCGTTTTGAATAAATCAGCTATTTTAAAATAAATAAAAATAGCGATAAATCGTTATAAAATATTGGAAACGTTATGGAATGGAAATAAACTGAATTTGCTTGATTTATGTGATATTTGATGGTTGAATGTGTTTGGTGTGAAAATTACATTGAAGAACAAAATTGGTGTTGTCGAATAATTTAACCATTGAAATAAATTGAATTGAAATTCTAAGTATACGTGAATTATTTGAGAAGGCCGAGTTAATTCTCATTTCAAATAATTGACCGACGATTGAAAGTCGAAGATAAAGACGGTGGTCGAAGACCGGAGATCTTCACCTCGTTTGGATGGTAACCGAGGTCCTGATTGGGAGGCATCCCGAAATATGGATAATGAGTGGTGATCGTTCAGACGTACGCGGTGATCGATGGGTTTGCGAGGTATTTAGTGCCTCCGGTTTCGTTCAGACCCAGAACGGACTTGTAAATGGACTGTGTGCCCGACATTGGAATTTGTTCTGTGTGATTGATAGCCATCAGTTGCACGGTGTGAATTGCCTGTGTGGCATACTAAGATGCAGTGATCAGGGCTTCTGTTGAAAAGCAAAGTCTTGTGGTGATGATCAAAGCCCCGCCTGTGTGGCGTAGCTTTGTGTATAACGTAAATTCGCGAGCCTCACACCCCGGTATGAACCTAAAACGGGAGGAAGGACCTCAGGGAGGACATGCGTTTCTTTCTAGCTAGGGTGGTGTCAGTGACCTACCAGCCCTGACATTTATATACTTTTCACCTATGTGGTTGTTGCTGTTGCGAGGCGCCTCGGTTAGATCGGACGATCCGGGTCCGATGGGGTCATTCGTTGGCTCGTTTACGCCCCAAAGGGCGGGGAAACGTATTGTTCAGGCATAATAATCCACATCGGTGGACCGGCCCTGACGATCCAAGGGGCAGTTGCGGCTGTTCCTGAGGCTCGGGCTAGGCAGTCTCGAATTCGGTAAGGACTATCTTTTGCCTTGGTTCATGACGGAAATCCAATTTCCAATTACGCGACGATGCGATTTTGATTGTATACCTATATATGGCGACATAGTGGTATGGGGCATTAATGCCGCCTATGATTGATAGTTATGATTTGAAATTGTTTTCAAAACATATAAACACTAGCAATAATATCAAATGCCTTTGTTTTATTCGTATCAAGCATATTTGGCCGTTATAAGGTAAAAACTCTATCCTCCGGTTTGCGTTGCATTGTGTGATGGGAACTGAGTCTTATAACGGCTTCATTTTTATAAAAAGCATAGCGATGTTTAAAAGAAAGGTTTGTTTTAAAGCACTGGCAATCCAATGGAGTAAACCCGTTCCACGAAAGTGGCGTGCTCCTGTGATTAGCCAATAATATATGTGTTGAGTGGATTTCTCATACCAGTCCCATGACTGACTCGTAGTTTGTTTCACTTTCAAACTCGGGTGCCCCTTTTTCTGCACGGGCAGCCTTGTTTTCAGGTTTAGCTGGTTCTTTCTGGATAGCTGGAGCTGAAGATGGATTCTATCATTTATTTCCTTTTATGCTGTTCAGCTCCTATTGTACATATTTTGTTTATTTCCGCTGTAGACATTTATGTATAGCTGAACTGTATTTGTACTAAGTAAGATCCTGTATACTGTGTAACTCTGATGGTTACTTTTATCCAGTATATTCTGTTGTTCATTATCTGGTGTATTTATTTAATTCTGTTCTGCTATTATTTGTTTCTGTGTTATATTCCAAAGACAACCCCTGTTTCCGTCAGAACGGGATTTCGGGTCGTCACAACTACGTAAGCGTACCAACTGCTATCCTCGAACTTTTTCATCGAGTTTGATTCCTTCATCGAGTAATGCCCCAGAGCCTACGATACACCACCCAGAGCAGACATGCATGTATCTAGACTTTACCACGTACGTATCATCAAACGTATTCGATGCCTAACCTGCACACCTATCGTGTGCGTGCCGGAGTTCCGTGGCAGAGCTACACAAGAAACACGGAACTCGGTCGGGAGCTTTCGTCATATCTGTGCAGGCCCGCCTTTAAGAGCCTCTCACACAAATATCCCTAGGGTCTATTTTCTATGGTGGCTATGGCCCCACCTCAGCCCCTCCCTCAACTAGTAAAGACTATAAGAGCTAAGCGACAAGCCCCTAAGCAAACAATCTAAGCATCCATGTGGCGTCTCCCCTCAACCACTGTCCCACGAAAGTGAATGGTATCCTAGGTCTAGCTCTAGTCTTTCCGCATCCTACTGGCTGTGGTGATAGGCACTCGACGACCTACTATCCTTGTTGGTCCTGACCCTCCGTCTCCGTTGAGGCAGCCGCCGAATCACCTTTTCCGTCACCGCGTACAGCATTCTGACTGCCAAGTTATTCTTGCAGTTAAGGCCCACCCACCTAATAGTTACACGCAGACCCAACCTCTGCGGACATAGCCTTAAACATCTGCCACCACACAGACGACTACTAGGAGCACCTTTAACTTCTCAGGAAGCCGCGTGCTTCCCCTTCCAGTCCGTCGGAGCCGCCAGAGTAATCAGATGAACGTGCGCTCCCCTCGTTCCTTATGACACCGTGATGATCTACCTCGTTGGGATATTCATCCTATAATGTACGGACTACTCCAAGCGCCTTAGTTTAATATGTCATTACACCCTACGTCTAATCATTAATTACGCGCTTGCGCCACCTCTTCAGTCTTCTCATTTAATTTGGTTATTCTCATTCACATTGACTTCCTTTTCAAGTTTACCAAGTTACCCTTGCTTATTAATTATATTTATAACTTAACCCATTTAAGTTTATTAATAGGCCTACAACATGTTATTCTCATAATCTATTCATTATTCCATCTTATGGTTACCATAACATGTTCTACTTAATTTATAATTAAGTACATATACATTGGTAAGAGAATAACTCCCTAAGTATCAACCCCGAAGACCGAAATCAACATCAGATTGACACTCAGAGAATTGCTCAACTCAACCAATCTCCTGTTATGTCCTAATCCCTTTGCATTCAAATAACTTATGTTATCTTCATTTGTAGATTTATTCTTGCCTTTACAGATTACTTAATTTACAATTAAGTGCAAATTACTTTACTCCATAAGTTATTTCACCTACCCCTATCGTTTCTTATAACTTACCTTATTCCATAAGTTATAATCCCCACTTGTCCTTAGGACAAGCCTACCTATTATCCTTCCTTTTATTATTCAAGTTCATTCATAATAGGTTATTATCATTCCCCAATTTGGCATTAATTAAGATTAACTTAACCTTTCCCATTTCTTTAACAAATTTACTTAACCCATACTCAATTCAACCGGTTCTTAACACCACTACATATTTAATTAGGTTAAGTATTCCAGTTTACCAAATTATCCATGCTACCCATGTTACCCACTTAACCCCCTTTTTTATATCCATGTCAACCTTACATGTGTCATCTTGGTTAAGTGTTCACTATTATTTATTATGTCCGTAAACGCGCAAGACCTCTCACATTAGATTGTCGTTTGCGGTTGATGGATATGCCGGGCGGTTCCTGGCAGACTTCTGCCGCATCCGAATCTAATCTCGTATCTTGACACCATTACGGGCCCAATTTCCACCTAAGTCCACTCACATTAGAATACCGTTTGCGGTTGCTGGATATGCCGGGCGGTTACGGGCAGACTTCTACCGCAAACCAAATCTAATCTCGTGTCTTAGGCATTCATTATCTTTTTCTTAATTCATGCCCAATTTCAAGTCTTGGATTATAGTGAATACTAATTACCCATAAATTCCAAATTCGAATTATGCCTATAATCCCACATAAAAATTATACCCAATTCCCCATATATGTCGCACGTCTTCCTACATGTAATTAACTTTAATAAAGTAAAGTGCAATTATTCCAATTCTACCAATTGTTCATATTTATTGCAGTTATCCCTATTCCATTATAGGTTTTCATACCCTTTTTCCAAGTCATATATTATTATGCACATTATATCCCTTCTTCCAAGTCATAAATCATCATATATATTATTCCCAAATTAATCTTTCCCAAATGATTCCCAATTTCGTTCATTCTCATATTTCAGCGTTAGGCCTAGGCTCGAAGGTAGCCTGGCTATAAAAATATAAAAATAGGAGGGAGAAGAACAGAAAGATCATATAAATAAGACTGCAATTATAACATTTTTATTATGTTCTATACGGGGAATGCCAAACGATATCTATACTATTATTCAAAATTGTAATTTAAACACACTCACCTTTGATTTGCTTTCCCAATTCTGAATAATCTTGAATCTAATCCATATCTACTCTTCCATGTCTTTCCTAACTGATTTGGAACCTCATACACAGCATAAATCTAGGCGCTTTTATTGCAAAATCTGAATTCTTTTCTCTAACTTTGAAGAAGAAGAAGAAGCCTAGATTTAATATATATTTTTAGAATATTTTTTGAAGTAGAAGAGAAAAAGGCAAAGTTTTCTCTAGTTGAAGAAGAAGAGGAAGAAGAATAGGTTTGAAGGCAGAGTTTTGGTGTCGCCTAAGAAATTGTGAGGATGAAGTAACCCTAACCACCTTATTTATAGGCATGCTAAATTAATCTAGTCCTTTAGATTTAATTTAAAACTCCATCCAAGCTAAGCACATCATCCGACCAATAGGAAATAGCCATGTTGCGAAAAAATCAAACATTAACCAATAAAAACGCGTCATGTGTGCAACATGATGCGCAGCAGCCAGGGGTGTCGACACCCCTGCTTGGGTGTCGACACCCCCTTGTGGGTGTCGACCCCCACACGTCCTATTATTTATTTATTTGAAATTTGATTTATCAATAATCAAATTTCAAATATCCTTTTTTGTTCGTGCCCAATCCTTATTCTGAATTATGTTTATCTGCATTCACCCCTTATGCGTATACTAAGCTCTTGTATGCGAACAATTATTTATTTGGTTTCCAATATAATTCTCTTAAATAAATCGTATCATTTATTTCTCTTTTAACCTTCTTTCCAATTAATCCTCCAATTAACCCTTTTCATACTAAATCGTTTTTTAATTGAACTACGTTCACACTAAGCCACTTTTTAGCCATTCCCCTAAAACAAAAATATGGTGCTGGCGGGGATCGAACTCTGTACCTCTTATATGCAAGTCACATGCTCTAACCAATTGGGCTACTTAGCCTTTTGTTAACAAGACTTAGAACAATGGTAACCATTATTCTTTTCTCATTCCTCTTTCTTATGTTTTGTTGCAATATTTAATTAAAGATATCTTTTTCAAATGTTCGCATGCATTTCTTCGCATTTTATGTATTGCATGTAATTTCTTTTATAAATCTTTTTCTTCATTTCACTGCATTAACTTATTACATGCAATTTTATTGTCATTATTTAGTTTTTCTCTTAAATGTATCTATGTATATAATATATATAAATATTTCCACATTTTTAATTTCATTAAAAATGCGGGGTGTTACATTCTCCCACCCTTAAGAAATTTCGTCCACGAAATTTGATAAGGATTAAATAGCTAATCCCTCGTATAATATACATCCATCGTGTGTGCATTCAATTTTTGCAAACATTGTGCGCATGTGCAAAGTGAAATACATCATAGTAATGCATGTATGCCTAATTTGGTACCACCTATATGTATGAGAACTTTTAAAATCTCTTTCAAAACATGATGCTCACATCTTAAATATACTTGTGGTTCTATATGAATGCAATATTTTTGAAAAACAAAATAGCTTTTCATCCAAATTTTCCCACAATCTTATAAAATAAGAGCATAGTTCATCCAATTGTTGCATCAAAAACCCTACCAACCATCATTAAATTTCTAAATTTAGAAAAATATGTTTTTCTAAATTTGATTTCTTATGTTACAAAAAGGTATAAAACGGAAAAATTCACATCTTCCGTTTTTCTTTTATGTACCTTTTCTAATTGTACTTAGATTTTATGTAACTACTCTATAAAAATTTCCTATTTTCCTATCCAAGCACAACCCATATAAGAAAATTTTCTTTCCTTTTTCAACTTAACTTGGAAAAATTCGGTTTTTTTCATCTTTTCTTAAGATTTTCATTTTCTTTTCCCATCACGTTTGTTGCTTCATTGAATTTGTTGTTTTCTTCTTTGTTAGGCTATTATCTTTCTTAGCTTATTTTTCAATCAAGCCTTTCCATCTCTCAACATCCTACACTAGTACTACCAAGGGCCAAGAATCATAAGAATATTTCACTAAAGAAAAGTCCAACCACAAACTCTCAACACTTACTTGCCCTTCCACTATCTAGTAGTCACTACTAGTCCTTGCTGTGTATTACTAGCCTACACTTTTTTTTTTCAAGCAACAATCCTAGGCCTCACAACGCTTATGCATTCTACGGGAAACTTTCCATTATTCCAAGATAACCCTTGCTATTTACTTCTTAGCCTCAAACTTTTTATCGTTCTTTCTAGGCACTAATTCTTACCTACTCCATTCTTTTCAAAACATGGTTTGGCCTCTTTTTTTTAACATTTTCCTTCCAAAAATTAAAAGTGTTAAAACTTTTTTCTCTTCTCCAAAACTTGCTTTTGCCAAACCATAAAAACATATCACAAAATAAAAATGCAAAACATTTTTATTTTCAAATCGCAAAACCGGAGTAGACAAGGACAACTATAGGGTTACATTGTTTCTACCTACAATGTTAATTTGGCTGCTCTCTACAAGGTGCAAACAACTACTATATTCTTGCTTTCTACAACTTATTTTGTCCCCCCAACAAAATTTCCTTTATAAAACAATAAACAAAATTTATTGTTAATAGAATATAGATTTCAAAACTTTCTTTCACAAAATGCAACATTTTATATGCTTTACTTTTTAATCCTTTCATATATTATAATATGAAAACTAGTGAGCTATGCATGCTCTATAATATGCACCTTTTCATGAGAGAATTCTTTTAAAACAAGAAATCATTATTTTACAAAGTATACCCCACTTTTAAAACCCAATATGCATTTTTCAAATATGTCTCTTACATATCTCTTTCAAACATCAAAAATAATTTTAAGATTAAAACTTGAAAACCCCATAAACTCTTTCGCCAAAACTTTTATAATTTCAAGTTCTTAAAAGTTAATTATTGGGTTAGACTCAAAATGGGTCTCCAACTCAACTAGGCATTCGTAGACACTTTCCCAAAGCCAATTCTCTCAACTATATATATTCCTAATCCATTTTCCACTTTAACCTTTTTCTAATTTATAAGGTTCCGCTTCCAAACCCACTAATCTGAAATACTAACATTTCAGTTTCTATCATATGGGATACATCTTTCTAATACCAATCATATCGTACACTTTCCATCCAAACAACCTAAGGGTCCAAAGTTTTTACGTTCATTCCTTTAATGTACAAAACCGATATCCCAACTCTTTCATATTTTACTTTCTCTACTTAGCGTGCTTCTTTACGGATCTAGGTTTATATACATAATATATTTATATTTTTAAAAAATACAAATACGCTCACTCATTATCTATATAGGAATCCTAAACCGAAGCTCTAATACTAAGTGTAACAACCCGAATTCCAATGGACCGATTTTTTTTTCAAAAACCCAATCCATCGAAACCAGAGTTGGTTTGCTCTAATATCCTGAAGAAAAGACAGAGACATAAAACATGTCAGAGTTCGGAAAATATCTCACAGCAGAAGGAATAAAATATAATGTAATTAAAACATAGCTTTATCTTAATAACAATACTGCTAAACCGGTATCCAAAGCTATACAGTCTCTGTCATGAAGCTAACCTACGAATGTTATGAGGAGGGGGGGTAAGAACACAAGTTCTGGTCACTGGACTTAAATTACACTTCTGGATAATCCTACATATATCGTTCAATCACATTTCTTATTTATTAGGTTATCTGTGTTATTAGCGCTCAAGGCTTACATACACACGTTGCATCCATCTACTCCCTAGTAGATTAACCAAATATAATGTATACGTAGCTACCCCCAAACTGAGGTACATCCCATGGTACCCCACTCGCACGGTCTACTCCGTAACACCACAAGTATGTGCGCAGTCCCTCATCCTATGCCATAGTAACGTACATATCTCTTTACATATATAACAACGCTACATCCGCATAGAACCACTATCGATGTACTACGTAAGCGTACCGACTGCTATCCTCGAACTTTTTCATTGAGTTAGATTCCTTCATCGAGTAATTCCCCAGAGTCTACGATACACCACCCAGAGCAGACATGCATGTATCTAGACTTTCCCACGTACGTATCGTCAAATGTATTCGATACCTAACCCGCACACCTATCGTGTGTGTGCCCGAGTTCCGTGGAAGGGCTAAACAAGAAACATGGAACTCAGTCAGGAGCTTTCCTCATATCTGTGCAGGCCCGCCTTTAAGAGCCTCTCACACAAATATCCCTAGGGTCTATTTTCTATGGTGGCTATGGCCCCACCTCAGCCCCTCCCTCAACTAGTAAAGACTACAAGAGGTAAGTGACAAGCCCCTAAGCAAACAATCTAAACATCCATGTGGCGTCTCCCCTCAACCACCATCCCATGATAGTGAATGATTAATGATATCTAGGTTCTAGCTCTAGTCTTTCCGCATCCTACTGGTTGTGGTGACAGGCACTAGACGACCTACTATCCTTGTTGGTCCTGACCCTCCCGCCTCCATTGAGGTAGCCGCCGAATCACCTTTTCCGTCACCGCGTACAACATTCTAACTGCCAAGTTATTCTTGAAGTCAAGGCCCACCCACCTAGTAGTTACGCGCAGACCCAACCTCTGCGGGCACTGCCTTAAACATCTTCCACCACACAGAGGACTACTAGGAGCACCTTTAACATCTCAGTAAGCCGCGTGCTTCCCCTTCCAGTCTGTCAGAGCCGCCAGAGTAATCAGATGAACGTGCGCTCCCCTCGTGCCTTATGACACCATGATGATCTACCTCGTTAGGCTATTCATCTTATAATGTACGGACTCCTCCAAGCGCCTCAGTTTAATATGTCATTAGACCCTACGTCTAATCATTAATTACGCGCTTGGGCCACCTCTTCAGTCTTCTCATTTAACTTGGTTATTCTCATTCACATTTACTTCCTTTTAAAGTTTACCAAGTTACCCTTGCTTATTAATTCCATTTATAACTTAACCCATTTAAGTTTATTAATAAGCCTACAACATGTTATTCTCATAATCTATTCATTATTCCATCTTATGGTTACCATAACATGTTCTACTTAATTTATAATTAAGTACATATACATTAGTAAGAGAATAACTCCCTAAGTATCAACCCCGAAGACCGAAATCAACATCAGATTGACACTTAGAGAATTACTCAACTCAATCAATCTCATGTTATGTCCTAATCCCTTTGCATTCATATAACTTATGTTATCTTCATTTGTAGATTTATTCTTGCCTTTACAGGTTACATAATTTACAATTAAGTGCAAATTACTTTACTCCATAAGTTATTTCAACTTCCCCTATCGTTTCTTTTAAATTACCTTATTCCATAAGTTATAATCCCCACTTGCCCTTGGGACAAGGCTACCTATTATCTTTCCATTTATTATTCAAGTTCATTCATAATAGGTTATTATCATTCCCCATTTTGGCATTAATTAAGATTAACTTAACCTTTCCCATTTCTTTAACAAATTTACTTAACCCATGCTCAATTCAGCTGGTTCGTAACACCACTACAGATATAATTAGGTTAAGTATTCCAGTTTAACAAATTATCCATGCTACCCATGTTACCCACTTAATCCCTTTCTTTATATCCATATCAACCTTACATGTGTCGTCTTGGTTAAGTGTTCATTATTATTTATTATGTCCATAAACGCGCAAGACCTCTCACATTAGATTGTTGTTTGCGGTTGATGGATATGTAGGGTGGTTCCGGGCAGACTTCTACCGCATCTGAATCTAACCTCGTGTCTTGACACCATTACGGGTCTGATTTCTACCTAAGACCTCTCACATTAGATTACCGTGTGCAATTGCTGGATATGCCGGGCGGTTCCGAGCAGACTTTTACGGCAAACCAAATCTAACCTCGTGTCTTAGGCATTCATTATCTTTTTCTTAATTAGTTCCCAATTTCAAGTCTTAGATTATAGTGAATACTAATTACCCATAAATTCCCAATTCGATTTATGCCTATAATCCCACATATAAATTATACCCAATTCCCCCATATATGTCGCACGTCTTCCTACATGTAATTAACTTTAATAAAGTAAAGTGCAATTATTCCAATTCTACCAATTGTTCATATTTATTGCAGTTGTCTCTATTCCATTATAGGTTTTCATACCCTTTTTCCAAGTCATATATTATTATGCACATTATACCCCATCTTCCAAGTCATAAATCATCATATATATTATGCCCAAATTAACCTTTCCCAAATGATTCCCAATTTCTCGCGTTCGCATATTTCAGCGTTAGGCCTAGGCTCAAAGGTAGCCTGGATATAAAAAAAAGTAGGAGGGAGAAGAACAAAATGATCATATAAATAAGACTGCATTTATAACCTGTTTATTATGTTGTTTACGGGGAATGACAAACGATATCTATACTATTATTCAAAATTGTAATTTAAACCCACTCACCTTTGATTTGCTTTCCCAATTCTGAATAATCTTGAAACTAATACATATCTACTCTTCCATGTCTTTCCTAACTGATTTGGAACCGCATACACAGCATAAACTAGGTGTTTTTATCGCAAAATCTGAATTCCTTTCTCTAACTTTGAAGAAGAAGAAGAAGACGCCTAGATTTAATCTTTATTTTTATTTTTATTTTTAGAATATGTTTTGTAGGAGAAGAGAAAAAGACTGAGCTTTCTCTAGTTGAAGAAGAAGAGGAAGAAGAATAGGTTTGGAGGCAGAGTTTTGGCATCGCCTAAGAAATTGTGAGGATGAAGTAATCCTAACCACCTTATTTATAGGCATGCTAAACTAATCTAGTCCTTTAGATTTAATTTAAAACTTCATCCAAGTTAAGTACGTCATTCGACCAATAGGAAATAGCCATGTTGCGGAAAAAAAACATTAAACAATAAAAATGCGCCATGTGTGCAACATTGTAACACCCCACCTCCGCTAGGGTCACTCACAAAGGGAATGCACTAGTTTTGGAGGAGCGTTATCGAGGTAAACAAACACAGAAATATTACAAGACAGAACATAGATAAAATAACGGAAGAATCAAAAGAAATTTTTCATTACTTTCAAGACGAGTCAAACCTTTTACATCAAATATCCAAGGTCATTATTTTCCATTACAGCAAATTCTGTCTTGCTTAAATAAAGAAGCATAAACTTAAAACATCAAAAGTAGCTTAATTCCCCAAAGGTAGCAGAAAATGCAGCCATAGCATAGCCCAAGATCAAACCGTACATGAGCTGAATCAAAAGCAAGCGAAATCCAAGCTAAGTGCTAGAGTTTCCTCCCTGAGAACCTGGGGGGGAACGAAAGAAAAAGAGGCGAAAAAAAACGGGTCAGTCATAAAGACTGGTAAGTCCAAGTGACTTTCAGCATAAAAACAGGTAAAAGTAACATGACATGTATAAACTGAAAGTAAACATAAGGATGTTGTCAAGGTTGGAAAAACAGGCTAAGATAACATGATAAATCAAGTATAAATCAAGTATAGTATCACATATTCAAGGTTCATTGCATCGACTGTACTAGTATTCCAACCCATGTCAAATGTTAACCACGAAGTGATCCCTTGGCCCAATATCATGAAATGACCCATTACTGGGTCCAGCGGAACGATCCACTAATCAATCGGCTCCCTACAAGTTTTAGCTCGTCATGTGTCTGTGTCATACGGCCCTATCACGAATGTAGTCACCTATGCTAGGTCCACCATAGGGTGTATCAAGCCCTAGGGTGCCAACCACCGACACGAATAAAGCATGCACAGATAAACCTACTGATGCCCAATGCCTTCTTTTTCAACTCTGGACCACGTGCACGACCATAGCCCGCCTGAACCTACACTGGCGCACCAACACAGCCGTCGTTCTGGTCGCTTACAATCAGTCCAGTAATCGTGCCCCACCCTTCCTAGTTCCAAGATACCATGATACATCTAGTGGGTTACTGCTGAAATGGACCGCGTAACTAGGGTTTCCGTCTAATAGGTTAAGTGTTGTCATTTTAATTCGTGACTTAACCCCTATCAGTCTAGCATGTCAAGTTGGTTAAGTGTTGTCATTCAAGTTCGTGACTTAACCCACCTACGTGTCATGTCAAATTGGCTAAGTGTTGTTGTTCAAGTTCATGACTTAGCCCTACGAATCAGGTGTCAAATTGGTTAAGTATTGTCTTTCATGTTCATGACTTAACCCTATCATGTGGCATTAACTCATTAATGCACCCCAACCTCTCACATTAGACCTGTTGTTGTGGTCACTGGATATGCCGGGCGGTTCCGGACAGATTTACACCACAACTCTGTCTAACCTCGGGTTTCAAGCGCGATATGACCAACTACTCACATTGGATCCTATTGTTTGCAGTCACTAGATTTGCCGGGCGGTTCCGGGCAGATTTACACTGCAAACTCAACCCAACCTCGAGTTGGCCATTTTCAAGTTCATTCTAGTGTCATGTCCATGTTCAAGTTTTCATGTCAAGTTCGTGTCAAGTTTTCAAGGCAAGTTTCATGCCAAGTCTCCTATAATTTCCAATTTTTCCCAACGTTACCCCGTCTAAATATTAGGCTAACAATCTTAGCCAAATTTTTCGTTCGCATGATTTTTGGCATATAATATTAGGCTAAAACTTATCCTAATTTAACGTATGCAAAATTGGCATAAAGAAATTCATTAACATAAACACGACATAGGGATAAACTTGGCATTTTTGGCATAGTCAATATGAACATCATAGGTGTGAACTTGCAAAGTAGTCAACATGAATATCATAGGTGTGAACTTGCAACATAGACTAAATCAACATACATATATGTGAATTTGCAACATAGACTAAATCAACATACATATATGTGAACTTGCAAATCAATCACGAACATATGAATAAGTGTGAACTTGAAATATGACATAGGTTAACATACACACATAAACATATAGATCTAACATTTGGTCACATATGTGATATGATTTTACAACCTAAAACTTGCATAACATGATAAACTACACAATTTGTCATAACAGGTTATATTCCAAGTTCATATACATATGAACAGACTTATTCGTTAATTCCCAATTCAACATGATAATAAAACCACAGGCACAGATCAATATCATTCAATTCCACATATAACATAATAAACATTGTCCTATTATCCATTTATTTCCAAGGCATGACATAACTGAATAAATTGATTAAAACATCGCAGGCATATAGCTCTGATAACATTATGAACATGAAAAGGTTTGAATGATAATCTAGGTTCAAGAACATTGATAGATCTAACTTAAATAGAAAAATCCCAAAATCAAGAACAAAGAAAATAGGTCTGAATAGAAAGTCAAGCTTAGATCCAATTTCATAGTCATAATCCTAGGCAATAACCTCATGGTCATGAATCTTAGGTGATTAGCCACAATTGTCCTTGTCATAGTCATAGGCAATAGTCTTATGTTCATAGTCATAGGCATAGGCATAGTCTTATGTCATTAACAATAGTTTCAACGTCATAGGCAATATTCCCCATAGTCAAGATCCAAGAAGAAAACAAGAATAGACATGAATCATGCATAAATCAATTCCAATTTATAACATGCCCATATTAAGTTTATAGTTTTTATCTAAAAGTAACTGGGACTTACAGATCGTGGTCTAAGAAATTTAGATGCAGAAGTCAATCTAGAAATTGGTCGTTGAATTGTTGAATCGCTGAATCTTGCTTTGATTGTAGAAGCAAAACCCCAATTCCTGGCCATAGTCTTCAAGAAATAATCTTCGCGTTTTAATTTAATTTAATTTAGAGAAAGAAGAAGAAGCCATGGTCATCAAAAGTTTGAGCAGCATAAAGTTAGAGAAGAATGGTGTAAAGAAAATGAGGCTAGGGGCTATTTATATAGGGTTTCAAACTAATTAGAGCCGTCGATGAAGATAGAGTTAATCAAGGCCATCCATCTCAAGAGAAGCCAATCAGAAAGTGATAAGTCAGCCCTAGTGACACACCAGAGCTCAGAAATTCGACCAGAACCCGACCAGGCCAGCCAGGGCCTGACCAAGCAGGTTTTCTGCTCGGCCTGGGCGCACTTGCCAAGTGCGCCAGTGCAACTTTGCATGGGCGCACTTCCCAAGTGCACCAGTGCAATTTTGTTCTGACGCACTTACCAAGTGCGCCAGTGTATTCTGGCCCGTTTCTGGTTTTTCTGCCTAACTTCGTTCGTCCATATCTTCTTCGTACGGTATCCGTTTTACGCAAACTCGGACTCTATTTCAAGCAAAATTCTGAGACGAACGCAATGGCGTAACCCTTTCCATAGATTCTTATTTTAAAAAATTAATTCTGCCTTGATTTATGGTCTTAACATGTTACTAAAATTCGGGTTGTTACATTCTCTCCTCCTTAAAGGATTTCATCCCCGAAATCTTCAAGTTAAAATGAATGCATCCTATCATCTAATCATCCATCTACTCAAAACATCATCCACAAGCAACCATTGTCCTTAAAAGATTTCTAATGCTATATGAACATATGCAGAAAGTGTGTGTATATGTTCTTTATCTAATGCAAATGTTCAGGCCTGATTAATCCTCTTAATGCAAAATATGTTTAGTGCCATGAATCCAACATGTATGCAAATAGTCCTAGTCACATAAACGCTATATGTGTGCACAAACATCCATCCATATGCAACATTCACATGATAACACATTCAATTTCATCCATAAACAAGTATAAACACTCATGCATATGCATTATGAAAATGTGTCTGAGCCGATCTAGTGCCTAATGTGTGTTATGCAACCACGAGCAACCACTTGCGACCACTTGCAACCATTTGCAAACATCAACCATAACATGTTTCAATCACATGTTTACATCTAAAAGGGTTCTACCTAAGGTTCTCAAGATAGGATTGAGAAGATAAGCAAGATAAAACAAAGCATCTAGGAGAAGAAGTTAAAGATGTACCCCCAGAAGGTCCTGCCTGTGGGGCTTGCCCTTGCTTCTTAGGGCAGTTCTTGCTGATATGTCCAGTTTCACCACACTGGAAGCATGCTCCCATCTTCATCTTCTTCTTTCTACAATCCTGGATTATATTCCCCTCAATACCACAGAAGTGGCATTTTCTTTTCTCACGTGTCTTATTATCATTATTGTTTTTGTTGTTCTTGCCTCTTTTCTCGGAGTTTACCTTCTTGTTTTGAGACTCATTCGCCTTGACCTCCTTCTTGCCATTCTTGTCTTCTTCATTTAAGAGCGCCATGTCTACTAGCTTTTCATAAGTATCCCCCATAGGTACGTGGGTCATGGCCAAGCTGTGAACTGGCTCATTCAATCCTTTGACAAAACGGAGAGCCTTCTTATGAGGGGTATTTACTAAGTCCAGTCCAAACCGAGCCAGCTGATTGAATTGATTGACGTGCTCCTTGACCGTCATACTTCCTTGCTTAAGAGATAAGAATTTTTCCAGCTGTAGACTTCGTTCAGCTTGTGAGAGGAATTTCGTCTCAAACCTTATTCTAAAATCCATCCATGTTTCAACCGGCCTCTCGGCGTTAGTGACTTCCCACCAATAGGAAGCTTCGTCTTTGAGCAACCATACCGCCAACTATACCTTCTGCCTATCGTCCACCTCTAAAATAACGAACAGATCCTCAGTTTCTTTGAGCCAATTTCTCTCTTCTACGAATGATTCAGTTCCCTTGAAATCCTTTCCACCCATGGCCCTAAAATCTTTACAGATCTTTGAGAAAGCAATTGCACAAGGAGGGGGCGAAGGAGGAGGAATCGCTGCAGCTGGAGGAGGAATATCTGCTGGGCCTGCATCGTTGGCCCTAGCCTCTAAGTACCTCCTGAACCAGCCAGGTATTGGCACGCCCTCTGGAAAGTTAAGATTCCCAGACATGCTGAAATGAAAAAGAAGAGATTAAAACGAGGAAACAAAGGATAGTGCTAATGGCTTTTGGGGAATGGCCTTTTAAATAAAACAAGACTTTTCTTGAAAAATGCTTCTTTGTAAACGGTTTTTGAAAATAATTTTAGAAGGTTTTAAAAACTTTTTCCCAGTCTGGTAACCTTCTGCTCTGATACCAAATGTAACACCCCACCTCCGCTAGGGTCACTCACAAAGGGAATGCACTAGTTTTGGAGGAGCGTTATCGAGGTAAACAAACACAGAAATATTACAAGACAGAACATAGATAAAACAGCGAAAGAATCAAAAGAAAATTTTCATTACTTTCAAGAAGAGTCAAAACCTTTTACATCAAATAGCCAAGGTCATTATTTTCCATTAAAACAAATTCTGTCTTGTATAAATAAAGAAGCATAAACTTAAAACATCAAAAGTAGCTTAATTCCCCAAAGGTAGCAGAAAATGCAGCCATAGCATAGCCCAAGATCAAACCGTACATGAGCTAAATCAAAAGCAAGCGAAATCCAAGCTAAGTGCTAGAGTTTCCTCCCAGAGAACCTGAGGGGGGGGGAAATGAAAGAAAAAGAGGCGAAAGAAAATGGGTCAGTCATAAAGACTGGTAAGTCCAAGTGACTTTCAGAATAAAAACAGGTAAAAGTAACATGACATGTGTAAACTGAAAGTAAACATAAGGATGCTGTCAAGGTTGGCAAGACAGGCTAAGATAACATGATAAATCAAGTATAAATCAAGTATAGCATCACATATTCAAGGTTCGCTGCATCAACTGTACTAGTATTCCAACCCATGTCAAATGTTAACCACAAAGTGATCCCTTGGCCCAATATCATGAAATGACCCATTACTGGGTCCAGCGGAACGATCCACTAATCGATCGGCTCCCTACAAGTTCTAGCTCGTCATGTGTGTGTCATACGGCCCTATCACGAATGTAGTCACCTGTGCTAGGTCCACCATAGGGTGTATCAAGCCCTAGGGTGCCAACCACCGACACGAATCAAGCATGCACAGATAAACCTACTGATGCCGAATGCCTTCTTTTTCAACTCTGGACCACGTGCACGACCATAGCCCGCCTGAACCTACACTGGCGCACCAACACAGCCGTCGTTCTGGTCGCTTACAATCAGTCCAGTAATCGTGCCCCACCCTTCCTAGTTCCAAGATACCATGATACATCTAGTGGGTTACAGCTGAAATGGACCGCGTAACTAGGGTTTCCGTCTAATAGGTTAAGTGTTGTCATTTAAATTCGTGACTTAACCCCTATCAGTCTAGCATGTCAAGTTGGTTAAGTGTTGTCATTCAAGTTCGTGACTTAACCCACCTACGTGTCACGTCAAATTGGCTAAGTGTTGTTGTTCAAGTTCATGACCTAGCCCTACGAATCAGGTGTCAAATTGGTTAAGTATTGTCTTTCATGTTCATGACTTAACCCTATCATGTGGCATTAACTCATTAATGCACCCCAACCTCTCACATTAGACCTGTTGTTGTGGTCACTGGATATGCCGGGCGGTTCCGGACAGATTTACACCACAACTCAGTCTAACCTCGGGTTTCAAGCGCGATATGACCAACTACTCACATTGGATCCTATTGTTTGCAGTCACTAGATTTGCTGGGCGGTTCCGGGCAGATTTACACTGCAAACTCAACCCAACCTCGAGTTGGCCATTTTCAAGTTCATTCTAGTGTCATGTCCATGTTCAAGTTTTCATGTCAAGTTCGTGTCAAGTTTTCAAGGCAAGTTTCATGCCAAGTCTCCTATAATTTCCAATTTTTTCCAACGTTGCCCCGTCTAAATATTAGGTTAACAATCTTAGCCTAATTTTCCGTTCGCATGATTTTTGGCATATAATATTAGGCTAAAACTTAGCCTAATTTAACATACGCAAAATTGGCATAAAGAAATTCATTAACATAAACACGACATAGGGGTAAACTTGGCATTTTTGGCATAGTCAATATGAACATCATAGGTGTGAACTTGCAAAGTAGTCAACATGAATATCATAGGTGTGAACTTGCAACATAGACTAAATCAACATACATATATGTGAATTTGCAACATAGGCTAAATCAACATACATATATGTGAATTTGCGAATCAATCACGAACATATGAATAAGTGTGAACTTGAAATATGACATAGGTTAACATACACACATAAACATATAGATCTAACATTTGGTCACATATGTGATATGATTTTACAACCTAAAACTTGCATAACATGATAAACTACACAATTTGTCATAACAGGTTATATTCCAAGTTCATATACATATAAATAGACTTATTCGTTAATTCCCAATTCAACATGATAATAAAACCATAGGCACAGATCAATATCATTCATTTCCACATATAACATAATACACATTGTCCGATTATCCATTTATTTCCAAGGCATGACATAATTGAATAAATTGATTAAAACATCGCAGGCATATAGCTCTAATAACATTATGAACATGAAAAGGTTTGAATGATAATCTAGGTTCAAGAACATTGATAGATCTAACTTAAATAGAAAAATCTCAAAATCAAGAATAAAGAAAATAGGTCTGAATAGAAAGTCAAGCTTAGATCCAATTTTATAGTCATAATCCTAGGCAAAAACCTCATGGTCATGAATCTTAGGTGATTAGCCACAATTGTCCTTGTCATAGTCATAGGCAATAGTCTTATGTTTATAGTCATAGGCATAGGCATAGTCTTATGTTCACAGTCACAGGCATAGGCATAGTCTTATGTCATTAACAATAGTTTCAACGTCATAGGCAATATTCCCCATAGTCAAGATCCAAGAAGAAAACAAGAATAGACATGAATCATACATAAATCAATTCCAATTTATAACATGCCCATATTAAGTTTATAGTTTTTATCTAAAAGTAAAGTAACTGGGACTTACAGATCGTGGTCTAAGAAATTTAGATGCAGAAGTCAAGTTTAGAAATTGGTCGTTGAATTGTTGAATCGCTGAATCTTGCTTTGATTGTAGAAGCGAATCCCCAATTCCTAGTCGTAGTCTTCAAGAAATAATCTTCGCGTTTTAATTTAATTTAATTTAATTTAGAGAAAGAAGAAGAAGCCATGGTCATCAAGAGTTTGAGCAGCATAAGGTTAGAGAAGAATGGTGTAAAGAAAATGAGGCTAGGGGGATGTTTATATAGGGTTTCAAACTAATTAGTGCCGTCGATGAAGCTAGAGTTAATCAAGGCCATCCATCTCAAGAGAAGCCAATCAGAAAGTGACAAGTCAGCCCTAGTGACACACCAGAGCTCAGAAATTCGACCAGAACCCGACCAGGCCAGCCAGGGCCTGACCAAGCAGGTTTTCTGCTCGGCCTGGGCGCACTTGCCAAGTGCGCCAGCGCAACTTTGCATGGGCGCACTTCCCAAGTGCGCCAGTGCAATTTTGTTCTGGCGCACTTCCCAAGTGCGCCAGTGCATTCTGGCCCATTTCTGCGCACTTCCCAAGTGCGCCAGTGCATTCTGGCCCGTTTATGCGCACTTCCCAAGTGCGCCAGTGCAATTTTGTTCTAGCGCACTTCCCAAGTGCGTCAGTGCATTCTGGCCCGTTTCTGGTTTTTCAGCCTAACTTCGTTCGTCCATATCTTCTTCGTACGGTATCCGTTTTACGCAAACTCGGACTCTATTTCAAGCAGAATTCTGAGATGAACGCAATGGCGTAACCCGTTTCCCTTGATTCTTATTTTAAAAATTAATTCTGCCTTGATTTATGGTCTTAACATGTTACTAAAATTCAGGTTGTTACAAACATGATGCGCAACAGCAGGGGGTGTCGACACCCCTGCTTTGGTGTCGACACATGTATCGACACCCCCTTGTGGGTGTCGACCCCCCACACGTCATATTATTTATTTATTTATTTGAAATTTGTTTTTTCAATAATCAAATTTCAAATATCCTTTTTTGTTCGTGCGCAATCCTTATTCTGAATTATGTTTATCTACATTCACCCCTTATGCGTATTCTAAGCTCTTGTATGCAAACAATTATTTATTTGGTTTCCAATATAATTCTCTTAAATAAATCATTTCATTTATTTCTCTTTTTAACCTTCTTTCCAAGTAATCCTCCAATTAACCCTTTTCATACTAAACCGCTTTTTAATTGAACTGCGTTCACACTAAGCCACTTTTTAGCCATTCCCCTAAAATAAAAATATGACGCTGGTGGGGATCGAACTCTGTACCTCTTGTATGCAAGTCACATGCTCTAATCAACTGGCTACTTAGCCTTTTGTTAACAAGACTTAGAACAATGGTAACCATTATTCTTTTCTCATTCCTCTTTTTCATGTTTTGTTGCAATATTTAATTAAAGATATCTTTTTCAAATGTTCGCATGCATTTCTTCGCATTTCATGTATTGCATGTAATTTCTTTTATTAATCTTTTTCTTCATTTCACTACATTAACTTATTACATGCAATTTTATTGTCATTATTTAATTTTTCTCTTAAATATATCTATGTATATAATATATATACATATTCCCACATTTTTAATTTCATTAAAAATGCTGGGTGTTACAGGTTGTGCATGCAACTTGCACTTGCTACCAAAGTGCTATTATGTACATGCACATTGAAGGAATTAGGAGATGCCACATTTATTACTTTAGCACTCGCACATGTTTCATTGTTAGTAACTACCTCATTTTCAATAGTTGTTTCTATTATTTCTAAATTCTTTACTGGTTCAGTTTCTACCTGAGCATTGAATTCAATCTTATTTCCTTGCATGATAGCATTTTAAAAAAAAGTGTACAATTTTTCTTCCGCGGCATCTTCCGTACTCTGCTCATTAACTTCAAGATCTATTTGTCCTTCCACATTTATGACATTAACTGGATCAACTTGCAGCAGTTCCTCTACAGTGGGAATTGGTATATCAGACATATCCAAATCCTCAAATTCTTGGTTTATTTCATTCTCTTTTATAACATTTTCTACTTGTACTATTTTATTCTCCTTTATAGCATTCTCTTATTTTTCTAGTTCTTCCTCTTCTAAACTTTCCAAGTTGTTCCTCTTCTCGGTCTCTTGTAATGTTTCTTTACCTTTCGATACCCAAGTTCCCTGAGTAAACTACCTTAAACTACTGCCATTCAAGTTTGCAAAGTTTCAACTTCTCCTATTGTCAACCACATTCCAATTTTGATTGTTCTAAAATCATTGACATGGTTCCTGTATCTAACTTGCTCACGTAAAACTCCTTGATTTCTTTGCAACTCTCTATTTCTATCATCTTTCTCAGCTTGTTCCCTAAAAACACCTTCAACGTTGTTACATTGCTTTCTCTGAAATTCTCTGTTTTTGTCACTCTCCTTGTCATATAAACAACTCACATGACCAAAGGAATTGCAAATTCCACAAATGTCTGGTTTCCACAAATACTCCACATAGATTCTTTGAACTCCACCTTCAACTATTTCAATTAAAAAATGATTAATGTAACGATAAGGAATTTCGCTCGATCCGAATCGATCGCTAAACCAACCAAGACCGTTTGAGACCCCTGATTGTTTTGAGAACACGACAAATTGGAACGCAAACAGAAGAACATTTCATTGCTTATTACAAAAATTCATCAGAATACAAGAATATATAGAGTATTAACAAATAATATACATTATAAAATATCATAGATTACAATACATTACATAGCAACGGAAAATAATACAATACACAACTAGAAGTAATACACGGATACAAAGCTTTCTGAGTATCCTTCCAGCTGTAAACTAGGATCCTGTGAATATAAATCTGCAAAACCAAAACTACTAGCTGCCCGTGTCAAAATAAGGGCACCCAGAGTTTAGGTTAAAACAATAAACTCCAGGTCAGTCATGTGACTGGTGTGAGAACTAAATCAGTTATTTAAAGATTTACTTTAAATCAGATATATCAAGGGACCACGCCGTATAACACGGAACGAGTTTCCTCCTAAGAATACCAGTGCATATAACAAAACAGCGCAATGCTTTTTGGAAAAATGAAGCTATTATAAGACCCAGGTCCCATCACACAATGCAACACAAGCCGGAGGATAGGGTTTTCCCTTATAATAGCCAAACATGCTTGGTACGTAAAAACAAATCATTTGATACTATTATAAGTACATAGTGTCAAAATAATTTCAATCATAAATATCAATCATAGGCGGCATGGGTACCATATATCATGTCGCCATACTAGGCTCTACAATCAAAACTGCAAATGTCACGTATTGGAAGTTAGGTTTCCATCTGTGAACCGAGGCAAGGGATCGTCCTCTACCGAATTCGAGACGCTCTAGCCCGCCCCTCAGGAACAGCCGCAACTGCCACTTGGATCGTCAGGGCCGGTCCACCGATGTGGATTATTGTGCCTGAACGCTGCGTTTCTCCACCCTTTGGGGTGTCAATGAGTCCAATGACTCCATCGGCTCCACATAGTCACCGATATATCCGAGGCGCCTCGCAACAGCAACAACCACACAGGTGAAAATAATATAAATGTTAGGGATGGTAGGTCACTGACACCACCCTAGCTAGAAAGAAACGCATGTCCTCCCTGAGGTCCTCTCCCGTTTCTGGTTCACAACCGGGGTGTGAGGCTCGCGAATCAATGCTACACAAAGCTATGCCACACAGGCCGTGCTTTGATCATCATCAACAAGACTTTGCTTTTCAACAAAAGCCTTGATCATTTGCCACTTAGGCATGCCACACAGGCAATTCACTCCATGCGATTGATATCCATCAATATATAACCCCTGAGCTCGTACGTCTCAGAGAAGGGCGTTAAGCAAGAGAATAAATTCTCCACCGCCAAACAAATATATATTTAATAGAAATCAATCACACAGAATAAAATCCAATGTCAGACACACAGTCCATTTACAAGTTCGTTCTGAGTCTGAACGAAACCGGAGGCACCTTGTACCTCACATATCCATCGATCTCCAAGTACGTCTGGATCACCAACTGATTCCCTCCTCTTGGGTGTACAGCCCAATCAAGATCATCAGTAATCACCCAAACGATGTGAAGACCTCCGGTCTTCAACCACCGTCTTCATCCTCGACACCACGTCGAATCAGTTATTCAGAATGGGATAAACCCGGTGTAACACCCCACGCCCGCTATGGTCACTCTCTAAGGGAATGCCATAACATCGGTGGAGCATTTTAAGTGAATATAGAACAGAGAAATTACAGCAAGACAGATATAAGTGATACTTGAAAATTTAAAACATCATTTTCATTGCAGCGGAAAGTAAAACATGTCTGGTTACATCGCAAAAACCAAAATAAGAGTCAAGTACAAATATCCATCATGATAAATAAAATTACATAATCCCAATACATGAACTGATAGCCATAAAAGAAAAGGGTAAGCTGAGCTCTACATCTAGGGTCCAAGCTCCAAGAGAGTAATAAAAGCAGCCTGATCAAAGCCCACTCGTGCTGGGCCCACTCTGAGAACCTGAGGGTTGGGAAAAAGATAAAAACAACGGGGTCAGACATAAGTCTGAGCGAGTCCTATAACTTTAACAATGTAATCATTAAAGTAATAAGGATATGATATAACTTGGTACGGTGTGACTGGGGATAAATGACTTCACTCAGTAGCCAATCAGACTTAGAATGAACTAAGATAACGATAAGGACGCATCTACCCACCCAAGGATAATTACTACACTGCACCACACCAGTCATTCCTACTTAAAGGTTGATCCCTCCCAAGAACTTAGTAAATTTACCCAGTAGTTTCGTGTACCCCTAGCTGACTACATAGGTGCCGTCTGCCCCTATCTTCACTAGGTGTACCCACTACTCCCAAGCGATCGGCTCCCTACTGTAGATATCCGTGCTGGCCCCACAATGGGGTGTATCACTCCCCAAATTGGCTAGCCCGATACAACAAATGGTGCACGGGTTATATCTACACGATGCAACAACGTCTTACCTACCATCCCGGGTTCACACACGCGGATGAAACCCGTTGGACTCGCGTTGCCACCGCTACCCCCGTTTTGGCCTCTTATAGTCAAGCCCAATATGCGTGTCCCGTCACTCGACTAGAGTCGAGCCCACTAAGATACGTTTGGGATATTGGTTGAAATGGGCCCCCACAAGCTACCACCTAAGCTTGTTATTTCTAGTGTATACCACTTAACCCTTTAATCATGTTTTAATTACATGTTCCACTTTGGTTAAGTATTCTAATCATATTTTCTATTGCCACCCAAGGCAACCACTAGATTTCCACATGCCACCCAAGGCACCCACTTAACCCCTCATGTCCCTCTACATGCTAATGTGGTTAAGTGTTTCTTAATTAATTAATTAAGATCATGACCTCATAAAGACCCCTCACATTAGACCATCTTTTATGACTGTTGGATATGCCGGTTGGGTCCGGGCAGACTTCCATCATAAAAAGGGTCTAACCTCGTGTCTTTACTTTAATCACGTATTTAATTTATGACTAAGACCTCTCACATTGGGCCAATCATTTGTAGCTGCTGGATGGCCGGTCGGTTCCGGGCAGATTTCCGCTACAAAAGGGTCCAACCTCGTGTCTTAGTTGATTAATTACACCTAATTAATCACCCCCATAATTTGTATTAATTATCCCTAATTAATTACACATTTTTGAGAATATGGGTAGACCTAACTCAATAGGTAAATTCCCAATTCCATAGTATGGGTAGACCTAACTTAATAGGTAAATTCCCAACTCCATAATATGGGTAGACCTAACTTAATAGGTAAATTCCCAATTATGTCCATTCATTTTATGTTATGCTTAATCATAACAACTTTACACATTTCTATTAACATGCATATTAACCCCATCGTTTCCCACGTAATTCGTTTACATAACATGTCATACGTAGAGGCAACCTTGCATATGTTATGCACATCATAAAAGAGACAAACTCGCATATGAACTTGCATATAAACTTGCATAGAACTTGCATATGAACTTGCATAAAACTTGCATATGAACTTGCATATAAACTTGCATAAAACTTGCATATGAACTTGCATAAAACTTGCATAGAACTTGCATATGAACTTGCATAAAACTTGCATATGAACTTGCATATAAACTTGCATAAAACTTGCATATGAACTTGCATAAAACTTGCATATGAACTTGCATATAAACTTGCATACCATGTCATATCACAAAGGCAACTTGCATATGTTATGCATATCATAAAAAGAGACTAACTTGCACATGAACTTGCATATATCATGTCATATCACAAAGGCAAACTTGCATATGTTATGCATATCATAAAAAGAGACTAACTTGCATATGATCTTGCATAAGAACTTGCATAAAACTTGCATATGATCATAACACATCATATCATAAAAAGAGGCAAGTTTACATATGAACTTATAACATATGACAACCACAACTTGCATGATCCACATTTACATCCATAGCCTCCTAATATCCTATCCTAATTAGTTTAGCAATTACTTGCTAAAGGCATAGGAACTCACCAAAACCAAGATTAGCAAACTTATGAAGTAGAACTAGTTGCTAAATATGAAGAAGATGATGATTAGAGGTTGATTAGCTTGCAACTTCCTTCATAAACTAGTGGAGGCTCCTCTTAGGTTTGATTTTGGCGGCATGATGGCATCCTTTCTATTTTTAGTATGGATTAGGCTTGCATTAGGGTGTATTTATAGGATTAGGGTGTGTTTTAGACCATAGGATTAACCCTAGGTTAGATTAGGTCCGTCAGATTTAGGAAGTCTCTAGAACACAGCCCAGCCCTAGCCAGAAAACCAGACCTGGTGCACCCAGGCCAAGTGGCTCGACACCCCGTGTCGACAGGCAAGTCGATAGGGCAGTCGACTCCCCAGTCGACAGGCCTGTCGACAGCCCTGTCGACATGGCTAGGGCGGGAAGTTTCCCGCCTGGCCCCCAGCTGGCTCCAATTTCGAAATCTTAATTTGAATTTTAAATCTGTTTTGAACTTTGAATTTTCTGCAAACTTCATTGGGCCATAACTGGGCCATACGGACTCCGATTCTCGAAAACTCGGACTCTATTTCGCGTATTTTTCCGAGACGAACGCAATGACGCAGCCCGTTTCCCCCAATTCTCACATCTGAGATTATTTATTCTGTAATTAGTGAATATTAGTATTAACTGAAATTCGGGGTGTTACATTCTCCCCTCCTTAAAGGATTTCGTCCCCGAAATCTCTAAACTAAGGAGAATGTATATCCTACCATCCAAACAACCATCTACTCAATCCATCAAACACGGGCATCCATTGTCCTTAAAACAATTTCTAATGATGTATGAGCATATGCAAAAAGTGTGTGTATATGTTCCATATCTAATGTATGAACATATGCAAACCATGATAGTGCCATGCATCCAATATGTATGCGAAAGAACCCTATCGACACATACAATATCTACATGAGTGTACAATCATTCACCAAAATGCATCATCCATATGATAACACAACCATTATACATTCATAAATATAGCTACCTACACACAATTATATGCAATATGCAATATGAAGTGACTGAGCCGATCTAGTGCCTAGAGTGTGTATATATGCATCCACGAGCAACCACTAGCAACCACTTGCATCCACATGCATCCATCAAACATAACATGTCTCAAACACATGTTTCAACCATAGGTTTACCCTATCTAAAGGTCAAAAGTACTAACGAGAGGACATTCTAAAGATAAGATAAGTACTAGACAAACGATAAAGGAGAAGTTAAAAGACATACCCTCAAAAAGGAATGGGTACAATGAACGCATCTTCGCTTCCGTCTCCCAAGTAGCGTTGCCCTCATCTTCTCCCCATTGAACTTTGACTAGTTGAACCTCTCGATTCCTCAATTTCCTAGTCTCTGACCCAAGGATGCGAGTAGGAGCTCGTCGAATAGTCGCATCACGCTCTACTTCCACTTCTTTAAGCAAGCTCGGCTCTACAACCTCTGCGGTCTCATGTAAGCACTTCCTCAAATGTGACACATGGAATACATCATGTACACCACTAAGTCTGTCGGGCAACTCCACTCTATATGCCATCCGTCCGATCCTTTCCTTAATAGGAAACGGCCCTACGAACCTTGGTGCTAACTTCCCAACAGATCCAAAGCGAACCACATTTCGTAACGGAGACACTTTGACAAAGACCATGTCCCACACTTCAAACTCAAGATCCGTCCTCCTCTTGTCCGCATAAGATTTTTGCCTATCCTGCGCTGCTTTCATCCTTCTTCGAATCAAGTCAATCTTCTCAGAAGTCTCCCTAACCATATCTGGCCCAAGCAAGATCTTATCCGTAGATTCCCACCAACATGTAGGTGATCGACAAGGCCTTCCATAAAGAGCTTCGAAAGGAGCCATACCAATACTGGACTGAAAGCTGTTATTATATGCGAACTCCACCAATGGAAGATGCTCTTCCCATGTACCTCCAAAATCTAAGATACAAAGCCTCAAAAGGTCTTCTAGGACACGATTCACCCTCTCAGTCTGGCCGTCCGTCTGAGGGTGGTATGCGGTGCTCAGACATAATTGAGTCCCCACTGCTTCTTGTAAACTTTTCCAGAACTCGCTAGTGAAGATAGGATCTCGATCACTCACTATGCTAGAGGGTACCCCATGCAATCGAACTATCTCTCGAAGATATACTGAATCTAGTCATGGAGCGGTCCTCTTGCTCTTTACAGGTATGAAATGGGCGCTTTTAGTAAGCCTGTCTACCACAACCCAAATTCCCGTATTACCCTTTCTTGATCTGGGTAACCCGTCAATAAAATCCATCGAGACGCTATCCCACTTCCACTGCGGAACTTCCAATGGGTGAAGCAACCCACCAGGTTTCTTTTGCTCCGCCTTCACTTGTTGGCACACTAAGCATCGAGCGACATACTCGGCCACATCTTTCTTCATACCAGCCCAGAAGAAAACCCGCTTCATGTCCTGGTACATCTTGTCCCCACCGGGATGAATGGTCATCCTAGAACGGTGTGCATCATCAAGAATAGCTTTCCTCAAACCCTCGTCTTGCGGTACACAAAGTCTACCGTCTCTACGCAAGCACCCCTTATCGTCTAGGGTGTACCTACTCAAATGGCTGG
The DNA here is from genome assembly GCA_030737875.1 of Allium sativum. NCBI lineage: Eukaryota > Viridiplantae > Streptophyta > Magnoliopsida > Asparagales > Amaryllidaceae > Allium > Allium sativum. The sequence continues at coordinate 730,570,549 of CM060922.1, read as the reverse complement.
ACGACTCCCCCCTTATGAGCTTCTCTACCAACTCAACCAACTGTGGGTCGTCCCTCTGTGCTTCTCCAATACTCCCCAAAAGAGTAGGTCTGACCTCCAAGGATGCTAGCAAACCGGGTACATAATCAATGGAAGGTCTGAAATCAAACATCGAGATAAATTCCAAGCTTCGTTGTTCCACGAACAATGGACTCAAGGACAACCTTTTTCTGCTCAAGGCGTCCGCCACCACGTTACCCTTGCCAGGGGTATACGCTATCTCGAAATCATAGGATGCTAAGAACTCCATCCACCTTTGCTGTCTCAGATTCAAATCCTTCTGAGAAAACAAGTACTTCAATGATTTGTGGTCAGTGAACAATTCGAATCTCTCACCAAGAAGATAATGGCGCCAAATCTTAAGCGCAAAAACAATAGCGGCCAACTCTAAATCATGGGTAGGGTAATTTTTCTCATGCACTCTCAACTGCCTTCCACCATAGGCTATTACCCTTCCCTCTTGCATTAAGACTGCGCCCAGTCCTGTCCCACAAGCATCGGTATAGACAACAAATGGCTTGCTCCCATCTGGCAACACTAAAACTGGAGCAGTGGTTAAAGCTCTCTTTAACCGTCGGAACGCATCATCACAATCTACGTCCCATGTGAAAACAAGATTCTTCTTAGTTAAGCGGGTTAATGGGGCTGATATCTTCGCGAAGTCTTTGATAAACTTCCTATAGTGACCCGCCAACCCTAAGAAACTTCTTACTTCGGTAGCATTCTTCGGAACCTTCCAATCCTGAATTGATACTACCTTCGCAGGATCCACAGCTATCCCTTCCTTGGAGACCACGTGCCCCAAGAACCGCACCTCCTTCCTCCAGAAGTGACATTTAGAGAATTTAGCCTTAAGGCTATGTGCTCGAAGAGTCTTCAACACCTCCCCAAGATGTAGGGCATGCTCTTCTTCACTCTTAGAAAATACTAAGATATCATCCACAAAGACCACCACGAACTTGTTAAGGAACTCCCTGAACACCCTACTCATCAAATCAACAAAGTATGCAGGGGCGTTCGTCAACCCAAATGGCATCACCAGCCACTCATAGAAACCATCCGGAGTCCTGAAGGCAGTCTTGTCTATGCTATCCTCAGCCACCCTCAACTGATGAAACCCCGTGGCTAAGTCCAACTGAGAAAATACTGAAGCGCCAACCAACTGATCGAAAAGATCATCAATCCTCGGCAATGGGTGTCTATTCTTCTTTGTGAGCTTGTTGAGTTCTCTATAGTCTACACAAAGTCTGAGGGACCCATCCGCCTTCGTAGCAAAAACTACTGGAGCACCCCACTCCGATATACTTCGTCTTATGAACCCCTTCTCAAGCAACTCCCCTACTTGCTTATGGAGTTCCCTCCGCTCACGAGGAGCCATGTGGCGCACTGGTAAAGATACAGGTTTAGCATTATCCACCAGATATATTCGGAAGTCAATCTCCCGCTTCGGAGGTAAGCCCTTCACCTCCTCAAACACATCCGAGTATTCCCGGACAACTCTAACAGATTGCAAACTCTCGACCGAAGCGTCAAGCGATTCAAGATAACTTAGCATAACAGAATCCATGGGATTACAAGAGATCTCGAGAGTGTTACCCAAGCGGGTCATGAGCCTAACAACTCTCCTTTCGCAATCAAGAACAGCACCATTACTGGATAACCAGTCCATGCCCAAAATCAACCCATAGCCCGTGAAGCCCAAAACAAAAGCATCACATCTAAACTCAATGCTAAGTATAGAAATCTTCAAACCCAAACATATCATGGACAAATAAGTGGAGCCCCCAATTGGGTTTGAAACAACCAAGGGATCATCTACAAGACTGGTGTCTAAGTGCAGTGACTCAACTAATGATGATGAGATAAACGAATGCGATGCGCCTGAATCAAACAATGTACGGACAGGATGATCAAATAGAAAAACCAGACTTTCAACGGAAATAGTTCTACCTCTTTCCTGAATCGGTGGAACCGCGAGAGCCTGTACTTGCCCCCTAGCCTGACCCGGTGCCATAAGAGCTTGCACCTGTCCTCCTGAGGTAGATCCCGTCCTTTGCCCCTTCTTAGGGCAAATCTTCTCTATATGCCCTGCTTCGCCACAGTGAAAGCAACCAGTCTTCTTCTTCTTCCTACAATCTTTACTTATGTGGCCTGGTATCCCACAATTGAAACACTTCTTCTTGCTCTTGCTACCGTTGCCTTTCCCACCTTTGTTTTGCTGTTGTTGCTGAGGTCTCTTTTGATCTCCCTTCTTTTCGGGTGCCTTATTAGCATTGGGACCCTTCTCTTCTTCATGCATGAGTGCCATGTCAACTAGCTTCTCGAAGGTGGCCCCCATAGGGATATGAGTCATAGCCAACCCATGCATCGGTTCATTCAAGCCTTTCACGAACCTCAAAGCCTTCTTCTCCGGTGTATTCACCATGTCTAGGCCGAACCTTGCCAATTGATTAAACTTGTTGACATACTCCTTCACTGAGAGATTTCCTTGCTTTAGAGTCAAGAACCTTTCCATATACAAGTTTTCTTCCGCCCTTGAGAGAAACTTTGCCACAAATCTTTGCTTAAAATCCGCCCAAGAGTCAACGGGGCGTTCTCCATTAGTGACCTCCCACCAGAATGAGGCCTCTCCCTTCATTAACCAAGCAGCTAACTTGACTTTCTTTCCTTCTTCCATCTCAAAGATATCTATCAACTCTTCCACCTCCTTAAGCCAATCTCTAGCCTCCACAAAAGTTTCAGATCCTTGAAAAGGTTTCCCTCCCATAGCTTTAAATTCCTTGCAAGTCTTAGCAAAAGTATCCGTGCGAGGAGGAGGGGGAGGAGGAAGATCGGGTGCTACGGTTGGTGGAGGAACATTTGTTGGACCCGCAGTGGTGGCCCTAGCCTCCACTAATCTCCTATACCATACTGGTACCGTCACACCCTCCGGAAAGTTAAGATCCTCAGCCATGCTGAAACGAAAAAGGAAAGATTCAAAACGGAGAATTCGAAAGATAAAGATATGGCTATTGGGGATTATGCTTTTCTTTCAAAAACTTTTCTCTTTTAAAGACATGTTTTTGAAAATATCTCTTCCAAAAATGTTTTTAGAAAAATAGTTTTCTAAAAAATTTATCTGTTCCGGTAACCTTTGCTCTGATACCACGTGTAACACCCCACGCCCGCTATGGTCACTCTCTAAGGGAATGCCATAACATCGGTGGAGCATTTTAAGTGAATATAGAACAGAGAAATTACAGCAAGACAGATATAAGTGATACTTGAAAATTTAAAACATCATTTTCATTGCAGCGGAAAGTAAAACATGTCTGGTTACATCGCAAAAACCAAAATAAGAGTCAAGTACAAATATCCATCATGATAAATAAAATTACATAATCCCAATACATGAACTGATAGCCATAAAAGAAAAGGGTAAGCTGAGCTCTACATCTAGGGTCCAAGCTCCAAGAGAGTAATAAAAGCAGCCTGATCAAAGCCCACTCGTGCTGGGCCCACTCTGAGAACCTGAGGGTTGGGAAAAAGATAAAAACAACGGGGTCAGACATAAGTCTGAGCGAGTCCTATAACTTTAACAATGTAATCATTAAAGTAATAAGGATATGATATAACTTGGTACGGTGTGACTGGGGATAAATGACTACACTCAGTAGCCAATCAGACTTAGAATGAACTAAGATAACGATAAGGACGCATCTACCCACCCAAGGATAATTACTACACTGCACCACACCAGTCATTCCTACTTAAAGGTTGATCCCTCCCAAGAACTTAGTAAATTTACCCAGTAGTTTCGTGTACCCCTAGCTGACTACATAGGTGCCGTCTGCCCCTATCTTCACTAGGTGTACCCACTACTCCCAAGCGATCGGCTCCCTACTGTAGATATCCGTGCTGGCCCCACAATGGGGTGTATCACTCCCCAAATTGGCTAGCCCGATACAACAAATGGTGCACGGGTTATATCTACACGATGCAACAACGTCTTACCTACCATCCCGGGTTCACACACGCGGATGAAACCCGTTGGACTCGCGTTGCCACCGCTACCCCGTTTTGGCCTCTTATAGTCAAGCCCAATATGCGTGTCCCGTCACTCGACTAGAGTCGAGCCCACTAAGATACGTTTGGGATATTGGTTGAAATGGGCCCCCACAAGCTACCACCTAAGCTTGTTATTTCTAGTGTATACCACTTAACCCTTTAATCATGTTTTAATTACATGTTCCACTTTGGTTAAGTATTCTAATCATATTTTCTATTGCCACCCAAGGCAACCACTAGATTTCCACATGCCACCCAAGGCACCCACTTAACCCCTCATGTCCCTCTACATGCTAATGTGGTTAAGTGTTTCTTAATTAATTAATTAAGATCATGACCTCATAAAGACCCCTCACATTAGACCATCTTTTATGACTGCTGGATATGCCGGTTGGGTCCGGGCAGACTTCCATCATAAAAAGGGTCTAACCTCGTGTCTTTACTTTAATCACGTATTTAATTTATGACTAAGACCTCTCACATTGGGCCAATCATTTGTAGCTGCTGGATGGCCGGTCGGTTCCGGGCAGACTTCCGCTACAAAAGGGTCCAACCTCGTGTCTTAGTTGATTAATTACACCTAATTAATCACCCCCATAATTTGTATTAATTATCCCTAATTAATTACACATTTTTGAGAATATGGGTAGACCTAACTCAATAGGTAAATTCCCAATTCCATAGTATGGGTAGACCTAACTTAATAGGTAAATTCCCAACTCCATAATATGGGTAGACCTAACTTAATAGGTAAATTCCCAATTATGTCCATTCATTTTATGTTATGCTTAATCATAACAACTTTACACATTTCTATTAACATGCATATTAACCCCATCGTTTCCCACGTAATTCGTTTACATAACATGTCATACGTAGAGGCAACCTTGCATATGTTATGCACATCATAAAAGAGACAAACTCGCATATGAACTTGCATATAAACTTGCATAGAACTTGCATATGAACTTGCATAAAACTTGCATATGAACTTGCATATAAACTTGCATAAAACTTGCATATGAACTTGCATAAAACTTGCATAGAACTTGCATATGAACTTGCATAAAACTTGCATATGAACTTGCATATAAACTTGCATACCATGTCATATCACAAAGGCAACTTGCATATGTTATGCATATCATAAAAAGAGACTAACTTGCACATGAACTTGCATATATCATGTCATATCACAAAGGCAAACTTGCATATGTTATGCATATCATAAAAAGAGACTAACTTGCATATGATCTTGCATAAGAACTTGCATAAAACTTGCATATGATCATAACACATCATATCATAAACAGAGGCAAGTTTACATATGAACTTATAACATATGACAACCACAACTTGCATGATCCACATTTACATCCATAGCCTCCTAATATCCTATCCTAATTAGTTTAGCAATTACTTGCTAAAGGCATAGGAACTCACCAAAACCAAGATTAGCAAACTTATGAAGTAGAACTAGTTGCTAAATATGAAGAAGATGATGATTAGAGGTTGATTAGCTTGCAACTTCCTTCATAAACTAGTGGAGGCTCCTCTTAGGTTTGATTTTGGCGGCATGATGGCATCCTTTCTATTTTTAGTATGGATTAGGCTTGCATTAGGGTGTATTTATAGGATTAGGGTGTGTTTTAGACCATAGGATTAACCCTAGGTTAGATTAGGTCTGTCAGATTTAGGAAGTCTCTAGAACACAGCCCAGCCCTAGCCAGAAAACCAGACCTGGTGCACCCAGGCCAAGTGGCTCGACACCCCGTGTCGACAGGCAAGTCGACAGGGCAGTCGACTCCCCAGTCGACAGGCCTGTCGACAGCCCTGTCGACATGGCTAGGGCGGGAAGTTTCCCGCCTGGCCCCCAGCTGGCTCCAATTTCGAAATCTTAATTTGAATTTTAAATCTGTTTTGAACTTTGAATTTTCTGCAAACTTCATTGGGCCATAACTGGGCCATACGGACTCCGATTCTCGAAAACTCGGACTCTATTTCGCGTATTTTTCCGAGACGAACGCAATGACGCAGCCCGTTTCCCCCAATTCTCACATCTGAGATTATTTATTCTGTAATTAGTGAATATTAGTATTAACTGAAATTCGGGGTGTTACACCCGGTCTTTCTGAATAACTCACGTATATAATAAACAAGTGTTACAAAAACACAACATACGCCTCATTCCAATTCAGAATATTCTTTTATTCAAATATTCTTATACTTTGGGAAAGGTTCCCATTAATTTTATTAAATATGAATTCTTTAAGTTTATTCTTTAATCTTCTTTGAATATCAATTCAAAACTAGTCGGGATTAGCGAACCTTACCGAAGTAATCATTTATTTTATTTCCCAATCCCAACCTATTCATCCCATGAAGTGAAACTGGTCATACTTCATATCTAACACCACGGTGTTATCGGTAAATTTAATTACCATTTCACGTTCAAATCTAATTAAAGATTTAACTATCGCCTGGAGCAAAACTGGTGATACCCCATTCTCGACCACTTCAATCTAATTAAAGATTCATTAAAACTCCACTTAGTTTTAATCTTCCCAAAAATCAATATCCTATCTTTAACTGGGTTAAAGAACCAATGTCATCTAAAACACAGTTCACGATAAACCCAAAATCACATTCCATTAATTATCGGGTTAAAGAACAAGTGTTATTCAAAACACCGTTCACGATAAACCCAAAAATCAATTCCAATTAAATACCATTTAATTGGTACACTTCATTAAATCTAAATAAAAAGATTTAATCTTTTTCTCAACTGGGTTTAAGAACAGTGTTAATGAAGACACCATTCACGACAAACCCAAATCACATTTGATATTAAATACAAGGCTCTGAATAGAAAATATATCGGCTTATATTCAATATCAAATTCTACGACTAACAAATATCGTATTGGAAATAACGATATAAATATATCTTTCAAATTCCCATAACAATATCTATATCATCACGAAATCCAACATCGAAATATTCCAAAGACAATTTCGATTCAAGTCCATTCCAATTCAATTATTGGAAATTCTGGTTACTTTTAAAACCATTTCAAATTCAATTTATTTATTTTAAAAATAAATGGATTTTACTTCTATTTCAAAACCAGTTCATTTCGATAAAAATCTATTTTTATCTTTTCAAATTTGGAATTTTTCATCCCAATTCTTCACAAATCATTTCTTATGATTTTACACAAATTATTACTATTTTTAATAATTTTATTAAGGCCCGTACAGTCGATTTCCATCAATAGCCATCGAACTGCACTTACAGCGACCTTTTCCAAATTTGATTTGGACATAATTCCAAATCCAACCATTAGATTTCTAATTTCTAATATCCGTTAGAAAGCTCTTTTCGATATGAACCCAACGGTTCCGGTTTTAGGAGAATCCGATGGTCGGATCTCCCGTATTATTCATTCGAAGTCAATGGTCGAAATTCGTGAACGGCCGCGGCGCGGCGCGTTCTGTTCAGGCCATTCTATATATATAATATATATTAGATATATTTCGTCGATTTCCTTTTAAAACGTATTTTATAAATCGTTTTAAATTCGTTTTCGAAACGATTTCAACTTCATATTAAATTTCGAATCAAAATTGAATATTCCACATCATCGATATACAAATGATAATATTTTCAAAACGTTATATTTTGAAATCACTTCCTTTTTTATATTCATTATAAAAATGAATAAAATCAATATAAATATCGTTCACGTTAAAATGGCGCATATTTAACCAACACGGCTTTATATATTTCAATAACTTCGTTATTATATTCAACAATTAAATATTTTCTATTCAACACATGAATTTTCTTTTATTCAACACATGAATATATATTTTATTCAACACATGAATTCTTCTTCTATTCAACACATGAATTTATTCCATTCAACATATGAATTTGTATTTTATTCAACACATGAATATTTATTCTATTCAACACATGAATTTATATTTTATTCAACACATGAATATTTATTCAATTCAACACATGAATTTACTCCATTCAACACATGAATTTGTATTTTATTCAACACATGAATATTTATTCTATTCAACACATGAATTTATATTTTATTCAACACATGAATATTTATTCTATTCAACACATGAATTTACTATTATTCTTTAAATTGGAATGAGACCCACTCAATTACCATATAATATTATTTATATGGATTCTATAAAAAACATGTATATAATAGCAATGATAAATAATCAACCATCATCCAAAGTGCACCACACAACTGCATAAGCATTAAATATAAATAATTAATGCTTACACAGTCTGTCAACCCATCGATTGACATACAACTAAACAATCGGGATTAGTGTACGTCAATATCATCCCAACACCCGTGTGGGGTTTCAAATCAATAAACACAGATTTTTATTTGTGCAGTTGGGCGATGTGTAAAATTTATCGTCCCAATCAATATCAGTCAAATTAGTGTATATAAACAAATCGTCTGATTTGTTTATTGCTATTTATTTTACTTCAACACATGAATATTTTATTCTATTCAACACATGAATATATATTACTTTCCATTCCACCTCGCAATAAATTTTCACACAAACAAATCAATCCAAACGCAATCAAACAAACAAGTCGTCCATGGTCTGTGGACGACGGGTGTCGGGTGCTACTAAGCACCGTCTGCATCCTAGTATATATTTCAACTAGAAAATAAATAAAAGTGAGGAGTTCTCACCGAGGGATCCACTCCGTCATTCTCTATTTCTGAACTTCTGAACCGTTTGGATTTGTTTGAAATTCCAATGCAGTCCTTACCACGCTGTTCATAATAAAAATTATATTTTTATTGCTTCATTCCAATAAATAAAAAATCACATTTTTATTTCTACTTCATATATTTTTACGACGCTATTTATATAGAAAAGATTATATTTTTCCATATTTAAAAATCTCATCTTTTTAATTTTAAAAATACGATCTTTTTAATATCAACAATACAATCTTTTTAATTTCAACAATACGATCTTTTTAATTCCAAAAATACGATCTTTTTTATATCAACAATACGATCTTTTTAATTTCAACAATACGATCTTTTTAATATTAAAAATCTAATATTTTCAATTAGAAAAATCTAATCCTTTCTCTTTGCTATATAAACAAAGATCAAATTTTTATTATCTATATATTATAAAAATCATATTTTTATTATTCCTATTCTATAAAAATCATATTTTTATTTATAATACCACTATGTATAAAACTATATTCTTGTCATGATAATATATATATATATAAATCTCATTTTTATAATGCTCCTTCTGAAATAAAAATCATAACTTTATGTATTAAAAATCCTATTTTTATCGCAAATAATATAAATTAAAATCATAGCTTTTAAACAATGCTTTTATATAAAATAAAATTCCTATTTTTATCCGCTATATGAAATAAAAAGGATAAGAAACTCACATCGATCGAAGAAGGGGGTTGGAGGCTAGGGCTCGCGGGTTTGGGGGCTGTGGAGGGGCCTACGACGGCGGTGGGACGCTGAGATGGCGGCTAGGGCGTCGGGCTACACGAGTTTGGGGGGGTCACGGCTAAAATCAGAAGAGGAGGGTGGAGAGAAGCTACGGGGAGGAGGAGAGGAAGGGGGAGAGGTCCGGTCCTCAGCGATGGAGGCCAGGGGAGGCGCGTACGCCACTAGCGGCGGCGGTCGTGGCTTGAGCGGGGCGATTTATGGTTCGATTCCTTTTTTTTCTTTATCGTTCGAATGAGAATAAATGGGGGAGGGGCCGTTGACTTGGAAAAGAGGGGAGGGAGGGTGTATATAAAAATTTATATATTTTATTATTTTTAAATTTCAAAAAGAAACTTTTTATTTCGAACTTGAAATCGAACTCACCGACTGTCATCCATAGCTAATTACCCCCATTCCGAACACAATGGGACATGTATCGTAAGCTGATTCGATCGTTTCGATCAGTTACCGTCAAAATCAAAATATAAATCAATATATTGAATTTGAATGCACATTTCAATTTACCGGGGCCACAAACGAACCCCAAAAATTCCAGTAAAATTATTTCTAGCTTCGTATTGACGATACGATCCTAACAAAACTAATTTCATCAAATTCTGAGACCTTTTGAAAAATGGCCATTTTCTGGTCGATCAAAATTGACTGAAACTGTCAAAACACGTTTAAGTGTGCCACACTCCCACATTGATTCAGAAAATTATGAAAATTGGTATCTAGCAATGATTCTACATCCCGGATCCAACAAAAGTGGTTTCATCGAAAACCGAGATCGTTTGCAAAATTTCCATTTTTAAGGGCCAGAATTCCATAGCGATTATTCTGAAATTTCAACTGGGCATAACTTTTTATCCCGTTATGAAATTTCAATTTTTCAGATTCATTGGAAAGATATTCTCAAATAGATTCAAATATTTTTGGTTTCGCCAAAATCCGGTTTATTTTGAATCCTGTACATTCATTTGAACTTTGAAATCGAATTTTCAAACTACCGCGCCATTTTCAATTCCTTTTAGAATTATAAATTAATATTTAAATTCTAACGTCGAGCTATATAAATATATACATTCTAATTCTATCGAAAATAAATTTCTTGTCGTTATTATTTAAAATAATTCAATTTAAATATTCAAAATTCATCAAAATTGCCAAAATAAAAATTTTAAATTGGCTCAGAATTTCCGGATTGTTACAATTAACCAACTCTTTATCAGGCTTCACTTCTATCACACACTTGGCATGTTGAATTCTTTGTCTACTTTCTGTCGTTGAGTCTAAACACGAAAGTTTTCCGAGCATACTACTAATCTAGCTGATACCATAGTTAGACCATGCAAAGATAGGGATGTTATAGAGCTTGACCCAAACAGGAACTGTTCTAACATTACTACAAACGTTGCTAATACAGGGGTCGTACTACTTGATGATGAACAACTTGTTTTTCATGATAATGGGGTTAGCTTGAAGAATTCTGATTCTATCTTCCTCACAAGTAAACTCAAACATAAATAGCACACCATCATATATAAACTTAACAGATCCTTTGAGCTTCTATAAAGAGTTCAGTTTGGCCACAACGGCAGTATATGACAAAGCTTTTTCCTAAAAGAAGCCAACCAAGTAACTTTTCCAGACTTCACTAACTGCTTTGGGAACTCCATCGATAAGTTTCAGCGTTCCATCCACGATAACAGGGTGCAAGTCAACAGGCATGTACTTCCCCGCATTATTGGGTTTCCGCTTGAACAAAAAAGAAGTCCATGGGATTGGGCGGGAAAGGACGGAAGAGAGAGGGAGTGGGAGAGCTGACATGAGAGGACTTTTGTTGGTTTTCAGAATTTGATGCTAAATTCTAATTGTTGTAACTCCTAAATATTACTGTAGTTATTTAATTTCATTAGTTCTTACATAAATATATATATATATATATAAGTTTATTGTTTGTTCGGCTGAGCTTGTATTGTAAGGCTATGATGGCCATTATCAAGTTTGGGCTGCGAAGCCTTAAATAAAATCTTACCCATCTTCTAAAAAAAATGTTTATTGTTTTGATTCCCCTAATTGGAGCCACACCATTTATTCCTATTCAATTTAAATTGTAACCATTTGGCATTTATTACCTATTCATTCATTTCCCTAAACATTCATGGTTACAATATTAATTCCCTTATTTGTGACTTTTTTAATTATAGCAATCAATTCCAAATTTATTGTTATCAACATAACGGTCATAAATATTCATTTTCATTTATTATGTGAAATATTACCATATGTTTGTTACCATAAAAATGGAAACCACTCAAATTCAAACACACAACAAATATTTATTTAGTAATAATACAATAGCGTTATTTACATAGGTTTGGACGAATAAGATTATAATAGTTATATATTTATATTCTAAGCGCGGTGTTAGCAAGATTACTAATTATATTTTATTATTATTATTTTTTTATTTTCCAGTCTAAACCAACGATTAGAATAATCCCTTTTTGTATTTAATCTTGTTTAAGATTCAAATCCTCATCAAAAGGTTATGTACTGTAATTATTGTAACTGTTGCCCAAACTATTTAAAATAGGGAAATTGGCATCGTTCAAATCATAAGGAATGGGTTAATATTTTCTTTGAATAAATGTTGCAAATTATGTACAAAAATACGTGAATCTGCATATCTCTTCCTATTTGGTTTGTTTATATTTCATATAAATTTCAAATAATGTCTTTTTATATAAAAAATCAAAAAGGGAAAATTTACAATAATCAAGGAAAACCCCAAACAATATCAAACACAAACACGTTTATAATTCTAGAATCAATACTGCACAAATTGTATACTTACACCCAAACCCTATGAATTTAGAATAACAACACTACATACCAAACAATATTTTGGGACTGATTTCCAGATTCAGGGTGTCAACAATAACCACAAACAAATCCAAGATAAATTGTAGGCAATATGATAATATTAAACTGAAAGACCTATAAATTCTTATCTAAATTTCATACATATTATTCTAGATTTGACAATAATAAAATAAATCTGATATTTTTAGGCATATAACCTAGGTTTAACACAAACGAATTATATAAAATATTATAAACAATGAGTATATATCCCACTCATTTAAAAGCTATCTAAATCCATACATATTTTTAAGGCCTACAATTTCCAAATTTTACAGATCTACAATTTCTATACAAAGGGGATATACATATACTTGTTCAGATTTATAGATATAAAGGAAGAATTGGAAAAGAAGAAGGAAATTTAGACAAAAAGAATTACCTATTCGAAGAACCAACTTTTTTCATAAATCTGAATTTAATCACCCCAACTCTTGTTGATTAGATTTGTATGTGTTTATATTTTGAATTTTAGAAGAGATTGGAGGATCGGGAATGGGCAGAGGCCTGTTGCTACCTCCCGAAAATAATAGCAAAAGAGTGGGGGACTAATCATTTATTTATAGGGATAGAAATAACCCTAAACCGTTAGATTTTATTTAGAAAAATCAGTCCATTGTTATAAAATTTTATATCATATAAACCTCAGTCGCCACTGCCAGAATCGACCAGGGGTCGATCCAACAGTCGACCACCTGGGTCGACCTGGCAGTGGTGGGGGTAAGGGAAATTTATTTCTATATATTTAATATTCTATTTTATTTTTCTTTCATCCATTTTCGTATTTCGTCTGTATCTTTTTCATACGGACTCCATTCGCGAAGTTCCAAACTTGAAAGTTAACCAGAATTCTGTATCGAATGCTACGATGCAAGTTTTGTGGTCAAATTTCATCATTTGTAAAAATTTCATTTTTAAATTATATCTGAATGACTAATTTAATTATTGCCAAAATTCCGGGTTCTTACATTTTTTCCTCCTTAATAGAAATTTCGTCCTAAAATTTATGAATGACTAAATCATTGTGCTGGAACCTAATTATTCTAAACTACACAACCAATTAATGTACCTCCAATTTTACAACAAAACATGCGCATAGGCATAGTGTATTTGGAGTTGCAACCACAAAATATGCTTACATGATGATCCTATATTAGATCCTCTTATATGTATGCATTTCATTTTGAAACCATGATGCAAAACATTCTAAAATATACTGAGTTCTATATGAATGCGGATTTTTGACAACCTTCTTCATCCAATACCCTCACACGACTAAGAGTAAAAGTGTGAAGTGACCAATTTTTGCATCCAAATACATCCAATATGTCAACGTATCAATTCATACTAATTTCCCTTATGCCAGAAAAAGGAAATTTAAGTGGAGAATTTCAACATTCTTATCGCTTACAATTTTCCCGATTTCCGTCCTATAGTGAAATTTTACCTTAACTCCCCATAATAATCCAAAAATCTCCACATGTAGACTGCAAAGGAGGCTTTAAAATAAGCTCTAAAATGTAAAATCAGTTAAATAGCAACTTGAATGTTTCAACAACAAGGTATGGAAATAATGTTTCCATGGATAAAACGATCTTTCTCTTGTTACTGTTAACGTTTTTATGCATCATCTCCCATAATGCACCGCTAAAACATGCAAACAAACCATCCAAAATCTACATTATGCTTTACATATGACAATAAGATCGAAATCTTCCATAAATTATTTTTTCACTTAAAATTTTCATGTTAATTTTGAAATTCCTTTATGGTTTTGCTATATTTTCATATGAAATTTGCAAAAAAACTAAGATTTTGATAACCTGCATTTTACTATATTTAAACCATCTGTAATTTGCCGTACCCAAATCCATGTTTTTGCATAACCATATTTATAATAAAATGGAAAGAAAGTAAATTAGACAAAATGTTTAAAATAAAAAGGATTTTTTTCAAAAAATATTTGTAAAAAGTTTTAAAATACATTTTGTGGAAACTTAAATGACTCAGGTCACATTTTGGCGTAGAAGGAAGTCGGTTACGCTAAAAAATGCGAAAACTGAAACCACACACAAAACTCAAAATACATTTTAAGGAATATGCGACAAGCAATAATAAACCCATGATGAAACAACACAAAAGTCTATCCTTTGCTAAAATTTATCTACCACGGAAATCTATTCTTTCCAGCTCTAAAAGAACTCTTAGTTAGATAAAGAAAATTGAGATTTCACTTCGAATGAATAAGCGTGATTGAAGCAAAATATTTTCAAATAATAGAAATCTCATTGCATTATTGTGTGATTTAACAAGGGCAGCAAACACTAATGGTTACAAGCATGAACTGCCACAAAACCAAGAAACAAATGCCGGAAAGAGAAAGGAACAAAGACAACAACACCGAAACTCCATTACGTTGCCTATGACCAACGAGATGTCTTATTCCATGGCTGAAGTCGAACCATTCCCATGACCATTGCCAAGTCACGTCATGGTAGCAAAATGCTCAATCTTGTGTTACAGACACCATTGGTATTATTGGAGGTTTCCACTTCACTATCTCTTCTAAGAGAGAATTAGCGATGACAACAGAAACCTACCACAAAACTAGGTTCACCTAACATTGTCTAAAGAAAAAATGGATTGGTGAAAATACATAAATTAACTCTGCAAAACAGCACATAAGAACAACAAGTTGAATCAAAATATGATGTCGTACAAATTGATGGTCACGCCATGAAACAAAGAAAAATTAATTCCCGCATTATGAGAACAATCTAGTAGTAACTTCCCAATTTTAGAATAATACGCTAAATAAGTCACACTTCTACATAGGTAGTTTGGACATAGATTACCCAACTCAAAAACCGACACTTAGGGCAAAAAGAGATCTGCTGCAAAATCTTCGAAGTCGGTCGAACCAAAGATCATTCGAGTCCATGTAAAACATGGATGCCTCTAAAATCTCATCGAGATTCTCCTCGGAAAGTCCATTTAAGACAACTTAATCTCATCTCCAAAACAAGATTTTGCTTTTATAAAAACCTATTCCAACAAGATATGACAAAGGAGGATGGAGCACATACAACGATTCTATTTAAAAACCTTGAAGCAAAGGACCGGTGCAAGTCCAACAGCCACGACTAATTATCTCAGCATGAAAGCGATGGAACCTTATGCTCTTTTCAATCCAAGTAAATGGTCTCTCTCCCTAAGGATGCGACTAAAATGGAATGAGAAAGATCAGATAATGCCAGTAGGTATTATGGGCTAAGAAATAATTGGAGAGAAGAAATTGGATTTAGATCTCGGAGTAATAGTGGGGCAAGATCTAATGTTCAAACTAGCAGAAAAATAGGAGATGAGGCGACAACAAAGAAAGAGAAGAATAATAAAGGCATGGCTTGGCTCGATGAGGAAGAAGGGTGAAAGAAAGAAGTTTAAGAGGGGAATTTAGACGTAACTTTTATAGTTGAGTCCTATGTTCAAATTGTATCAAAATTCATCAACTAGTTGACCACTCTAGGTATAATGCTAGATGATCAACTGCTAAATGGCCTTTGGACATTGGTTGAACCTTGACCTTAATAAGGTAGGATTAAAATATTAATCATCCTGCGTTATCCCTTAAGATTTGACAAGAATAGGAAAAATACTTATCTTCATTACGATGGTATCATAGACTGCAGTCAAACTCTGAACCGTCCCCAAAGATTCATAGTAGTCTCAACAAAAAGCTGTGACTACACAACGAATGAATTCCCGAAATAATTCAGCTAAAAAAATATAACAAAAATTAAATGGATTTTCGCCTTACCTAGCTGGAAAAAAATTGAATGATTAAGAAATTTACTACCTGAAAATATTACAGCTAGTATTTCGTATTTGGATTTCTACAAATTATTTCCCTTATCTAGCTGATGGGTCTACCAAAGATTTGAGAAACAAATACCCCAAACTAAACAGAAACTTTCCATAGTCCAATTTGAGAGAAGGCTTTTGAAAACTTTTTTTCATGATTCAAATTTATTTGTAAACTGAGGGTCTTGCACTATAAATCTATTTTTATTATTTTAATCAGTTAATATTCTAGTTCATGTTGTTGACTGGAATAATCCTTCCAAGCTTTGAATCGTCGAAATCTTTAAATCTCTAAAAGGTTATTTCTAATTATTTCCATAATCCATCTGCAATACACGAAAAGAGGAATACTAAAGGTCACAAGGAATGGGTAATAATAATTTTTAAATTTTGAGGCATATTCCTTGTCATTTCCAAATTCCTTTTTTTACCTAAATGGATTATTATTAAAATTACACAAAACCCAAACAATCTGAAACATAGTTAGATTTTGAAATCTTAAAATTTATTTACTTCCTCAAATCTTTATTTATTGAATAATTTTACCAAAAACTATTATTTAAAAATTTTGAAATCTGTTTTCTTTTCCAAACAGATTTAAAATTTTGAATCTTCTATGAATTATATGACCAAGGACTCAAAGGAATAGTTTCCAAGAGATTATCTGAATTCCCAAACGAAGTATAGAATTGACATACCTCATAATAATATTTTTGGATTAATACGGCATATTAACACGAATTTTCCATTTAAAGACCAAGAAAAGGTCATTAATTGAAACTCCCAACGAAACCAAATGCAAAAATCGCGACTATCTCAGTTGTAGCTAGCTTATCATCAGGTCACAAAGCTCAAATCCATAGGAGTCACCAATATGTCATCCTCATGCTCTTTCAAAAAAATCGTCAAATGCACCACGGGGTAAATCAGGATTAGCCAAATATTCAAACTCAAAATACATCCAAATCCTAGTCGTTATAAACCCATCTTAAATAAATAGGTTCACGACCATCGCATTGTCTGAATAATTTAGAATCAAGTAAGAATGGCCAAAAAATAGAAAAAATTTGAAAATATTCTCTCACTAATCCTAGTTTATTAATTGCTTTGATCATTTATACTTAAGCTCTGGCACCAAATGTAACACCCCACATTTTTCTAAGCTTGAATTTCGACAAAAATCAAAACTCAAACTCATCCAAGCATATAGAGTATAAATCTGGTACCTGCAAATAATGAGCATGGGCATAATCAAAGTACAATAAAACTAACTCACAACGAAACAAAATAGGATGAAAAGTATCGATTTAGGAAAATACCTTTAAAGTAATCGCCATATTAATACCAAGCATGAGAGAACTAGAATAGAAAACCAAACTTAGAGTACTTGCAAAGACCTTTCTTCCCTTAGAAAAACCTGAAATTATTATGAGAAGGGGGTCAAAATAACAAGTCTTGGTGAGTAGAAAATGTATAACATTGTCCATAATACACAAATGTATCCCGCTTTGTTTCACCTAAAATCATATGCCTAACAAGGCTAGTAATTCTAACCTAATCTTGTAAAGATTTGCGTACGATGATTAACTAACATACCCAAGGTAGCACTTCCCAAAGATAACGTTGTCGCAATACTAAGATAGAAATTTTACGTATAAGTATGAATCCTTTAAACCACCGCTCTAACAAATACCAAAACTAAGAGGCGGGGTCTCCAACCACTCAATATCCAAAAAAGGAGATTGGTTATTCTATACAGCCACTTATGGTCTCACTCATAATATGGTATAAGGGGGGATCCCTTCAATTGCTTAATGCCCAAGATAGATCCATTGATCACTTAATAACCTTCTAGGTGGTTTACCATACACTAATATAAATTAGAGGACACTAGCTACTAAGTCCTACTAATTTAGGACTTCCATCATTCACGCATATTTACAAACCCCACATAAGATGAGAGATAGTAAGCAGTCACTTATGACCTACAAGATAGGTAGTCGACTAACGTCATTTATGACCTTCCCCATGTGGATCCCCTATATTACTATCTAGTTGGTCTTGTTATAAAATCCTCTAGTAAATTAATACTTCCCGCAGGATAGGCATGCCTATGGTACCTCCATAGCGTTCGTTTAATATCTTACCCTAAGGTGGACTCCAACCCCAGTCACTTACTACCTAAAGGATGCAGACCATCGTGGAGATTACCAATCTCGCACCCAATTAGCCTTTTAATACTTCTTGAAGTAGGATTCTCCTATGCAGTTAAAGTGCTTAGAGGTTCTATAATGGTGGATATGCAAAAAGGTATAGTGGGTATAAAGGGGGAAATATCGGGGATATAACAGAGGCGTTAAAATGCTCATTAGATGTAAAACCAAAAATTTAAAATTAATTAATCATCATTCTCACATTATATGTGTAGAAGAAACTAATATTAATTTGTCTTATATAAGAAAATTAAAGGATAACATGGTTATGTTCATTAAATTCGATAAATATAATAGATTTCTGCCATATATATGACACTTACACTACAAAGTTAGCTCTTGCTCTAACATTATTGATTATTTCAAAAAGAGAATAAGTCAAATCAAGCTTTGGCTATTGATATTGCTAAAACAGGTGTTAAAAGATCATGATTTAATAGATGAAGCGGAAAATAGAGAGGTTTAAAGTGGATATACTGTTCATTAACGCTAAATTGAAATAGCGTAGCGGTTGAAGAGTGTTATAGGCTATAATGGGGACTTTGCGGGACTTTAGAGGGGCTTGTGCATAGGGCTACACTATGAATTATTTCCTTTTTGGTTTTTCTTTCGAAAGGGAGACGGGCTCTATGGCCACTTAATACCTGTGATGTCCCGCCTCTGTACTCGTGTTAGCCAAGGACATTACAAGTAATGTTGTATACTAACCCGAAGAACAAGGCTGTTGAGGAGCGACCATCTGTTTAATAACTTTGAATACGTGTTAAACATGCCAGATAATGTGATCTTACTTTTCAAATCTCAAGAGGAAATCTGACAAATCTAATACAAGTTCAAACCCACTACACAGTAGCTATGTGTAATTCGGAAACACTATAAAATAACATAACATCACAACCTGAGTCAAACACAAATATTCACATCGTTAAGGCGAAAATAGATATGAAAATAACACATTAGAGTATACAAAAAAATAGTGGTCATACCCTATCCACTATACAACAAAGAATAGGTACAAGTTCTAGCCAAAAAAATATGTATACATAGAAGTCTCATATACACATAGCCCAAATTACTACAATGTTAATGCAGTTGCCAAAAGTCAAGAGAAGGTCCCTGCTAGAAGTCATGAAGAACCACCTGTAAGACCTCGGTCTGACCGAGTATTATTCATAAGAAAATAAACAATAAAAGGATCAGTCTAATTGTACTTATCACAATAAACTAAGATAGGACAAGAGATATAAACAAGCAATTCCATATATAGAATAAAAACAATGTTCACATGTAAATGTGAAACCCTCGGAATGTCCACACATTATCTCAAAGAAATCTCAGAGCTACGAGAGGATACCACATTCTAAATTATATAGTTACTCACGAGAATTGATGTCCTCTATCAAATCAACACGATATTGATAACACAATATCACAACACCGACACGGTCCTAGACCAAAGCGATACGAAGATTGTCACAAGATGGGAGCCTAGAAAATCCATGAAACGAAGTTCCTCAAGATGATTCGAAGTCCTCAAGTTGGTCCGAAGATCCACCAAAATCGAAGTTCCTCAAAATGATCTGAAGATCCACCACGAAAGATGAACTGAAATTCCATGAAATGTGGAATAAATTCCACAACAGAGAGACATCGCATAAAGCTAGTCAAAATATTAAAAAAAATCATAATTGATCAAGTATAGTGTAAATTACTCCAAGCTAGTAAATATAGGAGTTAAGCTACATGTCCAATAACCACTTGCTCTACTCAAATACTTATGAACAAGTTGTATATTCAACAAGAAACACAAAACAATCATTGCAATAGTTTTCAACTGAATGAGTGCATGGATTAACTGTCGAAGCAAACACACGTGGTTATAGTCCTTGTTTTTACTAAGGTGTTTAATTGGATTTTGTGACGGCAAGGAATTTCGCTCGGTCCGAACCAGTCGCTAAACCGACCCAGACCGTTCGAAACGCCTGATCGTTTGAGAACACGACAAAATAGAACGCATACAAAAGAACATTTCACTATATATTACAACAATGCATCAGATTACAAGAATATACAGAGTAAAAAAGAATATTACACAGAAATATCAGAGATTATAATAAATTACATAGCAGCGGAAAATAATACAATACACAACTAGAAGGAGATATACGGATACAAAGCTTTCCGGATATCGTTCCAGCTGTAAACCAGGAACCTGTGAATATAAATCTGCAAAACCAAAACTACTAGCTGCCCGTGTCGAAAATAAGGGCACCCAGAGTTTAGGTTAAAACAATAAACTCCAGGTCAGTCATGTGACTGGTGTGAGAACTAAAAACAGTTATTAATCTTTATTTTAAATCATTAGGTAAATCAAGGGACCACGCCGTAAAACACGGAACGGGTTTCCTCCCAAGAATACCAGTGCATAAAACAAACAACGCAATGCTAAATAAAGAAAAATGAAGCTGTTATAAGACCCAGGTCCTATCACACAATGCAACGCAAGCCGGGGGATAGGGTTTTCCCTTATAACAGCCAAAGAATGCTTGATACGTTTAAAACAAATCATTTGATACTATTATAAGTGCATAGTGTATAAAACAACTTCAAATCATAAGTATCAATCATAGGCGACATGAGCGTCCCATGCCACTATGTCGCCATATATAGGTTTACAAATAAAACCGCAAATGTCGTATTGGAAGTTGGGTTATCATTTATGGTATGAACCGAGGCTAGGGGCAAGATCCTCACCGATTCGAGACGCTCTAGTCCGTGTCTCAGGCAAGCGCGCAGGCAAGCCTTGGAGCGACAGGGCCGGTCCACCGATGTGGATTATTATGCCTGAACACTACATTTCCCCACCCTATGGGGTGTAAGTCTGGTCCGTCCGCCGACCAGAATGCATCGGCCGAAACCGATATAACCGAAGCGCCTCGCAACAGCAACAACCACATAAGTCAAACTCGTCAGGGCGTGTAAAACCACTGACGCCACTTCTAACTAGAAAGAAACGCAAGTCCTCCCTGAGGTCCGTCTCCCGTTTTTGGTTCATACCGGGTGTGAAACTCGCGAATTCACGTTACACAAAGCTGTGCCACACAGGCTGTGCTTTGATCATCACCACAAGACTTTGCTTTTCAACAGAAGCCTCGATCTATTGCCACTTAGGCATGCCACACAGGCAATTCACTCTATGTGTTTGATATCCATCAGTATATAACCCCTGAGCTCGTACGTCTCAGAGAAGGGCGTTAAGCAAGAGAATAAATTCTCCGCCGCCAAACAGATATATATTTAATAGAAATCAATCACACAGACTAAAATCCAATGTCAGACACACAGTCCATTTACAAGTCCGTTCTGGGTCTGAACGAAACCGGAGGCACCTAGTACCCCGCATATCCATCGATCTCCAAGTACGTCTGGACGATCACCAACTGTTTCCATCTTCTTGGGTGTACAGCCCAATCAAGATCATCAGTAATTATCCAAACGACGTGAAGACTTCTGGTCTTCGACCACCGTCTTCATCTTCGACACCACGTCGAATCAGTTATTCAGAATGGGATAAACCCGGTCTTTCTGAATAACTCGCGAATATATTATAAAAGTGTTACACAAACACAACATACGCCTCATTCCAATTCAGAATATTCTTTTATTCAAATATTCCTATACTTTGGGAAAAGTTCCCATTAATTTTATCCAAGATAAATTCTTTAAATTTATTCTTTAATCTCCTTTGAATATCAATTCAAACTAGTCGGGATTAGCGAACCACACCGAAGTAATCATTTATTTTATTTCCCAATCCCAACCTATTCATCCCATGAAGTAAAACTGGTTGTACTTCATATCTAACACCACGGTGTTATCGGTAAATTCAATCACCATTTCACGTTCAAATCTAATTAAAGATTTAACTATCGCCTGGAGCAAAACTGGTGATACTCCATTCTCGATCTTTTCAATCTAATTAAAGATTCATTAAAACTCCACTTAGTTTTAATCGTTATCTGGGTTAAAGAATCAGTGTCATTTAAAACACGGTTCACGATAAACCCAAAATCACATTCCATTAATTATCGGGTTAAAGAACGAGTGTTATTTAAAACACTGTTCACGATAAACCCAAAAATCAATATCAATTCAATTCCAATTAAATATTATTTAATTGGTACACTTCATTAAATCTAAATAAAAAGATTTAATCTTTTCTCAACTGGATTCAAGAACAGTGTTAGTGAAGACACCATTCACGACAAACCCAAATCACATTTGATATTAAACACAAGGCTCTGAATAGAAACTATACCGGCTTATATTCAATATCAAATTCTATGACTAACAAATATCGTATTGGAAATAACGATATATATATATATCTTTCAAATTCCCATAACAATATCTGTATCATCACGAAATCCAACATCGAAATATTCCGAAGACAATTTCGATTCAAATCCACTCCAATGCAATCATTGGACATTTTGGTTATTTTCAAAACCCTTTTCAAATTCAATTTATTTATTTAAAAATAAATAGAATTATAATTCTAGTTCAAAACTAGTTCATTTCGATAAAAATCTATTTTTATCTTTTCAAATATGGAGTCTTTCATCCCAAATCTTCACAAATCATTTCTTATGATTTTACACAAATTATTACCATTTTTAATAATTTTATCAAGGCCCGTACAGTCGATTTCCATCAATGGCCATCGAATTGCACTTACAGCGACCTTTTTCAAATTTGATTTGGACATAATTCCAAATCCAACCGTTAGATTTCAAATTTCTAACATTCGCTAGAAAGCTCTTTTCGATACGAACCCAACGGTTCCGGTTTTAGGAGAATCCGACGGTCGGATCTCCCGCAATGTCCGTTTGAAATAAATGGTCGAAATTCACGAACTGCCGCGGCGCGGCGCGTTCTATTCAGGCCATTATATTATATATATAATATATATAATATATACTTCGTCGATTTTCTATTCAAAACGAATTATATAAATAGTTTTAAAATTCGTTTCAAAACCTATTTCAACTTCCATTTCAATTCAAAGCGAAATTGAATTCTTCTTTATAAATTCGTTTCAAAGTTCATTTCTATTCAATTCAAATTTCAATTCAATTTGAATTCATTTCAATCCACTTTCAATTCAATTTGAATTCGTTTTCAATTCAATTCATTTCGAAATCGTTTTCAATTCAATTCATTTCGAAATCGTTTTCAATTCAATTCATTTCGAAATCGTTTTCAATTCAATTCATTTCGAAATCGTTTAAAATCGATATAAATATCGTTCACGTCAAAATGGCGTCAATCTAATCAACACGGCTTCATATATTCCTATTTCCAAATATTTCTTTTTCAAATATTTCTTTTTCAAATATTTCTTTTTCAAAACTGGAATGAGGCCCAATCAATTACCATATAATGTTAATTATATGGATTCCATACAACACATGTATATAATAGCATTTAAAAATAATCAACCATCAACCAAAGTGCACTACACTGTATAAGCATCAAATATAAATATCTAACGCTTATAACAGCCTGTCAATCGATCGATCGACATATTTAATCAATCAGGATGAGTGAACTTCAAATTTCATCCCAACACCCGTGTGGGGTTTCAAACAATCAAACACAGATTTTTAGTTGTGCAGTTGGGCGATGTGTAAAATTTATCGACCCATTCAATATCAGTCAAATCAGTGTATATAAACAAATCGGCCGATTTGTTTATAAATATTTTATTTTATTCACTTCACGTTAAAAATTATATTTTTAACGATAAAATATTTTATTTCAACACATGAATTTCTATTCAGTTCATCTACACAATGAAAATGATATTTTTTTTTATTATCTAACATGTTTTAGAAAATTTCGGCGGCATAACGGCACGATACTAGAAACGGGACGAGGCCTAGCCTTATCCCCGGTCTAGTGAAGGCCCACGCCATTCACACATCAATCAAACCATTCAATTCACCACACAATTCAATTTCAATCAAATAATCTAACTAATTTGCAATCAAACAAACAAGTCCATGGTCTGTGGACGGTTGTGTCGGGTGCTACTAAGCACCGTCTGCATCCTAGTATATATATATATAATTAGAAAAAGAAATTGAAAGGTGAGAAATTCTCACCAATAGCTATCCTAGCTCCACGGCACTTCATTGATCGAAATCTTCATCACTATCGCATCTTCGTCATCTTCGTTGCCCGTTTTCACTACCTATGTAAAAATCGAATTTTTACTTCGCTATTCAATATATAAAAATCATATTTTTATTTCGAAGTTCAATACATAAAAATCATATTTTTATTTTGAAGTTCAATACATAAAAATCATATTTTTATTTCGAAGTTCAATACATAAAAATCATATTTTTATTTCGAAGTTCAATACATCAAAATCATATTTTTATTTCGAAGTTCATAGATAAAAATTATATTTTTACTTCGTTGTTCAAAGATAAAAATTATATTTTTATCACGCTATTTTCCATACAAAGATTTCGCCTTTTCAAATTTAAAGATTTCATCTTTATAAAAACCTCATTTTTATTTTCCTACACATATAAAGATTATATTTTTAATATTCCTATGATGTAAAAATTATATTTTTATTACTTTAAAAATACAAAAATCATGTCTTGCTCCTTCTACCTAATAAAAATCCCGTCTTTTCTCTTTTTAAAAATATGATCTTTATTTTTTGCAAGTTCAAATCTTTTTCTACTAAAAGATTAAACCTTTTTCAAATTAGTTTTTATATTTTTAACAAATCAGTTTTTAAACTCTTTAAAAAATCAGTTTTTAAATTCTTTAACAAATCAGTTTTTAAACTTCTTTTTTTTCTCAAATCAGTTTTCGAAACCTAATTAAAATCAGTTTATAAATCTTATCAAATTAGTTTATAAATCTTTTTAAAAAAAATCAGTTTTTAAATTCTTTTCAAATCAGTTTTTAATATTTAAAAATTCAGTTCATAATATTCTTAAAAATCAAAGTTTTTCAAGTAAAAAAAAACTAATCTTTATCATATTAACTATATAATAAAACTGATTTTATAAATGCTCCTATAAAAAGACTGATTGTATTTAATTAAATAATATAAATAAGCTAAAAATAAAACAAAGCTCACCACGTTCAGAGAGGGGGAGGGTCTGCAGTTCGTCGGAGGTGCGCTGGAGGTGATGGCGGCGCGTTGTGTCGTCGATGGGGTGGGGGAGGCTCTGGCGCGGCGGTTAGCTTCGGGTTTTGGGGGTTCGTTGGTTGGAGCAGAACGGAGGGGGAGTCCGCATGAGGTCATCGAGGTGGAGGGGGGAGTGTCAGAGGGCGACGGCTTAGGGGGAGGCACGATGAGGGGTGGATGGCGATCGCCAGTGGCGGCTGCGCCCTAGTTCTTTTTTTTTCTAATCGAACAGGGGGGTGTTTATCTGAGGAGAGAGAGTGTGTTTAGGGAGAGTATATATAATATTTATTTTATTTTATTATTATTTTTTTTCCAAAATGCTGACTTTTCATTCGGCCACCAAACGAGACCCAACGACTGTCGCCCATAGCACATTACCCCCATTCCAAACACAATGGGATTTGTTTCGCTGGCTGATTCGACTGTTTCGATAAGTTTTGTCAAAATCAAAATATAACTCTATATATTGAATTTGAACGCATATTTCAGTTTAAAGGGGCCACATACGAACTCTAAAAATTCCCAAAAAATATTTTCTAGCTTCGTATTGACGATACGGTCCTAACAAAACTAGTTTCGTCGAATTCTGAGACCGCTAGAAAAATGGCCAATTTCCAGTCGATTAAAATCAACTGAAATGGTCAAACGCGTTTTCCTTTGCCACGCTCACATATTGATTCGGAAAATTATGAAATTTGGAACCTAGCAATAATTTGACACTGCGGATCCAACAAAACTGGTTTCGTCGAAATCCGAGGTCATTTGCAAAATGGCTCTTTTTAAGGGCCTGAATTCCATAGCGACTATTCAGAATTTTCAACTGGACATATCTTTTTATTCTCGCTATGAAATTTTGATTTGCCGGATTTGATAGAAAGATATTATCAATTAGATCCTATCATTTTTGGTTTCACTAAGATCCGGATTGTTTTGCATCCGGTATGCTCAATTGAAGTTTGAAATCGAATTATCGAACTACCGCGCCATTTTCAATCCCTTTTATAATTATATATAAATATTTATATTCTAACGACGACGTATATAATATATACGTCGAATTTCAATTCAAAATAAATTTCTCGTCGATATTATTTAAAATAATTCATTTTAAATAATCAATGTTCGCTAAAATTGCCAAAATAAAATTTTCAAACTGGCTCGCATTTTACGGGTTGTTACAATCTCCCCCACTTAAAACTTTTCGTCCCCGAAAAGGAACAAAGTCGAAAGTGGTTTGATTAATCAACTCTACGTTTGATCTGGCTTCCATTCTCCAACTTTTCAGTTTCTGAGAATTTTCAAAATTTCAAAAATTTGGCTAACACCCTAAATTTTTGAAAAATTTCGCCATAACCTCCCCTGCACCAGGAGCATCGGGGAATTTCAAATAGCTTCCCCGGTCCTTCAGATCTCAAAAAGAAAAAGAAAAAGCCAAGCGGCTAGCCAATAGGCTCATAAAATCATCATCACCCAAACAAAACAGGAAATTATGTAGTAAACATGTACCTATTTGTCGGGCAAACAAATTTTATTCTCTGCTCTAGCCTCCTTGCTATGACCTGTTCAATATAAGTATATGTATATGCAAGCAAATGCGACCAATTTTCAATATAATTCAATATTCGGTTCAATTAGGCTAAATGGCTAAAAATTAGCAAACAAATGAACAAACAACACAAACATCAATCAATTAGTGAATTAGAGTTTCAAATTCATAATTGATACATATACAAAAATCAGATTTTTGGTGCCAAATCACAACAATAGATCCTATATAGTTTTGGTTCTCACACCAGTCTAATGGAAATATATAGATATCACACCTTCGAAACTCGAACATAAATGTTGATGATGCGATCGCTATCATCAATAATATCTCCGGACGACTAGAGTGTGATGCTATATCTATCCAATATATTAAAACTTTGAATATACGTTTGCAAGGCGTATATGCAAATTCTTTATATACTGAATTGTCCAAAATCAATATAATCAAATAATCAAATACGAATAGTTGATTTAAATTTGCAAAACAAAATTTGTTTTCATTAGAAAAATATACTCTTCACACTCGTTCTAGGATACTACTGATCCTATCTCTAACGAGTCATCCTAATTGGATATTACTAATCCAATATCTGATGAGTTCTTTCGTATGGTTCTAATGTGCCTTGTTCTCTAGCTTTGTAAACCAAAGCTCTGATACCAACTGTGACGGCAAGGAATTTCGCTCGGTCCGAACCAGTCGCTAAACCGACCCAGACCGTTCGAAACGCCTGATCGTTTGAGAACACGACAAAATAGAACGCATACAAAAGAACATTTCACTATATATTACAACAATGCATCAGATTACAAGAATATACAGAGTAAAAAAGAATATTACACAGAAATATCAGAGATTACAATAAATTACATAGCAGCGGAAAATAATACAATACACAACTAGAAGGAGATATACGGATACAAAGCTTTCCGGATATCGTTCCAGCTGTAAACCAGGATCCTGTGAATATAAATCTGCAAAACCAAAACTACTAGCTGCCCGTGTCGAAAATAAGGGCACCCAGAGTTTAGGTTAAAACAATAAACTCCAGGTCAGTCATGTGACTGGTGTGAGAACTAAAAACAGTTATTAATCTTTATTTTAAATCATTAGGTAAATCAAGGGACCACGCCGTAAAACACGGAACGGGTTTCCTCCCAAGAATACCAGTGCATAAAACAAACAGCGCAATGCTAAATAAAGAAAAATGAAGCTGTTATAAGACCCAGGTCCTATCACACAATGCAACGCAAGCCGGGGGATAGGGTTTTCCCTTATAACAGCCAAAGAATGCTTGATACGTTTAAAACAAATCATTTGATACTATTATAAGTGCATAGTGTATAAAACAACTTCAAATCATAAGTATCAATCATAGGCGACATGAGCGTCCCATGCCACTATGTCGCCATATATAGGTTTACAAATAAAACCGCAAATGTCGTATTGGAAGTTGGGTTATCATTTATGGTATGAACCGAGGCTAGGGGCAAGATCCTCACCGATTCGAGACGCTCTAGTCCGTGTCTCAGGCAAGCGCGCAGGCAAGCCTTGGAGCGACAGGGCCGGTCCACCGATGTGGATTATTATGCCTGAACACTACGTTTCCCCACCCTATGGGGTGTAAGTCTGGTCCGTCCGCCGACCAGAATGCATCGGCCGAAACCGATATAACCGAGGCGCCTCGCAACAGCAACAACCACATAAGTCAAACTCGTCAGGGCGTGTAAAACCACTGACGCCACTTCTAACTAGAAAGAAACGCAAGTCCTCCCTGAGGTCCGTCTCCCGTTTTTGGTTCATACCGGGTGTGAAACTCGCGAATTCACGTTACACAAAGCTGTGCCACACAGGCTGTGCTTTGATCATCACCACAAGACTTTGCTTTTCAACAGAAGCCTCGATCTATTGCCACTTAGGCATGCCACACAGGCAATTCACTCTATGTGTTTGATATCCATCAGTATATAACCCCTGAGCTCGTACGTCTCAGAGAAGGGCGTTAAGCAAGAGAATAAATTCTCCGCCGCCAAACAGATATATATTTAATAGAAATCAATCACACAGACTAAAATCCAATGTTAGACACACAGTCCATTTACAAGTCCGTTCTGGGTCTGAACGAAACCGGAGGCACCTAGTACCCCGCATATCCATCGATCTCCAAGTACGTCTGGACGATCACCAACTGTTTCCATCTTCTTGGGTGTACAGCCCAATCAAGATCATCAGTAATTATCCAAACGACGTGAAGACTTCTGGTCTTCGACCACCGTCTTCATCTTCGACACCACGTCGAATCAGTTATTCAGAATGGGATAAACCCGGTCTTTCTGAATAACTCGCGTATATATTATAAAAGTGTTACACAAACACAACATACGCCTCATTCCAATTCAGAATATTCTTTTATTCAAATATTCCTATACTTTGGGAAAAGTTCCCATTAATTTTATCCAAGATAAATTCTTTAAATTTATTCTTTAATCTCCTTTGAATATCAATTCAAACTAGTCGGGATTAGCGAACCACACCGAAGTAATCATTTATTTTATTTCCCAATCCCAACCTATTCATCCCATGAAGTAAAACTGGTTGTACTTCATATCTAACACCACGGTGTTATCGGTAAATTCAATCACCATTTCACGTTCAAATCTAATTAAAGATTTAACTATCGCCTGGAGCAAAACTGGTGATACTCCATTCTCGATCTTTTCAATCTAATTAAAGATTCATTAAAACTCCACTTAGTTTTAATCGTTATCTGGGTTAAAGAATCAGTGTCATTTAAAACACGGTTCACGATAAACCCAAAATCACATTCCATTAATTATCGGGTTAAAGAACGAGTGTTATTTAAAACACTGTTCACGATAAACCCAAAAATCAATATCAATTCAATTCCAATTAAATATTATTTAATTGGTACACTTCATTAAATCTAAATAAAAAGATTTAATCTTTTCTCAACTGGATTCAAGAACAGTGTTAGTGAAGACACCATTCACGACAAACCCAAATCACATTTGATATTAAACACAAGGCTCTGAATAGAAACTATACCGGCTTATATTCAATATCAAATTCTATGACTAACAAATATCGTATTGGAAATAACGATATATATATATCTTTCAAATTCCCATAACAATATCTGTATCATCACGAAATCCAACATCGAAATATTCCGAAGACAATTTCGATTCAAATCCACTCCAATGCAATCATTGGACATTTTGGTTATTTTCAAAACCCTTTTCAAATTCAATTTATTTATTTAAAAATAAATAGAATTATAATTCTAGTTCAAAACTAGTTCATTTCGATAAAAATCTATTTTTATCTTTTCAAATATGGAGTCTTTCATCCCAAATCTTCACAAATCATTTCTTATGATTTTACACAAATTATTACCATTTTTAATAATTTTATCAAGGCCCGTACAGTCGATTTCCATCAATGGCCATCGAATTGCACTTACAGCGACCTTTTTCAAATTTGATTTGGACATAATTCCAAATCCAACCGTTAGATTTCAAATTTCTAACATTCGCTAGAAAGCTCTTTTCGATACGAACCCAACGGTTCCGGTTTTAGGAGAATCCGACGGTCGGATCTCCCGCAATGTCCGTTTGAAATAAATGGTCGAAATTCACGAACTGCCGCGGCGCGGCGCGTTCTATTCAGGCCATTATATTATATATATAATATATATAATATATACTTCGTCGATTTTCTATTCAAAACGAATTATATAAATAGTTTTAAAATTCGTTTCAAAACCTATTTCAACTTCCATTTCAATTCAAAGCGAAATTGAATTCTTCTTTATAAATTCGTTTCAAAGTTCATTTCTATTCAATTCAAATTTCAATTCAATTTGAATTCATTTCAATCCACTTTCAATTCAATTTGAATTCGTTTTCAATTCAATTCATTTCGAAATCGTTTTCAATTCAATTCATTTCGAAATCGTTTTCAATTCAATTCATTTCGAAATCGTTTTCAATTCAATTCATTTCGAAATCGTTTTCAATTCAATTCATTTCGAAATCGTTTAAAATCGATATAAATATCGTTCACGTCAAAATGGCGTCAATCTAATCAACACGGCTTCATATATTCCTATTTCCAAATATTTCTTTTTCAAATATTTCTTTTTCAAATATTTCTTTTTCAAATATTTCTTTTTCAAAACTAGAATGAGGCCCAATCAATTACCATATAATGTTAATTATATGGATTCCATACAACACATGTATATAATAGCATTGAAAAATAATCAACCATCAACCAAAGTGCACTACACTGTATAAGCATCAAATATAAATATCTAACGCTTATAACAGCCTGTCAATCGATCGATCGACATATTTAATCAATCAGGATGAGTGAACTTCAAATTTCATCCCAACACCCGTGTGGGGTTTCAAACAATCAAACACAGATTTTTAGTTGTGCAGTTGGGCGATGTGTAAAATTTATCGACCCATTCAATATCAGTCAAATCAGTGTATATAAACAAATCGGCCGATTTGTTTATAAATATTTTATTTTATTCACTTCACGTTAAAAATTATATTTTTAACGATAAAATATTTTATTTCAACACATGAATTTCTATTCAGTTCATCTACACAATGAAAGCGATATTTTTTTTATTATCTAACATATTTTAGAAAATTTCGGCGGCATAACGGCACGATACTAGAAACGGGACGAGGCCTAGCCTTATCCCCGGTCTAGTGAAGGCCCACGCCATTCACACATCAATCAAACCATTCAATTCACCACACAATTCAATTTCAATCAAATAATCTAACTAATTTGCAATCAAACAAACAAGTCCATGGTCTGTGGACGGTTGTGTCGGGTGCTACTAAGCACCGTCTGCATCCTAGTATATATATATAATTAGAAAAAGAAATTGAAAGGTGAGAAATTCTCACCAATAGCTATCCTAGCTCCACGGCACTTCATTGATCGAAATCTTCATCACTATCGCATCTTCGTCATCTTCGTTGCCCGTTTTCACTACCTATGTAAAAATCGAATTTTTACTTCGCTATTCAATATATAAAAATCATATTTTTATTTCGAAGTTCAATACATAAAAATCATATTTTTATTTCGAAGTTCAATACATAAAAATCATATTTTTATTTCGAAGTTCAATACATAAAAATCATATTTTTATTTCGAAGTTCAATACATCAAAATCATATTTTTATTTCGAAGTTCATAGATAAAAATTATATTTTTACTTCGTTGTTCAAAGATAAAAATTATATTTTTATCACGCTATTTTCCATACAAAGATTTCGCCTTTTCAAATTTAAAGATTTCATCTTTATAAAAACCTCATTTTTATTTTCCTACACATATAAAGATTATATTTTTAATATTCCTATGATGTAAAAATTATATTTTTATTACTTTAAAAATACAAAAATCATGTCTTGCTCCTTCTACCTAATAAAAATCCCGTCTTTTCTCTTTTTAAAAATATGATCTTTATTTTTTGCAAGTTCAAATCTTTTTCTACTAAAAGATTAAACCTTTTTCAAATCAGTTTTTATATTTTTAACAAATCAGTTTTTAAACTCTTTAAAAAATCAGTTTTTAAATTCTTTAACAAATCAGTTTTTAAACTTCTTTTTTTTCTCAAATCAGTTTTCGAAACCTAATTAAAATCAGTTTATAAATCTTATCAAATTAGTTTATAAATCTTTTTTTAAAAAAATTAGTTTTTAAATTCTTTTCAAATCAGTTTTTAATATTTAAAAATTCAGTTCATAATATTCTTAAAAATCAAAGTTTTTCAAGTAAAAAAAAACTAATCTTTATCATATTAACTATATAATAAAACTGATTTTATAAATGCTCCTATAAAAAGACTGATTGTATTTAATTAAATAATATAAATAAGCTAAAAATAAAACAAAGCTCACCACGTTCGGAGAGGGGGAGGGTCTGCAGTTCGTCGGAGGTGCGCTGGAGGTGATGGCGGCGCGTTGTGTCGTCGATGGGGTGGGGGAGGCTCTGGCGCGGCGGTTAGCTTCGGGTTTTGGGGGTTCGTTGGTTGGAGCAGAACGGAGGGGGAGTCCGCATGAGGTCATCGAGGTGGAGGGGGGAGTGTCAGAGGGCGACGGCTTAGGGGGAGGCACGATGAGGGGTGGATGGCGATCGCCAGTGGCGGCTGCGCCCTAGTTCTTTTTTTTTCTAATCGAACAGGGGGTGTTTATCTGAGGAGAGAGAGTGTGTTTAGGGAGAGTATATATAATATTTATTTTATTTTATTATTATTATTTTTTTCCAAAATGCTGACTTTTCATTCGGCCACCAAACGAGACCCAACGACTGTCGCCCATAGCACATTACCCCCATTCCAAACACAATGGGATTTGTTTCGCAGGCTGATTCGACTGTTTCGATAAGTTTTGTCAAAATCAAAATATAACTCTATATATTGAATTTGAACGCATATTTCAATTTAACGGGGCCACATACGAACTCTAAAAATTCCCAAAAAATATTTTGTAGCTTCGTATTGACGATACGGTCCTAACAAAACTAGTTTCGTCGAATTCTGAGACCGCTAGAAAAATGGCCAATTTCCAGTCGATTAAAATCAACTGAAATGGTCAAACGCGTTTTCCTTTGCCACGCTCACATATTGATTCGGAAAATTATGAAATTTGGAACCTAGCAATAATTTGACACTGTGGATCCAACAAAACTGGTTTCGTCGAAATCCGAGGTCATTTGCAAAATGGCTCTTTTTAAGGGCCTGAATTCCATAGCGACTATTCAGAATTTTCAACTGGACATATCTTTTTATTCTCGCTATGAAATTTTGATTTGCCGGATTCGATAGAAAGATATTATCAATTAGATCCTATCATTTTTGGTTTCACTAAGATCCGGATTGTTTTGCATCCGGTATGCTCAATTGAAGTTTGAAATCGAATTATCGAACTACCGCGCCATTTTCAATCCCTTTTATAATTATATATAAATATTTATATTCTAACAACGACGTATATATTATATACGTCGAATTTCAATTCAAAATAAATTTCTCGTCGATATTATTTAAAATAATTCATTTTAAATAATCAATGTTCGCTAAAATTGCCAAAATAAAATTTTCAAACTGGCTCGCATTTTACGGGTTGTTACAGATTTCTCTTATGAGTGAGTAAAAAGTTTATAACATACATACTAGTAAATTGGATAACAATTTGTAATATAACTTCATATAATGAAGTAGGACTAGAAACCATTTTAGTAAAAGATTTAGTATCTACTAATAATATAAGACCATTTATAATTTTAAGTGGAAAATCTTGTAAATATCGACTGTAATAACAATCGATCTCAAATTCACATTTTAATAACATAAATCAAATCTTATAAATACCGATTATAAATTCGTTCACCATGAACAAATCGAAAGTCATCTAATCGAGGTGTTGAAATATGTTGATTAGAGCAACTGAAAAGCCATAAAAAAAGAGCAAACGACCTGAAACTCTACAGGGAAGAATCTTGGAACAACCTAAACTATTGATAGTGGTCTCCACCAGTCAACAATAGAAAACAGGTTCAGTCGACTGAATGAAGTGGTTCAGTCGACTAAACTGGGCAACATCAAAATTCCTGTACATATACAGGATTTAGTCGACTGGATTGCTATATTCAGTCGACTAAAATATATCTCAGTCGACTGAATGAAGCAATTCAATTGACTGGCCTATACACAAAAGTTTTCTACAGAACAAATATCAATTCATTCAACTAACCATCCCCATTCAATCGACTAATAAGTCATTCAGTTGAATGAATTGAGTATTTCAGTCGATTGAAACTGGACCAAAATGAACCCGAGCGCAAGGGGTCCATTCAACCGACTAAATTTAGCCTATTCAGTCAACTGACCTATTTCAAAATGCAGTTTTCAGCTTTTTAAGGGAAAAGTCAGCATCCAATGATTCTGAATGAACACGCATGAATGGTGAAGGCTTATAACATTATCAAGTCAAAATGAAGCTTTTACAACTCGTCAAAACATCCCATATAATACGAATCAATCCTACCCAAAGATCTATATTAGAATTCGCGTAATAGGATTTAAAAACTCATAAATTGGAATGCTCACACAAAACAATCCAAATCACACAATGCACACATTCAACATAAATGTGCCAACGGCACAATAGCCAAGCCTATAGGCTTGTGTCATAGATATGAGTTCGCAATAACTCACCTATAGCTCTTAAGAAGAAAGGAGAAGGTGCAAAACCAACCTAGATCACTCTCTCTTCCAAGGTAACACACTACTCTACAATCTACACACAAATACATATTTATCCTAAAAGTTGGGTTTAGAAAAATCTCAGAAATTGAAGAGAGAAAAAATGGAGAAGATGGAGATTAACTTACCCAAGTTTTTCCTAGAATTTGCAAAGCTATAACCCAAATTTCCTAAGATTGGAGCTTAGGAATATTAATTTCCCTTCTCTCATTTCTATTATTATTAATTGTCAAGAAGGAATGAGGTAAAGGGGGGAGGTTAGGGGATTTGGTAGTAGAGGTTGGGTTTAACCATTGGGCTTTTTGTACAAATGTAATCCCCAACAGAAATCCCAAATTTCACTAACTCCAAATATATCGATGCTTACATTTAAATATCGTAAATGGAATTTTGAGCTCAATGGAAGTGGTCCTGAGTCTAAATTCTTCCGTTTACACAAAGTCACAATTTCGGGTTTTAAACCGAAGATATGATACGATATTTAATTAAATCTCTTTATTAACTAAACGTGAATTATGTGGTTTGCTACAGTCTCTCCTCCTTAAAGAAATTTCATCCCCGCAATTACTTAAGAAATGTAACGACCCATATTTTTACGTATCGGAGAATCATAAAATATTTTTATTTAATTCCTAGAGGGTCAAATCATTCTCATATTTTGATTTGTTAGTTATGGGGATGTGAGACATGTCCATAATTTTTATTAAGTTTGTTTGTGACCATTTTGCCCTTGTCAATTTTGTACAGGTATAACTTTTGAATGGGATTGAGTTAGGTGTTGTATCTATTTCATTGGAAAGGAATGGTGTTGCCAATTTCGTAGAGTGGTCACATTAAAGATTTGGTTCAGCGGTTTAGGAGGAATTGCTATTTTAGTGCTACACAATTTCTGGATAGGCTAACTAGTCATTAATGAGCTGATTTGGTGAGGCCCGTCAGTGGGTTTGTTAGATGCCTATAAATAGGGGGTAGAGGCAAGGAGATTGGTTTACTTTCTTCATTTCTTATTTGGTTGGGGTTAGAGATTCTTTTACTCCAATCAAATACATCTCCCCTCCATTAAAATCTTAGATCTATTTAGAAGATTGAAGATCTACATCAAGGAAGGCTAGATCAACATCAAGAAGGCATCAAATTGGGTGATTTGAAGATCGTTCTTCGCTGTCCGGATTCGTAAATCATCGTTTTAAAGTTAATTTGAAGATTTGGTGAGTGATAAGCATCTCTCACGTGGATTCAATCGAGTATATAGGTTGTTTGTTCTTATTTTCATCATTTCAAGTTGATTTCACCTAGATCTCATCGACGTAAGTATGTTTTCTTTTCGAATCACCATAGGATCTAATCTAGCAACATAAATCGGTAAATCTCTATGTTAATTCATGTGTTTTTGCAAGATAGATCCATTTGTTTAATTCATTTATTATTTGTTATGAACTGGGTGAATTCTAGGTGATTGAATGATGATTATTTAATGCGATGATTGTTGATAATATTGTTATTTGAATGGTTGTATGAATCACATGGGTTTTTAATCGGGATTGGAGTTGGATCGTGGCTCGAGTTCGATGATAGATCGGCTATGGAATGTATGGATCAAATGTGCCAAAGAGTGGTGGATCAGACATGTATTTCGGATGGATCAGACAGTTTCTTTCCATGGATCGAACGGTTTCTGGCCATGGATTTTTTGATGGATCAGATTGGCATGGATCGTGCAGGATCCGGCATGGATCGGACACGTTTATCTCAAATATGGATTGGGCTGAATTTTCAGGGATTGACAGTGTAACACCCTGTATGTTCTGTGAACATAAGAGTAACAAATCATAAAATAATTAAATTGTAACAGAATAAATAAAAGAAACGGGTTATGCCATTGCGTTCATCTCAAAATTCTGCTTGGAATAGAGTCCAAGTTTGCATAAATCGGACTTCGTATGAAGAAGATATGGCCTTCAGAGGTTTCAATAAAAACCAACCCGAAATTCAAAATTCAGATTTTGAAATTCAAAACAGACACCCGGTCTGGGCGGGAAAATTCCGGACCAGGACCCAGGTCGACACTAGGGTCGGCCTGGGGGTCGACCTAGGTACACAGGTTGACACTAGGGTCGACCTTAGGGTCGACCTCCCCCCTGTTTTCCCAGATCCAGCTCTAACCTGTTCTGCCATGTGTCGCTCTCTGATTCGCTGTGTGATGTGGCATGCTGCTCTGGTCGATTCAGATGGCTTCTGGACTGATCTGAAGGCTCTAAATCACCCTATTCTCCTATTTAAACACCCCCCAAACCTAGCTTTCTCCCCACACAATTTCATTCTGCCTATACTCTTCCTCTATTCTAATTGAAAATAAAAATGGTGTCGCTACTCTGCTAGAATCAAAACAAGAACTAGTGCATCTTCTTCCCATCTGAATAGAGTTAAAAGAGAACAACTATTTTCTAATCTAATCAATAGTCTACGCCAAAGGAGCGCTATTCAGTGTCAGAATACAGATCCCATAAATCAAGATTTACCTTTTCAATAGTGAGTACAATTATTTTCAGATATGATATTTAATAATTATCTTGACATTTTTGTGAATCTGGATCTGAGGTTATGCATACTTCTCTGTGGATCTATCATGTTAATATTATTGTGACTGTTCTGTATCTGTTCCCTCTTTTCGTCCTTTTTGTTTATAGCCAGGCTACCACGAGCATGCGCCAAATCTCATAAGGGATTAATGCACGAACGCTAAATTTTGGGACAAATAATGGATAGTGCATAATTGACATAACTGATCTTTGACTAATTTGAGAAAAGGGACATATGTTGTAAACTAGATCTAGATCTGTGCATACTCTGTAATTTGGAAGAAGAGGAATCATTGTATTATAAAATGTGACTTGAAACTTGGGGACATAATGCATATTAAAATTAAGATCTGATTTTGAAATGTTATAATTTAAAGATCTAGATTTTTGGGTAAATTTTATGTAACGATTCATGATTTGAAACAGGAATATGTGACTTTGGCGTAGAGACCTATATTATAATAGGATAACTATCAATGTGAATACGCCTAAATGTGGATTTTTGGATAATTGGCATTAAAGGCTATAACTTGGGATAATTCATAGGGTATATCATGATTTTGGGCTTTTAGAGAATATTCTGTACTGTGCAAAGTTTAACTAAAAATTTGGGCATATGTTGTATTATGAATTATGACCATGATTTAGGCATGTAAGTTTAGGCTTAATTTATGATTAGGCAAGATATGTAAATTGAATTTTAGAAATGTTTAATCTGTTGAATTGCCTAGTCTGCTAAATCTGTTATCTGCTTAATCTGTTGAATCGACTAATCTGCTAAACCTGTTATCTGCTAAATCTGTTGAATTGCCTAATCTGCTAGATCTGTTATCTGTTGAATTGCCTAATCTGTTGAAAGCTGAATAATTATAATCTGTAGGCTCGATCAAAAATTGAGCAAAACATGTTAATGGAACTTTGGATAATCTGTCGTAACTTGTAAAGAAGTTAAATCTGTTAAATGGACATAATTAGGCTGATATTTTCTATAATGGAATAAATTGGCTATGACCCGAGGTTAGACTCCGTTTGCGGTAGAAGCCTGCCCAGAACCAACCGGCTTAACCAGCAACCACAAACTGTCAGTCTAATGTGAGAGGTCGTAGGCATAACTAAAATATGCTTAGACACGAGAGGTCTGGCTTGCGGCAGAAGTCTGCCCGAAACCGCCCGGCATATCCAGCGGCCACAAGCTACTGACCTAATGTGAGAGGTCTGTGCATTAATATTTAATGCAAATCTGAGATAAATATGATGTCTAAAACGTGTTGGGTGGATAGGGTTAAACCAACTGGACTGATGAATCTAACAAAACCCGTTTCGTGAATCTGTAGGCCCAATACAAGTTAGACAATCTGTAAGGCTGTTAAATCCGTACATCTGATCTGTTAATCTGAAAACTTGTTAACTTGATTGTCTGATCTGTGAACTAGTAATCTGAACTCTGTCTGAAATCTATAAACAAGTTAATCTGAAATCTGTTAGTCTGGGGACACAAGGTTAGGAGGGTAATTACTTGTGTCATCTGTTGTGTGGAACCCATATTAGTCAGTTTCCCTTTCTGGTTTCAAAATTTTGACCCCACGCTATGTAGGGGTCCGGGCATGCTTACTGAACTAATTATAAGCGGTTCATTCATATAATGGCGAGGGGTGTTGATGGTGCGTTCCAACCGGGTCATGTGCATGCATGGATCCGGTCTGCTCTAAGGTTGTAAGACACCGTAACATCTGTAAATAGGTCTGTGCCAATAGGTTGCCACTTTAGGGAGTGATACAACCTACTGTGGGGCCGACACAGGGTATTTATGTACTAGGGAGCCGATCGCTTGGGGTAGGATTTAGGGTACACCTAGTTCTGTCTGTTCTGTGGGTACCTTCTGTTTCTGTTGGGTGGTAACACCTGTCTGTTTCTGCGTGGTACCGTATGTTCGGGTGGTAAAGGCCCATTACTAGTGTACACCTAATTCTAACATTCTGTTTCCATAGGGATTATTCTGTTTCCATCTCGGATTCCGTTTCTGATTCTGTTTCCGTACCTTCTGTCTGTTGGGGTGGTAAAGGCCCATTAGTAGCATTCTGTTTCTGTAGAGATTACTCTGTTTCTGTTTCAGTTTAGACATTAGGGTAACACCTAATCCTATTATACTAGTATTAGTGCAAAAAAGTGAAAACTAAGTAAGAAGCTTAGCTTAGCCTATATCATTATGTTTCTTCTGTCAACCTGCTATTCCTGTTACGGTTATCGCTCATCCAGTTTTATTTACATGTCATGATACTATTTTCTGTTTATATGCTGAAAGTCACTGGACTCACCAGACTTATGTCTGACCTAGTTTGTTTCGCCTCTTTTCTTTCCGTTCCCCCCCCCCCCCCCCAGGTTCTCAGGGGGGAAACATAGGAGCTCAATTCAGATTCTCTCTGCTTGAAGTGTTCGAAGTATTGCTTGGCTTTGGTTCTATCTTTCCATGGCCGTTTATGTTGGGGATTATGGCTTTAAAAACTATGCATTCTGAAGGCTTTTGTACAAGACCGATATTTATGTACTTGAATTCCGATATTCTGGATGTAACTAAACTCATTTCTGTTTCTGTTGTAATAAAGTTACAAAAATATTCAAGTACTACTTTATCTGTCTCGTAAATTTTTGTTCTGTTTACTTATAACGTTCCACCGAAGTTAAGGCATTCCCTTTGTGAGTGGCCTTAACGGAGGTGGGGTGTTACACTTGGTATCAGAGCTGAAGGTTACCAGAATTGATAAAAAGTGTTTGAAAACTATTTTCAAAAAGGTTTTAGAAAGGAAGTATTTTCAAAAGGAAAGTTATTTTGAAAACATAATCCCCAAATCCATATGCCTATCTTTCTATCCTTTGTTTTGAATCTTTCCTTTTCTTTCGTTTCAGCATGTCTGGGGATCTTAACCTTCCGGAGGGCATACCGATACCTGGATGGTTCAGGAGGTACCTAGAATCTAGGGCTAATGATGCGGGCCCAGCAGACGTCCCTCCTCCCCCAGCTGTAGCAGTTCCTCCTCCTCCTCCGCGCATGAATACTTTCCCGAAGATATGTAGAGACTGTAGTGACCCGCATTTTGCAGAGTTACTATAATTAATTTATTTAATTATATAAATAGTGATATAGTGAATTTAATGGTCGTGGAATTAAATAATGGTGAATATTTAATTAAAATAATAAATTAAATAATATATTTAATTCTGAAATAATCAGAATTGGCTGAAATGACGATATGGTGTGAACCGGATCATTTGTGATATTTAATTCAGCTTGGAATTGAATTTGAATAACGAATATATTATATAAACGATAGTTTGAACATAGAATTATAATATAATTAAAATCGAGCTTGAAATGGCGCTGCAGTTCGTAAATTGGCGATTCGAACTTCAATTGAATGTACAGGATTCGTTTTAAGCCGGATTTCTGTGAAATAAGAAACGTGTGGAGCTGGTGGAGTATATCTTTCTAGTGGAAGAGAAAAATCGGGATTTCGTCATGTAGATTTTGATTTATGTCCAAATCAAATTCTAGAAAAGTCGCTGTGGAATTCCTTTATAATTTATTTATATTATATAAAGGAATTTCATTATAAAACAAATATCGATTTAATCGGGATTTGAAATATCGAGCTAGAAATTCATATAGGAATATTCTAGAGCTGAACGATATCGTATGTGGATATATATGATAATATTTATTTATAAATATTTAATTTAATTTCTTTTAAATTTATTTATATATTTAAAAGGGTTAATTAGGGCTTTAAAAATAGCCAGTTTTTGCAAACGACCTCAGAATTCAACGAAACTAATTTTGTTGGATCCGCAATGTCATATTATTGTTAGATTCCAAGTTCCGTGATTTTTGAAGTCAGTATGTGGCCGTACCGATTTTTAATGTGAAATACAGTCGATAAATTGACCTTTAAAAATACGCTGTGTGAGCATACGAAGTCGGAATTCGACGAAACCAGTTTCGTTGGGACTGCAATGTCGAGCAGTAGCTGCATGTCAATTTTCATGATTTTTAGGTATCGTGTGTGTTCGTGGGGA
Source organism: Allium sativum (assembly GCA_030737875.1). NCBI lineage: Eukaryota > Viridiplantae > Streptophyta > Magnoliopsida > Asparagales > Amaryllidaceae > Allium > Allium sativum. The sequence continues at coordinate 730,528,190 of CM060922.1, read as the reverse complement.
TTTTTAGAGTGCATAAGCCAATATAAAATAAATAAAATAAAATATGTAAACCAAGATTTATGGACAACTAAGCTGCCACATCCTTCATTGTTCAGCCACACGAATTCTTTCACCCTTATATAAGTTTTTTTGAGCCACCACAAATGTTTTCACTTCTCCAGTAAACATTTTGATCTCCCAAAAATCCTAGAAGTCATAATAAAAATTTATAAATCATTGGGTATACATATATGGGATCCTCGTGTATTTCCGGTCACTTCTATACTGGTCTGAACTAGTGCGATGCACTTTCGTGAAATGCTCGAGATGTACAGGGCGACTAGGGTTGACCCTTGATGGAAATTGGAGCCTTAGTTCATGGTTGTGAGTTCGATTTGGGGATACTGGCGATGAGGCGCACGCATGGGAGGAATCTGGGTGGGTTTCGACTGAAATGGAGACACGCGACTCCCTGTACCTCGTGGGGGCGATGTTCGACGGAAACCTAACGGACATGTCGATCACTGCGTCGAGGGTATGGGGAGCAAGGCGTCGAAAATAGAAGCTTTTTGGTGGTCTCTGTTTTGTTAATCACGGAGGAAGAGGAGATGAAGAACGAAGTACTTGAAGTTGGGAGGCTTACTGGAAATGAGCATCGGCCTTTCGTGGGGGAGATGAATACAGCGGATGCGGGTCTAGAGGGGTATCGGGACGGTGAAAACAAAGTTAAGCCCAAAGGAATTTAAAAAGGAAATTTTAAGTTTTATTTAATTAAATAGTGTACAATCTTATATAATGTATAACTTGTTCATACGATATCAGATTGACGAACCGTAAGTTGCGTTAGATCGTATGGACGGACACTAGCCAATGGAACAGACGGGGAGTGGAGTGGAGCTCGTTTGAATTTACGATGAATTAAACTGTTTGATTCAAATCAAATAACAGTTTATCGTTCTTTAACGATGAACTGCAAATGTGAGTAAATCTCACTAACTCTGAACAGTTTATAACTTCATGTTGTATTTTTAGAACTGTTAGATATTGGCTGATTGACTGTGTGTTGACTGTTTGATTGAACTGCTAGTCAGTTAGTTGAATTTCTATATTGATTCTGTTTAACAGAATATATCATATAGTGATATTGATGATATTGTGTAACATCTGTGGATGTAGGGAAACAGGTTGGAGGGACCCAACTGGGTTCCTCAATATATAAATATTGTTTTGTTTTATATATTGTGTTATACGATGTGATATGAAATCTGTTGATGATTTTATATGTGTGAATGATACTGATCATTGTTGTGTGGTATGTTAAATACCATAACATACCGGAATGTTGATAAGGGAATTTTCAAAGTGATATTTGAAAATAAATTATTTATAAAATCAAAAGAGAAAGATTTGTAAACCATTTACAAATGAAATCGAAAGGAGAAATATTTGTGAAATCAAATATAAAGGAGAAATATTTGCGAAATCAAATATAAAAGGAAAATATTTATGAAATCAAATATAAAAGGAAAATATTTGTGAAATCAAATATAAAGGAGAAATATTTGTGAAATCAAATATAAAGGAGAAATATTTGTGAAATCAAATATAAAAGGAAAATATTTGTGAAATCAAATATAAAAGAAAATATTTGTTAAATAGAATTGAAAGGAGTTAATCGATTTGAATTAGTCAAATAGACTTATTCAAATGGAGTTAATCAAAATGAGTTAGCGAAAGGGATAAATCAAATGAGTTAGTCAAACCAAGTCAAGGGAGTTAATCAAACCAAGTTGATCGAATTGGTTCAACCAGATTAACCAAGTCGAGTTAACCAGTTAGAGTTGATCAGTCAGAGTTAATCAATTAGAGTTGACCAGTTAGAGTTGATCAGTTAGAGTTAACCAGTTAGAGTTAGAATTAACCAATAGAGAATTTAAATAGAATTAATCGAAATGAAATAAATCGGTTAGAGTTGGTCGAATAAGGAGTAATCGAATATTAGTGATTCGAAATAAAGAAAAAGGATTTATCGAATGTTAGTTATTCGAATAAGAGTTAAATAGAGTTATCGAATGTTAGTTATTCCAATAAGAGTTAAATAGAGATATCGAATATTAGTTATTCGAATAGAGTTAAATGGAGTTAAAGGAATAAATCGAATATTAGTTTATTCGAATGGAATTAAAGGAGTTAATCGAATTTGGTTTATTCGAATAGAGTTAAAGGAAGTATCGACTAGAGTTAAATCAAGTAGAGTTAGTCCAATAGCGTTAGTCCAATAGAGTTAATTGATAAGGGTTAATCGAATAGAGTAAATTGAATAGAGTTATAGAATATACCTTATCGAAGGAAAGAATTATCGAATAGAGATGATTCGAAAGAGAGTTACGTAAGGAAGTTTGTTAAAGAATTAAAAGGTGAACTTTGTCTATTTCAAGGTTAGAATGTTGTTCAGTTAAGGTCTGAGAGGTAGTATTACCCCAACTTGATTGACTTCATTTTTAACTAAGGAATGGTTAAGGTTCGATAGTGAAGGTAGGTTAAAGGAACTTAGTTAATAAGCGTAATGGTTTGAGTTGGCATCGCGATGGTTTGTCTAAACATCTGTCTAAGTCCAATGAAGGAGTTTTGGAAATGTTTTCCAATGGTAATAACATATATTTTCTAAATTTAGAAAATAAGAAATGTTGAATATAGGGAAACAGGAGATAAGTAAATTAATGAAATAAAGAGATAAATGTTGGATGATGATTGATCGATATAATTTCCTCCTGGAAATAATATCGTTGTTTGCACACCTGTTTTCTTTGATGGTTAAATCACAGACTATCGAAGTTTTTGACCATTTTAACGTTGTTAATATGGAGAGACCGATTGGATTATTATCCAAAGAACCACTCTGTATTGGCATAAGCGTTGCGAATCATATATGCCAAGGATAATTGAAGATGGAGTAAAATGCAAGGGCTGTCCTGTTTACATAATAGTGCCTTCGGTTCATCCTGTTCCTAGATGACTTGTATGGATGAATGTCTGACAGAGTATTTCCAGAAGGGTCACGTACATTGATTTCTTCAACCGTACCAAGAGTGGAAGCAGAGAAGGAAACTTCTTTTAGCTGACACGTAATGTATGGTTGTAGACGTCAATCGGTGATTTGATGGATTTGACGATGTGGCATTTGAAGTGAATCCGATGTGATGATGAAGTGTAACCTCAAGCCTCATCAACCGGTAAATGACATAAATCGGGCAGGCAACATGGCTAAGTCGGTCGCTCCGAAGTAGGGTGTATAATCACCTGATCTAGAGTTTCATTTACTTCTAAAAATCTATTGTTGATGCTGTCCCATTCGGGAAACGGTTGCTGATCCCAACCGTTGGTGATATACATTCGATACACTCAAGCGAAATGAGTGGTCGGTCATGTGTGGCCGGATTGCAAGATGTTCTTGTTGAACCCAGTGTATTCCTTTCTAGAGGTACACTAGCGAAAGGTGGTTCCATACCTTGTCATAGTTGGAAATTCATTACCCAATACGTGCTTGCGGTTTCGATTGTATACTATATATGTAGAACGTGAGATGAAAGCGTTTCTGCTAGATGATTATTATATTGTGGTTGATAGACATTATTATAATATCAAAAAGGCTTTTTGATATAAAGATATTTTGGATTCTCATAAGGGAAAAACCCGTTCCGTTATACGGCGTGGTCTTATGAGATATCATTTACCTGCTTAAACTGTTTTAAACTGTTTTACTCATACCAGTCTCATGACAGACCCGGAGTTTATTTTGTTTTGTTTCCCTAAACTCTTGGGTGCCCAATTTTGTACGGACAGTCAAGTAATCGGGATTTACAGATACTTGAAGAGCTGGAGCAGGAGGCTTTAGGATCATATAGCTATAGTTTATTTCCGTTGTGTTGTAAGTGTTGTACTTTGATAATAATGTATATTCAAGTACAAATGTATAATTCAAGTTATGTTATATATATTATATGTTATTCGTTCCGCTGTGAGATTCGTGTTACTCTGATGTTGTGTTGTTCTTCTTCTTCTATTCTAATTTTCTATCTTATCTTTCCTCACCCTCTAATTTCTTTCATTAATGACCGGGATTTTTCGATGTTTGGTTAGTCTTCATCATGTTTATGTCGATAACCAAAGTCGCCAAAATCCAGGTCATTACAGAGACTTTCGAGCCATGGGTGGGAAAAACTTTAATGGAACTGAATCCTTCATGGAGGCAAGGAACTGGCTCAAAGAAACTGAGGATTTGTTCGTTATCTTCGAGGTGGACGATAGGCAGAAGATACAGTTGGTGGTATGGTTGCTTAAGGACGAAGCTTCTTTTTGGTGGGAGGTCACAAATGGAGAGCGTCCGGTAGAGACATGGATGGATTTCAGGCATAGGTTCGAGATGAAATTTCTCTCACGAGCGGAAGAGAGTCTATACATAGAGAGGTTCTTGGCGTTGAAGCAGGGGGACTTATCAGTGAGAGAATACGTTAAAAAGTTTAATCAGTTGGCGAGATTCGGCTTAGATTTGGAAAATACACCGCATAAAAAGGCACTGAGGTTTGCTAAAGGTTTGAATGAGTCGCTACATGGATTGGTGACGTCCTACATTCCTATCGGGGCGACCTTCGAGAAATTGGTGGACATGGCGTTAATGCATGAAGAGGAAGCCGAAAGTAAAAAAGAAAGAGGGAAAGCCCGAAGGACCACAGAACAAGAAGGCGGGGCCCAAAAAGGAAACACAAAAGAAGGATGAAAAGTCCGAAGATAAGAAGGAGAAAAAGTGTTTTACTTGTGGAAGCTCGACTCATTTGAACAAGGATTGCAGAAAGAGGAAGGGTACTTTCTTCAGCTGTGGAGAAATGGGACATTTCACTAGGGACTGCCCGAAGAAACGTGGGCAAGGGAAGAGGGCAAAACCTACTTCTGGAGGACAGGCGAATGCTCACGTGACTGGTAGATAGGGTAGAGATAGGAAAATTTCTATAGAAGGGTTAATTTCCTTATCTGATTATTGAGTTAAAACTCTCTTGTATTCTGGCATTTTAATTATGTAATTGAAACTCTGCACTTTAATACTAGTCTTGTTTCTGATTCCGTTATAGTCTCAAACCCCATAAGGGTTACGACTCATCTGTTTGTGATAAGTTGGGGTTTGAAGGTATCTGTGTTAAGCATTAAGTTGATTGTGACACATACATTCTAGTTTTTGTGGGATATGGTAGGGTTTTACCATGCTTAGTTTCCTAAGAATCATTTGATAATCTGATCTGTACCAGTAGTCTATAAGTATCTGAATATTTCTGAAAAGGATAGGGGTTTTTACTCAAAGCGTGAAGTAGATTTCCAGTTTGACATTTGTTTAATGGGAGTAATTCTCTGAGTGTCAATCTGATGTTGATTTCGGTCTTCGGGGTTGATACTTAGGGGGTTATTCTCTTAAACCGATGTCTAATGGGAACAGAACTTTTGTTTTAATTGTAATTGCTTCTATCACTCGGTTGTATCCTATCGATCGAGTCTTCGACCTTTAGGTAGAAACTAATGGGTGTAAATATGTGTTTGAGACATGTTATGTTTGATGGTTGCAAGTGGATGCAAGTGGTTGCTAGTGGTTGCTCGTGGATGCATATACACACACTAGGCACTAGATCTGCTCAAAAACACTCTCATACTGCATATGGATGTGTGTGCATTTCCAATTTTTATGGATGCAAAATGGTTGACTCAACACATGGATGTTGCATATGAATGAATGGTTATCACTCATATAGAAATGATATGTATCAAATAGGAAAATTGCATACATCTTGGACTCATGGCACTGACATAATTCGCATTAAGGAGGTCTACTGAATCAGTGGACCGCCTGATCTTTGCATTAGATAAGAAACATATGCACACACTTTCGCATATGATCATACAACATTAGAAGTTTCTAAGGACAATGGATGCTTGTGGATGATGGTTGAGTAGATGGGTGATTGGATGGTAGGACACATTCTTCTTAACTTGAAGATTTCAGGGACGAAATCCTTTAAGGAGGGGAGAATGTAACACCCTGTATTTTCTGTGAACATAAGAGTAACAAATTAGAGAATAATTAAATTGTAATAGAATAATTAAGGAAAATGGGTTATGCCATTGCGTTCGTCTCGAAATTCTGTTTGGAATAGAGTCCAAGTTTGCATAAATCGGACTCCGTATGAAGAAGATATGGCCTTCAGAAGTTTCAATAAAAACCAGCCCGAAATTCAAAATTCAGATTTCGAAATTCAAAACAGACACCCGGGCTGGGCAGGAAAATTCCCGCCGAGGAACCAGGTCGACACTAGGGTCGACCTGGGGGTTGACCTGGATACACAGGTCGACACTAGGGTCGACCTCCCCTCGTTCTCCCAGATCCAGCTCTGACCTGTTCTGCCACGTGTCGCTCTCTGATTCGCTGTGTGATGTGGCCTGCTGCTTTGGACGATTCTGATGCCTTCTGGACTGATCTGAAGGCTCTAAATCACCCTATTCTCCTATTTAAACACCCCCAAACCTAGATTTCGCCCCACACAATTTCATTCTGCCTATACTCTGCCTCTCTTCTAATTAAAAATAAAAATGGCGTTGCTACTCTGCTAGAATAAAAACTAGAACTAGTGCATCTTCTTCCAATCGGAATAGAGTTAAAAGAGAACAATTATTTTCTAATCTAATCAATAGTCTACGCCAAAGGAGCGCTATTCAGTGTCAGAATATAGATCCCAGAAATCAAGATTTACCTTTTTAATAGTGAGTACAGTTATTTTCAGATATGAAATTTAATAATTATCTTGACATTTCTGTGAATCTGGATCTGAGGTTATGCATACATTTCTGTGGATCTATCCTGTTAATATTATTGTGACTGTTCTGTATCTGTTCCCTCTTTTCGTCCTTTTTGTTTAATGCCAGGCTACCACGAGCCGGCGCCAAATCTCATAAGGGATTAACGCACGAACGCTAAATTTTGGGACAAATAATGGATAGTGCATAATTGACATAACTGATCTTTGGCTGGTTTAAGAAAAGGGACATATGTTGTAAATTAGATCTAGATCTGTGCATACTCTGTGATTTGGAAGAAGAGGAATCATTGTATGATAACATGTGACTTGAAACTTGGGGATATAATGCATATTTAAATTAAGATCTGGTTTTGAAATGTTATAATTTAAAGATATAGATTTTTGGGTAAATTTTATGTAATGATTCATGATTTGAAAAAGGAATATGTAACTTAGGCATAGAGACCTATATTATAATAGGATAACTATCAATGTGAATACGCCTAAAAGTGGATTTTTGGATAATTGGCATTAAAGGCTATAACTTGGCATAATTCATATGGTATATCATGATTTGGGGCTTTTAGAGAATATTCTGTACTGTGCAAAGTTTAACTAAAAATTTGGGCATATGTTGTATTATGAATTATGACCATGATTTAGGCATGTAAGTTTAGGCTTAATTTATGATTAGGCCAGATATGTAAATAGAATTTTAGAAATGTTTAATCTGTTGAATTGCCTAATCTGCTAAATCTGTTATCTGCTAAATTTGTTGAATCAACTAATCTGCTAAACATGTTATCTGCTAAATATGTTGAATCACCTAATTTGCTAGATCTGTTATCTGTTGAATTGCCTAATCTGTTGAAAGCTGAATAATTGTAATCTGTAGACTCGATCTAAAATTGAGCAAAACATGTTAATCGAACTTTGGTTAATCTGCCGTAACTTGTAAAGAAGTTAAATCTGTCAAATGGACATAATTAGGCTGATATTTTCTATAATGCAATAAATTGGCTATGACACGAGGTTAGACTCCGTTTGCGGTAGAAGTCTGCCCGGAACCAACCGGCTTAACCAGCAACCGCAAACTGTCAATCTAATGTGAGAGATCGTAGGCATAACTAAAATATGCTTAGACACGAGGTTAGGTCTGGATTGTGGCAGAAGTCTGCCCGGAACCGCCCGGCATATCCAGCGGCCACAAGCTACCGACCTAATGTGAGAGGTCTATGCATTAATATTTAATGCAAATCTGAGATAAATATGATGTCTAAAACGTGTTGGGTGGATAGGGTTAAACCAACTGGACTGATGAATCTAACAAAACCCGTTTCGTGAATCTGTAGGCCCAATACAAAGTTAGACAAACTATAAGTCTATTAAATCTGTACATCTGATCTGTTAATCTGAAAACTTGTTAACTTGATTGTCTGATCTGTGAACTAGTAATCTGAACTATGTCTGAAATCTGTAAACAAGTTAATCTGAAATCTGTTAGTCTAGGGACACAAGGTTAGGAATGGAATTACTAGTGTCATCTGTTGTGTGGAACACATATTAGTCAATAACCCTTTCTGGTATCAAAATTTTGACCCCATGCTATGTAGTGGTCCGGGCTTACTTACTGAACTAATTATAAGCGGTTCATTCTGATAATGGTGAGGGGTGTTGATGGTGCGTTCCAACCGGGTCATGTGCGTGCATGGATCCGGTCTGCTCTGAGGATGTAAGACACCGTGACATCTGTAAATAGGTCTGTGCCAATAGGTTGCCACTTTAAGGTGTGATACACCCTACTGTGGGGCCGACACAGGGTATTTATGTATTAGGGAGCCGATCGCTTGGGGTAGGATTTAGGGTACACCTAGTTATGTCTGTTCTGTGGGTACCGTCTGTTTCTGTTGGGTGGTAACACCTATCTGTTTCTGCGTGGTACCGTCTGTTCGGGTGGTAAAGGCCCATTACTAGTGTACACCTAATTCTAACATTCTATTTCCATAGGGATTATTCTGTTTCCGTCTCGAATTTCGTTTCTGATTCTGTTTCCGTACCTTTTGTCTGTTGGGGTGGTAAAGGCCCATTAGTAGCATTTTGTTTCTGTAGAGATTACTCTGTTATCATTTCTGTTTCAGTTTAGACATTAAGGTAACACTTAATCATGTTATACTAGTATTAGTGCAGAGAAGTGAAAACTAAGTAAGATGATATGTCGAGTCATACGTTTAACGATGGTTTCTAGGCAGGATTGGCGGTGATAGCCAAAGTCATGGATGTTGATTGTTTTGCTTATACGGTCTTGCATAAATTGTTAGACGTCAAAAGAGACATCTCTTGAATTCTTGTATGATGTTGGTTTAGGCCTTCAGGACTTGTATTTGGGGGATGTTGATCTCGATTAGGATGGTCTACGCTAGATAAGTAGTTGCTATGACTATTTGTTTCTATTGGATTATTTCGTAAAGGCTATCACTATCAGATGTAGGGAGACTGGTTGGGTTCTTCTCTGCTGATATGATTGGTAGATTAGATGATTAATCTGCCTATTTCTCATATACTTTATTGATTATCTTAGATAGTTGTTTTATCGCTCATTAAGATTATTGTCTGACTCTAGGTTTTATGTCTCCCACTTATTACCTTGGGATGTTCATTCATGTGATGAATAGGTAGACTGAGTAGGAAGTGACAGGTGGTAGATCTTGATGAGGACGATGTTGCTGAGCGAAGACGAGTAGGAGGCTGCCGTATTATTTCCTACTATCTACAATTTGTTTTTTCTCTGCTGTTATGTTGATGTATTCTTCAAGTGACTTGTAGTGAGCTACTTTGTACATACTCTTATAGTGTAATCCAGTGTTGTATGGATATTTCATGATGATATGAAAAAGTTTAAGATTCTGCTCAATTCTGCTTCACTATTGTTGCTTGTTGTATATATTCTATTATATTTTATCCTTGCACTATGAGTTATCCGACAGGTTTTATGTATATTATCCTACCCTGATGATCGTCCATAGCTTCCTGGCACGTCTTTCATCGCATTATTTCTCTTGTTTAGTGCAGGAGTTATTGGCGATTGTCACAAGAAATAACTCAAAAAGTAACAACAAGCATCAGAAAATCTAAATGAAATAGATTAAATCAAGAAATTCACTTTTGTTTTCATTTTTGGTATAACATTCTTATACTACTATCACTTATGAATCTTTGGAAAAGAATTGACTTTGAGTTATCAATCACTGTATAACTTAAGTCTATTCAGGTATAATGTTCCAACAAAATTCATGAACATATACAAGAAACTAATTTATTCTTCTCATAAATGTTTTCAACAAATTATAATTTTCCGTACTCAAATTCTAAGCCTCCATTTCATTAATTATTTTAAATTTTGAATCGCGAACTACCACACCACAAATTTTTTCTTCAAAAAATTTGATTTAGACATATTTAAAAATCTAAAATATGAAATTTAAATCCTTCCTTTCCATTAGAAAATTATAATCCAATAGATCTGGACAATTCTTATTTCAAAGAATTCCGACTTATATTGGATCTTACACATTCATTTAAACTTCACTTCTCAAAAGAACTACTGCTATGCGACAAGCTTGTTTTAATCAAATTTTGATTAATTCGTTTCATATTCAACAAGCTTATATATTATAAACCTATTCTCTTATATTCTCAACATAAACTAATTAAACATTCAAATTCAACTTGGAAATACCAACTATCCAAAGTCACGAACATTCCCTATCACAATATATAATGGTCATATATATCTCATTAACAAGGATAAGCGATCCCGTTGTGGAAACACGATCACGAAACAAAATTGTGACGGCCCGCCCCGCACCAACCGACACATACTCCAAAGGTGTGCTGTACACATGTCCAGTTAGCACGGAACGGGTCGTGAGAAGGAAAGGGGAAGAAGGAAATGAACATACAAAGAACCTGTTGAATGTCTCACAGCGCATAGAACAAAATATAATAATAACATACTTGACATAAAACAGGAGAGACAGTGCATAAGCTGAAAATCAGAACTAAACATCATAGCAGCGGAAATCCAAAATACAGCTTATTACAACTTTCAAACTGTCTCAAGCAAAAGCAAGATAAATGAGGTACACTACTAATGCCCAAGTAGCGACCACCAACGACACAGGGAGAATGTATATATATATATATATATATATATATATATATATATATATCATACGTGGAAGCCTCCTGCCCGCCTCCGAATCAGCTACTCGCGCATCACCAGCTAACCTGTCTCTAGTCTGCTCGTGTGAGCACCCAGAGTAATAAGAGGAGACATAAAACTCTGGGTCAGACATAAAGCCTGGTATGAGCGATAAGCATCTAAAGTGAACAATAACAGGTAGACTAAAACATACCTGAACCTGGACCTGCAACCAAAGAGTTAGCACTACATACTGTACAACACTCTAAGGTATCATATCAAACAGTGTAAGGATACGGAGGTGGGGGAGGTGTGCATGTCATAATGATGGCAAACAATCAAACATAGCATCCATCCTCACATCTCTCACTCAGTGCGTAAAGCATACGATATTCACCACTTTGATCACCCAACATACCTTGCTACGATCACTCTGCCATGAAGTCGTAAATGGCTTCACTGCACTGATAACGTAGCCACAAATCCTTCGCTATGTCCATTTTGCCCCATGGAGTCACAAGAACCCCACTGCACTGGCTCATAGCCTTACTAATCCTTACTATGTCCACTCTGCCCCATGGAGTCGCAATGACCCCACTGCACTGGCTCATAGTCTTACTACGCATCACCTTGCCCCTCGGGTCATAATGACCCTACTGCACTGATAACGTAGTCTTGCTACCATCACTTTGCCCCTCAGGTCATAATGACCCTACTGCACTGATAAGTAGCCCATCATTCCTTTTTAGTGGTGAATCGAAGTTATGAACATCGACAACTCCTTAGCACACGTCTCGCAGCAAAGTCCAACCATGAAGTGAACTCATTGGTTTCCAACTGGTTCCAGGATCCTGAGCTCTAACTTCCATTTGGACCACCTTTGCATCTCGGGTTATTGGTCATCACCAGATCGGATCGGATCGTGGCCTTCAGATCGGATCGGTTCGGAGCCTTCGTCACCACGGTTCGGATCGAGCTCCTTCACTCGGATCGAGTCGCGCCATCAACTCGTGGTCCTCCAGTTCCATCGGATCGGTTCGAGTACCCTTCAGCGGATCGGGTCGGGGTCTCCAAGTCCATCGCCATGGATCGATTCGTGGTAAGTTCCTTCGGATCGGATCGTGGTCCTTCAAGCGGTTCGGGTCGGAAAGCACTCCTCCAGGTCGACGGATCGTGCTCACCCTTCTTGGACGGATCGGGTCGTAATGCTCATTCGCGATCCGGATCGGAGTACTTCAGTTTGGGCACGGCGCTGCATCGATTCGTCTCGTGGGCCTTGCGCAGGTGGTTCGGTTAGGAGGAGATGACTCGACTCGTGGTGATGTCCCACGGTCCCATAGGGCGATCCGATCGTCCCTCAATCCCCTATCCGATCTGAATCTCTGCACCTTGTCCAGCGAGCTGTTTACGCCCCTCGACGGCGTTTTCGACCATTCCAACTATTCTAAATAGTCACAAAGCATTTCATACAGTCATAGCAACATGCATAATCAACCACTAACATCAAAACATCAATATGATAGGTAAAAATGGATCAAACATACCCAAAATCCCATATTTCCACTTAAGCATGTTTAGGTGAAACTAATGATAGGATTAGCAAATCTTAACCAAATTAACCCAAACTCATATCAGAGGTCTAAAACATCATTCCGAATTTTATAAACATTTTTCCAGAATTTTATCATGTTTAAATTCGCTAATTAACACTAATCAACCCTAATTATCCATAATTAGTGCAAAACTATGCAAATCACTCACCTTAGCCACAAAACAAACTAAGATCTGAAATAATTCTCTGTTTTGATGTGAATCTCAATGCCAAACAGCAGCTCCTTTCTTGCTTTGGTGAAGATCTTCCTTGATTAGGGGTTGCTAAACCAAATCCTTGACCAAAAGATGATTTGGAGGTGATTTAGAGGTTAGAGGCCATTTTTAGGGATCCTTGGTGATAAGTGGAGGCTAGAAAACTGAAATGGAATGATTCTCCATCTCATTTCAGCCCTCCCATAACCCTAATCCCGAAATGGGTTATGGGCCTACTCACTAATCACCCGATTTGGCCCGGTTAAGTAGTTTTTCACCCTCCAAACCTTGTTTCAGCCATATCTCCCAAACGGTAAGTCCGTTTGGCTATTATAACCACTCTACGGAAAGGTAAACCATCAAACGAATCCAATGGAAGTGGTTTCAGGTCAAAATTCCTTTCCAATCAAAAGTTATGGCCAAAACAGTACCAACTAGGGGCAAAATGGTCATTTAAAAATCGATAAAAATCATGGACATGGAAAATGACTCTAATGGATGTTTCCCAAAGTTACATGACCATACAACTTCATACGGGAAAGAAATAAATATTCTACAATCCTATGATGTGTAGAATACGGGTCGTTACACTCTTCCCCCCTTAAGAAATTTCGCCCCCGAAATTCCCTAATCCAAACACACACAAAGGTCCCGCATGCCTATCAATCATAAAACAACAATCAATCATGCAAAACAAGTAAAATAAGTCTATCCTAGCATGCGGAATAACTAAATCGCAAAGTAAATCTTACCAGGCAAAGAGTTCTGGATATGCCTTCCTAATGCTCTCCTCTGTCTCCCAAGTACAATCATTCTCGTCCTCGCCCCACTGAACCTTGACTAGCTTCACCGACTTCCTTCGAAGTTGCTTCGTATCGTGCCCCACAATACGGATCGGCTTGCGGTTCCCAACCGCCTCGGGTTCTACTTCGAAGTCCTCTAACTGATCAGGTGAAATAGTCATATCTGAGTCGTGAACGAACTTCCTTAGTTGGGAAACATGAAATACATTATGAACTCCCGCCATTTTCTCTGGTAAGCCAACTCTATATGCCAAATCCCCGACAAGTTCAAGGACAGGGAATGGGCCAACAAATCTTGGTGCCAACTTGCCTTTTCTGGCAAATCGTATCACGCTCTTCAACGGAGAGATCTTGACAAACACCAAGTCACCAACGGAGAACTTCAAGTCTCTTCTCTTCTTATCGGCATAACTCTTCTGCCTATCTTGAGCAGCTTTCATTCGTTGCTGAATGATCTTAATCTTATCGGAAGTTTCCTTCACCACATCTGGTCCAAGCACAAACTTCTCGCCAGTCTCTACCCAACATGATGGTGAGTTACACGGTCTTCCGTACAAAGCTTCATATGGAGCCATACCGATACTGGATTGGTAGCTATTATTATATGCAAACTCTACTAGATGCAAATGGTCATCCCATGATCCACCAAAATCCACTATACAAGCTCTCAAGAGATCTTCCAATATACGATTCACCCTCTCCGTCTGACCGTCGGTCTGAGGATGATATGCGGTACTGAGATGTAATCCTGACCCTAGAGCCTCTTGTAAGCTCTTCCAAAACCCACTAGTGAACAACGGGTCTCGGTCACTCACAATACTTTTGGGTACTCCATGAAATCTCACTACCCACTTCATATACAATTCTGCCAACTTGGCTGCCGTTCTGGTCGATTTGACTGGTATAAATCTTGCGCTCTTAGTCAATCGATCCACAATTACCCAAATTCTATCATGTCCCGATCTAGTCCTTGGTAAACCATCGATGAAATCCATCGAGACTTGTTCCCATTTCCATTCAGGAATTTCTAATGGTTGCAACAACCCACTAGGCTTCTTTTGCTCGGCTTTAACTAGCTGGCAATTCATGCACTTGGATATAAACTTCCCAACGTCTCTTTTCATCCCTTCCCAGTAGTAAGTCTGTCTCATGTCTCGATACATCTTATTACCACCGGGATGTATAGTCAGTTTTGAGTGATGACATTCTCTAAGCACTTCATCTCTCAATCCATTCACGTTGGGCACAACTAATCTTCCATTCTTTCGAAGCCATCCATCTCGATCAAGCTCATACACATTCATCTCCTCATCGATACCCATCTCTAACTTAGAGATGATTTCCAATAGGTTAGGATCGTCCCTCTGACTAGAACCAATCCGCTCTACCAAAGTGGGTCTGATCGGCAAACTAGCTAGCATAACTGGATCCAACTCGCACTTTGGTCTGAAATCGAACCCCGCGATATACTCCAGTTGCTTCCATTCAAGAAACATTGCCCCTAAGCTGGCATGTCTCCAACTCAAGGCATCGGCTATCGCATTACCTTTCCCAGGTGTGTATGCGATATCAAAATCATACGAAGCCAAGAACTCTAACCATCTCTGCTGACGGAGATTCAGATCTTTCTGAGAGAAGAGATACTTTAACGATTTATGGTCGGTAAACAACTCAAACCTTTCTCCCAAGAGATAGTGTCTCCACATCTTCAGCGCAAATACAATCGCTGCCAATTCCAAATCATGGGTAGGATACTTCTTCTCATGCGACTTTAGCTGTCGACTAGCATAAGCTACAACCCTACCTCCTTGCATCAATACAGCACCCAGTCCGGTACCACAAGCATCCGTGTATACCGTCATCTCTTCATCCCCTTTAGGAATGACTAACACTGGCGCACGCGTCAACCTCTCCTTTAGACTCTTGAAGGCATCCTCACACACTCTGTCCCAGACGAAGGACTGATTCTTCTTAGTCAACTGAGTCAACGGTGCTGCTATCTTGGAGAAGTCCTGGATAAACTTACGATAATATCCAGCTAATCCCAAGAAACTTCTCACATCTGTTGCATTCTTGGGCGTAGGCCAATCCTGTACCGTAGCCACCTTCGCAGGGTCCACGACAATACCACTCTCTGAAACAACATGACCCAAGAATCTCACTTCCCTTCTCCAAAAATGACACTTTGAGAATTTCGCTTTCAATTGGTGTTTCCTCAACACCTCCATCACTGTCCTCAAGTGTCCCTTGTGTTCCTCCTCTGTCCCTGAGTAAACAAGGATATCATCCACGAACACAAGAACAAACTTATTCAACTGATCTCTGAATACTCGATTCATAAGATCCACAAAATAGGCTGGTGCATTGGTCAACCCAAACGGCATGACCAACCACTCATAAAATCCAGACGGCGTCCTAAATGCCGTTTTCGAAACACTCTCATCTGCTACTCGAAGCTGATGAAATCCTGTCGCGAGGTCCAACTGGGAGAACACTCTTGCTCCTTCCAGCTGATCAAACAAATCATCTATCCACGGTAGAGGATACTTATTCTTCCTCGTCACCTTATTCAACTCGCGATAGTCCACACACAAACGAAGGGAACCATCTGCCTTAGTGGCAAACACAACTGGTGCTCCCCACTCGGAGACACTTCTTCTAATAAGTCCCTTCTTCAAAAGATTGCTGACTTGCACCCCGAGCTCACGCTGCTCCCTTGGTGCCATACGACGAAGTGGCATCACTATAGGTCTGGCATCTTTCACTAAATCAATACGGAACTCAATCTCTCGGTGTGGTGGAAGCTCGGTCACCTCCTCGAAGACGTCCGGATACTGGCCAACCACGGGCACATCTGACAACTCATCTTGCGGGATGTCGAGGGAATTTACAAAACTAGCCATAACCCCATCACTAGGTAGACTACCAAACACTACCCTCTGCCCATCATCTGCCCTCACTGTCACCAAAAAGCCCTCACAGTATACCACCACCCCGTATCTTTGGAGCCAATCGACTCCCAATATAATGCCATACCTAGTAAAGCCCAAAACAAAGCAATCACATACAAACATACATCCATGACTCGATAAGACCAAATTCCTGCAAATCATACTAAGGCTAGTCGAACCACCAATCGGGTTCGTCACAATCAATGGTCTATCGACTATCTCGGGTTCCAGTCCCAACCTATCTACCAGGTCACTAGATATGAAGGAACGGGAAGCCCCAGTATCAAACAAAACTCGAACTGGTATATCATAAATAGAAAGCATACCTTGAATAACAACATTCTTTCCTTTCTCCGCCGCAGTTGGGGCATTCGACGAAGAAGGAACAACATCAAGAGCATATGCTTTCACAATCTGCTTCTCCTTAAGAGGTTGCGGACACTTATCCTTCTGATGTCCCACTTGACCACAGTTGTAGCACTTCCTTTCCGCTGGCTTGGCCCGACATTCTTTAGCATAATGGCCCTTCTTCCCACAGCTGAAGCACTCAACATCCTTCTTGCTCTTTTTCTGGCCACCTTTTGATTGGTCCTGCTTCCTCTTATTCTGAGAGTTATTCTTGCCTCCACCGCCTGCTTGCGGCTTTGGCCCTTCTGCAGATGCAGCCTCAGTCTTTGACTTGGGGTAAAGACTCTCGGATCTCAAAGCTTTCCCCACGATCGATTCAAAAGTCTCATCGATGTGGTTGACAAGCCTTTCCCCTAAGTATCCATCCAAACCAGTAATGAACTTCTCATTCTTCTTCTCAGGAGTATCGATAAGAGACAGTCCATACTTCGACAAAGTGTCGAACTCAGCAATATAATCAGAAATTGCCCTCCCATTCTGCTTGAGTTCCAAGAACCTCTTAAACAACACTGACTTTTGGGCAGCTGGAATGAACTTCTCGCTAAAGCGAGCCTTGAACTGAACCCAAGTAACCTGGTCCTCTGGAGTAGCTGTTCTAATGGCATTCCACCAATTCATCGCTCGCCCTTGCAGCTGACGAGACGCTATACTTCTCTTCATCGCATCCTCAAGACCCAAGTCATCAAAGATACGATCACAGCTATCCATCCAATCTTGAACATCTGTGGCCGACTCCGTTCCGTGGAACGGCTTCCCACCAAGATTAGTGTAATCTTTGCACAACTTGGCGAAATCGACCCTAGGCGCCTGCACTACTGGGCCAACACCAACTCCGGGATTGGGAACTGCCCCTTGCACTTCTCTAAGCATGTCTCTCATGAGGTTAGTAAACATTGCCCTCATGTCAGCGGCATTCCCTTGGTTGGTTCCTCTACCAGCACCCCTCGTGTCTCGGCTCATCGTCAATCTGGAAAAAGGGAAACGATTAACGACCCCATAGTGGTGCTAGTGCAATGCGACTTCATTCTTATACTACTAATAGTATATATATATACATAGATTTTTGAAACCCAAAGTAATCACAAATACGCGCTCTCATATACGTACTAACTCTCCCTAGTGTCTTTCCCTAGGTTAACTACGCAACCTAGAGCTCTGATACCAAGTGTGACGGCCCGCCCCGCACCAACCGACACATACTCCAAAGGTGTGTTGTACACATGTCCAGTTAGCACGGAACGGGTCGTGAGAAGGAAAGGGGAAGAAGGAAATGAACATACAAAGAACCTATTGAATGTCTCACAGCGCATAGAACAAAATATAATAATAACATACTTGACATAAAACAGGAGAGACAGTGCATAAGCTGAAAATCAGAACTAAACATCATAGCAGCGGAAATCCAAAATACAGCTTATTACAACTTTCAAACTGTCTCAAGCAAAAGCAAGATAAATGAGGTACACTACTAATGCCCAAGTAGCGACCACCAACGACACAGGGAGAATGTATATATATATATATCATACGTGGAAGCCTCCTGCCCGCCTCCGAATCAGCTACTCGCGCATCACCAGCTAACCTGTCTCTAGTCTGCTCGTGTGAGCACCCAGAGTAATAAGAAGAGACATAAAACTCTGGGTCAGACATAAAGCCTGGTATGAGCGATAAGCATCTAAAGTGTACAATAACAGGTAGAATAAAACATACCTGAACCTGGACCTGCAACCAAAGAGTTAGCACTACATACTGTACAACACTCTAAGGTATCATATCAAACAGTGTAAGGATACGGAGGTGGGGGAGGTGTGCATGTCATAATGATGGCAAACAATCAAACATAGCATCCATCCTCACATCTCTCACTCAGTGCGTAAAGCATACGATATTCACCACTTCGATCACCCAACATACCTTGCTACGATCACTCTGCCCCATGAAGTCGTAAATGGCTTCACTGCACTGACAACGTAGCCACAAATCCTTCGCTATGTCCACTTTGCCCCACGGAGTCACAAGAACCCCACTGCACTGGCTCATAGCCTTACTAATCCTTACTATGTCCACTCTGCCCCATGGAGTCGCAATGACCCCACTGCACTGGCTCATAGTCTTACTACGCATCACCTTGCCCCTCGGGTCATAATGACCCTACTGCACTGATAACGTAGTCTTGCTACCATCACTTTGCCCCTCAGGTCATAATGACCCTACTGCACTGATAAGTAGCCCATCATTCCTTTTTAGTGGTGAATCGAAGTTATGAACATCGACAACTCCTTAGCACACGTCTCGCAGCAAAGTCCAACCATGAAGTGAACTCATTGGTTCCCAACTGGTTCCGGGATCCTGAGCTCTAACTTCCATTTGGACCACCTTTGCATCTCGGGTTATTGGTCATCACCAGATCGGATCGGATCGTGGCCTTCAGATCGGATCGGTTCGGAGCCTTCGTCACCACGGTTCGGATCGAGCTCCTTCACTCGGATCGAGTCACGCCATCAACTCGTGGTCCTCCAGTTCCATCGGATCGGTTCGAGTACCCTTCAGCGGATCGGGTCGGGGTCTCCAAGTCCATCGCCATGGATCGATTCGTGGTAAGTTCCTTCAGATCGGATCGTGGTCCTTCAAGCGGTTCGGTTCGGAAATCACTCCTCCAGGTCGACGGATCGTGCTCACCCTTCTTGGACGGATCGGGTCGTAATGCTCATTCGCGATCCGGATCGGAGTACTTCAGTTTGGGCACGGCGCTGCATCGATTCGTCTCGTGGGCCTTGCGCAGGTGGTTCGGTTCGGAGGAGATGACTCGACTCGTGGTGATGTCCCACGGTCCCATAGGGCGATCCGATCGTCCCTCAATCCCCTATCCGATCTGAATCTCTGCACCTTGTCCAGCGAGCTGTTTACGCCCCTCGACGGCGTTTTCGACCATTCCAACTATTCTAAACAGTCACAAAGCATTTCATACAGTCATAGCAACATGCATAATCAACCACTAACATCAAAACATCAATATGATAGGTAAAAATGGATCAAAAATACCCAAAATCCCATATTTCCACTTAAGCATGTTTAGGTGAAACTAATGATAGGATTAGCAAATCTTAACCAAATTAACCCAAACTCATATCAGAGGTCTAAAACATCATTCCGAATTTTATAAACATTTTTCCAGAATTTTATCATGTTTAAATTCGCTAATTAACACTAATCAACCCTAATTATCCATAATTAGTGCAAAACTATGCAAATCACTCACCTTAGCCACAAAACAAACTAAGATCTGAAATAATTCTCTGTTTTGATGTGAATCTCAATGCCAAACAGCAGCTCCTTTCTTGCTTTGGTGAAGATCTTCCTTGATTAGGGGTTGCTAAACCAAATCCTTGACCAAAAGATGATTTGGAGGTGATTTAGAGGTTAGAGGCCATTTTTAGGGATCCTTGGTGATAAGTGGAGGCTAGAAAACTGAAATGGAATGATTCTCCATCTCATTTCAGCCCTCCCATAACCCTAATCCCGAAATGGGTTATGGGCCTACTCACTAATCACCCGATTTGGCCCGGTTAAGCAGTTTTTCACCCTCCAAACATTGTTTCAGCCATATCTCCCAAACGGTAAGTCCGTTTGGCTATTATAACCACTCTACGGAAAGGTAAACCATCAAACGAATCCAATGGAAGTGGTTTCAGGTCAAAATTCCTTTCCAATCAAAAGTTATGGCCAAAACAGTACCAACTAGGAGCAAAATGGTCATTTAAAAATCGACAAAAATCATGGACATGGAAAATGACTCTAATGGATGTTTCCCAAAGTTACATGACCATACAACTTCATACGGGAAAGAAATAAATATTCTACAATCCTATGATGTGTAGAATACGGGTCGTTACAAAAATCCAGGTTACACACACAAATTTGAAATATTAGCATGTCCTCTAACATTTCAATAACAATTTCTAAGTTATGCGAACATGATAAATGGTAGAAGTTGAACGATTTACAAAAAAATTGAAAACCTTAGTTTTCAAATACACAAAAATACCACTAACAAATATGAGGTCAAACCAGTAAGGATATGACCTCAAACATTTGGTTCATTAAGGTTAACAAAATAAACTGGAATATTGGTTAACCCCAATGGCAAAACGAGCACAAAACGGAGCCAAAGGAAGTCTATCAAAAGTTGGTGAAAATGGATTGCTAAGTCTAATAATGAAACGACATAAGTACAACTAATCTATTAAATAGAAAACCCACCAAAGCTAGTCTCAATGGTAATTCACAAAAGAATAACAACTTTTTACAAAGTTGACTTATTGGAATGCTAAATCTAATTTAGTATTCAACATATGAAAAATTGGGAATCACACAAGATTCCCATATCACGAAAGCCCAGAGATCAAGAATCAAAATCCAGAAACAGAGACTACATTCAATAAGCAAAATATAGTTTATTACTTTTCAAAAGAAGATTCGAGATAATTTCAATGAAAATTCGAATCACCCAAATTCTAGGAATCACCCAAAGAGATCTAGGAGAATATAAAATGGAAAGACGCTCGAACCATAACAAATGCAAGCGTATAAATCCATAAACCACAATATTTTTCATAAATGGTTCTCTTAACATAGAACTGGATGCAGACAAAAGTCCACACAACACAGATGTGCATTTCTCTCCATAAATGAACACGTAAGCAATTCGTACCATGAATAGTAAAGAGAACCACGTAAATCACTGAAATAGCCATACAAGCAAAAATACTTCTATAGATCGAATAAATATATACACTTATATATAATATAGTAGTCATCACAAAAAGGGTGAAATTATAAGTGGCACAAAGCACATAAACAACATGAGGTGGATCTGCACATATTATACCTTCTCGGGCAGTTTCGCCTCAACGGTGCTGAAATCTAATGGCCTTGAAAAAGTCGTTGACACCTCCCTAAGAAGTTTCACCATAACGAAAAGGTTTCTAACACCGCTCAAGTAGTTTTGTCCACAACGATAAGGTCGCCTCACAAGCTCAACCAGTTTCTCCATTTATCCATAGAATGTGTCACAAGATTGGAAAACTCAAATTCTCCACCAATGATCAAAATCAAAACCACAAAGTGATCATCAACGTTCGATATGGAAATTGTAATTTACATTAAGCTAGTAAAAAGGCGAGTTTAGCCAAATGTCTCATTACCACTGACTTAACTCTAGTATTTACGAACAAACTGCAAAATTCACTGTGAATCACGAATGAGCGCACGGCTGCACGAATGAACACATAATAAATATGTGTCATAGATACACATCGAAACATACATGTAGTCCATAAATGATTACTTATTAAGGAAAGAGTTTGAACATCCATGAAATGCAGAAATAGCCAAAAGGAATAAATGGTCGACTCAAACTCGGAAATCAACAAATTGTTTAGTTTTAAACTTGGTGGAGGGATAAGCAATTTTGTCTCATGAAAAGGTGGTCTCACACCATACTAAGCATTTTGTCTGAAGACAAGATGGTTTAACACCATACTAAGCGTTCCAACCAAAGACAAGGTGGCTTAACACCATACTAAGCGTTCCGTCTGAAGCTGTCTGAAGATAAGGTAGCTTAACACTATATGAAGTGTTTCTTCATAAGATGAGGCGGCTCTACACCCCAAAAAAAGTTGACTAAGCATTACATCCGAAGACAATCTGGCTTAACACCATTCGAACCGTTTTGTCATACGACATGGTGGCTTTATACCACAAATAGAATTTAACTAAGCATTATGTCCGAAGGCAAGGTGGCTTAACACCATACGAAGCGCTTCGTCATACGACATGGTGGATCCACACCGTAAAGAAATTTGATGAAGCATTCCATCCGAAGACAAGGTGGCTAACACCATACGAATCGCTTCGTCATACGACATGGTGGCTCCACGCCGCAAAGAAATTTGACTAAGCATTTGGTCCGAAGACAATGTGGCTTAACATCGTACGAAGCACTTCGTCATATGACATGGTGGCTCTACACCGTAAAGAATGTTGACTGAAAGGAAGTTAACTTTTCAATCAACTAAGTCTAATAATTACTCGATGTAGTAGATGCAAGTGTCTCGAACCACTTGTTTTACTAGGTCGTTAACTAAATTTTCTTATACGATTGATAAAAGAATGAAGTCACATATTACAACCAAGTAATATGCCAAAGCAATTATTGCAAAATTTACTCATCCATCACCCAAAGAGAGCTAAAAAACATCGTAATAGCAAGATATATGGGTAAGACGAAAATCAAAGCATGTAAGAATTTTCACAAAACATAGGTTTGAAAAATTGGCATACTTAGATATAAAGCAAGAATCTTATAATATTTAAGGCATGGTACCCCCAAGTTCCTTTGACGTAAAGAATGTGGATAATCAAAATTCAAAATAACTAAGAAATAGCCACCTCCTCAATCCCTGTTTTCGTCGTGTGTATTTCCATTGTGTACTGTTCTCCCTTATTCATATCTAAGCTTTTCTATGAAATGATTTCAGATCCAGGTTAACCCCATTTTTATCGCCTCATCTCTTCAATGCAATCGACCCAAAATTGATACTGTATACCCTCCATTCCTTTGCGTTGTACCCATTCTAGGAAACTTCTCGCTAACAAGAGATATTCAACTAATGTTTATGGCTTTTGAATGGTGGCCGACTCCAACATGGAGTCTTCGTGGTGAGCCACAATGTTGTCTACCTAAATCGATTCGCGTTTCGGCTTGTACGCCTATGATGGTTCTTTTCGGATTTTGGGTATTCAATGTTCTGCTGTGGAGTTCGCCTTGTTGGTTGTTATGTTTTACAGTAGTATGTTGTGTGTTGTTTTTGCAATTTGTTGTGGTGCTTCATTTGTTCTTCTTGGTTCTTAGATTTGGGATTGGCTCTATGTTATTTGTTGTGTTATTTTTCACTGTTATTAACCGATAGTTGGCTATATATGAGATGTCTTCGACACTGGACTTAACTTTTTATAGGTGTTCTTGACGGTGGCAAGTAAACAGCTGAGTTCATGCTTGAGCTCGCATTCATGGCTTCTGCGTGGAAATTCTTGATGTAGCACATGGAAGAGCTTTGCTCTCGACTCGTTGCTGAAGGTTTTTCAGGTAGACCTCCTTTTGCTCGCGTGATAGGTCACTGACATCTTGGGTATGGAAGGGTTATGCTCTCGTCCTCTTCTCTTTAGTGTTGTGGAGCCCTATGCCTTCACTTTTTAGGTTTGACTGCCTTCTCTTTTTCGAGCCCTATGCACTGTGGATTTGATATGTGATGCTTGTATTAGGTACTCCTACTTCAGACACTAGGATGCAATTTATTTTGGATTCGATGGGTAGCTACTGTCAAGTCTTATCATGGATGTTGTTCACAGTAGCTAACGTCATTTTATTTACTTGTTACTATAGTCTTGTACTATGTAGCTTGTATAATGTAATTTCTCCCTACGTGGAGACGTAAGACCCCGTAAAATTCATAAGTATTAACAAATAAATTATATAGTTAAAACAATCAATTAAATGATATGGCTGGAAAATGGAATTTTTGCAGCTTTAGGAATTTGGCTATGAAACTTTTTTTTTTGGATTCGTAGCTAAATTCTACATCGTTTTCATATATAATATGCTGAAAACGATTAATGTATGAAGAAATTATTTAAAGTTGAACTTGGACAGTGTACGCATAAATTATATGTATATATAATTATGTGAATATTATATATATTGTCCAAATAATAATTTAAAATAAAAAGAGGGAAATTCAAATATATGGAATAATATATATATATATATATGAGCAATTAGAATATTCCATCTAATTTAAATATGCGTGTATATATAGATACATAAGAAAGGGACAAGAGCAACATTAAAAAGGAAAGATGTAATTAGAATTAATTGCGTTATTGCATGTGCTTGAATTGATAATATGTAAAGGATAAACTACATATTTTGGACAACAATAACTTTCTCTTAGTTGGATTTGAAATCCAAATAAATAGATAAAGAAAAGGGGACAAAGGATGTGTTACTTAAGGAAAAGGGTTGGTAATAAAAGGCAAGCAATTCTGCAAATAAAGAACGTAATTATAAAATGAACAGCCTAATAAGGCTATGTAATTAGG
This sequence comes from Allium sativum, assembly GCA_030737875.1. Taxonomy (NCBI): domain Eukaryota; kingdom Viridiplantae; phylum Streptophyta; class Magnoliopsida; order Asparagales; family Amaryllidaceae; genus Allium; species Allium sativum. The sequence goes on along the minus strand of CM060922.1, from coordinate 730,503,046 downwards.
GTTTTCTAAAGAGGTTATGTTTATATGGATGGTTTGGATTAATTTTTATAAATCTGACAGCTCCTGCTCACACAAGCAAGTATAAATAACCCCTCAAACAACACACTAGAAACCATAATTATTCTAAACCTTTTCCTCCATGTTGCTGAATTCCATAGAAAAATAAATAGAAAAGGGTGAAGGTTCTACTACTTCTCTACCTCCATTCCTATATCTCTCAATTTCAATTCATATAAGTTTAGTAAAATGGAATTTAGCACAAATAATATATATAAGAATCTAATTGTATGTTTCTTATATTTATATTGTCAGGAGATCAATCAGATCCCGCTTGAACGTTGAGAACCGTCGCAGATCTAGAGATTTCTATCACATCTCCACTTAATTTGTGAGTGGAATATAGTTTTGCTTAAAGGCATATTCATATTATTATCATTTTGCTATATGAATTGTTATGCCTATGAAGGATTGGTTATGCGATAATAAAACATGAAAAATCCCCAAATCTTCTACTTTGTAATCACGTAGGAAATTGTCATACTGAATTGGTTTTGTAGAATTGTGGTTTTTGTATTGAATTAAAGGTAAACATGAGTATTGTATTATTATTTATATTTTATGCAATTCACCGTCATCATTTGATTAAGCCTAAGAAGGTTTGGATCTGAATTGTTTCATAGTTGAATTGGGTTTGGATCCTAATTTGCATGTAAAAGCATTCATAAATTGGAATGAATCAAATGTAAACATTTTTGGGTGTATAACACCACGAAAAGGGTGAATTGTGTGAAATATGGATTGTAAACATACATGTGTGAATGTATGAAACACTCTACTTTTAATTTAATATTTAATCCATTTCTACATGCCTAAGTTTATAATTATTATGTCTATGTATATGTTTTCCATTCACTGCTACTTTTTATATGTTCATTATGCCATCATGTTTATGTGTAGCGGTAAAATATGGAAAAATATATCTTATATGCCTTAATTTGGATAAGATGAAAATTGCCATCCCAATTAAAACATTTCCCTGTTTATACGAATGTTATGTTAATTAGGCGCTATTATAATATTATTTATTTAAACGTAATTAACGTTATATTAGCGTAGCAAATGCGATTAGATTAGAGTTCGAATTTGAAATGTCCCCTTAAAAAATATACATATATATATATATATATATATATATATATTTGTTTGCTTGTATGTGCGTATATATATGTAATGGCTTAAACATATATATTAGTAAATGACACAAAGACACGAGGTTAGTTGCCATTTGTGGTAGCGGAACCGACCGGCATATCCAGCAACCACAAGTAGGCCCAACTAATGTGAGATGTCTAGGTGCCATGGGCCATTCATAAACTTAGTACACTAGACACGAGGTTAAACCGACTTGTAGTAGAAGCCTGTTCGAAACCGACCGGCATATCCAACATCTATAGGTATAATGTCTAATGTGAGAGGTCTAGTGTATGTGTGTGTGTATATATATAAGTTGATATAGGGTGCAAAATACTTCAAATAAAAAGTAGCTTATTCTACAAAATAAAATTTATAGTAAAATTCTAAAAATTAAACTATAACTACGTCCCAAAGATCTTGTCCAAATTCGAAATCAATATTTAATTATATTAAATAATTCGTTATAGCTTATACACGATTCCATAGTGACTATTTATAAATTTGATTTGGACACAAAACAAAATCTACAATATGAAATATCGATTTTTCTCTTCCATTAGAAAAATATAATCAAATAGATCCGAATGTTTCTTGTTTCAAAGAAATCTGACGTATATTGGATTCTGTATATTCAGTTGAAGTTTAAATCGTAAATTACGAACTACCGCGATATTACGAGCTCAATTTAAATTATATTATAAATTATATGTTTAAATATCATTTTATTAAATAAATTCCTATATATAATTCAAATAAAATATTTAAAACATATTTAAATATTCAGAATTCAATGGCTAAAAATTCGGGTCGTTACATTCTTTCCCCCTTAAAATAATTTCGTCCTCGAAATTGCTAAGCAGTAATGCTATAACTCTAACTCCTCATAACCTACTTAGTTGAAATCCTATATTCCATATCCTTGTAACCAAGTTCTTACCTGACCTTTTCTTTCCAAATTATTTGTCCACCATTTTTGGATAATCCATCATCACATTCTTGCCTTCAATCTATATGATCTTCTGCATATTCACATCCATTCTAATTGATTTTAAATCCATTTATCAATTTCATTATTTCACTTGAAATTTTATTAACCAAGTCTGGTTTTCTTATTTCAATTACAATTAACAACTCGATTTTAAATTATCAAAAGAAATTCTTGAAATTTTTTTGACACTTTAAATTTTCGAAAAATTTCGCCAGCATCTCCTTTGCACGGCTGAATCGGTACAACCACAACTTGCCTTTCAAGGCCTTCTCCAATCCAAAAGAAAATCAAAAAGCCAAGTGGCTTGCCTCATAGGCTCATAAAATCATCAAACCCAAGTAATATTGTAAACATGTACCTTTTTGTCGGGCATAATTCTATCTCTTGCATTTGCTTCCATTCAATATCTGCTCAGCATACTTATATGTTTCCAATTGGTTCCAAATCAATCCAACCTTTGGTCTTTAACTTTAAGATTAGTTCACTTCTATTCACTAATCCAAACTGAGTTCTGTTTTCAAAAATCAACCCTCTTATTCTGCTTGAGTTCAATTCCATCACAGTTTAATTCCAAACAACAATATCCAATATATATTCAACTTGTTTATACATAAGTCGAATTCATATTAATAATTCAAATCTCAACATTTTTCTTTATTTATTTTCATTCGGAATTTATCCTAATTTAATTTTAATTTAACTTGACTTAAGTTAAATTTCAATCCATTTGATTCACTATTTCAATCTATTTAAATTTACAAGTAAAATTTCAATTCAGAATTAAATTCCCAGGTTCTATTTCAAACTTGCTTTAAATAATAAATATACATAGATATATCCATAATCATTTACAAATCCAAAATCTACGAATTTTTAAAATAAATCATTCTTTTCAAACAAATTTTTCATTCCCAAATTACTATGGTAGCAATCCATCACTCAGAAACTTGAAAATGAATACTGATAATGTTGCGATCCATTATCTGAATTATTTTCTCATCACTAAAGTGATTTCAGTGCTTAATCCTTTTTTAAAACCCATTTAAACCATCCTTATTCAAAAATACTTCAAAGTAATGTTATATTACTTTATAATATTTCAGAAAATATTTTCTAAACACCCGGAATTTAAATTCCAATTCTGATTTGAATTTAATCTTGGTTTATCTCATTTATATGCATTATCCGTATACGAATTATATAACCATTTCAATATTTCATAATTCCATTTGATTGTAATAGCAATCATCACATCCCTATATTATAATATCTCAGAAATTATTTCCTCTTTATATCAAAATAATTTTTGGGCAAAATTATTTCATCTACCCATTTTAAAACAATACTGTATCGAATTGCTTTGTTCGAGAGTTTAGAAACACCTATCGATACAGTTTACATCCTGTATCGACCAGAATTCATAAACGACTCAACAAACCGGCCAATACAATATAAAACAATTTTATATCAAATCTACAAATATGCGCTCATACAAATACACTCAAAATAAACTTAGGGTATTGCTAACCCTATCACTATTTATTTACACCACAGGGCCAAGGTAACTACTCAACCTTCAGCTTTGATACCAAATGTAATGGCCCGAATTTCCATACTCTTTGAGTTGACTAATTACACCACACGTTCAACCCAAATTGCATAGAAATACAAATCATTATTAGAATGAAGTTAGAGGATGAGAAATAGAAAGAAAGAAAGGTTAGAATAGAAGAAAACGAAGGACACAAATCTCACAGCGGAACGAATAAAATATATTAAATAACATAACTTTTGAAATACAAATCAAAAACTGTATATATATACCATCATCAGAGCACAATAGTTATTCCGGGAACAGTTATAAACACCTGTTTCCAGATACAACATAGAACACAGCGGAAAATATGATAGTCTATAGCTAACTGGTGAAGCCTTCTCCTTCAAGCTCCTCCAAGTGAGTCTGTAAAATCCCGACTACTTGTCTGTCCGTACAAATTTGGACACCCAAGAGTTTAGGGAAAACAAACAAAATAAATTCTGGGTCAGTCATGGGACTGGTGTGAGTAAACTCCAACCATTTGTTTAACTTTCAAAAATCCTTTCGAAAGAAATGATAATCGTAAGACCGATCCACACATAAGTACGAATGGTTTTTATCTTATGATAACCAAAAATATTTTTGATATCAAATCCAGTGATATTATAATAGTGTCTACATCAAATAAATAGAATCAAGCGGAACGCTTGCATCTCACGCTCCATATATAATATAAAATTAAAAACCGCATGGCGCTTATTGGAGATTGGATTTCCAACATGACAAGGTATGGAACCACCTTGCGATCAGTGTACTCTAGAGGGGATACACTGGGGTTCAACAAGAACATCTTGCAACCCGGCCCACACATGACTGAGCACTCATTTTGCTTGAGTGTATCGAATGTATATCACCAACATTGGGATCAGCAACCGTTTCCCGAAAGGGACAACATCGATAGATTACAGAAGCAAATGGAATTTCTCTAGATAGGTGATTATACATCCTAATGGGAGCGACCCACATAGCCATGCTGCCTGCCCAATTTTAGTCAATTCCCGGTTGTGAGGCTTGAGGTTTGAATTATCTTCCAGAACATCTGGCCACCATTCACATTGAATGCCATATCATCATACCCGCCAAATCACAAATTGATTTCCCTAAAAATACCACAGGTATAAAGCTAAGAGAAACGAATTCCTCCATCACCAAACGTAAGTATGTTTGAAGAGATCAACTTATGCGATCCGTTAGATATACTCTGTCAGACATTCGTCCATTCATGTTGTCCTGGGACTGGAAAAACCGAAGGCACTATCCCGTAAACAGGATAGCCCTTTCATAAGTCCGTCTTCAATTATTTTCATCATATTTGATCGCAACGCTAATGCCCATAAATAGTGATTTCCAAATAATGAATCTGATCCCGGTCTGTAACGACCCGGGGAAAAGCCGACGCTCGAGTTTTCGACAACAATCCATAAACCCGGATCACTTGCCAAAAACCCAAGTATCGAACCCCAGATTGTCAATTGAAAGAAGTTAGAGGGTGAGAATAGAAAGAAAGAAGTACTAGAATAGAAGAAAGAAGAAGAACACCACATCAGAATCTCACAGCGGAATAAATAAAATATAATATCAAATCTCTTTATACAAAAGAATTGTATATACATACCAATCATCAGAGCATAACATATAACTGCACAGCGGAATAATAACTGAATATAACTAGCGGTGAAGCCTCCTGCTTCTAGCTCCTGAAACTCCATGCGAAAACCTAACCTGGAACATACTCGGTCTGACCCGAGCACATTTGATTTAAAACAAAATACACCGGGTTAGTCTGGAATACTATCAGTGATAAATTCACATAACACATACTTGTTTAACTTTGGAAAATCCTTTCGAAATCAAAGGGTAATAGTAAGACCAGTCCACACATAAACACGGACGGTTTTTACCTTACTATAACCCAAACCATTTTCGAAATCATACTTTGATCTGATATTATCATAATGTCTAAATACAAATAAATATCAATCTAGAGGAACGCTTGCATCTCACGCTCCCCATATATAGTATACAAACCAAAATCGCGGCGCTTATTGGATATTGGATTCCAACCTTGACAAGGTATGGGACCACCTTCCGACTGTGTATCTCTAGAGGCGAATACACTGGGTTCAACAAGAACGTCTTGCAACCCGGCCCTCACACGACCGACCACTCATTTCGCTTGAGTGTATCGAATGTATATCACCGACGGTTGGGATCAGCAACCGCCTCCCGATAAGAAACAGCATCGAAACATAGATTAAAGTGGCAAATGGAATTTCTCTAGATAGGTGATCATACACCCTAATGGGAGCGACCCACAAAGCCATGCTGCCTGCCCGATTTTTGTCACTTCCCGGTTGATGAGGCTTGAGGCTAGAATTCCCTTTCGAACATCTGCCCACCATTCACTTTGAATGTCACATCGTCAGATCCATCAGATGTCACTAATTGACGTCCCCAAAAAATACTCTAGTTGGGAGCTAACCAACTATCGTACGTTTGAAGAAATCAACGTACGTGGTCCTTTGGAAATACTCTGTCAGACACTCGTCCATACAAGTCATCCAGGAACAGGATGAACCGAAGGTACTCTCCTACTGCATCTCATATAGGAATCACCCCATGGATCAGTAGCGAGAAGTCCTTGCAACCTGTAGATTCCAACCACGACAGAACCACAGTTTATCTCTGGGAGCTCACCAAAGATTAGTAGCGGTTCTTCCGCTTATGAAGATCTACAGTCTTCAATGCTCCGTTTCGATCATCTTCTGATCTCTTCACGTATTCGTTGGTCGGAGTGGTTTTCGAATATAAAATTCGATCCCGGTCTTTCCATACCAACAAGCGTATTAGTCAAGTTTTGATAGTCGGTGATTTAACTATCAAATACAATAGTGTGAATGCAATGAATTTGCTGATTCGGTACTTGGCATGACTTGGCCCATTTGAATATATTTGACAAAATCATTAATCAACTCTAATAATCAACTTAACTCTAACTTGACTAACTCGACTTGATTACTCCTATCGATTAACTAATACTCGACTTAACTCCATTCGCTTGACTCTAGATCGCAGCGATCACAATGGTTACGCCTGATTCCCTCAGGAAACATCCGACTGCCGTAGGCTATTTGCAGCCCTGCGAATTACGCTAGCAGTCGTACGCAATGGCAACTCTGCCTGAATAACTATGTTTGCCTAACTCTATTTCAAATACTGTATTCGATCAACTCTAATTGAATAAACAAATATTTAATATAATTTGAAAACAATATTCTTATTTCTATTGAAACTAATATTGCAATATTAGTTAATTTCCCAAGACCCTGCATTAGAGTTCGATATTCCTCGTATAGAGTAAAACCAATTTCAACACTTCACTCGTCTCAAACTAATACTATTCCTTGATAATAGTGAAGCCAATCAAGTTGGGGTATTTCAGTTACCTCTCAGACCTTGATCAACTCGTTCTTACCTCAGAATAATATTGGTTCGACGATTAACCATTTCACCAACATCTTGTTTATCATCTGGATTTCAACTACCTTTATAAACCGTTTCTTATATTTTGAAATCCACTCCCAATAAAATTCTTTTTACTTAATTTGTTTGATTAAGTAAAATCCACAAACACCATTTTCTAACTTATCGATTCCATTTACCATCCTCATCTGAAACTTAAATTAAAAATCTCTTTATAAACCTTTACCACTTCCTTGTTCGAGCCACAATGCTACTTAATCTTTCTTAGTTAAATTCCAATTGAAAAACCACTTCTCTATCTTCTTAAAATAATAACGTAACCATTAACTATAAAAATAGTTAACCTTACTATATATCAAATATGGTAATTATCCTTCTTAAAAGTTGATTTACAATACTCTACTTAATTAACCCTAACCAAATTAATACTTATTTTTCTGAGATTTAGTTAATCGAAGATTAACTAAAAATTTACACTGAACAATTCAAGAATTTCCTTAATTATAGTAAATCAAGGATTAACACATTATTTAACACCACTTGCCAACTTTGACGATTATTCAAGATCCAATTAATTCCATTCTGTCTCCAAATTGAACCCGTTTTCAATTCAAATTTAACACGGTTGATTTGGTCAAGCGTACCCCTCGGTTAACCCTAAACCGAATCCCATTTGTCATTTCCCCTTTAAATAAATTAAATAACTTAATTAATTTAAAATACCAATCAATTGTTTTTCTTTTTAAACATTTCTTTTTAATTTCCAACCTGCCGGTAAATCACTGGGGTTTTTCTCTGCTTTTAAATCTAGTATAAACCGTTTCAAATAATCCGTTTAAAACTTGATTGAAATATATATTTATAAATTTCCATTTAAATCCCTCACACCAATTAATTTAAACTCTAATCCAGTTATAAGAATAATTTATAACCTTAAACTGCGTCGATCTCCCTAACGGTCAATCGACTTTTGAAACAAACACATTTAGGCCATTCACTGCCAATTACCCAATCAACATTGTCGGTTGATTTTAACTCAACACAGGTGGGTATTTATTCAACCATCAACATACAGACAGGTTTTGGTGTCAGTCAAGGTGAACAATTCATATATATGCTCAACAAACAAAAATATACAGTTTATTTGAGGAATCCGGTCGGATCCCTCCAACCTGTCCTTCTCTGCATCACAGATATCAGTTGATAGAAATAGACGAATAAATAAATTGATGATATATAAATAATCGCAAACAATCAACAAAATTCAACAAATTTGCATCCATCGCATCAAATCAACCAATTTAAACTGTTAACTGTAAAATATATTTTACTGTGAATGTACCACATCACAGTATTCCAGAAGGTGTGAGAATTAACTCACCAGATTTTGTTCTGGTTGACGGTTGACGCGTTCGTCGCATTTAATCTGAGACGAACATTCAAAATTATCTGAAATTCCAACTGTGTCAGATCACTGCCTAGTCGGTGCCATCACCTAGATCTCGTCCCTGCGATCCCAACGGATCCAGTTTCGTCAGATTCCGTTCATGTATGAAGGAGATACGCTAGTTTAAAGTTTGAATAGATTATACGATAATTAACTTAAACTAATTATTAAACTAATTAATTAATTAATTAAACCAGTCATTACCTTAATACGAGGCGCCACGTCATCCTTGATTAAAACAAAAACGCGTCTTCTACTTCCTCTTCTCCTTAAACCCATTCTCCTTTCCTCTTCGACGAACACCCTTATCCCAAAACTTCAGGCCACCCTCGCTCGCTACCCCGACCACTGGAGACCCCATCGCCTACCCCATTGCGACCGCACCACCACCCAGCATCCACGGTGAGAAACCCCGACCCTCTAGCGCCCCGGATCCGCTTGGAAACGAGTTCAACCGAACTCGGGTTAACCTCAAAACCCCGATGCCTCATACCATGCTGGCCCACCGAACCACCACCAGTCTACCCACCATGCCACCCTCTTCGTTTGCCTTCAGACCAGTGACACCCACGTCCACCAGATTTTCCGGAAAACCCATAAATCCGTTCGCCACCTTCCCACTGCCTCACGCGATTTGCTTTGCCCCAGTATTTCCCATGCACAGATCCTCACCCGAGAACTGCACTCAACCATGCCAACACAAGTCCACCGCCCCTCTCTTGAACACCACCAGCGCCATCAGTACACACGACTCCCTCCTCTGAATAATGTTTCGCACCCTTCCATTACTTCACCCCGGACCCCAACCTCCGGTCTGTCTTTTTCAGTTGTCGTTAAAACTTCCGGAACAAACGCTGCTTCTTCATTTGATTTATATTTATGTCTATGCTTTGTTTTTTTTTGTAAAACTTGCAGTTGAACGTTAATGGTGGCAATTTGGTTTGGTTTGAGAACTGGAAATGGAGAGATGCACCCTATATATACACGGACGCAGGAAGAAGATAACCATCACGTCTTGTCTATTTCCCTTAGCCATGTTCTTTAGAGAGGGTAGATGCAGTGTATGGTCATTCCGGTTTCATTTCATTAGCTGGTGATATGAATTGTTAGTGTGGGGATCAGTTTGCATGTGCTTCTGTAGGATGATATTCCGTAGGATGATAGGTATGCAAACTTGATTAAGACTTGATTAGGAAATATAGATTGGCTTCAGAAGGATAGAATAGTTGTGTGAATGTATGTTAACAGGTGCGGTTTCCTATTTGCCAGAAAGAAGAAATGAGGGAAGGCACATGCGTGGGTACGGTACAAAGTGGAATAAGCTAACAGCTACTGAAGTTTTGAACTTAAAATAGGAAAATATTCAATTTGATGAGACTTAGCATGGCATTATGTTTTCAACTCAAAGCTTTAGACCCTTCTATCATCTTTCTTTTCCCATGATATAGTCTTGGTGAAAGGGACGCACTAGGTTAATAGAGATAGGAGTTGACCTTATATAATTGGTATAATTGTTAACGAATTTTGCTGCATTCACTACACGCTATAAGTTGCGATAATTATTCTAATACAAGCCTTTGTTAATATTGTTTTTGTTTGGTTAGGTTTTGTAGAGTATACGTTATTTAAATTTTCGTTCATCTCTGATAGGCTATGGACAGAAATAAAAATACCGTTATGACGAGCAATGCTCCACGATCCCAAAAATATAATAATATCGGTAGGTTAACTTATATTGTGAAACCCCAAAATACTGATACAGGGTGCAAAATACTCCAAATAAAAAGTTGCTTATTTAATTAATTAAAAATTACAGTAAAATTCTAAAAATTAAATTAACACTACAACTCAAAAGAACCTTGTCTAAATTCGAATCCGGTACGCAGTTATTTCAAATAAACTGTTACGGTCGATGAACGATTCTATAGCGACTATTTGAAATTTTGATTTGGACATATCTTGCAATATATAAGACGAAATCTCGATTTTTCTCTTTCATTATTAAAATATAATCTCATGGATTCGAGCGTTTCTTGTTTCACTGAAATCCGATTTATATCGGACCCTGTATATTCATTTAAAGTTCGAAATTCAATATTACGAACTGCCGCGTCATTTCGAGCTCGTTTTAATTATATTATAAATAAAATATATCCGAACTCTATTTATTTACAAAATCCATTATATTTTCAATATAATATATAAAACAGATTTAATTATTCCCATTTAAATAGCCGAAAAATCTGGGACGTTACATTCTTCCCCCTTAAAAGAATTTCGCCCCCGAAATTACTAGGTAAGAAAAATGATCCGAACTCAATAATTAACTTTGAATTATTACCAAAACAAATTTAAACTTTTTAAAATTTTAGAAAATTTCGCCAGCACCTCCTCTGCATGGCTCGATCACAACAACTACAACTGCCACACTAGGCCTCAACTTCTCCATAATAAAACCAAAACCAAACGGCCATCCACTCAGGGGTAGAAAATTAACCACTCCAACCAATAATATTAAGTTCACCTATTTGTCGGGCAACTCAATTTCAATTCCGCAACAAATCAACAAACTGCTCTTCTTCTGTACTATAATCAAGCCAATTCCCATAGCCGTCTAGTATCTGCACTTATCTCCACTTGCAATGCCAGTAACAAAAATAATTTTGTTTCATTTCATACGATATTATTCAAAATTCCCTATATTGGAATTTTATTTGAATCCATTCATTCATCCTTATTGACCCGTTTGATGGATTGTATTCAATCATCCCAATTTTATAATCCACTCTGAATTCTAATCCAAATCAACATTAGTCGATTAATATAATAATAATTTAAGAAAATTATAACTTTTACACAATACACTGGTCAAAATAGTTTTTTAAAAATAGTTTTGTAACAAATTACAAATACGCACACTCATATATACACTCACACTCAATCTAGGATATTACTAATCCCATCTCTATTGAGTTACACCACAGAGCCAAGGTTATCTCTAAACCAGTAGCTCTAATACCAACTGTAACGACCCGGGGAAAAGTCGACGCTCGAGTTTTCGACAACAATCCATAAACCTGGATCACTTGCCAAAAACCCAAGTATCGAACCCCAGATTGTCAATAGAAAGAAGTTAGAGGGTGAGAATAGAAAGAAAGAAGTACTAGAATAGAAGAAAGAAGAAGAACACCACATCAGAATCTCACAGCGGAACAGATAAAATATAATATCAAATCTCTTTATACAAAAGAATTGTATATACATACCAATCATCAGAGCATAACATATAACTGCACAGCGGAATAATAACTGAATATAACTAGCGGTGAAGCCTCCTGCTTCTAGCTCCTGAAACTCCATGCGAAAACCTAACCTGGAACATACTCGGTCTGACCCGAGCACATTTGATTTAAAACAAAATACACCGGGTCAGTCTGGAATACTATCAGTGATAAATTCACATAACACACACTTGTTTAACTTTGGAAAATCCTTTCGAAATCAAAGGGTAATAGTAAGACCAGTCCACACATAAACACATACGGTTTTTATCTTACTATAACCCAAACCATTTTCGAAATCATACTTTGATCTGATATTATCATAATGTCTAAATACAAATAAATATCAATCTAGAGGAACACTTGCATCTCACGCTCCCCATATATAGTATACAAACCAAAACCGTGGCGCTTATTGGATATTGGATCCAACCTTGACAAGGTATGGGACCACCTTCCGACTGTGTATCTCTAGAGGCGAATACACTGGGTTCAACAAGAACGTCTTGCAACCCGACCCTCACATGACCGACCACTCATTTCGCTTGAGTGTATCGAATGTATATCACCGACGGTAGGGATCAGCAACCGCCTCCCGATAAGAAACAGCATCGAAACATAGATTAAAGAGGCAAATGGAATTTCTCTAGATAGGTGATCATACACCCTAATGGGAGCGACCCACATAGCCATGCTGCCTGCCAGATTTTTGTCACTTCCCGGTTGATGAGGCTTGAGGCTAGAATTTCCTTTCGAACATCTGGCCACCATTCACTTTGAATGCCACATCGTCAGATCCATCATATGTCACTAATTGACGTCCCTAAAAAAATACTCTAGTTGGGAGCTAACCAACTATCGTACGTTTGAAGAAATCAACGTATGTGGTCCTTTGGAAATACTCTGTCAAACACTCGTCCATACAAGTCATCCTGGAACAGGATGAACCGAAGGTACTCTCCTACTGCATCTCATATAGGAATCACCCCATGGATCAGTAGCGAGAAGTCCTTGCAACCTGTATATTCCAACCACGACAGAACCACAGTTTATCTCTGGGAGCTCACCAAAGATTATTAGCGGTTCTTCCGCTTATGAAGATCTACAGTCTTCAATGCTCCGTTTGGATCATCTACTGATCTCTTCACGTATTCGTTGGTCGGAGTGGTTTTCGAATATAAAATTCGATCCCGGTCTTTCCATACCAACAAGCGTATTAGTCAAGTTTTGATAGTCGGTGATTTAACTATCAAATACAATAGTGTGAATGCAATGAATTTGCTGATTCGGTACTTGGCATGACTTGGCCCATTTGAATATATTTGACAAAATCGTTAATCAACTCTAATAATCGACTTAACTCTAACTTGACTAACTCGATTTGATTACTCCTATCGATTAACTAATACTCGACTTAACTCCATTCGCTTGACTCTAGATCGCAGCGATCACAATGGTTACGCCTAATTCCCTCAGGAAACATCCGACTGCCGTAGGCTATTTGCAGCCCTGCGAATTACGCTAGCAGTCGTACACAATGGCAACTCTGCCTGAATAACTATGTTTGCCTAACTCTATTTCAAATACTGTATTCGATCAACTCTAATTGAATAAACAAATATTCAATATAATTTGAAAACAATATTCTTATTTCTATTGAAACTAATATTGCAATATTAGTTAATTTCCCAAGACCCTGCATTAGAGTTCGATATTCCTCGTATAGAGTAAAACCAATTTCAACACTTCACTCATCTCAAACTAATACTATTCCTTGATAATAGTGAAGCCAATCAAGTTGGGGTATTTCAGTTACCTCTCAGACCTTGATCAACTCGTTCTTACCTCAGAATAATATTGGTTCGACGATTAACCATTTCACCAACATCTTGTTTATCATCTGGATTTCAACTACCTTTATAAACCGTTTCTTATATTTTGAAATCCACTCCCAATAAAATTCTTTTTACTTAATTTGTTTGATTAAGTAAAATCCACAAACACCATTTTCTAACTTATCGATTCCATTTACCATCCTCATCTGAAACTTAAATTAAAAATCTCTTTATAAACCTTTACCACTTCCTTGGTCGAGCCACAATGCTACTTAATCTTTCTTAGTTAAATTCCAATTGAAAAACCACTTCTCTATCTTTTTAAAATAATAACGTAACCATTAACTATAAAAATTGTTAACCTTACTATATATCAAATATGGTAATTATCCTTCTTAAAAGTTGATTTACAATACTCTACTTAATTAACCCTAACCAAATTAATACTTATTTTTCTGAGATTTAGTTAATCGAAGATTAACTAAAAATTTACACTGAACAATTCAAGAATTTCCTTAATTATAGTAAATCAAGGATTAACACATTATTTAACACCACTTGCCAACTTTGACGATTATTCAAGATCCAATTAATTCCATTCCGTCTCCAAATTGAACCCGTTTTCAATTCAAATTTAACACGGTTGATTTGGTCAACCGTACCCCTCGGTTAACCCTTAACTGAATCCCATTTGTCATTTCCCCTTTAAATAAATTAAATAACTTAATTAATTTAAAATACCATTCAATTGTTTTTTTTAAACATTTCTTTTTAATTTCCAACCTGCCGGTAAATCACTGGGGTTTTTCTCTGCTTTTAAATCTAGTATAAACCGTTTTAAATAATCCGTTTAAAACTTGATTAAAATATATATTTATAAATTTCCATTTAAATCCCTCACACCAATTAATTTAAACTCTAATACAGTTATAAGAATAATTTATAACTTTAAACTGCGTCGATCTCCCTAACGGTCAATCGACGTTTGAAACAAACACATTTAGGCCATTCACTGCCAATTACCCAATCAACACCGTCGGTTGATTTTAACTCAACATAGGTGGGTATTTATTCAACCATCAACATACAGACAGGTTTTGGTGTCAGTCAAGGTGAACAATTCATATATGCTCAACAAACAAAAATATACAGTTTATTTGAGGAATCCGGTCGGATCCCTCCAACCTGTCCTTCTCTGCATCACAGATATCAGTTGATAGAAATAGACGAATAAATAAATTGATGATATATAAATAATCGCAAACAATCAACAACAAACAACAAATTTGCATCCATCGCATCAAATCAACCAATTTAAACTGTTAACTGTAAAATATATTTTACTGTGAATGTACCACATCATAGTATTCCAGAAGGTGTGAGAATTAACTCACCAGATTTTGTTCTGGTTGACGGTTGACGCGTTCGTCGCATTTAATCTGAGACGAACATTCAAAATTATCTGAAATTCCAACTACGTCAGATCACTGCCTAGTCGGTGCCATCACCTAGATCTCGTACCTGCGATCCCAACGGATCCAGTTTCGTCAGATTCCGTTCATGTATGAAGGAGATACGCTAGTTTAAAGTTTGAATAGATTATACGATAATTAACTTAAACTAATTATTAAACTAATTAATTAATTAATTAATTAAACCAGTCATTACCTTAATACGAGGCGCCACATCATCCTTGATTAAAACAAAAACGCGTCTTCTACTTCCTCTTCTCCTTAAACCCGTTCTCCTTTCCTCTTCGACGAACACCCTCATCCCAAAACTTCAGGCCACCCTCACTCGCTACCCCGACCACCGGAGACCCCATCGCCTACCCCATTGCGACCGCACCACCACCCAGCATCCACGGTGAGAAACCCCGACCCTCTAGCGCCCCGGATCCACCTGGAAACGAGTTCAACCGAACTCGGGTTAACCCCAAAACCCCGATGCCTCATACCATGCTGGCCCACCGAACCACCACCGGTCGACCCACCACGTCACCCTCTTCGTTCGTCTTCAGACCAGCGACACCCATGTCCACCAGATTTTCAGGAAAACCCATAAATCCGTTCGCCACCTTCCCACTGCCTCACGCGATTTGGTTTGCCCCAGTATTTCCCATGCACAGATCCTCACCCGAGAACTGCACTCAACCATGCCAACACAAGTCCACCGCCCCTCGCTTGAACACCACCAGCGCCATCAGTACACATGACTCCCTCCTCCGAATAATGTTCCGCACCCTTCCATTACTTCACCCCTGACCCCAACCTCCGGCCTGTCTTTTTCTGTTGTCGTTAAAACTTCCGGAACAAACGCTGCTTCTTCATTTGATTTATATTTATGTCTATGATTTGTTTTTGTTTTTTTTTGTAAAACTTGCAGTTGAACGTTAATGGTGGCAATTTGGTTTGGTTTGAGAACTGGAAATGGAGAGATGCACCCTATATATACACGGACGCAGGAAGAAGATAACCATCACGTCTTGTCTATTTCCCTTAGCCATGTTCTTTAGAGAGGGTAGATGCAGTGTATGGTCATTCCGGTTTCATTTCATTAGCTAGTGATATGAATTGTTAGTGTGGGGATCAGTTTGCATGTGCTTCTGTAGGATGATATTCTGTAGGATGATAGGTATGCAGACTTGATTAAGACTTGATTAGGAAATATAGATTGGCTTCAGAAGGATAGAATAGTTGTGTGAATGTATGTTAACAGGTGCGGTTTCCTATTTGCCATAAAGAAGAAATGAGGGAAGGCACATGCGTGGGTACGGTACAAAGTGGAATAAGCTAACAGCTACTGAAGTTTTGAACTTAAAATAGGAAAATATTCAATTTGATGAGACTTAGCATGGCATTATGTTTTCAACTCAAAGCTTTAGACCCTTCTATCATCTTTCTTTTCCCATGATATAGTCTTGGTGAAAGGGACGCACTAGGTTAATAGAGATAGGAGTTGACCTTATATAATTGGTATAATTGTTAACAAATTTTGCTGCATTCACTACACGCTATAAGTTGCGATAATTATTCTAATACAAGCCTTTGTTAATATTGTTTTTGTTTGGTTAGGTTTTGTAGAGTATACGTTATTTAAATTTTCGTTCATCTCTGATAGGCTATGGACAGAAATAAAAATACCGTTATGACGAGCAATGCTCCACGATCCCAAAAATATAATAATATCGGTAGGTTAACTTATATTGTGAAATCCCAAAATACTGATACAGAGTGCAAAATACTCCAAATAAAAAGTTGCTTATTTAATTAATTAAAAATTATAGTAAAATTCTAAAAATTAAATTAACACTACGACTCAAAATAACCTTGTCTAAATTCGAATCCGGTACGCAGTTATTTCAAGTAAACTGTTACGGTCGATGAACGATTCTATAGCGACTATTTGAAATTTTGATTTGGACATATCTTGCAATATATAAGACGAAATCTCTATTTTTCTCTTTCATTATTAAAATATAATCTCATGGATTCGAGCGTTTCTTGTTTCACTGAAATCCGATTTATGTCGGACCCCGTATATTCATTTAAAGTTCGAAATTCAATATTATGAACTGCCGCGTCGTTTCGAGCTCGTTTTAATTATATTATAAATAAAATATATCCGAACTCTATTTATTTATAAAACCCATTATATTTTCAATATAATATATAAAACAGATTTAAATATTCCCATTTAAATAGCCAAAAAATCTGGGACGTTACAAGGTCTCTCCGTATTGACGACGGAAAAATGGTCAAAAACTTTGATAGTCGGTGATTTAACTATTAAAGAAAAATAATTGTACAACCAACGATCTTATTTCCAGGTAGGAATTCGATCGATCAATAATCAATCAACATTGGGCCCCATTAAATCAATTCCTTATTATATTATCATTTACAATTCCCATTTCCCATCTTTCGTATCCTTTTGAAGCTCGATTTCCCCTCTCGATTCTTTGAAAAACATTTTCAATATTATAATTTCTTTATTTAAGAAAATATCTCTTATTCCAGTTAGAAAAAATTGTATATATTCACGATTTCTAATTTTCTATATTCAGAAAATATATTTTATTAATATCCGAAAATATTTCCATATTCCAGGTTAACTAATTCATTTCATTTTCTATATATAGAAAATATTTCTTATTTTATTTGGGGAAACATTTTAAAATCCTTAAAATTAGTGTTATATTGCTAACCAATCTTCACTATTGAACCTTAACTATTTCTCCATCAATCATGAAGTCAATCAAGCTGGGGTATAATTACCTCTCAGACATTAATTGAACAACATTCTCAACTTTGAAATAGTCAAAGCTCATAACTTCAAATAAAATATCGCTTACGCGACTCTCAAATTCAATCTAAGAATATACTTCTTTTACAGAAAAATATTGATTATAATGGTAGCGTTAAATTTGCTATTTCCAAATATTTGATTTATAAAACATTACTTTTAACAACAGTGTTACAATCGCTATCTAGAATTATAGGACATCTATTATAACGATAGCGTTAAGATCGCTGTTTAGATTTACAAAACATTTATTATAACGGCGTAAAAATCGCTGTTTAGATTTACAAAACATTTATTATAACAACGTTAAAATTGCAGTTTAGATTTACAAAACATCTATTATAACAGTGTTAAAATCGCAGTTTAGATTTACAAAACATTTATTATAACAGCGTTAAAATCGCAGTTTTCATATATTTGGTTTATAAAAATATAACTTGTACTTATTCATTTCAAGAAATAAATAAATAATTAATTAATTAATTAATTCAATTTGGTTCAAAACGGAAAGTAGAAATAAATACTTCCCTACATTTGATATAATCGAATTCCAATAATAACTCCCTCTCGAATCATCTATATTCAATTTATATTACGAACTTCAGAATTTATCTACCATTTCAGGTTAATTTCCAAATTCACTTTTGAATTTATCCTTTCCAAATCATTACCAAATTCCTTTATAACCATTCTAGTCTGCACAATGTTATCACACTTTATTTATATTTCGAATTTTGAAAAAAAAACCATCGTTTGCTTTTAAAACGATTACCCATTTCCCTTCCTTATTCAGATTCCAATCTGGATTCATATTTCAAATCAAAATTTCCTTTATAGATATATCATTTACAAAATATTGGCTTTAAACCATTTTTTACTTTAATCATGAATATATTTCTTTTACATACAAATCAAGTACATTTTTTTTTACTCATAAATAACAATTCAAATCCAAATTTTCATCTATAATGTCTATTTAGAATTAACATAGAAAATCTCAATTTTACTCCAACATTTATAATCTTATTTAAAATGTCCTTATAATTGTTAAGTTTAAAAATCTCATTTCAAATATTGATCTCAAAACCGATTCCCTTTTTCAATGTATCGTTCAAATTTAAATTTATATTTCAATTTATCCAATGATAAATAATTCACTTAATTTATACTTTCGTCTATAAACAACATCTTGTTTTCTTCATTAACGTGTTTTAAATTACAACTCTATTCAAAATTACATTTCTATTTTTGGAAATAAAATTCCTTTTTTAAAAACTCAAATTTCACTTTCTATATTCGAAAATATTATTCGGTACTAAATACCAAAATTTCTAAGGCCAGAGGAATTCAACACAGCATAATCAATCATATTATATATCACAGTGAATAACAAACAACAATATAAATGTTGAGGGATCCCGTTGGATCCCTCCAACCTGTTTCCCTGCATCCACAGATGTTAATCAGCATTTATTTCACATAAATATGAAATATCATAGTAATCAGAACTAATAATTGATCAACGATATAACTGTATCAACCATTTCAACCAATTTTATCAACCATTTCAATCAAAAAACCATCACATAGTATAAAATTACTGTAAATAAATTTAAAGCTCGTTTCTAAAAATTTAAACGAGTCAGAGTTAGTGAGTTTACTCACCTCATTTTGTAGTTGACGGTTCTGCTTTTATTTCATTTACAATTAAACCAACGTTTGATTTTATCATGAAATCCCGGTGAAGCCGTTTTCGGTCTCCACAGCCCACAACATAGATTTTGTCATTACGATCTCAACGTGACTAGCCTGGTCCAATTCTGTTAACGAATGAATAAAATATGTGTGTTATAAATTAGAATTTAAATTAATTCATTAAAATTCGTAACCATCACTGTTATTTCTTAATTACCATTCTTATCGCTTTAAATCGCGCGGTCTCTTAGGCTAAATCGAACACCCCGGCTTCTTCCATCTATCGCCAGACACAACCTTTACTCTTCCTCTTCTCACTATTATTTTCCAACCAATGTAACATTAAGATGTTCTCTAGAGATCACTTCTCGCTAATTATTCGTTCAAAAACCAACTGTCTGTACAAGCTTCTAACTATTCATGCTACAGGACCTTACCAACAACCGTGATTCCTTCCCAACTTTTTCCATCCCATTCCCCCATCGTTTCTTGAAACGACATCACAAATTCGTCCTCCTTCCTAAACCCTTAACCATCATTAAGCACTGATTAATTAACAATTGCTTTAATACTTTCTTCACCCTTATTGAAGCAGCTGCACCCGGCTCCCACGCTAGTTCAAACCGACCCACCTTCTTCCATAATACACAAATTGACGTCCCTCTTACCCTTGCACAAATTTTAATCCTAACTCCTGCTACTTTACTTTACGCATAAAAAAAAACCTCCACCCACAAAACTTCATTCCACCACCCACGCACTCCACATTTTCATTTCACGGTTTGCCTACTGATTTAACAACTCCAACAAACCCAAAATATGCTAATGCCCAAAAATGAAAACCGACCTGTAGCTTTTTCATTTCCTTTCCCAGTGACTCTGAGCCGTTACCTTCAGCATCCAAAACTCCCCCCTCAAAATCCTTCACTTGACGCTAACTCCTCCACATGGAAGCCTTACGCCAACCGAGGGGCAGAGCCCTCCTCACTCCGCTCGAATCCTTCCGCATTGCTGGCAACGCGAAGTCCTAACTTCTCTATCTGGGTTGAACCTTGGGGAAAAGGTAATCGCGAACTTTCTGTTCTTGAACTCGAGAAAAATACAGTAGGATCGAGTTTTTGTTTCAGCAATTATACCGGATTCGAGATCGAAGATTCTTCTCTAGCGTTTGATTTCTGAAGAACAGGTATTTGCTATAGAAATAGAAACGGGATTTGGCCGATTTTTGGGGCTTTAGGGATTGGAATGAAATGTTGTGTTTATATAAAATGTTAATCATCCTTTTGAGATTAAGATGGATGGCAGTATTTAAAAGAAGAATAAGTTTGGGTCTCACGGCATCTGATGGATTGAGCAGCGCGGAATGTAGTGGCGTGAGGGGCACGGTATCCATTTTCTTGCCAGGCATGAGTTCAGTGGTTTGGACGGCAAGTTATATAATTTCCTTTGTTAACTTCTATTGTTAAGACTGAACCATTCTTAATTAAAAAGAGGCTAGCTTATTAAATTGTTTGGCTTTACACATTGTTGACGTGCCATTTTCCCCGTACAGAAGACGACAAAAGGGAATAGGTGATATTTTGTTGATGCTCATATAAATGATGTAACTTTCCTTTAATGTAAATTATTTATGAATATTCAGGTACAGGTTGGTTGTTATGTTGGGTACATAAGATTTTCGTTCATGTCCGAATGCTACGGACAGAAATAAGAGTACGGTCGTGTCCAGCGAGGTACCATGATTCCAAAAATATAATAGTATCGGTAGTTTAACTTATATTATGAAACCCCAAAATATTGATATAGGGTGCAAAATACTTCAAATAAAAAGTAGCTTATTCTCCAGAATAAAAATTACAGTAAAATTCTAAAAATTAAATTATAACTACGCCCCAAATATCTTGTCCAAATTCGAAATCAATATTTAATTATATTAAATAAGCCGTTATGGCTTATACACGATTCCATAGCGACTATTTCTAAATTTGATTTGGACACAAAACAAAATCTACAACATGAAATCTCGATTTTTCTCTTCCATTAGAAAAATATAATCAAATATATTCGAACGTTTCTTGTTTCAAAGAAATCGGACTTATATTGGATTATGTATATTCAGTTGAAGTTTAAATCGTAAATTACGAACTACCAAGATATTACGAGCTCAATTTAAATTATATTATAAATTATACGTTTAAATATCATTTTGTTAAATAAATTCCTATATATAATTCAAATAAAATATTTAAAACAAATTTAAATATTCAGAATTCAACGGGTAAAAATCTGGGTCATTACATTCATTCCCCCTTAAAATAATTTCGTCCTCGAAATTGCTAGGCAGTAATGCTATAACTCTAACTCCTCATAACCTACTTAGTTGAAATCTTATATTCCATATCCTCGTAACCAAGTTCTTGCCCGACCTCCGGATTCTCATACCAATACTCGACCATTCATAATTCTTTCCAAATTATCTGTCCACCATTTTTGGATAATCCATCATCACATTCTTACCTTCAATCTATATGTTCTTCTGCATATTCACATCCATTCTAATTGATTTCAAATCCATTTATCAATTTCATTATTTCACTTGAAATTTTATTAACCAATTCTGGTTTTCTTATTTCAATTACAATTAACAACTCGATTTTGAATTATCAAAAAAAATTCTTGAAAATTTTCTAACTCTTTAAATTTTCGAAAAATTTCGCCAGCATCTCCTTTGCATGGCTCAATCGGTACAACCACAACTCGCCTTTCAAGGCCTTCTCTAATCCAAAAGAAAATCAAAAGGCCAAGTGGCTTGCCTCATAGGCTCATAAAATCATCAAACCCAAGTAATATTGTAAACATGTACCTTTTTGTCGGGCATAATTCTATCTCTTGAATTTGCTTCCATTCAATATCTGCTCAGCATACTTATATATTTCCAATTGGTTCCAAATCAATCCAACCTTTGGTTTTAACTTTCTGATTAGTTCACTTCTATTTACTAATCCAAACTGAGTTTTGTTTTCAAAAATCAACCATCTTATTCTGCTTGAGTTCAATTCCATCACAGTTTAATTCCAAACAACAATATCAAATATATATTCAACTTGTTTATACATAAGTCGAATTCATATTAATAATTCAAATCTCAACATTTTTCTTTATTTATTATCATTCGGAATTTATCCTAATTCAATTTTAATTTAACTTGACTTAAGTTAAATTTCAGTCCATTTGATTCACTATTTCAATCTATTTTTTACAAGTTAAATTTCAATTCAGAATTAAATTCCCAGCTTCTATTTCAAACTTGCTTTAAATAATAAATGTATATATATATCCATAATCATTTACAAATCCAAAATCTATGAATTTTTAAAATAAATCATTCTTTTCAAACAAATGTTTCATTCCCAAATTACTATGGTAGCAATCCGTCACTCAGAAACTTGAAAATGAATACCGATAATGTCGCGATCCATTATCAGAGTTATTTTCTCATCACTGAAGTGATTTTAGTGCTTAATCCCTTTTTAAAACCCATTTAAACCTTCCTTATTCAAAAATACTTCAAAGTAATGTTATATTACTTTATAATATTTCAGAAAATATTTTCTAAACACCCGGAATTTAAATTCCAATTCTGATTTGAACTTAATCTTGGTTTATCTCATTTGTACACATTATCCGTATACGAATTATATAACCGTTTCAATATTTCATAATTCCATTTGATTGTAACAACAATCATCACATCCCTATATTATAATATCTCGGAAATTATTTCCTTTTTATATCAAAATAATTTTTGGGCAAAATTATTTCATCTACCCATTTTAAAACAATACTGTATCGAATTGCTTTGTTCGAGAGTTTAGAAACAACTATCGGTACAGTTGTACATCCTTTGTCGACCAGAATTCATAAACGACTCAATAAACCAGCCAATACAATATAAAACAATTTTATATCAAATCTGCAAATACGCGCTCATACAAATACACTCAAAATCAACTTAGGGTATTGCTAACCCCATCTCTATTGAGTTACGCCACAGAGCCAAGGTAACTACTCAACCTTCAGCTCTGATACCAAATGTAATTGCCCGAATTTCCATACCCTTTGAGTTTACTAATTACACCACACGTCCAACCCAAATTGCACATAAATACGAATCATTATTAGAATGAAGTTAGAGGATGAGAAATAGAAAGAAAGGTTAGAATAGAAGAAAACGAAGGACACAAATCTCACAGCGGAACGAATAAAATATATTAAATAACATAATTTTTGAAATACAAATCAGAAACTGTATATACATACCATCATCAGAGTACGATAGTTATTCCTGGAACAGTTATAAACACCTGTTTCCAGATAAAACATAGAACACAGCAGAAAATATGATAGTCTATAGCTAACTGGTGAAGCCTTCTGCTTCAAGCTCCTCCAAGTGAATCTGTAAAATCCCGACTACTTGTCTGCCCGTACAAATTTGGACACCCAAGAGTTTAGGAAAAACAAACAAAATAAACTCTGGGTCAGACATGGGACTTGTGTGAGTAAACTCGAACCATTTGTTTAACTTTAAAAATTCCTTTCAAAAGAAATGATAATCGTAAGACCGATCCACACATAAGTACGGATGGTTTTTATCTTACGATTACCAAAAATATTTTTGATATCAAATCCAATGATATTATAATAGTGTTTACATCAAATAAATTGAATCTAGCGGAACGCTTGCATCTCACGCTCCATATATGTAACACCCCGAATTTTTGAATAATCAAATTAACTAAATTTAAGAATAATTAATTTCAAATGTGGGAATTAAGGGGAAACGGGTTGCGCCATTGCGTTCGTCTCGGAATTTTGCTTGAGATAGAGTCTGAGTTTGCGTAAAATGGACAACATATGATGGAGATATGGACGAACGAAGTTAGGCGGAAAAACCAGAAGAAGAAAAAGAAAAAAATGCACTGGCACACTTGGGAAGTGCGCCAGTACAAAAATACACTGGCGCACTTCCCAAGTGTGCCCAGGCCGAGCAGAAAGCCTGCACAGCTTTCTGGTGTGATTTGATCCACACTGTGACTCATTGCTGAGTCCTTTCTGACTCCTTGCTGAGTCATTAGGGCTGAGGTGTCACCCTATACTGACTGAATGGTTTTGATTAACCCTAAGAGCATCCGACGGCTCAAATTAAATTGAAATTTTATATAAACATGTGTAGACTCAAATCCTAGAATCAAATAAAAATTAGATCAATGGTCGTCATACTGTCTCTCCAAAACCTAGAATAGCCGCCACCAACTAGAAACAAAGTAAAGCAACTCAATTCTATTCAAATCAAAGTCTAATCTCAACAACGAAATTGTCTACAACAAGGGAACTCTAATCAATTAAAGAATTCAGATCCCAGAACTCAAGACCCTCTTTTTCTGTGAGTTCTAGTCACTTTTAGGTTTAAATAAATAAAAGTGAATCGTGGTAGACTATGATTTGGGTATATGTTGTTTGTAGTTATGCAAGTTTATTGTTGTTGTGGATCATGAAATTATACAAGTTTATTGTTGTGGTGAATCATGAAATTATGCAAGTGAAATTCATAAACCTATGCAAGTTATTATGTTGCGAATTCATGAATCTATGCAAGTTGTTATCATGAACCTATGCAAGTTGTTATGAGATCATGCAAGTCACCTATGCAAGTTGTTATGTTATGAATCATGAACCTATGCAAGTCACCTATGCAAGTTGTTATGTTGTGAATCATGAACCTATGTGAGGTGTTAATTATGTTGTTAATTCATGAACCTATGCAAGTTGTTATGTTGAAAATCATGAACCTATGCAAGTTGTTATGTTGCAAAATCATGAATCTATGCAAGTTGTTAATTATGTGGTGAATCATAATTATATTCGAAGTTATCATGTCATTTTCCCTAGTTGTCATGCTTATGCCAAAAATTGTACTGAAATAATCACCTTGTCATTCCCATTATTTTATTATTATGGCGAGGCTACTTTGTAGCCTCGATAACGCCAAAATGCACGCGATTACGCTAGTTAAGAAACGGGGAAAAAGGGGAATTTGTAATAGGCATAATTTATACAGTGATTATGTAAATTGGACACATGATTCTAGTAGGGAAGCATATAAATAATTACCTATTATGGCATAGATAAAGTTGAGTAAAAATGGTATAATTTGAATATGACCATTTATGGATAGGAAATTCAAATTGTTAATAAAATAGGTATTGACACCTATAAAAAGGAATGGATTAATTAATTAACTTAATTAATGAAAAGAGGAATGTTTAAGCAATTAAAGTCTGAAAATTTAATTAACACTTATGACACGAGGTTAGGTTACATTAGTGGTGGAAGTCTGCCCGGACCCGACCGGCATATCCAGCAGCCACTAATGTTGAACCTAATGTGAGAGGTCTAAGTGTGTGAATACGACTCGGGCTAAGACACAAGGTTAGACCCAACTGTGGAATAAGACTGCCCGGACCCAACCGGCATATCCAGCATCCACATGTTATAGGCCTAATGTGGGAGGTCTACCCCAATATAACCATAATTGGACATGGTAATAAGAAAAGACTACTTAACCTAACTTAATACATGTGGACTGTATGATGATAGACATAAGTTAGGGTTAAGTAAAATGAGTTGGATTGTGGGTGGGTTAAGTACAACTGATGGGTAAGTGGGTAATATTAATATATATAGGACCACAAACTTAACCATTAAATAAATAGGATTAAATCAGTGGGAAGTTTAAGTACAACTGAAAGGTAGGTGGGTAATATTAATATATATAGGCCCACAAACTTAACCGGATAAAAAGGGTTATGTAATTAAAGACACCTAATGGTATACATAACCGGGGCAAAACAGTAAAGTTAGGTATTAAAGACACCCTTAGGGGTACGCATAACTAATGGGAATAGATAGAGTTATGTATTAAAGACACCTATAGGTAAGCATAACCGATAGGTAGATTAAGGGTTATGTATTAAAGACACCTATAGGTACGCATAACTGATTGAGGGCTATGTAATTAAAGACACCTTAGGGTATACACAGTCAGTAGAAAACCTAGTGGGGATACAAGACATAGGGGTGAGCTTGTATCATGTTGTGTGGGACCCATTTCAGTCAGTAACCTGGAGGGGTATCAAAGTAAAGAACTCCGTACTAGGCGGGGAAGGGGCACGCTTACTGATTGATTGTAAGAGATCCAAAACGAGACGGATGGTGTGGGCGGCGCAAACCGACCGGGGACATGTGCGTGCATGGGCCGGGCAGAGGAGGACAAGACGACCGTGACACCAGTAGGTATAACTGTGCACACCTTGGGTTGCCACTTTAGGGAAGTGATACCCCCTAGTTGTGGGACCAGCACAGGGTATCTACAGAGTAGGGAGCCGATCGATTAGGGTAGTGGTTAGGGTATACCCGGACGTATGCCCTAAGTCTACCAATTTATAGTAAGAGGGTAGTGGGTATGACTAGTTGAGATAGGAGAAGGCGGCACCTATGACAACAGCTAGGAATACACGAAACTACCAACATCGTTATCGTTATTTTGGTTAGCGGAAGGGATCATCCCATCTTGATTTTACTAGTAATAGTGCAGAGTAGTTTGTAGTGAAGCATACATCTTACCTTATTTGTCCTGTCATACCTGCCATCTGTACCGTTAATCCTCTTATCCACTTTGTATCCCTGTCATGTTTACCTTTATTTATTTACTGGCTAAAAGTTACTGGACTCACCAGACGTATGTATGACCTAGTTTGTTTTGCCTCTTTTCTTCCGTTCCCCCCCCCCCCCCCCCGAGGTTCTCAGAGAGGAAACACCCAGGTTTAGTCAGGATTTGGATATCATCTTCTAGGAGCTACTTCTGAAGTATGGTTCGAGTCTCTGTCTCTTATATGGCTTGCTCTTTAATATGGGGAATGATGTTTTTCTTTTAAATACCTATGTACTCTGATGATGTAAGACAGAAGTTTTTTGTTGTAATGGTTTTATGACTCATGGTATTATGTAACAAAGTATTTTGGTGATTTAATAAAGTTGTTTATTTTCCGCTGCAAAAATTTTATATCTGTCTTGTGATATTCTGTGTCTGTTTACCAAAAACGCTCCACTGAAGTTAAGGCATTCCCTTTATGAGTGACCTTAATGGAGGTGGGGTGTTACACTTGGTATCAGAGCCGAAGGTTACCAGATTAGATAAAAATTTTGAAAATGTTTTTCAAAAAGGTTTTAAAAGAAAGTATTTTCAAAAAGGAAAGCCTGTTTTGAAAAAAAAATCCCCGAAAAGCCATATGTAGTATCCTTCGGTCCTTTTTATAAAATCTCTCCCTCTTTCTTCTTAGCATGTCTGAGGATCTTAACCTTCCAGAGGGTGTACCGATACCAGGATGGTTTAGGAGGTATTTGGAAGTTAGGGCCACCGCCGCAGGTCCAGCAAATGTTCCTCCTCCCCCAGCTGCACCCGTTCCTCCTCCTCCCCCTCCTCGTGTTGATACTTTTGCGAAGATATGTAAGGACTTTCGGGCAATGGGCGGGAAACCTTTTCACGGATCAGAGACGTCTGTTGAAGCTCTAAATTGGCTAAAGGAGTTGGAAGAATTGTTTGGAATCTTTGAGGTAGAAGATGGAAGAAAGGTCCAGTTAGCTGCCTGGTTAATAAAGGATGAGGCCTCGTTTTGGTGGGAGGTCACTAATGGAGAGCGTCCGGTTGATACATGGCCGGATTTCAGGCGTAGGTTTGAGGCGAAATTTCTCTCATGAGCAGAAGAAAATCTATACATGGAAAGGTTCTTGGCATTGAAGCAGGGGAATCTATCAGTAAAAGAGTACGTCAACAAGTTCAATCAGTTGGCGAGGTTTGGCTTAGACTTGGTGAACACACCTGAGAAGAAGGCTCTGAGATTTGTTAAAGGCTTGAATGAGCCGCTACACGGATTGGCTATGACCCACGTTCCCATGGGGGAAACTTTTGAAAAGCTGGTGGATATGGCCCTAATGCATGAAGAGGACAAGGGAGCAAAGAAAGAGGAAAAAGTAGAAGGGACATTGAAAAATGAGAAGGCAGGACCTAAGAAAGGACAGCAACAGCAGAAGAAAGGCGAGAAGGATGACAAGGGAAAGGATGAGAGGAAATGCCACTATTGTGGGAAAGAAGGTCACCTAGTCAAAGAATGTAAAAGGAGGAAGTTCAATTGCTTTAAGTGCGGAGAGGTCGGACACTTCTCCAAGGAATGCCCGAAGGCGCAGGGATCGCAAGGGACTTCTGGAGGGCATGCGAATGCTCTCGTGGCAGATGGATAGGATAGAGATAGGAAAATTTTATGTAAAAGTTTTAATTTCCTTATGAAGTTAAGACTCTTTTGGATTCTGGCATTTTGATTTTGTAATTGAGACTCTGTACTTTAATACTAGTCTTGTTTCTGATCACGTAGTTGTTTCAAACCCCTTTGGTGGTTCGGCTCATTTATTGGTGATTTGTAAGGGGTTGAAATTATCTGTGTTAGGCGTCAAAAATTTAAATGTGACATTTGTGTGCTCAAGTTTATGGGTTATGGGTTGGTTCTAAATGGACCAGATTTCTATGTAGAGGGTCGTTCTAGATTTTGAGAGGAGGGTCGCTAAGTATCTAACTTGTCATGGGAAGACCCCCAAAGTTTCTTGTGACCCGCAAGGGTCTGTTATGCTTAGCATTCTGAGAATCATTCTTTAATCTGATCTGTACCAGTAGTCTGTAAGTATCTGAATATTTTTGAAGGATAGGGGTTTCTACTCGAAGCATGAAGTAGATTTCCAGTTTTGACATTGTTTAATGGGGGTAATTCTCCGAGTGTCAGTCTGATGTTGATTTCGGTCTTCGGGGCTGAGACTTAGGGAATTATTCTCTTAACCGATGTCAAATGGGAACAGAGCTTTTGTTTTAGTTATATCATTTGTTTGTATCCCATCAACCGAATCTTCGACCTTTAGATAGGAAATCCATGGATGTAAACATGGTTTGAGACATGTTATGTTTGATGGTTGTAAGTGGATGCAAGTGTTTGCTAGTGGTTGCTCGTGGATGCATTTACACACACATTAGGCACTAGATCAGCTCAAATCACTTCCATATTGCATATAAAAATGTGTGCGTATTTAGGGTAATGGATGTATAATGGTTGTGTTATCATATGGATGCTGCATTTTGATGAATGGTTGTGCACACATGAATAGATAATATGTATCAAATAGGAAAATTGCATACATGTTGGACTCATGGCACTGACATAATTCGCATTAAGGAGGTCAACTGAATCAGTGGACCGCCTAATCTTTGCATTAGATAAGGAACATATACACACACTTTTGCATATGTCCATACAACATTAGAAGTTTTCTAAGGACAATGGATGCTTGTGGATGATGGTTGAGTAGATGGGTGATTGGATGGTAGGACACATTCTTCTTAACTTGAAGATTTCGGGGACGAAATCCTTTTAGTAGTGGAGAATGTAACACCCCGAATTTTTGAATAATCAAATTAACTAAATTTAAGAATACTTAATTTCAAATGTGGGAATTAAGGGAAACGAGTTGCGCCATTGCGTTTGTCTCGGAATTCTGCTTGAGATAGAGTCCGAGTTTCGTAAAACGGACACCATATGATGGAGATATGGACGAACGAAGTTAGGGGGAAAAACCAAAAGAAGAAAAAGAAAAAAAATGCACTGACGCACTTCCAATTGCGCCAGTACAAAAATACACCGGCGCACTTCCCAAGTGCGCCCAGGCCGAGTAGAAAGCCTGCATAGCTTTCTGGTGTGATCTGATCCACACTGTGACTCATTGCTGAGTCCTTTCTGACTCCTTGCTGAGTCATTAGGGCTGAGGTGTCACCCTATCCTAACTGAATGGTTTTGATCAACCCTAAGAGCATCTGACGGCTCAAATTAAATTGAAATTCTATATAAACATATGTAGACTCAAACCCTAGAATCAAATAAAAATTAGATCAATGGCCGTCATACTGTCTCTCCAAAACCTAGAATAGCCGCCACCAACTAGAAGCAAAGTAAAGCAACTCAATTCTATTCAAATCAAAGTCTAATCTCAACAACGAAATTGTCTACAACAAGGGAACGCTAATCAATTACAGAATTCAGATCCCAGAACTCAAGACCCTCTTTTTCTGTGAGTTCTAGTCACTTTTAGGTTTAAATAAATAAAAGTGAATCGTGGTAGACTATGATTTGGGTATATGTTGTTTGTAGTTATGCAAGTTTATTGTTGTTGTGGATCATGAAATTATACAAGTTTATTGTTGTGGTGAATCATGAAATTATGCAAGTGAAATTCATAAACCTATGCAAGTTACCTATGCAAGTTATTATGTTGCGAATTCATGAATCTATGCAAGTTGTTATCATGAACCTATGCAAGTTGTTATGAGATCATGCAAGTCACCTATGCAAGTTGTTATGTTGTGAATCATGAACCTATGCAAGTTGTTATGTTGTGAATCATGAACCTATGTGAGGTGTTAACTATGTTGTTAATTCATGAACCTATGCAAGTTGTTATGTTGAAAATCATGAACCTATGCAAGTTGTTATGTTGCAAAATCATGAATCTATGCAAGTTGTTAATTATGTGGTGAATCATAATTATATGCGAAGTTATCATGTCATTTTCCCTAGTTGTCATGCTTATGCCAAAAATTGTACTGAAACAATCACCTTGTCATTCCCTTTATTTTATTATTATGGCGAGGCTACTTTGTAGCCTCAATAACGCCAAAATGCACGCGATTACGCTAGTTAAAAAATGGGGAAAAAGGGGAATTTGTAATAGGCATAATTTATACAGTGATTATGTAAATTGGACACATGATTCTAGTAGGGAAGCATATAAATAATTACCTATTATGACATAGGTAAAGTTCAGTAAAAATGGTATAATTTGAATATGACCATTTTTGGATAGGAAATTCAAATTGTTAATAAAATAGGTATTGACACCTATAAAAAGGAAAGGATTAATTAATTAACTTAATTATTCAAAAGAGGACTGTTTAAGCAATTAAAGACTGAAAATTTAATTAACACTTATGACACGAGGTTAGGTTACATTAGTGGTGGAAGTCTGCCCGGACCTGACCGGCATATCCAGCAGCCACTAATGTTGAACCCAATGTGAGAGGTCTAAGTGTGTGAATACGACTCGGGCTCAGACACAAGGTTAGACCCAACTGTGGAATAAGACTGCCCGGACCCGACCGACATATCCAGCATCCACATGTTGTAGGCCTAATATGGGAGGTCTAGCCCAGTATAACCATAATTGGACATGGTAATAAGAAAAGACTACTTAACCTAACTTAATACATGTGGACTGTATGATGATAGACATAAGTTAGGGTTAAGCAAAATGAGTTGAATTGTGTGTAACACCCCGAATTTCAATTAATACTAGTATTCACTAATTACATAATAAATAAACTCATATGTGAGAATTAGGGGAAACGGGCTGCGTCATTTCGTTCGTCTCGGAAAAATACGCAAAATAGAGTCCGAGTTTTCGAAAATCGGAGTCCGTATGGCCCAGTTATGGCCCGATGAAGTTTGCAGAAAATTCAAAACTAAAAACAGATTTAAAAATTTAAATTGCAGATTTTGGAATGGAACAGGCGGGGTCAGGCGGGAAGATTCCCGCCCTACCCATGTCGACAGGCCTGTCGACAGGGGTGTCGACTTGCCTGTCGACAGGGGTGCGGCGTCCAGTGAACCTGGGTGCACCAGGTTGGGTTCTAGGCTGGCTTAGAGGGCTGGTTCTAGAGACTTCCTAAATCTAAGGGTCCTAATCTAATCTAGGGTTAATCTAAGGGCCTAAAACACTCACCTAATCTATAAATAAGACCCTAACCTAGCCCTAAATCATCATTAATCTATCATACAACTAAACTATGGCAAAATTTTAGCTCTTCATGGCCTCCACTAATTTATGAAGAGAGTTGCAAGCTAATTCCATTCTAAGCATCTTAATCTTCTTCATTTAGAGTGCAAATTTGCTAGTTGTGAGTTTCTATCACTTTGATGATCTTTTGTTAAACTAAGTAGATGAGATGTGATGAGATTTATGGTTTTGTATGTGGATTAATGAGTCTTGAATCATATGATATGATGTTAACATTAATCCTATGTTTATGCATGTTGAGTATGTAAGTTTATGCAAGTTTAGTATGATGTATGTTATGTTTGCATGATGCTAAATATGCAAGTTGTGGGCTATGTGATCATATGCATGTTATGCAAGTTCATGGTGATATGCTATGCAAGTTACATGTATGTTAATATGCAAGATATGCTATGCAAGTTACATGTTTGTTAATATGCAAGTTACATGTATGTTAATATGCAAGATATGCTATGCAAGTTACATGTTTGTTAATATGCAAGTTACATGTTTGTTAATATGCAAGTTACATGTATGTTAATATGCAAGATATGCTATGCAAGTTACATGTTTGTTAATATGCAAGTTACATGTTTGTTAATATGCAAGTTACATGTATGTTAATATGCAAGATATGCTATGCAAGTTACATGTTTGTTAATATGCAAGTTACATGTTTGTTAATATGCAAGTTCATGATGACACATTATGCAAGTTTATGAGTTAATATGCAAGTATGTTATGCAAGTGAATATGTAAGTTATGTGACATATTATATGCAAGTTATGTGACATATTATATGCAAGTTATGTGACATGTTATAAAAGATTATATGCAAGTTATGTGACATGTTATGCAAGTTCATATGCAAGTTATGTGTTTGTTAATATGCAAGATGGCACCTTTGAAACATGTTCATTCATATGCAAGTTGGCACCCTTTATATGTGTTATGTCATGAGAACGAAATTACGTGGGAACGATGGGGTTAATTAAATGCATATGTTATAAAGATTGTGTGAAATTAATATAATCATGCATAACATAAATTAAATGAACATAGTATGGGAATTTGCCTATTAAGTTAGGTGTACCCATACTATGTGTTGGGAATTTGCCTATTAAGTTAGGTGTACCCACACTTTGGAGTTGGGAATTTACCTATTTAGTTAGGTCTACCCATATTCTTAAAAATGTGTAATTAATTAGGGATAATTAATATAAATTATGAGGGTGATTAATTAGGTGTAATTAATTGACTAAGACACGAGGTTGGACTCAGTTGTAGCGTAAAACTGCCCGGACCCAACCGGCTTAACCAGTTGCTACAAATGTTAGCCCAATGTGAGAGGTCTTAGGCACAAACTAAATACGTGATTAATGTAAAGACACGAGGTTAGACTCGGTTATGACATAAGGCTGCCCGGACCCAACCGGCTTAACCAGCGGTCATAAAAGACAGTCTAATGTGAGAGGTCTTTACAAAGGTTACGATCTTAATTAATTAATTAAGAAACACTTAACCATATTAGCATGTAGAGGGACATGAGGGGTTAAGTGGGTGCCTTGGGTGGCATAAGGAACCTAGTGGGTTGCCTTGGGTGGCAATAGAAAATACGATTAGAATACTTAACCAAGGTGGAACTTGTAATTAAAACATGATTAAAGGGTTAAGTG
Source organism: Allium sativum (assembly GCA_030737875.1). Classification (NCBI taxonomy): domain Eukaryota; kingdom Viridiplantae; phylum Streptophyta; class Magnoliopsida; order Asparagales; family Amaryllidaceae; genus Allium; species Allium sativum. The sequence goes on along the minus strand of CM060922.1, from coordinate 730,468,561 downwards.
GGATACACTAGAAAAAGGGACAAGCTTAGGTGGGTAGCTTGTGGGAGGCCCATTTCAACCAGTAACCCATACGTATCTTTGTGGGCTCGACCCATGTCGAGGACGGGACACGCATACTGGGTTTGACTGTAAGAGGCAAACGGGTTAGCGGTGGCAACGCAAGTCCAACGGGCTTCATATGCGTGAGTGGGCCCGGGCTGGTAGGTAAGCCGTTGTTGCATCGTGTAGATATAAGTCGTGCACCGTTAGTTTTATTAGGTTGCCACGTTGGGGAATGGTACACCCCACGGTGGGGCCAGCACGGGTATCTACGTTAGGGAGCCGATCGAATGGGGTGTAGTGTGTACACCTAGTGGATTGTAGGGCCCCGTGGCGTCTACTTGGTCACCTAGGGGTACGCAAGTACTATTAAGTTAATTTTATAAGTCCATGGGTGGGATCAACCTTTAAGTTAGGAACGACTGGTGTGGTGCAGTTTAGTAATTTACCTTAGGAAGGGTAGATGCGTCTTTATCTTTTATCTTAGTTTAGTTGATTGCTTAGTATAGCCGTTCATCCCTATATGTTACCGTATATCAATTTATGTCTTCTCTGGTTACTTTAACGATTGTATTGTTAAAGTTATAGGACTCGCTCAGACTTATGTCTGACCCCGTTGTTTTTATCTTTTTCCCAACCCTCAGGTCCTACGGTGGATCCTAGCAGTAGTGGAGCTTGATCGGATTGCTGTTCCAGTCTTTAGGAGCTTGGATAGATGTAAAGCTCCAGTTATCCAGTTATCTTTTCTTTTGTTTTGGCTATTGTATGAGAGTGGGATTATGTACTTCTTTATTTTGATGGATATTGTACTTGACTTTTATTGTGGTTTTATGATGTAACCAGACATGTTTTACTTCCGCTGTTATGAGATGATGTTTTAAAATTTCAAGTACTATTTATATCTGTCTTGTTGTAATTTTTCTGTTCTATATTCACTAAAATACTCCACCGATGCTATGGCATTCCCTTAGTGAGTGATCATAGCGGGAGTGGGGTGTTACACGTGGTATCAGAGCTTAAGGTTACTAGAACAGATAAAATTTTTAGAAAAACTATTTTCTAAGAACATTTTTGAAAAAAAAAATGTATTTTCAAAAACATGTCTTTTAAGAGAAAAGTTTTTGAAAAAGAAAAGCATAATCCCCAATAGCCATATCTTTATCTTTCGGAATCTCCTTTTTGAATCTTTCCTCTTTTCGTTTCAGCATGGCTGAAGATCTTAACATCCCGGAGGGTTTAGTTATACCACTATGGTATAGGAGGTTACAAGAGGCTAGGGCCGCGGTTGCGGGTCCAGCCAATGCTACTACACCAGAGGCAACCGCTCCTCCTCCTCATCCTAGAGTGGATAATTTTGCTAAGGTTTGCAAGGAGTTCAAGGCTATAGGAGGAAAACCTTTTCTAGGTTCAGAGACTTTCGTGGAGGCTAGAGATTGGCTTAAGGAAGTGGAAGAGTTGCTAGATATCTTTGAAGTGGAAGAGGGAAAGAAAGTCAAGTTGGCGGCTTGGTTAATGAAAGGAGAGGCCTCATTCTGGTGGGAGGTCACTAATGGAGAACGCCCTGTTGACTCTTGGGCAGATTTCAAACAAAGGTTTGGGGCTAAGTTTCTCTCAAGGGCGGAAGAGAATCTGTTTATGGAGAAGTTCTTGAATTTGAAGCAAGGGAATCTCACGGTGAAAGAATATGTCAACAAATTCAATCAATTAGCAAGGTTTGGCATAGAGTTGGTGAATACACCGGAGAAGAAGGCTTTGAGGTTCGTTAGAGGCTTGAACGAACCATTGCAAGGAATAGCTATGACTCACATTCCTATGGGGGCCACCTTTGAGAAGCTTGTCTACATGGCACTTATGCATGAGGATGATAAGAATTCTAAGGCACCAGAGAAGAAGGGGGATCAGAAGAAACCGCAACAACAACAACAAGGCAAGGGTGGAAAAGGTAATGGTGACAAGAAGAAGAAGAAGAAGAAGAAGTGCTTCAATTGTGGGACACCAGGCCACTTCAGCAAGGATTGTCGCAAAAAGAAGAAGACGGGTTGCTTTCATTGTGGTGAGGCAGGACATCTTGTGAAGGATTGCCCAAAGAAGGGGCAGAGGACGGGGTCTACCTCAGGAGGTCAGGTGCAAGCTCTTATAGCACCACCTCAGTCAGGGGGGCAAGTTCAGGCTCTCTCAGTTCCACCGATTCAGCAGAGAGGTAGAACTATTTCCGTTGAAAGTCTGGTTTTTCTGTTTGATCATCCAGTTCGTACTTTGTTTGACTCTGGCGCATCGCATTCTTTTATCTCATCATCGTTAGTAGAGTCACTGCACTTAGACACCAGTCTAGTTGATGATCCCTTGGTTGTTTCAAACCCAATTGGGGGCTCTATATATCTGTCTATGATATGTTTGGGTTTGAAGATTTCTATACTTAGCGTTGAGTTTAGATGTGATGCTTTTGTATTGGGCTTCACGGGCTATGGGTTGATTTTGGGCATGGACTGGTTATCCAGTAATGGTGCCGTTCTCGATTGTGAAAGGAGAGTTGTCAGGCTTATGACCCGCTTGGGTAATACTCTCGAGATCTCTTGTAATCCCATGGAATCTGTTTTGCTAAGTTATCTTGAATCGCTCGATGCCTCGGTTGAGAGTTTGCGTTCTGTCAGAGTAGTCCGGGAATATCCGGATGTGTTTGAAGAAGTGAAGGATTTGCCTCCGAAGCGGGAGATAGATTTCCGAATTTATTTGGTGGATAATGCCAAACCAGTGTCTTTGCCAGTGCGCCACATGGCTCCTCGTGAGAGAAGAGAACTTCATAAGCAAGTAGGGGAGTTGCTTGAGAAGGGGTTCATAAGGCGAAGTATATCGGAATGGGGAGCTCCAGTAGTGTTTGCCACGAAGGCGGATGGGTCCCTCAGACTTTGTGTGGATTATAGAGAACTTAATAAGCTCACGAAGAAGAATAGACACCCATTACCGAGGATAGATGATCTCTTTGATCAGTTGGTTGGCGCCTCAGTGTTTTCGTAGATGGACTTAGCTACAGGGTTTCATCAGTTGAGAGTGGCGGAGGACAGTATAGAGAAGACTGCTTTCCGGACTCCGGATGGTTTTTATGAGTGGCTTGTGATGCCATTCGGGTTGACAAACGCCCCTGCATACTTTGTTGATTTAATGAGTAGAGTGTTCAGGGAGTATCTGAATAAGTTTGTAGTAGTCTTTGTGGATGACATCTTGGTCTTTTCCAAGAGTGAAGAAGAGCATGCCTTACTTCTCAGAGAAGTGTTGGAGACTCTTCGAGCACATAGTCTTAAAGCTAAATTCTCTAAATGTCATTTTTGGAGAAGAGAAGTGCGATTCTTAGGGCATGTGGTCTCTAAGGAAGGGATAGCTGTGGATCCCGCAAAGATAGTATCTATCCAGGATTGGAAAGTTCCTAGAAATGCTACCGAAGTAAGAAGTTTCTTGGGGTTGGCAGGATATTATAGGAAGTTCATCAAAGACTTCGCGAAGATATCAGCCCCATTAACCCGCTTGACGAAGAAGAATCTGGTTTTCTCATGGGACGTAGATTGTGATGATGCTTTCCGACGGTTAAAGAGAGCTTTGACCACCGCCCCCGTTTTAGTGCTTCCAGATGGGAGTAAGCTGTTTGTTGTTTATACCGATGCTTGTGGGACAGGATTAGGCGCAGTCTTGATGCAGGAGGGAAGGGTAATAGCCTATGGAGGAAGGCAATTGAGAGTGCATGAGAAGAATTACCCTACCCATGATCTAGAGTTGGACGCGATTGTTTTCGCACTTAAGTCTTGGCGCCATTATCTTCTTGGTGAGAGATTCGAGTTGTTCACTGACCATAAATCATTGAAGTACTTATTCTCTCAGAAGGATTTAAACTTAAGACAGCAAAGGTGGATGGAGTTCTTAGCATCCTATGATTTCGAGATAGCGTATACCCCTGGCAAGGGTAACGTGGTGGCAGACGCCTTGAGTAGAAAAAGGCTATCTTTGAGTCCATTGTTCGTGGAACGGCGAAGCTTGGAGTTTCTTTCTTTGTTTGACTTCAGACCTTCTGTTGACTTTGTACCTGGTTTGTTGGCATCCTTGGAGGTTAGACCTACTCTTTTGGGACGGATTGGCGAGGCTCAGCGAGACGACCCACAGTTGGTTGAGTTGGTAGAGAAGCTTATAAGGGGGGAGTCGTCCAGCCATTTGGGTAAATACACCATAGATGATAAGGGATGGTTGCATAGAGACGGTAGACTTTGTGTACCGCAAGATGAGGATTTGAAGAAGGCTATTTTGGATGATGCACATCGTTCAAGAATGACTATTCATCCCGGTGGAGACAAAATGTACCAAGATATGAAGAGAGTTTTCTTCTGGGCCGGTATGAAGAAAGATGTGGCCGAGTATGTGGCTAGATGCTTAGTGTGCCAACAAGTTAAAGCGGAGCAAAGGAAACCCGGTGGGTTGCTACACCCATTGGAAGTTCCGCAATGGAAGTGGGATAGTGTCTCAATGGATTTCATCGATGTGTTACCGAGATCGAGGAAGGGAAATACGGGAATTTGGGTTGTGGTAGACAGACTTACCAAGAGTGCCCATTTTATACCCGTAAAGAGTAAGAGGACCGCTCCATGGCTTACTTTAGTCTATGTTAGAGAGATTGTTAGATTGCATGGCGTACCATCCAGCATTGTGAGTGATCGAGATCCTATCTTCACTAGTGAGTTCTGGAGAAGTTTGCAAGAGGCGGTAGGGACTCAGTTGTGTTTAAGCACCGCATATCATCCTCAGACGGACGGTCAGACCGAGAGGGTGAACCGTATCTTAGAAGCTCTCTTGAGGCTTTGTATCTTGGATTTTGGAGGTACATGGGAAGAACATCTTCCTTTGGTGGAGTTCGCATATAATAACAACTTTCAGTCCAGTATTGGTATGACTCCTTTCGAAGCTCTTTATGGAAGGCCTTGTCGATCTCCTACATGTTGGTGGGAATCTACGGATAAGATCTTGCTTGGGCCGGATATGGTTAGAGAGACTTCAGAGAAGATTGATTTGATTCGAAGAAGGATGAAAGCAGCGCAAGATAGACAGAAATCATATGCGGATCGGAGAAGGACGGATCTTGAGTTTGAGGTTGGGGACATGGTTTTTGTCAAAGTATCTCCGTTGAGAAATGTAGTTCGCTTTGGGTCCGTTGGGAAGTTAGGACCGAGGTTTGTTGGGCCGTTTCCTATTAAGGAAAGGATTGGACGGATGACATATAGGGTGGAGTTGCCCGACAGACTTAGTGGTGTTCATGATGTATTCCATGTATCACATTTGAGGAAGTGCTTACATGAGACCGCTGAGGTGGTAGAGCCGAGCTTGCTTAGAGATGTAGAGGTAGAGCGTGATGCGACGATTCGACGAGCTCCTACTCGCATCCTTGGGTCAGAAACTAGGAAGTTGAGGAATAGAGAAGTTCAGCTAGTTAAAGTGCAATGGGGAGATGACGAAAGCAGTGCTACTTGGGAGACGGAAGCGAAGATGCGTTCTTTGTATCCATTTCTTTTTGAGAGTATGTCTTTTAACTTCTCCTTTATCGCTTGTCTAGTACTTATCTTATCTTTAGTATATCCTCTCGCTAGTACCTAGGACCTTTAGATAGGGTAAAACCTATGGTTGAAACATGTGTTTGAAACATGTTATGGTTGATGGATGCATGTGGATGCAATTGTTTGCTAATGGTTGCTCGTGGATGCATATACACACACATTAGGCACTAGATCGGCTCAGTCACTTCATGTTGCATATCGCATAAATGGATGTGGTAGTTAGATTGATGGATGTATCATGGCTGTGTTATCATATGGATGATGCATTTTTGTGTATGGTTGTGCACGCATATAGAAATTGTATGTGTCAATAGGGTTTCGCATACATATTGGATGCATGGCACTATCATGGTTTGCATTAAGGAGGTCGACTGAATCAGTAGACCGCCTGATTTTGCATTAGTATATGGACATATACACACACTTTCTGCATATGTTCATACATCATTAGTGGTTTCTAAGGATAATGGTTGCTTGTGGTTGATGGTTTAGTAGATGGTTGTTTGGTTTGTAGGATACGTTCTCCTTAGCTTAGAGATTTCGGGGACGAAATCCTTTAAGGAGGGGAGAATGTAACACCCCGAATTTCAATTAATACTAGTATTCACTAATTACAGAATAAATAAACTCAGATGTGAGAATTGGGGGAAACGGGCTGCGTCATTTCGTTCGTCTCGGAAAAATACGCAAAATAGAGTCCGAGTTTTCGAAAATCGGAGTCCGTATGGCCCAGTTATGGCCCGATGAAGTTTGCAGAAAATTCAAAACTAAAAACAGATTTAAAAATTTAAATTGCAGATTTTGGAATGGAACAGGCGGGGTCAGGCGGGAAGATTCCCGCCCTACCCATGTCGACAGGCCTGTCGACAGGGGTGTCGACTTGCCTGTCGACAGGGGTGCGGCGTCCAGTGAACCTGGGTGCACCAGGTTGGGTTCTAGGCTGGCTTAGAGGGCTGGTTCTAGAGACTTCCTAAATCTAAGGGTCCTAATCTAATCTAGGGTTAATCTAAGGGCCTAAAACACTCACCTAATCTATAAATAAGACCCTAACCTAGCCCTAAATCATCATTAATCTATCATACAACTAAACTATGGCAAAATTTTAGCTCTTCATGGCCTCCACTAATTTATGAAGAGAGTTGCAAGCTAATTCCATTCTAAGCATCTTAATCTTCTTCATTTAGAGTGCAAATTTGCTAGTTGTGAGTTTCTATCACTTTGATGATCTTTTGTTAAACTAAGTAGATGAGATGTGATGAGATTTATGGTTTTGTATGTGGATTAATGAGTCTTGAATCATATGATATGATGTTAACATTAATCCTATGTTTATGCATGTTGAGTATGTAAGTTTATGCAAGTTTAGTATGATGTATGTTATGTTTGCATGATGCTAAATATGCAAGTTGTGGGCTATGTGATCATATGCATGTTATGCAAGTTCATGGTGATATGCTATGCAAGTTACATGTATGTTAATATGCAAGATATGCTATGCAAGTTACATGTTTGTTAATATGCAAGTTACATGTATGTTAATATGCAAGATATGCTATGCAAGTTACATGTTTGTTAATATGCAAGTTACATGTTTGTTAATATGCAAGTTACATGTATGTTAATATGCAAGATATGCTATGCAAGTTACATGTTTGTTAATATGCAAGTTACATGTTTGTTAATATGCAAGTTACATGTATGTTAATATGCAAGATATGCTATGCAAGTTACATGTTTGTTAATATGCAAGTTACATGTTTGTTAATATGCAAGTTCATGATGACACATTATGCAAGTTTATGAGTTAATATGCAAGTATGTTATGCAAGTGAATATGTAAGTTATGTGACATATTATATGCAAGTTATGTGACATATTATATGCAAGTTATGTGACATGTTATAAAAGATTATATGCAAGTTATGTGACATGTTATGCAAGTTCATATGCAAGTTATGTGTTTGTTAATATGCAAGATGGCACCTTTGAAACATGTTCATTCATATGCAAGTTGGCACCCTTTATATGTGTTATGTCATGAGAACGAAATTACGTGGGAACGATGGGGTTAATTAAATGCATATGTTATAAAGATTGTGTGAAATTAATATAATCATGCATAACATAAATTAAATGAACATAGTATGGGAATTTGCCTATTAAGTTAGGTGTACCCATACTATGGGTTGGGAATTTGCCTATTAAGTTAGGTGTACCCACACTTTGGAGTTGGGAATTTACCTATTTAGTTAGGTCTACCCATATTCTTAAAAATGTGTAATTAATTAGGGATAATTAATATAAATTATGAGGGTGATTAATTAGGTGTAATTAATTGACTAAGACACGAGGTTGGACTCAGTTGTAGCGTAAAACTGCCCGGACCCAACCGGCTTAACCAGTTGCTACAAATGTTAGCCCAATGTGAGAGGTCTTAGGCACAAACTAAATACGTGATTAATGTAAAGACACGAGGTTAGACTCGGTTATGACATAAGGCTGCCCGGACCCAACCGGCTTAACCAGCGGTCATAAAAGACAGTCTAATGTGAGAGGTCTTTACAAAGGTTACGATCTTAATTAATTAATTAAGAAACACTTAACCATATTAGCATGTAGAGGGACATGAGGGGTTAAGTGGGTGCCTTGGGTGGCATAAGGAACCTAGTGGGTTGCCTTGGGTGGCAATAGAAAATACGATTAGAATACTTAACCAAGGTGGAACTTGTAATTAAAACATGATTAAAGGGTTAAGTGGGATACACTAGAAAAAGGGACAAGCTTAGGTGGGTAGCTTGTGGGAGGCCCATTTCAACCAGTAACCCATACGTATCTTTGTGGGCTCGACCCATGTCGAGGACGGGACACACATACTGGGTTTGACTGTAAGAGGCAAACGGGTTAGCGGTGGCAACGCAAGTCCAACGGGCTTCATATGCGTGAGTGGGCCCGGGCTGGTAGGTAAGCCGTTGTTGCATCGTGTAGATATAAGCCGTGCACCGTTAGTTTTATTAGGTTGCCACGTTGGGGAATGGTACACCCCACGGTGGGGCCAGCACGGGTATCTACGTTAGGGAGCCGATCGAATGGGGTGTAGTGTGTACACCTAGTGGATTGTAGGGCCCCGTGGCGTCTACTTGGTCACCTAGGGGTACGCAAGTACTATTAAGTTAATTTTATAAGTCCATGGGTGGGATCAACCTTTAAGTTAGGAACGACTGGTGTGGTGCAGTTTAGTAATTTACCTTAGGAAGGGTAGATGCGTCTTTATCTTTTATCTTAGTTTAGTTGACTGCTTAGTATAGCCGTTCATCCCTATATGTTACCGTATATCAATTTATGTCTTCTCTGGTTACTTTAACGATTGTATTGTTAAAGTTATAGGACTCGCTCAGACTTATGTCTGACCCCGTTGTTTTTATCTTTTTCCCAACCCTCAGGTCCTACGGTGGATCCTAGCAGTAGTGGAGCTTGATCGGATTGCTGTTCCAGTCTTTAGGAGCTTGGATAGATGTAAAGCTCCAGTTATCTTTTCTTTTGTTTTGGCTATTGTATGAGAGTGGGATTATGTACTTCTTTATTTTGATGGATATTGTACTTGACTTTTATTGTGGTTTTATGATGTAACCAGACATGTTTTACTTCCGCTGTTATGAGATGATGTTTTAAAATTTCAAGTACTATTTATATCTGTCTTGTTGTAATTTTTCTGTTCTATATTCACTAAAATACTCCACCGATGCTATGGCATTCCCTTAGTGAGTGATCATAGCGGGAGTGGGGTGTTACATTGTGGGCGGGTTAAGTACAACTGATGGGTAGGTGGGTAATATTAATATATATAGGCCCACAAACTTAACCATTAAATAAATAGGATTAAATCAGTGGGAGGGTTAAGTACAACTGAAGGGTAGGTGGGTAATATTAATATATATAGGCCCACAAACTTAACCGGATAAAAAGGGTTATGTAATTAAAGGCACCTAATGGTATACATAACCGGGGAAAAATAGTAAAGTTATGTATTAAAGACACCCTTAGGGGTACGTATAACTAATGGGAATAGATAGAGTTATGTATTAAAGACACCTATAGGTAAGCATAACCGATAGGTAGATTAAGGGTTATGTATTAAAGACACCTATAGGTACGCATAACTGATTGAGGGCTATGTAATTAAAGACACCTTAGGGTATACATAGTCAGTAGAAAACCTAGTGGGGATACAAGACATAGGGGAGAGCTTGTATCATGTTGTGTAGGACCCATTTCAGTCAGTAACCCGGAGGGGTATCAAAGTAAAGAACTCCGTACTAGGCGGGGAAGGGGGCACGCTTACTGATTGATTGTAAAAGATCCAAAACGAGACGGATGGTGTGGGCGGCGCAAACCGACCAGGGACATGTGCGTGCTTGGGCCGGGCATAGGGGGACAAGACGACCGTAACACCAGTAGGTATAACTGTGCACACCTTGGGTTTCCACTTTAGGGAAGTGATACCCCCTAGTTGTGGGACCAGCACAGGTTATCTACAGAGTAGGGAGCCGATCGATTAGGGTAGTGGTTAGGGTATACCCGGACGTATGCCCTAAGTCTACCAATTTATAGTAGGAGGTAGTGGCTACGACTAGTTGAGATAGGAGCAGGCGACACCTATGACAGTAGCTAGGAATACATGAAACTACCACCATCGTTATCGTTATTATGGTTAGCGGAAGGGATCATCCCATCTTGATTTTACTAGTAATAGTACAGAGTAGTTTGTAGTGAAGCATACATCTTACCTTATTTGTCCTGTCATACCTGCCATCAGTACCGTGAATCCTCTTATCCACTTTGTATGCCTGTCATGTTTACCTTTATTTATTTACTGGCTAAAAGTTGCTGGACTCACCAGACGTATGTCTGACCTAGTTTGTTTCGCCTCTTTTCTTCCGTCCCCCCCCCCGGTTCTTAGGGAGGAAACACCCAGGTTTAGTCAGGATTTGGATATCATCTTCTAGGAGCTACTTCTGAAGTATGGCTCGAGTCTCCGTCTCTTATATGGCTTGCTCTTTAATATGGGGAATGATGTTTTTCTTTTAAATACCTATGTACTCTGATGTTGTAAGACAGAAGTGTTTTGTTGTAATGGTTTTGTGACTCATGGTATTATGTAATAAAGTATTTTGGTGATTTAATAAAGTTGTTTATTTTCTGCTGCAAAATTTTTATATCTGTCTTGTGATATTCTGTGTCTGTTTACCAAAAACGCTCCACTGAAGTTAAGGCATTCCCTTTGTGAGTGATCTTAATGGAGGTGGGGTGTTACAATATATAATATATAATCAAAAACCGCAGGGCGCTTATTGAAGATTGGATTTCCAACATGACAAGGTATGGAACCACCTTGTGATCAGTGTAATCTAGAGGGGATACACTGGGGTTCAATAAGAACATCTTGCAATCCGGCCCACACATGACTAACCACTCATTTCGCTTGAGTGTATCGAATGTATATCACCAACGGTTGGGATCAACAACCGTTTCCCGAAAGTGACAGCATCAATAGATTAAAGAAGCAAATGGAATTTTTCTAGATAGGTGACTATACATCCTAATGGGAGCGACCCACATAGCCATGCTGCCTTCCCGGTTGTAAGGCTTGAGGTTTGAATTATCTTCCAGAACATCTGGCCACCATTCACTTTGAATGCCACATCATCATACCCGCCAAATCACAAATTGATTTCCCCAAAAGTACCACGGGTATAAAGCTAAGAGAAACGAATTCCTATGCCACCAAACGTAAGTATGTTTGAAGAGATCAACTTACGCGATCCGTTATATATACTCTGTTAGACATTCGTCCATTCACGTTTTCCTGGGACTGGACAAACCGAAGGCACTATCCCATAAACAGGATAGCCCTTGCATAAGTCCTTCTTCAATTATTTTCATCATATTTGATCGCAACGCTAACGCCCATACAGAGTGGTTTCCAGATAATGAATCTGATCCCGGTCTCTCCGTATTGACGACGGAAAAATGGTCAAAAACTTCGATAGTCGATGATTTAACTATCAAAGAAAAATAACTGTACAACCAACGATCTTATTTCCAGGTAGGAATTCGATCGATCAATCATCAATCAACATTGGGCACCTTCAAATCAATTCCTTATTATATTATCATTTACAATTCCCATTTCCCATCTTTCGTATCCTTTTGAAGCTCGATTTCCCCTCTCCATTCTTTGAAAAACATTTCCGATATTATAATTTCTTTATTTAAGAAAATATCTCTTATTCCAGTTAGAAAACAATTCTATATATTCATGATTTCTTATTTTCTATATTCAGAAAATATACTTTATTAATATCCGAAAATATTTCCATATTCTATTTCTTAATTCCTGGTTGACCAATTCATTTCGTTTTCTACGCGTAGAAAATATTTCTTATTTTATTTGGGGAAACATTTTAAAATCCTTAAAATTAGCGTGATATTGCTAACCAATCCTCACTATTGAACCTTAACTATTTCTCCATCAATCATGAAGTCAATCAGGTTGAGGTATAATTACCTCTCAAACCTTGAACAACATTCTCAACTTTGAAACAGTCAAAGCTCATAATTTCAAATAAAACATCGCTTACGCGACTCTCAAATTCAATCTAAGAATACACTTCTTTTACGGAAAAATATTGATTATAACGGTAGCGTTAATATCGCTGTTTCCAAATATTTGATTTATAAAACATTACTTTTAACAACAGCGTTACAATCGCTGTCTGGAATTATAGGACATCTATTATAACGATAGCGTTAAGATCGCTGTTTAGATTTACAAAACATTTATTATAATAGCGTAAAAATCGCTGTTTAGATTTACAAAACATTTATTATAACAGCGTTAAAATCGCAGTTTAGATTTACAAAACATTTATTATAATAGCGTTAAAATCGCAGTTTAGATTTACAAAACATTTATTATAACAGCGTTAAATCGCACTTTTCATATATTTGGCTTATAAAAATATAACTTGTACTTATTCATTTCAACATATAAATAAGTAAATAATTAAATAAATAATTCAATTTGGTTCAAAACGGAAAGAAGAAATAACTACTTCCCTATATTCGATATAATAGAATTCCAATGATAGCTCCCTCTCGAATCATCTATATTCGATTTATATTCCGAACTTCAGAATTTATCTACCATTTCAGGTTAATTCAAATTCCAAATTCACTTTTGAATTTATCCTTTCCAAATCATTACCAAATTCCTTTATAACCATTCTAGTCTGCACAACTTTATCACACTTTATTTATATTTCGAATTTTGAAATAAAACCCATTGTTTGCTTTTAAAATGATTACCCATTTCCCTTCCTTATTCAGATTCCAATCTGGATTCGTATTTCAAATCTAAATTTCCTTTATAGATATTTCATTTACAAAATATTGGCTTTAAACCATTTTTTACTTTAATCATGAATATATTTCTTTTACATACCAATCAAGTCCGTTGATTTTTTTTTACTTGTAAATAACAATTCAAATCCAAATTTTCATTTATAATGTCTATTTAGAATTAACATAGAAAACCTCAATTTTACTCCAACATTTACAATCTTATTTAAAATGTCCTTATATTTGTTAAGTTTAAAAATCTCATTTCAAATATTGATCTCAAAACTGATTCCCTTTTCCAATGTATCGTTCAAATTTGAATTTATATTTCAATTTATCCAATGATAAATAATTCACTTAATTTATACTTTCGTCTATAAACAACTTCTTGTTTTCTTTATTAACATGTTTTAAATTACAACTCTATTCGAAATTACATTTCTATTTTTGGAAATAAATTTCCTTTTTTAAAAACTCAAATTTCACTTTCTATATTCGAAAATATTATTCGGTACTAAATACCAAAATTTCTAAGGCCAGAGGAATTCAACACAGCATAATCAATCACAGTATATATCACAGTGAATAACAAACAACAATATAAATGTTGAGGGATCCAGTTGGATCCCTCCAACCTGTTTCCCTGCATCCACAGATGTTAATCAACATTTATTTCACATAAATATGAAATATCATAGTAATCAGAACTAATAATTGATCAACGATATAACTATATCAACCATTTCAACCAATTTTATCAACCATTTCAATCAAACCACCATCACATAGTATAAAATTACTGTAAATAAATTTAAAGCTCGTTTATAAAAATATAAGCGAGTCAGAGTTAGTGAGTTTACTCACCTCATTTTGCAATTGACGGTTCTGCTTTTATTTCATTTACAATCAAACCAACGTTTGATTTTATCATGAAATCTCGGTGAAGCCGTTTTCGGTCTCCGCAGTCCCACAACATAGATTTTGTCGTTACGATCTCAATGTGACTAGCCTGGTCCAATTCTGTTAACGAATGAATAAAATATGTTTGTTATAAATTACAATTTAAATTAATTCATTAAAATTTGTAACCATCACCGTTATTCCTTAATTACCATTCTTATCACTTTAAATCGCGCGTTCTCTTAGGCTAAATCGAACACCCTGGCTTCTTCCATCTAACGCCAGACACCACCTTTACTCTTCCTCTTCTCACCGTTATTTTCCAACCAATGTAACATTAAGATGTTCTCCGGAGATCACTTCTCACTAATTATTCGTTCAAAAACCAACTGTCTGTACAAGCTTCCAACTATTCGCGCTACAGGACCTTACCAACGACTGTGATTCCTTCCCAACTTTTTCCATCCCATTCCCCCATCGTTTCTTGAAACAACATCACAAATGCGTCCTCCTTCCTAAACATTTAACCATCATTAAGAACTGATTAGTTAACAATTTCTTTAATACTTTCTTCACCCTTATTGAAGCAGCTGCACCCGGCTCCCATGCTAGTTCAAACCGACCCATCTTCTTTCATAATACACAAACTGATGTCCCTCTTCCTCTTGCACAAATTTTAATCCTAACTCCTGTTACTTTACTTCACGCATAAAAATAAACCTCCACTCACAAAACTTCATTCCACCACCCACGCACTCCACATTTTCATTTCATGGTTTGCCCACTGATTTAACAACTCCAACAAACCCAAATTATGCTAATGCCCAAAAATGAAAACTGACCTGTAGCTTTTTCATTTCCTTTCCCAGTGACTCCGAGCCTAGACCTTCATCATCCAAAACTCCCCCCTCAAAATCCTTCACCTGACTCTAACTCTCCTCCACCTGGAAGTGTAACAACCCAAATTTTAGTAACATGTTAAAACCATAAATCAAGGCAGAATTAATTTTTAAAATAAGAATCAAGGGAAACGGGTTACGCCATTGCATTCATCTCGGAATTCTAGTTGAGATAGAGTCCAAGTTTGCGTAAAACGGATGTCGTATGAAGAAGATATGGACGATCGAAGTTAGGCAGAAAAACCAGAAACCGGCCAGAATGCACTGGCGCACTTGGGAAGTGCGCCAGAACAAAATTGCACTGGCGCACTTGAGAAGTGCGCCCATGCAATTTTGCATTGGCGCACTTGGCAGGTGCGCCCAGGCCAAGCAGAAACCTGCTTGGTCAGGCCCTGGATGGCCTGGTCGGGTTCTGGTCGAATTTCTGAGCTCTGCTGTGTCACTAGGGCTAACTTGTCACTTTCTGATTAGCTGCTCTTGAGATGGATGGCCTTGATTAACTCTAGCTTCATCGACGGCTATAATTAAATTGAAATTCTATATAAACAGCCTCCTAGCTTCATTCTCTTTACACCATTCTTCTCTAACCTTATGCTGCTCAAACTCTTGATGATCATGGCTTCTTCTTCTACCTCTAAATTAAATTAAATTAAAACGAGAAGATTATTTCTTGAAGACTACGACTAGGAATTTCTTATTGAGAATTTGCTTCTACAATCAAAGCAAGATTCAGCGATTCAACAATTCAACGACCAATTTCTAGACTTGACTTCTGCATCTAAATTTCTTAGACCACGATCTGTAAGTTCCAATTACTTTTAGATAAAAAACTATAAATCTAATATGGGCATGTTATAAATTGGAATTGATTTATGTATGATTCATATCTATTCTTGTTTTCTTCTTGGATCTTGACTATTGGGAATATTGCCTACGACGTTGAAACTATTGTTAATGGTCTAAGACTATGACGGTGAACATAAGACTATGCCTATGACGGTGAACATAAGACTATGCCTATGACTATGAACACAAGACTATGCCTATGACTATGACTGTGAATATAAGACTTTTGCCTATAACTATGACAAGGACAATTATGACTAATCACCTACGATTCATGACCATGAGGTTATTGCCTAGAATTATGACTATGAAATTGGATCTAAGCTTGATATTCTATTCAGACCTATTTTCTTTATTTGTCTTGATTTTGGGGATTTTTCTATTCAAGTTAGATCTATCTGTGTTCTTGAATCTAGATTATTGTTCAAACCTTTTCATGTTCATAATGTTATGCCTGCGATGTTTTAATCAATTTATTCAGTTAGGTCATGCCTTGGAAAAAAATTGATAATAGAGCAATGTTTATTATGTTGATCTATGCCTATGGTTCTGTTCTATCATCATGTTGAATTGGGAATTAATGAATAAGTTTATTCATATGTATATGAACTTGGAGTATAACCTGTTATGACAAGTTGTGTAGTCTATCATGTTATGCAAGTTTTAGGTTGTGAAATCATATCACATATGTGACCAAATGTTAGATCTATATGTTTATGTGTATGTGTTAAACCTATGCCATATTTCAAGTTCACACTTATTCATATGTTCGTGATTGATTTGCAAGTTCACATATATGTAAGTTGATTTAGTCTATGTTGCAAATTCACATATATGTATGTTGGTTCAATCTACGCTGCAAGATCACACCTATGATATTCATGTTGATTATTTTGCAAGTTCACACCTATGATGTTCATATTGACTATGCCGATGATGCCAAGTTTACGCCTATGTCATGCTTATGTTAATGAATTGCTTTATGTCAATTTTGTGTACGTTAAATTAGGCTAAGTTTTTAGTCTAATATTATATGCCAAAAACCATGCGGACGGAAAATTAGGCTAAGATTGTTAGCCTAATATTTAGACGGGGTAACGTTGGGGACATGAAACTTGCCTTGAAAACTTGACACGAACTTGACATGAATCTTGAACATGGACATGACACTAGAATGAACTTTTAAATGGCCAACTCGAGGTTGGGTTGAGTTTGCAGTGTAATTCTGCCCGGAACCGCCCGGCAAATCCAGTTACTGCAAACAATAGGATCCAATGTGGGTAGTTGGTCATATTGCACTTGAAAACCCGAGGTCAGACTGAGTTGTCGTGTAATTCTGCCCGGAACCGCCTAGCATATCCAGTGACCACAACAACAGGTCTGATGTGAGAGGTTGGGGTGCATTAATGAATTAATGCCACATGATAGGGTTAAGTCATGAACATGTAAGACAACACTTAACCAACTTGATACATGATTCGTAGGTGGGTTAAGTCACGAACTTGAATGACAACACTTAACCAACTTGACATGCTAGACTGATAGGGGTTAAGTCACGAATTTAAATGACAACACTTAACCTATTGGACGGAAACACTAGTTACGCGGTCCGTTTCAACAGTAACCCACTATATGTATCATGGTACCCTGGGACTAGGCAGGGTAGGGCACGATTACTGGGCTGATTGTAAGCGACCAGAACGACGGTTGTGTTGATGTGCCAGTGTAGGTTCAGGCGGGCTATGGTCGTGCACGTGGTCCGGAGTTGAAAAAGCAGGCATTGGGCATCAGTAGGTTTATCTGTGCATTCTTGATTCGTGTCGGTGGTTGGCACCCTAGGGCTTGATACACCCTATGATGGACCTAGCACAGGTGACTACATTCGTGTTAGGGCCGTATGACACAGACACATGACGAGCTAGAACTTGTAGGGAGCCGATCGACTAGTGGATCGTTTTGTTGGACCTAGTAATGGGCCATTTCATGATATTGGGCCAAGGGATCATTTCATGATTAATATAAGACATGGGTTGGGATTCTAGTACAGTTGGTGCCGCGAACCTTGAATATGTGATGCTATACCTGATTTACACTTGAATTATCATGCTATCTTAGTCTATCTTGCCAATCTTGACAACATCCTTATGTTTACTTTCAGTTTATACATGTCATGTTACCTTTATCTGTTTTTATGCTGAAAGTCACTTGGACTTACCAGTCTTTATGACTGACCTGTTTTCTTTCGCCTCTTTTTCTTTCGTTTCTTCCCCCCAGGTTCTCAGGGAGGAAACTCTAGCACTTAGCTTGGATTTCGCTTGCTTTCGGTTCAGCTCATGTACGGTTTGATCTTGAGCTATGCTATGGCTGCATTTCTGCTACCTTTGGGGAATTAAGCTACTTTGATGTTTTAAGTTTATGCTTCTTTATTTATGCAAGACAGAATTTGTTGTGATGGAAAACAATGATCTTGGCTATTTAATGTAAAAGGTTTTGACTCTTCTTGAAAGTAATGAAAATTTTCTTTTGATTCTTCCACTGTTTTATTTATGTTCTGTCTTGTAATAATTTTGTGATTGTTTACCTCGATAACGCTCCTCCAAAACTAGTGCATTCCCTTTGTGAGTGACCCTACCGGAGGTGGGGTGTTACATGAACAGCCCACAACTCCGTTCGCACAAGATATTGTCCCCAACTTAGCCACCATATAGGTGTGGGGTTTTGTTTCTCAAAAGGCCTCGGCGTTAGTAAGAGATGGGCTCTACTATATAACTACCCACTTCACACAAGCCTCCACGATGTGGGACTTAGGGGTGTTACATTCTCCCCTCCTACAGAGCCCAACGTCCCCGTTGGCTCACAATCACCTCACCCAGGCGCTGTGGTTCACACAGGAGCCACAATTCCGGCTGGGTATTGGCTCTGATACCACTGGAACAGCCCACAACTCCGTTCGCGCAAGATATTGTCCCCAGCTTAGCTACCATATAGGTGTGGGGTTTTGTTTCTCAAAAGGCCTCGGTGTTAGTAAGAGATGGGCTCTACTATATAACTACCCACTTCACACAGGCTTCCACGATGTGGGACTTAGGGGTGTTACATTCAGCCTCACGCCAACCGAGGGGCAGAGCCCTCCTCACTCCGCTCGAATCCTTCTGCGTTGCTGGCAATGCAAAGTCCTAACTTCGCTATCTGGGTTGAACCTTGGGGAAAAGGTAATAGCGAACTTTCTGTTCTTGAGCTCGAGAAAAATACAGTAGGGTCGAGTTTTTGTTTATGCAATTATACCGGATTCGAAATCAAAGATTCCTCTCTAGCGTTTGATTTCTGAAGAACTGGTATTTGCTGTAGAAATAGAAACGTGATTTGATCGAATTTTGGGGCTTTAGGGATTGGAATGAAATGCTATGTTCATATAAAATGTTAATCATCCTTTTGAGAGTAAGATGGATGGCAGTATTTAAAAGAAGAATAAGTTTGGGTCTCACGGCATCTGATGGATTGAGCAGCACGGAATGTAGTGGCGTGAGGGGTACGGTATCCATTTTCTTGTTAGGCACGGGTTCAGTGGTTTGGACGGGAAGTTATATAATTTCCTTTGTTAACTTCTACTGTTAAGACTAAACCGTTCTTGATTAAAAAGAGGCTAGCGTATTAAATCGTTTGGCTTTACACATTGTTGACGTGCCATTTTCCCCGTACAGAAGACGACAAAAGGGAATAGGTTATATTTTGTTGATGCTCATGTAAATGATGTAACTTTCCGTTAATGTAAATTATTTATGTATATTCAGGTACAGGTTGATTGTTATGTTGGGTACATAAGATTTTCGTTCATGTCCGAACTTCTACGGACATAAATAAGAGTACGGTCGTGTCCAGCGAGGTACCACGATTCCAAAAATATAATAGTATTGGTAGTTTAACTTATATTATGAAACCCCAAAATATTGACATAGGGTGCAAAATACTTCAAATAAAAATAGCTTATTCTCCAAAATAAAATTTACAGTAAAATTCTAAAAATTAAATTATAACTATGTCCCAAAGATCTTGTCCAAATTCGAAATCAATATTTAATTATATTAAATAAGCCATTATGGCTTATACACGATTCCATAGCGACTATTTCTAAATTTGATTTGGACACAAAACAAAATCTACAACATGAAATCTCGATTTTTATCTTCCATTAGAAAAATATAATCAAATAGATCCGAACGATTCTTGTTTCAAAGAAATCCGACTTATATTGGATTTTGTATATTCAGTTGAAGTTTAAATCGTAAATTACGAACTACCGCGATATTATGAGCTCCATTTAAATCATATTATAAATTATACGTTTAAATATCATTTTATTAAATAAATTCCTATATATAATTCAAATAAAATATTTAAAACAAATTTAAATATTTAGAATTCAACGGCTAAAAATTAGGGTCGTTACATCTCCCCTCTCTTCCTATTTTCTTACATCTCTGCAGATTTGGAATTTTCCCTTTTTCAGATAAATTTTAGATTTACAAGAATTTGGCAATTGTAGGCCTAAAGGGTTCAAACTTTGGATTTAAAAGTTTTAAGGTGAGTGTGAAATTTACGAATACAGTTATAATAACTTATTTATTTCGTTTGAATTAGATCTAAATTTTTATGCCTATTTCTATCAAATCTATTCACTAAATTGTTGTAATTGGATTGCACCCATCAAGATCTGATTGTAAACATTGTTAAAACTTGAATATATAAATTGTGGTTAGGCATAATGTTAGTTGTGGGATTCTAAAATTTGTTTATACCTATTTCCTATAATTATGTTGTAAAATGTATTATGGACATTGAATAGCACTGTTGATCTGGAAATTAGTCCCATTTAACACCATTTAGATGAAGTTACATTCCAGATCTCTAATTCAGTGCTGAAAAATAAATTGTGTGAATTTGGGTAAAAAGATTCAATTGGTTAATATTGTGATTGTAATATTTAAAAGGATTATACCAATTTGTATTCAATATTGTTGGGTTTTGGCTTAATTGTTGTAAATATGTCGTTTCCTCTTTTAGAACAAAAGGATGTCATCATTCACAAGAGATATGACAAAAAGATTTAAAAAGGAAAAGTGGTGCAAACATACGTATAAATATACATATTTGTGCGTAATTTGCATCGACTATTCCAAAAAATATATACATATATATTTCTTGTGAAATTGAGATATGTCATTTTACCAATTAGGCATGGTTTACAATAATTACGATTAACGGTCTTTTTGTAAGATTTGAAAACTTTTGGCAAGATTGAAAGCAAAAGGGAATGTTTGGTTATTGATTAAACCAAATCATTAAATTTAAAATAATAATAATAAAAATAATAACTACGTTGACGCACGAAAACATGAATATAAATATGTACATATTATCCGTCCAAATCAGCGTAAAAAGGTAAAATCATACATTGTATTGGATGTTTGAACGTTTGAATGAGGTTCAATTATGGAATTATATGCAAATGTAATCCATACTGAATTAATATATCTGTGGTGACCATTTGTAGAAATCAATATAATTAATTGTTATAAATAGGACTGCAAATCAATAAATAACAATTGTAACCAATGTTGAATGGGGAAAGTAAATATAATAAGATGATGGTTACAATTCCTAAATTAATTAGGATAAATGTTGTACACCCCAATTAGGAAATTTAAATTATAGCCGGATTTAGACACGAGGTCAAGCTCAACTTGTGGTATAAGCCTGCCTGGAACCGACTAACAAATCCAGCAACCACAGGTAGTCAGCTTAATGTGAGGGATCTAATGCGTAAATATAAATGTACTAAGGCACGAGGTTAGGTTTAACTTGTGGTAGATTCTGCCCGGAACCGATTGGCAAATCCAGCATCCACAAGTAGTCAACTTAATGTGACAGGCCTGGTACATAAATATATATATATATATAACAGTCAACCAAAAATAAATAAATAAACCATAGTAACTCTCTGTTGAGGTACAACAAATAGATACCTTGGGACTGATAAATAGTTGCCGTAGGAAAATATGATCGTTATGGTCATAAAGGGAGATAAAAATAGAAATAAAAGAAAATGGGTGTTATAAGGGACTAATGGAAATTGATTGTCTTTTGAATATTAATTCCAAATTAGGGAAGAAATCAAATAAATATCCTAGGTAAAAGAGGACATAACCTTCCTTATATATAATAATAAATATAGAACTTATAATTAAAAATAGAGTTGGACTAAGTATGTTAATAATGTAAAATATTATTAGCCATATGAACCCGTGACGATAATAAAGTGTGTGTATATATATAAGTCTGTTGTATGTGAAAATTGGTAGGTTTACTACACCTTGAAAAGGTCTTAAGTGGTTGACTCTCTTCTTGTATAATTTGGGTCTTAAGTGGTTAGGACTAGGATCCCTCTGAAGGTTTATCCTTGGAGAGGAACCAAGTCACGGGACTCACCCTTATTAAATTCGAAGTAAGTCTTTGGGTCCTCCTTCTCTAAAATTAGTTATGCATAAGTGGTAACAGAGCAGGATAGTTCATGGGGGATGTCCACCTCCTCTAGAAGCTTGTAAGGGATCAACTAGGGAAAGAACTGGTATATAAAAGATATGTGGCTATTGCATGCTCACCAGCTGTCTAAGCAAAGTCTTAACTGATATAGGTGTTCTACTAAAATATTAGTTAAGTGGTAACGCTCGCTATACTACATCTCATATTACAATTGAGAGTATAGACTTTAAATACGTTGACGTATTAGGACGGAGTCTTAAGGGGATAACGTTTGCCTTAGATTTATAAGTGATCATAAGAATCCACCTTTAATAGGGCCATAAGTGACTGAGAATGTCCACCTCGTTAGGTCTTCACCCTAAAAATACTAATGAGTGATTGACTTGGATAACCATCACATTGGTTAGATACTCGGTGTTTGTTTGAATCTTGTGTGCTGCGTAGACATACCTTGACATATGTAACGTGTTAAATATATGTGTAAATGTTCTATCTCGATATTATACTTTGGGAATACTACCTTGGGAAGGATAGCAGAGTCATGCGTAAAATATTTACAAGGTTAGGCTAGAATCACTGACCTTGATTGGCATACATACTGGGTTGAACCAAACGGTATACACCGTGTATTATAATCTGTGTTGTACATTTCTTAGTCACCAGACCTTGTTGTTCTGGCCCCTCCTCATTTCAACCTCCAAGGTTTTCTAGAGAAGGTCGAGTTCTCAGAGATGTTTAATTTTGGCTTTTAGTTCTCATTCTCTCTCATGCTTGGTATTGGCAAAGTGGCTTACTTCGAAAAAGGTAGTTACTTAAGTTAATACTAGTTATCCTATTATGTTTCTACTATGAGTTATTTTATCGTACTTTGATTATGCTTATGCTCTTTATTGTAGGTACCAGATTTACACGCTCCAAGCTTGGATGTGTTTGAGTTTCGATTTTTGTTGAAATTTGGACGCTGAAAGGTGTAGGGTGTTACAATTTGCCTCACCGTCGTTTATATCAAATTACTAATGCTAAGGTCCATTGGTGATGTACATCATTAATATTTAATACAATTGTTGTGTCAGTATTGTCTCATCTAAATTTTTAGGAACTCCTATCGATATCGTGGTGGGCCACCTCCCGATCAAAATTCCTAACATACTCAATTGGAAACTCAACACAATAAAAAAAATTACGTCTGAATAGGAGAACAAATTTGTAAATAAATAATCAGAGGTGCAACCATTTATTCATGAATTAAATTTTTAATCATAAATAAATAAACAACTATTTCATAGTGCTTAGCGGAAATAATTTATCCGCTTTCGCCTCATAAAGCTAATCTCAATAGTATGTTACTTGGCCAAAATTATTTTATTAAACTATTTTATAAAATAATTTAGAAATCTTCACAACTAAGTCCCAAAAAAAAATTCAACTCAAAATAGGAAAATACTTTGAATTCCTAATCACAAAATGGATGGGAATCTAAGTTTATCTAGGCCAAGATACAAAGGTGAACTCAAATAAATTTGATTGGTCAAATAAAGGATCATGATATAAGATAGGATACGACAGTTCCTAAGACTCGACTTAAATCCTAAACATGATTTCCCAAGAGAGACTTAGGACAATGACCCTCGCCACAATAGCTTATATTGTTTCGAACTTGGCTCCATTACCAAGCTGTGACGCCCTACCTCTATACTTGCGTTAGCCAAGGACATTACAAGTAATGTTGTCATCTAACCCAAAGAATAAGGCCGTTGGGAGTGACCATCTATATAATGGCTTTAAACTAGTGTTAAACATGCCAGATAACATGGTCTTACTTTTCATATCTCAAGAGGAAACACGACATATCTACTTCAAGTTCAAACCTACTACATAGTAGCTATGTATAATCCGAAAACAATATAAAATTACATAACATCACAATCAGAGTCAGACACAAATATTCACATCATTAAGGAGGAAATATATATGAATATAAAATATAAGAGTATATACAAAAATAGTGGTCATACTCAATCCACTATACAATAAAGAATAGGTGCAAGTTCTAGCCAAAAGAATATGTATACATAGAAGTCTCATATACACATAACCCAAAATACTACAATTTTAATGTAGTTGCTAAAAGTCAAAAGATAGTCCCGTTAGAAGTCATGGAGAAGCACCTGTAATTCCTCGGTCCGACCTGAGTATTGTTTATAAGAAAATAAACAATAAACGGATCAACCTAGTTGTACTTATCACAATAAACTTAGATAGGATAAGAGATATAAACAGACAAGGACATATATAAAATAAAAACAATGTTCACATGTAATGTGAAACTCTAAGAATGTCCACACAATATCTCAAAGAAATCCCAGAGTTACGCGAGAATATCACATTCTAAATTATATAACTACTTACAACAATTAATGCCCTCTATCAAATCAACACGAAATTGACAACACGATACCACAGTGTCGATACGGTTCTAGACCGAAGCGATATGAAGATCGTCACAGGATGGAAGACTGGAAACTCCATGAACCAAAGTTCCTCAAAATGATTCGAAGATCCTTAAGATGCTCCGAAGATCCACCAGAACCAAAGTTCCTCAAAATGATCTGAGGGTCCACCACGAAGTTCATCAAAATGTGGAATAAATTCCACAACTCAGAGACGTCACACAAAGCTATTCTAAATCTCAAAAAGATCATAATTGATCAAGTATAGTGTAAATTACTCCGAACTACTAAATATAAAAGTTAAGATACATGTCCTATAACCACATGCTTTACTCAAATATTTTCAAACAAATTGTATATTCCACTAGAAACACAAAACAATCATTGCCATAGTTTTCAATAAATAAGTCCAAGAATTAACTGTCGAAGCAAACGCATGGGTTCATAGTCCTTGTTTTTACTAAGGCATTTAATTGGATTTCTCATACAAATAAGGAAAAGGTTTATAACATATGTACTAGTAAATTGGAAAATAATTTGTAAAATAACTTCATATGATGAAGTATGATTAGAAACCATTTTAATAAAAGAATGGTTTATAGTTTGAAGTGGCAAATCTCATAAAATATCGATTGTAATAATAATCGATCTCAAAATTCACAATTTAATAAC
Source organism: Allium sativum (assembly GCA_030737875.1). Taxonomy (NCBI): domain Eukaryota; kingdom Viridiplantae; phylum Streptophyta; class Magnoliopsida; order Asparagales; family Amaryllidaceae; genus Allium; species Allium sativum. The sequence goes on along the minus strand of CM060922.1, from coordinate 730,443,229 downwards.
GTAAATCAAATCCCATGAATATCAATTATAAATTCATTCACCATATCAAAAATCCATCTAATTGAGCTGCTGAAATACGTGGATTAGAGCAACTGAAAATTCAGAGGAAAAGTGAAAACGACCCGAAACTCGGTCGAGAAAAATCCTGGAATAACCTAAACTGCTGACCATGGTTTCCACTAGTCAACAACAGAAAACAGGTTCATTCAAACGAATGAAGTGGTCAGTTGACTGAATTGGGAAACATCAGAATTCTTGTGCACGTACAGTATTCAGTCGTTTGGGTTGCTAAATTTAGTCGACTAAATTATATTTCGGTCGACTGAATGAAGAAATTCAATCAACTGACTTGTACACAAAAGTTTTCCAAAGAGAAAACATCAACTCAATCGACTAACCATCCCCATTCAGTCGACTGAATTGAGTATTTCAGTCAATTGAAACTGGACCAAAATGAACCCGAGAGCAAGGGTCCATTCTGTCGACTGAATTGAACCCATTTAGTCGACTGACATGCTTCAAAATGCAGTCTTCAACCTTTTGAGGGAAAAGTCACGATCCCACGATTCCGGATGAACATGCATGAATGGTGAAGGCTTATAACATTATCAAGTGAAAGTGAAGCTTCTACGACTCGCCGAAACATCTCATATCACATGAATCAGTCCTACATAGAGATTTACACTAGAATTCACATAATCGAATTCAAAACTCATAAATTAGAATGTTCACACACAAACAATCCAAATCACACAATGCACACACTTAGCATAAACGTTCCAAAGGCACACTAGCCAAGCCTATAGGCTTGTGCCATAGATGCGAGTTTGCAAGAACTCGCCTTTAGCTCTTAAGAAACATGGAGAAGGTGCAAAACCAACCTAGATCACTCTCTCTTCCAAGATAACACACTACTTGTCGATCTACACAAAAATATACAAATTTTCTAAGAGTTAGGTTCAGGAAAATCTCATAAATTGAAGAGATAACAAGTTGGAGAAGATGGAGATGAACTTACCCAAGCTTCTCCTTGAATTTGCAAAGTTAATAACCCAAATTTCTTAAGATTGGAGCTTAGGAATATTAATTTCCCTTTCCTCTCCCCAAATTCAATTTTTGTTAAGTGTCAGAAAGGAATGAGGTAGAGGGAGGGAGGTTAGGATATTTGGTAGAAGAGGTTGGGTTTAACCATTGGGCTAGTTTTACGAACTTAAGCCCCAACCAAAATCCCAAATTTCACTAACTCCAAACATATTAATGTTTACGGTTTTAAATACCGTAAACGGCATTTTGAACATAATGGAAGTGGTTTCGAGTCCAAATTCTTCCATTTATATGAAGTCATAATTTTGGGTTTTAAACTGAAGACACGATAAGATATTTAATTAAATCTCTTAATTGAATAATAGTGAATTATGTGGGTTGTTACAATACCCCAACACTTGAAGTAAACCATTTTTGGAATAATTCTCATTACGCAAGTAACTATCGTCACGGATCCCAATGGTTAATGATATCTCACATCAGTTTACATATATACAACTATTGGAAAGTGCAGACTTTTGTCGAATAAGGCTACTGATCTTGCATCATTAACCTACTAAGTCCAATCCATAATTCTAATTAAAGATATTAATTTTAGATTTAAAATAGAATAAGCTAAGGGTGATTCTCTATAACTTCTTATCCTAGGATATTTAATTGTTTATTTCCATAATGGACTTAGTCTGTACTACGACAATTAGTACCCATTAAATACCTTAAATTTCATTTTTTATTAAAACGATTACATGCTATTAATGACCCTAATAGTTATATTTCATAAGGCATTGGACACTCAATCAATTTAATTCCCTAATTTTCTCGTGCCATTAATGAAGCTAATGGTAATGTTTCCTAAGGCAACATACAATCTTTTAAATGCCATTTATATTGGTCCCATCTAATATCCTAAATTCTAATTGTTGGACTCCCAAATATTACTATAGTTATTTAATTATATTAGTTCTTATGTATATATATATAAGTTTATTATTTTGATTTCCCTGATTGGAGTTAAAACAATTGTTCCTATCAAATTCAAATTGTAACTGTTTGTCACTTATTTCCTATTTATTCATTTCTCCAAAACATTCATGGTTATAGTATTACTTCCCTCATTTGTGACCATCTTATTATAGCTATCAGTTCCATATTTATTGTTATCAACATAATGGTCACAAATATATATTTCTATTTATTATTCGAAATATTACCATATATTTATTCACATAAAAATGGAAACCATTCAAATCAAAACACACAACAAACATTTATTTAGTAATAATATAAGAGTGTTATTTTCATAGGTTTGGATGGATAAGATTATAATAGTTATATATTTATATTTTAAGCACGGTGTTAGCATAGTTACTATTTATATTTTATTTTATAATTATTATTTTGTATTCCAGTCTAACCTAACGACTAGAATAATCACTTTGTGTATTTAACCTTGTAAGATTCAAAATCTCATGAAAAGGTTATTTACTGTAATTTTTTCCAAAATATTTAAAGGAAGAAATTTGGCATATTTCAAATCATGAGAAAATAGGTTAATATTTTCTTTAGAATATACATTGCAAACTACATACAAAGATATGTGAATTTGCACATCTCTTCCTATTTGGTTTGTTTATATTCCTTATAGATTTAAAATAATGCTTTTTTATATAAAAAGAGAAAAACAGAAAATTTGCAATAATCAAGTAAAACCCCAAATGATATTAAAAACAAATAGTTTATGATTCAGAAATCAACATTGCACAAATCATATACTTACACCCAAATCCTATGAATATGGAATAACAACACTACATACCTATTAATATTTTGGGACTGATTCCAGATTCTGGGTGTGTAACACCCGTATTTTTATAACATGTTAAAACCATAAATCAAGGCAGAATTAAATTTTAAAATAAGAATAAGGGAAACGGGCTGCGCAATTGCGTTCATCTCGAAATTCTGCTTAAAAACGAGTCCAAGTTTTCGAGAAATGGAGTCCGTATGAGGGAGATATGACCCTCCGAAGTTTCAGGAATTTTCAGAATCGAAAACAGCTCGAAATTCGAATTCGAAATTCGAATTCAAACGCCAGCGCAGACTGGGCGGGAATTTTCCCGCCCAGGACCAGGTCTACCTAGGTGTCGACACTATGGTCGACCACCCAGGGACCAGGTCGACCTAGTGCCAGAACCCAGTTCTGAGCCTGGGTTCATTCTGATGTATCCGGTCTCGTTTTCTGTCTAGATTCGTCCGCCTAATCCTATATAAACAGCCTCCTAGCCTCATTCTCTTTACACCATTTCATTCTCTCCTTATGCTACCTCTGGAATAATTGAAATAAATAAATTAAAATAAAATACGAAGACTATTTCTTGAAGACTACGGCTAGGAATTGCAAATTGGAGATTCAAATCAAGTTAGAGCTTCAAGAAGGGAAGGAATGGCTAATTCAACGGCTTCGAGCAACGTCGCGCGAATCATAGCAAATCACCTCAACGTTATCTTATTATCCTTTTCTAAAACCGATCAATGTAAGTCAGTTACTTTTTAGATTTGAACGTCTAGATCTATTTGTGGCATGTAATTAAATGGATATAAGAATATGACTGATCCTCTCATTTGAATATGTGCTTGTATATGCCTTTGGATCTAATTAAGAACTATCGAGATTAATTACCGATGATACTGTGCCTATGCCTATGACGTTGAAACTATTGTTAATGGCCTAAGACTATGACTGTGAACATAAGATTATGCTTATGCCTATGACTGTGAACATAAGACTATGCCTATGCCTATGACTGTGGACATAAGACTATTGCCTATAACTATGACAAGGATAATTGTGGCCAATCACCTATGACTCATGACTATGAGATTATTGCCTATGATTATGAACATAAGACTATTGTCCATGACCATGACTTTGAAATTATTACAGTTAACTGCCTATGACTATTTAGGGTAATTACCTAGGACTATTTTGGTTAATTATCCATGACTATTGTGTTTAATCGCCCATGACTCATAACTATGAAACCATGACTATGACTATTGTGGTTAAATGCCTAGGACTATTTTGTGGTTAATTGCCTAGGACTATTGTGGTTAGTTGCCTATGACTAGTATGGTTAGTTGCTTATGCCCATAACACTATAGTTACATATCATGTTGTACACCGAACTGGCATTAGGTTGGACCAAATCACCTATGCCTATTCCCTAAATTATGTTGATCTTATATTTATGATGTAGCTTGTCTAGTTTATTCCTATTCACTGTTATGTACATCGAACCTATTGGAACCATTATCTTTGTATTTGGTTCGCTTTCGCATGCCTATTCTTTTATGACAAATTCTCGTGCTTATCCCATGTTCCTTTTGTTAGTTTCATTTCATAAGTACTTAGAAGCTTGTGAAATCATGTTATACGTACGACTACGGCGGGGGAATTTGGGCGTAGCTTAATTTATATAATTTGGCATAATAAACATGTTGATATAAATCTGAATTGGCTATAATAGTAAATATTGCATGCATATTAGACTTGGTCGTATAACGGTAAATTGTTAATTGGCCGCAATCTATGTAATTGGCATGTAAGCCAAGTTTTGGGCATAAACTGTAAACTAGAGTATCAAATCTAGTTTTAACATGAACTGTAAATGAGAATACTAGATCTAAATTGGCATAAAACTGCAAGTTGGGTTAAATGATCGGTAAATCAAGATTTGGGCCTAGAATATAGGTATGTTAGTGGGCATGACAAATGAATATAACATAGGCCAAATTTGTCTAAAAGAGTCGTTAGCAATTTACATATAGACAAACAGGATAAATATGTAAATCTAGGGAAAGACGAATATGCCTAACCCGAGGTTAGATTGAGTTACGGTATAAGACTGCCCGGAACCGCCCGGCAAATCCAGCAACCGTAACAATACCTATCTAATGTGGGTGGTTAGAGCATTGAGCCCAAAAGGACCCGAGGTTAGACTGAGTTGCGGTGTAAATCTTCCCGGAACCGACCGGCACATCCAGTAACCGCAACGATAGCTGTCTAATGTGAGTGGTTGGTGCTTTAAAGAATAATTTAAAGCTAAGAAACGGTTAAGCTAGAATGGGAGGGTTAAGTCCATAGGAACACTTAACCAACTTAACATGTTAACAAAACTTGTAGGGGTTAAATAACCGTTATCACATGTTGACTAGACAAGTGGTTGAGGTTAAGAAAAGGCTTAACCAATTTAACATGTTAACTAGAAGGTGGAGTTAAGTAAGCTTAGAACACTTAGCTATCATAGTGTGACAAACGAACAAGGTTAAGTTAAAAGATGAAGGGGGCAATACTTAACCATTAGAATATGTAAATCAAACAGATGTTAGGTTTAAGTTAACTAAGGGAACACTTAACCAATACAAAATGAAGGGGTGGGGTTAAGTAATAAGAAATACTTAGCCAATATAACTTGATCTGTGGTAGGGTTAAGTCAACATGAACTACTGATAACACTTAACCAGTTTAACATGACAAATGAATGGGTTAAGTTAACTTGAATTGACTAATGACACTTAAACAATCCAACTTGACGAGAAAAAGGACTAAGTAGTAAACCTTAGTTAAGAGGACTAAGTTGTAAACCTTAGTTAAGAAAACGAAGATTCAGGAAACTAAGTAGTAAACCTTAGTTAAGAGAACTAAGCAGTAAACCTTAGTAGAATACGAGAAGGAGCGAACGTCCATCTGATCTTAAAGAAGGCTCCAACAAACTGGGGTACGAAGCACGCGGCTTCGAGGGGACGTGAGGGTACTCTTGGTATCCCTCTGTGAGGCTGCAGATAATCCGCCTGGCTCACAGAGGTTAAGGTCTGCGTTAGAAGAACCAAGGGTATGCCTTGGTTGCAATATAAGGCAACCTAAAGACAAGGATGGACCAGCGTGATTCGGCGAGACCAGTAGCCCTGTGATAGCAACTCGTCGTCTACCTACCATCTTGAGTCAATCGGGATACGTTAACCGGAAAGTCGGAGAACTCCAACAGACCATATACTTGCTATCTAGTTATGGTTGCGGATGGCCATAGGTTAGTGGGGGAATAGGGGGGCCTGCGTATTGTTCTCATTTTTCAGGGTGTTCCTTTCATTAGTTGAGGGAGGGGTCAGGTGGGACCATAGCCACTGGAAAAACAGACCTTAGCATCTGCATCGGCAGATATCTGAAAGCTCCCGATCGAGTTCCGTGTTTCTTAATTTGCCCTGCCACGAGACTCGGGTCGCACATATAGAGGACATGTGCATCTAGACAAGTGATAACGATCCACGACACATACGTGGGGAAAGTCTAGGAACATATACCGCTCTGGGGTATTATGTCCTAGAGTAGGGGCGTCGTTCGATAGGTAGCATAATCCCTAGTTGTACCTAGGTCGCGTAAACCCTAAAATCCGAGAAGCATTAGATAAGTCGCGTTAACCCTAGTTGAATCTAGGAAGCACTCGATAGAAAAACCCTATATTAGATCTAGGTAATAAATAATAAATGTACGCCTGAAGGCAACCACAATTACAGGGATTGGGAGCACGTTATCATTTTATAAAGGTTACTAGATGGGTCACTAGTTAGGTGGTGTAGAGATATAGAAACCAGAATAACAGGGTAATCACGAAGCAGAGAAAGTATATTCAGCTTGTCAGTAGATCCAGTTTATCAGTACATTCAGTTTTATCTTGCCTTATCATATCTTGCGTTATCTTGTTAGCCCTATCACCATGGTATTGTGTTGTATTCAGTTAAATTCATGTCATGTTGTTTTTGCCTGTTCACATGCTGAAAGTTACTGAACTTACCAGACTTTATGTCTGACTCTGTTTTCTTTCGCTTTCTTATCTTTCGTTCCCCCCCCCCCCCATGTTCGCAGGGAGGGTATATTACTACTTAGCTCAGTTTTCTTTCCAAGCTTGAAGATTAGTCGAAGTTTTCCTTGGATTCACTTTTCCATTGCTATGGCTGGCTCATACTACATTGGGGAATATAAAAGTTATTTTATGCTTATTTATTTTGTAAGACAGATATACTGGTATTGGAAAAATAATTGTTGTACAAACTATTTGATCAATAAAGTCAAGTTCTATTTTCCACTGTTTTAGTTTTGTCTGTCTTGTAATTTATCTGCATCTTTTACCAATAATGCTTCACATAACTTAGTGCACTCCCTTTGTGAGTGACACTAACGGATGTGGGGTGTTACACGTGGTATCAGAGCTGAAGGTTACCGGATCAGATAAAAGATTTGAAAAATTATTTTCAACGGTTTTAAAAGAAGCATTTTCAAAAGAAAAGTTTTGTTTTAAAGGCATATTCCCCAAAAGCCATACGCACTATCTTCTGATCCTCTGTTTGAATTCTTGTCCCCTTTTTTCTTGAGTCTTCGGGGCTCCTAGCTTTCTGGGAGATAACCTCATCGCAGCACGGTTCCGTAGGCTTGATAAGACAACGATACCTGCGAAGGGCAAACTAGTGCCCGACTTCCATCTATAGCCATAGTAGTTTCACCTGCAGCTAGTTTTCTTTCAAGCTTTAAAGGATTTTCCGTGCGATGGAGGCAGCTTTTGAGAAACTTGTCAATATGATTACACAGGGACGGTAAAGATGAGGATGAGGGAGTTTGGCTAGGGATCTCAACGCAAGGATGAGAAATTCATGGATATAAACTCGACTCATGAAGAAAGAAGGAATTATAAAACCTAAGTCGAGAGGAAGTATCTTTTCCATGGTATAATAGGGCATATAATTAAGGGCAACGGCAAGGACGAGGGACAGGATTTCTAGAAGGGCGAGTGCATGCTTTCACCACCAGAATACCTGAGAGAGAGATAGTAAAAGTCTCCGTTGGAAAAGTTTAGCTCTTCGTTTTGGTCAACCGGTTAGTATTCCTTTGATCTTAGCACTTCGCATTTATCTACTTCCATAGTTGAGTCTCTGCACCTTAGTACTTGTATAGTAGAAGATCCCATTAGCGTCTCAAATCCAATTGGTGGTTCGGCCCGTTTACCTTTGGTTTGTAAGGATTTGAGAATAACTATATTAAGTGTTGAGTTTAAGCGTAATGCTTATGTTTTTGGTTCCATGGGCTATGAGTTGATTCTAGGCATGAGGTAATTCTGAAAGGAGGGTAGTTAGACTTTTGACTTGCTTTGGAAATACCCTCGAGATTCCGTGTAAAAGAATCAGTTAGGATTAGTAGCTAGAATCGCTTAATGCATTTATCAACGATTTGCAATCCGTTAGGATAGTCCATGAGTACGCAGATGTTTTTGAATTAGGTTAGGAGTTTATCCCTAAAACGCGAGATAGACTTCCGCATATATCCAGTTGACAATGAAAAGCCAGCTATCCGATCAACGACAGTTTTGGAAATGGAGGTCAAGAAGCTTCGCAATCGTGAAGATTAATTAGACAAGGTATAAAATAGTGAAGCTCAAGAAGATGTGACTTAGAAGACTAAAGACTAGATACACGCAATCATACCCTTTTTCTTAAAGGGTACATCCTCGATCTCTTTTTCTAGGAATTTTATGCATACTTTCTAGCTTTCAAGGTATATCCACTAGGGCGTATCATCGATCCTTAGGTAGAAGCCAATGGATGTAAACATGTATTTGAAACATGTTATGATTGGTGATTGCAAATGGTTGCTCGTGGATGCATATACACACCATAAGCGCTAGAACGACTCAGTCACTCACTCTCATATTGCATTCGCATACATGTATTTGCTTAACGGATTTAACTGGATATGTTATCATATGGGTATTGCATATGGATGAATGGTTATGCACACATGTAGTATTTACATAACTAGGGATGCTTGCATACATTATTGTACGCATGGCACTGACATAATTCGCATTAAGGAGGTCAACTGAATCAGTAGACCGCTTGATTTTGCATTAGATAAAGACATATACACACACTATGCATATGAACATGAAAGCATTAGAAATCTTTTTAAGGACAATGAATGCCTGTGATTGAATGGTTGAGTAGATGGGTGATTGGATGGTAGGATACATTCTACCTAACTTGAAGATTTCAGGGACGAAATCCTTTTAAGAGGGGGAGAATGTAACACCCCGTATTTTTATAACATGTTAAAACCATAAATCAAGGCAGAATTAAATTTTAAAATAAGAATCAGGGGAAACAGGCTGCGCCATTGCGTTCGTCTCAAAATTCTGCTTGGAAACGAGTCCGAGTTTTCGAGAAATGGAGTTCGTATGAGGGAGATATGACCCTCCGAAGTTTCAGGAATTTTCAGAATCGAAAACAGCTCGAAATTCGAATTCAAACGCCAGCGCAGACTGGGCGGGAATTTTCCCGCCCAGGACCAGGTCGACCTGGGTGTCGACACTATGGTCGACCACCCAGGGACCAGGTCGACCCTATGGTCGACCTGGGGGTCAACCTGGTGCCAGAACCCAGTTCTGAGCCTGGGTTCATTCTAATGTATCCGGTCTCGTTTTCTGTCTAGATTCGTCCGCCTAATCCTATATAAACAGCCTCCTAGCCTCATTCTCTTTACACCATTTCATTCTCTCCTTATGCTTCCTCTGGAATAATTGAAATAAATAAATTAAAATAAAATACGAAGACTATTTCTTGAAGACTACGGCTAGGAATTGGAGATTCAAATCAAGTTAGAGCTTCAAGAAGGGAAGGAATGGCTAATTCAACGGCTTCGAGCAATGTCGCGCGAATCATAGCAAATCACCTCAACGTTATCTTATTATCCTTTTCGAAAACCAATCAATGTAAGTCAGTTACTTTTTAGATTTGAACGTCTAGATCTATTTGCGGCATGTAATTAAATGGATATAAGAATATGCCTGATCCTCTCATTTGAATCTATGTTTGTATACGCCTTTGGATCTAATTAAGAACTATCGAGATTAATTACCGATGAGACTGTGCCTATGCCTATGACGTTGAAACTATTGTTAATGGCCTAAGACTATGACTGTGAACATATGATTATGCCTATGCCTATGATTGTGAACATAAGACTATGCCTATGCCTATGACTGTGGACATAAGACTATTGCCTATAACTATGACAAGGACAATTGTGGCCAATCACCTATGACTCATGACTATGAGATTATTGCCTATGATTATGAACATAAGTCTATTGTCCATGACCATGACTTTGAAATTATTACAATTAATTGCCTATGACTATTTAGGGTAATTACCTAGGACTATTTTGGTTAATTATCCATGACTATTGTGTTTAATCGCCCATGACTCATAACTATGAAACCATGACTATGACTATTGTGGTTAAATGCCTAGGACTATTTTGTGGTTAATTGCCTAGGACTATTGTGGTTAGTTGCCTATGACTAGTATGGTTAGTTGCTTATGCCCATAACACTAATGTTACAAATCATGTTGTACACCGAAATGGCATTATGTTGGACCAAATCACCTATGCCTATTCCCTAAATTATGTTGATCTTATATTTATGATGTAGCTTGTCTAGTTTATTCCTATTCACTATTATGTACATCGAACCTATTGGAACCATTATCTTTGTATTTGGTTCGCTTTCGCATGCCTATTCTATTATGACAAATTCTCGTGCTTATCCCATGTTCCTTTTGTTAGTTTCATTTCATAAGTACTTAGAAGCTTGTGAAATCAAGTTATACGTACGACTACGGCAGGGGAATTTGGGCGTAGCTTAATTTATATAATTTGGCATAATAAACATGTTGATATAAATCTGAATTGGCTATAATAGTAAATATTGCATGCATATTAGACTTGGTCGTATAACGGTAAATTGTTAATTGGCCGCAATGTATGTAATTGGCATGTAAGCCAAGTTTTGGGCATAAACTGTAAACTAGAGTATCAAATCTAGTTTTAACATGAACTGTAAATGAGAATACTAGATCTAAATTGGCATAAAACTGCAAGTTGGGTTAAATGATCGGTAAATCAAGATTTGGGCCTAGAATATAGGTATGTTAGTGGGCATGACAAATGAATATAACATAGGCCAAATTTGTTTAAAAGAGTCGTTAGCAATTTACATACAGACAAACAGGATAAATATGTAAATCTAGGGAAAGACGAATATGCCTAACCCGAGGTTAGATTGAGTTACGGTATAAGACTGCCCGTAACCGCCCGGCAAATCCAGCAACCGTAACAATACCTATCTAATGTGGGTGGTTAGAGCATTGAGCCCAAAAGGACCCGAGGTTAGACTGAGTTGCGGTGTAAATCTTCCCGGAACCGACCGGCACATCCAGTAACCGCAACGATAGCTGTCTAATGTGAGTGGTTGGTGCTTTAAAGAATAATTTAAAGCTAAGAAACGGTTAAGCTAGAATGGGAGGGTTAAGTCCATAGGAACACTTAACCAACTTAACATGTTAACAAAACTTGTAGGGGTTAAATAACCGTTATCACATGTTGACTAGACAAGTGGTTGAGGTTAAGAAAAGGCTTAACCAATTTAACATGTTAACTAGAAGGTGGAGTTAAGTAAGCTTAGAACACTTAGCTATCATAGTGTGACAAACGAACAAGGTTAAGTTAAAAGATGAAGGGGGCAATACTTAACCATTAGAATATGTAAATCAAACAGATGTTAGGTTTAAGTTAACTAAGGGAACACTTAACCAATACAAGATGAAGGGGTGGGGTTAAGTAATAAGAAATACTTAGCCAATATAACTTGATCTGTGGTAGGGTTAAGTCAACATGAACTACTGATAACACTTAACCAGTTTAACATGACAAATGAATGGGTTAAGTTAACTTGAATTGACTAATGACACTTAAACAATCCAACTTGACGAGAAAAAGGACTAAGTAGTAAACCTTAGTTAAGAGGACTAAGTTGTAAACCTTAGTTAAGAAAACGAAGATTCAGGAAACTAAGTAGTAAACCTTAGTTAAGAGAACTAAGCAGTAAACCTTAGTAGAATACGAGAAGGAGCGAACGTCCATCTGATCTTAAAGAAGGCTCCAACAAACTGGGGTACGAAGCACGCGGCTTCGAGGGGACGTGAGGGTACTCTTGGTATCCCTCTGTGAGGCTGCAGATAATCCGCCTGGGCTCACAGAGGTTAAGGTCTGCGTTAGAAGAACCAAGGGTATGCCTTGGTTGCAATATAAGGCAACCTAAAGACTAGGATGGACCAGCGTGATTCGGTGAGACCAGTAGCCCTGTGATAGCAACTCATCGTCTACCTACCATCTTGAGTCAATCGGGATACGTTAACCGGAAAGTCGGAGAACTCCAACAGACCATATACTTGCTATCTAGTTATGGTTGCGGATGGCCATAGGTTAGTGGGGCATAGGGGGGCCTGCGTATAGTTCTCATTTTTCAAGGTGTGCCTTTCATTAGTTGAGGGAGGGGTCAGGTGGGACCATAGCCACTAGAAAAACAAACCTTAGCATCTGCATCGGAAGATATCTGAAAGCTCCCGACCGAGTTCCGTGTTTCTTAATTTGCCCTGCCACAAGACTCGGGTCGCACATATAGAGGACATGTGCATCTAGAAAAGCGATAACGATCCACGACACATACGTGGGGAAAGTCTAGGAACATATACCGCTCTGGGGTATTATGTCCTAGAGTAGAGGCGTCATTCGATAGGTAGCATAATCCCTAGTTGGACCTAGGTCGCTTAAACCCTAAAATCCGAGAAGCATTAGATAAGCCGCGTTAACCCTAGTTGAATCTAGGAAGCACTCGATAGAAAAAACCCTAGATTAGATCTAGGTAATAAATAATAAATGTACGCCTGAAGGCAACCACAATTACAGGGATTGGGAGCACGTTATCATTTTATAAAGATGACTAGATGGGTCACTAGTTAGGTGGTGCAGAGATATAGAAACCAGAATAAAAGGGTAATCGCGAAACAGAGAAAGTATATTCAGCTTGTCGGTAGATCCAATTTATCAGTAAATTCAGTTTTATCTTACCTTAGCATATCTTGCGTTATTTTGTTAGCCCTATCACCATGGTATTGTCTTGTATTAAGTTAAATTCATGTCATGTTGTTTTTACCTATTCACATGCTGAAAGTTACTGAACTTACCAGACTTTATGTCTGACTCTGTTTTCTTTCGCTTTCTTGTCTTCCGTTCCCCCCCTCCCCCCCCCAGGTTCGCAGGGAGGGAATATTACTACTTAGCTCAGATTTCTTTCCAAGCTTGAAGATTAGTTGAAGTTTTCCTTGGATTCACTTTTCCATTGCTATGGCTGGCTCATACTACATTGGGGAATATAAAAGTTATTTTATGCTTCTTTATTTTGTAAGACAGATATTCTGGTATTGGAAAAATAATTGTTGTACAAACTATTTGATCAATAAAGTAAAGTTCTATTTTCCGCTGTTTTAGTTTTGTCTGTCTTGTAATTTATCTGCATCTTTTACCTATAATGCTTCACAGAACTTAGTGCATTCCCTTTGTGAGTGACACTAATGGATGTGGGGTGTTACAGGGTGTTTAAAATAACCACAAACGAATCCAAGATAAATTGTAGGAAATATGATAATATTATTCTTAAAGGCCTACAAATCCCTATCCAAATTTCATACATATTATTCCAGATTTGACAATAACAAAACAGATCTAATAATTTTGAGGCCTAAAATCTGGTTTAACACAAATAAAATATTATAAACAATGAATAAATTTCCCATTCACCTGAAAGTTATCCAAATCTAAATCTAAACACATCTTTTAGGCCTAAAATTTCCAGATCTTACAAATCTACAATCCTATACAAAGGGGATATGCATATACTTATTTAGACCTGTAGATCTGAAGGATGAATTGGAAAAGAAGAAGGAAACTTAAATGAAAAGAATTACCTATTCGAAGAACAAACTAGTTTTCATAAATATGAATTCAATCTTCCCAATTCTTTTTGATTAGATCTGTGTGGGTTTATATTTTGAATTTTAGAAGAGATTGGTGGATTGGGAATGGTAGATATTTGCTGATGCCTCCAGAAAATAGGAGCAAAAGAGTGGGGGTCTAGCCTTTTATTTATAGGCGTAGAAATGACCCTAAACCGTTAAATTTTATTTCATAAAAATCCTTCTATTGATATTAATTTTATATCATAAAATCCCTAGCTGTCACTACCTGAATCGACCAGGGATTGATCCACTGGTGGACCGCCTAGGTCAACCTGGTGTTGATAGGAGCAGGGGATATTTATTTCTATATATTTAATATTCTTTTTTATTTATTTTCTGCCATTTTCGTATTTTGTACGTAACATTTTCATACAGACTCCGTTCGCGAAGTTCCAAACATGAAAGTTGATCAAAATTCTGTCACGAATGCAACGGTGCAAGTTTCATGGTCAAATTCCACAATTTGCAGAAATTTAATTTTTGGATTATGACTAAATTACAAATTTAATTGTTGCCAAAATTCCTAGTTGTTACAAATTGAGTTCGAGTTTTGGAGGAAAGAGAGCTTGATTTTTGCAATGGATATGAGATTGATATTACTCACAATGTCACAACTAGGAAGGGAAAGAAGGGGAGTGATAGTAGCTCCCACAAGAGAAAAAGGACAATTACGAAAAGCAAGTCGCTAAAGAAGGAACGCTAAGATGAAAAATAGATGGCTGATGCTTTTTAGCTTTGTAGATAAGAATTTTTTTTCCTTATTGTCTGGGTTAATTCGAATGTGGGCCTCAATTTTTGTGACGACCGCCCACAACCCTTGCACTAAACAAGAGGAATAATGCGCTGAAAGGTGTGCACAGCAGCTATGGACGATCATTCGAGTAGGTAAACACAAGCGGAACCTGTCGTAGAACACACAGCGCAAGATAAAGTATAGTAGAAAATATACAACATGTAATAACAGTGAAGCTTCACATAACAAACTTTTGCAACTTTCACAATGTCCTAGAAGATTATCCAAACATCATAGGAAATACCAAAGTTTGCATATAAGGCCTCACTACATCACTCATAGAGCAATTCAAATAGCAGAAACAAATACTAGATAGTAATAAACATGTACGTAAGCCTCCAGCTTGCCTTCGCACAGCAGCATCGTCCTCACTAATTACTTGTCACCTGCTACATAGTCTTCCCATCCACAACCAGATGAACATCCCAAAGTAATAAAAGGAAACATAAAACCTTGAGTCAGACAATAGTCTTAGTAAATGATAAAACAGCTAACAAACATCAACAATAAAGTATATGAGAATGGATAGATAAACATACTAATCTACCACAACACCAGAGAAGAACTCAACCCTATCTTCCCCACATCAGACAGTGATAGCCTTTGCTATAAACAATTAAACCATTCATCCATGGAAACCAGAACACCCATTCAATCATGGTAAAGCACTCATGACATCCAGAATATATATCTCATGAAACACCCCACCTCCGTTAAGGTCACTCACCAAGGGAATGCCTTAACTTCGGTGGAGCATTTTTAGTACAAGATGCAGAAAAATTACAAGACAGACAAATAAAGCAGCGAAAAATAAATAACCTTTATTGATTAAAACAGCTTGTACAAAGATTGTTTTACAACACCAATACTTATTACCAGAAAGCATCTGTCTTGTTTAATATATAAGAAGCACAAACTGACAATGATATTCCCCAATAAAGCACGAGCTAGCCATAGCAGTAGAAAATGGAGTTCAAAGCAATGCGCCAAAGAATCTTCAAGTTCGGAAAGAGTAACAACCCCAAAATGAGCTCAGCTTTTCCCTCCCTAACTACCTGGGGGGGAAATGGAAGAAAAGAAGCGAAAGCAAACTAGGTCAGACATAAAGTCTGGTAAGTCCAGTGATTCTTAGTATTTAAACGAGGAAAAGGGTCATGACATGAATAAACTAAATATAAGACTAAACCATAGTAACAAGATAACATGGGGTAAGCATGGTATATGGCAAGATAAACTGAATGTACTGATAAACTGAATGTACCGATAAACTGAATGTACTGATAAACTGAATGCGCTTCTACTCCTTCTCTGCTTCCCAACTACCCTGTTATACTGATTTCTATATCTCTGCACTACCTACTAGTGTCCAAACTAGTAATCTATGATCATATGATAACGTGATCCCAATCCCCGTATTTGTGGTTGCCTTCAGGTGTACATCTATTATGGGGATTCCATTTATTACCTAGATCTTATCTAGGGTTTACTATCGAGCGCTTCCTAGATTCAACCAGGGTTTACGCTACCTAGGGCCACTGGGGTTTATGCCACCTATTGAACGCTTCTCGGATTCAGGGTTTACGCGACCTAGGTCCAACTAGGGATTATGCTACTACTTTGTATTAATTTTCCATGTGTCTGTGTCAGTCGGCCCTCTCTTGCGTGTAGATACTCTGTGCTGGCCCCACCATAAGGTGTATCAAGCCTTATGATAGCGACCCGACACGATTCAAGATGCACAGTGTATAACTACTGGTACCCAGTGCCTTCTTTTTCCACTCTGGAGTACATGCACGCCCGTAACCGTCGGAACCTACACTGACGTACCCCCAGCCGCTATTTTGACCGCTTATAATCAGCCTAGTAATCGTGCCCCACCCTGCCTAGCTCAGGGTACCGTGATACATCTATGTGGGTTACTGCTGAAATGGGTCCCCGTTACTAGGGTTTCCTACTTGTTAAGTTTGTGGGCCTATATATATATACAATATTACCCACCTACACGTGATGTACTTAACCCTCCCACCGATTCAAGCATGTCTATTTAATGGTTAAGTTTGTGGGCCTATATGTACTAATATTACCCATCAATCCGATATGTACTTAACCCTCTCACCGATTCAAACATGTCTATTTAATTGTTAAGTTTGTGGGCCTATATGTACTAATATTACCCACCAACCCGATATGTACTTAACCCTCCCACTGATTCAAGTTGATATATATTATTGGTTAAGTGTTATCCATTCATTCAAGTTAACTTAACCTGCCCACTCGTCATGTTATATATATATATATATATATATATTGATTAAGTGTTCCCCTTGTGTTACTTAACCCCTATCACATATCATGTTATATATATATATATTGGTTAAGTGTTCCTCTTGTGTTACTTAACCCTATCACACATCATGTTATATATATATATATATATATTGGTTAAGTGTGTCCTATTAACTTAACCTCAACCACTTGTCTAATTAACATGTTATGACGGTTAAGTGTTCTAAATTTACTTAACCTCACCATCTAGTCTAGTTAGCATGTTAAACACTTACTTAACCCTACCCACTTGTCTAGTTAACATGTTATTATGGTTAAGTGTTCCCTTAGTTACTTAACCCCCCACAAATCTTGCCTTGTAAACATGTTAAGTTGGTTAAGTGTCGAAATTAACTTGACCCCTATCAATCTTGTCTAGTTAACATGTTGAATTGGCTAAGTGTTTTCTCGATTACTTAACCCCACCCTTCTTGTTTTTGTTAACATGTTATTACAGTTAAGTGTTTCCCTAGTTACTTAACCTCACCATTTCTAGCTTGATTTATTCATGAGCCTTAATTAATTAATTAAAGCACCAACCACTCACATTAGACAGATTTTGTTGTGGTTACTGGATGTGTCGGTCGGTTCCGGGCAGGTATACACCACAACTCAGTCTAACCTCGGGTCTTCCTGGGCTTGATGCACTAACCACCCACATTAGACAGGTATTGTTGTGGTCACTGGATATGCCGGTCGGTTCCAGGCAGTTTTACACCACAACTCGGTCTAACCTCGGGTTAGGCATATTCGTCTTTTACTAAATTTACATATTTACTATTTATGTAAATTTTTCCGTAAACCAATTTAGCCTAGATCATATTCAACTGTCATGCAAATTAACATTCTTATATTCTATGCCAAAACTTGATTTACCAATCAATTGACCCAACTTGCAGTTTATACCAATTTAGATTTAATATTCCCCTTTTTCAATTCATGCCCAATCTAGATTAATATTCCAATTTACGGTTCATGTCAAAACTAGATTTAATATTCTAGTTTACCGTTTATGTCCAAAACTTGGTTTACACGCCAATTACACACTTTGCGACCAATTAAATTTATCAATTTATGCCCAAGTCTAATATGCATGTAAATCATTCACTATTATAGCAAATTTAGATTATGCCAACATATTTATTATGCCAAATTAACTTAATTAAGCTACGCCCAATCCCCGCATCATAATCGTACGTATAACATGATTTCACAAGTTTTTTATGTACTCATGAAATGGCACTAATCAAAAGGAATAGGGGATAAGCACAAGAATCGATATAAAAGATTAGGCATGCAAAAATAATGGCTCCAACAGGTTCGATGTACATAATAGTGAATAGGAATAAACTAGCCAAGTTACACACTAAATATGGGATCCACATAATCAAGGGAATAGGCATAGGTGATTTGGTCCAACATAATGCCAGTTCAAGGTACAACATGATCGGTTAATTGTAACAATGGGAATAGTCATAAGCAACTAACTACAATAGTCATAGGCAATTAACCACAATAGTCATGGGTGACTAATCACAATAATTTCATAACCAATGTCATAGGCAATAGTCTCATAGTTATGATTCATAGTCGTAGGCAATAATTTCATAGGAGACAGTTCATGGCCACAATCTTAGACAAAGGTCTCATAGTCATAGTCGTAGTCAATAGCTTCATAGGCAATAGTTTCATAGTCTTAGGCAAAAGTCTCATAGTCATAGTCTTAGGCAAAAGTCTCATAGTCTTAGGCAAAAGTCTCATAGTTATAGTCTTAGGCAAAAGTCTCATAGTCATAGTCGTAAATCGGATCCAAAGGCATGGATAACTTTCGATTTGACATAAGCACGAATCAAAGATAATTATCTTGCAAATTGGTATAGTTCTATATTTTGATTCATTACATTCACAATTCCAGTTACACGTTCAAATCTAAGGAATAACCGAACTTACAGTGATCGGTTTAGAAAAGGCAATTTGCTATGATTCAAGTGACGCTGCTTGAAGCGGAATGCCTATGGTCCAACTTGAATCTTTAACTTGATTTGAATCTCCAATTTGAAGAAGAACTATAACTTTTTTTAATGGAGAATAAGATTTATTTTAATGGTGGAGGCTAGAGAGAAACAGCATGTAGACGCCTAAAAGAATTTGTGTGGAGAAACCTTAGGTCTAGGCATTATTTTATAGGTGTAGAGAGTGTTTTAAAGCCCTTAGATCATCATAGAAGCCACTAGGTCCGTCCAACACATCAAAAATCATCATCAGACCAATCAGGAGTTACCACGTAGCCTTAATGACACAACACAAGCCAAAAATTCGTTGCAGATCTGGTCTGGCAGAACCAGGGTAGGTCGACCCCCAGGTCGAACCCCTGGTCGACCTGGGTCCTGGGCAGGAAATTTCCCGCCCGTCAGGCTGTGTGTTTTGAATTTGAACTGAGCTGTTTTTAAATTTGAGCTGAAACTTCCGAAGGCCATAACTTCTTCATACGAAGTCCAATTCATGCAAACTCGGACTCTATCTCAAGCAAAATTCCGAGACATACGCAATGGCATAACCCGTTTCCCTTAATTCTTCGCTTAAAAATTAAGTATACTTTGATTTGTTACATTAACGTTTATAGAAAATACGGGGTGTTACATCTCATGTGGATCATCCTAATCGAACTCAACATCCCTCAAGTACAAGCCCTAAAGGCCTAAACCAATATCAGACAAGAACCCAAGGAACATCTCCTTCGATGTTGGACAATTTATATGAGATGGTACAAACAAAGCATCCAAACAATCAAACATCCATGACTGACTCTGGCTATCACCGCCAATCCTGCTTTGAAACCATCGTTAATCGTATAACAGCCAACCTTGCCATATGTCAAGGGCTAATGGTAACCCCAGTTCTAGCATAAACTCCATACGCCTTGCAACGATATGTACGTATGTCCAACCTTGACAACTAGGCCTTTCAACGATACCCAGGGTACTCGACCTACAATCGATCTTTTCGGTGCCCCCATCGTACCCCTGCTTTGAGCCTGCTAGAACTTACGACAACGATAATCTCTTATCCTTCGCATCTCTAGTTGTAAAACCCCGTAATTTTAAAACATGACATAAGAGATAATTAAATAATAGTTAATTTCTAAAAGAAGAATTAGGTGAAACGGGTTATGCCATTGCATTCATCTCGGAATTCTTCTTGAGATAGAGTCCAAGTTTGCGTAAAACGGATATCTTATGAAGAAGTTATGGACGAAAGAAATTGGGCAGAAAAAACAGAAAACAGGCTGGGATAACTGGCGCACTTGTGAAGTGCGCCAGAACAAAAATGCACTGACGCACTTGGGAAGTGCACCCATGCCGAGGCTGAATCTGCACAGAATTCTGGAGAGTTTTTTGATGACGTGTCTTGCTGGGATTGGCTGGATGACGTGTCTTTTGAGCTGTGTGGTTCTGATGATCTCTAATCTAATCTAAAGGCCCTAATTCACCTAATACACCTATAAAAACACACCTAGACCTAACCCTAATTTCATTACACTAATTCATACACCTCCATGCTGCCACAACCTAAACTAGTCTTTCTTCAACACTAAAGCAAATCGGAATAGAGTATTCATATTGGAAGATAAGAATCAAATTCTACAACAACGGTTTAGCTAATCAAATTCAGAATACAGAATTCAGATCTATTTTCTCTTCTACCACTATGAGTCTAAGTTACTTTCACATATAATTAATTAAAAGTAATTGTGATAATTTTGTGAATTAGACTTTATAAACATGCCTGTAAGATAAATCATATCATGTTTGGTGAATTCTTATCTTTTAGATTCATACCTAAAGTCATGTTCCATATGCTTATTGGATCTATCTTATTGTTCTATGCCAGTTTATGTTCTAAATGCTAATTGGATCTATCTTATTGTCCTATGTCAGTTTATGTTCCATATCCTAATTAGATCTATTTTTTTTCTCTATGCCAGTTCATATGCCTAATTAGATCTATTTTATTGTTCTATGCCAGTTCGTACTTCTTATGCTTATTTTTATGCCAGTTTTGATGTCTTGGTTCTCTTCCCCTTTTCTTTTCCTTTTTATGAGATTAGGCTAATTGCGAGCCTAACATATTATTATAAGTACGAATGACATGGGAACGTTGTGGGAATAGTTTAAGGAAATTATTGAATAATATCAAGTTGGGCATAAAAAGAATTGAAATCGTGAAATTGATTTGGGGCACGAATTAGTACAATTTGTTTACATAAGATTATGGACATAAATTTGGATTAAAATGATGAACATAATTTAGATTGGAATTATGGGCATATATTATAATCCAAGATTTGAAATTGGGAACATGAATTGAGAAAGTGATAATGAACGCCTAAGACATGAGGTTAGATTCGAATTGCGGTATAAGACTGCCCGGAACCGCCCGGCATATCCAGCAACCGCAATTTGGTAATCTCATGTGAGAGGTCAAAGGCAGAAATTAGATGTGTAATAATGCAAAGGCACGAGGTTAGATTTAGTTTGTTGTATAAGCCTGCCCGGAACTGCCCGGCATATCCATCAACCGCAAAATGGGAATCTAATGTGAGGGGTCATGCAAGATTACGGTTATAATAAATTAATGAACACGTAACCAAGATAAGACATGTGACTAGACATGGGGATGATAAAGGGTTAAGTGGGTAACATGGGTAGCATGTGAAACATAATTAAAGCACTAAATCAAACTGAGACATGTAGTAAGACATGGGAATAGTAAAGGGGTTAAGTGGGTGACATGGATAGCATGCGAAGCACAATTAAAAACACTTAACCAAGATAAGACATGTGGGAATACATGGGAACAAAAAAAGGGTTAAGTGGGTGACTTGGGAATCATGTATTGCATGGGTGGCATGTATAACACAAATAATAAGCACTTAACCAAGATGAGACATGTGATTAGACATGGGGATAAAGAGGGGTTAAGTGGGAATTTCTAGTGGGGACCAAGCTTAGGAGGGAGCTTGTGTCAAGTGTGTGGACCCTTTTCAACCAATGACCCATTTTGTATCTATGTAAGCTCGAACTAGGTCAAGGACGGGACACGCTTACTGGTTTGATTGTAAGAGGTCAATAAAGAGTTAGCGGTGGCAACGCAAGTCCAACGGAGTCATGTGCGTGCGTGGCTCCGGGCTGGTAGGTAAGACGTTGTTGCATCGTGTAGATATAAGCCGTGCCTTTTAGTAGTATCGGGTTGCCACTTTAGGGAGTGATACACCCTACTGTGGGACCAGCACGGGTATCTACGAGTTAGGGAGCCTATCGAATGGGGAAGGTAGTAGGTACAACTAGTGGAGATAGGAGCAGGCGGCACCTATGACATCAGCTAGGAGTACACGAAACTACCATTATTATTATTATTATATTTAGTAAGGGGGTATAACTAGTGGAGATAGGAGCAGGCAGCACCTATGACAGCAGCTAGGAGTACAGGAAACTACCATCATCATCATTATTATTATGATTAGTGGGGAGGGTACAACTAGTGGTGGTGGGAGCAAGTGAGGCATCTACGAGAGCAGCTAGAAGTACATAATCGAACAAGGAGGATAGTGGGTACATCTAGTGGTGATAGGTGCACAAAGGTTACCTATGATGGCAGCTAGAAGTACACGAAACTGTCATTATTCTATTTAGCCAAGAGCGATCATCTTTTAGTATGAAACTATTATCAGTGCGGTGCAAAGAATATCTTATAGTGGTTAGAAGCGCAGTCAATATTACATCGTGTCCATCTTATTACTTTATCATATCTGCTTATGTTACAGTTATCTCTTATATCCAGTTTATGTTCTTATCATGTTACTTTACTAATTATATTGTTAAAGTCACTGGACTCGCCAGACTTTATGTCTGACCCTTTTTGTTTCGCCTCTTTTCATTCCTTCCTCCCCCCCCCCCCCAAGGTTCTCAAGGTGGGCACGTTGAAGCTTGGTTCAGACTCTCCTGCTTGAAGTGCTGAAAGCAATGATTAGCTTTGTTTCTCTTTTATATGGCATTTTGGATTGGGGATTATGGTTTTCTCTGATGGCTTTTGCACAAGACTGATATTATGTACTTGATTTTGATGTAATGGGTTTAAAGATGTAACCAAACTTATTTATGTTTCCGCTGCAATAAAGTTATAAATTTTTAAAGTACTATTTTATGTATCTGTCATGTAATATTCTGTTCTGTTTACTTATAACGCTCCACGAAACTTAATGCATTCCCTTTGTGAGTGACATTAACGGGCGTGGGGTGTTACACTAGTCATCCAACCCGATGACTCTTCATAGCTCAAGCAAGCTTCTCGAGCAACCATTATCCACCAACTCACGACCTCTGAGTTGTCACGTCATTCACTGCTCTACACTGGTCAACGAACACTTTTCAACACTTCGAACCTTCTTACTTGAATTTACTTCGAAGTAACACAATCACAGAGCCAATTACACCACTGCGCTGCAGCTAGGGTTCGGGGGGTTGCCCCTGAAAAATATATATTTTCAGACGTTTGTGTTCGCATCTGAGTCGTACACAGAAAAAATTCATAAATAATCCTGGAGCACCGATCGCCCCCCTGGAGCACTTACCGACCGGTTCCCCTTAGAGCACCCACTGTCCTCCGTGAAACACACCCACTGATCGTCCTGAAGCACCCACCGATTGGCGTGAAGCACTCCCACTGGTCTCCGTGAAACACACCCACCAATTGGTCCACCCGAATCACCCACCGATCGGTACACCTGAAACATCCACCGATCGATCCTCTGAAGCATCACCGGACGGTCCTCTGAAGCACAACCTATCGGTCCTCTAAAGCACAACCAGTCGGTCCTCTGAAGCACCACCCCTGGCTAGTTCCCCTAGACAAGGTTTTAGACCGATTGGTCCACTGTACAGCCCCAATTCAACTCCAATTTCAACCAAAATTTCGCCAAACAACTATGTAGACGAAATCTACTCATCCAATACATATAATACAATTATAAGTATGTTATGAAACTACTAACATCATGAAAATGACAATTATCATCAAATTATGCAAATTTCACCAAAAACCATAATAGATGAACATATGACCTAAATTGCAAATCTAACTTGCATAAACATGTAAAATGGCATAAGAATTACCAGTTCAAACATGCTAACTTAGATCATAGGGTGATTCATATGAAAATGGACTTAACATGGTATAGATCTATGTTAAAACACTTGAATATGATGGAAAACATGATCAAACATTCATATACTTCATTGAATCCATGTGAGAGATGAAAATCACTCACCGATTATCCCAAACAAGCAAAAATCAATGCAATAAGATTTCAAACAGCAAGCAATTCGAACCAAACCCCTTGATCCGATGAACCCCTCTTCAATTAATGTTGATCTAGCCTCCAATGGTGTAGATCTTCAATTTCCTTCTCTTAGAAGTTGATTTTAATGGTGGAAAGGTGTAAGAGGTAGGAGGAACATAGGCCACCTTACGAGAGAATGGAGAAACTAAACCATTTCCCATATCTCTCACCCCTTATTTATACCCTTCCAATAGCTCACTAATGGGCGTTCCCAAATCAGCCCATTGTGGCTCTCCAAACCTGAACAGCCAACTGAAAAACCTTAAAATGATGATTCCTCCCAAACCGCTGAGCCAAATCTTTAATGTAAGCACTCTACCGAAAGGCGATCATTATTTCCTTTCCAATGGCATAGGTCTCACCACTGATTCGACCTGAGTCAAAAGTTATCCCATGTACAAGACTGATAGGGGAAAAATGGTCACAAACAAAATCGGTAAAAATTATGGACATGCCTCACATCCCCATAAGCAACATGAGAATGATCCAACCCTCAGGGAATAAAGTAAAAATATTTTACGATCTTCCAATATGTAAAATGCGGGTTGTTACATTCTCCCCCCTTAAGAATTTCGCCCCCGAAATTCCAAGTAAACACAGGCAATCACAATAATTCTGCATGCCTATCATCTATGAGAAGCCAATTCTATCATCCAACTAGCAACAAATAGGCCATGCGTCCATAGCCTTACCCTAGCATGCGGAATTCTATCGAAAAACAACAAGATACAATGATATAACGATGATACGATATCATAGGGTCCTACCGACGAAGAGTTATGGATGAGTCGCCCTCATGCTCTCTTCAGTCTCCCATGTACAATCGTCGCCACGTTCACTCCAGTGTACCATGACCAGCTTAACCGTCTTCCTCCTAAGTTGTTTTGTGTCGTTCCCTACAACACGAAGTGGCTTATGTTGTTTCGCAACTACGGTTTCTACTTCTAGATCTTAGTACTGCTCTAGAGATACCACCACATTCGAATCAAGCACGAACTTTCTTAGAAACGACACATGGAACACGTTATGCACACTCGACATCTTCTCGGGTAAGTCCAATCTATATGCAAGTTTTCCAATTCGCTCGATAATCGGAAATGGTCCAACGAACCTTGGAGCTAACTTTCCTTTACTTCCGAATCGAACCACATGCTTCAATGGCGAAATCTTCACGAAAACCATATCACCCACGTCGAATTCCAAGTCTTTTCGACGTTTATCAGCATAACTCTTCTGGCGATCTTGGGCTGCCTTCGTTCGTTGTTGAACGATATCGATACAATTTGAGGTCTCTCTAATCATCTCTGGCCCAGGTACCAACTTATTTCCAGTTTCTAACCAACACGCCGGAGAATTGCACGGTCTCTCATACAACGCCTCGTATGGTGTCATCCTAATGCTAGACTGGTAGCTATTGTTATACGCAAACTCAACTAGATGTAGATGGTCTTCCTATTATTCTCCGAAGTCTAACACACAAGCCCTCGGGAGATCTTCCAAAGCTCGGTTAACTCTCTCAGTTTGACTATCAGTTTGGGCATGATAAGCCGTACTTAAACACAACTCGGTTCCCAAATCTTCTTGTAGACTCTTACAAAATCCACTCGTGAATAATGGATCTCGGTCACTCACTATGCTCTTTGGGATACCATGGAATCGAACTATCCGCTTCACATAAATTTCAGCCAATTTCGATGCCGTCCTAGTCGACTTGACAGGAATAAACCTTGCACTTTTGGTCAAACGATCCACGATGACCTAAGTTCCTTTGTTTCCTACCCTAGTTCTAGGTAGTCCATCGATACTTACTCCCACTTCCACGTAGGAACTTCCAATGACTGAAGCAAACCACTCGGCTTCCTTTTCAGCTTTCACCAACTAACAGTTCATGCACTTGGAAATAAATTTTCCGATATCCCGCTTCATCCCCTCCCAGTAGTAGACTCACTTCATGTCCTGATGCATCTTATTGCCACCGGGATAAATCATCAACTTTGAGCGATGACATTCCTTCAGAACCTCATCTCTATATCCATCAATATCAGGAGCAACTAGTCGCCCTTGCTTTCGAAGCCAACATTCTCGATCGACCTCAAACTCTTTATTCTCTGGTTCCAGCTTCTGGATAAATTCGACAAGCTTTGCATCTTGCTTTTGGCTCTCGCCAACCCTTTCGATAAGAGTAGGTCTTATCGATAAGCTTGCCAACATTTCAGGTTCCAACTCACATCACGGCCTGAAATTGAACCTTGCCAAATACTCGAGGCTCTTCCATTCTGAAAACATTGCTCCCAAACTTGTGTGTCTTCGACTCAACGCATCTGCAACCGCGTTGCCTTTGCCCGGAGTATAGGCTATACCAAAATCATGCAATGCCAGAAACTCCAACCATCATTGCTACCAAAGATTTAAATCCTTTTGGGAGAAAAGATACTTCAACGAATTTTGATCGTAAATAACTCGAATTGGACTCTCAACAGGTAATGTCTACACATCTTCAGAGCAAACACAATCGCCGCCAACTCCAAATAATGAGTTGGGTAATTCCTTTCATGCGGCTTCAGCTGTCAACTCGCGTAGGCCACAACCTTATCCTTCTGCGTTAGCACTGCTCCAAGCTCAGTGCCGCATGCATCGGTGTATACCACCATCTCCTCATTCCCATTTGGAATGGTCAACATAGGAATACTCGTTAGTCTCTCTTTCAGAATCCCGAATGCTTGTTCACACTTTGCATCCCATGCGAACACTTGGTTCTTCTTCGTTAACCCTGTCAATGGTGCAGCTACCTTTGGAGAAATCCTTGATAAACCGTCAGTAATAACCAGCAAAACCAAGGAAACTTCTCACATCTGTCGCATTCTTAGGCCTATCCCAATCCTGGATTGCTGCCACTTTAGCGGAGTCAACCGCTATCCCATTACCGAAAATTACATGGCCTAAGATTCTCACTTCACTCTTCCAGAAGTGACACTTTTAAAACTGGGTTCTCAGCTGATGTTTTCCTAATATTTCCAACACAATCCTAAAGTGTGTCTTGTGCTCTTCCTTATTTCGTGAGTAGACCAAAATGTCATCCACGAACATAAGTACGAACTTATTTAGTTGATCTCTGAATACCATATTCATAAGATCCACAAAATATGTTGGCACGTTAGTCTACCCAAATGGCATCACCAACCATTCGAAGAACCCGGACGGTTTCCTTAAAGTAATCTTTGACACACCATCCTTCGCCACCCTCAACTGGTGAAATCCCGTTGCTAAATCCATCTGAGAAAATACTTTGCCTTCGTGAAACTGAACGAACAAGTCGACAATCCTTGGCAACGGATACTTGTTCTTCTTAGTCACCTTATTCAGCTCACGATAGTCCACACACAATCTTAACGTGCCATCTGCCTTGGTTGCAAACACGACTGGTGCACCCTATTCGGACACACTCCTTCGAATGAATTCTTTTCCCAAAATGTCATGAACTTGCACCTCCAACTCTCGTTGTTCCTTAGGCATCATCCGCCTAAGAGGTATAACGATTGGTCCAGCACCCTCGACCAGATCAATTCTAAACTCGATCTTATGATGCGGCGGCAACCCTTTGACCTCGTCAAAGACATCCTCATACTCATTAGCGATCAGCACAGATGACAAGTCTTCCTGTGGATTCCCAAGCGAATATAGTGTAACACCCCACGTCCATTAATGTCACTCACAAAGGGAATGCATTAACTTCCATGGAGGTTGTAAGTGAATATAGAACAGAAAAATTACAACAAGACAGATAATAAATAGTACTTGGAAATCTAAAACTTCATTTTATTGCAGCGGAAATTAAACATGTTTGTTTCATCATAAAACCATAGATCATAACCAAGTACAATATCCATCTTCATAAAAACAAAATATATAATCCCATTACATAAATAGCCATTAAAAAGATAATAAGCTGGACTTTACTTCAACGGTCCAAGCTTTCCAAAGAGAGATGAAGCAATTCAATCAAACTCCACTAGAGCTGGGCCCAACCTGAGGACCTGGAGGGGGAAAAAGGATAGAAATAGAGGGGGTCAGACATAAAGTCTGGCGAGTATGATAATTCTAACAATACTATTATCAAAATAACTAGACTAAGGCATAAGCTGGAAGACAAGTAAATGTCTATGAACTCTTAGGAAGATAAAGATAGCGTTTAAGATAACGTTAAAGATAACGGTAAGGCACGCCTAATTACTAACGAATGATTATTACACTGCACCGCACATTACTACACTACACCGCACCAGTCACCCTATTGTTTGATCCCACTTGCTTCACAAAGAAACTTTATAAATAGCCTTACGTACCCCTAGCTGACTACATAGGTGCCGTCTGCCCCTATCTCCACTAGGTGTACCCCCACTACCCACTTTCGATCGGCTCCCTACTCGTAGATACCCGTGTTGGCCCCACAGTGGGGTGTATCACTCCCCTAAAGTGGCAACCCGATACAACTTGAGAATGCACGACTTATACCTACACGATGCAACAACGTCTTATCTACCAGCCCGGGTCCACACACGCATATGAAACCCGTTGGACTTGCGTTGCCACCGCTCCCCGTTTTGGCCTCTTACAGTCAAACCCACCATGTGTGTCCCGTCCTCGACTTCGGTCGAGCCCACAAAGATACGTTTGGGATACTGGTCGAAATGGGCCCCCACAAGCTACCCACCTAAGCTTGTCACTAGTATATCCCACTTAACCCTCTTAGTCATGTTCATTTACATGTGTGTTTGGTTAAGTCTTACTAATCGTATTTCACGTGCCACTAAGGGCACCCCCTAGATTCCTCATGCCACCCAAGGCACCTACTTAACCCCCATGTCCCACCTTACATGTTTATCTGGTTAAGTATTTCTTAATTCATTCAGACCATAACCTCATAAAGACCTCTCACATTAGACTGGCATTTATGGCAGCTGGATTTGCCGGGCGGGTCCGGGCAGTCTTACACCATAAAAGAGTCTAACCTCGTGTCTTTACAACCGTTATGCTTTAGTTTAGGCCTAGGACCTCTCACATTGGGCTGACATTTGTGACCACTGGATTTGCCGGGCGGGTCCGGGCGGGTCCGGGCAGGTTTACGTCACAAACGAGTCCAACCTCGTGCCCTAAGCATTGATTAACACTTAAAATCTTTTACCCCAGTTTTAATAATTCCCTATTCAAATTATTAATTAAGTCAACTTTTAATGATGTCCATAATTGACTCAATTATGGCCATCCACTTATGGCATGCAAAATCATATCAATTGCACCCCAACTTTTTAATATTAAATCCTTAATATTACCCCTACCCCACGTTTATACGTTCGCTTATTCAACGCATAATATAGGCTAGACTTGTATAGTCTAAAACCTAGCACAAAGATAAATTATCACAACATATAGACAATTAAAATAAATCTAATCATAATAGGGGTGAAACTTGCATAAACTACACATGTTAAGGATCAAAAGGTGTCAACTTGTTAAATGTCTCGATTTATATGATATGATCATAGCCCAAATCTATACATAAACTTGTATATGGGGTTTTTAGGCAACATAATGATGGTGTGAACTAGCATAGGATATCACATATATCATAGCATAATTCTAGATGTCATAATAGATGTCATGGCATATATTCATAACTTTTCTAATCAATCAAACTTGTATATGTGACTTGTCATATAGATCAACATAACCCAAACATGATGATTTAATTAATATGAACTAACTAGCATAGATGGTAACATCATGGCCTTTTTAACATATATGATTTATCACAACTTAGCATAGAAACTTTCAACATACATAACATCATCATAGCATGATTTACAACATATAAGATATCATCATCACATAACATTGGATTTACAATATACATGATAGCAAAAGGGGTTTACAACAACATATATGATAATTCACATCATCTACTCATAATCCATTCATAACTCAGCCTATTTAAAATGATAATAATCTTGTTAAGATCATCATACTCGCAATTTAGAGAAGAAAAGAGAGAGTTTTGCTTTGCTTTAGGGTTGAGAGAATTAGAATTGAATTAGCTTTTCTTCTTTCTTAGTTGGCGGCGGCTCCATTGATTCCCATGGCGACGGTAACTATTCTATTTTAATTAGGTTTAGGGTTAGCATTAGGATGTATTTATAGGTGTAGGAAGTTATTTATGACCATTAGATTAACCCTGAACCATGAGAACCAATCAAATGCAAAATCTGCATTTGAGCGAATCGGCCCACGGGTTGATAGCCAAACACCCTGGATTAACCCCTAGTCGACCCAGCGAGGCTCGGGTCGACCTCAAAAATGGGCCGGTTCGGTTATTTCCCCTCCCAATTCGCTGTTTTGAACTTTTTCGCATATTCATTTATTTAATTTTTAATTTATATATATATATTTCTCTGTGCAACCCATTTCACTTAATTCTTTTCTAAAAATTAAGTATACTTTAATTTGTGAATTTTAATGTTATAAAATTACGGGGTGTTACATTTTCCCCTCCTTAAAGGATTTCGTCCCCGAAATCTCCAAGTCAAGAAGAATGTATATCCTACCATCTAATCGTCCATCTACTCAACCATCAAACACCAGCATCCATTGTCCTTAAAAGGCTTCTAATGCTTTAATGTTTATATGCACAGTGTGTGTATATGTCTGTATCTAATGCAAAATCAGGCGGTTTACTGATTCAGTCGACCTCCTTAGTGCAATTCATGATAGTGCCATGCGTCCAATATGTATGCAAAAGATTCCTAATGATACATATTAATTCTATATGCGTGCACAACCATCCACCCGAATGCAGCAACTATATGATAATACAACCATTATACATCCATTTTACTAAATACATCCATATATATGCAATATGCAATATGAAGTGACTGAGCCGATCTGGTGCGTAATAGTGTGTGTATATACATCCACGAGCAACCACTAGCAAACACTTGCATCCACCATACATAACATGTCTCAAACACATGTTTCAATTATAGGATTATCCTAACTAAAGGTCAAAGATACTAGCGAGAGGATATACTAAAGATAAGATAAGTACAAGCTAAGCGATAAAGGAGAAATTAAAGGACATACCCTCAAAAAGAAAAGGGTATCGTGAACGCATCCTCTCTTCCGTCTCCCAAGTAGCGTTGCTCTCATCATCTCCCCATTGCACTTTGACTAGTCTGACCTCTTGATTCCTCAACCTCTTGATCTCCGACCCAAGAATGCGCGTAGGAGCTCGTCGAATTGTCGCATCACGCTCTATCTCCACCTCTCTAAGCAAGCTCGGCTCTACCACTTCCGCGGTCTCGTGCAAGCACTTCCTCATATGTGACACATGGAATACGTCATGTACACCACTAAGTCTCTCGGGAAACTCCACTCTATACGCCATCCGTCCAATCCTCTCCTTAATAGGAAACGGCCCTACAAACCTTGGTGCTAATTTCCCAACGGACCCAAAGCGAACAACGTTTCGTAATGGAGACACTTTGACAAAGACCATGTCCACAACTTCAAACTCGAGATCTGTCCTCCTCTTATCCGCATAAGATTTCTGCCTATCTTGCGCTGCTTTCATCCTCCTTCGAATCAAGTCGATCTTCTCCGAAGTCTCCCTAATCATATCGGGCCCAAGTAAGATCTTATCCGTAGATTCCCACCAACATGTAGGTGAACGACAAGGTCGTCCATATAGAGCTTCGAATGGTGCCATACCAATGCTGGACTGAAAGCTATTATTATATGCGAACTCAATCAATGGAAGATGCTCTTCCCATGTACCCCCAAAGTCTAGGATACATAGCCTCAACAGATCCTCTAGAATGCGATTCACCCTCTCGGTCTGGCCGTCCGTCTGAGGATGATATGCGGTGCCCAAACATAACTGAGTCCCTACCGCCTCTTGTAAGCTTCTCCAAAATTCGCTAGTGAAAATAGGATCGCGGTCGCTCACTATGCTAGAAGGAACACCGTGCAAACGAACTATCTCTCGAACGTATACAGAAGCTAACCATGGAGCAGTCCTCTTACTCTTCACGGGAATAAAATGGGCGCTCTGAGTAAGTCTATCTACTATAACCCAAATTCCCGTATTACCCTTCCTCGATCGCGGTAATCCATCCACAAAATCCATCGAGATGCTTTCCCATTTCCATAGTGGAACCTCCAATGGGTGAAGCAACCCACCGGGTTTCTTTTGCTCCGCTTTTACTTGTTGGCACACCAAGCATCTAGCGACATACTCGGCCACGTCTTTCTTCATGCCGGCCCAAAAGTAAACTCTCTTCATGTCTTTGTACATCTTGTCCCCGCCGGGATGAATGGTCATCTTCGAACGATGTGCTTCGTCAAGAATAGTCTTCCTTAGGTCATCGTCTTTTGGTACACAAAGTCTACCGTCCCTACGTAACCAACCCTTATCGTCTAGGGTATACCTACGGAGATGGCTTGATGACTCCCCTCCTTTGAGTTTTTCTATATCTCAACCAACTGCGGGTCATCTCGCTGTGCCTCGCCAATCCGTCCCAAAAGCGTAGGTCTGACCTCCAAGGATGCTAGCAAACCGGGTACGAAGTCAACGGAAGGTCTAAAATCAAACATAGAGATGAACTCTAAACTTCGCCGCTCAACAAACAAAGGACTTAAGGATAATCTTTTTCTACTTAAGGCATCGACCACCACGTTACCCTTGCCAGGGGTATATGCTATCTCAAAGTCGTAGGACGCCAAGAACTCCATCCACCTTTGCTGCCTTAAGTTCAAGTCCTTTTGAGAGAATAGGTATTTTAAAGACTTGTGGTCAGTGAATAAATCGAATTTCTCGCCAAGAAGATAATGACGCCAAGACTTAAGCGCGAAAACAATAGCGGCCAACTCTAGGTCATGTGTGGGGTAATTCTTCTCATGCGCTCTCAACTGCCTTCCACCATAGGCTATTACCCTGCCCTCTTGCATTAAGACTGCACCTAGTCCTGTCCCACAAGTGTCAGTATAAACGGTAAACGGCTTACTCTTGTCTAGCAATACTAAGACTGGGGCTGAAGTCAAAGCTCTCTTCAAACGTTGGAACGCATCATCACAATCTACGTCCCATGTGAAAACTAGGTTCTTCTTCGTCAAATGTGTCAATGGAGCTGATATCTTTGCGAAGTCTTTGATAAACTTCCTATAGTAGCCAGCCAACCCCAAGAAACTTCTCACTTCGGTAGCATTTTTAGGAACCTTCCAATCTTGGATGGCCACCACCTTCGCGGGATCCACGGCTATTCCTTCTTTGGAAACCACGTGTCCTAAGAACCGTACTTCCTTCCTCCAAAAGTGACACTTAGACAATTTAGCCATAAGGCTATGCGCTCGTAGGGTCTCCAACACTTCCCTAAGATGTAGGGCATTCTCTTCTTCATCCTTAGAAAAGATCAAGATGTCATCTACAAAGACTACCACGAATTTGTTAAGGTACTCCCTAAACACCCTACTCATCAAATCAACAAACTATGCTGGGGCGTTTGTCAAACCGAAGGGCATCACTAGCCATTCATAGAAACCGTCCGGAGTCCTAAAGGCAGTCTTGTCTATGCTATCCTCAGCCACTCTCAACTGATGGAACCCAGTGGCTAGGTCCAACTGCGAAAACACTGAGGCGCCAACTAACTGATCGAAGAGATCGTCAATCCTCGGCAGTGGGTGTCTGTTCATCTTAGTAAGTTTATTAAGTTCTCTATAGTCCACATACAGTCTAAGGGACCCATCCGCCTTCGTGGCAAATACTACTGGAGCACCCCACTCCGATATACTTCGTCTTATGAACCCCTTCTCAAGCAACTCCTTCACTTGCTTATCGAATTCCCTCCTTTCACGTGGAGCCATGTGGCGTACTGGCAAAGATACTGGTTTCGCATTATCCACAAGATATATTCGAAAATCTATCTCCCGCTTCGGAGGCAAGCCCTTCACCTCCTCAAACACATCCGAGTATTCTCGGATCACTCTAACAGATCGTAGATTTTCCTCAGACGCGTCAAGCGATTCTAGATAACTTAGCATAACCGAATTTATGGGATTACAGAAGATTTCGAGAGTGTTGCCAAGGCAAGTCACGAGCCTAACTACTCTCCTTTCACAATCAAGAACGGCCCCATTTCTGGATAACCAATCCATTCCTAAAATTAGCCCATAGCCCGTGAAGCCCAACACATAAGCATCACATCTAAATTCAATGCTAAGTATGGAAATTTTCAAATCCAAACACATCATGGACAAATAAGCTGAGCCCCCTATTGGATTCGAAACAACTAAGGGATCCTCTACTAAACTGGTGTTTAAGTGCAGTGATTCAACTAATGATGTAGAGATAAACGAATGCGATGCGCCCGAATCGAATAGGGTACGGACAGGATGACCAAACAGAAAAACTAAGCTTTCAACAGAAATGGTTCTACCTCGTTCTTGCAGCGGTGGGACCGCGAGAGCCTGAACTTGTCCCCTTGCCTGCCCTGGTGCCATAAGAGCCTGCACCTGTCCTCCCGAGGTAGCTCCTGCCCTCTGCCCCTTCTTTGGGCAGTCCTTCACTAAATGTCCCGCGTCGCCACAATGAAAACAGCCTGTCTTCTTTTTCTTTCGGCAATCCTTGCTGAGATAGCCTGGGGTTCCACAGTTAAAGCACTTCTTCTTTCCCTTGCCATTATTGTCTTTTCCACCCTTCTTGTTTTGCTGTTGTGGTTTCTTCTGATCCCCCTTCTTCTCGGGTGCCTTATCAGCTTTAGCGCTTTTCTCCTCATGCATGAGCGCCATT
Organism: Allium sativum; assembly: GCA_030737875.1. Classification (NCBI taxonomy): domain Eukaryota; kingdom Viridiplantae; phylum Streptophyta; class Magnoliopsida; order Asparagales; family Amaryllidaceae; genus Allium; species Allium sativum. Next base: position 730,407,868 of record CM060922.1, on the reverse strand, counting down.
TCTACTAACTTCTCAAAGGTGGCCCCCATCGGGATGTGGGTCATAGACAACCCTTGCAATGGTTCATTCAAGCCATTCACGAACCTCAGCGCCTTCTTCTCCGGCGTGTTCACTAAGTCCAAGCCAAACCTTGCTAACTGATTAAATTTATTGATATATTCTTTCACTGATGAGCTTCCTTGCTTCAATGTCAAGAACCTTTCCATATATAGATTTTCTTCCGCCCTTGAGAGAAACTTCGCCTCGAACCTACGTCTGAAATCCGCCCAAGAGTCAACAGGACGCTCCCCATTAGTGACCTCCCACCAAAACGAGGCCTCTCCCTTCATCAACCAAGCTGCTAAACGAACTCTCCTCCCTTCTTCTACTTCAAAGATTTCTAGCAATTCTTCCACCTCCTTAAGCCAATATCTAGCTTCCACAAACGTTTCTGACCCTTGAAATGGTTTTCCATCCATAGCCATGAATTCCTTGCACGTCTTTGCAAAAGTATCTACGCGAGGAGGGGGAGGAGGAACGGGTGCAACTGGTGGTGGAGGAACATTGGCTGGACCTGCAGCGGCCCTAGCCTCTAATAACCTCCTATACCATCCTGGTATCGTTACACCGTCGGGTAGATTAAGATCTTCAGCCATGCTGAAACAAAAAAGGAAAGATTCAAAATGGAGAATTCGAAAGATAAAGATATGGGCTATTGGGGATTATGTTTTTTTTCTTAAAAACTCTTCTCTTTAAATTTCTCATTAAAACATGTTTTTGAAAGCACTTCTTCCAAAAATAACTATTTTTCTAAAGTATTTTTATCTGTTCTGGTAACCTTATGCTTTGATACCACGTGTAACACCCCACGTCCATTAATGTCACTCACAAAGGGAATGCATTAACTTCCATGGAGGTTGTAAGTGAATATAGAACAGAAAAATTACAACAAGACAGATAATAAATAGTACTTGGAAATCTAAAACTTCATTTTATTGCAGCGGAAATTAAACATGTTTGTTTCATCATAAAACCATAGATCATAACCAAGTACAATATCCATCTTCATAAAAACAAAATACATAATCCCATTACATAAATAGCCATTAAAAAGATAACAAGCTGGACTTTACTTCAACGGTCCAAGCTTTCCAAAGAGAGATGAAGCAATTCAATCAAACTCCACTAGAGCTGGGCCCAACCTGAGGACCTGGAGGGGGAAAAAGGATAGAAATAGAGGGGGTCAGACATAAAGTCTGGCGAGTATGATAATTCTAACAATACTATTATCAAAATAACTAGACTAAGGCATAAGCTGGAAGACAAGTAAATGTCTATGAACTCTTAGGAAGATAAAGATAGCGTTTAAGATAACGTTAAAGATAACGGTAAGGCACGCCTAATTACTAACGAATGATTACTACACTGCACCGCACATTACTACACTGCACCACACCAGTCACCCTATTGTTTGATCCCACTTGCTTCACACAGAAACTTTATAAATAGCCTTGCGTACCCCTAGCTGACTACATAGGTGTCGTCTACCCCTATCTCCACTAGGTGTACCCCACTACCCACTTTCGATCGGCTCCCTACTCGTAGATACCCGTGCTGGCCCCACAGTGGGGTGTATCACTCCCCTAAAGTGGCAACCTGATACAACTTGAGAATGCACAGCTTATACCTACACGATGCAACAACGTCTTATCTACTAGCCCGGGTCCACACACGCATATGAAACCCGTTGGACTTGCGTTGCCACCGCTCCCCGTTTTGGCCTCTTATAGTCAAACCCAGCATGCATGTCCCGTCCTCGACTTGGGTCGAGCCCACAAAGATACGTTTGGGATACTGGTCGAAATGGGCCCCCACAAGCTACCCACCTAAGCTTGTCACTAGTATATCCCACTTAACCCTCTTAGTCATGTTCATTTACATGTGTGTTTGGTTAAGTCTTACTAATCGTATTTCACATGCCACTAAGGGCACCCCCTAGATTCCTCATGCCACTCAAGGCACCTACTTAACCCCCATGTCCCACCTTACATGTTTATCTGGTTAAGTATTTCTTAATTCATTCAGGCCATAACCTCATAAAGACCTCTCACATTAGACTGGCATTTATGGCAGCTGGATTTGCCGGGCGGGTCCGGGCAGTCTTACACCATAAAAGAGTCTAACCTCGTGTCTTTACAACCGTTATGCTTTAGTTTAGGCCTAGGACCTCTGTAACAACCCGCATTCTACGCATCGAAGGATCGTAGAATATTTATTTCTTTCCCGTATGAAGTCGTATGGTCATGTAACTTTGGGAAACATCCATTAGAGTCATTTCCCATGATTATGATTTTTGCCGATTTTTAAATGACCATTTTGCCCCTAGTTGGTACTGTTTTGGCCATAACTTTTGATTGGAAAGGAATTTTGACTTGAAACCACTTCCATTAGATTCGTTTGATGGTTTACCTTTTTGTAGAGTGGTCATAATAGCCAAACGGACTTACCCTTTGGGAGATATGGCTGAAATAAGGTTTGGAGGGTGAAAAACTGCTTAACCGGGCCAAAATCGGGTGATTAGTGAGTAGGCCCATAACCCATTTCGGGATTGGGGTTATGGGAAGGCTGAAATGAGATGGAGAATCATTCCATTTCAGTTTTCTAGCCTCCACTTATCACCAAGGAACCCTAAAAATGGCCTCCAACCTCTAAATCACCTCCAAATCACCTTTTGGTCAAGGATTTGGCTTAGCAACCTCTAATCAAGGAAGATCTACACCAAAGCAACATTGGAGCTGCTGTTTAGCATTGGGATTCACATCAAATCAGAGATTTATTTCAGATCTTAGTTTATTTGTGGCTAAGGTGAGTGATTTGCATAGTTTTGCACTAATTATGGCTAATTAGGGGTGATTAGTGTTAATTAGCGAATTTAAACATGATAAAATTCTGGAAAAATGTTTATAAAATTCGGAATGATGTTTTAGACCTCTGATATGAATTTGGGTTAATTTGGTTAAGTTTTGCTAATCATATCATAAGTTTCACCTAAACATGCTTAAGGGAAAATATGGGGTTTTGGCTATGTTTGATCCATTTTAACCTATCATATTGTTGTTTTGATGTTTGTGGTTGATTATATATGTTTCTATGACTGTATGGTATGCTTTGTTATTGATTAGAATAGTTGGAATGGTCGAAAACGCCGTCGAGGGGCGTAAACAACTCGCTGGACAAGGTGCAGGAATTCGGATCGGATGGGGATTGAGGGTCGATCGGATCGCCCTATGGGATCGTGGGACATCACCACGAGTCAAGCCATCTCCTCCGAGCCGAACCATCTGCGCAAGGTCCACGAAAATTAACCGTGAACTGCCTCTCGTACCCGATCCGCTCGTGTTTCGCACCCCGATCCGACAGAGGGAGGCAGCATCCACGATCCCAATTGTACTTGAACGCTCCGACCAGATTGCCCACCCACGATTTGAAGGTGCCATGAACCGATCTGAAGAGAGCACCCAACCCGAACCGTGGCAAGTTGGAGACCTCGACCCGATCCACCAGGGGTGACGACGACCCGACCCGATCCAGTGTAGAAGGAGCATTCTGATCCGAACCGAACTGATGATTAGGGGGAGATCCGAACCGACCCAGTATTGACCAATAACCCGAGATGCAAAGGTAGTCCAATATGGGAAGTTAGAGCTCAGGATCCAGTTGGGAACCAATGAGTTCACTTCATGGTTGGGCTTTGCTGCGGGACGTGTGCTAAGGAGTTGTCGACATTCATAACTTCGATTCACCACTAAAAACGAATGATGGCTACTTATCAGTGCAGTAGGGTCATTATGACCTGAGGGGCAAGGTGATGGTAGCAAGACTACGTTATCAGTGCAGTAGGGTCATTATGACCCGAGGGGCAAGGTGATGCGTAGTAAGACTATGAGCCAGCGCAGATGGGATGAACAACTCCATGGGGCAAGTGGACATAGTAAGGATTGGTAAGGCTATGAGCCAGCGCAGATGGGGTGAATAACTCCATGGGGCAAGTGGACATAGCGAGGAATTAGTGGCTACGTTATCAGTGCAGTGAAGCCATTTATGACTTCGTGGGGCAGAGTGATCGTAGCAAGGTATGCTGGGTGATCTAAGTGGTGAATATCGTATGCTTTATGCACTGAGTGAGAGATGTGAGGATGGATGCTATGTTTGATTGTTTGCCATCACTATGACATGCACACCTCCCCCACCTCCGTATCTTTATACCGTTTGATATGGCACTCGTGTTGTACAGTATGTAGTGCTAACTCTTTGGTTGCAGGTCCAGGTTCAGGTATGTTTTAGTCTACCTGTTATTGTTCACTTTAGATGCTTATCGCTCATACCGGGCTTTATGTCTAACCCAGAGTTTTATGTCTCCTCTTATTAGTCTGGGTGCTCACACGAGCAGACTAGAGACAGGTTAGCTGGTGATGCGCGAGTAGCTGATTCGGAGGCGGGCAGGAGGCTTCCACGTATGACATATATATATATACACATTCTCCCTGTGTCGTTGGTGGTCGCTACTTGGGCATTAGTAATGTACCTCCTTTGTCTTGCTTTTGCTTTGAGACAGTTGAATAGTTGTAATAAGCTATATTTTGGATTTCCGCTGCTATGATGTTTAATTCTGGTTTTTAGCTTATGCATTGTCTCTCCTGTTTTATGTTAAGTATGTTATTATTATATTTTGTTCTATGCGCTGTGAGACATTCTACAGGTTCTTTGGATGTTCAATTCCTTCTTCCCTTTCCTTCTGAGGACCCGTTCCGTGCTAACCGGACATGTGTACAGCGCACCTTTGGAGAAAATGTCGGTTGGTGCGTGGCGGGCCGCCACACTTGGTATCAGAGCTCTAGGTTGCGTAGTTAACCTAGGGGAAGACACTAGGGAGAGATAGTACATATATGAGAGCGCGTTTTTGTGATTACTTTGGTTTTCAAAGCTATATATGTATATACTATTAGTAGTATAAGATGAAGTCACACTGCACTAGCACCACTATAGGGTCGTTAATCGTTTCCCTTTTTCAGATTGACGATGAGTCGAGACACGAGGGGTGCTGGTAGAGGGACCAACCAGGGGGATGCCGCTGACATGGGGGTGATATTTACTAACCTCATGAGATGCATGCTTAGAGAAGTGCAAGGGGCAGTTCCCAATCCCGGAGTTGGTGTTGGCCCAGTAGTGCAGGCGCCTAGGGTCGATTTCGCCAAGTTGTGCAAGGATTACACTAACCTTGGTGGGAAGCCGTTCCACGGGACGGAGTCGGCCACAGATGTTCAAGATTGGATGGATAGCTGTGACCGTATCTTTGATGACTTGGGTCTTGAGGATGCGATGAAAAGAAGGCTAGCATCTCGTCAGCTGCAAGGGCGAGCGATGAATTAATGGAATGCCATCAGAACAGCTACTCCAGAGGACCAGGTTACTTGGGTTCAGTTCAAGGCTCGCTTTAGCGAGAAGTTCATTCCAGCGGCCCAGAAGTCAGTGTTGTTCAAGAGGTTCTTGGAACTCAAGCAGAACGGAAGGGCAGTTTCTGATTATATTGCTGAGTTCGACACTTTGTCGAAGTATGGACTGTCTCTCATTGACATTCCTGAGAAGAAGAATGAGAAGTTCATTACTGGCTTGGATGGATACTTGGGGGAAAGGCTTATCAATCACATCGATGAGATTTTCGAATCGATTGTGGGGAAAGCTTCGAGATCAGAGAGTCTTTACCCTAAGTCAAAGACTGAGGCTGCATCTGCAGAAGGGCCAAAGCCGCAAGCAGGCGGTGGAGGCAAGAATAACTCTCGGAATAAGAGGAAGCAGGACCAATCTAAAGGTGGCCAGAAAAAGAACAAGAAGGAGGTTGAGTGCTTCAGCTGTGGTAAGAAGGGCCATTATGCTAAAGAATGTCGGGCCAAGCCAGCGGAAAGGAAGTGCTACAACTGTGGTCAAGTGGGACATCATAAGGATAAGTGTCCGCAACCCCTTAAGGAGAAGCAGATTGTGAAAGCATATGCTATTGATGTTGTTCCTTCTTCGTCGAATGCCCCAACTGCGGCGGAGAAAGGAAAGAATGTTGTTATTCAAGGTATGCTTTCTATTTATGATGTACCAGTTCGAGTTTTGTTTGATACTGGGGCTTCCCGTTCCTTCATATCTAGTGACCTAGTAGATAGGTTGGGACTGGAACCCGAGATAGTCGATAGACCATTGGTTGTGACGAACCCGATTGGTGGTTCGACTAGCCTTAGTATGATTTGCAGGAATTTGGTCTTATCGAGTCATGGATGTATGTTTGTATGTGATTGCTTTGTTTTGGGCTTTACTGGGTATGGCATTATATTGGGAGTTGATTGGCTCCAAAGATACGGGGTGGTGGTAGACTGTGAGGGCTTTTTGGTGACAGTGAGGGCGGATGATGGGCGGAGGGTAGTGTTTGGTAGTCTAACTAGTGATGGGGTCATGGCTAGTTTTGTAAATTCCCTCGACATTCCGCAGGATGAGTTGTCAGATGTGCCCGTGGTTGGCCAGTATCCGGACGTCTTCGAGGAGGTGACCGGACTTCCACCACACCGAGAGATTGAGTTCCGTATTGATTTAGTGAAAGATGCCAGACCTATAGTGATGCCACTTCGTCGTATGGCACCAAGGGAGCAGCGAGAGCTCGGGGTGCAAGTCAGCAATCTTTTGAAGAAGGGATTTATTAGAAGGAGTGTCTCCAAGTGGGGAGCACCAGTTGTGTTTGCCACTAAGGCAGATGGTTCCCTTCGTTTGTGTGTGGACTATCGCGAGTTGAATAAGGTGACGAGGAAGAATAAGTATCCTCTACCGTGGATAGATGATTTGTTTGATCAGCTGGAAGGAGCAAGAGTGTTCTCCCAGTTGGACCTCGCGACAGGATTTCATCAGCTTCGAGTAGTAGATGAGAGTGTTCCGAAAACGGCATTTAGGACGCCGTCTGGATTTTATGAGTAGTTGGTCATGCCATTTGGGTTGACCAATGCACCAGCCTATTTTGTGGATCTTATGAATCGAGTATTCAGAGATCAGTTGAATAAGTTTGTTCTTGTGTTCGTGGATGATATCCTTGTTTACTCAAGGACCGAGGAGGAACACAAGGGGCACTTGAGGATAGTGATGGAGGTGTTGAGGAAACACCAGTTGAAAGCGAAATTCTCTAAGTGTCATTTTTGGAGAAGGGAAGTGAGATTCTTGGGTCATGTTGTTTCAGAGAGTGGTATTGCCGTGGACCCTGCGAAGGTGGCTACGGTACAGGATTGGCCTACGCCCAAGAATGCAATAGATGTAAGAAGTTTCTTGGGATTAGCTGGATATTATCGAAAGTTTATCCAGGACTTCTCCAAGATAGCAGCACCGTTGACTCAATTGACTAGGAAGAATCAGTCCTTCGTCTGGGACGAAGTGTGTGAGGATGCCTTCAAGAGTCTAAAAGAGAAGTTGACGCGTGCGCCAGTGTTAGTCATTCCTAAAGGGAATGAAGAGATGACGGTATACACGGATGCTTGTGGTACTGGACTGGGTGCTGTATTGATGTAAGGAGGTAGGGTTGTAGCTTATGCTAGTCGACAGCTAAAGCCGCATGAGAAGAAGTATCCTACTCATTATTTGGAATTCGCAGCAATTGTATTTGCGTTGAAGATGTGGAGACACTATCTCTTGGGAGAAAGGTTTGAGTTGTTTACCAATCATAAATAGTTAAAATATCTCTTCTCTCAGAAAGATTTGAATCTCCGTCAGCAAAGATGGTTAGAGTTCTTGGCTTCGTATGATTTTGATATCGCATACACACCTGGGAAAGGTAATGCGGTAGCCGATGCCTTGAGTAGGAGACATGCCAGTTTAGGGGCTATGTTTCTTGAGTGGAAGCAACTGGAGTATATCGCGGGGTTTGATTTCAGACCAAGGTGCGAATTGGATCCAGTCATGCTAGCTAGTTTGACGATCAGACCCACTTTGATAGAGCAGATTGGTTCCAGCCAGAGGGACGATCCTAATCTATTGGAAATCATCTCCAAGTTAGAGATGAACATCGACAGTGAGGAGATGAATGTGTATGGGCTTGATTGAGATGGATGGCTTCGGAAGAATGGAAGACTAGTTGTGCCCAACGTGAATGGTTTGAGAGATGAAGTGCTTAGAGAATGTCATCACTCAAAACTGACTATACATCCCGGTGGTAATAAGATGTATCGAGACATGAGGCAGGCTTACTACTGGGAAGGGATGAAAAGAGACGTTGGGAAGTTTATATCCAAATGCATGAATTGCCAGCTAGTTAAAGCCGAGCAAAAGAAGCCTAGTGGGTTGTTGCAAGCATTAGAAATTCCCGAATGGAAATGGGAGCAAGTCTCGATGGATTTCATCGATGGCTTACCAAGGACTAGATCGGGATATGATAGCATTTGGGTAATTGTGGATCGATTGACTAAAAGTGCAAGATTTATACTAGTCAAATCGACCAGAACGGCAGCCAAGTTGGCAGAATTGTATATGAAGTGGGTAGTGAGATTTCATGGAGTACCCAAAAGCATTGTGAGTGACCGAGACCCGTTGTTCACTAGTGGGTTTTGGAAAAGCTTACAAGAGGCTCTAGGGTCAGGATTACATCTCAGTACCGCATATCATCCTCAGACCGACGGTCAAACGGAGAGGGTGAATCGTATATTGGAAGATCTCTTGAGAGCTTGCATATTGGATTTTGGTGGATCGTGGGATGACCATTTGCATCTAGTAGAGTTTGCATATAATAATAGCTACCAATCCAGTATCGGTATGGCTCCATATGAAGCTTTGTACGGAAAACCGTGCAACTCACCATCATGTTGGATAGAGACTGGCGAGAAGTTTGTGCTTGGACCAGATGTGGTCAGGGAAACTTCTGATAAGATTAAGATCATTCAGCAACGAATGAAAGCTGCCCAAGATAGGCAGAAGAGTTATGCTGATAAGAGGAGAAGAGACTTAAAATTCTCCGTTGGTGACTTAGTGTTTGTCAAGATCTCTCCGCTAAAGAGCGTGATTCGATTTGGCAGGAGAGGCAAGTTGGCACCAAGATTTGTTGGCCCATTCCCTGTTCTTGAACTAGTCGGGAATTTGGCATATAGAGTTGGCTTACCAGAGAAAATGGCGGGAGTTCACAATGTATTTCATGTTTCCCAACTAAGGAAGTTCGTTCACGACTCAGATATGACTATTTCACCTGATCAGTTAGAGGACTTCGAAGTAGAACCCGAGGCGGTTGGGAACCGCAAGCCGATTCGTATTGTGGGGCACGATACGAAGCAACTTCGAAGGAAGGCGGTGAAGCTAGTCAAGGTCCAGTGGGGCGAGAATGAGAGTGACTGTACTTGGGAGACAGAGGAGAGCATTAGAAAGGCATATCCAGAACTCTTTGCCTGGTAAGATTTACTTTGCGATTTAGTTATTCCGCATGCTAGGATAGACTTATTTTACTTGTTTTGCATGTTTGATGGTTGTTTTATGGTTGATAGGCATGCAGGAACCTTTGTGTGTGTTTTGATTAGGAAATTTCGGGGGCGAAATTTCTTAAGGGGGGGAGAATGTAACAACCCGCATTCTACGCATCGAAGGATCGTAGAATATTTATTTCTTTCCCGTATGAAGTCGTATGGTCGTGTAACTTTGGGAAACATCCATTAGAGTCATTTCCCATGCTTATGATTTTTTCCGATTTTTAAATGACCATTTTTCCCCTAGTTGGTACTGTTTTGGCCATAACTTTTGATTGGAAAGGAATTTTGACTTGAAACCACTTCCATTAGATTCGTTTGATGGTTTACCTTTCCGTAGAGTGGTCATAATAGCCAAACGGACTTACCGTTTGGGATATATGGCTGAAATAAGGTTTGGAGGGTGAAAAACTGCTTAACCGGGCCAAATCGGGTGATTAGTGAGTAGGCCCATAACCCATTTTGGGATTGGGGTTATGGGAAGGCTGAAATGAGATGGAGAATCATTCCATTTCAGTTTTCTAGCCTCCACTTATCACCAAGGAACCCTAAAAATGGCCTCCAACCTCTAAATCACCTCCAAATCACCTTTTGGTCAAGGATTTGGCTTAGCAACCTCTAATCAAGGAAGATCTACACCAAAGCAACATTGGAGCTGCTGTTTAGCATTGGGATTCACATCAAATCAGAGATTTATTTCAGATCTTAGTTTATTTGTGGCTAAGGTGAGTGATTTGCATAGTTCTGCACTAATTATGGCTAATTAGGGATGATTAGTGTTAATTAGCGAATTTAAACATGATAAAATTCTGGAAAAATGTTTATAAAATTCGGAATGATGTTTTAGACCTCTGATATGAATTTGGGTTAATTTGGTTAAGTTTTGCTAATCATATCATAAGTTTCACCTAAACATGCTTAAGGGAACATATGGGGTTTTGGCTATGTTTGATCCATTTTAACCTATCATATTGTTGTTTTGATGTTTGTGGTTGATTATATATGTTTCTATGACTGTATGGTATGCTTTGTGATTGATTAGAATAGTTGGAATGGTCGAAAACGCCGTCGAGGGGTGTAAACAACTCGCTGGACAAGGTGTAGGAATTCGGATCGGATGGGGATTGAGGGTCGATCGGATCGCCCTATGGGATCGTGGGACATCACCACGAGTCAAGCCATCTCCTCCGAGCCGAACCATCTGCGCAAGGTCCACGAACATCAACCGTGAACTGCCTCTCGTACCCGATCCGCTCGTGTTTCGCACCCCGATCCGACAAAGGGAGGCAGCATCCACGATCCCAATTGTACTTGAACGCTCTGACCCGATTGCCCACCCACGAGTTGAAGGTGCCATGAACCGATCTGAAGAGAGCACCCGACCCGAACCGTGGCAAGTTGGAGACCTCGACCCGATCCACCAGGGGTGATGACGACCCGACCCAATCCAGTGTAGAAGGAGCATTCTGATCCGAACCGAACTGATGATTAAGGGGAGATCCGAACCGACCCAGTATTGACCAATAACCCGAGATGCAAAGGTAGTCCAATATGGGAAGTTAGAGCTCAGGATCCAGTTGGGAACCAATGAGTTCACTTCATGGTTGGGCTTTGCCGCGGGACGTGTGCTAAGGAGTTATTGACGTTCATAACTTCGATTCACCACTAAAAACGAATGATGGCTACTTATCAGTGCAGTAGGGTCATTATGACCTGAGGGGCAAGATGATGGTAGCAAGACTACGTTATCAGTGCAGTAGGGTCATTATGACCCGAGGGGCAAGGTGATGCGTAGTAAGACTATGAGCCAGCGCAGATGGGGTGAACAACTCCATGGGGCAAGTGGACATAGTAAGGATTGGTATGGCTATGAGCCAGCGCAGATGGGGTGAATAAATCCATGGGGCAAGTGGACATAGCGAGGAATTAGTGGCTACGTTATCAGTGCAGTGAAGCCATTTATGACTTCATGGGGTAGAGTGATCGTAGCAAGGTATGTTGGGTGATCGAAGTGGTGAATATCGTATGCTTTACGCACTGAGTGAGAGATGTGAGAATGGATTCTATGTTTGATTGTTTGCCATCACTATGACATGCACACCTCCCCCACCTCCGTATCTTTATACCGTTTGATATGGCACCTTAGAGTGTTCTACAGTATGTAGTGCTAACTCTTTGGTTGCAGGTCCAGGTTCAGGTATGTTTTAGTCTACCTGTTATTGTTCACTTTAGATGCTTATCGCTCATACCAAGATTTATGTCTGACCCAGAGTTTTATGTCTCCTCTTATTACTCTGGGTGCTCACACGAGCAGACTAGAGACAGGTTAGCTGGTGATGCGCGAGTAGCTGATTCGGAGGCAGGCAGGAGGCTTCCACATATGATATATATACACACATTCTCCCTGTGTCGTTGGTGGTCGCTACTTGGGCATTAGTAGTGTACCTCCTTTGTCTTGTTTTTTCTTTGAGACAGTTGAAAAGTTGTAATAAGCTATATTTTGGATTTCCGCTGCTATGATGTTTAGTTCTGGTTTTTAGCTTATGCACTGTCTCTCCTGTTTTATGTCAAGTATGTTATTATTATATTTTGTTCTATGCGCTGTGAGACATTCTACAGGTTCTTTGGATGTTCAATTCCTTTTTCCCTTTCCTTCTGACGACCCATTCCGTGCTAACCGGACATGTGTACAGCGCACCTTTGGAGAAAATGTCGGTTGGTGTGGGGCGGGCCGCCACAACCTCTTATATTGGGCTGACATTTGTGACCACTGGATTTGCCGGGCGGGTCCGGGCAGGTTTACGTCACAAACGAGTCCAACCTCGTGTCCTACGCATTGATTAACACTTAAAATCTTTTACCCCAGTTTTAATAATTCCCTATTCAAATTATTAATTAAGTCAACTTTTAATGATGTCCATAATTGACTCAATTATGGCCATCCACTTATGGCATGCAAAATCATATCAATTGCACCCCAATTTTTAATATTAAATCCTTAATATTACCCCTACCCCACGTTTATACGTTCGCTTATTCAACGCATAATATAGGCTAGACTTGTATAGTCTAACACCTAGCACAAAGATAAATTATCACAACATATAGACAATTAAAATAAATCTAATCATAATAGGAGTGAAACTTGCATAAACTACACATGTTAAGGATCAAAAGGTGTCAACTTGTTAAATGTCTCAATTTATATGATATGATCATAGCCCAAATCTATACATAAACTTGTATATGGGGTTTTTAGGCAACATAATGATGGTGTGAACTAGCATAGGATATCACATATATCATAGCATAATTCTAGATGTCATAATAGATGTCATGGCATATATTCATAACTTTTCTAATCAATCAAACTTGAATATGTGACTTGTCATATAGATCAACATAACCCAAACATGATGATTTAATTAATATGAACTAACTAGCATAGATGGTAACATCATGGCCTTTTTAACATATATGATTTATCACAACTTAGCATAGAAACTTTCAACATACATAACATCATCATAGCATGATTTACAACATATAAGATATCATCATCACATAACATTGGATTTACAATATACATGATAGCAAAAGGGGTTTACAACAACATATATGATAATTCACATCATCTACTCATAATCCATTCATAACTCGGCCTAATTAAAATGATAATAATCTTGTTAAGGTCATCTTACTCACAATTTAGAGAAGAAAAGAGAGAGTTTTGCTTTGCTTTAGGGTTGAGAGAATTAGAATTGAATTTGCTTTTCTTCTTTCTTAGTTGGCGGCGGCTCCATTGATTCCCATGGCGACGGTAACTATTCTATTTTAATTAGGTTTAGGGTTAGCATTAGGATGTATTTATAGGTGTAGGAAGTTATTTAGGACCATTAGATTAACCCTGAACCATGAGAACCAATCAAATGAAAAATCTGCATTTGAGCGAATCGGCCCACGGGTTGACAGCCAAACACCCTGAATTAACCCCTAGTCGACCCAGCGAGGCTCGGGTCGACCTCAAAAATGGGCCGGTTCGGTTATTTCCCCTCCCAATTCGTTGTTTTGAACTTTTTCGCATATTCATTTATTTAATTTTTAATTTATATATATATATCAATATATATATATATATATATTTCTCTGCGCAACCCATTTCACTTAATTCTTTTCTAAAAATTAAGTATACTTTAATTTGTGAATTTTAATGTTATAAAATTACGGGGTGTTACATATAGATAGCTCACAAAGACACCCTTTTCATGCTTACATATAATCAACACCTTTTGCCCTTCCACATCCCTGACTCTCACCTCTAGCTTCTCGCAATTCACCCTTGCCGCATACCTCTTGAGCCAATCCATGCCCAAGATGATCCCAAACCCAACGAAGTTAAGAACAAAGCAATCACACACAAAAGAGCAACCATGACTCGACAAAACTAGACCACGGCAATCATGCAAAGTTGGACGAACCCCCAACTATATTAGTCATTACGAAAGGTCTATCACAAATATCGGGTTGCAAAACCCAAGCGGCACACAATCTCATTGCAAATGAATGAATGTGACGCCCCAATATCAAATAACACATGAACTGAAACACCTCGGATAGAAAGAGTACCTTGGACGACGACGACACCCTTTCCCTTCTCCTCTGCAGTAGGAGCTCTCAAAGAAGTTGGCATGGCTTCCAGAGTGTATGCCTTCACAACATGCTTTCCCTTAGATGATTTTGGACAGTCTTCTTCTCGTGCCCAGGCTTCCCATACTTGAAGCACTTCTTCTCAGCTTTAGGATTCTTGCACTCATTCGAGTAATGACCCTTATGTTGGCTATTAAAGAAAACCACCTCACTCTTAGGCTTCTTATGGCTATCCTTTCCTTTCTGTTGTCGCTGCTTCCTCTTCTTATTATTACCACCCTGCTGTGGTTTCTGAACTTCTTTGGTTGCAGCGACAACATTTGCTTCCATAGGAAACAAGCTCTCATGGCGAATAGCTTTTTCCATAATCTTTTCGAATGAATCATCAAGATGATCTGCTAACAGCCTTCCAATATAGGTATCCAGACCCACAACGAACTTCTTGTTCTTCTGATAAGGTGTATCAATGTATAAATGAGCATATTTGAACAAGGCCTCGAAATAAGAAATGTAATCTAGCACTGATCTTCCATTCTACTTCAGCTCTATGAACTTCTTGAAGAGAACGATTTCTGAGTTGTGGAGATAAACTTTGCCTCAAACTTAGCCCGGAATTGCTCCCATGAAATTTCTTCCTCTGGAGTCTCAAGCGTGACTGAATTCCACCATTCCATGGCCTGGCCTTGCAGTTGCCTTGAGGCAAGTTGTAACAACCCGAATTTTAATAACATGTTGAAACAAGAAATCAAGGTATAATTAATTTTTAAAATGAGAATTATGGGAAATGGGTTGCTCCATTGCGTTCATCTCGAAATTCTGCATAGAATCGAGTCCGAGTTTTCGAAAATCAGAGTCCGTATGACCAAGTTATGACCTCTAGAAGTTTCACGATATTTCAGAATAAAAAACAGCTCAGAAATTCGAATTCAAATTCGAATTCAAGACCCAGAAGCGGGTTGGGCAGGAAAATTCCCGCCCAGAGCCCAGGTCGACCAAGGGGTCGACCTGGGGATCGACCTGGCCAGACCAGGTCGACCTCCCTGGTCGTCCTGGGTGCGACTGGTTGGTTGGATGGGTCTGTTTGCGGGCCTGAGACGTTTTTGATGGTTCAGATCAGTTCTAAGGTTAATCTAAGGGCCTAAATAAGTTTCCTTCACCAATATAAACACCCTAAGATCTAACCTAATTCACAACAAATCATTCTTACACTATTATGCTGCTGATTTACCTCTTGAACCATGGTCGCCGCCTCCAAATTAAAGCTTAAGTTTTCAAACTCGATTCAAATCAAAGAACAGAGCCTCTACAACAATTCAAGAAGATAAAACAACGTCACTGCAACGTTCTACGACAATTTTAGTTCTTAATTCGTTAGCCATGCTCTGCAAGTTCTAGTTACTTTTAGATTTAAATATTTAATTATAATATGGACATGAAATAAAGTGGAATTGGATTTAAGTATGTTTATCGATTCAGATCTATTTCTGTTGCTTCTTGAATCTTGAGTTTTGCGACTTGTCTATCTTTATTCTCATGTCAATTTCATGATCTATTCAGCCCGTCGTATATCAGTTTTCTTGATTCATGTTGATATTATTATCAAGTTGTAATTTTCATGCCTGTGATGATGTTTTTCTCTCTGATCTTATTTTTATGCAAAATTCTACCTTCTCCTATTTATTTTCTTTTGATGAACCTAGGTCAATTTCGGACCTACGCCTAAACTAAGATATACATGCGATGGTATACGGGGGAAATATTGGAATATTTCCTAGTGGAATATATGTGTTTGGTGGAATCGAAGGCATAATACGAAAATTGGATGTTTGGGGATAATTTACCATTAACATGAAACGAGGTAATTTTGGGTATTGTCGTTATAATGGTTATTGCGCGATTGGGATTGATATATGTAATTTGATATGGATCTTGATATATGTAATTTGGCTAGAACTTGTTATGGGTAAATTGGTGTAAATGTGGTATACATGTAATTTTGGGTATAAAACTTGATCTATGTAAATTGAGCATAACTTTGTAAACATGTAAATCATGAATCTTGACATATGTAAAACGGCATGAAACTTGGTATATGTGTAAATTGGCATAAAATTGGCGTACATGTAAAACGGCATGAATTGAACATATGTTAATTTGGTATGAATTGGGCATATGTAAAACTGACATGTAATCTAGAACTTGGGCATATGTTAATTATGTAAAATTTGGAGTTGAAACGTATATGATAATTTATGACTTGGTAGAGGTTTAATATGAACGCGCCTATGTTGGTTTTTGGGTAGTTGGCATGTATAGTAAATTAAAGGCTATAACTTGGCATAACTTTATAGTGAATTATGACAATACTTTGGGAATACGTTTTGGGGCAAAAACGTGAATTATGAACTTGGTAATTGGCATATAACTGGAAATATGAACGTGGTTGAAACATGAACATGAATATGAACACGAACGTGAACATGGCTAACTCGAGGTTGGGTTGAGTTTGCAGTGTAATTCTGCCCGGAACCGCCCGGCATATCCAATGACTGCAAATAATAATATCCAATGTGAGAAGTGAGTCATATCATGCTTAAACCCGAGGTTAGACTGAGTTGTGGTGTAATTCTGCCCGGAACCGCCCGGCATATCCATTGACCGCAACAACAGGTCTAATGTGAGTGGTTGATGCATTAATAATTAATTAATGCCAATAAAAAGACATGCTAAGAATGGAAAGGTTAAGTAATATGACTAGACTAATGACACTTAACCGATATGACATGAATGGATGGGTTAATCAAACCTGAACTTGATTGCTTGAGGACACTTAACCAATATAACATGTTAATTAGACAAGTGGGTAGGATTAAGTTAAGAACACTTAACCGTTATAACATGACTAGTGGATGGGTTGAGTCAACTTGAATGGGTTGATAACACTCAACCAATATAACATGACGCATGGCAGGGTTAAGTCAACTTGAACATATGGACAACACTTAACCAACTTGACCCGATACGTGGGCGGGTTAAGTCACGAATTACTTGAAAACACTTAACCAATGCAATTTGATGAATGGGTGGGTTAAGTTAACTTGGATGGGTTGGCGATGCCTAACCAATATGACATGGTGTGTGGTAGGGTTAAGTAAACACGCGAAGGCAACACTTAACCGATATAACAAGACATGCGGTAGGGTTAAGTAAAACAAGAGGAAACACTTAGCCAACTTAACGTGATGGACGGAGAGGGTTAAGTACATATCAGGTTGGTGGGTAATATTAGTATATATAGGCCCACGAACTTAACCGTTAAATAAACATACTTGAATCAGTGGGTTAAGTACATCACGGGTAGGTGGGTAATATCTGTATATATAGACCCACAAACTTAACCAGTAGGAAACCCTAGTAACGGGGACCCATTTCAGCAGTAACCCACATAGGTGTATCATGGTACCCTGAAACTAGGCAGGGTGGGGCATGATTACTAGGCTGATTGTAAGCGATCAAAGCGACGGCGAGTGGTGCAGCAGTGTAGGTTCTAACGGAGTGCAGGCGTGCACGCACTTCGGAGCAGAAAAAGCAGGCACTGGGCACCAGTAGTATACACTATGCATTCTAGAATTGTGTCGGGCCGCCACCATGGGACTTGATACACCCCATGGTGGGACCAGCATAGGTATCTACAATTATTGGGGGCCGTATGACAGACTCAGGTAGCATAATCCCTAGTTGGACCTAGGTCGCATAAACCCTGAATCCGAGAAGCGTTCAATAGGTAGCATAAACCCTAGTTGGACCTAGGTCGCGTAAACGCTGGTTGAATCTAGGAAGCGCCGATAGAAAACCCTAGATTAGATCTAGGTGGTAAATAATAGATGTACACCTGAAAGCAACCACAATTTCGGGGATTGGGATCACGTTATCATATGATCATTTTATATAGATCACTAATTAGGACACTAGTCAAGTGGTGCAGAGCAAATAGATATCACTGAAATATTTTTATGATGAAGCTTAGAAATCTTGCGATGTTATACTTGATAGAAACCTTGCGATGTGATACTTGGTAGGAAACTTGTGATGCTACTCTTGATAGGAATTATGGGATGTTATACTTGATTCATCGTGCCTGTAGCTTATCTTGTCTTCATGCTTATGTTTATTTTCAGTTTATTCATGCCATATTATCTTTACCTGTTTTTATGCTGAAAGTCATTAGGACTTACTTAGTCTTTATGACTGACCCGTTTTGTTTCACCTCTTTTTCTTCCGTTTCCCCCCCCCTTCAGGTTCGCAGGGTGGGAATACAGCTTAGTTCGGATCTTACCAAACTCCAAGGCTCTTTCATGTACGACTTGGATTTCTCTTGGCTATGGCTTGCCTTGCTTTATTGGGGAATATCAGAATTTATTTTTATGCTTCTTTGTTTTTGAGCAAGACATATATTTTAGCTATGTAATTGGGTATTGGAAGTTGATGGGCTTTTATTGTAAACAATTATATTTAATAAATGATTTGAAGTACTCCTGCATTACTTTCCGCTGTTTTATATATGTCTGTCTTGTAATATTTCTGTTCCAGTACCCATAATGCTCCATTGAAGTTAAGGCATTCCCCTTATGAGTGGCCTTAACGGATGTGGGGTGTTACACAAGCTTTCTCTTGGTTGAACCGTCCAAACTCAAGTCTCCAAAGATAAGAACACAACAATCCATCCACCTCTGAACCTCTTCAGTTGGCTCAGATCCTTTGAATGGTTTTCCTCCTAGAGATGTACAATCTTTGCATAGCTTCGGAAAATCCACAACTCTAGGCAATTGGACTCCTACGTCTACCGTAGCTGCCACTGGAGCGGGGACCCTTCGCATGAATGTCTCCATTATGGATTCAAACATGGTAGGGTAGTCTGGTTCACCACCATTTCCCTCTCCAGTATTAGCTTCCCTAGCAGTGTGTCTTGTTGTTCGTCTACTCATTCTAATCCGCAATTTAGAATAATTAGCCACTTTCAAGTAAAACTGCTAAAGGAAAACAACCGCTACTACTATATATAATATTATATACAGTAAGCATCCAACTAAAATCTACAAGTACGACTCTCATACGTAATTAAGTCTTCGAACTTCGGCTAAAATCGTTAACTAGAGCTTTGACACCAAATGTGACGGCCGCCCATAACCCGTGCACTAAACAAGAGGAATAATGCACTGAAAGGCATGCTGGATGATTATCAGAGTAGGTAAAAACAAGCGGAACCGGTCGTAGAACTCACAGCGCAAGTTTAAAGTATAGTAGAAAATATACAACAGGTAATGATAGTGAAGCTTCACATAACAAACTTTTGAAACTTTCATAACATCCTGAAAGATTATCCAAACATCGTAGGAAATACCAAAGTTTGTATATAAGGCCCCACTACATCACTCATAGAGCAACTCAAACAGCGGAAACAAATACTAGATAGTAATAAACTGGTACGTAAGCCTCCAGCTCGCCTTCGCACAGCAGCATCGTCACCTGCTACTTAGTTTGCCCATCCACCACCGGATGAATAGCCCAAAGTAATAAGAGGAAGCATAAAACTTTGAGTTAGACAATAGTCTTAGTGAGCAAAAAAACAGCTAACAAACTTCAACAATAAAGTATATGAGAATGGATAGATAAATATACTAATCTACCTACAACACCAGAGAAGAACTCAACCCTATCTTCCCCATATCGAACAGTGATAGCCTTTACAATAAACAATTCAACCATTCATCCATGGAAACCAGAACACCCACTCAATCATGGAAAAGCATTCATGACATCTAGATTATATATCTCATGTGGACCATCCTAATCGAATTCAACATCCCTCAAGTACAAGCCCATAAGGCCTAAACCAATATCAGTTAAGCACCCAAGGAACATCTCCTCCGACGTTGGACGATCTACATGAGACAGTACAAACAAAGCATCCAAACAATCAAACATCCATGACTGACTCTGGCTATCACCACCAATCCTACTTAAAAACCATCGTTAATCGTATAACGGCCAACTTTGCCATATGTCAAGGGCTAATGGTACCCCAGTTCTAGCATAAACTCCATACGCCTTGCAACAATACGTATGTATGTCCAACCTTGACAACTAGGCCTTTCAATGATACCCAGGGTACTCGACCTACAACCGGTCTTTTGGGTGCCCCCATCGTACCCATTCTTTGACTGCTAGAACTTACGACAATGATAATCTCTCAGCCTTCGCATCTCTAGTCATCCAATACGATGGCTCTTCATAGCTCAAGCAACCTTCTCGAGCAACCATTATCCACCAACTCACGACCTCTGAGTTGTCACGTCATTCACTACTCCACACCGATCAACGAACACTTTTCAACACTTCGAACCTTCCTACTTGAATTTACTTTGAAGTCACACCATCATCGGGCTAATTACACCACTGCGTTGCGGGTAGGGTTCGGAGGGTTGCCCCCGAAAAATATTTTTTTTCAGACCTTTTTGTTCGAATCTAACTCATACCTGAAAAATAAATATTTCAGAAATAATCCTGGAGCACCAGTCCCCCCCCCTTCGGAGCACCTATCGATTGATTCCCCTAGAGCACTGTCCTCCATGAAACACACCCACCGATCGGCGTGAAGCACTCCCACTGATCTTCGTGAAACACACCCACTGATCGATCCTCCCGAATCACCCACCAATCGGTACACCTGAAACATCCACCGATCGATCCTCTAAAGCACCACTGATCGGTGCTCTGAAGCACCATTGATCGGTCGTTTGAAGCACCACCCCTGGCTTGTTCCCTAAGACAAGGTTTTAGACCGATCGGTCCACTGTACAGCCCCAATTCAACTCCAATTTCAACCAAAACTTCGCCAAACAACTTAACGAAATCTACTCATCCAATACATCTAATAAATCATAAGTATATTATGAAACTACTAACATCATGAAAATGACAATTATCATCAAATTATGCAAATTTCACCAAAAACCATAATAAATGAACGTATGACCTAAATTGCGAATCTAACTTGCATACACATGTAAAATGGCATAAGAATTACCGGTTTAAACATGCTAACTTAGATCATAGGTTAATTCATATGAAGATGGACTTAACATGGTATATATTTATGGTAAAACACTTGAATATGATGGAAAACATGATTAAACATTCATATACTTCATTGAATCCATGTGACAGATGTAAATCACTCACTGATTATCCCAAACAAGCAAAAATCAATGCAATAAGATTCCGGACAGCAAGCAAATCGAACCAAACCCCTTGATCCGATGAACTCCCTCTTTAATTGATGTTGATCTAGACTCCAATGGTGTAGATCTTCAATTTCCTTCTCTTAGAAGTTGATTTTAATGGTGGAAAGTTATTAGAGGAAGGAGGAACATAGGCCACCTTATGAGAGAATGGAGAAACTAAACCATTTCCCATATCTCTCACCCCCTATTTATACCCTTCCAATAGCCCACTAATGGGCCTTCCCAAATCAGCCCATTGTGGCTCTCCAAACATGAACAGTTAACTGAAAACCCTTAAAACAGTGATTCCTCCCAAACCGCTGAGCCAAATCTTTAATGTAACCACTCTACAGAAAGACAATCATTATTTCCTTTCTAATGGCTCAAGTCTCACCACCTGATTCAACCTGAGTCAAAAGTTATCCCATGTACAAGACTTATAAGGGTAAAACGGTCATAAACAAAATCAGAAAAAATTATGGACATGTCTCACATCCCCATAAGCAACATATCAAAACATGAGAATGATCCAACCCTTATGGAATAAAATAAAAATATTTTACGATCTTCCGATATGTAAACTACGGGCTATTACAATTTTGGCTTATGATAAGATTTGTACTTTTGCCAAGTATCAGTCGTGAATAAAAATTCAGTTTCCTTTTATTTTATGTTGATTTGTTTAAGTTTTTGAAACTTCGCACTTTCCATTCAATGTACTTGTACTTAGGTTGTCGTCGTTACATTTAATCTTTGGTTTGTCGCTCAAGAGTTCGAGTAGTAGTTTAATGGACCATTCCCAGAGCCTCCTTTTGGTCGAAACTTCAGGTCGTTGTAGGATCTAAATTAACCCTAGAGGGGGGTGAATAGGGTTTATCGTAGATTTTCGTAGAGTAATTAAATAATAATAGCACAGATAATAATCAGAATAAATGTTGAAAATAAATAACACACAGATATACCCAGCTTCGGCAAAACCTTGCCTACTGCTGCGTTCCCCAAGGTTGCTACTAGGAATTAAAACAATCTATATGCTTACAATCCCCTGTAAACTCGCGACACTCGCTCCCAACTGTTCTTAACCCTACGCTCAAAACCCTGCACTGGTTTCTATCCCCGAAACCAGATTTCCCCGAATTACAAATCCTATAATTCGTCTCCCTATATTTTACAGATCTAGAAACTGTTCGTTTGTTTTTACAATACATATTAAACAAAACAAATATAAATTAAAAAATAAAAACCCTAGGATTTTGACTATAAAGGGTTATCCTTTTACACAAGATGCTTAGCCCTTTCAAACTTGGCCTGCCACTTTTGTATTGCTTCAACACTTCTCTTTTGCCTGATCTCTGTCCTTTTGGAAATAAAAATGGAGGCTGGACGATTTGCGATCTAGGGTTTCCTTCTGGAATCTGATTGTTTGCAAAAAATTATTGACCGTACTCGTGCTTTGATGATTTTCGATGTTGATCTCGTGCTCTGATGTCCATCGATTTGCAATCTCACTCGATTCAGATCCAAGTAAATATTGGTATAATTTTTCACTTCGAATTTCTCTTTTAATTGCACTGAAACTTGGATGATTTAAAGCCTGTGATGATTAGTGTTATTTATAGGGTAAATAGAACCCTCTAGAATAATAATTTTCTTATTTCAACTAGTGATTTGGTCGTGGTATATACGGAAAATATTGGGCTTGATTTCAGATGAGTTTTGGTTTTGAATTAGCGTGATTTCTAGAATTTTAGATCTTTGAACTTGCGTGAGAACTTATTGCTTTGAATTGGTCCTTGAATTCTGGAATTGATTCCTTATTTTTGTGGCTTGACTTCTTCAATATTTCTCTAAATAAAACTGATATAATACTGATAAAATTAGTTACTATACTTGATCAACCCTTTGAAGAACTATCGCTATACTCCACTTGTTCATCACTGTTGACTATATGTAAAATGTAATTTGAAATTTATTCACTGCAGCACCATGCACACATGTTTGTGCACTTGATTATTCTTGTAAAGTGGCTCGACACTTTTCACCTGAACTTGACATGCTTTGAACTTGTTGCACCATGCTATTGCATTAACTGTTTGATTTCCTGTGGCCTTGAAATTTCCAGTATTGCCACTTTAGCTCCTGAGCTTGATCACTGAAAATATGATGTTCATTCTTAAAAACTGGATTGTCAAAAGAGTCATCACTTGGACTGATATTATTGCTTGACCATGTTGAACACCATACTGTCCCATTTTGCATATACTTTCACTTTGTATGCTATCATGTCACTTGTGCATGTTTGCACATTAGCTTGGCTCTTACTTGACTTGTATTTATTTCTGCACTAAGAACTTGGTGTTCCTACTCCACTGTTGGCTTGTGTTGAACACATACATGGTCATGTTGAACTAAAGGCTTCACTTATAGGCTGAATCCATGTATACAAAAACACACACTGTTTCACTTGTACTGTCATATGCTTTGACATACTTGCATGTTTACTTGAAATGTTGGTCTGACTTGTTCATGTGTGCACCATTACACTGCACCCCATTGCTTTACTGCTTACATTAACCTGCCATGACTTTGTGAGTAGTGTATTATCACTTGAGACATGTCAAACCTGTAATCTTGGACTTTTGAGTAAATCTGCCTTGAAATGTTGTATTTGAATTTTGGCCATTGAACATTTAACAATGTATTCGGCAACTTCTCCATTTGAGTTGCATACTTTTGTTTTGCTACTCCAACCTTGGCAGACTATTTCACTTCTTTTTGACCAATATCATTATTGTTTCTTTGTTATCTTGACTACCATGTTGTTGTATCATTGCTGTGCCATTTTGTTGAACCATTAACCTTGCTCCCATACATTCTTTCACCATGTATTGCTGCTATGAATTGAAACTCCATGCTGTATAAACTAGCTTAACATTTTCAGTACTGATCTTAAAAAAAACTGATATGAACGGATATTGTATTTGATCTTGTGGTTTTGTTGTTTTCATCATTTGTTGTGCTTGCTCCATCTTGGACTTGTATGGCCTTACTTTCACTGTTGTGTTATCCTTGCTTGTATCTTGAAACCATCATAAGTTATTCATGCCATCTTGTATACTTTTCTTTGTTGGCTATATTTATTCATGAATTCACTTGCTGCTTTAAATCATGTGAACTGTTTCGACCATTTTTGGCTTTTTATTTTTATTTGAACTTTTGGCTCGACCATTTGCACACTGATTTGCACTGAGTCGAGAAGGTCCACGTGGCTACTCCTCAGTTGCACGCTGGATTGGCGAGGCAGTGCACACGTGTATATATATACACGTGTGTATATGCAGCCATCCATACGAGTTTTTCTGTCCCTGCATATCAGACCAAGTCTAGAAAAATGATGAGAAACACACCGTAATTCTGGGGCAAATAAAATTTAGAAATAAATTTTTATTTGTTTGTATTGAATTTTTTTTTGTAGTCTACTGTGTGTGTTCTTCTGTATGCGACAGGTATGCACATGGTGAAATGGTTTGGTGTACGTGAAGATTCAGAAGACTGAAGACAGAGTGTTAGTGTGTGTGTGTATATGTAAATATACTGAGTGATGTATGTAATGAGGAATCTGTGTGTATGAAATCAATTATAGACGTGAATAAAATTGTACTGTTATTTGTAATAAACAGATTTGATTGAAATAAAATATTATTTTATTGTGTTCAGTTCAATCTGTCTATTTCTATTTGAATTCTTTCAATATTACAATTTCATGTGTGATGTGTCATGTCAGAGATATTCAAACATATTTAAGTGAATTGTAAATAGTGGAGATATAAATAGTTGTACTGTTTGAATGTTTGAAATATAATATTTAATTTATATAAAATTCTGTATGAATATATGAATATCTGTACAGTCGTATTCTATTTAAATATAAATATTATATTCCTGTCTGTGATGTATATATAGAACAGTACAGTAACAAACACATTTAAAATAATATTTATTTAGTTGTTATCATCAAACAAAAATCATATAACTGTGTATACAACTACGTCATATACAACAATCTCCCCTTTTGATGATGACAAACAAATAAAAGATTTTGAGCACAATAAATGTGTTTGACAGTGAATATTGAACTCCCCCTATTTATTAGCTCCCCTTACAGCTGAACTCCCCCTATATATGTGGAAAATATGAATGATGAAATCCAATTGACCATTCTCCCTCTAGATATTTAATTTCCAATCCTAAAATATTTTTGAATTAAATACTCGTCAATCAAAATCTTGATCATTCTCCCCCTTTTGCTATCATCAAAAGGATAATAAAGATCGAAATAGTGACAAATTTAGATCATAAATATAAATTCAAATTAAGAGAGAGAATAAATATCGCAAATCCCATTTAATCAAACAAAAATCATAATAGTCTTTGAATCAGAAGCAAATTTCACTTTCAGAATGAAAGGATTTACGATGGATTTTGAGAATGAGGAGAGTTCGATAAAATTGAATATTTGAATATGAGTTTCAAAGAGTTTAAATAAACTTAAAATGTGTTAAGCACTTGCTAACCACGCATAGCCCAATGGTCTTTTAAATGGAATTAGTAGTAACTCAACTTTATCCTCTCTAATGAGTTCTATCCATGCACAACCCAAAGGTCTTTTAAGTGAGAATAGAAGCACATAGAGATTAAGGTAATTCACCCACGCATAACTGCGAGGACTTTTAAATGGGAGTGAATACCAAGGATAAATTATTTATTTATTTATTTTATTTTTAATTCCAAGAATAATTAGAACTCCCCAAATTAAATAAAATCATGATGAGTGACAGAAATATGATAGATATAGAAGATGGTCATGAAATAAGCGCTAATTCAAAGATATTATAAAATCTGTCCAATCATCATGAGATTTAAAATAACATCACCTCTAGTTATGAATTATACCATAGTCACAACCTATCACAATTTCATAAATCTATTAATAATTTTGATGGGTCACAAAACGGTTCAAATCAATCAATAATTTCAATTTTTGAATAAATAATCAAAAATAATTTTAAAATTGAAAATATCAATTTCAAGAGGGGTTTTTGAAAATATCAATGCCAATTTGAAAATCAGTTTCAAAAAAAAAATCTATCGGTAGAATATGAAATTATCTAATATTTCTAATGTTGATTGCTCCTGAACAATTTTAAAACACTTATATATTTAATTCAAATTGTCTATGGAATTTAAAGATATTTAATCACTGATTTTTCAATTTATCATCCAGTCACCAAGATATTCAAACAAATCAAATCATTTTCCTTATCAGAGCAGCACAAAATTATTTTCAAAGCAAGAATCACAAGTGAATTTTTCAGAGAATTTTTTTTCTTTTTTTTTAAACAAGAGCAAGAAACTGTCAACGATCAAATTTGAAGATAATTGTTTGAGATCACTTAAAAAAAATCAAATTTTTGTAATCCAAGAAATTCAACAATCAATAACAATGATTCCAAAATCAGCTAAGTAAAAAATAAAGAAAATAAAAGAAATAGAAACTAAAAAAGGAAAATAAACTTGTTAATCCCTAAGAAACCATACGCACATTGGGTAAAGGGGTACAAGGTGGGTCTTATCAGCGTCGGTCATACATAACACAACCACACTAAGCAGGATCCAAATATTAGACCCAAGGCAGGACAAGTCTACCAGCGCGACCGAGCCATAAGAAGTGCGACTCAACAAAGATGAAGGCTGCACATCCAGAGAACCGCTCAGGCACTAAAATAAGATAGGTCACCCACTTTGCACGAGCTAGAGCAACCTCGTAGTATAACCATAAAGCCAAACGGCACCATGCAAGGGCAACAAGAGGACGAGCGTCCTTGGTTCAAGAAGGGCGATCGCGCAAGGAACGAAGGAGGATTGATCTCGGCTCCACAATCCGCTCTTACGAAATCTCCCAAAGCATCCGCACCCGCACTTAAGGACCCGCTCAGCTATTTGAGACACTCAGCAAGCCGTCCGCGCATAACGCTGAATATGATATAGACAGCTGGCTACAGCTGTCCAGTGGCATGGTTGTAATTAGCAGAATGAACGATCCATAGTCTGGATAAACATATTCCAGATCATTTACCAAGAGGAATTCACCTATAAATAAACGATGGCTACCCACGTTTAAAGGGGGGCTTTTTGGAAAAACCACGAAGTGCTGCTAAACTTCAGAGTCAACCACAGATCTGGCCATGGCGTCAAGTACCATTTTAGAGTGAAGGCATCTTCTCTCTCAATCATTCATCCATCCTTCTTCTCCTCAAGATCTATTATTCTCCTGTATAATTCTTTAGATCAAAATGCATAAACGAGGGTATATTGAGTAGATATAGAGATGTATGAGGTCAGAGAATTGATGTACTTTGTAATTCTCATTATAAAATAGGAAACCGTCTTCATAGTGGACGTAGGCCTCGTTAACGGCTGAACAACTCTAAATCTCGTTTCTACTTTACTTTTTCTCGCATTTTTTACTTTTTATTGCTAATTAGACACGGTTCCATTTATTTCTTACCGAATTGGTGAAGTACAGTTTAGTACCTTGGGTGTTTAGACCATTTTTGGTGTAAACATTTTGGCGCCCACCATGGGGCCGTGTTCATAATTTCCTTATGTAATTCAGCAATCGAAATGTCCCAAAATTGTTTTCTCCTTCGAAATCATGGTTGGATCGAAGAAAAGCGGTAAATCCTCTAAAGTTGCTGCGATCATCGAGGATGATAATGCTAATGAAGCTATACCTCCAATCTTGAACCAAAGGGCTGGGAAAACTCCCGGGCCATCTGTCACACGAGATGACTTGGACGTGGTTGTAACCGGCTTGAATGAGAAAATGGATAATATATCAAAGATGATAATGGAAAGGTTTGATGTCCTGACCAATAGTCAAGCCAATCTGTTACCATCAAACGTTGTGGGTAATGCTGACGAAAAAGAGGACTCATCAGCCTCAGACCCTGGACGACCTCACAGCTCAGTGAGAGACAGGGAAGAGGCCGACGTTGGGGATCCTAAGGTCAGATCTCCACAGCGCAAAGAAGAACGTGCGACGAGTCGCTCCGACATAGCCTCTCTCAAGAAGGATGCGAGGTGCCGAAGCTTGAACCGTGGCCACGCTAACGTCAGCATCGATCCTGACGGACAAGCGGGTGATGAAAGGCGCATCACAGACTTAATCCAGCGAGTAATGAAGGAGAAGGCGGCTCAAGAGGATGAGGGCAAAGAATGGGAGTTTTCCCCCAGCAAAAATCCATTCACGGAGGAGATCCATCAAGCAAAATTCCCGAAGAAATTTATACCACCAACAATAGTACCTTACAGCGGAGTCGGAGATCCGACTATTTTCCTATTCAAATACGACCAGCACATTAATGGAGCTAGAGCCATTGACGAAATCAAGTGCTTATACTTTCCCGTTTGCCTGGAAGGTGTAGCTTCACTATGATTCACCAGACTCCCGCCTAGGTGTATCGACCAGTTTGCAGATCTGGCGAGGAGATTTCAAGATCAATTCCGGCTATAGGCCACCAAAGTAAGGGACTTGATGTCACTCGGCGAGATGAGACAGCGGCCTGAAGAAACCATCAGAGCTTTCCTTACATGCTTCCGTGCTGCAGCAGCGGAGGTCATAGAACCAGAACCTTGGTATTTGCTCGCAGCCCTGAGAGAGGCCATCGATAAGAAATCAGAGTTTGGAAAGTGGCTTAAAATGAAGAAACCAAAAACCTTAAAGAAGTTTTATAAGAAATATGAAGAGTATATGAGTGTGGAAGATGAATCTCTAGGTGCTCAGAAGACTATGGAAAATAACGCGACCAGAGAGGGGAAGAACAATGGGCCTAAGGCTGAGCAGAGGAGCGTCATAGGACAAAAGAGGGGAAACAATGAGGGGGATAGCAAATCTTATAAGAAGACACGGATGTATAAACCCTCTTAGCTAACTCTCTTAAACGAAACCCCAGAGAGTATTTACCAAGCTGCGAAGGACTCAGGCATTTTCCCTCAGATAAAGCCGCAGAATGTAACTGAACAGCAGGCGAATTCCGGGAAATTTTGTCGTTTCCATAGCCAACCAGGGCACAACACTAACGAATGCCGCCATCTGAAGAGTTTGATTGAAGAGCTCATCAGGAAGAACCGACTCCAGCAGTATGTGAAAAATCCCCAAAACACTCTGGCCGTGCAGGGGCATAACAATACGGCTAGCCAGCCCAACTCAAACAAAGAGGACCAAGTTCCAGACGACTCGAGACCAGTAATCAATATGATATTTGAGGGTCCTCACCTAGCCGGGAACAGTTGGGCAGATATGGAAAGATATGCTAATGAATTGAAGGATGTCACGAAAAAGGAAGGATGCATGATCTTGAACAACGAGCTTCCGATGAAGATGCAGAAAACTTCAACCGAGGACGTGATATTCAGAGACAAGGATGCATAAGGCTCAATTACGCCAACTATTGATGCCAGCGTGATCACAATCGGCCTTGGACCTGCAGTGGTAAAAAGGGTCCTAGTTGACACCGGGGAATCAGTTAATGTGATCTTTATAAACACTTTCCAAAAGATGAATCTCTCCATGGCAAAAGTGCGTGCGTACCCGCATAAGATCCACGGCTTTACAGGTCAACCTACGCAACCCATCAGAACGATCGATTTGCCTGTCGAATTAGCAGACGGGGAGCGTCAAGTTTCCATGATACAGACCTTTGTCATGATAGATGAGTTTTCATCTTATAATGCATTCCTTGGGAGGCCAACTCTTTCGGACTTCAGGATTGCTTTAGCTCCCTGGTGTTTGATCATGAAGTTTCAAACCGAAAGGGGAATCGGTATAATCAAGGGCGATCAAATGGCTGTAAGAGACAGCTACGTGGCAGAACTGAAGGAGGCCAAGAAAAAAGAATTAGGAAAGGATGCGGGGGTCATGTCAGAGATATTCAAACATATTACAATTTCATTTGAATTCTTTCAATATTACAATTTCATGTGTGATGTGTCATGTCAGAGATATTCAAACATATTTAAGTGAGTTGTAAATAGTGGAGTTATAAATAGTTGTACTGTTTGAATGTTTGAAATATAATATTTAATTTAAATAAAATACTGTATGAATATATTAATATCTGTACAGTCGTATTCTATTTAAATATAAATATTATATTCCTGTTTGTGATGTATATATAGAATAGCACAGTAACAAACACATTTAAAATAATATTTATTTGGTTGTTATCATCAAATAATTGTGTATACAACTACGTTATATACAACAGTCGTGTGGTTCATTATTGGGAAACCCCGCTTTGAATACCTTCTTGTGGTCGTGGCCTTAAGTCATGCTAGAGTTGGAGTTAGGAGCTCCACTCTTGGGACTTCTTTTTGCTTATTGGTCTCAAGGCGTATGGAACTTAGAATTGGGCATCATAGTCAACCCTTAAGGATTACACCTATCGTTCTGTTCGGACTCGAGTTAAGGATGTCATTGGTTCCTTCTTTATACTCTTTTACTGTATCGTTTGAGTTAGAGTTGTTGGCATCGTTTGATCGCCCACTAGGTTAAACTCTATTCCAAGCTCTGAGGACTAGAGTTGGCCAAGTAAACAGTCGATATCACATTCACTTAGGCATAGGTCTACTTCCCTCATGTCTTAAGGTACAGGATTATCGGTAGGACACTCGAGTCACAAGTTTTCAGATTGTTTACACTTGGTTGTGTCATTTGTTCATGGCTTGAATTGGTAAGTGGATAATAAATTCACACCCATGTCATGAGAGTGCATTAATGGACTTTGATGAATGCGTTAATGCCAAGCTATTAGCACCATTGTTTTGTGTTTTCCACTCGTGCATACAAGTCTGTTGTATCACAACTGACAAACTATGCGTAACAAAGAGACATCAAAAGCATGAGGTACCAAGAGCCTTTATTAAAAAAACTAAACAAAAGAGCGCAATATCTTCCTTATTACATTGCTTGAAAACAAATTTCTAATAGAAATGAAACTATACAAAATAAAGGCTAAGAAAAGTAATATTGTAAATTTTTGCTATTGCACGCTCTTGGTAGCTCGGCGCCATCAATGGTTGTCATCTAGATGCTTCCATCTCTAAGCCCATAATTGACAATGTAAGGATCTTTCCAATGATGGTGCAGATTAGGCGATGTAATAAAAACTCTCTTTAGGATGACATTGCCGATTTTGAAATGTTTAGAATGGACTTTGACATTGTAATATTGGGCGACTCGATGTTGGTAAATAGTTGCTCTAAATTCATCCTCATCACTTCTCATCTATCAGATCTAAAGATTCCTACAGGATATTTCTACTTGCCTATAGGTCATAATAAGTAACTCAATGAGAATGGACTTCCAATTCCATGGGAATGACGACTTCAGAGTAATAAGCAAGGGAAAATGTAGTATGGTCAACCGTTGGCTTATGGTAGTTCGTATTCCCATATGGCTAATGGAAGTTCATTTACCCACTTCCTCTATCCTTTTCTAAATTCTTCAAGATAGAATTTATAACAAAAATAACTACTTCAACTTATCCATTGGCTTAAGGATAAGCAACTACCGTAAATCTTTTTCCAATAAATAACATCGATAGAAGTCTTTAAACTCAGAGCTACTGAGTTGGGTCCCATTTTCAATAATGATGGTTTTAGGAAACCTAAATCTACATATGATGTTGCAACGAAAAAATTGATCACTTTCTTGGTTGTGAATATATTTAAGGGATCAGCTTCAGCACATTTGGTGAAGTAATCAATAGCAATGATGGCATATCTGGTACCACCTTTAGACATCGATAATGTATCGAAAATATCAATTCATAAAATCATGAATAGCCATGGACTAACCAATTGAGAGAGTTCTTCCATCATTGCTCTTGGAATCTTAGTAAACTTCTGGCATTTTTCACAATGTCAAGTGTAGTCAGCTATACCCCAATTAGCAAATGGCTAAAAGTGTCCATAATGAGGTATCTTTTTGCTAGAGATAACCCCCGGTGTGTCACTACATTCTACTTTATGGACTTTATGTAACAAATGTTTGGCACCGTTATGGGCTACAGCCCAGGGTAGCGAAATGGAGAAGCCTCTTTAGTATAGCATTCCTTTTTGAATGGTATAGCATGATGATTTTCGGAGGAGTGATCATTTCAACTTTTAGGAAGGATTCCCCATTATAATCATTCATAATCAGAGTCATTCATGACTCCTACTTGGGTTTCATCATCAATATCCAATAACCCTCCATCTAATCATACTCAAAGATTCAAGCATTTTAATTCTGAAAAATCCTATAAGTTGTGCATCCTCGGAACTATAGCTAGTGAGTCTATTTTTCGTTCTAATATCGGGGAATGTAAGCAATAGTGTAACATTCAAAGTCATCGAGAAGTCCATGTACTCGAGCTAGATAAGGATCCAAACTCACTTCTTTATTCTAAGACTCCCTTCGTACTTTTAAACAGACAAGTAGGAAATATGAATTGGTCATATCTCCAACTCTTTAGCAATTTTAAGTCCAGCAATCAAAGCTTCATATGTTTTATCATTTTTCATAGCCAAGAAGGCAAATTTCAGTGCATTACAAATCGAGCATTCTTCAAGAGTTACAAGTGCAACTTCGGTGCTTGAACACATCCAAACACAATTTTAATTGGACGTCCAGTCGTTTATTGCTTTTCGGTGAGTTATCAAGATTAGTTAATTTAGCGATGAAGTCCACCAATGCATATCCCTAAATGACGGAAGTGAGTCGAATTGACTTAGTTTGATGTTTCATTTCAAGAGTCTCCCAGATGCCTCATGTCACTGATGGACCTGTCATAATGGCTAGTCGGTATAAACTTTAATATGATGAGCTTGAAAGTATGGGCACAACTTCCTAGAGGAGATTACGAGGCAGTATAAAGGCTTTAATAGTTTGGATTGTTCCTTTAGCACCCATTAATCTCTTGTTGACATGGTATATAGGCCTATGTACATGATTCTCCTCGCATGCAAGTGCGGAACTGATAGCACACACATAAACAGCTAGGTAAATGAATAGATTCCCGTGATCCATAGGATTTGAAAGGATGAGAGGTCTCTCCAAGTGATTCACCAAGTCTTATAATGCATCAATACGTACTAGTGTATAACAAAAGCT
Source organism: Allium sativum (assembly GCA_030737875.1). NCBI lineage: Eukaryota > Viridiplantae > Streptophyta > Magnoliopsida > Asparagales > Amaryllidaceae > Allium > Allium sativum. The sequence continues at coordinate 730,374,218 of CM060922.1, read as the reverse complement.
TTGTTTCCTCTTTTTATCGAGTTGAAGAAGGGAATGCATTTATTGATTGCTCGAGAGACGAACTGACTTAAGGAAGCAACCTTCCTATTAAGACTTTGAACGTCTTTAAAGCTTTTTGAAACTCTAATCTTTTGGCTAGCTTCGATTTTCTTGGGATTAGCATCATTATTATGGGGTTGACAATGAAATTCAAAAAAATTCCTAATGCAACCCAAAAAGGGTATTTCAAGGTATTGAGTTTCAAATTGTTCTTATGGAGAACACTGAATATATCTTTTAGATCCTCAATGTGGTCATTCGATCATTATGACTTCACTAGCACGTCATCCACGCATACTTCCATGAATCTTCTAATCTAATATACGAACATCTCATTAGCAAGTCATTGATGTGTAGCCATAGAGTTTTTCAATCCAAAAGGCATGACAATGTAGCAATACACACCAAAGTAGTAATGAAGATGGTGTGTTCTTGGTCAGGGATGTTCATCCATATTTGATTATATTCAAAACACACTTCCATAAATGACAGGTGTCGATGGCCAACCGTTGTGTCGTCGAGATGGTCTATCTTCAAAAGCGGGAAGCAGACTTTCAAGCATGATTTATTCAAGTTAGAATAATCAATATGTGTCCTTTGTTTTCCATTTTCCTTTTTTACAAATACTGGATTGGAGATCCATTCAGAATAGAGGGAATTGTGGATGAATCCTTGTTCAATTGCTTATCCACCTCTTCTTTAAGTGCAGTCAATCTCTCTAACCCTAGGATTTGAGGCCTCTGTTTGTCTGGAAGGAGCTTTAGGTTAATGTCCAAGGTATGACTTGTGATTCTTGATGCGATGATACATATACCAGCATGGATCCATGCAAATATATCAAGGTTGTCTCATAGGAAACTAGCAAGTTTTTTCGTTAAAGCGGGGTATAGTTATGGTTCAATCTTCTATACTGAGATGGGCCATCGTGGCTGATGAGAAAGTCAATAGTTTTCTCGATAGTTCTAACTCTTTCATAATCAAATTGTTCTTCTATTCTCAGATCAATTTCTTAGAAAATATGACAGTGTTTCTCGAGCCAAGTTGTGGACATTGTCCACTATGCATTGAGGTTCTTATTGCGAAGTGAAGTCCCCATACCCTTTCCTTTCTCAAGTGGTTGGTATCTTTCCATTCATCCATGTAGCGTGTTCCCCCAACAATTTATTTGCCTTTGATAACCCTGACATCGTTATCTGTATGAAATTTCAAGAGTAGGCACCATGGTGTTACGCAAATTTTGAAGTAGGCAAGGGTTGGTGTAACACCCCATAATTTTGTTAACATTAAAGATGATAAATTAAATAATAATTAATTTAATATTCAGAATTAAGGAAAACGGACTAGGCCATTGCGTCCGTCTCGAAATTCTGGTCAAGATAGACCTTTAGTTTGCATAAAACGTACATCATGTAGAGAAGTTATGAGGGTTTTAAGTTTGTATATGTGCAAAAGAAATAATTATATACATATGAGACAGATATGAGTCAGAACTTATCCAAAATGGGTTCAAAATTCGAAATCGCGTGAAAACAGAATGGGCGGCAAATTTCCCGCTCTAGCGGGTCGACCCCCGTAGAGGGGTGTCGACCCAAGGGTCGACCCACCCAAAGGGGTGTCGACCCATGGGTCGACCAACCTACAGGGGCATCGACACCCATAGGGCTGAGGTGGCATAGTCGATTTGGGGGCTGGCAACTATAAATAAAAGTCCATTTTCACTTGTTTTCTGTCCTGAAATGCAATGGAGGCCAGATGATGTCAGTAGATGGACTAAACCTAATTCTATTCATCTTCTGCAAATCAAATTCTGAGATTCAAGCATAGATTCAACACCAACTTCTTTTCTATCTTCTTAACAATCTAAACATTGTGAGTTGGTTACTTTTAGTTTTAAATGAGTAAAAGTAAATTGTGAAAGACTATGATTTGTATATCTTGTAAACTATGAATCTATTCTATTGTTAAATCTTATACTATGTCATGATAGATCCACTTCTCTAGATCTAATTCAATTGTGAAATCTTGATTTGTAACTATATTGTGGTTAATGTAAATCTGTTAATTTGGATAGTTACAACATTGGTTAGATCTAATTCTTTATGTAAATCACCTTTCACTTGTCATATTGTGGTCAATTTAGATATGTTGTAAATTGGACATGTGAATCCATATTTAGATCTAAACATGCTACTATGTCATCCTAATTATGTTAGATCTGTTTTTATGTCCACATTATGACAATATTTAGATATGTTTTTATGTCCACCTTATTATGCCAAAACATGTCTATGCTAGTATATATGTTCATGTCACCTTTGTTAGAATGATCACTATTGTCATTTTTCCCATCACCTTTCCCTTTTTACTGTATGCACCTAGGCAACTTTCTAGCCTAGGTATGCCGCCAAAGATACGCGAATGCATTAGTTAGGAGACGGGGGAAAATATTAGATTTGGCAAATTTGATATGAATTCGGACATATAATCCGTTATGAGTATAATTGGACATTTAGGCATAATTGGAAATTTGAATGTTAAATTGGTTATTAATTGGAGTAATGAATAAATATGGCATAAAATCAATTATGGACATAATTGGTAAAAAGGGGCATAAAACCTATAATTGACATAGGTATAATTAATAATAAATGCCTAGGATTACAATTAGAAATTGTAATGGCACTTATGGCACAAGGTTATGTTGCATTAGTGGTGGAAGTCTGCCTGGACGCGACCGGCATATCCAGCAGCAATTAATGTTGAACCTAATGCGAGAGGTCTAAGAGCGCAAATAGGAATCGGCCTAAGACACGAGGTTAGGCCCAACTGTGGAATAAGACTGCCCGGACCTGACCGGCCTATCCAGCATCCACACGTTGTAGGCCTAATGTGGGAGGTCTAGCCTATTATGAACCATAAATGGACATGGTAATGAATTGGACTACTTAACCTAATTTAATCCATAGGGATTATATGATTACGAACTAAAGTTAGGGTTAAGTAAAATTGGTTGGATAGCAGATGGGTTAAGCAAATATGGAGGGGGTGGGTAATATTTATATATAGGCCCACAAACTTAACCCGATAAGGTTATGTAATTAAGACACCTAGTGGTATACATAACTGGAGGAAATAACAAAGTTATGCAGTTAAAGACACCTTTTAGGGTAAGCATAACTTGTAAAAATAATAGGGTTATGTAATTAAAGACACCTAGTGGTATACATAGCCGAAGAAAACCTAGAGGGGATACAAGACAAAGGGGAGAGCTTGTATCATATTGTGTGGGACCCATTTCAGTCAGTAACCCGGAGTAGGTATCAAACAAAGTACTCCGTACTAGGCGGAGAGGGGGCACGCTTACTGACTGATTGTAAGAGATCCAAACATGGAGGATGGTGTGGGAAATGCAAACCGACCGAGCCTTGTGCGTGCATGAGCCGGGCAGAGGGGGATAAGACGACCGTGACACTTGTAGATATGGGTTGTGCATATCAATGAGAGGTTTCCACTTTAGGACATGATACATCCTACCGTGGGGCCGGCACAGAATATCTATGGAGTAGGGAGCCGATCGATTAGGGTAGTAGCTAAGGTACATTTTGACGTATCCCTAAGTCTACCACCTTATAGTGGAAGGGATCATCTCATTCTGGTTGTACTAGTAATAGTGCAGAGTGATCATTAGAGAAGCGTGTACACCTTATCCTGTCTACCTTGTCACACCTGTCATTTATGTAGTGACCTCCCTTATCCACTTTATATGTATGTCATGCTACTTTTATTTGTTTACTTGCTAAAAGTCACCGGACTCACCAGACTTTATGTCTGACCCTTTTTGTTTCTCCTTCTTTCTTCCATCCCCCCCCCCCCAGGTTCTCAAGGAGGAAACACTCAGGCTTGACCATGATTCTGCTTACTTTTGCTAGAGCTGCTGATATGTATGGCTCAATCTCCTATCCTTGTTGTTATGGCTACATTTTGTTCTTGGGGAATTTTACTTCTTTTATGTACTCTGATATTTTTGGAGTACAAGATAGTAACTTTTGTGTTGTAATGGGCTTTTATGTTTCAGACGTGTGATGTTTTTGGACCACGGTATCTTATGATAAATAAAGTTTTTATTCCACTATTATTCTATGTATCTGTCTTGTAATATTCTGTGTCTGTTTACCTATAACGCTTCACGAAACTTAATGCATTCCCTTTGTGAGTGACACTAACGGACGTGGGGTGTCACACTTGGTATCAGAGTTGAAGGTTACCAGATTGGATAAAGTTTTTGAAAATTATTTTCAAAAAGATTTTAAAAGAAAGCATTTTCAAGAAGAAAAATCTATTTTGAAAAACATTCCCCGAAAAGCCATATGTAATATCCTTCGGTCCTTTGTCTAAATCTCTTCCTTTTCCTTTTTCAGCATGTCTAGGGAACAAAATATTCCTAATATCCCAGAGGGCATCACGGTACCCGGATGGTTCCGTAGGTATTTGGAGGCCAAAACGTCTACCGAAGGCTAAGGAAACGTTCCTCCCCCAGCTGCACTAGTCATTTCTCCTCCTCCCCCTCCAAGAGCAGATAACTTCGCCAAGATCTGCAAAAACTTCCTTCTGTGGGACAGAAGCCATTCCATGGGAACGAGACATTCGTAGAAGTACGGAATTGGCTCAAGGAGATGGAGGACTTGTTCGTAATCTTTGAAGTAAAGGACAGAAGGAAGGTTCAGTTAGCCGCTTGGCTACTGAAAGAGGAAGCCTTGTTTTGGTGGGAAGTCACCCAAGCTGGACGTCCGGTGGAAACTTGGGAGGATTTTAGATAGAGGTTCAAAATGAAATTTCTCTCCCAAGCTGAGAGAAGCATGCAGATAGAGAGATTCTTAGCACTCAAACAAGGAAACTTGACGGTGAAAGAGTATGTGAATAAATTCAATGAGCTGGCAAGGTTCGGTTTAGAGTTGGTGGATACGCCGCACAAAAGGGCTTTGCGGTTTGCTAAAGGGATGAATGAACCTCTGCATGGGTTAGCCTTGTCCTATATTCCAATGGGTCTACCTTTGAAAAGCTTGTCGATATGGCCCTAATGCATGAGGAAGACAAGGGAGAAAAGAAGGAAGCAAAGGCTGAAGAGACATCGCAAAGTAGGAACGTATGGCCAAAGAAGGGACAACAGCAACAACAACAGAAGAAAGAGGGAAGAATGAAAAAGTCAAGGATAAGAGAAAATGTCACAATTATGGGAAGGAAGGTCACTTGATCAAAGACTGTAAGAGAAGGAAGAACCCTTGCTATCATTGTGGAGAGATCGGACACTTTGCTAGGGAGTGCCCGAAGGAACAGGGATCGCAGGGACAGGGTCAAAGGGAGGGAACTACTGGAGGGCAGGTGCATGCTCTCGCAGTCAGTGCTCCTGATAGAGGTAGAAATTTTTTTTTGGAAGGTTTAATTTCTCTTTCAAACCATCATATTAGAACACTTTTTGATTCTGGTGCTTCACATTCATTTAAATCAAGTTCTATAGTTGAATCTCTACACTTAATTACTAGTATGGCAGTGGATCCCATAGGTGTTTCAAACCCCATTGGTGGTTCGGCTCATTTATCTATGATTTTTTGGGGTTTGAAAATATATGTGTTAGGCGTCGAGTTTGAATGTGACGCGTATGTGCTTGGGTTTATGGGCTATGGGTTGATTTTATGAATGGATTGGCTTACCACTTATGGTGCCATTTTGGATTTTGAGAAGAGGGTTGTTAGGCTTCTGAATTGTCATGGGAGGACCCTCAAGATTTCTTGTGACCCACAAAGGTCGATTATGCTTAGTTTCCTAGAGTCTCTTGATGCATCTATCGATGACTTGTAATCTGTTCCAGTAGTCTGAGATTATTCTGATGTTTTTGATAAGGTTCGGGGTTTACCTCTGAGGCGCGAGATCGACTTTCGTATATATTTGGTGGACAATGCAAAGCCAGATGCATTGCCAATGCGCCACATGGCTCCGAGGGAAAGGAGGGAGCTGAGTAAGCAAGTAGGGGAGCTACTTGAGAAAGGGTTTATCAAATGAAGCATATCTGAATGGGGTGCTCCAGTAGTATTCGCGACTAAGGCGGATGTTTCGCTTCGTTTGTATGTTGACTATAGAGAGCTGAATAAACTCACTAAGAAGAATCGGCACCTGCTTCTGAGGATTGATGATTTATTTGATCAGCTTGTTGGTGCCTCCGTATTTCCCCAGTTAGACTTGGCCATGGGATTACATCAATTGAGGGTGGTTGAAGACAGCATAGATAAGACTAGTTTTAGAACTCCGGACGGTTTCTTTGAATGGCTAGTGATGCCTTTTCGGCTGACGAATGCACCCGCCTATTTTGTCGATCTGATGAGTAGGTTGTTTCGGGAGTTCCTAAATAAGTTTGTCGTAGTCTTTGTTGATGATATTTTGATCTTCTCCAAAAGCGAAGAAGGGCATGCCTAACATTTGAGAGAAGTTTTGAAAACCTTCTGTGACCATCAGCTTAAGGCGAAGTTCTCCAAATGCCATTTTTGGAGAAGAGAGGTGAGATTCTTAGGGCATGTGGTCTCGAAAGAAGGGAAAGTTGTAGATCCCGCCAAGGTGGTAGCGGTGCAAGATTGGCAGATTCCTAAAAATGCAACCGAGGTGAGAAGCTTTCTTGGGTTGGCAAGTTACTATAGGAAGTTCATTAAGGACTTTGCAAAGATATCAACTATAACACCCCATATTTTCTGTAAACGTTAATATAACAAATCAAAGTATACTTAATTTTTAAGAGAAGAATTAATGGAAACGGGTTATGCCATTGTGTTCGTCTTGGAATTTTGCTTGAGATAGAGTCCGAGTTTGCGTGAATCGGACTTCGTATGAAAAAGTTATGGCCTTCGGAAGTTTCAGCTCAAAATTAAAAACAGCTCAGTTCAAATTCAAAACACACGGCCGAGCTGGGCGGGAAATTTCCCGCCCAGGACCCAGGTCGATGCGGGGGTACCAGGGGGTCGACCTGGGTACCAAGGTCGACCAGGGGGTCGACCTGGGGGTCGACCTACCCTGGTTCGGCCAGACCAGATCTGCAACGAATTTTTGGCTTGTGTTGTGTCATTAGGGCTACGTGGTAACTCCTGATTGGTCTGATGACGATTTTTGATGTGTTGGACGGACCTGGTGGCTTCTATGATGATCGAAGGGCTCTAAAACACTCTCTACACCTATAAAAGAATGCCTAGACCTAAGGTTTCTCCACACAAATTCTTTTAGGCGTCTACATGTTGTTTCTCTCTAGCCTCCACCATTAAAATAAATCTTATTCTCCATTAAAACAAGTTATAGTTCTTCTTCAAATTGGATATTCAAATCAAGTTAAAGCTTCAAGTTGGACCATGGGCATTTCGCTTCAAGCAACGTCAATCGAATCATAGCAAATCGCCTTTTCTAAACCGATCACTGTAAGTTCGGTTATTTCTTAGATTTGAATGCGTAATTGGAATTGTGAATGTAATGAATCAAAATATAGAACTATACCAATTTGCAAGTTAATTATCTTTGATTCGTGCTTATGTCAAATCAAAAGTTATCTATACCTTTGGATCTGATTTACGACTATGACTATGAGAATTTCGCCTAAGACTATGACTATGAGACTTTTGCCTAAGACTATGACTATGAAACTGTTGCCTATGAAGCTATTGCCTATGACTATGACTATGAGACCTTTGTCTAAGACTATGGCCATGAACTATCGCCTATGAAATTATTGCCTACGACTATGAATCATAACTATGAGACTATTGCCTATGACATTGGTTAAGAAATTATTGTGATTAGTCGCCAATGACTATTGTGGTTAATTGCCTATGACTATTGTAGTTAGTTGCTTATGACTATTCCCATTGTTACAATTAACCGATCATGTTGTACCTTGAACTGGCATTATGTTGGACCAAATAAACTATGCCTATTCCCTTGATTATGTGGATCTCATATTTAGTGTGTAACTTGGCTAGTTTATTCCTATTCACTATTACGTACATCGAACCTGTTAGAGCCATTATTTTTGCATGCCTAATCTTTTATATCAATTCTTGTGCTTATCCCCTATTCCTTTTGATTAGTGCCATTTCATGAGTACATAGAAAACTTGTGAAATCATGTTATACGTACGATTATGATGCGGGGATTGGGCGTAGCTTAATTAAGTTAATTTGGCTTAATAAATATGTTGGCATAATCTAAATTTGCTATAATAGTGAATGATTTACATGCATATTAGACTTGGGCATAAATTGATAAATTTAATTGGCCACAAAGTGTGTAATTGGCATGTAAACCAAGTTTTGGACATAAACGGTAAACTAGAATATTAAATCTAGTTTTGACATGAACCGTAAATTGGAATATTAATCTAGATTGGGCATGAATTGAAAAAGGGGAATATTAAATCTAAATTGGTATAAACTGCAAGTTGGGTCAATTGATTGGTAAATCAAGTTTTGTCATAGAATATAAGTACGTTAATTTGCATGACAGTTGAATATGATCTAGGCTAAATTGGTTTACGGAAAAATTTACATAAATAGTAAATATGTAAATTTAGTAAAAGACGAATATGCTTAACCCGAGGTTAGACTGAGTTGCGGTGTAAAACTGCCCGGAACCGACCGGCACATCCAGTGACCACAACAATACCTGTCTAATGTGGGTGGTTAGTGCACCAAGCCTAGAAAGACCCGAGGTTAGACTGAGTTGTGGTGTAAACCTGCCCGGAACCGACCGGCACATCAAGTAACCACAACAATATCTGTCTAATGTGAGTGGTTGGTGCTTTAATTAATTAATTAAGGCTCGTGAATAAATCAAGCTAGAAATGGTGAGGTTAAGTAACTAGGGAAACACTTAACCGTAATAACATGTTAACAAAGACAAGAAGGGTGGAGTTAAGTAATCGAGAAAACACTTAGCCAATTCAACATGTTAACTAGACAAGATTGATAGGGGTCGAGTTAATTTGGACACTTAACCAACTTAACATGTTAATAAGGCAATATTTGTGGGGGGTTAAGTAACTAAGGGAACACTTAACCATAATAACATGTTAACTAGACAATTGGGTAGGGTTAAGTAAGTGTTTGACATGCTAACTAGACTAGATGGTGAGGTTAAGTAAATTTAGAACACTTAACCGTCATAACATGTTAACTAGGCAAGTTGGTGAGGTTAAGTAAAATTAGAACACTTAACCGTCATAACATGTTGATTAGACAAGTGGGTGAGGTTAAGTTAATAGGACACACTTAACCAATATATATATATATAACATGATGTGTTATAGGGTTAAGTAACACAAGAGGAACACTTAACCAAAATATATATATAACATGATATGTGTAGGTGGGTAATATTGTGTGTATATATATAGACCCACAAACTTAACCAGTAGGAAACCCTAGTAACGGGGACCTATTTCAGCAGTAACCCACATAGATGTATCACGGTACCCTCAGCTAGGCAGGGTGAGGCACGATTACTGGGCTGATTATAAGCAGTCAAAAATAGCGGCAGGGGGTACGTCAGTGTAGGTTCTGACGGTTTACGGGCGTGCACGTACTCCGGAGTGGAGAAAGCAGGCACTGGTACCAGTTGTTATACACTGTGCATCTTGAATCGTGTCGGGTCGCTATCATAAGGCTTGATACACCTTATGGTGGGGCTAGCACAGAGTTTCTACAAGCAAGAGAGGGCCAACTGACACAGACACATGGAAAATTAATACAAAGTAGTTAGCATAATCCTTAGTTGGACCTATGTCGCGGAAACCCTGAATCCGAGAAGCGTTCAATAGGTAGCATAAACCCCAGTGGCCCTGGGTAGCGTAAAACCCTGGTTGAATCTTGGAAGCGCTCGATAGTAAACCCTAGATTAGATCTAGGTAATAAATGGAATCCCCAAAATAGATGTACACCTGAAGGCCACCGCAAATACGGGGATCGGGATCACTTTATCATATGATCATAGATTACTAGTTTGGACACTAGTAGGTAGTGCAGAGATATAGAAATCAGTATAATAGGGTAGTTGTGAAGCAGAGAAGGAGTAGAAGAGCATTCAGTTTATCAGTGCATTCAGTTTATCAGTACATTCAGTTTATCGGTACATTCAGTTTATCTTGCCATATCCCATGCTTACCCCATGTTATCTTGTTACTATGGTTTAGTCTTATATTTAGTTTATTGATGTCATGACCCTTTTCCTTGTTTAAATACTAAGAATCACTGGACTTACCAGACTTTATGTCTGACCTAGTTTACTTTCGCCTCTTTTCTTCCATCCCCCCCCCCCCCTCCCTCAGGTAGTCAGGGAGGGAAAAGCTCAGCTCATTTTGGGGCCATTACTCTTTCCGAGCTTGAAGATTCTTTGGTGCATTGCTTTGAACTCCATTTTCTACTGCTATGGCTGGCTCATGCTTTATTGGGGAATATCATTGTCAGTTTGTGCTTCTTATATATTAAACAAGACAGATGCTTTCTGGTAATAAGTATTGGTGTTGTAAAATAATCTTTGTACAAGCTGTTTTAATCAATAAAGGTTATTTATTTTTCACTGCTTTATTTGTCTGTCTTGAAATTTTTCTGCATCTTGTACTAAAAATGCTCCACCAAAGTTAAGGCATTCCCTTGGTGAGTGACCTCAACGGAGGTGGGGTGTTTCACTTGGTATCAGAGCTGAAGGTTACCGGATCAGATAAAAAGATTTGAAAAAATATATTTTCAAACGGTTTTAGAAGAAGCATTTTCAAAAGAAAAGTTTTGTTTTAAAGGCATATTCCCCAAATCCATATGCACTATCTTTTAATCCTCCGTTTGAATCCTTGTTTCCTTATTTCCTTTGTCTCTGGGGCTCCTGGCTTTCTGGGAGGTAACCTCATCGCGGCATTGTTTTGTAGGCTTGATGAGACTACGACACTTGTCAAAGGGCAAATAAGTGCCCAACTTCCATCTATAGCCACAGTAGTATCACCTACGGCTAATTTTCTTTCGAGCTTTGTAGGATTCTCCGTGCGACGGAGGTAGCTTTTGAGAGACATGTCAACAAGATACACAAGGATGGCAAAGTTGAGAATGAGGGGGTTTGGCTAAGGAGCACAACACAAGGATGAAGAACCCATGGATATGGACCTGGTTCACAAGGCAGGGGAGGAAAGAATAGTAAAACCTAAAACAAGAGGAAGTATCTTTATTTTGGTATAACGGGTCGTATAATTAAGGGCAAGGGCAAAGAACAAGGGACAGGATTTTCCAGAAGGCAAGTGCATGCTCTCACCGCCAGCATACCTGAAAGAGAGGCAGTAAGATTTCGGTTGAAAGAGTTTTTTTCCTTTTTGATTATCCTGTTAGTACTCCTTCCGATTTTAGCGCTTCACATCCGTATATATCTATCTGCTTCCATAGTTGAGTCTCTGCACCCTAGATATTGTGTAGTAGAGGATCCCATTATAGTCTCAAATCCAATTGCTGGTTCAGCCCATTTATCTTTGACTTGTGAGAATTTGAGAATAGCTATATTTATGCTTATGTTTTTGGGTTATGGGTTGATTGTAGGCATTGATTGGTTAGCTAGTAATTATGAAACAAAGGTAGTTAGACTTTCGACTTGCCTCGAGAATACCCTTGAGATTTCGTACGATCCTAAGGGATCAGTTATTCTTAGCTACCTAGAATCATTTTACTTATCTATCGATGATTTTCGATCCGTTGGGGTAGTCCATGAGTACGCAAGATGTTTTGACTAGGGTAGGTGTTTTCCCCCTAAGAACTCGAGACAGACTTCCGCATGTATCTAGATGACACTGCAAAGCCAGTTATGCGATCAATGATAATTCTGGAGCAAGATTGGCGAGGATAGCCAGAGTCGTTAAAGTGCTCAATTATTTGGTTGTTTTGTTAGTATCATCTCACATAGATCATCCAAATTTGGAGGAGGTATCCCTTGGGTGCTTGTCTGATATTGGTTTAGGCCTTTAGGGCTTGTACTTGAGGGATGTCGAGTTCGACTAGGATGGTTTGCGTGAGAAATAAATGGTTGGGGTTGGCACCCTAAGTTAGACTGACCTTAAGAGAGGTAATAAGCACATAGTACCATTAGCTTTAGACCCTCAGATTTGTAGCATGATGGATAAGCTAAGTAGAGGAGAGACCTCTAATCATCTTAGGTATATACACTTGGTATCATGATTAACATATGTTTTTCTCGGGAGGATAGTTCGACTTCATTGGATACCCTCTAGCATAGTAAGTGAGCAAGGTCCTATCTTCACTAGTGGGTTTTGAAAATGGAGGCCAAGAAGCTTCGCGATCGTGAAGTTAAATTAGTTAAGGTACAGTGGAGTGAAGCTCAAGAAGATACGACTTAAAAGACTGAAGACCAGATACGCACATCATACCCTTTTTGAGGGTATATCCTTGATTCCACTTTCTCTGTAATGCTTATCTTTAAAATATATCCCCTAGGTCGTATCTTCGATCCTTAGGTAGGAACCCATTTGGATGTAAACATGTAATTGAATAATGTTATGATTGATGGTTGCAAGTGGTTGCCAGTGGTTGCTCGTGGATGCATATACACACATTAGGCACTACATCGGCTCAGTCACTTTCATGTTTGCATATGCATATATGTATTTGTATATGGATTAAAACTTGATGTGTTATCATATGGATGTTGCATATAGATGAATGAATATGCACGCATATAGTACTTACATGACTAGGGATAATTGCATACATGATGGACTCATGGCACTGACATAATTCGCATTAAGGAGGTTAATTGAATCAGTAGACCGCCTGATTTTACACTAGATAAGGACATGTAAACACACTATGCATATAATCATGAAAGCATTAGAAATCCTTTTAGGGACAATGGATGCCTGTGATTGAATGGTTGAGTAGATGGATGTTGGATGTTAGGATACATTCTTCTTAACTTGAAGATTTCGGGGACGAAATCCTTTAAGGAGGGGAGAATGTAACACCCTGTATTTTCTGTAAACGTTAATGTAACAAATAAAAGTATACTTAATTTTTAAGTGAATATTTAAGGGAAACGGGTTATGCCATTGCGTTCATCTCGGAATTCTGCTTGAGATAGAGTCCGAGTTTGCGTGAATCGGACTTCGTATGAAGAAGTTATGGCCTTCGGAAGTTTCAGCTCAAATTTAAAACAGCTCAGTTCAAATTCAAAACAAACAGCTGGGCTGAGCGGGAAATTTCCCGCCCAGGACCCAGGTCGACCCGGGGGTCGACCTGGGGGTCGACCTGGGTACCCAGGTCAACCAGGGGGTCGACCTGGGTACCCAGGTCGACCAGGGGGTCGACCTGGGGGTCAACCTAGGGGTCGACCTACCCTGGTTCGGCCAAACCAGATCTGCAATGAATTTTTGGCTTGTGTTGTGTCATTAGGGCTATGTGGTAACTCCTGATTAGTCTGATGATGATTTTTGATGTGTTGGAAGGACCTGGTGGCTTCTATGATGATCGAAAGGCTCTAAAACACTCTCTACACCTATAAAAGAATGCCTAGACCTAAGGTTTCTCCATACAAATTCTTTTAGGCGTCTACATGCTGTTTCTCTCTAGCCTCCACCATTAAAATAAATCTTATTCTCCATTAAAACAAGTTATAGTTCTTCTTCAAATTGGAGATTCAAATCAAGTTAAAGCTTCAAGTTGGACCATAGGCATTCCGCTTCAAGCAACGTCACTCGAATCATAGCAAATCGCCTTTTCTAAACCAATCACTGTAAGTTCGGTTATTCCTTAGATTTGAACGTGTAAATGGAATTGTGAATGTAATGAATCAAAATATAGAACTATACCAATTTGCAAGTTAATTATCTTTGATTTGTGCTTATGTCAAATCGAAAGTTATCTATGCCTTTGGATCTGACTTACGACTATGATTATGAGACTTTTGCCTAAGACTATGACTATGAGACTTTTGCCTAAGACTATGACTATGAGACTTTTGCCTAAGACTATGACTATGAAACTGTTGCCTATGAAGCTATTGCCTATGACTATGACTATGAGACCTTTGTCTAAGACTATGGCCATGAACTGTTGCCTATGAATTTATTGCCTATGACTATGAACCATAACTATGAGACTATTGCCTATGACATTGGTTAAGAAATTATTGTGATTAGTCGCCCATGACTATTGTGGTTAATTGCCTATGACTATTGTAGTTAGTTGCTTATGACTATTCCCATTGTTACAATTAACCGATCATGTTGTACCTTGAACTGGCATTATGTTGGACCAAATCACCTATGCCTATTCCCTTGATTATGTGGATCTCATATTTAGTGTGTAACTTGGCTATTTTATTCCTATTCACTATTATGTACATCGAACCTGTTGGAGCCATTATTTTTGCATGCCTAATCTTTTATATCAATTCTTGTGCTTATCCCCTATTCGTTTTGATTAGTGCCATTTCATGAGTACATAGAAAACTTGTGAAATCATGTTATACGTACGATTATGATGCGGGGATTGGGCGTAGCTTAATTAAGTTAATTTGGCATAATAAATATGTTGGCAAAATCTAAATTTGCTATAATAGTGAATGATTTACATGCATATTAGACTTGGGCATAAATTGATAAATTTAATTGGCCGCAAAGTGTGTAATTGGCGTGTAAACCAAGTTTTGGACATAAACGGTAAACTAGAATATTAAATCTAGTTTTGACATGAACCGTAAATTGGAATATTAATCTAGATTAGGCATGAATTGAAAAGGGGGAATATTAAATCTAAATTGGTATAAACTGCAAGTTGGGTCAATTGATTGGTAAATCAAGTTTTGGCATAGAATATAAGAATGTTAATTTGCATGACAGTTGAATATGATCTACGCTAAATTAGTTTACGGAAAAATTTACATAAATAGTAAATATGTAAATTTAGTAAAAGACTTATATGCCTAACCAAGGTTAGACTGAGTTGTGGTGTAAAACTGCCCGAAACCAACCGGCACATCCAGTGACCACAACAATACCTTTCTAATGTGGGTGGTTAGTGCATCAAGCCCAGAAAGACCCGAGGTTAGACTGAGTTGTGGTGTAAACCTGCCCGGAACCGACCGGCACATCCAGTAACCACAACAATATATGTCTAGTGTGAGTGGTTGGTGCTTTAATTAATTAATTAATTAGGGTCATGAATAAATCAAGCTAGAAATGGTGAGGTTAAGTAACTAGGGAAACACTTAACCGTAATAACATGTTAACAAAGACAAGAAGGGTGGGGTTAAGTAATCGAGAAAACACTTAGCCAATTCAACATGTTAACTAGACAAGATTGATAGGGGTCAAGTTAATTTGGACACTTAACCAACTTAACATGTTAACAAGGCAAGATTTGTGGGGGGTTAAGTAACTAAGGGAACACTTAACCATAATAACATGTTAACTAGACAAGTGGGTAGGGTTAAGTAAGTGTTTGACATGCTAACTAGACTAGATGGCGAGGTTAAGTAAATTTAGAACACTTAACCGTCATAACATGCTAACTAGGCAAGTGGGTGAGGTTAAGTAAAATTAGAATACTTAACTGTCATAACATGTTGATTAGACAAGTGGGTGAGGTTAAGTTAATAGGACACACTTAACCAATATATATATATATAACATGATGTGTGATAGGGTTAAGTAACACAAGAGGAACACTTAACCAAAATATATATATAACATGATATGTGATAGGGGTTAAGTAACACAAGGGGAACACTTAACCAATATATATATATATATATATATATGACATGATGTTTGGGCAGGTTAAGTTAACTTGAATGAATGGATAACACTTAACCAAGAATATATATCAACTTGAATCAGTGGGAGGGTTAAGTACATATCGGGTTGGTGGGTAATATTAGTACATATAGGCCCACAAACTTAACCATTAAATAGACATGTTTGAATCGGTGGGAGGGTTAAGTACATCACGTGTAGGTGGGTAATATTGTATATATATAGGCCCACAAACTTAACCAGTAGGAAACCCTAGTAACGGGGACCCATTTCAGCAGTAACCCACATAGATGTATCACGATACCCTGAGCTAGGCAGGGTGGGGCACGATTACTGGGATGATTATAAGCGGTCAAAAATAGCGGCAGGGGGTACGTCAGTGTAGGTTCCGACGGGTTACGGGCGTGCACGTACTCCGGAGTGGGAAAAGCAGGCACCGGGTACCAGTAGTTATACACTGTGCATCTTGAATCGTGTCGGGTTGTTATCATAAGGCTTAATACACCTTATGGTGGGGCTAGCATAGAGTATCTACACGCAAGAGAGGGCCGACTGACACAGACACATGGAAAATTAATACAAAGTAGGTAGCATAATCCCTAGTTGGACCTAGGTCGCGGAAACCCTGAATCCGAGAAGCGTTCACTAGGTAGCATAAACCCCAGTGGTCCTGGGTAGCGTAAACCCTGGTTGAATCTAGGAAGTGCTCGATAGTAAACCCTAGATTAGATCTAGGTAATAAATGGAATCCCCAGAATATATGTACACCTGAAGGCAACCGCAAATACGGGGATTGGGATCACGTTATCATATGATCATAGATTACTAGTTTGGACGCTAGTAGGTAGTGCAGAAATACAGAAATCAGTATAACAGGGTAATTGCGAAGCAGAGAAGGAGTAGAAGCGCATTCAGTTTATCAGTGCATTCAGTTTATCAGTGCATTCAGTTTATTGGTACATTCATTTTATCTTGCCATATCCCATGCTTACCCATGTTATCTTGTTACTATGGTTTAGTCTTATATTTAGTATATTCATGTCATGACCCTTTTCCTCGTTTAAATACTAAAAATCACTGGACTTACCAGACTTTATGTCTGACCTTGTTTACTTTCGCCTCTTTTCTTTCGTTCCTCCCCCCCAGGTAGTCAGGGAGGGAAAAGATCGGCTCATTTTGGGGTCGTTACTCTTTCCGAGCTTGAAGATTCTTTGGCGCATTGCTTTGAACTCCATTTTCTACTGCTATGGCTGGCTCATGCTTTATTGAGGAATATCATTGTCAGTTTGTGCTTCTTATATATTAAACAAGACAGATGCTTTCTGGTAATAAGTATTGGTGTTGTAAAACAATCTTTGTACATGTTGTTTTAATCAATAAAGGTTATTTATTTTTCGCTGCTTTATTTGTCTGTCTTGTAATTTTTCTGCATCATGTACTAAAAATTCTCCACCGAAGTTTAGGCATTCCCTTGGTGAGTGACCTTAACGGAGGTGGGGTGTTTCATCAACCCCACTCACCTGGCTGATGAAGAAGAACTTGGCATTTTCATGGGACATAGATTGTGACGTTGCTTTCCAATGACTGAAGAGGGCTCTGAAACAGCCCCAGTCTTGACCTTGCCTGATGGAAGTAAGGTGTTTACCGTTTACACTGATGCATGTGGTACAGGGGTTGGTGCGGTTCTGATGCAAGAAGGAAAGGTAGTGTGTTATGGGGGAAGACAGTTGAGAGTTCATGAAAAGAACTACCCCACCCATGATCAAGAGCAAGCTGCCATAGTATTCACGCTTAGGACGTGGCGCTATTATTTACTTGGAGAGAAGTTCGATTTATACACCAATCATAAATCTCTAAAGTATTTGTTCTCGTAGAAAGATCTCAATTTAAGGCAACAACAGTGGATGGAGTTTCTAGCTTCTTATGATTTTGAGATTGCTTGTACCCCTGACAAGGGTAATGTGGTGGCAGACGCACTAAGTATGCAGAGGATGGCCCTGAGTCCTCTGTTTGTGGAAAGAAAGAACTTGGAGTTCATATCAGCTTTTGATTTTAGACCCTCCATCGAGATTTTGCCTGATTTGTTTACATCCTTGGAGATACGACCAACTCTTATGGACCAGATAGGAGCTTCGCAACAAGGTAACCCACAGATTTTAGACATTATGGGAAAGCTCAGAAAAGGAGAGACTTCTAGTCACCTCAATATATAAGCCATAGATGAAAGGGGTGGTTGCGACGAGATGGAAGGCTTTGTGTTCCTCAAACTGGAAGCTTGATAAAGGCAGTCCTAGAAGAATCCCACCATTCTAAGATGACCATTCATCCAGGTGGTGATAAGATGTACAGAGACATGAAGAGGGTTTTCTTTTGGGCTGGGATGAAGAAAGATGTGGCCGAATTTGTTTCCAAATGTTTAGTTTGCTAGCAAGTTAAAGCTGAGCAAAAGAAGCCCGGTGGATTACTTCATCTTTTGGAGGTTCCTCAGTGGAAATGGGAGAGCGTCTCTACGGATTTCATAGATGGTTTGCCTAGATCAAAGAAAGGAAACACTAGTATCTGGGTTGTGGTAGATAGACTCACTAAGGGCGCTCACTTTATTCCAGTTAAGAGGACGGCATCATGGTTAGCAACAATCTATGTTCATGAGATAGTTCGTCTTCATGGAGTACCTTCCAGCATCGTAAGCGATCATGACCCCATCTTTACCAGTGAATTTTGGAGGCGCTTGCAAGAAACATTAGGTACACAGTTATATTTAAGCACCGCTTATCATCCTCATACCGATGGACAGACGGAGAGGGTGAACAGGATTCTGGAAGATCTTTTGAGGTTGTGTATCCTAGACTTCAGAGGGACTTGGGAAGAGCACCTTCCTTTAGTAGAGTTTGCCTATAACAACAGATATCAGTCCAGCATCGGCATGGCACCCTTCGAAGAATTGTATGGACGACCCTAAAGATCACCAACTTGTTGGTGGGAATCTACAAAAAGATTATTACTTAGATCAGATATAGTTAGAGAAACATCCGAAAAGATTGACCTTATTCGACGGCGGATGAAGACAGCTCAAGATAGGCAGAAGTCCTATGCAGACAAGAGAAGGACTGACATCGAATTTGAAGTAGGAGACTTAGTTTTTATCAAAGTATCACCTTTGAGGAACGAGGTTCGCTTCGGATCGGTAGGGAAGTTGGCACCTAGGTTTGTGGGACCATTTCCCATAACCGAGAGAATTGGCCAAATGGCCTATAGAGTAAAGCTCCCAAAAAATATGTCTGGTGTTCATGATGTTTTCCACGTTTCTCATCTGCTGAAGTGCCTGCATGACACCGCAGTAATTGTTGGGCCAAGTGTGTTGGAAGAAGTAGAAATGGAACGGGAGGCGACAGTCAGGCGAGTCCCTATCCGTATTCCTGGATCGGAAGTTAAGAAGCTACATAATAAAGAAATCAAGTTGCTAAAGGTTCAATAGGGAGTTAACCCAGAGGATGCGATTTGGGAGACCGAAGACAAGATTCATGCTTCGTACCCTTTCCTTTTTGAGGGTATGTTCATAACTCCTTTTTCAAAGTTTTATCAGTGCATGTTTCTATCATTTGAGTATATCTTGTCTATAGTATTTTTCGACCTTCAGATAGGAATCCTATGGATGTAAACATGTGTTAGGAACATGTTATGTTTGATGGATTCAAGTGGATGCAAGTGTTTGCTAGTGGTTGCCTGTGGACGCATATACACACATTAGGCACTAGATCGGCTCAGTCACTCTCATACTGCATATGGATGTGTGTGCATTTTCTTTTCTTTTATGGATGGAAATAGATGAGTTAGCATATGGATGTTGCACTTGGACGAATGAGTATGTACACTTTAAGAGCTTACATGTTATAATAGGATTATTTACATACATATTGGATTCATGACACTAACATACATTGCATTAAGGAGGTCAACTTAATCAGTAGACCGCCTGATCTTCGCATTAGTGTAGGGACATATACACACACCTTTGCATATATTCATATAAGCATTAGAAATCTTTAAGGACAATGGATGCCAATGATTGATGGATGAGTAAATGGATGATGGATGGTAGGATAAGCATTCTTCTCAACTTGGAGATTTCGGGGACGAGATCCTTTAAGTAGGGAAGAAAGTAACACCCTGTAATTTTGTTAATATTAAAGAGGATAAATTAAATAATAATTAATTTAATATTCAGAATTAAGGAAAATGGACTATTCCATTGCGTCCGTCTCGAAATTCTGGTCAAGATAGACCTTTGGTTTGCGTAAAACGGACACCGTATGGAGAAGTTATAAGGGTTTTAAGTTTATATATGCACAGAAGAAATAAATATATGCATATGAGTCAGATATAAGTCAGAACTTATCCAAAAAGGGTTCAAAATTCGAAATCGCATGAAAATAGAATGGGTGGAAAATTTCTCGCTCTAGGGGGTCGATCACCGTAGAGGGGTGTCGACCCAGGGGTCGACCCACCTACAAGGGTGCCAACACCCCTAGGGCTGAGGTGGCATGGTCGGTTTGGAGGCTGGCAGCTATAAATAAAGGTCCATTTTCACTTGTTTTCTGTCCATAAATGCAATGGAGGCCAGATGCTGTCAGTAGATGGACTAAACCTAATTCTATTCATCTTCTGCAAATCAAATTCTGAGATTCAAGCATAGATTCAACACCAACTTCTTTTCTATCTTCTTAAAAATCCAAACACTTTGAATTGGTTACTTTTAGGTTTAAATGAATTGTGAAAGACTGTGATTTGGATATGTTTTAAACTATGAATCTATGTTATTGTTAAATCTTATACTATGTCATGATAGATATACTTCTCTAGATCTAATTCAATTGTGGTTATTCTATTATGTCGCCTTTGTGGATCTTGATTTGTAATTATATTGTGGTTAATGTAAATCTGTTAATTTGGACAGTTACAACATTGGT
Source organism: Allium sativum (assembly GCA_030737875.1). Classification (NCBI taxonomy): domain Eukaryota; kingdom Viridiplantae; phylum Streptophyta; class Magnoliopsida; order Asparagales; family Amaryllidaceae; genus Allium; species Allium sativum. Next base: position 730,353,386 of record CM060922.1, on the reverse strand, counting down.
TAGATCTAATTCCTTATGTAAATCACCTTTCACCTGTCATATTATGGTCAATTTAAATATGTTGTAAATTGGACATGTGAATCCATATATAGATCTAAACATGCTACTATGTCATCCTAATTATGTTAGATCTGATTTTATGTCCACATTATGATTATGTTAGATCTGTTTTAATGTCCATATTATTATGCCAAAACATGTCTATGCCAGTATGTATGTTCGTGTCACCTTTGTTAGAATGATCACTATTGCCATTTTTGCCATCACCTTTCCCTTTTTACTGTATGTGCCTTGGCAACTTTCTAGCCTAAGTATGCCGCCAAAGATATGTGAATGTGTTAGTTAGGGGACGGGGGAAAATATTAGATTTAGGAAATTTGATATGAATTTGGACATGTAATTCGTTATGAGTATAATTGGACATTTAGGCATAATTGGAAATTTGAATCTTAAATTGGTTATTAATTGGAGTAATAAATAAATTTGGCATAAATCAATTATGGACATAATTGGGAAAAAGGGGCATAAAACCTATAATTGACATAGGTATAATTAATCATAAATGCCTAGGATTACAATTAGAAATTGTAATGGCACTTATGACACGAGGTTAGGTTGCATTAGTGGTGGAAGTCTGCCCGGATCTGACCGGCATATCCAGCAGCCACTAATGTTGAACCTAATATGAGAGGTCTAAGTGCGCAAATACAAATCGGGCTAAGACACAAGGTTAGGCCCAACTGTGGAATAAGACTGCCCGGACCCGACCGATATATCTAGCATCCACACGTTGTAGGCCTAATGTGGGAGGTCTAGCCCATTATGAACTACAAATGGACATATTAATGAATTGGACTACTTAACCTAATTTAATCCATATGGATTGTATGATTATAAACTAAATTTAGGGTTAAGTAAAATTGGTTGGATAGTGGATGGGTTAAGAAAATATGGAGGGGGTGGGTAATATTTATATATAGGCCCACAAACTTAACCCTATAAGGTTATGTAATTAAAGACACCTAGTAGTATACATAACCGGAGGAAATAATAAGGTTATGTAATTAAAGACACCTTTTAGGGTAAGCATAACTTGTAAAAAAGTAATAGGGTTATGTAATTAAAGACACCTAGTGGTATACATAGCCGAAGAAAACCTAGTGGGGATACAAGACAAAGGGGAGAGCTTGTATTATATTTTGTAGGACCGATTTCAGTCAGTAACCCGGAGTAGGTATCAAACATAGTACTCCGTACTAGGCGGAGAGGGGGAACTCTTACTGACTGATTGTAAGAGATCCAAATGTGGAGGATGGTGTAGGCGGCACAAACCGACTGGGCCATGTGCGTGCATGAGCCGAGCAAAGGGGGATAAGATGACTGTGACACCTGTAGATATGGGGTTGTGCATATCAGTGAGGGTTTGCCACTTTAGGATGTGATACATCCTACCATGGGGCCGGCACAGAGTATCTACGGAGTAGGGAGCTAGTCGATTAAGGTAGTAGCTAGGGTACATTTGGACGTATGCCTAAGTCTACCACCTTATAGTGGAAGGGGTCATCTCATTCTGTTGTACTAGTAATAGTGCAGAGTAATCATTAGAGAAGCGTATACACCTTATCATGTCTACCTTGTCACACCTGTCATTTATGTAGTGATCTCTCTTATCCACTTTATATGCATGTCAAGCTACTTTTATTTATTTACTTGCTAAAAGTCAACAGACTCGCCAGACTTTATGTCTGACCCTTTTTGTTTCTCCTTCTTTCTTCTGTTCCCCCCTCCCCCTGGTTCTCAAGGAGGAAACACTCATGCTTGACCGTGATTCTGCTTACTTTTGCTAGAGCTGCTGATATGTATGGCTCAAGCTCCTATCCTTGTTGCTATGGCTACATTTTGTTCTTGGGGAATTTTACTTCTTTTATGTACTCTAATATTTTTGAAGTACAAGACAATAACTTTTTTGTTGTAATGGGCCTTTATGTTTCAGACACGTGATGTTTTTGGACCACGGTATCTTATGATAAATAAAGTTTTTATTCCGTTGTTATTCTATATATCTGTCTTGTAATATTCTATGTCTGTTTACGTATAACGATTCACGAAACTTAATGCATTCCCTTTGTCAGTGACCTTAACGGACGTAGGGCGTCATAGTTGGATGGCCTAAGAAGGCATTATAGGGAGAATAGATGTTGACAACAATAAAGCGGTCAATTTTGACTCTTCTGCGACATTCTTTACCAAGTTCGATCGACAAATCAACAATTCCTACTAATTTATTTGTATTACCATTAGAGCCATCGATTATGGTAGTGTAAGGCTTTAAATCTTTGGACTCTAACTTCATTTGAGGATTGACGGAACATAATACTAATGGAACTCAAGTTGTCAACAAGGAGTTTTTGTACATAAACATGACCAATGATGGTGGATATGAAGAGAGTATCATTAATTGTAGATTTCATCATGTCTGCCTCTCTTTGAATGAAAATGATGTTATCTGTCATCGTCTTTTATTGCTTGGCTGGGACACCCTCGTCTGTAGCAAATAATATTCGGTGTTCTTAATTGAGTTGACATATTCCTCCAGTCACCTCCATCTTTTTTCATTTGGATGGTAACCACTACATATAGTATTAACTACAATCCTTCATTAAGGATTTTTCTAGTTAGTACATCTAAATGTCGCCTGGCCTTGGTTAGGTTCCAAAGGTCCCGGTGCCCTATCCCGTAGGGCTTGAACCTAGTTTTCCACAAATGAGCTTCTCTATATCGTCAGGAGGTGTCCATAGCCATTGGTATTGTGACCAAAGAACTTAGGAAATCTGCAGTACTTCTCATTCCCTTTTTGTGGATTCCCATGAATTGAGCTTCTAGTATTGAATAGTACTTCACGTCTCCAGGTAAATCCAAATGAGAGTTTAGTGGAGTATATCCACTGTAGGAAAGGAATCATGGATGTTTGTTTGATCACTTTTTATCATCGCTCCCATCATTATTGTTACCACGTTTTGGTTTGTTCTACACATCAACTTTCACCTTTTCAGAGCTTTCCTAGTCTACTTAGTTGAAATATTGCTATGAACTATATCATATTGTTTTTTGTGAGGATATACTTGGTTCACCATGTTCCTGCGGCGCTTCCTCTTAGCTCATGTATTGATTAGCCTTTTCGTAAAAGCGCTCTAACATCTTTGGAGGTTTACGCTCGAGCCATTCACTGAAACCAGTCTCGGCGTGGTTGTTTAAAATGAGTGCCATAAGAATAATGTCATTTTAAGGATTTTCAACCTTATGTCAAGGAATTTTCGAACCGTTCTAGAAAGTTTCTTAATGTTTAGAAGATGTTGAATACAAAAATGATATTTTTGGTCTGGTTGTATTCATGTAAAATTGTTCCACCAGTTTTTGTACAAGTTGTTCAAAAGTTAATTGGTTCTCTCCATAAGTCGAAAGAATCATAACACAACCACGACTTCAAAGAACACAAGTAAGCATCAGCATTTTACTGTGTTGGTGGCGCGAGACGAAACATATGCCATTTATATGTATTTAGGAATTTCCTTGGATCGATTTTTCCAAAGTATGTAGGTATGATTGATATAATAAATTGCCTTATCCATTTAGCATTCAAAACATCTTTAATGAAATGATTTAAACTCGAACTGGTATCTAAGACATCATCAGCTTTTCCTTCCGACTCTCTTATTGTCTTTTAGAACATGATGATGAAGTCTAGAGTTTTCATCTCCATCAATTGATGATTGTCGTGATTCAATTCAGTGTGACATCATCACGCTCATTTAGTGGAGGCTATGTAGTAGTATTTTTATTCCATTTGATGGTAAAAAGTGCATGAATCAAATTCTGGACGGTGTCAGTGTGGATGCCCCTATGGGGGGATAGGTCCCAATCCCTTGGGAGGGTTCGGTACCGAACCAGAGAGGATTAGGTTCGTTCGCCCCTAAGTGGTGGCGACAACAATATCATCTTCTATTAACCTCCTCTACTGATTTTGGTTGCTTTGATCCATTAAAGATGATGATCTTTTTGGAATGTAATTGAAAGCATTAAGTCCTCTTGTTTCTCTCAAGTCGGTCAACATTAACTTGAATCGCACATTGTTGCAACTATGTGTGATCAGTATTCTGTTTGATTTGAGTATTGAGATACCGTTGCATCTCTTCCGATTTCTTCATCATATTTTCCAGTTGTGATCTATTAATGGAAGCATCGGGTTGGATGTTGTTAGCACATCAAGAGTAATAGGATTTTATTGTCAAATGAAGGTTGTTGATGGATAGAGTTATCTCCATGATCATTATAGGTAGGGGAAGCAGCATGAGAAACAAAATTCTTCATTTTAACCATGAAATTAAGCTTCATGATGTAGATTTTTACAGATCATAACAGGCATGAAAATTTGAAGAAATAGAAGAGAAAAACCTGAGTTGCTCTTAATGAAAGCATCAAAATGTTCGCACTGATAGTTGGCATAAACACCAAGAGTTCTGAAGGGAAATAAATTGAAGAAAGTACATGGAAAAAGATAATAAACAACATATATGTAGTAAAACAAGCCATATAAATTTATAGTGGTTCGGATTTGTTTGTCCTACGTCCACTTTTAAGGCTTTGAATACATTATAGCCGAATTGAGGACTATGAAGTCTCGGATGTGTACAACCTGAATTTCAATAACATATTAAGATCATAAATCAAGGCACAATTAAATTTTAAAATAAGAATCAGGGAAAACGGGTTGCGCCATTGCGTTCGTCTCGAAATTCTGCTTGGAAACGAGTCCGAGTTTTCGAGAAACGGAGTCCGTATGAGGGAGATATGACCCTCCGAAGTTTCAGAAATTTTCAGAGTCGAAAACAACTAGAAATTCGAATTCGAAATTCGAATTCAAACCCCAGCGCAGACTGGGTGGGAATTTTCCCGCCCAGGACCGGGTCGACCTAGGGGTCGACTCTATGGTCGACCTCCCAAGGGCCAGGTCGACCCTATGGTCGACCTGGGGGTCGACGTGGTGCAAAAACCCAGTTTTGAGCCTGGGTTCATTCTGATGTATCTAGACTCGTTTCGTGACCAGATTCTTGACTCTAAACCTATATAAACACCCTCCTAGCCCCATTCTCTCTACAGCAATTCTCTCTAGCCTTATGCTGCTCAAAATCTAGTTATAACTAAAAGAAGAAAAAGGGACTAATTCTTCTCCATCAAGACTACGCATAGAGATTTGCAAATTGGGGGTTTTCAATTAGAACACGATTAATCAAATAGAGATTCAACATTAACTTCTGCTTTCTAATTCTCGATCCGCGCACTGTAAGTTCTAGTTACTTTTAGATCTAAATATTTAATTATGATATGGCCATGGAATAAAGTGGAATTGGATTTAAGTATGTTTATCGATTCTGATCTATTTCTGTTGCTCCTTGAATCTTGAGTTGTGAGACTTGTCTATCTTTATGATCGTGTCAAGTTTATGATCTATTCAGCAGTTTTCTTGATTCGTAATGATGTTATCATCAAGTTGTAATCTTTATGCCTATCATGATGGTTTATGCTGTTTTCTCTCTGATCTTGTTTTTATTGCAACTTCTACCTCCCCCTATTTATTTTCTTTTGATGAACCTAGGTCAATTTCGGACGTAGGCCTAAAACCGCGATTTTCGTACGATTAAATACGGGGGAAATATTGGGATATTGCCGAGTTGGATATATGTGTTTGGTAGAATCGAAGGCATAACAATTGGATATTTGGGTATTACTACCATTAACTTGAAATCAGATATTTGGGTATAGTCATTATAATGGTATGGCAAGAATGGGGATTGGCATATGTAATTTGACATGGATCTTGATATATGTAATTTGGCTAAAACTTGATATGTGTAAATTGGCATAAACTTGGCATACATGTAAAACTGCATGAATTGAACATATGTAAATTCGGTATGAATTGGGCATATGTAAAACTGACATGTAGTCTAGAACTTGGGCATAAGTTAATTATGTAAAAATTTGGAGTTGAAACATATATGATAATTTATGACTTGGTAGAGGTTTAATACGAACGCGCCTAAGTTAGGTTTTGGGTAGTTGGCATGTATTGTTAATAAAAGGCTATAACTTGGCATAACCTTATAGTGAATTAAGGTAATAATTTGGAAATACGTTTTGGGGCAAAAACGTGAATTATGAACTTGATAATTGGCATATAACTGGAAATATGAACGTGGTTGAAACATGAACATGAATATGAACACGAATGTGGACATGGCTAACTCGAGGTTGGGTTGAGTTTGCAGTGTAATTCTGCCCGGAACCGCCCGGCATATCCAGTGACTGCAAATAATAAGATCCAATGTGAGAAGTTAGTTATATCGTGCTTAAACCCGAGGTTAGACTGAGTTGTGGTGTAATTCTGCCTGGAACCGCCCGGCATATCCAGTGACCGCAACAACAGGTCTAATGTGAGTGGTTGATGCATTAATAATTAATTAATGTCAATAAACAGACATACTAAGAATGGAAAGGTTAAGTAATATGACTAGGCTAACGACACTTAACCGATACGACATGAATGGGTGGGTTAAGTAAACCTGAACTTGATCACTAGAGAACACTTAACCATTTTAACATGTTAACTAGACAAGTGGGTAAGGTTAAGTAAATATTTAACCGTTATAACATGTTAGCTGGACAAGGTGGTAGGGTTAAGCAAAACTAGAACACTTAACCATCGTAACCTGTTAACTAAACTAGGAGGTGGGGTTAAGTACATTTACGACACTTAACCGATCTAACATGTTAACCAAACCAGAAGATGGGGTTAAGTACACTTTAAACACTTAACCGTTATACATTGAATAGGGTTAAGTTAATGAGAAACACTTAACCAATATAACCTGATAAACGAGTAAGGTTAAGGAACACTTAACCAATTTGACTTGATATATGGGTGGGTTAAGTCAACGTGAACTGCTAGATAATACTTAACCAATCCAACAAGACGAGAAAAAGAACTAAGTAGTAAACCTTGGTTAAAAGGACTAAGTTGTAAACCTTAGTTAAGAAAACGACGATTCAGGAAACTACGTAGTAAACCTTAGTTAAGGGAACTAAGTAGTAAACCTTAGTAGAACACGAGAAGGAGCGAACGTCCATCTGAACTTAAAGAAGGCTCCAACGAACTGGGTTACGAAGCACGCGGCTTCGAGGGGACGTGAGGATACTCTTGGTATCCCTCTGTGAGGCTGCAGATGATCCTCCTGGGCTCACAGAGGTTAAGGTCTGCGTTAGAAGAACCAAGGGTATGCCTTGGTTGCAATATAAGGCAACCTAAAGACTAGTATGGACCTGCGTGATTCGGCGTGACCAGTAGCCCTGTGATAGCAACTCGTCGTCTACCTACCATCTTGAGTCAGTCGAGATACGTACAGCGGAAAGGCGGAGAACTCCAAAAGACCATATACTTGCTATCTAGTTATGGGTGCGGATGGCCATAGGTTAAGTAGGGCATAGGGGGCCTGCGTATAGTTCTCATTTTTTTTTCAAGGGTGGTCTTTCATTAGTTGAGGGAGGGATCAAATGGGACCATAGCCACTGGAAAAACAGACCTTAGCATCTGCATCGGCAGGTATCTGAAAGCTCCCGATCGAGTTCCGTGTTTCTTGATTAGCCCTGCCACGGGACTCGGGTCACACATATTGAGAACATGTGCATCTAGACAGCGATAACGATTCACGACACATACGTGGGGAAAGTCTAGGAACATATACCGCTCTGGGTAGTGTGTCCTAGATTAGGGGCGTCGCTCGATAGGTAGCGTAATCCCTAGTTGGACCTAGGTCGCGTAAACCCTAAAATCTGAGAAATGTTCAATGGGTAGCATAAACCCCAGTAGCCCTGGGTAGCGTAAACCCTGGTTGGATCTAGGAAGCGTTCGATAGAAAACCCTAGATTAGATCTAGGTAATAAATAATAGATATACACCTGAAAACAACCACAATTTCGGGGATTGGGATCACGTTATTGTTTTATCAGTTTATACAGATTACTAGTTGGACACTAGTTAGGTGGTGCAGAGCAAATAGATATCATAGAAATATTTTAATGGTGAAGCAGAGAAATCTTGCGATGCTTGATAGAAATCTTGCGAAATTATACTTAGTTTATCTTGAATGGGAGCCTTGCGATATTATACTTGACAAAAATCATATGATGTTATTCTTAGTTATCGTGCCTGTAGCTTATCTTGTCATCATGCTTATGTTTACTTTCAGTTTATTCATGCCATGTTATCTTTACCTGTTTTTATGCTGAAAGTTACTAGGACTTAATCAGTCTTTATGACTGACCCGTTTTGTTTCGCCTCTTTCTCTTTCGTTCCCCCCCCCCCCAGGTTCACAGGGTGGGAATACAGCTTAGTTCGAATGTTACCAAGCTCCCAGACTCTTTCATGTACGGCTTGGACCTCTCTTGGCTATGGCTTGCTTTGCTTTATTGGGGAATACTACAATTTATTTTTATGCTTCTTTGTTTTTGAGCAAGACAGATATTTTAGCTATGTAATTGGGTATTGGAAGTTGATGGGCTTTTATTGTAAATAATTATATTTAATAAATGATTTGAAGTACTTCTATTTTACCTTCCACTGTTTTATATATGTCTGTCTTGTAATATTTATGTTCCAGTACCCATAATGCTCCATTGAAGTTAAGGCATTCCCTTTGTGAGTGACCTTAACGGATGTGGGATGTTACATTTGGTATCGGAGCAGAGGGTTACCAGACTGGGCAAAAGTTTTTTTTTAAAAAAAAACCTTCTGAAATTATTTTCAAAACGTTTACAAAGAAGCATTTTTCCAAGAAAAGTTCTGTTTTACGAAAGGCATATTCCCCAAAGCCATATGCACTATCTTATGATTCTCTCTTTGAATCTCTTCTTTCTCTCTTTTCACCATAGTTTTGTAGGCGTACGACACATGTCGGAGGGCAAAGGAGTGCCCAACCTCCATCTGTAGCCGCGGTAGTTTTACTTGCGACTAGTCTTATTTCAAGCTTTGTAGGGTTGTAGTGTGATGGAGGTTGCTTTCGAGAAACCGGCCAACAAGCTATACAAGGATAGTAAGAACGAGGATAAAGAACACAATCCTAAGGATGAGAAACTTGTTGATATGGCTTAATCCACGAAGGAGGAAAAGGTGAAAGGAAGGAGGCCAAAGTGAAAGAATAATAAAACCCATGACAAGAGAAAGTATCGTTAGTATGATAAAAAGGGACATGTAGTTAAGTGTTATAGGACAAGGACAAGGGAAAAGGAAAAGATCGTCGAGAGGGAAATTGTGTGCTCTCACTACTAGTATACCTAAGAGAGGTGGTAACGTTTCTATTAAAAGTGTAGCTTTTCTTTTCTATCATACCGTGGGAACTTTGTTTTTGTACATCACATCCTTTTAATTCTGCTTCGATAGTTGAGTCTCTGCACCTTAGTACTAGCGTGGTAGAGGATCCCATTTTTGTCTCAAATCCTGTTGGGGAATCGGCTCATTTATTCATGACTTGTTTGGACTTGAGAATGTCTATGCTAAGTGTTGAGTTTAGAAGAAATGCTTATGTTTTTGGGCTATGGTTTGATTCTAGGGATGGAGTGGTTATCCAGAAATGATACCATTCTCGATTATGAAAAGGAGGTAGTTAGACTCTTGACTTGCCTTAGTGATGCCCTCGAAGTCTAGTGTAACCCTTAGGATTCTGCCATGCTTAGTTACCTAGAATCTCTTGATACATTCGTTGATCCGCTCGAGTAGTGTTCGCCACTAAGGCGGATGGTTCATTTCGCTTATGCATGAGTCATAGAAAATCACCTTAGTAAGTACATTTGGCAACATGGTTGACATCTGTTTATTTTCAAGAGATAGTCCTTCTGCGTGGAATACCTTATAGTGAGTAAACGAGATCCATGATTCACTAGTGAATTTTGGAGAGCTTGCATGAAACCACGAGTACGCCGTTATGTTTGAGCCGAGTATACTAGAAAAAGAATAAGTGAAAGTGGAACGAGAGGCGATAGTGAAATGAGTTCCAACTCATATTTTGGAAATAGGAATTAAGAAGCTACGAAATTGTGAAGTTAAAGACGGTCAAAGCACAATGGAGTTAAGCTCAAGGAAATGCGACTTAGAAAATTGAAGACTAGATACGCGCATCATATCTCTTTTTAAGAGTATATCCTTGATCCCTCTTTTCCTGTAGAGCTTACTTGCATGCTATCTTTTAAGTACATCCTCTCGGTCCTATTCTCAATCCTATTTCTGTTGCAAACCCCATAGGGAGTTTGACTCATCTGTTAGTAATACATGTTGGGGCTTGAAGGTGTTCGTTGGGTTGACTAAACTTTTTGGGTTTTATAGAATATGGAATAGTTTTAGGAAGGGATTTCTTGTGACCTAAAAGGAGTCCATCATGCTAAGTTTCCTAGAAACATATATATTGGTTGGGTTGAGAAATTCTTTGGGTATCAGTCTGATGCTGATTTCGGTCTTTGGGGCTGGTGCTTAGGGAGTTCTTCTCCTAATCAGTATATATGTGACGTAGATTTGCAGTTTTGACATTGCCTAATGGGCACAAAGTTTTTACTTGCTTCTATCATTCGACTATATTTTTAGGAAGGAACAATTGGGTGTAAACATGTGTTTGAGACATGTTATGATTGATGGTTACAAGTGGTTGCTCGTGGATGCATATACACGCACATTAGACACTAGATCGGCTCAGTCACCTTTCATATTGCATATGCATGAGTGTTTATACTTGTTTATGGATGAAATTGAATGTGTTATCATGTGGATGTTGCATATGGATGGATGTTTGTGCACACATATAGTGTTTATGTGACTAGGACTATTTGCATACATGTTGGAATCATGGCACTAAACATATTTTGCATTAAGAAGATCAATCAGGCCTGATCATTTGCATTAGATAAGGAACATATACGCACACTTCTTGCATATGTTCATACAGCATTAGAAATCTTTTAAGGACAATGATTGCTTGTGGATGATGTTTTGAGTAGATGGATGATAGGATGGTAAGACACATTCTTCTTAACCTGAAGATTTCGGGGACGAAATCCTTTAAGGAGGGGAGAATGTAACAACCCGAATTTCAATAATATTTAAGATCATAAATCGAGGCAGAATTAAATTTTAAAATAAGAATTAGAGAAAACGGGTTGCGCCATTCCGTTCGTCTTGAAATTCTGCTTGGAAACGAATCCGAGTTTTCGAGAAATGGAGTCCGTATGAGGGAGATATGACCCTCCGAAGTTTCAGAAATTTTCAGAGTAGAAAACAGCTAGAAATTCGAATTCGAAATTCAAATTCAAACCCCAGCGCAGACTGGGCGGGAATTTTCCTGTCCAGGACCAGGTCGACCTGGGGGTCGACACTATGGTCGACCTCCCAGGGGATAGGGTCGACCTGGGGGTCGACCCTATGGTCGACTTGGGGGTCGACCCTATGGTCAACCTGGGGGTCGACCTGGTGCCAAAACCCAGTTTTGAGCCTGGGTTCATTCTGATGTATCTAAACTCGTTTCGTGACCAGGTTCTTGACTCTAAACCTATATAAACACCCTCCTAGCCCCATTCTCTCTACACCAATTCTCTCTAGCCTTATGCTGCTCAAATTCTAGTTATAACTAAAAGAAGAAAAAGGGACTACTTCTTCTCCATCAAGACTACGCATAGAGATTTGCAAATTGGGGGTTTTCAATTAGAACACGATTAATCAAATAGAGATTCAACATCAATTTCTGCTTTCTAATTCTCGATCTGCGCACTGTAAGTTCTAGTTACTTTTAGATTTAAATATTTAATTATGATATGGCCATGGAATAAAGTGGAATTGGATTTAAGTATGTTTATCGATTCTGATCTATTTCTGTTGCTCCTTGAATCTTGAGTTGTGAGACTTGTCTATCTTTATGATCGTGTCAAATTTATGATCTATTCAGCAGTTTTCTTGATTCGTAATGATGTTATCATCAAGTTGTAATCTTTATGCCTATCATGATGGTTTATGCTGTTTTCTCTCTGATCTTGTTTTTATTGCAACTTCAACCTCCCCCTATTTATTTTCTTTTGATGAACCTAGTTCAATTTCGGACCTAGGCCTGAAACCACGATTTTCGTGCGATTAAATACGGGGGAAATATTGGGATATTGCCTAGTTGGATATATGTGTTTGGTAGAATCGAAGGCATAACAATTGGATATTTGGGTATTACTACCATTAACTTGAAATCGGATATTTGGGTATAGTCATTATAATGGTATGGCAAGAATGGGGATTGGCATATGTAATTTGACATGGATCTTGATATATGTAATTTGGCTAAAACTTGATATGTGTAACTTGGCATAAACTTGGCATACATGTAAAACTGCATGAATTGAACATATGTAAATTCGGTATGAATTGGGCATATGTAAAACTGGCATGTAGTCTAGAACTTGGGCATATGTTAATTATTTAAAAATTTGGAGTTGAAACATATATGATAATTTATGACTTGGTAGAGGTTTAATATGAACGCGCCTAAGTTGGGTTTTGGGTAGTTGGCATGTATTGTTAATAAAAGGATATAACTTGGCATAATCTTATAGTGAATTAAGGTAATAATTTGGGAATACGTTTTAGGGCAAAAGCGTGAATTATGAACTTGATAATTGGCATATAACTGGAAATATGAACGTGGTTGAGACATGTACATGAATATGAACACGAACGTGGACATGGCTAACTCGAGGTTGGGTTGAGTTTGCAGTGTAATTCTGCCCGGAACCGCCCGGCATATCCAGTGACTGCAAATACTAAGATCCAATGTAAGAAGTTAGTCATATCGTGCTTAAACCCAAGGTTAGACTGAGTTGTGGTGTAATTCTGCCCGGAACCGCCCGCCATATCCAGTGACCGCAACAACAGGTCTAATGTGAGTGGTTGATGCATTAATAATTAATTAATGCCAACAAACAGACATACTAAGAATGGAAAGGTTAAGTAATATGACTAGGCTAATGACACTTAACCGATACGACATGAATGGGTGGGTTAAGTAAACCTGAACTTGATCACTTGAGAAGACTTAACCATTTTAACATGTTAACTAGACAAGTGGGTAAGGTTAAGTAAATATTTAACCGTTATAACATGTTAGCTGGACAAGGTGGTAGGGTTAAGCAAAACTAGAACACTTAATCATCGTAATCTGTTAACTAGACTAGGAGGTGGAGTTAAGTACATTTAGGACACTTAACCGATCTAACATGTTAACCAAACCAGAAGATGGGGTTAAGTACACTTAGAACACTTAACCGTTATAGCATGAATAGGGTTAAGTTAATGAGAAACACTTAACGAATATAACCTGATAAACGAGTAAGGTTAAGGAACACTTAACCAATTTGACTTGATATATGGGTGGGTTAAGTCAACGTGAATGCTAGATAATACTTAACCAATCCAACAGGACGAGAAAAATAACTAAGTAGTAAACCTTGGTTAAAAGGACTAAGTTGTAAACCTTAGTTAAGAAAACGACGATTCAGGAAACTAAGTAGTAAACCTTAGTAGAACACGAGAAGGAGCGAACGTCCATCTAATCTTAAAGAAGGCTCCAACGAACTAGGTTACGAAGCACGCGGCTTCGAGGGGACGTGAGGGTACTCTTGGTATCCCTCTGTGAGGCTGCAGATGATCCTCCTGGGCTCACAGAGGTTAAGGTCTGCGTTAGAAGAACCAAGGGTATGCCTTGGTTGTAATATAAGGCAACGTAAAGACTAGGATGGACCAGCGTGATTCGGCGAGACCAGCAACCCTGTGATAGCAACTCGTCGTCTACCTACCATCTTGAGTCAGTCGAGATACGTACAGCGGAAAGGGGGAGAACTCCAAAAGACCATATACTTGCTATCTAGTTATGGGTGTGGATGGCCATAGGTTAAGTGGTGCATAGGGGGCCTGCGTATAGTTCTCATTTTTTTTCAAGGGTGGCCTTTCATTAGTTGAGGGAGGGGTCAAGTGGGACCATAGCCACTGGAAAAATAGACCTTAGCATCTTCATCGGCAGGTATCCGAAAGCTCCCAACCGAGTTCTGTGTTTATTGATTAGCCCTGCCACGGGACTCGGGTCGGACATATAGAGGACATGTGCATCTAGACAGCGATAACGATTTATGACACATACGTGGGGAAAGTCTAGGAACATATACCGCTCTGGGTAGTGTGTCCTAGATTAGGGGCGTCGTTCGATAGGTAGCGTAATCCCTAGTTGGACCTAGGTCGCGTAAACCCTAAAATCCGAGAAATGTTCAATAGGTAGCATAAACCCCAGTAGCCCTGGGTAGCGTAAACCCTGGTTGGATCTAGGAAGCGTTTGATAGAAAACCCTAGATTAGGTCTAGGTAATAAATAATAGATGTACACCTGAAACAACCACAATTTCGGGGATTGGGATCACATTATTGTTTTATCAGTTTATACAGATTACTAGTTGGACACTAGTTAGGTGGTGCAGAGCAAATAGATATCATAGAAATATTTTAATGGTGAAGCAGAGAAATCTTGCAATGCTTGATAGAAATCTTGCGAAATTATACTTAGTTTATCTTGAATGGGAGCCTTGCGATATTGTACTTGACAAAAATCATATGATGTTATTCTTAGTTATCGTGCCTGTAGCTTATCTTGTCATCATGCTTATGTTTACTTTCAGTTTATTCATGCCATGTTATCTTTACCTGTTTTTATGCTGAAAGTTACTAGGACTTACTCAGTCTTTATAACTGATCCGTTTTGTTTCGCCTCTTTCTCTTCCGTCCCCCCCCCCCCAGGTTCACAAGGTGGGAATACAGCTTAGTTCGAATGTTACCAAGCTCCCAGGCTCTTTCATGTACGGCTTGGACCTCTCTTGGCTATGGCTTGCTTTGCTTTATTGGAGAATACTACAATTTATTTTTATGCTTCTTTGTTTTTGAGCAAGACAGATATTTTAGCTATGTAATTGGGTATTGGAAGTTGATGGGCTTTTATTGTAAATAATTATATTTAATAAATGATTTGAAGTACTTCTATTTTACCTTCCACTGTTTTATATATGTCTGTCATGTAATATTTCTGTTCCAGTACCCATAATGCTCCATTGAAGTTAAGGCATTCCCTTTGTGAGTGACCTTAACGGATGTGGGGTGTTATAGGATGGGTAGGTATCCGAAGCATAAGGAATAAAACAAACAATTAGCCAAAAAACCTTTCTCTCCTATGCAGCTACTATTGATAGATATAGGTCATCAAAATATCTTAGAAAAGTCAAAGGACCGTTAGAGGAGTCGAGTCAAAGGGGCCAGTCCCATATCCTTTGTCAGAGAGGGGTTAGTACCGACCCTTATGATAGGGATCGATATTGATCCCTCATAATAAGGGATATGGGTCAGTGATTCCTTTCGTAGCCTCCTCAAGTCATTTAAAGTCTTGTCCTACGATGGTTTGTCAAGTTGAGTTGTCATTGGAGAGATACGGAGTGGTGTTGGCAGAACTTAAACTTTCAGTTGGTTTGCCATGTAGTTATACCGATCTAGAGAATGGATTCGTGTCCGACCCCTCACTTAGCAAGCTCTCGGATAATGATGTACCATGTTTTTTTAACTAATGTCTCTTGTTTCTATCCATACTTGATGTCTAGACCTTTGGACCATCTATCTGGGTGATTAACCTCGATAATCGTTAGTTCACGTCAATCTGGATAACCGAAAGTGGTCGGGCACAAAGGTCGGGTAACAACTGACATTAGAAGAGCTACACGTTAGATTCAATCCAATGAACGTAGGTAAAAATGAACTTGATCAAATTTTGGTTTAATCTCTAATTTTTAATCCACATCTAATTTTTCTAAATTATAATTTGATCCAACTCAATCTAAAAACTAGTTGGTTAGGGTGATCGAATATTAGTTACTATTTATTGAATTTTATACCTAAGGACAATTTATAAAAAAACAGCTAATTTGATTGCATCTTATTTAATAAGCTACACTACAAAATATTTTAAAAAGAAATCACTTTTATAGTAGAAAGTCGTATAATATTAATCCCATTATTGAGCTACATTTTGATGTGTGATTAAGTTTTAATGTTTTAATTCTAATGCAAAAAAAAAATCTAAACATATTATTCATTACCTCCTAGTTCCCAAAACCAGAATGTCTATTTTGCATCATCGGCTCCATAATAGTTTTAGAATTTGTAACCATCTCGTTAGTAGTTAACCCGCCCCTCGAGCGTCTTTTCTCATTATTGCACAAATTATTCATGGACTTCCAAATAAAAATACAGTTGAAATCAACATTACTATACTTCAATTATTTATACCTTATTGATTAAACTAATTATTTATATATTATAACTTAAAATTTGATTTCATAGCCCTATGATTTCAAATCATGTTATTTGTTTGTGATTGTGTCATTTTAAGCTCAATGGCATGAGAACGAGCAAATACGTCCAGTACGAGACGAGACCCTGGCGCTCTCTTTCTTTAAATAGTTATTTTGTATTATTATATAAACAGAATTATACAATTTAATAATTATTTGCAATCACAGTTAATAAACTTGCCATCAATTGATAGTAATGTCTGAACGACTTAAAGCCTCCATGGTATTTTGTAACCCCTCATTCTCAAAGGTCCAAAGCTATGTGCTATAGATGTTGCAGCCGTCTATAGTATTATCTTTCAGCGATGGAAAAACGAGTGTGTTAATGAATCATAATGTTAGAGAATATGTGGATATCAAAAGTTTAAAGCAAAATTCATTACATTTTCATTCGCCAAACCCCTTCGGATCAAATATAGTTTATTATAAAATAAAAATCCAAGAGAAACATACGATGATGCCCAAATGTTTGACCAGAGTATAATATAGGCAATAAACATCTTTACCTTTACAAACAATCAAACATAAACACAAGAAAGAAATAAACTCTTAAATAGCTAGTTGTCTCCTGCACGTCTTCGAAAGCTATTCGAAGAAATTAGTTGGGAAAGAGCTTTAACCTATGCGTACTCAAATGAGTACCCGAGAATCAAAGTAAAACAAAAACTTTGGATCAGTCGACAGACTAGTGCAAATAACAATTTTAACTACCCATTTCAAGTGGATGTCTAGTGAGAACACGCTCCTAACATAATGATTTTGTAACACCCGGTAAAATAAACATATATTAGACATATGATAATATAATTTACAATAAATAAGGAAAATCAACAATAAGATAACGGGAAGAAAATTTAAATTTTAAGTAATTATAAATTGGGCCATGAAATTATTATAGTTGCATTCATGGCGATATTCTGATCTGTTTTCATAATTTATTTACTGAAAACAAAGTTCGTATGCAAAAGATATTAATAAAAAAAGTTCTTCTTATATATTAACACATAAGGTTTGAATATCAAATAAATAAATATACAAATATGAAATATATTAATTTGGATAAGCATGAAAAGAATATTCCTATTGAAATCAAATTTATGTGTGTATATTTATATACAAGACACACAAGAATAATCAATATAAGGCAAGCAATCAATTAAATTAATTCAGAAACTAACTAAAAAGTAGCATTAAGGAGACATAATCTCCTAGGTTTGTCCATAGAAGGAAGGTTGCTGCCCCTCTAAGAGGGGTATCAACCGCAAATGTCGACTGCCCTCCTATATGAGCGGTCGACCGCCTTTTAGTAGGGTGTCTGGTGGAGGTGTTTTCTCAAAGGAGGACTTATTTATATTTTCATCAAACGGACTACTTGGATTAAATATATTGAATCTAACGGCCCATTTACACGATATCAACTATAAATAAGACCCCAAACCCTCACTCAAAACCCTACATTTATTCTTCTCCATGCCTCCATAATGCCATTCTACCATTGCTACTTCCGAAAAAGAAAAGGGATTATGTTTTTCCTCTATCCCCCTAACTTATTCTATCTCTTATATTCTATTCTAATATAGATTTAGATTCATTCATGAATTTAAATATATATATATAATTCTAATATGTGACTCTTATATATATATACATACATACATACATACATTTGAAAGGTTGGAGCAAGATTGTTTACAAAGGCCAAATCCAAAACTTATTCTACTCAATTCTGTTATTGCTCATTCTTTTAACACTGTGAGTGGAATTCATTTAAGATATTATTTTCTATCATTTGTTGGTTTAAAGTTATATTATTTTGTCTAGGAAGATTTGAGTATTACGTAAAGCAAACAATGTTAAATCCCTCAAATCTTCCATTTGTTTTATGTTTGTACAAAGAAATGATCAATTTATTTGTATGTATGGTTTCGAATCATTGAAATAATAAAAGAGATGCATGATTAGTGCTGTATAATTCTCTAATTGGTCAGATTCATCTTATTTTATTTTGTGTGAATTTATATATATGGTTTTGTGCAAAAGGTTAAGATTGGATGGAATTCTAAATTTGAATAGGTTTAAATCTTTATTTTCTAAATAGAGTATTTAAACGTATTTTTTACAAGATATCTAAGTGTTAAAGTTTTGCATGTAAACATACATAAAAGTGAATCCGTTCAAAATAGAAATTATATATGTGTATATTGGATATATGGCACTTTGTTTATCTTTTATTATTGAGATAATCAAGTCAAAACTAGGTTGCAAATTCTGTGCTGTTATTATTGTTTTGTCATTTTGATTATTACATGTTAATATGTATATTTATGCCATAACTGAAGGGAATATGGGAAATGACTTGTATACCTTTAATTTGAAATAGGGATTGACATTTCAAACATGATTAGGATGTTATTTCGTTCTCTTAGTTCACGAATATACATATAGCGTAAACAACGTAATATTAATATGTATTAATTGAGAAATAAATACAGTTAAATTAGGAATTTTCATTTGAATGTACCCATAGGAATTTGTATGTTTGTATGTGTTAATGGCTTTAGATATATTAATGACACATAGACACGAGGTTAACCATTACTTGTAGTATTAGCCTGCCCGGAACCAACCGACATATTCAGCGTCCACAAAGTAATCCCACTTAATGTAAGGGGTCTAAATGTCATAGGACATCATAATTAGTACACTATGATATGAGGTTAGTCCCAATTTGTAGTAGAAACCTATTGGAACTGCCCAACATGTCTAGTACCTACAAATGGTCGGCCTAATATGATATGTCTAGCGTGTGTGTATATATATTATATGTGAAGTACGACTTCCAAAGGAAAAATGTATTAAGTGGCTAACCTACCTTGATTTGGGTATTAAGTAGTTAGGACTAGGTCGATTACTAAGGTCCACTCCTTGGTTTAGGACCCAGGTTATGGGACTCTCCCTTACAAAGGTCTTAAATGGTCATTAGGTATGCCTTCCTCCTATAAGGTATTAAATGATCTTAATAGACGATAACGTGAGTAGGATAGTTTTCCAAGTAATTTCCGCTTCTTATCTAGGGACTAGTGAGGGCTGATCTAGGGACGGATTATATATATTTCCAAAAGGAACCACCGTGTAA
This sequence comes from Allium sativum, assembly GCA_030737875.1. NCBI lineage: Eukaryota > Viridiplantae > Streptophyta > Magnoliopsida > Asparagales > Amaryllidaceae > Allium > Allium sativum. The sequence continues at coordinate 730,333,736 of CM060922.1, read as the reverse complement.
GGGAAGTATTAAGTGGCTAGGAATGCACCCGTAAGGACAGCTAGATAGTAACGAGAGGGTCCACCGGAAGGGTTCTCTTAAAATAAAGTTGAGTTCTTGACCCAAACCCGGTAGAAAGTAGTCGTTACTATTTATCGACCTACAAGAAGGTTTATTTATGACATTGGAGACGATGTCTTAAGTGGCTTGGGTCCGCCATAGAGTATTAAATGACTATAAGGATGTATGCCTTTACCAAATTTGTAAATGGCCTTAAGTGACTAGGAATAGCCCGCTTTGTGGGGTATTAAGTGACCATAAAAATGTCCACCGTTAAAATTGACTTGTGGGTTATTAATTGATTGTAAGCATGTCATCCTTAGATTTACTTATAGGCCTTAATTGACTGTTAGGGCGTCTGCCGCATATGTTTAATTTTGTGTATGTTTGTTGCATAGATATAACATGAAGAATTTATATTGCCAAATATAGGAAATAGTTATTCCTAATCTTATATGAATTTCAATCACCCAAACTTTATGTTCTGACCTCCCTCCTCTTGACATTACCAGGTTAGTAGGTGAGACTGTTGATTGAGGATGAGGAACGGTTGCTTGGTGGAGGAGCCTCTAAAAGATTTAGTTATTGTGCCAGTAGCCATATTGTTGATGTTGTTATGTACTTTGGATAATGAATGATGTATCTGTTATCATCTTTGAGACTTATTGTATTAGAATTTGTGGTTCTTAATAACATCTATTTTGTGCTATTATATTTTATCCCTTCCGCTGTGTGTGAGACTCTGACTTTCGTTTGACTGCTCCATAAATATGTTTTAGAAATTCATTATAGGAACAATGATCCGTTTAGAGTAGCTCTAAATTCCGATGGGACTTTTCTAGGTCGGAATTTAGGCATATTCTGAGCGGGTTGTTACATTTGATAGTAGAAATGGCCGACAAACAGCCGAAGCAGGGGAATTTGGCAAGGCCTCATTACTTGCCAGAATGGTATAACAGCACATTAGGACTGTGGAACAGGCCTCTAATGCCAATCTTTCCCCAGAGGAACCAGCAACTCAGCCGATTGAATGGGCCTTCAACTTCTTCCGTCTTTGCAAAAAATTTGTGAGTTTAGGAAGCAAGTCATTTTCGGGGACTGAGAACTTCGTTGAAACTATGCGTGGATCTCTGAGTACGAAAGAATTTTTGAAGCTACCCTGGGGGATGATCAACTTTAGCGTAGGGTGGAGACTTGGCATTTGAAGGGAGAGACCCTTGAATGTTGGAACCTTACATAAGAGAATGTGGGTAGAGTATTCACTTGGGCAGAGTTTAAGACTCGTTTTGAGGCTAAGTTCTTAACTAATGCTGAGAAGAGTTTGCAACTAGAGAAGTTTATTTAGTTGAAGAAAAGAGAGTTAGATCTGAAAGTGTATGTGGCGAAGTTTGCAGATTTATCTAAGTTTCGTATAGAGTTTTTGGAAACCCCAATGGATAAAGCCCTTAGGTTTGTTAAAGGGTTGAGTTCTCTATTGAGGGAAAAGCTTTTGGCCCAAGTGATGTTTGGATCTACGTATGAATCCCTAGTTGAGGCTGTTATCCTATATTAGATTTAGGGTGCTAAGGAACTTAAGACTAATAAAGGATAAGGTACCTCTAACTTCAGGAAGAACAAGAAGAATCACTTGAGATGAGTCCTAGGACCATAAGGAACATGAGAATCACTTGAGATGAGTCCTAGGAATTCTAAGGGAGAACCAACTTAGAGCCAAATTATCGAAATGTCACTGTTGGAAGAAAGAAGTCAAGTTTCTAAGGAATATTGGTTTGAGGAAAGTATTATTTGTAGACCTTACTGAGGTTGAAGTTGTCCAAGTATGGATGATACCCAGCAATGCGACAAAGGTTAGGAGTTTCCTTGGATTAGTAGGTTACTATCGTAAATTTATCAAGGACTTCATAAAGTTTGAAACCCCTCTAACCAAACTGACAAAAAAGGATCATAAGTTTGTTTGGACCGAGAAATGTGGAGTTGCCTTTGAGGGGTTAGAGGAATCTCTCATAAGTGCACATATCCTAATTATCTTGGATGGAACCAAGATGTTTACAGTTTTTATGGATGCATATGGGACCGGTTTGGGAGCGGTACTCATGCAGGAGGTTAGAGTAGTTGCCTTTCCTACTCAAGTAGACAACTAAATGACCATGAGAAAAAGTACCCCGTCCATGATTTAGAGTTAGCAGCAGTGGTTTTCGCCCTTAAGACGTGGAGAAATTATCTTCGTGGAAAGAAGTTTGAGTTGTTCACTAATTTTAAGTCTCTTAGATATTTGTTTTCTTAGCGAGATTTGAACCATCGATAGCATAGTTGGATGGAACATCTTGCATCTTTTAATTTCTCCATTCAGTATACCCTTGGTAAGGCATGGTTGATGCTTTGATTCGGAAGCTTGCTATCCTTAGTGCAATCACCGAATGGAGACAGTTAGAGTTTCTCTCTAGTTTCAATTTGCAACCACCATATGAGGCAACTCAAGGATTTTTTGGAGCTAAAAAGATAAGAAAAATTATGATGGAAAAGATCAAGAGTGAGCAAGACTTTTATGACAATTTAAGGGTATTAAAGGAAAAATTTTATAAGGGAGAAATTTTCTGTAATGACCCGCATTTTTCAGTGTTATAATAATTAATTTATTTAATTATTTAAATAATGATTTAGAGGATTTAATGGTCGTTGAATTAAATAATAGTGAATATTTAATTAAAATAATAATTAAATAATATATTTAATTCTGAAATAATCAGAAATGGCGATATGGTGTGAACTGGGCAATTAAAAATATATAATTCGGTTTAAAATTGAATTACGATAACGAATATATTTAATTAACGATGGTTAAATGTATAAATTATAATATAATTATAATCGAGCTCGAAATGGCGCGGCAGTTCGCTATTTGGCGATCTGAACTTCAACTTAATGTACAGGGTTCGTTTTAAATCGGATTTCTGTGAAACAAGAAACGTATGAGCTGGTGAAGTATATCTTTCTAGTGGAAGAGAAAAATCGGGATTTTGTCATGTAGATTTTGAGTTATGTCCGAATCAAATTCTCAGAAAAACAGCGCCATAACCATAACGATTTATATAATTTTATAAAAGGGAATTTAAATATAAATCGAATATCGGGTTGACCCAAATTTGAAATATTGAATTAGAAATCCATATAAGATTTTTCTGAAGCTGTATGGTATTCCACTATGAATATATACGACAATATAAATTTATTTATATTTAATTCAATTATATTTAAATATATTTATATATTTAAATGGGTTATTTAGGGCTTTAAAAATAGCCACTTTTGCAAACGAAGTCGGAATTCGACGAAACTAATTTTGTTGGATCCGCAATATTAAATTATTGTTAGATTCCAAGTTTGGTGATTTTTAGAGTCACTGTGTGGCCATACGGATTTTTAAAGTGAAAAATAGTCAATAAATTAACCTTTAAAAATACGTTGTGTGAGCATACGAAGTCGGAATTCATCGAAACTAGTTTCGTTAGGTCCGTGATGTCGAACTGAAGGTGTATGTCCGGTTTTGTAATTTTTAGGTATTGTATGTGACCGTATGAATTTTTAGAAGACAAATAATTGAGATATTAGCTAAAATAAAATATAATAAAATAAAAGAAAATTTTCTAAGGCCTAGAAACAAGCCACATCTCACCTATCCAACCACACAAAAGAACCCGTCTCCCTATAAGATCCAATTTTGAGCCGCCAGTTCTATTTTTTTTTTCATTTCAGCAAAAACGTGAAAAAAGCAGATCAAAGAAAATCAAAAGAAAATCAGAAAAAATCCCATAAATCATACAACGTGTATGTATGAGTTGGTATTAGTGTAAGCTTCCATTTCCTGGCCGTTTTAAGGTGTTCGACTGCATTTTTCATCCACTGGAAATGATGAGCGCAGCCTAGGGTTCCATTTAAATCTCGATGTAAGCGTTGATTTGAAAAATGGTGTTCGTATTTGGGTTTAGGATGTGAAGGAGTTTTGATTTGTGGTAATTTTAAGGGATTCGAATCTAGTTGGTGTCGCATCCTGTAGAAGGGATTGACCCTGTCGCCTTCGACGGAAGGAGTGCGAGTTCGAGGAAATGGGGATGGGGAGGAGCGGCTTTCGATGAGATGAAGAATGGGATTTGTCTCAAGAAGAACGGTGATGAAACGGAGGAGAAAATGGCCATGGAAGGAGCGGCTATAGTATTGGGTTTAGTGGAAGGGTTGTGGTATTGTACAGAGGAGAGGAAGAAAGAGTGGAGAGCGGTCTGGGCTTTATCATTTGTGAACGGGCCGGGAAAGAAAGAAAGGTTAAAGCCCAGTAATAATATAAATTCCATATTTTATTTAATTTAAATGTGGTATTAACTTAGAATTTACATATCTTATTCATATGAAATCAGAATCACGAACCGTCAGTCATGTTGAAATCGTATGGACATGCACTACCCAATGGGACTGACTGGGAGTGGATTGAAGCTCATTTGAATTTATGGCGAAATAAATTGTTTGATCCAAATCAAACAAACAGTTTATCCTTCTTTAACGATGAACTGCCAATGTGAGTAAAACTCACCAACTCTGAACAGTTATATTTTTATAACGTATTCTTAGAACTGATAATTATCTGTTGATTGCTGTGTGTTGACTGTTTGATTGAACTGCTAGTCAGTTGGTTGAAATTTATATATATATATATATATATATAAAAAAAAAAAATCGTTAAATATATGTTGATTCTGTTTAGCAGATATTTCATATTGAAATGAAATCGATGTTAATTATATTGTTTAACATCTGTGATGCAGGGAAACAGGTTAGAGGGACCCAACTGGGTTCCTCAACATTTATTTTACTGTTTTTCATATATTATAATATATGATGTGATATATAATCTGTTGATGATTATGTGTGTTTGGATGATATCGATCACCGTTGTTTGGTATTTTAAATACCATAAGAAATACTGGGATGTCAAAAGGGGATTTTCAAAGTATATTTAGAAAATAACTTATTTATATAAAATCAATGGATTTTATATATAAAAGGATAAAAAGATTTTATAAAAGAAAATACTTTATAAAATCAAAGAAGAAATAAAAAGGAAATTTATTTATAAAATTAAAGGGATTTTATAAAAGGGCTATGGGTTTATAAAGATCATATAAGAAACATTTATTGGGAAAATAAATAAGATATGATAAAGGGATATTTATTTGTTAAATAAATAAAATAAAGGATTATCTATTTAGAAAATAAATAGAATTGAAAAGGGTTATTTATTTGGAAAATAAATAGAAGTATAAAAGGATCTTTTATTTAGAAAAAAAAATAGAAAGAGAAATATTTGTAAACCATTTACAAATAAATAGAATAAAGGATTATTTATTTGGAAAAAATAGAGGAGTTAATCGAATCGAGTTAATCGAAAGGAATTAATCGAACAGAGTAAATCAAATAGAGTTAAGCAAAATTAGAAACTGACTAGAGATTAGTAAATTGAATGGTTTTCTAAGTGTCTATTTGATGTTGGTTTCGGCCTTCGGGATTAATACTTAGGGAATTGTTCTCATACTAGTTTACAGTCAGGGACTGATAGTTGTGGAATGATAGTGATATGTAAATAAACAATGGAAATGTTTTCCAGTGTTAATAACATATATTTTCTAAACATAGAAAATAAGGAAATGTGAATATATGTATATATATATATATGTTACATGATGATTGATCGATATAATTTCCATCTGAAAATAATATCATTTTTTGCACACGTGTTTCCATTTGATAGTTAAATCACCGACTATCAAAGTTTTGATCATTTTACGTTGTTAATATGGAGAGACCGGTTGGATTAGTATCCAAAGAACCACTCTGTATTGGCATAAGCGTTGCGAATCAAGTATGCTGAATAAAATTGAAGATGGAGTAAAGTGCAAGGGCTGTTGTATAAATCTTAGGTAAAGATTGCCTAAGATGGTTGTACTGAATAGTGCCTTCGGTTTTTCCAGTCCCAGGACGACCTGTATGGAAGAATGTCTGACAGAGTATATCCAATAGATCGCATAAGGTTATCTCTTCAAACGTATACGCGTTTGGTGGCGGAGGAATTCGTTTCTCTTAGCTGTATACCCATGTTATTTTTGGATAAATCAATTTGTGATTTGGCGAGTATGACGATGTGACATTCTAAGTGAATGAAGATGTGACATGTAAAAGATAAGCGTAGCTTCTAGCCTCACATCCGGTAAATGACAGAAATCGGGCAGGCAGCATGGCTATGTAGGTCGCACCTATTAGGGTGTATAATCACCTGATCTAGAGTTTCATTTATTTCTAAAAATCTATTGTCGATGCTGTCCCATTCGGGAAACGGTTGCTGATCCCAACCGTTGGTGATATACATTCGATACACTCAAGCGGAATGAGTGGTCGGTCATGTGTGGCCGGGTTGCAAGATGTTCTTGTTGAACCCAGTGTATTCCTCTCTAGAGGTACACTAGCAAAAGGTGGTTCCATACCTTGTAATTATTGAAAATCCATTACCCATTACGTGCTTGCGGTTTTGATTGTATACTATATATGTAGAACGTGAGATGAAAGCGTTTCTGCTAGATGATTATTATATTGTGGTTGATAGACATTATTGTAATATCAAAAGGTTTTTGATATAAAGATATTTTGGATTCTCATAAGGGAAAAACCCGTTCCGTTATGCGGTGTGGTCTTATGAGATATCATTTAATTGTTCAAACTGTTTTACTCATACCAGTCCCATGACTGACCCGGAGTTTATTTTGTTTTGTTTTCCCTAAACTCTTGGGTGTCCAATTTTGTACGGGCAGTCAAGTAGTCGGGATTTACAGATACTTGAAGAGATGGAGCATGAGGCTTCATAATTATATAGCTATGGTTATTTTCCGCTGTGTTGTAAGTGCTGTACTTTGGAAATGATATGTATATTCAAGTACAGATTTATATTTCAAAGTTATGATATATATTATATGTTATTCGTTCCGCTGTGAGGTTCGTGTTACTCTGATGTTGTGTTCTTCTTCTTCTATTCTAAATTTCTATCTTATCTTTCCTCACCCTCTATTTTCTTTCTATTAGTTTTCTGATTTTCCAGTGTAATTGGGGTTGGACATGTGTTATTTGGTCAGCTCAAGTTGGACCGGAATTTCGGGATACTACATTTTCCCTTATTCTAGTAGATATTATGTTGATGGTAGTAATAGCTTAAGGAGAGATGGCCTGATTTGTGTTTATAAGAGTATGGATCTTAGGAAAGAGATTCTTGAGGAATGTCATAGGTCAAGAACGACCATACACCCTAGAGGTGAATAATGTTTAGGTACATGAAGAGGAGATTTTGTTAGGAAGGAATGAAAAGAGACGTGGTAGAGTTTGTTTCTAAATGTTTAACTTGTCAAAGGCTGAAGGGGAGTAAGGGAAACCTGGAGGACTTTTGTTACCCTTAGAGATTCCCACTTGGAAATGGGAACATATTTTTATACGTTTTATTTATGGGCTTCCTAGGACTAAGCAAAGGAATGAATCCATTTCGGTAATAGTGGACCGAATAACGAAGAGCGCCCATTTTATCCCAATCAAGAAGAGTAAGACCGCCAATTTATTATCCTAGTTGTATATCAAAGAGATTGATATGCTACATGGGATTCCAATTACTATAGTTAGTGACAGAGACCTGTTGTTTACTAGCAAATTTTGGAAGAGTCTTCAAGAGGCTTAGGAACGAACTAAGTTTGAGTACAACCTATCATCAACAAACAGACGTCCAGACAGATTGAGTCAATAGAGTCTTGGAAGATGATTGACATAGAAATGTGTTTATTTTTACGCTCATATCTTATCTTTATTGTAAATAAATAAATGTTACTTTGGGTATTTTCGTGTGTTTTCACAGGTTGTTAAATAAATGTCTCCTTCATTCAATTAAAGACCAATTGCATAGGAAATGCTACTTCTTGGAATCAACAAATTTTCAATCATAAAGGAAGCTGTAGCACACTGGTAAAGCCTGGAAATTTGGATAGAGTGTTCTGAGTTCAGTCACCGTCAAAGCCCTATTTTTTGCTGAAGAAAAGAACATATACATTGCCTCCGTCGCTTTGAAGAATAAAGAGACTAGTGTTCTATTATATATATATTTATATGTATATAACATATGCACTAAGATTTGAAGAGCTAGGCATTTTCTTCTCAAAGAAATCAATTGAAAATCTTGCATATTTACTTGCCACTGAGGAGAAGACTTGACATATATTTACCAGAATGCAACTCAATCAAATGCCACATGTCAGCAATCAAGGAGGGAGAATCTTCATAGAATATCTCAAATCTATATCCATATCTCTTTTATTTGTAAATAGAATATCTCAAGAGATATTTTCTTGGCCCAAAAGTCACATAGGATGGAGGCTACATCCCCTATAAATACCCATTGTATTCATTGTAAACGATAGTCCCTTCTTTTGTAATTCTTCTGCCATTAATGTAACACCCCGTATTTTGGGTTAATGCTAAAATTCACTAATTACAGAATAAATAATCTCAGATGTGGGAATCGGGGGAAACGGGCTGCGTCATTGCGTTCGTCTCGGAAAAATACGCAAAATAGAGTCCGAGTTTTCGAAAATCGGAGTCCGTATGGCCCAGTTATGGCCCGATGAAGTTGGCAGAAAATTCAAAACTAAAAACAGAATTAAGAATTTAAAATTCAGATTTTAAATTGGACAAGTGGGGTCAGGCGGGAAAAATCCCGCCCTACCCATGTCGACAGGGTTGTCGACAGGCCTGTCGACAGGGGGTGTCGACTTGCCTGTCGACAGGGGTGCGGCGTCCAGTGAACCTGGGTGCACCAGGTTGGGTTCTAGGCTGGCTTAGAGGGCTGGTTCTAGAGATTTCCTAAATCTAAGGGTCCTAATCTAACCTAGGGTTAATCTAAGGGCCTAAAACACTACCTAATCCTATAAATAAGACCCCAACCCTACCCTAATTCATTCATAATTAGATCTTGTAACTAAACTATGGCAAAATGAAACTTGATCATGGCCTCCACAAATCAATGAAGAGGAAAGCAAGCTAATCAACCTCTCTAATCCACCTCCAATCCATTCTAAGCATCTTAATCTTCTTCATTTGGAGTGCAAATTGCTAGTTGTGAGTTTCTATCACTTTAACATCAATTGTTAAAGCAAGTAGATTAGGTGTAATGAGACTTATGGTCTTGAATGCGGATTAGTGAGTTTGAATCATTTGTAATGATATGTTACTCTATGTTTTCCTATGTTTATGCATATTGAATAAGTTGGTTTATGCATATTTAATAAGTTGGTTTATGCATATTTGGATAAGTGGATTTATGCATGATTAATAAGTTGGCTTATGCATGTTTAACAAGTGGGTTTATGCATGTTGAGTATGTAAGTTTATGCAAGTTTAGTATGATGTATGTTATGTTTACATGATGCTAAATATGCAAGTTGTGGGCTATGTGATCATATGCATGTTATGCAAGTTCATGATGATATGCTATGCAAGTTACATGTATGTTAATATGCAAGATATGCTATGCAAGTTACATGTATGTTAATATGCAAGATATGCTATGCAAGTTACATGTATGTTAATATGCAAGATATGCTATGCAAGTTACATGTTTGTTAATATGCAAGTTCATGATGACACATTATGCAAGTTTATGAGTTAAATTGCAAGTATGTGAATGCTTATGCAAGAATGTGAATGCTTATGCAAGTTATGTGTATGCTTAAATGCATGTTTAACATGTTATGCAAGTTGTGAGAATGCTTATATGCAAGTTCAACATGTTATGCAAGTTATGTATGCTTATGCAAGTTATGTGTATGCTTAAATGCAAGTTTAACATGTTATGCAAGTTATGTGAATGCTTATATGCAAGTTCAACATGTTATGCAAGATATGTGTATGATAATATGCAAGTTCATATGCAACATGTTATGCAAGTCATGTGTATGATAATATGCAAGTTTGGGGTTAAATGTAGTTGGGTTAATATATGCTCATATATGCAAGTTGACATCCTCTTAACCCATGACAAAGTACATGCTAATATTTGGTTTAACCCATGATATTTGTGATGGATCTTTCCCTTTATTATGTCGTGAAATGAGAACGATTTACGTGGGGAACGATGGGGTAATAAATATGTTAATAAAAGTATGATTGGGTATGATAAGCATACCATAAAAATAAATTAACATAAGTGGGAATTTACCTATTGAGTTAGGTCTACCCCATGGGAATTTACCTATTGAGTTAGGTCTACCCATGTTATGAAAAATGTGTAATTAATTAGGGATAATTAATTGTGGGGGTGATTAATTAGGTGTAATTAATCAACTAAGACACGAGGTTGGACCCTTTTGTAGCGGAAGTCTGCCCGGAACCGACCGGCCATCCAGCGGCTACAAATGATTGGCCCAATGTGAGAGGTCTTAGTCACAAACTAAATACGTGATTAACGTAAAGACACGAGGTTAGACTCGGTTATGACGTAAGGCTGCCCGGACCCAACCGGCTTAACCAGCGGTCATAAAAGATAGTCTAATGTGAGAGGTCTTTAGGAGGATCACGGTCTTAATTAATTAAGAAACACTTAACCAAATTAGCATATAGTGGGACATGAGGGTTAAGTGGGTGCCTTGGGTGGCATGTAGTAACTAGTGGGGGTGCCTCGGGTGGCATGAGGAAACTAGTGGGTTGCCTTGGGTGGCAATAGAAAATACGATTAGAATACTTAACCAAAGTGGAACATGTAATTTAAAACATGGGTGAAGGGTTAAGTAAGTGCTTTGGGTGGCATGTGGAAATCTAGTGGGTGCCCTTAGTGGCAATTGAAATATGATTGATGACTTAACCAAATCTTAACATGTAAGGGGGCATGATTATAAAAAGGGGTTAAGTGGGATGCACTAGATAAAAATAGCAAGCTTAAGTAGTAGCTTGTGGGGGCCCATTTCAACCAATATCCCAAACGTATCTTTGTGGGCCCGACTCTGGTCGGGTGACGGGACACGCATATTGGGCTTGACTATAAGTGGCCAAAACGGGTTAGCGGTGGCAACGCAGGACCAACGGGTTTCATATGCGTGTGTGGACCCGGGCTGGTTGGTAAGTCGTTGTTGCATCGTGTAGATATAAAGCCGTGCACAGTTGATATTATCTGGTAGCCACTTTGGGGAATGATACACCCCCTTTGTGGGACCAGCACGGGTATCTACGGTAGGGAGCCGATCGCTTGGGAGTAGTGGGTACACCTAGTAAAGATAGGGGCAGACGGCACCTGTGTAGGGGTACAAGAAACTACCGGGTAAAAATTACTAAGTACACTTAGTGGGATCAACCTTTAAGTAGGAATTACTCTTGGTGGGTAGAACTGGTGTGGTGCAGTGTAGGAATTACCCTCGGGTGGATAAGTCTGGGGCGGTGTAGTCTAGTAATTATCCTTGGGTGGATAAATGCGTCTTTACGGTTATCTTAGTTTCTCCTAAGTTTGCCAAGCTGCTTAGTGTAGCCATTCATCCCCAGGCGTTACCGTATATCAACTTATGTCTTCTCTGGTTACTTTAATGATTGTATTGTTAAGGTTATAGGACTCACTCAGACTTATGTCTGACCCCGTTGATTTTATCTTTTTCCCCCAACCCCAGGTTATCAGAGTGGGCCTAGTGCTAGTGGGCCTTGATCGAATTGCTGTATCTATCCTTTGGAGCTTGGACCGTTGAAGTAAAGCTCAGTTCATCTTTCCTTTTATGGCTATTGTTTACTTGGTGGGATTATGTACTTATTTTTATCAAGATGGATATTTTGTACTTGACTCTTGTATGGTTTTGTGATGTAACCAAACATGTTTTACTTTCCGCTGCAATGAAATGATGATTTAAATTTTCAAGTATTACTTATATCTGTCTTGTTGTAATTTTTCTGTTCTATATTCACTTAAAATACTCCACCAATGTTATGGCATTCCCTTAGTGAGTGACCGTAGCGGGTGTGGGGTGTTACACGTGGTATCAGAGCTTAAGGTTACCAGAACAGATAAAATTTTTAGAAAAATTATTTTCTAAGAATATTTTTGGAAAGGAGTATTTTCAAAAACATGTCTTTTAAGAGAAAAGTTTTTGAAAGAAAAGCATAATCCCCGATAGCCATATCTTTATCTTTCGAATTCTCCGTTTTGAATCTCTTCCTCTCTCGATTTTGAGCTTCCCCTCCGTGTATAGATGATCTTTCGAAGGTAGATGAGAATGGAAAACCACTTCAAGGGACTTAGACGTTAGTCGGATTAGAAGTTGGTTTAAGAAGGAGGAGGACTGGTAGGTATCTATTGGATAGACGATGGGAGGAAGGCCCAAATAGTTGTTTGGTTAATGAAGGACGAAACCTCATTGATGGGAGGTTACGAGTGGAGAATGGGAAGAAGAAGGCAAATAGTTATCCTTTTGGGAGGAATAGGACACCTTATTAGGATTGTCCAAAGAAGCAAGGGCAAGGTATGGAATCTTCTGGAGGGTAGTTGTATTCCCTCACGACTAGGGTACCAGATGGGGATAGGACCGTCTAGGTTGGAATTTGGATTACTTTATTATCCGATTCGAACTTTATTTGATTCTGACGCATCAAGTTCGTTTATCTCATCATTGTTAGTTGAGTCACTGCACTTAGACACCAGTTTGGTAGATGATCCCTTAGTTGTTTCAAACCCAATTGGGGCTCCATGATGTGTTTGGGTTTGAAAGTTGCTATGCTTAGCATTGAATTTAGATGTGATGCTTTTTGGGCTTCACGGGCTATGGGATAGTTTTGGGCATGGGCTTGTTATCCAGCAGGGGTGCCGTTCTTGATTTTGAAGGGAGAGTTGTTAGGCTTATGACCCGCTTGGGTAACACTCTCGAGATCTCTTGTAATCCCATAGAATCTGTTATGCTAAGTTATCTAGAATCGCTTGACACGTCGGTCTAGAGTTTGCGATCTGTTAGAGTGGTCCGGGAATACTCGGATGTGTTTTGAGGAGGTGAAGGGCTTACCTCCGGAGCGGGAGATTGACTTCCAAATATATCTGGTAGACAATGCTAAACCAGTATCTTGGCCAGTGTGCCACATGGCTCCTCGTGAGAGGAGGGAACTCCATAAGTAAGTAGGCGATTTGCTTGAGAAGGGGTTCATAAGACGAAGTATATCGGAGTGGGGTGCTCCAGTAGTTTTTGTCACGAAGGCGGATGGGTCCCTCAGACTTTGTGTAGGCTAAAGAGAACTAAATAAACTCACAAAGAAGAATGGACACCCATTGCCGAGGATTGATGATCTCTTTGATCAGTTAGTGGGCGCCTCAGTATTTTCGCAGTTGGACTTAGCCACGAGGTTTCGTCAGTGACTGAGGATAGTATGGAGAAGACTACCTTTAGGACTCCGGATGGTTTTTATGAGTGGCTGGAGATGCCATTTGGTTTGACGAACGCCCCCGCATATGATGAGAAGGGTGTTCAGGGAGTACCTAAATAAGCCGTGATGGTCTTTGTGGATGACATCTTGGTCTTTTCTAGGAGCAAAATAAGTTTTCGTATGTGCTCAATGGGGTGAGCAAAGCCAGTTATGGGAAAACGGTGGTTTTAGAGTGAGACTGGCAAGGACATCCAAAGTTGGTTAAAGGCTTAATTGATTAGCCATTTTTACTAGTATCATCTCACGTAGGTCGCCTGAACTCGAAGGAGATATCCCTTGGGTGTTTGTCTGATATTGGTTTAGGCCTTTGGGGCTTGCATTTGGGGGATGTCGAGTTCGACTAGGGTGGTCTGCGTGAGAGATGGACAGTTGTGATGATTTTGGATAGGATTCTTAGCATCCTATGAGTTTGAGATAGCGTATACCCATGGCAAGGGAAACATGGTAGCGGACGCCTTAAGTAGAAAAAGGTTGTCCTTGAGTTCATTGTTCGTTGAACGACGGAGCTTAGAGTTTATTTCTAAGTTTGACTTTAGACCTTCCGTTGACTTTGTACCCGGTTTGCTAGCCTCCTTGGAGGTTAGACCTACTCTTTTGGGGCGGATTGGAGAAGCACAGAGGGACGACCCACAGTTGGTTGAGTTAGGTGGGGAAGCTCATAAGGGGGGAGTCGTCCAGCCATTTGAGTAGGTACACCCTAGACGGTAGGGGGTGCTTGCGTAGAGACGGTAGACTTTGTGTACCGCAAGGCGAGGGTTTGAGGAAGGTTATTCTTGATGATGCACACCGTTCTAAGATGACCATTCATCCCGGTGGGGACAAGATGTACCAAGACGTGAAGAGGGTTTTCTTCTGGGCCGGTATGAAGAAAGATGTGGCCGAATATGTCGCCTGATGCTTGGTGTGCCAACAAGTGAAGGCGGAGCAAAAGAAACCAGGTGGGTTGCTTCACCCATTGGAAGTTCCGCAATGGAAGTGGGATAGCGTCTCGATGGATTTTATTGACGGGTTACCCAGATCAAGAAAGGGTAATACGGGAATTTGGGTGGTGGTAGACAGACTTACTAAGAGCGCCCATTTTTATACCTATGAAGAGCAAGAGGACCGCTCCATGGCTAGCTTCTGTGTATCTTCGAGAGATAGTTCGATTGCATGGGGTACCCTCTAGCATAGTGAGTAATCGAGATCCTATCTTCACTAGCGAGTTCCTGAGAAGTTTGCAAGAAGCAGTGGGGACTCAGTTGTGTTTGAGTACCGCATATCATCCTCAGACGGACGGCCATACCGAGAGGGTGAATCATGTCCTAGAAGACCTTTTGAGGCTTTGTATCTTAGATTTTGGAGGTACATGGGAAGAGCATCTTCCATTGGTGGAGTTCGCATATAATAACAGCTTTCAGTCCTGTATTGGTATGGCACCTTTCGAAGCTCTTTATGGAAGGCCTTACACGTTGGTGGGAATCTACGGATGAGATCTTGCTTGGGCCGATAAGGTTAGAAAGACTTCGGGAAAAGATTGATTTGATTCGAAGAAGGAGGAAAGCGGTGCAAGATAAACATAAATCTTATGCGGACAAGAGGAGAACAGAGCTTGAGTTTGATATTAGGACATGCTTTTTATCAAGATATCTCCGTTACGGAATGTGGTTCACTTTGGATCTGTTGGGAAGTGAGTACCAAGGTTTGTTGGGCCGTTTCCTATTAAGGAAAGGATTGGGCATATGACATATAGAGTGGAGTTGCCCGACAGGTTTAGTGGTGTACATGATATATTCCATGTGTTACATTTGAGGAAGTTCGTACATGAGACCGCAGAGGCGGTAGAGCCGAGCCTGCTTAGAGAAGTGGAAGTAGAGCGTGATGCGACGATTCGACGAGCTCCTACTTGCATCCTTGGGTCAGAGATTTGGAAGTTGAGAAACAGAGAGGTTCAACTAGTCAAAGTACGAAGGGGAGATGAAGAGAGCGACGCTACCTGGGAGACGGAAGCGAAGATGCGTTCGAGGTACCCTTTTCTTTCGGAGGGTATGTCCTTTTGCTTCTCCTTCATCGCATATCTTGTGCTTATCTTATCCTTAGTATGTCCTCTCATTAGTACCTTTGACCTTCGGATAGGATAGTCCTATGGTTGAAACATGTGTTTGAGACATGTTATGTATGATGGATGCACGTGGATGCAAGTGTTTGCTAGTAGTTGCTCGTGGATGCATATATACACACTTTAGGCACTAGATCGGCTCAGTCACTTCATATTGCATATTGCGTATTTATGTGTGTAGGTAGCTATAGTAATGGATGTATAATGATTGTGTTATCATATGGATGATGCATTTTGGTGAATGATTGTGCACTCATGTAGATATTGTATGTGTCGATAGGGTTCTCTCGCATACATAATGGATGCATGGCACTATCATGGTTTGCATATGTTCATACATTAGATAGGGAACATATACACACACTTTTTGCATATGCTCATACATCATTAGAAATTGTTTTAAGGACAATGGATGCCCGTGTTTGATGGATTTAGTAGATGGGTGTTTGGATGGTAGGATATGCATTCTCCTTGGCTTAGAGATTTCGGGGACGAAATCCTTTAAGGAGGGGAGAATGTAACACCCCGTATTTTGGGTTAATGCTAAAATTCACTAATTACAGAATAAATAATCTCAGATGTGGGAATCGGGGGAAACGGGCTGCGTCATTGCGTTGGTCTCGGAAAAATACGCAAAATAGAGTCCGAGTTTTCGAAAATCGGAGTCCGTATGGCCCAGTTATGGCCCGATGAAGTTGGCAGAAAATTCAAAACTAAAAACAGAATTAAGAATTTAAAATTCAGATTTTAAATTGGACAAGTGGGGTCAGGCGGGAAAAATCCCGCCCTACCCATGTCGACAGGGCTGTCGACAGGCCTGTCGACAGGGGGTGTCGACTTGCCTGTCGACTTGCCTGTCGACAGGGGTGCGGCGTCCAGTGAACCTGGGTGCACCAGGTTGGGTTCTAGGCTGGCTTAGAGGGCTGGTTCTAGAGATTTCCTAAATCTAAGGGTCCTAATCTAACCTAGGGTTAATCTAAGGGCCTAAAACACTACCTAATCCTATAAATAAGACCCCAACCCTACCCTAATTCATTCATAATTAGATCTTGTAACTAAACTATGGCAAAATGAAACTTGATCATGGCCTCCACAAATCAATGAAGAGGAAAGCAAGCTAATCAACCTCTCTAATCCACCTCCAATCCATTCTAAGCATCTTAATCTTCTTCATTTGGAGTGCAAATTGCTAGTTGTGAGTTTCTATCACTTTAACATCAATTGTTAAAGCAAGTAGATTAGGTGTAATGAGACTTATGGTCTTGAATGCGGATTAGTGAGTTTGAATCATTTGTAATGATATGTTACTCTATGTTTTCCTATGTTTATGCATATTGAATAAGTTGGTTTATGCATATTTAATAAGTTGGTTTATGCATATTTGGATAAGTGGATTTATGCATGATTAATAAGTTGGCTTATGCATGTTTAACAAGTGGGTTTATGCATGTTGAGTATGTAAGTTTATGCAAGTTTAGTATGATGTATGTTATGTTTACATGATGCTAAATATGCAAGTTGTGGGCTATGTGATCATATGCATGTTATGCAAGTTCATGATGATATGCTATGCAAGTTACATGTATGTTAATATGCAAGATATGCTATGCAAGTTACATGTATGTTAATATGCAAGATATGCTATGCAAGTTACATGTATGTTAATATGCAAGATATGCTATGCAAGTTACATGTTTGTTAATATGCAAGTTCATGATGACACATTATGCAAGTTTATGAGTTAAATTGCAAGTATGTGAATGCTTATGCAAGAATGTGAATGCTTATGCAAGTTATGTGTATGCTTAAATGCATGTTTAACATGTTATGCAAGTTGTGAGAATGCTTATATGCAAGTTCAACATGTTATGCAAGTTATGTATGCTTATGCAAGTTATGTGTATGCTTAAATGCAAGTTTAACATGTTATGCAAGTTATGTGAATGCTTATATGCAAGTTCAACATGTTATGCAAGATATGTGTATGATAATATGCAAGTTCATATGCAACATGTTATGCAAGTCATGTGTATGATAATATGCAAGTTTGGGGTTAAATGTAGTTGGGTTAATATATGCTCATATATGCAAGTTGACATCCTCTTAACCCATGACAAAGTACATGCTAAT
This sequence comes from Allium sativum, assembly GCA_030737875.1. Lineage (NCBI taxonomy): Eukaryota > Viridiplantae > Streptophyta > Magnoliopsida > Asparagales > Amaryllidaceae > Allium > Allium sativum. The sequence goes on along the minus strand of CM060922.1, from coordinate 730,315,954 downwards.
ATTTGGTTTAACCCATGATATTTGTGATGGATCTTTCCCTTTATTATGTCGTGAAATGAGAACGATTTACGTGGGGAACGATGGGGTAATAAATATGTTAATAAAAGTATGATTGGGTATGATAAGCATACCATAAAAATAAATTAACATAAGTGGGAATTTACCTATTGAGTTAGGTCTACCCCATGGGAATTTACCTATTGAGTTAGGTCTACCCATGTTATGAAAAATGTGTAATTAATTAGGGATAATTAATTGTGGGGGTGATTAATTAGGTGTAATTAATCAACTAAGACACGAGGTTGGACCCTTTTGTAGCGGAAGTCTGCCCGGAACCGACCGGCCATCCAGCGGCTACAAATGATTGGCCCAATGTGAGAGGTCTTAGTCACAAACTAAATACGTGATTAACGTAAAGACACGAGGTTAGACTCGGTTATGACGTAAGGCTGCCCAGACCCAACCGGCTTAACCAGCGGTCATAAAAGATAGTCTAATGTGAGAGGTCTTTAGGAGGATCACGGTCTTAATTAATTAAGAAACACTTAACCAAATTAGCATATAGTGGGACATGAGGGTTAAGTGGGTGCCTTGGGTGGCATGTAGTAACTAGTGGGGGTGCCTCGGGTGGCATGAGGAAACTAGTGGGTTGCCTTGGGTGGCAATAGAAAATACGATTAGAATACTTAACCAAAGTGGAACATGTAATTTAAAACATGGGTGAAGGGTTAAGTAAGTGCTTTGGGTGGCATGTGGAAATCTAGTGGGTGCCCTTAGTGGAAATTGAAATATGATTGATGACTTAACCAAATCTTAACATGTAAGGGGGCATGATTATAAAAAGGGGTTAAGTGGGATGCACTAGATAAAAATAGCAAGCTTAAGTAGTAGCTTGTGGGGGCCCATTTCAACCAATATCCCAAACGTATCTTTGTGGGCCCGACTCTGGTCGGGTGACGGGACACGCATATTGGGCTTGACTATAAGTGGCCAAAACGGGTTAGCGGTGGCAACGCAGGACCAACGGGTTTCATATGCATGTGTGGACCCGGGCTGGTTGGTAAGTCGTTGTTGCATCGTGTAGATATAAAGCCGTGCACAGTTGATATTATCTGGTAGCCACTTTGGGGAATGATACACCCCCTTTGTGGGACCAACACGGGTATCTACGGTAGGGAGCCGATCGCTTGGGAGTAGTGGGTACACCTAGTAAAGATAGGGGCAGACGGCACCTGTGTAGGGGTACAAGAAACTACCGGGTAAAAATTACTAAGTACACTTAGTGGGATCAACCTTTAAGTAGGAATTACTCTTGGTGGGTAGAACTGGTGTGGTGCAGTGTAGGAATTACCCTCGGGTGGATAAGTCTGCGGCGGTGTAGTCTAGTAATTATCCTTGGGTGGATAAATGCGTCTTTACGGTTATCTTAGTTTCTCCTAAGTTTGCCAAGCTGCTTAGTGTAGCCATTCATCCCCAGGCGTTACCGTATATCAACTTATGTCTTCTCTGGTTACTTTAATGATTGTATTGTTAAAGTTATAGGACTCACTCAGACTTATGTCTGACCCCGTTGTTTTTATCTTTTTCCCCCAACCCCAGGTTATCAGAGTGGGCCTAGTGCTAGTGGGCCTTGATCGAATTGCTGTATCTATCCTTTGGAGCTTGGACCGTTGAAGTAAAGCTCAGTTCATCTTTCCTTTTATGGCTATTGTTTACTTGGTGGGATTATGTACTTATTTTTATCAAGATGGATATTTTGTACTTGACTCTTGTATGGTTTTGTGATGTAACCAAACATGTTTTACTTTCCGCTGCAATGAAATGATGATTTAAATTTTCAAGTATTACTTATATCTGTCTTGTTGTAATTTTTCTGTTCTATATTCACTTAAAATACTCCACCAATGTTATGGCATTCCCTTAGTGAGTGACCGTAGCGGGTGTGGGGTGTTACAATTAACAAAGTTCTTCTTTTTATTTTTCTGCAATTTTCTAATTTCTTAGCAATTAGTGTTGTCTACACGATTAGATTCGGTAGAGCATTAATTGTATTTTTCACTTATTTTCATTAGCGATTGACCGTCTGATTAGATTCAGCGGTAATCCTAATTTTTATTTTCTGTTTGTTTAATTCTGTTCTGCAATTTTATTTCCATTGTTCTATTTTATCTTTAATCGTTGAATTTATTACAGATCCGATTAGATTCGAATCTGAAGTGAATTTAATTGCATCTTTTATTTGTAGTTTCAATTTTTATTTTGTTTTGCAAAATCAACCTCCAAGCTTCGTCTAACTCGCCCACGAAATATATAAATAATAGAATTTAACTTTCCTCCCTGTGTTCGACCTGCATACTACACACCTGTGCGCTTGCAAAATTTATTACAAATATCACGCTTCTAGCGTCGATCAGAAGATCTACTTAGAGCCTGCATAGTTGACTTCGGAGGAACATGGGGGAAACACATACGTTTGGAAGAGTTCTCATACAATAACATTTACCAAGCGACGATTGGTAATGGCCCCTTTCAAAGCTTTGTAGGGGCTGCCATGCAAATAGACAACTTGTTGGTGGGAAACTACCGACAAGGTTTTATTTAGAACAGCCCTTATCCATGATTCTACAGAAATTATCGCTTTGATTTGGCAAAGAATGAAGGGTTCCCAAGACCCGTAGAAGTCATGCATAGATAGAAGAGGAAGGAGCTAGAATTTGACGTTCGAGATTTGATATTTGTCGAGGTTTCCCCTCTAAAGAAGATAGTTCGGTTTGGGAAGACTAGGAAGTTGGCTCCCAAGTTTATTGGGCCTTTAGTGTTTTGGATAGGATTGGGAAGATGGCTTACCGAGTGGATCTTCCCAACCGTTTATCGGGAGTCCACAATATTTTTTATGTTTCTCATCTTCGCAAATGCCTTCATGTTCAACCGACGGAATCGAGGTTAATGATATTGGGGACATAGGGAGCTTCGAGTTGGAGTTTAGGTTACCCCATGCCACTGCAAGGATCGTGGAGCACGAAATCAAACGACTTCACAACAAATTTATTATCCTATTCCGAGTTCAGTAGGTTGATAATCTTATGGAAAGCACCTGTGAAACTGAGAAGAATATTAGACTAACTCATCCAAAGCTTTTCTCGGGTAATTAATCTCTCCCAAAATCTCATTTTTGGTTGCATTATGGTTTCTAGATTGGATGGTAGGAGATGGATGCAACACGAATGCACCGTACACTCATATAGAATTATATGTATATTAGGATGTTTTGCATACAAATTGCATCACTTATCACGCATATACACTAGGACTGAGCTTATTATTAGCAAGTCTGTAGTTCATAATCACTACAAGTTATGGATGTTTATGGACGTTTGTAAAAATAACATGGATATACAACATGGTTTTTTAGAGCGAGTTGTGTTCTTCCCCCTTCAAAAGATTTCAAGACGAAATCTCTTATAAGGGGTAGAATGTATTACCTGGTAAAATAAACATATATTAAACATAAGTTAATGGAATGAAAAATGAAATTTTGATTAGTTTGGAATTAGACCATGAAACTATCACAATAGCGTTCTGGCAAGATTCTAAACCGTTTTCATATTTTATTTACTGAAAATGGAGTCTGTATGCAAAAGATATTAATAAAACAAGTTGTGTGTATATATTAACATACAAGGTTTGAGTTTTAAATAAATAAATATACAAATATGGAATATATTTATTTGAATAAGCATGAAAAGAAAATTTCTATTAAATTCAATTTTGTGTGTATATATTTATATACAAGAGGGACAAGAATAATCAATATAAGGTAAGCAATCAATCAAATTAATTTAAACAAGAGACATAATCTCCTGGGATCGACCCCATAAGGAGGCTCGACTACTGCTCTAGGAAGGGTGTCGACATATGGAATATATTAATTTGTATCAGCATGAAAAGAAAATTTCTATTAAATTCAAATTTGTGTGTATAAGCATGAAAAGAAAATTTCTATTAAATTCAAATTTATGTGTATATATTTATATACAAGAGGGACGAGAATAATCAATATAAGGTAACAATCAATCAAATTAATTTAAACAAGAGACATAATCTCCTGGGATCAACCCCATAAGGAGGGTCGATCGCTGCTCTAGGAAGGGTGTCAACCTCAGGGGTCGACCGACCTCCTATTGGAGCGGTCGACCGCCCTCGTGCAGGAGTGGTCAACTGCCTTACGGTAGGGTGCCCAATGAATGTGTTTTTTTTAAGGATTTATTTATATTTTCATCAAACGGACATGTTAGATTATATCTATTGAATCTGACGGCCCATATACATGATATCAACTATAAATAAGACCACAAGCCCTCACTCAAAACCCTACATCTATTATTCTTCACGTCTCCATGATGCCTTTCTGCCATAGCTAATTCAGGAAAAGAAAAGGGTTTAGATTTTTCTTCTATCTCCCTAGCCTATTATATCTCTTTTATTCTATTCTAATATAGATTTAGATTCATTCTGGAATTTAGGTTTATATATAGAAGAACTCTTATATATATACAATTGAAAGGTTGAAGCATGATTGTTTACGAAGGTCAAATCCAAAACTTATTATGCTCAATTCCGTTGTTGCTCATTCTTATAGCCCTGCTAGTGGAATTCATTTAAGATACTATTTTATATGATTTGTTGGTTTAAAGTTGGATTATTGTGCCTAGGAAGATTTGAGTTATTACGAAAAGAAAACAATATCAAATTGCTCAAATCTTCCATTTGTTCTATGTTTGTACGAAGAAATGGTCAATCTATTTGTATATGGGGTTTTGGATCATTGAAATAATAAAAGAGAAGCATGATTAATGTTGTATAATTCTCTATATTGGTCAGATTCATCTTATTTTATTTTGTGTGAATTCATATATATGGTTTAGTGCAAAAGATTAAGATTTGAATGGAATTATGAATTTGAATAGGTTTACATCTTTATTTTCTAAATAGAGTATTTGAACGTATTGTTTACAAGATGTCAAAGCATTAATGTTTTGCATGTAAACATATATAAAAGTGAATCCATTCAAAATAGGAATTATATATGTATATATTGGATATACGGCACTTTGTTTATCTTTTATTATTGATATAATCAAGTAAAAACCAGGTCGCAAGTTCGGTGTAGCTATTACAGTTTTCCCATTTTGATTATTACCTGTTAATATGTATATTTATGCCATGATTAACGGAAATATGGGAAATAACTTGTACACCTTTAATTTGAAATAGGGATTGACATTTCAAACGTGGTTAGGACGTTAATTCGTTTGCTTAATTCATGACTATGAGTGTGTGTGTGTGTGTATATACTGATAGTGTAAACATCATAATACTAATATGTATTAAGTACGAAACAAATACGGTTAAATTAGGAATTTGAATATCCTCATAGGAATTTGTATGTTTTTGTGTGTTAATGGCTTTAGATATATTAATGACACATAGACACGAGGATAACCATTACATGTAGTAGAAGCCTGCCTCGAACCGACCGGCATATCCAGCATCTACAAGTAAACCCGGTTAATGTGAGGGGCCTAAGTGCCATGGGCCATTATAATTAGTACATTCTGATACGAGGTTGGTCCAAACTGTAATAGAAGCTTGTTTGAAACCGCCCGACCAACCCAACATCTACAAGTAGTCGACCTAATGTGAGATGTCTAGTGTGTGTATATATATATTGTGTGAAGTAGGCCTGCCTTGGGAAAAAGGTATTAAGTGACTGACCTACCTTGATCTAGGTATTAAGTAGTTAGGACTAGGTCGATTCCTAAGGTTCACTCCTTGGTTTAGGACCCAAGTCATGAGACTCGCCCTTACAAAGGTCTTAAATGATCATTGGGTCTGCCTTTCCCCTATAAGATACTAAACAATCTTAATAGACGATAATGTGAGTAGGGTAGTTCTACAAGTAATGTCTACTTCTTATCTAAGGGCTAGCGAGCACTGACCTAGGGACGGATTATATATATAGCCTAAAGGAACCATCGTCTAAGGGAAGTATTAAGTGGCCAGGAGTTCACCTGTGGGGCTAGTAGGATAGTAACAAGTGGGTCTACTGGAAGGGTTCTCTTGAAATGAAGTTGAGTTCCTGACACAAACCTGGTAGTAAGTGATCATTACTATTTCTTAATCTACAAGAAAGATTATTTATGACATTGGCATTAGAGAGGATGTCTTAAGTCGATGGGGTCCACCATAGGGTATTAAGTGACCGTAAGGATGTCCACCTTTAATAAATTTGTAAATGGCCTTAAGTGACTAGGAATAGCCCTTCTCATGAGGTATTAAGTGACCGTAAGAATGTCCTCCCTTAAAATTGCCTTGTGGAGTATTGAGTGACAGTAAGCACGTCTGCCCTTAGATTTACATATAGGCCTTAAGTCACTGTTATGGTGTCCACCTCATATATTTAATTTTGTGTATGTTTATTGCGTAGACATCACATAAAGAGTTTATACTGTCGAATATAGGAAATAATTATTCCAAACCTTATATATTTCATTCACCAGAAATTTATGTTCTGACCTCCCTTCTTTCAACATCAACAGGTTAGCATGTGAGATTGTTGATTAGGGATGAGGAACGACTACTTGGAGGAGGAGCCTCTCGAAGATTTAGTTATTGTGGCAGTAGTTTTATTAGTATTTTTGTTATGTACTTAGGGTAATAAATGATGTACCCGTTATCATCTGTGAGACTTACTATATTGGAATTTATGGTTCATAATAATGATACATCTATTTTTTTCTATTATATTTTATCTCTTTCGCCGTGTGTGAGATTTGAATTTTTCGTTTAGACTGCTCTATATAACTATTTTAGAAATTCCTTATAGAAACTAACGATCCATTTACAGTGGCTCCAAGTTCCGATGGGCCTTTTCTGGGTCGGCATTTAGGCTCATTCCGAGCAGGATGTTACAGATTTCCTCTCACTGGCATCTAACAATCAAGTTAACTAAGCATGTGCTCCTGCATTATATTTTGTTAGAAGCATAAAAATAATAATAGTGATGATGACAATATGTAATAAGCAATATAGTGTGGATTCCTTATCCTCGTTTTCCTGATTTGCTATCTTAATAGGGTTATGATTAATCATCATATTTTTATTTATTTTTTGATTGACAAATTATCCACTTGTCTCTTAATTTATTAAGATAAATTTTCCTAACATGAAGTTTCAACTCCCATCTTCCTAAAAACCATCTTAATATTTATACGATTAATCATCTTATCGCAAGTTACCCACCTGATTACAAGTTAGCCACTTGTTTCCGAAGTTTTGAGGTTAACCATCTCATTGTAAATTTATAAGTTACCTACCCTTTTTTATTTTGTTTCCCAAGAATGTATAGCCTATTGGTAGTCTCAATCAGTATACATAGTACTTTGGTCCCTTTAGGTGTCCCCAATAACTTCATGCAAATGCAATATGGTTTTCTACCTTTTCAAGGTAAACTTCTAGTTTTCGATGAGATGAATAATGATGTAAAAAAATTCCCATTGATAGCATCATATAAAGAAATGAGAACAACTTACTTATCATCCCTTTTCCCCCTCGTTACACCCCCTTAGGTGTTGAAAGTAATATGGTGTCTTGCAACGATAAGCAAAGTCCTCTCGATTCCATACATAAGGAAACATGCCAAACTATCGTTGTCAACAATAGCCATAGTAACAGATTTTAGAGGAAAAGGCCTCAGTTTTGATTTTTGAAAACAATTTGTTAAAGTCTCTGTAACTGCATAGCCTCGGTTATTGTGGCAAGGGCCTCAAAATAGTTTGATGGTTCTGAAAAGTGCCTTGACGGCAATAACTATGTCTGAGGAAGTGTTTTGGAAAATAGGAAAAATGGCATGTCAATATAGACCATGACGCTAAGGGTTTTTAGGAAAAGTAGACCCTATCAGCACCTATGGTGAAGATAAGGTTAAAGAAGAAGCCTTAGTCTTTAGAAAACAATTTTTAAAACATTAATTGGAAAACAAACCCTTTCAACAACAGCTGTGTCGAAAGGTGTGAAGGCATTAATCTTCGCATTACCAAACAAGCAATCCTTGTCAACAACATCTATGTCGACAAGGTACCCCTTTAACCCTGTAGGAGGAGTAAAATAAATTGTAGGTTTCGATCATTTAAATAAGGTTTGGAAAATGGACCCTCTTATCTTTAATAAACAGGTTTTAAAGAAAGAAACCCCTTCGACACTATTGATGGAGTATAGAGGCATAAGCCTCAAAGTTTATGAAAATAGGATTTCGAAAGTAAACCATTAGATTATATCGCCGGGTATAGAGGCGATGGCCTCAAAATTTAAAACATAGCTTCAGGAAAATAAAAACCTACGAAGGCGATCCTTCCAACTCTGTTGAATGGTGCAGAGGTAATAAGCCTATTATCTTTTCAAAATAATAACTTAAGGAAAATGCAACTTTCGATCGTGTCAAGGATACTGAAAGTATGTGGAGTGGCTAACTTTTGAAAACATTTAAGTATATAAGTGTCAAGGTCAAATCCAAATCGAACGGAAAGTACGAAACTCTGGATATTTCTTATATCATACATGTGATATTTAAAACATCAAGAGATTACCAAAATGGAACTTCAGAGCATGCCAAAAGGTTCTTCCAACTTAAGCGAAGATATTGATAGTGTTTAAGATTAAAAACTTCTTTGTTTACAGGTTAAGTAATTTGTTTTGCCACCTCCGTTGTATTCAATAATGCATATATGGAAAATGAATGGTTGGGTCTAAGAGTAACTCAGACCTTTCAAATTTCTAACATTTTCAAACCATTACAATTGCATTCAACGACATTAGTTCCCTAATTAATGTCTTAATTATTCTATATCTATACAATTTAGAAAATTCATATTAGTTAGGAATATAATCAGCAAAATCCAAAACTTTCATAGTGTTGGGGATGCAGATTAAGGATCTTAAGGCAATTTAAACACTAGAGGGCGTGAATAATGTTTTATGGATTATACTAAATTTCTTGAAATCTTTTTGAATAAACATAATGCTATGCCAACCACAGATATCACGAATCATAGATGCAGAAAAAAATAGTAAAAGTACACACTAGGATTTTATACTGGTTCGGGGATCCCAACATCTAGTCCCACACAACGCTGGGTTTATGAGGGTTTTTATTCAACATTATCCAATCACAATCCTTGATTTCATGGCTATAAGGGCACACCCCAATATATTCCTAGTACAGTGAGACTTGGTTGATTTTTGGGTACCATATATCATGTCGCCATATATAGGTTTACAATCAAAACTGCACGATGTCGTATTTGGAAATTGGATTTCCGTCATGAACCAAGGCAAGGGATCGTTCTTACCGCTTCGAGACTCTCTAGCCCGAGCCTCAGGACCCAGACTCAGGTGGGCCCTTGGACCGTCAGGGCCGGTCCACACGGAGTGGATTAAAATGCCTGAACACTGCGTTTCCCCGCCCTATGGGGCGTAAACTGGTCATATCCTGACCAAACTATCGACCCCGGAACGACCGATATAACTGAGGCGCCTCGTTATCCATTATCCACATAAGTAAACGTCGGGGCTTGCAAAACGCTGACACCACTCCTAGCTAGAAGGAAACGCATGTTCTCCCTGATGTCCTCTCCCGTTTCTGGCTCATACCGGGGTGTGAGGCCCGCGAATCAACGTCATACACAAAGCTATGCTATTTAAAGTCGTGCTTTGATCATCAACCACAAGGCTCTGCTTTTCAACAAAAGCCTTGATCACTGCATCTCAGCCTGCCACACAGGCAATTCACGCCATGCAACTAACATATATCAATCACACAGAATGAAATCCAATGTCGGAAACACAGTCCATTTACAAGTCCGTTCTGGATCTGAACGAAACCGGAGGCACCTTATTCCTCGTCCCATATGTCCAATACAGGAGAGAGGTCCTCACACATCCGAACGATCAACAAGTACGTCCGGACAACCACTACTGTAACCCCTTCAGAGCAGCAACTCCCATCAAAGGCATCAGTGGCCATCCATTCGATGTGAAGATCATCGGTCTTGCACCGTCTTCGTATCTTTGATCGTCGACCAATTATTTGAAATGAGATTTAACTCGGCCTTTTCAAATAATTCACATATATTTAGAATTCAAATCAATTCATTTTCAAGGTTAAATTATTTGACATCCATAATTCAGTTCATTAATGTACTTTTCATGTCAAACACATTCAACCATCAAATATCCAATAAACCGAGTAAATTCGGTTTATTTCCATTCCGTATCATTTATAATATTTTATAATGATTTATCGCTATTTTTATTTATTTAAAAATAGGAAATTTATTTAAAATGACGCTTCAGGCCATAAAGCTGCCATGGTGCTAATTTTTCCCAGATTCGATTTACACATATCTGAAAATCTAACCGTTGGATCTTTAAAAAAATTATATCATTGGAAAGATCTTTTCAAAGTGGACCCAACGGTTCTAGTTTTGGGAAAATCCGACGGTCGGATCTCCCACTACAATCGTTTAAAGTTACGAATTCAAAATACGAACTACAGCGTCGTTATTCGATTTAATTTAATTATATTTATATATAAAAAAAATATAATCCATTATGGCGTTGTTTTCATTTAGATTTGAATTTAACATTTCACACAATCTAACCGTTGGATCTTTACAAATTTTATATCATTGGAAAGATCTTTTCAAAGCAGATCCAATGGTTTCGGTTTCGGGAAAATCCGACGGTCGGATCTCCCGCAATAATCGTTTAAAATCACGACTTCAAAATACGAACTGCAGCATCGTTATTCGTTATATTTTAATTATATTTATATATATATAATCCATTCTTCGATTTCCAAAACATTTTTATTTCATATATTTGATAAAATAATATTTTTACCCAACAAATATTTATTTCAACACATGACTATTTTTAACACTTCATATATAAAATAAAATGTGATTTTTATTGTTAAAACAATTTATTTCAAACATGGATATTTTTATCGATTCATATATATAATAAAAATGTGATTTTTATTGTTAAAACAATTTATTTCAAACATGAATATTTTATATACTTCAAATACATGATAAAAATGTGATTTTTTTATCATTCAAACAATTTATTCGTTAGATGAATATTTTTCCAACACATGAATATATTTCAGTACATGAATATAAATCAAACACATGAATATTTCATAAAATTTCAGCAGCATAATGGTAGGGGGTTTAAAACCGGCACCGTCCCTAGTACGGCACCTAGCACTACCTTATGCCTCGCGGCGTTCCCTAAGGGGCTTATCCTTATAATCTAAATATTTCGATCATTTTCATATCACAATGGATTTTTCCACAAACAATTCCATTTTGTTTCAATCACAAACAATCATTATCAACCATTCGCATTTATCAACCAAATTTCACGTCAACCAAAATCCAAACAATCACAACCAATATATATCGTCCATGGTCTGTGGACGAGGGGAGTGTATATATATAGAGATATATACGTATATAAATATATTTCCATTTCATTTCAATTACATTTCAATTCCATTCAACGCACATATGATTTTTACAACGCATATATAACTTATAAATCGCACATATAATTTATACAACGCTTATACATGAGGTGTACAATGCTTATATAACTTATACATCGATTATATAATTTATACATCGCCATTCCATATTGTTTTGAATTTAGAAATCTCATATTGGGTTCCACTCCTCCAAAAATTGTAGGAAGCTCCAAAAATTCTCCGGTCTCTTCTAGAATGTAGAAGACGTCATCATGAGTCCAATGTCTCTTGTTTCACTGGATTTCGACAACATAGCAAAAGGATATGATTTTTATAAGCAAACATGAATTCGCAACGGTTTTAAGTGTTAGAATCAGTTTAATTAAACTAAGCCGTACCTTTTCTGTTTTGGTTCTTATCCTTATAATCCAAATATTTCGATCATTTTCATATCACAATAGATTTTTCCATAAACAATTCCAATTTTGTTTCAACCACAAACAATCATTATCAACCATTCGCATTTATCAACCAAAATTCACGTCAACCAAAATCCAAACAATCACAACCAATATATATCGTCCATGGTCTGTTGACAAGGGGAGTGTATATATATAGATATACGTATATAAATATATTTCCATTTCATTTCAATTCCATTCAACGCACATATGATTTTTACAACGCATATATAACTTAAACATCGCACATATAATTTATACAACGCTTATACATGAGGTGTACAATGCTTATATAACTTATACATCGATTATATAATTTATACATCGCCATTCCATATTGTTTTGAATTTAGAAATCACACATTGGGTTCCACTCCTCCAAAATTGTAGGAAGCTCCAAAAATTCTCCGGTCTCTTCTAGAATGTAGAGCACGTCGTCACGAGTCCAATGTCTCTTGTTTCACTGTGTAACACCCCGTAATTCTATAACGCTAAGATTCACAAATCAAGGCGGAATTAAAAGTTAAAATCAAAATCAAGGGAAATGGGCTGCGCCATTGTATTCGTCTCGGAATTCTGCATGAAAACGAGTCCGAGTTTGTGTAAATTGAAGAACGTATGAGGGAGATATGGCCTCCGGAAGTTTCAGAATTCAGTTTAAAATTCGAACAGACAGAAAACAAATTCAAATTTCAAAAATCGGGCCGGATTGGCCAGGGTGGGAATTTTCCCGCCCAAGACACCCAGGTCGACTGGGTAGTCGACCTGGGCTACCCAGGTCGACTGGGTAGTCGACCTGGGGGTCGACCCCCCTGTTTTTCCAGCTTTCTGCACTTTGTTCGTTCTGATGTATTTGGTCGCGTTTTCTGACCAGGTCCGTCCACCTAACACTATATAAACAGCCCTGGTCTTCTTCTCTATTCACAATTGTAACACCCCGCCTCCACTAGGGTCACTCGCAAAGGAATGCACTAGCTTTGGAGGGGCATTATTGGTAAACATGCATAATGATATAGCAAGGCAGGACATGACATATATATATATATGTAAATAAACAGAGTAAGTAAATAAAACAGCGGAAGATTTATAAACCATTTCAAAACACAAGTCTGGTACATCAAAATGTCACTTTCCCAAATTTACAAGTCTAGATAAATACATCATCTGATGAACTGAAAATACATAAGTACTATCCCCAAATAAGAGTGATAAACCATAGCGGCTCAAGTCCAAAGCATACTTGAGCTATCCAAGGAAGCAGCTAAAATCCAAGCTAGGCTCTAGTATTCCCTCCCTGAGAACCTGGGGGGGAACGGAAGAAAAGAGGCGAAAGAAAAACAGGTCAGTCAAAAAGACTGAGTAAGCCCTGCTACGATCAGTCTATAAACTAATAAAGTTAACATCATGATGGAAACTGAGATGATCATAAATAACAACATACTGGCATGATAAATCAACTACAAGATGGATAGAGGTGTCATCGCATAAAACAAGGTTAAGTTTTGCACCACGGTGTACTAGCAAACCAACATAACAGGTATTGATCCCTTGGCCCAAGCTTTGACCCAATAACATGAAGTGACCTTAATATAAGGTCCAGCCCACGGTCTAGTCGATCGGCTCCCTATAAACCTAACACGTCAAGTGTTGGTGTCCATATGGCCCACATATGGTTGTAGTTAGTCTGTGCTGGGTCCACCTTTGGGTGTATCAAGCCCTCGGGTGTCAACCCCGGACACTTAAGCAATAATGCACAGCCCTAAACTACTGGTACCCGTGCCTCGAGTTTGTCCAACATCGGACTACGTGCACGTCCGTAGCCCGCCGGACCCGCACCGCTGTACCACTCGGCCATCGCCCTTTGGTCGTTTACATCCGCCCAGTAATCGTGCCCCGCCCTAGCCTAGTCTCTAGGGTTGTGATGATACCAAACTGGGATTACTGCCGGAACAGACCCGCCGCTAGGGTTTCCTAAGAGGGTTAAGTGTGATTTAACCCTTCACTAGTCCTGGATTAAACTGGTTAAGTGTGGCTCAACCCCATTCTAATCCCTTGAACTCCCAAATGGATTAATCTAGTTAAGTGTAACCAACGGTTCACAACTTAACCACATTCTAATCCCTCGAATCCCCAAATTGGTTAAGTATTAGTGGACCCTGACTTAACCCTAATCATGAGGCATTAATTAATTTAATGCACCTTAACCTCTCACATTAGACTTTGTTGCGGTTACTAGTTAAGCCGGGCGGGTCCGGGTAGCTTTACACCACAACTTGGTCTAACCTCGGGTCTTGGCACCACATGACCAACTTCTCACATTGGGTCCTATTGTTTGTAGCCACTAGTTAAGCCGGTCGGTTCCGGGTAGAATTATGCTACAAACTCAACCCAACCTCGAGTTGGCCACACTTATGTTTTCTAAGTGTCATGTCCACTTCATTTCAAATCACAAGTCAAACAATTACTTGGGTAGACCTAACTTAATAGGTAAATTCCCAAGGGGTAGACCTAACTTAATAGGTAAATTCCCAATCTTATATTTTCATGCATTTTAAGTTTACCCAAAACCCCCAACGTCATTCTATCGCTTACATATTCGTAATAACGCATAAAGGATAGGAAGAGGGAACTTGGCACAACATACATGATAAACTTGCACAACAACCATGCATAACATGTTAGACTTGTACAACTTAGCATAGTGAACTTGCATATTACCATAAACATGCATAACATGTTAAACTTGCATAACTTAGCATAGTGAACTCGCATATTACCATAAACATGCATAACATGTTAAACTTGCATAACTTAGCATAGTGAACTTGCACAAACATGCATAACTTGTCAAACATGCACAACTTGTCATTTTAAACTTGCATAAGCATGCACAACTTATTAAACATGCATAACATGGCATAATGAACTTTGCATGAACATGCATAACTCATTTAACTTGCAAATCATGGCTTAGTAAACTTGCATAAACATGCATAACTCATTTAACTTGCAAATCATGGCTTGGTAAACTTGCATAAACATGCATAACTCAATAAACTTGCAAATCATGGCTTAGCAAACTTGCATAAACATGCATAACTCAATAAACTTGCAAATCATGGCTTAGCAAACTTGCATAAACATGCATAACTCAATAAACTTGCAAATCATGGCTTAGCAAACTTTCATAAACATGCATAACTCATTTAACTTGCAAATCAAGGCTTAGCAAACTTGCATAAACATGCATAACTCAATAAACATACATAAATCCCAACTTGCATCACATATTAACTTTAGAGTTTCTAAAATGAAGGTAAGAGGGCTTACCAATATTATGAAGACACAAATCTCCTTATAAAGATTGAGAAGCCCTTTTTATGCAAGCATAAAACCCCAAAACAAAGCTCCAATAAGAAAACACCCAAAAACACTAGCTTAGTAAATAAAACTTGCAACTTGATGGTGTATGCGAGCTAATGATCATTCATACAACTTAGAAATGCTTGTATGAACATCATAACCTTCATAGGAATTATTAATGAAGAGATTGGAGGCTAGGGTTTTTAGGTGGAGGCCATGAGAGTTTAGATTTTGGCATAGTTTTGTTGCTAGAATGATTAATGGGGTTTTAGGGTAGGATTAGAGGCTTATTTATAGAAGATTAGAGTGATTTAGACCATAGGATTAACCCTAGGTGAATTTTGGCCCGTCAGATTTAGGAACTCTCTAGAACCAGACCACACAACCAAGCCCAAACCAAAGAGGTGCGCCAGGCTAATCTGCCTGGCTACCCCCTGTCGACAGGGCTGTCGACAGGGCAGTCGACTCCCTGGGGACCCTGTCGACAGGCCTGTCGACATGGGGCCCCTGGCGGGAGTTTTCCCGCCTTGGCCCAGCTGGCCCAATTCTTTAAATTTGAATCTGTTTTTACTTAGGATTTTTCTGAAAACTTCAATGGGCCTTAACTGGGTCATACGGACTCCGATTTTCGAAAACTCGGACTCTATTTCGCGTATTTTTCCGATACGAACGCAATGGCATAGCCCGTTTCCCTTGATTCCCATTTTATAATTTAATTCTGCCTCAATTTATGTTATAATAGATTATTAAAAATACGGGTTGTTACATTCTCCCCTCCTTAAAGGATTTCGTCCCCGAAATCTTCAAGTTAGGAAGAACGTATCCTACCATCCAATCATCCATCTACTCAAAGCATCATCCACGAGCAATCATTGTCCTTAAAAGATTCTAAATGTGGTATGAACATATGCAAAAGTGTGTGTATATGTACTTATCTAATGCAAAGATCAGGCGGTTACTGATACAGTAAACCTCCTTAATGCATATGTTTGTTAGTGAAAATCAGGCGGTTACTGATACAGTAAACCTCCTTAATGCACATGTACGTCAGTGAAATGAATCCATATGTATGCAAATTCCTAAATTCATAGCATCTATATGAGTGCACATAACATTCATCCATATGCAACATCCATGTGGTGGCACAACAAGTTTCAATCATGAATAAGCATAAACACTCATGCATATGCAACATGAAGAGTGTGTGAGCCGATCTAGTGCCTAATGTGTATAATGCATCCACGAGTAACCACTTGCAAACACTTGCAACCACTTGCAAACATCAAGCATAACATGTTTCAAATACATGTTTCATCCAAAGGGTTTCTACCTAAGATAAACACGATAAACTAGATAAACTAGATAAACTCCTTTTTGGATTACAAGAAATCCATTCAAACTCTGACATTTAGTACTAACCGATGAGTCTTAACCCCCTTATGGATTTTACAACAGAAATAAGATCGAGAATGGGATCGAGAGGATATATACAAAAGATAACTTGCAAGCAAGCTCCACAGGAAAACAAGGATCAAGGATGCACTCTTAAAAAGAGATATGATGCGCGTATCTAGTCTTCACTCTTCTTAGTCACGTTTCCTTGAGCTTAATTCCACGGTGCTTTGACTATCTTTCACTTCATGATTCCTTGGCTTCCTAACTCCTATTTCCCAAATTCGAGTTGGAACTCATTTCATTATCGCCTCTCATCTTTCTTTTCCACTTATTCTTCCTTCTGTATACTTGGCTTGAACATACTATAACCTTATGATCTCATGCCAGCTCTCCAAAATTCACCAGTGAATCCTGGATCTCGTCTACTTACTATAAAGTATTCCATGCAACAGAACTTTTCTTGAAAATACCAATCCACGTTGCCAATTGCCCTTATAAACGTGATTTCTATAACTCATGCTTAATCGAAATGAACCATCCGCCTATGAGTGATAGGCCATACCTAGATTCAACTGCCTACCCATGGCTTCCTGTAGGCTATTTCAAAACTGGCCAACTTCTTGAGGGTAAACCGTTGCTAACCATGACACAGTCCTCTTGCTCTTCACCGGACTGAAATGAGCACTCTTCATGAATCTACCTATTATGACCCACATACCCGTGTTCCCTTTCTTTGGTCTAGGTAGTCCATCCACATAATCTATCGAGATGTTTTTACACTTCCCTTGCGGAACCCCCAATAGAGGTAATGGCCCACTGGGCTTCTATGACTTGGCCTTAACTTGGTGGCACAACATGCATCCCGAGACCAACTCGGCCACCTCCTCGAGTGATGCGCATCTGTAAGAACCTTCTTTACCAAGTCTTCCACTCGAGGAACACATAATCTCTCATCGCGCCTTAGTCATCCCTTGTCATCTATAATATATCTAACGAGGTGACTTAACATCTTGCCTCGAATCAACTGGTCCATGTTCTTGACTAACTGCGGGTCTTCTTCCTGCGAAACCCCCTTCTTGTTCCAGAAGAGTAAGTCTAAGCTCCGGGAATGCTAACTAACTAGCCAAACGGAGGAGGCTTCTTACTTCAATTGCCCTCCTCAGAGTTTTCCGGTCTTAAACCGCAACCACTTTAGCGGAATCCACCGCTAAGCCTTACTTAGGAACTATGTGCCCAAGAAATCCAACTTTTT
Source organism: Allium sativum (assembly GCA_030737875.1). Lineage (NCBI taxonomy): Eukaryota > Viridiplantae > Streptophyta > Magnoliopsida > Asparagales > Amaryllidaceae > Allium > Allium sativum. The sequence goes on along the minus strand of CM060922.1, from coordinate 730,297,894 downwards.
CCTCCAAAGTGACATTTGGAGAACTTGACCTTCCACTGGTGGCTCTAAGCGTATCCGTCTCCTTCTTGAGATGTATAGCATGTTCTTCCTCGTTCTTTTGAGGAGATCAAAATATCGTCTATGACGACCATGACAAACTTGTTCAAGGACTCCCTAAACACCCTACCCATCCAGTTTACATAATATGCGGGTGCATTAGTCAAACCAAATAGTATGACTAGCCATTCTAAAACCCATCTAGAGTCCTAAACGCAGTCTTGTCAATTCCATCCTCAGCCATCCTAAGCTGATGGAATCCGGTAGCTAGATCAAAAGAAAACAGATGCTCCTACAAGTTGATCAAACAAATCATTGATCCTTGGAAACGGTTATCTATTCTTCTCACGACAATCAACACATAAGCGAAACAAACTGTCCACATCAGTAACGAATACTACTGGAGCACCCTACTCGAAAATGCCTCGTCTCAGGAAGTTCTTCTCAAGCAACTCCTTGACTTGCTTCCATAACTCTCATCTCGCGAGGTCACGTGCCTAACCGGCCACGAAACTGGCTTGGTATTACCAACCAGATAATGCGGAAATCTATCCCACGTCTAAGGGTAACCCCTTCACTTCCCCCAAGATATCAGGATATTCTCGGACCACCCTCACAGATTGCAAACTATCGATAGACGAGTTGAGGGATTCAAGATAACATAACATGACGGGACCCATAGGGTTGCTAGAAATTTCTAGGGTATTACCGAGGCGAGTCATGAGCCTCACAACCCTATATACAAAAACCCAGAATGGCTCCAAAACAGGACAACCATTCCATGCCCAAAACCAACCCATATCCCCAGAAACCGAGAATATATACATCCCACGAGAATTCTATACTCAAGATAGAAATTTTCAAATCCACTCAGACCACAGACAGGCGGGCAGAACCCCCAATTGGATTTGAAACACATACGGGATCATCAACCAGACTAGTACTTAGGTGCAAACTTTCAACTTGATCAGATGAAATAAAACTATGCGACGTGCCAGAATCAAACAAAGTACGAACAGGGAAAATCAGAAAATGTAAACCAGATTTTCAACAGAAACACTACCTCTATCATAAGCTGGAAGAACGGTGTTGAGGGGATGAACTCTCCCTCCAGATAGCCTTGCACACTGAGTCTGACCTTGCCCTTGTTTCTTCGGGCAATCCTTGTTGAAATGTCCGAACTCACCACAATCAAAGCATTCGCCCCGCTTTCTCTTCTCCTTCTTCCTACATTCCCTGGCTATATGTCCAACTTCACCACAGAAGTTACATTTCATATTCCCTCTTGGCTTGTCCTTGCGGTTGTTGCTATTCTTGCCCCGTTTCCCGGAATTTACTCTCTTGCCTTGAGACTCATTCGCCTTGACCTCTTTCTTGTCATTGTTATCTCCTTCTTGGAGTAGGGCCATATTTACCAAATTCTCGAAAGTCGCCCCCAAGGGTATATGAGACAGGGCCAAATCACGTAATGGCTCATTTAATCCTAGAGCAAAGTGTAGGGACTTCTTCTGAGCTGTATTAACCAAGTCTAAATTGACACGAGCCAGTTGATTAAACTTATCTATGTATTCCCTAATAGTCATGTCCCCTTGCTTTAGTAACAAGAACCTCAGTCCAAACCTTCCTCTAAAGTCATCCCAAGTCTCGATTGGCCTAATAGCGGTGGTGACTACCCACCAACGTGCAGCTTCTTCCTTTAGCAACCATACTGCCAATAAAACCTTCCTGCGGTCACCTATATCAAAGGTGGCTAAAAGATCTTCGGTCTCTTTCAACCAATTCCTTGCCTCTACTAAAGTCTCGGTTCCAAAGAAATTCTTGCAACCTATCATCTTAAAGTTCTTACAAGTTTCCGCAAAATCCGCTTGTGGAGGCTGAGGGAGAAGAGGAACATCAGCTGCGGAAGGAGGAGGAGGAGGAACAGCGGCCTTGACTGGAAAGACAACACTAGAGACACCCGGGACCGGTGCCGTGACTTCCAAGTACCGACGAAACCAATCGGGTATTGTTACCCCTTCGGGCAAGATGAGATTATCAGACATGCTAGAAACGAAAAAGAAAAGAGTTCAAACGAGGGATCAAAGGATAGTGCTACTGGCTTTTTTGGGGAATAGCCTTTAAAATAAACTAGACTTTTCTTTGGAAAATACTTTATACTTGGTTTTGAAAGTAGTTTTTCAAAAGTTTTAAAAACCTTTTTATCCCTTCTCGTAAACCATATGCTCTGATACCAAATGTAACACCCCGCCTCCACTAGGGTCACTCGCAAAGGAATGCACTAGCTTTGGAGGGGCATTATTGGTAAACATGCATAATGATATAGCAAGGCAGGACATGACATATATATATATATATATGTAAATAAACAGAGTAAGTAAATAAAACAGCGGAAGATTTATAAACCATTTCAAAACACAAGTCTGGTACATCAAAATGTCACTTTCCCAAATTTACAAGTCTAGATAAATACATCATCTGATGAACTGAAAATACATAAGTACTATCCCCAAATAAGAGTGATAAACCATAGCGGCTCAAGTCCAAAGCATACTTGAGCTATCCAAGGAAGCAGCTAAAATCCAAGCTAGGCTCTAGTATTCCCTCCCTGAGAACCTGGGGGGGAAACGGAAGAAAAGAGGCGAAAGAAAAACAGGTCAGTCAAAAAGACTGAGTAAGCCCTGCTACGATCAGTCTATAAACTAATAAAGTTAACATCATGATGGAAACTGAGATGATCATAAATAACAACATACTGGCATGATAAATCAACTACAAGATGGATAGAGGTGTCATCGCATAAAACAAGGTTAAGTTTTGCACCACGGTGTACTAGCAAACCAACATAACAGGTATTGATCCCTTGGCCCAAGCTTTGACCCAATAACATGAAGTGACCTTAATATAAGGTCCAGCCCACGGTCTAGTCGATCGGCTCCCTATAAACCTAACACGTCAAGTGTTGGTGTCCATATGGCCCACATATGGTTGTAGTTAGTCTGTGCTGGGTCCACCTTTGGGTGTATCAAGCCCTCGGGTGTCAACCCCGGACACTTAAGCAATAATGCACAGCCCTAAACTACTGGTACCCGTGCCTCGAGTTTGTCCAACATCGGACTACGTGCACGTCCGTAGCCCGCCGGACCCGCACCGCTGTACCACTCGGCCATCACCCTTTGGTCGTTTACATCCGCCCAGTAATCGTGCCCCGCCCTAGCCTAGTCTCTAGGGTTGTGATGATACCAAACTGGGATTACTGCCGGAACAGACCCGCCGCTAGGGTTTCCTAAGAGGGTTAAGTGTGATTTAACCCTTCACTAGTCCTGGATTAAACTGGTTAAGTGTGGCTCAACCCCATTCTAATCCCTTGAACTCCCAAATGGATTAATCTAGTTAAGTGTAACCAACGGTTCACAACTTAACCACATTCTAATCCCTCGAATCCCCAAATTGGTTAAGTATTAGTGGACCCTGACTTAACCCTAATCATGAGGCATTAATTAATTTAATGCACCTTAACCTCTCACATTAGACTTTGTTGCGGTTACTAGTTAAGCCGGGCGGGTCCGGGTAGCTTTACACCACAACTTGGTCTAACCTCGGGTCTTGGCACCACATGACCAACTTCTCACATTGGGTCCTATTGTTTGTAGCCACTAGTTAAGCCGGTCGGTTCCGGGTAGAATTATGCTACAAACTCAACCCAACCTCGAGTTGGCCACACTTATGTTTTCTAAGTGTCATGTCCACTTCATTTCAAATCACAAGTCAAACAATTACTTGGGTAGACCTAACTTAATAGGTAAATTCCCAAGGGGTAGACCTAACTTAATAGGTAAATTCCCAATCTTATATTTTCATGCATTTTAAGTTTACCCAAAACCCCCAACGTCATTCTATCGCTTACATATTCGTAATAACGCATAAAGGATAGGAAGAGGGAACTTGGCACAACATACATGATAAACTTGCACAACAACCATGCATAACATGTTAGACTTGTACAACTTAGCATAGTGAACTTGCATATTACCATAAACATGCATAACATGTTAAACTTGCATAACTTAGCATAGTGAACTCGCATATTACCATAAACATGCATAACATGTTAAACTTGCATAACTTAGCATAGTGAACTTGCACAAACATGCATAACTTGTCAAACATGCACAACTTGTCATTTTAAACTTGCATAAGCATGCACAACTTATTAAACATGCATAACATGGCATAATGAACTTTGCATGAACATGCATAACTCATTTAACTTGCAAATCATGGCTTAGTAAACTTGCATAAACATGCATAACTCATTTAACTTGCAAATCATGGCTTGGTAAACTTGCATAAACATACATAACTCAATAAACTTGCAAATCATGGCTTAGCAAACTTGCATAAACATGCATAACTCAATAAACTTGCAAATCATGGTTTAGCAAACTTGCATAAACATGCATAACTCAATAAACTTGCAAATCATGGCTTAGCAAACTTGCATAAACATGCATAACTCATTTAACTTGCAAATCAAGGCTTAGCAAACTTGCATAAACATGCATAACTCAATAAACATACATAAATCCCAACTTGCATCACATATTAACTTTAGAGTTTCTAAAATGAAGGTAAGAGGGCTTACCAATATTATGAAGACACAAATCTCCTTATAAAGATTGAGAAGCCCTTTTTATGCAAGCATAAAACCCCAAAACAAAGCTCCAATAAGAAAACACCCAAAAACACTAGCTTAGTAAATAAAACTTGCAACTTGATGGTGTATGCGAGCTAATGATCATTCATACAACTTAGAAATGCTTGTATGAACATCATAACCTTCATAGGAATTATTAATGAAGAGATTGGAGGCTAGGGTTTTTAGGTGGAGGCCATGAGAGTTTAGATTTTGGCATAGTTTTGTTGCTAGAATGATTAATGGGGTTTTAGGGTAGGATTAGAGGCTTATTTATAGAAGATTAGAGTGATTTAGACCATAGGATTAACCCTAGGTGAATTTTGGCCCGTTAGATTTAGGAACTCTCTAGAACCAGACCACACAACCAAGCCCAAACCAAGCCCAAACCAAAGAGGTGCGCCAGGCTAATCTGCCTGGCTACCCCCTGTCGACAGGGCTGTCGACAGGGCAGTCGACTCCCTGGGGACCCTGTCGACAGGTCTGTCGACATGGGGCCCCTGGCGGGAGTTTTCCCGCCTTGGCCCAGCTGGCCCAATTCTTTAAATTTGAATCTGTTTTTACTTAGGATTTTTCTGAAAACTTCAATGGGCCTTAACTGGGTCATACGGACTCCGATTTTCGAAAACTCGGACTCTATCGCGTATTTTTCCGAGACGAACGCAATGGCATAGCCCGTTTCCCTTGATTCCCATTTTATAATTTAATTCTGCCTCAATTTATGTTATAACAGATTATTAAAAATACGGGTTGTTACAACAATTCTTTTCTACCCTTATGCTGCAAAGATGCTTGGCGAACATGGCTTCTTCTCCTCCTCTTAATTAAATAATAAATAAAATAATATATATAAAATAAATCAAGACGAGGAGGTGTTGCTCAAAGACTTTCAAAGAGGAGATTCAAGCTAGAATTCAAGTGAGGATTCGAACGACTGCAACGACTGTTTTTCTACGAATCATAGCAATGCCATCTTTCTGTTCTAATCTAATCTATGTAAGTCAGTTATTTCTAGATTTGAACGTTTCTCCTTTCGTGACATGAAATTAAAGGAATAAAAGAATATGCCAAATCTTTCTATTCGAATCTGTGCCTATGTCTTTGGACTTAATTAAGAACTGTTATGATTCGATGACCGATAAGACTATGAAACTATGGACCTTAAAACCATATGCCTCTTTGACTATGAACATTGCCTACGACTATGGACATTACCTATGACTATGAACATTGCCTATGACTATGGACATTGCCTATTACCATGAACATTGCCTATGACTGTGACTATGAGGATTATTTCCTTGACTAAGCCTATGCCTTTGATTAGGAAATATAAACTATTGCCTATATCACAACAAGGACATCTGTTATTAAACACCTGTGATTCATGACTAGAAAAGTGTTGCTTAAGTTTTGTGACTGTCTAAACCTGATTTTCTATTCTGTCTGTTCTTGGTTTTCTTGGTTTTAGACCTTGGGAATTTACCTATTCAGTTAGGTCTACCCATGTTCTTGAACCTACTCTGTCTATTCTTGGTTTTAGACCTTGGGAATTTACCTATTAAGTTAGGTCTACCCATGTTCTTGAACCGACGTCGTTATTCAACCCTTTTTATGCCAGTTAGTATGTCTATCTTTTGCATAGCATCTTTGGTTCATTCCCTATTTTCTACGAACCTAGCTTTATTTAAAATCTAGACTGAATCACGATTATACGAACGGTGGGAATGCGGTTTGGGCAAAATATGAAATTTACTAAAAACATAGTTCAACTTGGAAATTGGCATAAATTGGGAACATGAATTATGGCATGTTCATAGAAATACAAATTGGATAAATTTAACATGAATTATAAGATGTGTAATTTGAATCTAGTATTGACATGTAAATCTAGCATTTACATGAATAGTGAACTAGAGTAATAAGTCTAGTTTGACGAGAATTAGAATGTTGAATCGGAATTGGATTAGCTAATTTGGCACGGTAAGTATATTGGCATAAATGTGAAATTGGCCATAATTGAGAATAACTGTCAGATTTAGAAAAATCATGGTTAGTGACACTTAATTTGGTATAGTATACATACCAAAAAGCATAAATATGTTTTAGGAAGGGAAATGGGCCATAGAAATAAATGTAGACAATTTACATTAAAGGAGTAATTGGGAAATAAGTAAATTAGGAATAATTTACCTATAGAATCTGGCCTAAATGAGGAAATGTGAATTTAGACAAATTAAAGGTTTATTAACGACGTCTCTTTTAATAATAAGCCAGAAAGTTCTAGGGTGACAGAGAGGATAGTGTCTAGGCTTGAGTTTGGAAAATACAAGTTTCCTGCTCTCCCTGGCTATCCCTAACTGATCCGACGGACGGGATGGTTACTTTCAAAACCTGATTTGAAAACTAATCAAAAACCCTTTGGACTAGAAAACACGAATATGCCTAACCCGAGGTTAGACTGAGTTGCGATGTAAACCTGCCCGGAACCAACCGACACATCCAGTATTCGCAACAATATCTGTCTAATGTGAGTGGTAGCGGCTTTAATTTATTTAGTTAAAGCTAGAACAAGAATGGTAGGGTTAAGTTAACTAAGACACTTAACCAGTTCAACATGATAATTAGACTGATGGGTGGGGTTAGGTTCAGACTGACACTTAACACAGTTAAGCTAGAATGGGAGGGTTAAGTCCATAGGAACACTTAACCAACTTAACACAGTTAAGCTAGAATGGGAGGGCTAAGTCCATAGAGACACTTAACCAAACTCAAGGTAGCAAAACGAGACTTGTAGGGGTTAAGTAAAGTTAATACACTTAGCCAAATTAATATGTTAACTAGACTAGAGGTTGGGGTTAAGTAAAATCTAATACACTTAGCCAATTTTGATATGTTAGCTGGGCTAGACTGTAGGGTTAAGTAAACCTGAACACTTAACCATCAGGTTGTGATAAAGGAATGAGGTTAAGTCTAAAACATGAAGGGATAATACTTAACCATTAATAACATGTTAGGTAAGACAGACGGGCAAGGTTAAGTTAAAAAGGAACACTTAACCAATACAGGGTGAATGGGTAGGGTTAAGTAATAAGAAATACTTAACCAATATAACTTGGTTTGTGGTGGGGTTAAGTCAACATGAGTTACTGATAACACTTAACCAGTATAACAGGATGAATAAAGAGGGTTAAGAATTGACTAATGACACTTAACCAATCCAAATTGACGGGAAAGGGAACTAAGTAGTAAACCTTAGTTAAGAAAACAACGATTCTGGAAACTAAGTGGAAAATCTTAGTTAGTAAAACTAAGTAGTAATTCTTAGTATAACACGGGAAGGAGCGAATGTCCGTCTGAGTAGAAAGAAGGCTCCAACGAATTGGGTTACGAAGCCCGAGGCTTCGAGGGGACGTGAGGGTACTCTTGGTATCCCTCTGTCAGGCTGCAGATGATCCGCCTGGGCGCACAGAGGTTAAGGTCTGCGTAGAAGACCCAGGGGTATGCCTTGGTTGCAATACATGGCAACCTAAAGACTAGGATGGACCGGCGTGATTCGGCGAGCAAACGGTATCCCTGTGATAGCGACTCGTCGTCTACCATCCATCTTGAGTCAATCGAGATACGTGAAGCGGAAAGGCGGAGAACTCCAAAAGACCATATACTTGCTATCTAGTTATGGGTGAGGATGGCCATAGGATAGAGGGGCACCGGGGGCCGGCGTATAGTTCTCATTTTACAAGGTGTGCCTTTCATTAGTTGAGGGAGGGGTCAAGTGGGACCATAGCCACTGGAATAAAAACAGACCTTAGCATCTGCATCGGCAGATATCAGAAAGCTCCCGACCGAGTTCTGTATTCCTTGATTTGCCCTGTCACAGGACTCGGAACGCACATTACAGGACATGTGCATCTAGACAAGCGATAACGATTCGCGATACATGCGTGGGGAAGTATAGGAACATATACCACTCCAGGTAGTGTGTCCTAGACTTGGGGGCATTGTTCGACAGGTAGCATAATTCCTAGTTGAACTAGGTGGCATAAATCCTGAATCCGAGAAGCGTTTAGCAGACAGCGTAAACTCTAGTTGAATCTTGGTAGAAAACCCTAGATTAAATCTAGGTAACAAATAAATAAATGGATGCCTGAAGGCGATGGAAAATACAGGGATTGGGATCACGTTATCGTTACTAGTTGGGACACTAGTTAGGCGGTGCAGAGATATAGAAACCAGTATAACAAGGAAATAGCGAAACGGTGAAAGTATTAGAGCGTATCCAGTTTATCTTGTCTTAGCATATCTTGTGATTACCTTGTCTAATCTTGTTGACCCTATCATCATGGTGTAATCTTGTATTCAGTTAATTCATGTCGTTTTGTTTTTCCATGTTCACATGCTAGAAGTTACCGAACTTACTCAGGCTTTATGTCTGACTCTGTTTTTCTTTCGTCTTCTTTTCTTCCGTCCCCCCCCCCAGGTAGTAAAGGAGGGAATAGTTTAGCTCAGGTTAAGTTGGATTGCCACTCTTTCCCAGCTTGAAGATTTGTCGAAGTTTGCTTGGATTCTCTTTTCAGATGCTATGGCTGGCTCTTGCTAAATTTGGGGAATATAAATGTATTTTCATGCTTCTTTATTTTGTAAGACAGATGATACTCTGATATTGTAAAGAAATCATTGTACAAACTATTTTATCAATAAAGCAAAGTTTTTCCGCTGTTTAATTTCTGTCTGCCTTGTAATTTATCTGCATCTTTTACCCTAAATGATCCACAGAACTTAGTGCATTCCCTTTGTGAGTGACACTAACGGACGTGGGGTGTTACACGTTGTATCAGAACTGAAGGTTACCGGATCAGATAAAAGATTTGAAAAATTATTTTCAAAACGGTTTTTAAAAAAGCATTTTCAAAAGAAAAGTTTTGTTTTAAAGGCATATTCCCCAAAGCCATACGTATTATTTTCTCTTCCTCTGTTTTCTTATCTCCTTCTTTCTTGAGTCTCGGGGGCTCCTGGCTTTCTGGGAGGTAACCTCATCGAAGGGAAAAGTAGTACCTGACTTCCATCTAGGGCTGTGGTTGTTTCACTTACGGCCAGTTTTCTTTCAAGCTTATAGGGTTTTCTGTACGATGGAAGCATCTTCCGAGAGATTTGTCAACATGACTACACATGGAAGGGGATGAGGAGTTTGGCTAAGGAGCACTGCCCTAGGATGAGGAATTCATGGATGTAGATTTAGCTCACGAAGGAGGAAGAAATTATAAAACCTAAGACAAGAGGAAGTATCTTTACTAGGATATGATAGGGTATATAATTAAGGATAAGGGAAAGAACGAGGAACAAAATTTTCAGAAGGGCAAGTACATACTTTCACCACCAAGCGTAACTAGGAGAAAGGTAGTCCGGTTGGAAGAGTCTAGTTTTCTGTTCGTGCTATTTCCTTAGGTTCTAGCGCTTCGCATTTGTCCATATCCACTCCCACAGTGGAATCTCTGCACCATAGTACTTGTATAGTAGAAAGATCCCATTAGAGTCTCAAATCCAATTGGTGGTCCGACCAGTTTACTTTGGGTTAGTAGGGATTTGAGAATAGCTATCGAGTTTTCTTATATCATCTCATGCAGATCGTCTAAATTCGGAGGAGATATTCCTTGGGTGCTTGTCCGATATTGGTTTAGGCCTTTGGGGCTTGTACTTGACGGATGTCGAGTTCGACTAGGATGGTTTGCGTGAGAGATGAATAGTTGTGGCACGCACTCCAAAGAGCACATAGTGACCTTTCGACTCTTATAGTTATGGCATGGCGGATAAGAGGGAAACCTCTAATCATCTTCGTACGTATACTTGGTACCGTGATTGACATCTGTTTATTTTGGAAATGGAGATCCGGTATTTCACAATCGTGAAGTTAAATTAGTTAAGATACAGTGGAGTAAAGCTCAAGAAGGCTAGATACTAGCATCATACCCTTTTCCTTAAGGGTGCATCCTTGATTTCTTTGTTTTAGGAGCTTTACGCATAATTGTTTCTCTCTTTCCAAAGTATATCACCTAGGACGTATCTTCGATCCTTAGGTAGAAGCCAATGGATGTAAACATGTATTTGAAACATGTTATGGTTGATGGTTGCAAGTAGTTTCTAATGGTTGCTCGTGGATGCCTATGCATACGTATTAGGCACTAGATCAAGTTCGGACGCTTTCATCTTGCATTTACAAATATGTATTTGTTTGTAAGTTGAGCTTGATATGGTATCATATGGATGTTGCATATGGATGAATGGTCGTGCACGCATGTAGTATTTACACGACTAGGGATGCTTTCATACATGATTGGACGCATGGTACTGACATAATTCGCATTAAGGAGGTCAACTGAATCAGTAGACCGCCTGATTTTGCATTAGATAAAGACATGTACACACACTATGCATATGAACATGAAAGCATTAGAAATCTTTTAAGGACAATGGATGCCTGTGAGTGAATGGTTGAGTAGATGGATGATTGGAGGGTAGGACACATTCTTCCTAACTTGAAGATTTCGGGGACGAAATCCTTTTAAGTGGGGGAGAATGTAACACCCCGTAATTCTGTAACGCTAAGATTCACAAATCAAGGCGGAATTAAAAGTTAAAATCAAAATCAAGGGAAACGGACTGCGCCATTGTGTTCGTCTCGGAATTCTGCATGAAAACGAGTCCGAGTTTGCGTAAATCGGAGTCCGTATGAGGGAGATATGGCCTCCGGAAGTTTCAGAATTCAGTTTAAAATTCGAACAGACAGAAAACAAATTCAAATTTCAAAAATCGGGCCGGATTGGCCAGGGCGGGAATTTTCCCGCCCAAGACACCCAGGTCGACTGGGTAGTCGACCTGGGCTACCCAGGTCGACTGGGTAGTCGACCAGGGGCACCCAGGTCGACTACATAGTCGACCTGGGGGTCGACCCCCCCCCCCCCCCCTGTTTTTCCAGCTTTCTGCACTTTGTTCGTTCTGATGTATTTGGTCGCGTTTTCTGACCAGGTCCGTCCACCTAACACTATATAAACAGCCCTGGTCTTCTTCTCTATTCACAATTCTTTTCTACCCTTATGCTGCAAAGATGCTTGGCGAACATGGCTTCTTCTCCTCCTCTTAATTAAATAATAAATAAACTAATATATATAAAATAAATCAAGACGAGGAGGTGCTGCTCAAAGACTTTTAAAGAGGAGATTCAAGCTAGAATTCAAGTGAGGATTCGAACGACTGCAACGACTGTTTTTCTACGAATCATAGCAACGCCATCTTTCTATTCTAATCTAATCTCTGTAAGTCAGTTATTTCTAGATTTGAACGTTTCTCCTTTCGTGACATGAAATTAAAGGAATAAAAGAATATGCCAAATCTTTCTATTCGAATCTGTGCCTATGTCTTTGGACTTAATTAAGAACTGTTATGATTCGATGACCGATAAGACTATGAAACTATGGACTTTAAAACCATATGCCTCTTTGACTATGAACATTGCCTACGACTATGGACATTACCTATGACTATGAACATTGCCTATGACTATGGACATTGCCTATGACCATGAACATTGCCTATGACTGTGACTATGAGGATTATTTCCTTGACTAAGCCTATGCCTTTGATTAGGAAATATAAACTATTGCCTATGTCACAACAAGGACATCTGTTATTAAACACCTGTGATTCATGACTAGAAAAGTGTTGCTTAAGTTTTGTGACTGTCTAAACCTGATTTTCTATTCTGTCTGTTCTTGGTTTTCTTGGTTTTAGACCTTGGGAATTTACCTATTCAGTTAGGTCTACCCATGTTCTTGAACCTACTCTATCTATTCTTGGTTTTAGACCTTGGGAATTTACCTATTAAGTTAGGTCTACCCATGTTCTTGAACCGACGTCGTTATTCAACCCTTTTTATGCCAGTTAGTATGTCTATCTTTTGCATAGCATCTTTGGTTCATTCCCTATTTTCTACGAACCTAGCTTTATTTAAAATCTAGACTGAATCACGATTATACGAACGGTGGGAATGCGGTTTGGGCAAAATATGAAATTTACTAAAAACATAGTTCAACTTGGAAATTGGCATAAATTGGGAACATGAATAATGGCATGTTCATAGAAATACAAATTGGATAAATTTAACATGAATTATAAGATGTGTAATTTGAATCTAGTATTGACATGTAAATCTAGCATTTACATGAATAGTGAACTAGAGTAATAAGTCTAGTTTGACGAGAATTAGAATGTTGAATCGGAATTGGATTAGCTAATTTGGCACGGTAAGTATATTGGCATAAATGTGAAATTGGCCATAATTGAGAATAACTGTCAGATTTAGAAAAATCATGGTTAGTGACACTTAATTTGGTATAGTATACATACCAAAAAGCATAAATATGTTTTAGGAAGGGAAATGGGCCATAGAAATAAATGTAGACAATTTACATTAAAGGAGTAATTGGGAAATAAGTAAATTAGGAATAATTTACCTATAGAATCTGGCCTAAATGAGGAAATGTGAATTTAGACAAATTAAAGGTTTATTAACGACGTCTCTTTTAATAATAAGCCAGAAAGTTCTAGGGTGACAGAGAGGATAGTGTCTAGGCTTGAGTTTGGAAAATACAAGTTTCCTGCTCTCCCTGGCTATCCCTAACTGATCCGACGGACGGGATGGTTACTTTCAAAACCTGATTTGAAAACTAATCAAAAACCCTTTGGACTAGAAAACACGAATATGCCTAACCCGAGGTTAGACTGAGTTGCGATGTAAACCTGCCCGGAACCAACCGACACATCCAGTATTCGCAACAATATCTGTCTAATGTGAGTGGTAGCGGCTTTAATTTATTTAGTTAAAGCTAGAACAAGAATGGTAGGGTTAAGTTAACTAAGACACTTAACCAGTTCAACATGATAATTAGACTGATGGGTGGGGTTAGGTTCAGACTGACACTTAACACAGTTAAGCTAGAATGGGAGGGTTAAGTCCATAGGAACACTTAACCAACTTAACACAGTTAAGCTAGAATGGGAGGGCTAAGTCCATAGAGACACTTAACCAAACTCAAGGTAGCAAAACGAGACTTGTAGGGGTTAAGTAAAGTTAATACACTTAGCCAAATTAATATGTTAACTAGACTAGAGGTTGGGGTTAAGTAAAATCTAATACACTTAGCCAATTTTGATATGTTAGCTGGGCTAGACTGTAGGGTTAAGTAAACCTGAACACTTAACCATCAGGTTGTGATAAAGGAATGAGGTTAAGTCTAAAACATGAAGGGATAATACTTAACCATTAATAACATGTTAGGTAAGACAGACGGGCAAGGTTAAGTTAAAAAGGAACACTTAACCAATACAGGGTGAATGGGTAGGGTTAAGTAATAAGAAATACTTAACCAATATAACTTGGTTTGTGGTGGGGTTAAGTCAACATGAGTTACTGATAACACTTAACCAGTATAACAGGATGAATAAAGAGGGTTAAGAATTGACTAATGACACTTAACCAATCCAAATTGACGGGAAAGGGAACTAAGTAGTAAACCTTAGTTAAGAAAACAACGATTCTGGAAACTAAGTGGAAAATCTTAGTTAGTAAAACTAAGTAGTAATTCTTAGTATAACACGGGAAGGAGCGAATGTCCGTCTGAGTAGAAAGAAGGCTCCAACGAATTGGGTTACGAAGCCCGAGGCTTCGAGGGGACGTGAGGGTACTCTTGGTATCCCTCTGTCAGGCTGCAGATGATCCGCCTGGGCGCACAGAGGTTAAGGTCTGCGTAGAAGACCCAGGGGTATGCCTTGGTTGCAATACATGGCAACCTAAAGACTAGGATGGACCGGCGTGATTCGGCGAGCAAACGGTATCCCTGTGATAGCGACTCGTCGTCTACCATCCATCTTGAGTCAATCGAGATACGTGAAGCGGAAAGGCGGAGAACTCCAAAAGACCATATACTTGCTATCTAGTTATGGGTGAGGATGGCCATAGGATAGAGGGGCACCGGGGGCCGGCGTATAGTTCTCATTTTACAAGGTGTGCCTTTCATTAGTTGAGGGAGGGGTCAAGTGGGACCATAGCCACTGGAATAAAAACAGACCTTAGCATCTGCATCGGCAGATATCAGAAAGCTCCCGACCGAGTTCTGTATTCCTTGATTTGCCCTGTCACAGGACTCGGAACGCACATTACAGGACATGTGCATCTAGACAAGCTATAACGATTCGCGATACATGCGTGGGGAAGTATAGGAACATATACCACTCCAGGTAGTGTGTCCTAGACTTGGGGGCATTGTTCGACAGGTAGCATAATTCCTAGTTGAACTAGGTGGCATAAATCCTGAATCCGAGAAGCGTTTAGCAGACAGCGTAAACTCTAGTTGAATCTTGGTAGAAAACCCTAGATTAAATCTAGGTAACAAATAAATAAATGGATGCCTGAAGGCGATGGAAAATACAGGGATTGGGATCACGTTATCGTTACTAGTTGGGACACTAGTTAGGCGGTGCAGAGATATAGAAACCAGTATAACAAGGAAATAGCGAAACGGTGAAAGTATTAGAGCGTATCCAGTTTATCTTGTCTTAGCATATCTTGTGATTACCTTGTCTAATCTTGTTGACCCTATCATCATGGTGTAATCTTGTATTCAGTTAATTCATGTCGTTTTGTTTTTCCATGTTCACATGCTAGAAGTTACTGAACTTACTCAGGCTTTATGTCTGACTCTGTTTTTCTTTCGTCTTCTTTTCTTCCGTCCCCCCCCCCCCCCCCAGGTAGTAAAGGAGGGAATAGTTTAGCTCAGGTTAAGTTGGACTGCCACTCTTTCCCAGCTTGAAGATTTGTCGAAGTTTGCTTGGATTCTCTTTTCAGATGCTATGGCTGGCTCTTGCTAAATTTGGGGAATATAAATGTATTTTCATGCTTCTTTATTTTGTAAGACAGATGATACTCTGATATTGTAAAGAAATCATTGTACAAACTATTTTATCAATAAAGCAAATTTTTTCCGCTGTTTAATTTCTGTCTGCCTTGTAATTTATCTGCATCTTTTACCCTAAATGATCCACAGAACTTAGTGCATTCCCTTTGTGAGTGACACTAACGGACGTGGGGTGTTACACGTTGTATCAGAACTGAAGGTTACCGGATCAGATAAAAGATTTGAAAAATTATTTTCAAAACGGTTTTTAAAAAAGCATTTTCAAAAGAAAAGTTTTGTTTTAAAGGCATATTCCCCAAAGCCATACGTATTATTTTCTCTTCCTCTGTTTTCTTATCTCCTTCTTTCTTGAGTCTCGGGGGCTCCTGGCTTTCTGGGAGGTAACCTCATCGAAGGGCAAAGTAGTACCTGACTTCCATCTAGGGCTGTGGTTGTTTCACTTACGGCCAGTTTTCTTTCAAGCTTATAGGGTTTTCTGTACGATGGAAGCATCTTCCGAGAGATTTGTCAACATGACTACACATGGAAGGGGATGAGGAGTTTGGCTAAGGAGCACTGCCCTAGGATGAGGAATTCATGGATGTAGATTTAGCTCACGAAGGAGGAAGAAATTATAAAACCTAAGACAAGAGGAAGTATCTTTACTAGGATATGATAGGGTATATAATTAAGGATAAGGGAAAGAACGAGGAACAAAATTTTCAGAAGGGCAAGTACATACTTTCACCACCAAGCGTACCTAGGAGAAAGGTAGTCCGGTTGGAAGAGTCTAGTTTTCTGTTCGTGCTATTTCCTTAGGTTCTAGCGCTTCGCATTTGTCCATATCCACTCCCACAGTGGAATCTCTGCACCATAGTACTTGTATAGTAGAAAGATCCCATTAGAGTCTCAAATCCAATTGGTGGTCCGACCAGTTTACTTTGGGTTAGTAGGGATTTGAGAATAGCTATCGAGTTTTCTTATATCATCTCATGCAGATCGTCTAAATTCGGAGGAGATATTCCTTGGGTGCTTGTCCGATATTGGTTTAGGCCTTTGGGGCTTGTACTTGACGGATGTCGAGTTCGACTAGGATGGTTTGCGTGAGAGATGAATAGTTGTGGCACGCACTCCAAAGAGCACATAGTGACCTTTCGACTCTTATAGTTATGGCATGGCGGATAAGAGGGAAACCTCTAATCATCTTCGTACGTATACTTGGTACCGTGATTGACATCTGTTTATTTTGGAAATGGAGATCCGGTATTTCACAATCGTGAAGTTAAATTAGTTAAGATACAGTGGAGTAAAGCTCAAGAAGGCTAGATACTAGCATCATACCCTTTTCCTTAAGGGTGCATCCTTGATTTCTTTGTTTTAGGAGCTTTACGCATAATTGTTTCTCTCTTTCCAAAGTATATCACCTAGGACGTATCTTCGATCCTTAGGTAGAAGCCAATGGATGTAAACATGTATTTGAAACATGTTATGGTTGATGGTTGCAAGTAGTTTCTAATGGTTGCTCGTGGATGCCTATGCATACGTATTAGGCACTAGATCAAGTTCGGACGCTTTCATCTTGCATTTACAAATATGTATTTGTTTGTAAGTTGAGCTTGATATGGTATCATATGGATGTTGCATATGGATGAATGGCCGTGCACGCATGTAGTATTTACACGACTAGGGATGCTTTCATACATGATTGGACGCATGGTACTGACATAATTCGCATTAAGGAGGTCAACTGAATCAGTAGACCGCCTGATTTTGCATTAGATAAAGACATGTACACACACTATGCATATGAACATGAAAGCATTAGAAATCTTTTAAGGACAATGGATGCCTGTGAGTGAATGGTTGAGTAGATGGATGATTGGAGGGTAGGACACATTCTTCCTAACTTGAAGATTTCGGGGACGAAATCCTTTTAAGTGGGGGAGAATGTAACACCCCGTAATTCTGTAATGCTAAGATTCACAAATCAAGGCGGAATTAAAAGTTAAAATCAAAATCAAGGGAAACGGACTGCGCCATTGTGTTCGTCTCGGAATTCTGCATGAAAACGAGTCCGAGTTTGCGTAAATCGGAGTCCGTATGAGGGAGATATGGCCTCCGGAAGTTTCAGAATTCAGTTTAAAATTCGAACAGACAGAAAACAAATTCAAATTTCAAAAATCGGGCCGGATTGGCCAGGGCGGGAATTTTCCCGCCCAAGACACCCAGGTCGACTGGGTAGTCGACCTGGGCTACCCAGGTCGACTGGGTAGTCGACCAGGGGCACCCAGGTCGACTACATAGTCGACCTGGGGGTCGACCCCCCCCCCCCTGTTTTTCCAGCTTTCTGCACTTTGTTCGTTCTGATGTATTTGGTCGCGTTTTCTGACCAGGTCCGTCCACCTAACACTATATAAACAGCCCTGGTCTTCTTCTCTATTCACAATTCTTTTCTACCCTTATGCTGCAAAGATGCTTGGCGAACATGGCTTCTTCTCCTCCTCTTAATTAAATAATAAATAAACTAATATATATAAAATAAATCAAGACGAGGAGGTGCTGCTCAAAGACTTTCAAAGAGGAGATTCAAGCTAGAATTCAAGTGAGGATTCGAACGACTGCAACGACTGTTTTTCTACGAATCATAGCAACGCCATCTTTCTATTCTAATCTAATCTCTGTAAGTCAGTTATTTCTAGATTTGAACGTTTCTCCTTTCGTGACATGAAATTAAAGGAATAAAAGAATATGCCAAATCTTTCTATTCGAATCTGTGCCTATGTCTTTGGACTTAATTAAGAACTGTTATGATTCGATGACCGATAAGACTATGAAACTGTTATGTTCACATGCTAGAAGTTACTGAACTTACTCAGGCTTTATGTCTGACTCTATTTTTCTTTCCTCTTCTTTTCTTCCGTCCCCCCCCCCCCCAGGTAGTAAAGAAGGGAATAGTTTAGCTCAGGTTAAGTTGGACTGCCACTCTTTCCCAGCTTGAAGATTTGTCGAAGTTGCTTGGATTCTCTTTTCAGATGCTATGGCTGGCTCTTGCTAAATTTGGGGAATATAAATGTATTTTCATGCTTCTTTATTTTGTAAGACAGATGATACTCTGATATTGTAAAGAAATCATTGTACAAACTATTTTATCAATAAAGCAAAGTTTTTCCGCTGTTTAATTTCTGTCTGTCTTGTAATTTATCTGCATCTTTTACCCTAAATGCTCCACAGAACTTAGTGCATTCCCTTTTTGAGTGACACTAACGGACGTGGGGTGTTACACACTGGATTTCGACAACATAGCAAAAAGATATGATTTTTATAAGCAAACATGAATTCGCAATGGTTTTAAGTGTTATAATCAGTTTAATTAAACTAAGCCGTACCTTTTCGGTTTTGGTTCAAATTGTGGTTCGGATTTTTCGTCAAATCCGTGTAGTGTTGTGTCGATCAGGATACACCACGAGGTAGGGCTACGAAATTCGTGCCAGGGGGTCCCCACTGCTGTTTACTCGAATTGGAGATGGAGGAATCGGGCTCGCGATGGCGGGACTTCACGGGCTCCAATCTTGACGAATACCAAACAAAAAATCACAAATACTATGTGGATTCGAAGATCGTGGAGTGTACTACAAAATCCTCAACTGGAGCGCTCGATTTCGTGGAGCAGATTGGAAGAAAAAGAGGAGAGATGGGGAGAAGTGTTTTCCGCCGTGCGCTCTAGATTGGTTACGGGGAGAGAGAAAATAATGGTTGAATTTGATTGGCCAATAATATATATTTAATTATTTATTTCCAAAAATACCCCTTTCTCCTTACGAACTCCAATTCAAACCCAACGACTATCTTTCCTAGCTAAATACCCCTATTCCGAACACAATGGAATATGTTTCGTAGGCCCATTCGACTATTTCAGTCAGTTATTCTTCAAATTAAAATATAAAACATTCAAATACGGATTTGAAGGTACATTTCAATTTGCCTGGGCCACATACTGATCCCAAAAATTCCAGAAAAATAAATCTTGCTATGTTTGGACGATACGGTCCCAACAAAACTAGTTTCATCGAATTTGAAGGCCGTTTGGAAAATGGCCATTTTCTGGTGGATCCAAATTGACTGAAATTAACCAAACGTGTTTTCCTTTTCCACGCTCACATATTAACTCCAAAAATTATGGAATTTGAAACCTAGCAATAATTTGACATTCCGGATCCAACAAAAGTGGTTTCGTCGAAAACGGAGGTCATTTGCAAAATGTCTATTTTCAAGGGCTATATTAATCTCATAGCGACCTTTCTGAAAATTCATTTGGCCATAACTTTTGATTCCCGCAATGAAATTTCGATTTTTCAAATTCGTTAGAAAGATATTTTAAAATAGATTTAAATATTTTTGGTTTCACTAGAATCCGTTTTATTTTGCATCCTGTACAGTCAGTCAAAGTTCGAATTCACATTTTTAAACTGCCGCGCCTTCTCAGGCCTTGTTTTATAATTACAATAAATATATTCGCTATAACTTTGATCCAAAATAATTTTTAGTCGTTATTATTTAAAATAATTTATTTTACATATTCAAAATCCACTAAAATAGCCAAATTGAAAATTTTAAATTGGTTCTGATTTTCCGGGTTGTTACATATCCCTAATAATACATATAAGTTCTATATGTGTGCACAACCATCCACCAAAATGCAACATCCATATGATGATTCATCCATTTTCATCCATTGAAAAAATTAAAATGCACACACATCCATATCCAATATGTTAGTGCTTGAGCTGATCTAGTGCCTAATGTGTGTGTATATGCATCCACGGGCATCCATTAAAAAACATTTGCATTCACTTGCAATCATCAAACACAACATGTCTCAAACACATGTTTTCAAACTAGGTTTCTTGTAAGGACTGATGATTCAAATGATAAATAAACGCATTCAAATATAGCTAGAAAGGAAATTAAGAACATGCTCTAAAAGAGAAAAGCGTAAGAAGCATGAATCCTTTCTTTATGTTCCCATGTCGTATCGTATAGGTATTCTCCTCATTGCATCTTCACTAATTTGACTTCTTTGTTACGTAGCCTCTTAATTTCCCTTTCAATAATACGAGTGGGAACTCTTCAAACTGGTGCCTCTTTCTCGACTTCAACATCTTCCAGTGTACTTTGCTTCACTAGCTTTGCTGAATCGTGAAGGCATTTCCCCAAATTGGAAACGTTGAACATGTCGTGAACTTCTGTCCGCCTCTCCAGTAGTCAAACTCTATAGGTCATTTGGCCTATCCTTTCTACTATGGGAAATGGTCCAACGAACCTTGGTGCCAATTTCCCTACCAAGCCAAATCAAACTACGTTCCTTAAAGGTGATACTTTGATGAAGACCATATCTCCTACTTCGAATTCCAAGTCAGTCCTTCTCTTATCGGCATATGAATTTTGTCTATCTTGAGCCGCTTTCATCCTTCTACGAATAAGGTATATCTTTTCCGAAGTCTCTCCCACCATATCTGGCCCAAGTAGAAGTCTGGCCATAAACTCTCACCAAAGTGTCAGCGATATGCAAGGTCGCCCATATAGTGCCTCGAAGGGTGACATACCAATGCTAGACTGATGACTATTATTGTAGGCAAACTCAAGTAATGGGAGATGCTCCTCCCAAGTCCCTCCGAGAACTAGGATACACTATCTTAATAAATCTTCGAGAACTCTATTAAACCTCTCAGTCTGTCCATCGGTCCGAGGGTTAGAAGTTGTGCTAAGTCTTAGTAGTGTACCTAGGGCTTCTTGCAAGCTCCTGCAAAATTCGCTAGTAAATATGGGGTCACGGTCACTTACTATACTGGATGATACCCTATGAAGTCGAACGATCTCCTTAAGGTATACCGATGCTGGCCAAGCCGTCGTCTTCTTGCTCTTGACTAGAATAAAATGGGCGCTCTTAGTAAGTCTGTTCACTATTACCCAAATACTTGTGTTTCCCTTTCTTGATTAAGGATGTCCATCAGTGAAGTCCATAGAGACGCTCTCCCATTTCCATTGTGGGATATCTAAGGGCTAAATTAATCCTCTGGGTTTCTTTTGTTTAGCCTTGACTTGTTGACAAGTTAAACATCGGGCCACGAACTCTGCCACATCTCTCTTCATGTCGGTCCAACGAAAAACTCGCTTCATGTCTCGGTACATCTTGTCACTGCTCGAATGGATAGTCATCCGAGAGTGATGTGTTTCCTCAAGAGCTAATCTTAGTAAATCCCCAACTCTAGGGACACACAGCCTTCCATCTAGTCTTAGCTGCCCTTTCTTATCTACAGTATATCTAGCTAGGTGACTAGAGGCCTTTCCTCTACCGAGCCTATCCAAGATGTCCACCAATTGATGATCCTCTCGCTGCGTAGATCCAATGCGCTCCACGAGAGTAGGTTGTACCTCCAATGATGCCAACCAACCAAGTGAAAAATCCGTATATGGCTTAAAATCAAAAGTCGAGATAAACTCCAAGCTCTGCCTCTCTACAAACAAAGGACTCAATGTTATCCTTTGCCTACTCAATCCGTCTGCCACTACATTACCTTTGCCTAGGGTACAAGCTATCCCAAAATCATAGGATTCAAAGAACTCCATCCATTGCTAATGCCTTAGATTGGGATCCTCTTGTGAGAGTAAGTATTTGAGTCACTTATAATCCGTGTAAAGGTAAAATCTCTCTCCAAGTAGATAGTGTCTCCAAGACTTAAGTGCGAACACTATTACAGCCAACTCCAAGTATGGGTGGGATAGTTCTTCTCATGAAATCTTAGTTGCCTACTCCCATAGCAGACCACCCTGCCCTCTTGCATCAACACAGCGCCTAATCTCGTGCCACGAGTATCCATGTAGATCGTAAACAACTTGCTGCCATCGGGAAGAGTCGGAACAGGAGGCTGATGTCAGAGCCCTCTTCAATTTCTAGAATGCATCCTCACAATCAATGCTCCAAGCAAAAGCCAAGTTCATCTTCGTCAGACGAATGGTGGAGCTGATATATATGCGAAGTTTTTAATGAACTTCCTATAATAACCCGCAAATCCAAGGAAACTTCTTACCTCTGTCGCATTCTTAGGGGCTTTCCAATTTTGAACTGTGACAACTTTAGCGGGGTCCACCGCTATTCCATCCTTGGAGACTATATGCCTTAGGAACCTTACTTCCTTTCTCAAAAAATGACACTTAGAAAATTTTGCCTTAAGTTGAGGCGATGTGAGAGTGCTAAGAACTTCCTCTAAGTGTTGGGCATGCTCTTCCTCGCTCCTCGAGAAAAATCAGAATGTCATCCAAGAAAACCACCATGAAATTATTCAGATACTCCCTAAACACCTGACTTGATAAGTCCACGAAGTATGCGGGTGCATTGGTCTGCCCAAAAGGCATGACCAACCACACAAAGAAACCATCCGAAGTTCTGAAAGCTGTTTTTTAACAAACTGAAACTTCAGGCAGTAAATATTTAAATATCGAGGTTATTTTAATATTTAAATCTTAGATTTAAGGATTTTATAACCTTAATTAAATACCTTTGTAAATAATAATTAATAAGGAGAAAACATGTTGTTGAGTTTTTATTTACAAAGATAAGTAGTTCGAAGAAATATCGACAATGTGACCGAAAACAGTTTTATCGGTAAACGATGTTTTACTTGTTAAAAGTTGTTAGAATATCATGTACATGTAGTGAAAATATAAGAACACATATATGTGCATGTACATAGAATATAAATAAAATACAAATAGTATATGTGTACATATTCTAGAATATAAAAGTGGCTTAAAATGATAGGGACATGTGTCATAAAATGAAAGGTGCACATGTCATGAGATTAAAGGAGGTAAAGACACATAAACATATTAGGTGTCCATGTGTAGAAACATTTAAAGACACCTAAGGATACATGTATCTTCATCCTAAAGCATGCATGAAGATAAGGTGGACAAGTTTCCAAAACCAAATTACCAAACTAGCCTTGAAAAATGCTATATAAAGGGTGGAAATGTTCATTTCATGCATTCACAAACATAAAACCAAGATAAGAAAAAGAAGAGAGGTTTAGGAGAATCCAAGCGAAGGAACACATGTTCAATTTTCAAGTCCAAGGTGAGAAAAACTATTTAATTTCATGTATTCATTTCATATTTTGAAGAAAAGTTCAGAAATTTATGAATGAATGATTGGACTAGAAACCCTAAAAATGACATTCGGTATTTTGGGGATAACTTTTGCAATTCTTAATTAAATTTGGACTTCTCTATCAATTTGGAAAGCTAATTCAAAGGGCTACAACTTCACTTTTTGCACTTTTTCTAATTCGGTCGTTACTTGAAAACTGGATGCAAAATCAGCCTGAAATGGACATGTAAAAAAATGCCTCATGATGTTTGATTTTATATGTTAAATTAATAAATAGTTTTGAGGTTTTCTTTTTATTATAATTAAGTAGACTAAGAGAGTTTCTTAGTGTAGAAAATTTGGAGTCAAAATCTATTTTTATCATAAAGAAACAACGTCAAACATTTAACCCAAAAACAGGCTGAAAATCTGAGTTTTGGAACTTTTTATAGCATTCCTAATTGCTATCTTTTCTCTGAATTAGTTATGAAGCTTAATAAGCTACCCAGAACTTTTCATAGCATCCCAGAAACGCTGTAGTAAGCTGTTTTTAGTCTAAAATCATTATAAACCACCCAGAACTTATCATAGCACTTCTGAAAGCGCTATCTTTTCTCTGAATTGACTATGAAGTATTTTGAAACGAACAGAACTTTTCATAGCATGACAGAAACGCTGTTATAGATGTTTTGAGTATAAAATCATGGTAAACTATTCCAAATTCTCTCAAATTTGGACTGGAGTTTCCATATAGTATCATAAACCAACTGATAAAATCGAGGATGTTAAATCAAAGTAAAAGAGAGTCAAAACGTGTCAAAATTGAGATCAAGGAAGGTTGATGAATTTCGATGATTCAAGGAAAAAATTTGATTACTTGGGAATGATGATAAGTACAATATGATGTTCTACGAGATTTTTGCATGAAGATAGCAAGGAATACTGTGAGTATACTTATCATCTAATCCATTATTATTTCATAAGCTTGAGTTTTAATTTAAAGATGCTTATGACTTCAACATACTACATTGACTGCAATCTTTGCTTCCGTAAGTAAAGAACATATACGAATGACGACTGAGGACATTGATGACTTAGCATGACTGGCATAAGGTCCTGAAAACAAGAACATAAGGATTAGTAAGGGACTGGAACATACATAGACTACCTATGGTTTGATAGCCATAATTGCATTATCAAAATGCATTCCTTTGATTAATGTCTTGTCTGAATATTATTTTCAAGTATTCCTTTTTCGATGATTAGTTTGAACTTATAATCTATTTTATCACAAGGGAGTTTTTGGAATTTAAAAGAGAAGATCTTTTGAAAGGAAGTTTTACAAGAAATATTTAGATACTTTTCAAAATGAGTATTTGTAGAGTGTTTCTCCTTGATATAAAAAGTATTTTTGGAAGTAAATACTGATTTTAAATGTTTTGTAAAGAAGAACTACGTTGGCTTGATCCTTTATGTAATTGCTTACCCAATTAGATAAAGGTACGTAGGCAGTCACAAGTGGTAGTGATGGAGCTACTTTATTAATAAAATATTTTTGTTTATTATTTGATATTTCGTCTTATGTTGGTACATCTTTCATGTGTTATCATTTATGCCATACTGACGTAATTATCGAGTGTGCAGGAATGAATATCGATGTCTCTCACCAAAGTCGCATTATAGTCGATTTATGGTAATTGTGTTTTATTTATAATTGAAGAACACCCTGTGGATTAAATGTATACTTTGATAAGTGGCAGTTATTTAAATTCTACCTAGTGCATTTAGTGATGTTGTTCATACTTATAAAATATGATGGTAGCGATCATTGTTTGTTTTTGATTTTCGGCAATTTTGACTAGTCCGAAATTCCAGGGCGTTACATGTTTTGTCAATGTTTTCATCAGCTACCCTAAGCTGATGAAATCCAGTGGCTAGATCTAATTGTGAGAAAACCGAAGTGCCTACTAGTTGGTCAAACAAGTCATCAATCCTCGGAAATGGGCACCTATTCTTCTAGGTGAGTTTATTCAATTCCCTATAGTTCACGCATAGAAGAAGAGAGTCGTTAGCCTTGGTCGCAAAGATGACAGGAGCTCCGCATTCGGAATAGCTCCGTCTACTAAATCCTTTCTCCAATAACTCGCCTACTTGTTTGCTGAGCTTCCTCCTCTCCTTTGGAGCCATGTGGCGTATGATCCATGTGGTGCATTGGCAAAGCGACTGGTTTCGCGTTCTCCACAAAGTAAATCCTAAAATATATCTCATGCCTTGGAGGTAATCCCCTAACCTCGTCGAACATATCTGGAAATCTACTAACTATGGGTATTGATCAAAGATCATCAATGGAAGCATCGAGATAATCTAGGAAACTGGTCATAACTGACCCCTGTCGGTCATAAGAAATTTTGACATTTCAACCTTGACACGTTAGAAGTCCAACAACTCTCCTCTCACAATTAAGAATGGCCCCATACATGGCTAGCCAATCCATTCCTAGAACTAATCCATAACCCATAAAGCCAAGAACATATGCGTCGCATTCAAATTAGACTACCAAAACAGAAATTCTCATACCCTTAAATATCATGGATAAATGAGTCATTCCTCCTATGGGGTTTGAGACAACAACAGGATCAGAAACAATACTAGTATCTAGGTGTAGATTGTAACACCCCACCTCCGTTAAGGTCACTCACAAAGGGAATGCTTTAACTTTGATGGAGCGTTTTAGTAGATAGAACAGAAATTTACAAGACAGATAAAACAGTACTTGAAAAATTAATAACTTTATTACAACAGAAACTGAAATAAGTTTGGTTACATCTTTTCAAATCACAATATCAGAATTCAAGTACAAAATATCGGTCTTGTACAAAAGCCTTCAGAATGCATAGTTTTTAAAGTCAAAATCCCCAACATAAACTGCCATGGAAAGATAGAGCCAAGGCCAAGCGATACTTCAAGCAGAGAAAATCCGAATCAAGCTCCTATATTTCCACCCTAAAAACCTGGGGGGAAACGAAAGAAAAGGGGCGAAAACAAGCAAGGTCAGACATAAAGTCTAGCAAGTCCAGTGACTTTCAGCATATGAACAGATAATAATATCATGACATGAAAATAAAGCTGGATAAGAGACAACAGCAACAGGAGTAACTGGTATACTTAAGCTGAACAGAAGAAACAGAATGATATAGCCCAAGTTATGCTTCTTACTTATATCTTACTTCTCTGCACTAATACTAGTATAACAGGATTAGGTGTTACCCTAATGTCTAAACTGAAACAGAACAGAATAATCTATACAGAAACAGAATGCCAGTAATGGGCCTTTACCATCCCAACAGACAGAAGGTACATAAACGGAAATAGAAACAGATGGGTACACTTAGTTCTGTCTGTTTCCGTTGGGGTACCGTCTGTTTTTGTTGGGTGGTAACACCTGTCTGTTTCTGCGAGGTACCGTCTGTTGGGGTGGTAAAGGCCCATTTACTAGTGTACACCTAATTCTAACATTCTGTTTCCGTAGGGACTATTCTGTTTCCGTCTCTGATTCCGTTTATGTACCTTCTGTCTGTTGGGATGGTAAAGGCCCATTACTGGCATTCTGTTTCTGTATAGATTATTCTGTTCTGTTTCAGTTTAGACATTAGGGTAACACCTAATCCTGTTATACTAGTATTAGTGCAGAGAAGTAAGATATAAGTAAGAAGCATAACTTGGGCTATATCATTCTGTTTCTTCTGTTTAGCTTAAGTATACCAGTTACTCTTGTTGTTGTTGTCTCTTATCCAGCTTTATTTTCATGTCATGATATTATTATCTGTTCATATGCTGAAAGTCACTGGACTTGACAGACTTTAAGTTTGACCTTGCTTGTTTTCGCCCCTTTTCTTTCGTTCCCCCCCCCCCTCATGTTTTTAGGGTGGAAGTATAGGAGCTTGATTCGGATTTTCTCTGCTTGAAGTATCGCTTGGCCTTGGCTCTATCTTTCCGTGGCAGTTTATGTTGGGGATATGACTTTAAAAACTATGCATTCTGAAGGCTTTTGTACAAGACTGATATTTTGTACTTGAATTCTGATATTGTGATTTGAAAAGATGTAACCAAACTTATTTCGGTTTCTGTTGTAATAAAGTTATTAATTTTTCAAGTATTGTTTTATCTGTCTTGTAAATTTCTATTCTGTCTACTAAAACGCTCCATCAAAGTTAAGGCATTCCCTTTGTGAGTGACCTTAACGGAGGTGGGGTGTTACACTTGGTATCAGAGCTGAAGGTTACCCGATTTGATAAATAGTTTTGGAAAACTATTTTCAAAAAGGATTTTAAAAAGGAAGCATTTTCAAAAGTAGAGTTTATTTTGAAAAACATAATCCCCAAAGCCATAGCCTATCTTTCTATCCTTTGTTTTGAATCTTTCCTTTTTCTTTCATTTCAGCATGTCTGGGGATCTTAACCTTCCGGGGGGCGTACCGATACCTAGCTGGTTCAGGAGGTACCTAGAAGCCATGGCTAATGATGTGGGCCCAACAAACGTCCCTCCTCTTCCAACTGCAGCGATTCCTCCTCCTCCTCCGCGCGTGAATACTTTCCTGAAGATATGTAGAGGCTTTTGAGCCATGGGTGGAAAGAATTTTAATGGAACAGAATTCTTCGTGGAAGCAAGGAACTGGCTCAAAGAAACTGAGGATTTGTTCGTTATCTTCGAGGTGGGCGATAGGCAGAAGATACAGTTGGCGGTATGGTTGCTTAAGGACAAAGCTTCTTTTTGGTGGGAGGTCACAAATGGAGAGCGTCCGGTAGAGAGATGGATGGATTTCAGGCATAGGTTCGAGATGAAATTTCTCTCACGAGCGGAAGAGAGTCGATACGTAGAAATTTTCTTGGCGTTGAAGCAGGGGAATTTATCAGTGAGAGAGTACGTCAACAAGTTTAATCAATTGGAAAGATTCGGCTTAGAATTGGTAAATACACCGCATAAGAAGGCACTAAGGTTTGCTAAAGGTTTGAATGAGCCGCTACACGGATTGGCGATGTCCCACATTCCTATGGGGGCAACCTTCGAAAAATTGGTGGACATGGCGTTAATGCATGAAGAGGAAGCCGAAAGTAAAAAGAAAGAGGAAAAGCTTGAAGGACCACAGAACAAGAAGGCGGGGCCCAAAAAGGAAACACAAAAGAAGGATGAGAAGATGGAAGATAGGAAGGAGAAGAAGTGCTTTACTTGTGGAAGCTCGACCCATCTGAACATGGATTGCAGAAAAAGAAAGGGCACTTGCTTCAACTGTGGAGAAATGGGGCACTTCACAAGGGACTGCCCAAAGAAACAGGGGCAAGGGCAGAGGGCAGAACGCACTTCTGCAGGACAGGAAAATGCTCAAGTGACTGGTAGATAGGGTAGAAATAAGAAAATTTATGTAGAAGGTTTAATTTCCTTATCTGATTGAGCAGTGGAAAACTCTTTCTGATTCTGGCATTTTGATTCTGTAATTGAAACTCCGCACTTTAATACTAGTCTTGCTCTGGTTCCGTTATTGTCTCAGACCCCATAAGGGTTACGACTCATCTGTTTGTGATAAGTTGGGGTTTGAGGGCATCTGTGTTGGGCGTTAAGTTAACCATGATGCATACATTATGAGTTTTTATCATGCTTAGTTTCCTAACAATCATTTGGTAATCTGATCCGTATCAGTAGTCAGTAGGTTTCTGAAAAGGATAGGTGTTTTTACTCAAAGTATGAAATAGATTTCCATTTGGGCATTTGTTTAATGGGAGTGATTCTCTGAGTGTTAATCTGATGTTGATTTCGGTCTTTGGGGTTGATACTTAGGGAGTTATTCTCTTAAACCGATGTCTAAAGGGAACCTAGCTTTAGTTTTAATTATACTTGCTTCTATCACTCGACTTTATCCTTCGACCTTTAGGTAGAAACTAATGGGTGTAAACATGTGTTTGAGACATGTTTTGTTTGATGGTTGCAAGTTGTTGCTAGTGATTGCTCGTGGATGCATATACACATACTAGGCACTAGATCGGCTCAAAAACACTCTCATACTGCATATGGATGTGTGTGCATATTATTTTTTTAAATTTTATGGATGCAAAATGGTTGACTCAGCACATGGATGTTGCATATGAATGAACGGTTGTGCACTCATTTAGAAATGATATGTATCAAATAGGAAATTTCATACATGTTGGACTCATGGCACTGACATAATTCGCATTAAGGAGGTCAACTGAATCAGTGGACCGCCTGATCTTTGCATTAGATAAGTACACATACACACACTCTTGCATAAGTTCATACAGCATTAGAAATCTTTTAAGGACAATGGTTGCTTGTGGATGGTGGTTGAGTAGATGGATGATTGGATGATAGGATGCATTCTTCTTAACTTAAAGATTTCGGGGACGAAAACCTTTAAGGAGGGGAGAATGTAACAACCCGAATTTTATAACATGTTAAAACCGTAAATCAAAGCAGAATTAAACTTTAAAATAAGAATCAAGGAAAACGGGTTGCTCCATTGCGTTCGTCTCGAAATTCTGCTTGGAAACAAGTCTGATTTTTCGAGAAACGGAGTCCGTATGAGGGAGATATGACCCTCCGAAGTTTCAGGAATTTTTAGAATCGAAAACAGCTCGAAATTCGAATTCGAAATTCGAATTCAAACCCCAGCGCAGACTGGGCGGGAATTTTCCCGCCCAGGACCAGGTCGACCCTATGGTCGACCTGGTGCCAGAACCCAGTTTTGAGCCTGGGTTCATTCTGATGTATCTGGTCTCGTTTTCAGTCTAGATTCGCCCGCCTAATCCTATATAAACAGCCCCCTAGCCCCATTCTCTTTACACCATTATTCTCTCCTTATGCTGCCTCTGAAATACTAGAAATATATAAATAAAATAATGGCGTCGCTACTCTGCTGGGATCAAAACTAGAAATAGTGTATCTTCTTCCAAATCTGAATAAGATTAAAAGAGAACAACTGCAACTCTTCTTCTATAATCCAATCAAGGCAAGTGCAGTTATTTTTCGATATGAAATTTAATCATGATCTTGACATAATTATAAATCTGAATCTGAGACTAGGCCTTTTTTCTAATTATCGGATCTGTTTCTCTGTTTTATTGTTATTATTCTGTTTGTTCTGTATTTCTTCCTCCTTTCTTTCTTTTTGTTGATAGCCAGGCTACCATGAGCCTGAGCTAAATCTCATAAGAGATGAACATATAAACGCTAAGTTTGGGAAGAATATTGGATGAGGCATATTTGGGCATAATTGATTTGTAACTAATTTGAGGATACAACGCATGTTGTAATTCTAGACATAAATTTGAGGCATATTGCATAAGACGATCTATGACTTGGAAGGAGAGGATTATTGTGATTTAGAACATAAAGAACATAGGTTGTAACTTAGAACATAAATCTGAGGTATATAATTGGGCATGTTGTATTTAAAACATAAGGTGTATTTAACATATGTCTTGAGTTTCGAGGCATAAAGAATATTGGACATATGACTTGGGATTTAGGGCGTAAAATTTAACTGTGAACATGTAACTGATTTGGATGTATAGTACAAGTTGTAATTCAAGATCTAGATCTGGACATACTATATATATTATAGTCTGTAAGTTAGAAAAATGAGAATTAATTTGCATATAACTTAGGTGTAAAGATCCATATTAAGATTTGATGACTATTAAGTGTGAATACACCTAAGTAAGGGGTTTTTTTTGGATATGTGACATGCATTGTAATCAATGGCTATATTTGGCATAATTTATATGTGAATCACGATTAGAGTTTTTGGAGAATATTCTGAACTATGCAAGTTTAACTAAAATTTAGGACATATGTATATGGTGGATCATGACCATAATTTGGGCATACAAGTTTAGGCTTACTTTATGAATTAGGCAAGATATGTGAATAGGACATTAAAGAATGTTTAAATCGGCTAAAACTGTTATCTGCTTAATATGTTAAATTTGCCTAATCTGCTAAATCTGTTACTTGTTTAATCTGTTGAATTGCCTAAACTGTTAAATATGTTGAATCGCCTAATCTGCTAATTATTCCTAATCTGCTAAATCTATTGAGTTGCCTAATCTGCTAAATCTGTTAAATCTATTGAAGAGCTGAATGATTGTAGTTTGTGTATGAAAATCCGTAGGCTCGATCTAAGATTGAGTAAAACATGTTAATTTGATTAATCTGCTGCGACTTGAAAAGAAGTCAAATCTGTTAAATTGACATAATTGGTCTGATATTTGTATAATTTGTAATGGAATAAACTGGTTATAATAAAAATGCTGAGACACGATGTTAGACTCATGTTTGCGATAGAAGCCTGCCCGAACCCAACCGGCTTAACCAGCAACCGCAAACTGCTAGTATAATGTGAGAGGTCGTAAGCATAACTAAAATATGCTTAGACACGAGGTTAGGCCTGGCTTGTAGCAGAAGTCTGTCCGGAACCGCCCGGCTTATCCAGCGGCCACAAGCTACCGACCTAATGTGAGAGGTCTGCACATTAATATTTAATTAATGCAAATCTGAGATAAATATGATGTCTAAAATGTGTTGGGTGGATAGGGCTAAACCAACTGGACTGATGAATTAATAAACCAGTTTCGTGAATGTGTAGGCCCAATACAAAGTTAGACAATCTGTAAGTCTGTTAAAACTGTACATCTGATCCATTAGTCTGAACACCTGTTGACTTGATTTTTTGATCTGTGAACTAGTTGATCTTAACTCTGTAGGTCTGAAAACTTGTAAACAAGTTAATCTGAAATCCATTAGTCTGGGGACACAAGGTTAGGAGGGAAAATACTTGTGTCATCTATTGTTTGGGACCCATATTAGTCAGTAACCCTTTCTGGTATCAAAACTATGACCCAACAGCAGGTAGGGTCCGGGCACGCTTACTGAACTAATTATAAGCGGTTCATTCTGATAATGGCGACGGGTGTTGATGGTGCGTTCCAACCGGGTCATGTGCGTGCATGGATCCCAGTCTGCCTCTGAGGATGTAAGACATCGTGACATCTGTAAATAGGTCTGTGTCATTCAAAGGTTGCCACTTTAGGGAATGATACACCCTTCTGTGGGGTTGGCACAGGGTATTTATGTATTAGGGAGACGATCGCTTGGGGTAGATTTAGGGTACACTTAGTTCTGTTTGTTTCCGTTGGGGTACCGTCTATTTCTGTTGGGTGGTAACACCTGTCTGTTTCTGCGAGGTACCGTCTATTGGGGTGGTAAAGGCCCATTTACTAGTGTACACCTAATTCTAACATTTTGTTTCCGTAGGGACTATTATGTTTCCATCTCTGATTCCGTTTATGTAACTTCTGTCTGTTGGGATGGTAAAGGCCCATTACTGGCATTCTGTTTCTGTATAGATTATTCTGTTCCGTTTCTGTTTCAGTTTAGACATTAGGGTAACACCTAATCCTGTTATACTAGTATTAGTGCAGAGAAGTAAGATATAAGTAAGAAGCATAACTTGGGCTATATCATTCTGTTTCTTCTGTTTAGCTTAAGTATACCAGTTACTCCTGTTGTTGTTGTCTCTTATCCAGCTTTATTTTCATGTCATGATATTATTATTTGTTCATATGCTGAAAGTCACTGGACTTGACAGACTTTAAGTCTGACCTTGCTTGTTTTCACCCCTTTTCTTTCGTTTCCCCCCCCCTCCCAGGTTTTTAGGGTGGAAGTATAGGAGCTTGATTCGGATTTTCTCAGCTTGAAGTATCGCTTGGCCTTGGCTCTATCTTTCCATGGCAGTTTATGTTTGGGATTATGACTTTAAAACTATGCATTCTAAAGGATATTGTACAAGACTGATATTTTGTACTTGAATTCTGATATTGTGATTTGAAAAGATGTAACCAAACTTATTTCGGTTTCTGTTGTAGTAAAGTTATTAATTTTTCAAGTAATGTTTTATCTGTCTTGTAAATTTATGTTCTGTCTACTAAAACGCTCCATCAAAGTTAAGGCATTCCCTTTGTGAGTGGCCTTAACGGAGGTGGGGTGTTATAGCAAAGATCAGGCGGTCCACTGATTCAGTTGACCTCCTTAATACGAATTATGTCAGTGCCATGAGTCCAACATATATGCAATTTTCCTATTTGATACTTATCATTTCTATATGAGTGCACAACCGTTCATTCATATGCAACATCCATGTGCTGAGTCAACCATTTTGCATCCATAAAATTTAAAAAAAAATGCACACACATCCATATGTTGTATGAGAGTGTTTTTTGAGCCGATCTAGTGCCTAGTGTGTGTATATGAATCCACGAGCAATCACTAGCAACCACTTGCATCCACTTGCAACCATCAAACATAACATGTCTCAAATACATGTTTACACCCATTAGTTTCTACCTAAAGGTCGAAGGATAAAGCCGAGTGATAGAAGCAAGTATAATTAAAACTAAAGCTAGGTTCCCATTAGACATCGGTTTAAGAGAATAACTCCCTAAATAT
Source organism: Allium sativum (assembly GCA_030737875.1). Taxonomy (NCBI): domain Eukaryota; kingdom Viridiplantae; phylum Streptophyta; class Magnoliopsida; order Asparagales; family Amaryllidaceae; genus Allium; species Allium sativum. The sequence goes on along the minus strand of CM060922.1, from coordinate 730,263,555 downwards.
CAACCCCGAAGACTGAAATCAACATCAGATTAATACTCAGATAATCACTCCCATTAAACAAATGCCCAACTAGAAATCTATTTCACACTTTGAGTAAAAACACCTATCCTTTTCAGAAACCTACAGACTACTGATACAGATCAGATTACCAAATGATTCTTAGGAAACTAAGCATGATAAAAACTCAGAACGTATGCGTCATGGTCAACTTAACGCCCAACACAGATGCCCTCAAACCCCAACTTATCACAAACAGATGAGTCGTAACCCTCATGGGATCTGATACTATAACGGAACCAGAAACAAGACTAGTATTAAAGTGCAGAGTTTCAATTACAGAACCAAAATGCCAGAATCAGAAAGAGTTTTTAACTCCTCAATCATATAAGGAAATTAAACCTCCTACATAAATTTTCTTATTTCTACCCTATCTACTAGTCACTTGAGCATTCGCCTGTCCTCCAGAAATGGATTCTGCCCTCTGCCCTTGCCCCCGTTTCTTTGGGCAGCCCCTTATGAAGTACCCCATTTCTCCACAGTTGAAGCAAGTGCCCTTCCTTTTTCTGTAATCCTTGTTCATATGGGTCGAGCTTCCACAAGTAAAGCACTTCATCTCCTTCTTATCTTCAGTCTTCTCGTCCTTATTTTGTGTTTCCTTTTTGGGCCCCGCCTTCTTGTTCTATGGTCCTTCAAGCTTTTCCTCTTTCTTTTTACTTTCGGCTTCCTCTTCATGCATTAACGCCATGTCCACCAATTTTTAGAAGGTTTCCCCCATAGGAATTTGGGACATCGCCAATCCGTGTTGCGGCTCATTCAAACCTTTAGCAAAACTTAGTGCCTTCTTATGCGGTGTATTTACTAATTCTAAGCCGAATCTTGCCAATTGATTAAACTTGTTGACGTACCTCTCACTGATAAATTCCCCTGCTTCAACGCCAAGAACCTTTCTACGTATAGACTCTCTTCCGCTCATGAGAGAAATTTCATCTCGAACCTATGCCTGAAATCCATCCATCTCTCTACCGGACGTTCTCCATTTGTGACCTCCCACCAAAAAGAAGCTTCGTCCTTAAGCAACCATACCGCCAATTGTATCTTCTTCCTATCGTCCACCTCGAAGATAACGAACAAATCCTCAGTTTCTTTGAGCCAGTTCCTTGCTTCCACGAAGGATTCAGTTCCATTAAAGTTATTCCCACCCATGGCACGAAAGTCTCTACATATCTTCAGGAAAGTATTCACGCGCGGAGGAGGAGGAGGAACCGCTGCAGCTGGGGGAGGCGGGACGTTTGTTGGGCCCGCATCATTAGCTCTAGCTTCTAGGTACCTCCTGAACCAGCTAGGTATCGGTACGCCCACCGGAAGGTTAAGATCCCCAGACATGCTGAAACGAAAGAAAAAGGAAAGATTCAAAACAAAGGATAGAAAGATAGGCTATGGCTTTGGGGATTATGTTTTTCAAAATAAACCGTACTTTTGAAAATACTTCCTTTTTAAAAACCCTTTTTGAAAATAGTTTTCCAAAACTTTTTATCAAATCTGGTAACCTTCAGCTCTGATACCAAGTGTAACCCCCCACCTCCGTTAACGTCACTCACAAAGGGAATGCCTTAACTTTGATGAAGCGTTTTAGTAGACAGAACAAAAATTTACAAGACAGATAAAACAGTACTTGAAAAATTAATAACTTTATTACAACAGAAACCGAAATAAGTTTGGTTACATCTTTTCAAATCACAATATCAGAATTCAAGTACAAAATATCGGTCTTGTACAAAAGCCTTCAGAATGCATAGTTTTTAAAGTCATAATCCCCAACATAACAGCCATGGAAAGATAGAGCCAAGGCCAAGCGATACTTCAAGCAGAGAAAATCCGAATCAAGCTCCTATACTTCCACCCTAAAAACCTGAGGGGGGGGGGACGAAAGAAAAGGGGCGAAAACAAGCAAGGTCAGACTTAAAGTCTGTCAAGTCCAGTGACTTTCAGCATATGAACAGATAATAATATCATGACATGAAAATAAAGCTGGATAAGAGACAACAACAACAGGAGTAACTGGTATACTTAAGCTAAACAGAAGAAACAAAATGATATAGCCCAAGTTATGCTTCTTACTTATATCTTACTTCTCTGCACTAATACTAGTATAACAGGATTAGGTGTTACCCTAATGTCTAAACTGAAACAGAATAGAATAATCTATACAGAAACAGAATGCCAGAAATGGGCCTTTACCACCCCAACAGACAGAAGGTACATAAACGGAATCAGAGACGGAAACCGAATAATCCCTACGGAAACATAATGTTAGAATTAGGTGTACACTAGTAAATGGGCCTTTACCACCCCAACAGACGGTACCACGCAGAAACAGACAGGTGTTACCACCCAACAGAAACAGATGGTACCCCAACGGAAACAGACATAACTAAGTGTACCCTAAATCTACCCCAAGCGATCGGCTCCCTAATACATAAATACCCTGTGTCAGCCCCACAGAAGGGTGTATCACTCCCTAAAGTGGCAACCTTTGAATGACACATACCTATTTACAGATATCACGGCGTCTTACATCCTCAGAGGCAGACCGAGATCCATGCACGCACATGACCCGGTTGGAACGCACCATCAACACCCCTCGCCATTATCAGAATGAAATGCTTATAATTAGTTCAGTAAGCGTGCCCGGACCCTACCTACTGTTGGGTCATAGTTTTGATACCAGAAAGGGTTACTGACTAATATGGGTCCTAAACAACAGATGACACAAGTATTTTCCCTTATAACCTTGTGTCCCCAGACTAATGGATTTCAGATTAACTTATTTACAAGTTTTCAGACCTACAGAGTTCAGATCAACTAGTTCACAGATCAGAAAATCAAGTCAACAGGTTTTCAGACTAACGGATCAGATGTACAGTTTTAACAGATTTACATATTGTCTAACTTTGTATTGGGCCTACAGATTCATGAAACAGGTTTATTAATTCATCAATCCAGTTGGTTTAGCCTTATCCACCCAACATGTTTTACACTTCGTATTTATCTCAGATTTGCATTAATTAAATATTAATGTGCAGAACTCTCACATTAGGTCGGTAGCTTGTGGCCGCTGGATGAGCCGGGCGGTTTCGGGCAGACTTCTGCCACAAGCCAGACCTAACCTCGTGTCTAAGAATATTTTAGTTATGCCTACGACCTCTCACATTAGACTAGCAGTTTGCGGTTGCTGGTTAAGCCGGTTGGGTCCGGGCAGGCTTCTACCGCAAACATGAGTCTAACCTCGTGTCTCAGCATTTTTATTATAACTAGTTTATTCCATTACAAATTATACAAATATCAGACTAATTATGCCAATTTAACAGATTTGACTTCTTTTCAAGTCGCAGCAGATTAATCAAATTAACATGTTTTACTCAATCTTAGATCAAGCCTACGGATTTTCATACACAAATTACAATCATTCAGCTTTTCAACAGATTTAACAGATTTAGCAGCTCAGGCAGTTCTACGGATTTAGCAGATTAGGCAACTCAACAGATTTAGCAGATTAGGCATAATTAGCAGATTAGGCGATTCAACATATTTAACAGTTTAGGCAATTCAACAGATTAAACAGGTAACAGATTTAGCAGATTAAGCAAATTTAACATATTAAGCAGATAACAGTTTTAGCCGATTTAAACATTCCTTAAAGTCCTATTCACATATCTTGCCTAATTCATAAAGTTAGTCTAAACTTATGTGCCCAAATTATGGTCATAATCCACCATATAACATATGTCCAAATTTTAGTTAAACTTGCGTAGTTCAGAATATTCTCCAAAAACCCCAATTGTGATTCACATATAAATTATGCCAAATATAGCCATTGATTATAATGCATGTCACATATCCAAAAAAAAACTTACTTAGGTGTATTCAAACTTAATAGTCATCAAATCTTAATATAGGTTTTTACACCTAAGTCATATGCAAATTAATTCTCCTACTTCCAAATGATAAACTATCAGATTTAATATGCCTAGATCCAGATCTTAAATTATGAAATATGTTCTTTATGTTCTAAGTCACTATAATCCTCTTCTTCCAAGTCATAGATCATCTTATGCAATATGTCTCAAATTTATGTCCAGAATTACAACATGCGTTGTGTCCTCAAATTAGTTACAAATCGATTTTGCCCAAATATGCCTCATTCAATACTCTTCCCAAATTTAGCATTTATGCGTTCATCTCTTATGAGACTTGGCCCAGGCTCGTGGTAGCCTGGCTATCAAACAAAAAGAAAGAAAGGAGGAATAAATACAGAACAAACAGAATAATCAAACAGAGGAACAGATCTGATAAATAGAAAAAGGGCCTAGTCTCAGATTCAGATTTATAATTATGTCAAGACCATGATTAAATTTCATATCGGAAAATAACTGCACTTGCCTTGATTGGATTATAGAAGAAGAGTTGCAGTTGTTCTCTTTTAATCTTATTCAGATTTGGAAGAAGATGCACTAGTTCTAGTTTTGATCCCAGCAGAGTAGCGACGCCATTATTTTATTTATTTATTTCTATTATCTCAGAGGAGCATGAGAGAATAAAATGGTGTGAAGAGAATGGGGCTAGGGGGCTGTTTATATAGGATTAGGCAGGCGAATCTAGACTGAAAATGAGACCAGATACATCAGAATGAACCCAGGCTCAAAACTGGGTTCTGGCACCAGGTCGACCCCCCAGGTCGACCATAGGGTCGACCTGGTCCTTGGGAGGTCGACCATAGTGTCGACCCCCAGGTCGACTGTAACACCCCACGCCCGCTACGGACACTCACTAGGGGAATGCCATAACATTGGTGGAGTATTTTAAGTGAATATAGAACAGAAAAATTACAACAAGACAGATATAAGTAATACTTGAAAATTTAAATCATCATTTCAATGCAGCGGAAAGTAAAACATGTTTGGTTACATCACAAAACCACACAAGAGTCAAGTACAAAATATCCATCTTGATAAAAATAAGTACATAATCCCACTAAGTAAACAATAGCCATAAAAGGAAAGATGAACTGAGCTTTACTTCAACGGTCCAAGCTCCAAAGGATAGATACAGCAATCCGATCAAGGCCCACTAGCACTAGGCCCACTCTGATAACCTGGGGTTGGGGGAAAAAGATAAAAACAACGGGGTCAGACATAAGTCTGAGTGAGTCCTATAACTTTAACAATACAATCATTAAAGTAACCAGAGAAGACATAAGTTGATATACGGTAACGCCTGGGGATGAATGGCTACACTAAGCAGCTTGGCAAACTTAGGAGAAACTAAGATAACCGTAAAGACGCATTTATCCACCCAAGGATAATTACTAGATTACACCGCCCCAGACCTATCCACCCAAGGATAGTTTCTACACTGCACCACACCAGTTCTACCCACCAAGAGTAATTCCTACTTAAAGGTTGATCCCTCCAAGGACTTAGAAAATTTCCCCAGTAGATTCGTGTACTCCTAGCCCACTACATAGGTGTCGTCTGCCCCTATCTCCACTAGGTGTACCTAGCAATTTTACCCAGTAGTTTCGTGTACCCCTACATAGGTGTCGTCTGCCCCTATCTTTATTAGGTGTACCCACTACTCCCCATCGATCGGCTCCCTACCGTAGATACCCGTGCTGGTCCCACAATTGGGGTGTATCATTCCCCAATGTGGCCACCTGATAATATCAACGGTGCACGGCTTTATATCTACACGATGCAACAACGACTTACCAACCAGCCCGGGTCCACACACGCATATGAAACCCGTTGGTCCTGCGTTGCCACCGCTAACCCGTTTTGGCCACTTATAGTCAAGCCCAATATGCGTGTCCCGTCACACAAAGATACGTTTGGGATATTGGTTGAAATGGGCCCCCACAAGCTACTACTTAAGCTTGCTATTTTTATCTAGTGCATCCCACTTAACCCCTTTTTATAATCATGCCCCCTTACATGTTAAGATTTGGTTAAGTCATCAATCATATTTCAATTGCCACTAAGGGCACCCACTAGATTTCCACATGCCACCCAAAGCACTTACTTAACCCTTCACCCATGTTTTAATTACATGTTCCTCTTTGGTTAAGTATTCTAATCGTATTTTCTATTGCCACCCAAGGCAACTTACTAGTTTCCTCATGCCACCCGAGGCACCCCCACTAGTTACTACATGCCACCCAAGGCACCCACTTAACCCTCATGTCCCACTACATGCTAATTTGGTTAAGTCTTTCTTAATTAATTAAGACCGTGATCCTCCTAAAGACCTCTCACATTAGACTATCTTTTATGACCGCTGGTTAAGCCGGTTGGGTCCGGGCAGCCTTACGTCATAACCGAGTCTAACCTCGTGTCTTTACGTTAATCACGCATTTAGTTTGTGACTAAGACCTCTCACATTGGGCCAATCATTTGTAGCCGCTGGATGGCCGGTCGGTTCCGGGCAGACTTCCGCTACAAAAAGGGTCCAACCTCGTGTCTTAGTTGATTAATTACACCTAATTAATCACCCCCACAATTAATTATCCCTAATTAATTACACATTCACATTTTTCATAACATGGGTAGACCTAACTCAATAGGTAAATTCCCATGGGGTAGACCTAACTCAATAGGTAAATTCCCACTTATGTTAATTTATTTTTATGGTATGCTTAATCATACCCAATCATACTTTTATTAACATATTTATTACCCCATCGTTCCCCACGTAAATCATTCTCATTTCACGACATTATAAAGGGAAAGATCCATCACAAATATCATGGGTTTAGCATATAACTTTGTCATGGGTTAAGAAGATGTCAACTTGCATATATGAGCATATATTAACCCAACTACATTTAACCCCAAACTTGCATATTATCATACACATGACTTGCATAACATGTTGCATATGAACTTGCATATTATCATACACATATCTTGCATAACATGTTGAACTTGCATATAAGCATTCACATAACTTGCATAATATGTTAAACTTGCATTTAAGCATACACATAACTTGCATAAGCATTCACATTCTTGCATAAGCATTCACATACTTGCATATTAACTCATAAACTTGCATAATGTGTCATCATGAACTTGCATATTAACAAACATGTAACTTGCATAGCATATCTTGCATATTAACATACATGTAAATTGCATAGCATATCTTGCATATTAACATACATGTAACTTGCATAGCATATCTTGCATATTAACATACATGTAACTTGCATAGCATATCTTGCATATTAACATACATGTAACTTGCATAGCATATCATCATGGACTTGCATAACATGTATATGATCACATAGCCCACAACTTGCATATTTAGCATCATGTAAACATAACATACATCATACTAAACTTGCATAAACTTACATACTCAATATGCATAAACCAACTTATTAAATATGCATAAACCAACTTATTCAATATGCATAAACCAACTTATTCAATATGCATAAACATAGAAAAACATAGAGTAACATATCATTACAAATGATTCAAACTCACTAATCCGCATTCAAGACCATAAGTCTCATTACACCTAATCTACTTGCTTTAACCATTGATGTTAAAGTGATAGAAACTCACAACTAGCAATTTGCACTCCACATGAAGAAGATTAAGATGCTTAGAATGGATTGGAGGTGGATTAGAGAGGTTGATTAGCTTGCTTTCCTCTTCATTGATTTGTGGAGGCCATGATCAAGTTTCATTTTGCCATAGTTTAGTTACAAGATCTAATTATGAATGAATTAGGATAGGGTTAGGGTCTTATTTATAGGATTAGGTTGCATTATAGACCCTTAGATTAACCCTAGATTGGATTAGGACCCTTAGATTTAGGAAATCTCTAGAACCAGCCCTCCAAGCCAGCCTAGAACCCAACCTGGTGCACCCAGGTTCTCTGGACGCCGCACCCCTGTCGACAGGCAAGTCGACACCCCCTGTCGACAGGCCTGTCGACAGCCCTGTCGACATGGGTAGGGCGGGATTTTTCCCGCCTGACCCCACTTGTCCAATTTAAAATCTGATTTTAAATTCTTAATTCTGTTTTTAGTTTTGAATTTTCTGCAAACTTCATCGGGCCATAACTGGGCCATACGGACTCTGATTCTCGAAAACTCGGACTCTATTTCGCGTATTTTTCCGAGACGAACGCAATGACGCAGCCCGTTTCCCCCAATTCTCACATCTGAGATTATTTATTCTGTTATTAGTGAATTTTAGCATTAACCCAAAATACGGGGTGTTACATTCTCCCCTTCTTAAAGGATTTCGTCCCCGAAATCTCCAAGCTAAGGAGAATGCATATCCTACCATCCAAACAACCATCTACTCAATCCATCAAACACGGGCATCCATTGTCCTTAAACAATTTCTAATGATGTATGAGCATATGCGAAAAGTGTGTGTATATGTTCCCTATCTAATGTATGAACATATGCAAACCATGATAGTGCCATGCAACCATTATGTATGCGAGAGAACCCTATCGACACATACAATATCTACATGTGTGCACAATCATTCACCAGAATGCATCATCCATATGATAACACAATCATTATACATCCATCAATATAGCTTCCTACACCCAATTTTATGCAATATGCAATATGAAGTGATTGAGCCGATCTAGTGCCTAGAGTGTGTGTATATGCATCCACGAGCAACCACTAGCAAACACTTGCATCCACTTGCATCCATCAACCATAACATGTCTCAAACACATGTTTCAACCATAGGTTTACCCTATCTAAAGGTCAAAGATACAAATGAGAGGACATACTAAGGATAAGATAAGCACAAGATATGCGATGAAGGAGAAGCAAAAGGACATACCCTCCGAAAGAAAAAAGGGTACCTCGAACGCATCTTCGCTTCCGTCTCCCAGGTAGCGTCGCTCTCTTCATCTCCCCTTCGTACTTTGACTAGTTGAACCTCTCTGTTTCTCAACTTCCAAATCTCTGACCCAAGGATGCAAGTAGGAGCTCGTCCAATCGTCACATCGCTCTACTTCCACTTCTCTAAGCAGGCTCGGCTCTACCGCCTCTGCGGTCTCATGTAGGAACTTCCTCAAATGTAATACATGGAATATATCATGTACACCACTAAGCCTGTCGGGCAACTCCACTCTATATGTCATCTGTCCAATCCTTTCCTTAATAGGAAACGGCCCAACAAACCTTGGTACTTACTTCCCAACAGATCCAAAGTGAACCACATTCCGTAACGGAGATATCTTGATAAAAAGCATGTCCTAATATCAAACTCAAGCTCTGTTCTCCTCTTGTCCGCATAAGATTTATGTTTATCTTGCGCCGCTTTCCTCCTTCTTCGAATCAAATCAATCTTTTCCCGAAGTCTTTCTAACCTTATCGGCCCAAGCAAGATCTCATCCGTAGATTCCCACCAACGTGTAGGTGATCGACAAGGCCTTCCATAAAGAGCTTAGAAAGGTGCCATACCAATACAGGACTGAAAGCTGTTATTATATGCGGACTCCACCAATGGAAGATGCTCTTCCTATGTACCTCCAAAATCTAAGATACAAAGCCTCAAAAGGTCTTCTAGGACATGATTCACCCTCTCGGTCTGGCCGTCCGTCTGAGCATGATATGCGGTATTCAAACACAACTGAGTCCCCACTGCTTCTTGCAAACTTCTCCGGAACTCGCTAGTGAAGATAGGATCTCGATCACTCACTATGCTAGAGGGTACCCCATGTAATCGAACTATCTCTCGAAGATATACTGAAGTTATCCATGGAGCAGTCCTCTTGCTCTTCACAGGTATGAAATGGGCGCTCTTAGTAAGTCTGTCTACCACCACCCAAATTCCCGTATTACCCTTTCTTGATCTGGGTAACCTGTCAACAAAATCCATCGAGATGCTATCCCACTTCCATTGCGGAACTTCCAATGGGTGAAGCAACCCACCTGGTTTCTTTTGCTCCGCCTTCACTTGTTGGCACACCAAGCATCAGGCAACATATTCGGCCACATTTTTCTTCATACCGGCCCAGAAGAAAACCCTCTTCACGTCTTGGTACATCTTGTCCCCACCGGGATGAATGGTCATCTTAGAACGGTGTGCATCATCAAGAATAACCTTCCTCAAACCCTCGCCTTGCGGTACACAAAGTCTACCGTCTCTACGCAAGCACCCCCTATCGTCTAGGGTGTACCTACTCAAATGGCTGGACGACTCCCCCCCCCCCTTATGAGCTTCCCCACCAACTCAACCAACTGTGGGTCGTCCCTCTGTGCTTCTCCAACCTGCCCCAAAAGAGTAGGTCTAACCTCCAAGGAGGCTAGCAAACCGGGTACAAAGTCAACGGAAGGTCTAAAGTCAAACTTAGAAATAAACTCTAAGCTCCGTCGTTCAACGAACAATGAACTCAAGGACAACCTTTTTCTACTTAAGGCGTCCGCTACCCTGTTTCCCTTGCCATGGGTATACGCTATCTCAAACTCATAGGATGCTAAGAATCCCATCCACCTTTGTTGTCTTAAGACAACGTGCTCAAAGAGTTTCCAACACTTCCCTAAGATGTAGGGCATGCTTTTCTCCACTCCTAGAGAAAATCAGGATATTCTCCCATGCAAAATCGTCACACTATCCATCTCTCACGCAGACCACCCTGGTCGAACTCGACATCCCTCAAATGCAAGCCCCAAAGGCCTAAACCAATATCAGACAAACACCCAAGGGATACCTCCTTCGAATTCAGACGACCTACGTGAGATGATACTAGTAAAAATGGCCAAATAATTGAGCCCTTGTCCAACTCTGGATGTCCTTGCCAGTCTCGCTCTAAAACCACCGTTTTCCCATAACTGGCTTTTGCTCATCCCATTGAGCACATACGAAAACTTATTTCGCTTCCTAGAAAAGACCCAGATGTCATCTACAAAGACCATCACGAACTTATTTAGGTACTCCCTAAACACCCTTCTCATCAAATCAACAAAGTATGCGGGGGCGTTCGTCAAACCCAATGGCATCACCAGCCACTCATAAAAGAAATCATCCGGAGTCCTAAAGGCAGTCTTCTCTATACTATTCTCAGCCACTCTCAACTGATGAAATCCCGTGGCTAAGTCCTACTACAAAAATACTGAGGCGCCAGCCAACTGATCAAAGAGATCATCAATCCTCGACAATTGGGTGTCTATTCTTCTTTGTGAGTTTATTTAGTTCTCTTTAACCTACACAAAGTCTGAGGGACCCATCCGCCTTCGTGGCAAAAACTACCGGAGCACCCCACTCCGATATACTTCGTCTTATGAACCCCTTCTCAAGCAAATCGCCTACTTGCTTATGGAGTTCCCTCCTCTCACGAGGAGCCTTGTGGCACACTGGCCAAGATACTGGTTTGGCATCGTCTACCAGATATATTCGGAAGTCAATCTCCCGCTCCGGAGGTAAGCCCTTCACCTCCTCAAAACACATCCGAGTATTCCCGGACCACTCTAACAGATCGCAAACTCTAGACCGACGTGTCAAGCGATTCTAGATAACTTAGCATAACAGATTCTATGGGATTACAAGAGATCTCGAGAGTGTTACCCAAGCGGGTCATAAGCCTAACAACTCTCCCTTCAAAGTCAAGAACGGCACCTCTACTGGATAACCAGTCCATGCCCAAAACTAGCCCATAGCCCGTGAAGCCCAACAAGCATCACACCTAAGCTCAACGCTAAGTATAGAAACTTTCAAACCCAAACACATCATGGAGCCCAATTGGGTTTGAAACAACTAAGGGATCATCTACCAAACTGGTGTCTAAGTGCAGTGACTCAACTAACAATGATGAGATAAACGAACTCGATGCGTCAGTATCAATTAAAGTTCGAATCGGATAATCAAGAAATCCAAATTCCAACCTAGACGGTCCTATCCCCCTCAGGTACCCTAGTCGCGAGGGAATACAACTACCCTCCAGGAGATTCCATAGCTTGCCTATGCCCTTTTGGACAATCCTAATAAGATGTCCCCTTCCTTCCCAAAAGGATAACTACTTGCCTTCTTCTTCCCATTCTCCACTCGTAACCTTCCACCAATGAGGTTTCATCCTTCATTAACCAAACAACTGTTTGAGCCTTCCTCCCCTCGTCTATCCAATAGATACCTACCAGTCCTCCTCCTTCTTGAACCAACTTCCAATCCGACTAACGTCTAAGTCCCTTGAAGTGGTTTTCCACTCTTATCTATCTTAGAAAGATCATCTATATGCGGAGGGGAAACTCATAATGAGAGAGAGGAAGGGATTCAAAACGGAGAATTCGAAAGATATAGATATGGCTATTGGGGATTATGCTTTTCTTTCAAAAACTTTTCTCTTAAAAGACATGTTTTTGAAAATACTCCTTTCAAACATATTCTTAGAAAATAGTTTTTCTAAAAAAATTATCTGTTCTGGTAACCTTAAGCTCTGATACCACGTGTAACACCCCACGCCCGCTACGGACACTCACTAAGGGAATGCCATAACATTGGTGGAGTATTTTAAGTGAATATAGAACAGAAAATTTACAACAAGACAGATATAAGTAATACTTGAAAATTTAAATCATCATTTCAATGCAGCGGAAAGTAAAACATGTTTGGTTACATCACAAAACCACACAAGAGTCAAGTACAAAATATCCATCTTGATAAAAATAAGTACATAATCCCACTAAGTAAACAATAGCCATAAAAGGAAAGATGAACTGAGCTTTACTTCAACGGTCCAAGCTCCAAAGGATAGATACAGCAATCCGATCAAGGCCCACTAGCACTAGGCCCACTCTGATAACCTGGGGTTGGGGGAAAAAGATAAAAACAACGGGGTCAGACATAAGTCTGAGTGAGTCCTATAACTTTAACAATACAATCATTAAAGTAACCAGAGAAGACATAAGTTGATATACGGTAACGCCTGGGGATGAAGGGCTACACTAAGCAGCTTGGCAAACTTAGGAGAAACTAAGATAACCGTAAAGACGCATTTATCCACCCAAGGATAATTACTAGATTACACCGCCCCAGACCTATCCACCCAAGGATAGTTTATACACTGCACCACACCAGTTCTACCCACCAAGAGTAATTCCTACTTAAAGGTTGATCCCTCCAAGGACTTAGAAAATTTCCCCAGTAGATTCGTGTACTCCTAGCCCACTACATAGGTGCCATCTGCCCCTATCTCCACTAGGTGTACCTAGCAATTTTACCCAGTAGTTTCGTGTACCCCTACATAGGTGCCGTCTGCCCCTATCTTTATTAGGTGTACCCACTACTCCCCATCGATCGGCTCCCTACCGTAGATACCCGTGCTAGTCCCACAATTGGGGTGTATCATTCCCCAATGTGGCCACCTGATAATATCAACGGTGCACGGCTTTATATCTACACGATGCAACAACGACTTACCAACCAGCCCGGGTCCACACACGCATATGAAACCCGTTGGTCCTGCGTTGCCACCGCTAACCCGTTTTGGCCACTTATAGTCAAGCCCAATATGCGTGTCCCGTCACCCGACTAGAGTCGGGCCCACAAAGATACGTTTGGGATATTGGTTGAAATGGGCCCCCACAAGCTACTACTTAAGCTTGCTATTTTTATCTAGTGCATCCCACTTAACCCCTTTTTATAATCATGCCCCCTTACATGTTAAGATTTGGTTAAGTCATCAATCATATTTCAATTGCCACTAAGGGCACCCACTAGATTTCCACATGCCACCCAAAGCACTTACTTAACCCTTCACCCATGTTTTAATTACATGTTCCTCTTTGGTTAAGTATTCTAATCGTATTTTCTATTGCCACCCAAGGCAACTTACTAGTTTCCTCATGCCACCCGAGGCACCCCCACTAGTTACTACATGCCACCCAAGGCACCCACTTAACCCTCATGTCCCACTACATGCTAATTTGGTTAAGTCTTTCTTAATTAATTAAGACCGTGATCCTCCTAAAGACCTCTCACATTAGACTATCTTTTATGACCGCTGGTTAAGCCGGTTGGGTCCGGGCAGCCTTACGTCATAACCGAGTCTAACCTCGTGTCTTTACGTTAATCACGCATTTAGTTTGTGACTAAGACCTCTCACATTGGGCCAATCATTTGTAGCCGCTGGATGGCCGGTCGGTTCCGGGCAGACTTCCGCTACAAAAAGGGTCCAACCTCGTGTCTTAGTTGATTAATTACACCTAATTAATCACCCCCACAATTAATTATCCCTAATTAATTACACATTCACATTTTTCATAACATGGGTAGACCTAACTCAATAGGTAAATTCCCATGGGGTAGACCTAACTCAATAGGTAAATTCCCACTTATGTTAATTTATTTTTATGGTATGCTTAATCATACCCAATCATACTTTTATTAACATATTTATTACCCCATCGTTCCCCACGTAAATCATTCTCATTTCACGACATTATAAAGGGAAAGATCCATCACAAATATCATGGGTTTAGCATATAACTTTGTCATGGGTTAAGAAGATGTCAACTTGCATATATGAGCATATATTAACCCAACTACATTTAACCCCAAACTTGCATATTATCATACACATGACTTGCATAACATGTTGCATATGAACTTGCATATTATCATACACATATCTTGCATAACATGTTGAACTTGCATATAAGCATTCACATAACTTGCATAATATGTTAAACTTGCATTTAAGCATACACATAACTTGCATAAGCATTCACATTCTTGCATAAGCATTCACATACTTGCATATTAACTCATAAACTTGCATAATGTGTCATCATGAACTTGCATATTAACAAACATGTAACTTGCATAGCATATCTTGCATATTAACATACATGTAAATTGCATAGCATATCTTGCATATTAACATACATGTAACTTGCATAGCATATCTTGCATATTAACATACATGTAACTTGCATAGCATATCTTGCATATTAACATACATGTAACTTGCATAGCATATCATCATGGACTTGCATAACATGTATATGATCACATAGCCCACAACTTGCATATTTAGCATCATGTAAACATAACATACATCATACTAAACTTGCATAAACTTACATACTCAATATGCATAAACCAACTTATTAAATATGCATAAACCAACTTATTCAATATGCATAAACCAACTTATTCAGTATGCATAAACATAGAAAAACATAGAGTAACATATCATTACAAATGATTCAAACTCACTAATCCGCATTCAAGACCATAAGTCTCATTACACCTAATCTACTTGCTTTAACAATTGATGTTAAAGTGATAGAAACTCACAACTAGCAATTTGCACTCCACATGAAGAAGATTAAGATGCTTAGAATGGATTGGAGGTGGATTAGAGAGGTTGATTAGCTTGCTTTCCTCTTCATTGATTTGTGGAGGCTATGATCAAGTTTCATTTTGCCATAGTTTAGTTACAAGATCTAATTATGAATGAATTAGGATAGGGTTAGGGTCTTATTTATAGGATTAGGTTGCATTTTAGACCCTTAGATTAACCCTAGATTGGATTAGGACCCTTAGATTTAGGAAATCTCTAGAACCAGCCCTCCAAGCCAGCCTAGAACCCAACCTGGTGCAACCTGGTGCACCCAGGTTCTCTGGACGCCGCACCCCTGTCGACAGGCAAGTCGACACCCCCTGTCGACAGGCCTGTCGACAGCCCTGTCGACATGGGTAGGGCGGGATTTTTCCCGCCTGACCCCACTTGTCCAATTTAAAATCTGATTTTAAATTCTTAATTCTGTTTTTAGTTTTGAATTTTCTGCAAACTTCATCGGGCCATAACTGGGCCATACGGACTCTGATTCTCGAAAACTCGGACTCTATTTCGCGTATTTTTCCGAGACGAACGCAATGACGCAGCCCGTTTCCCCCAATTCTCACATCTGAGATTATTTATTCTGTTATTAGTGAATTTTAGCATTAACCCAAAATACGGGGTGTTACATCGACCTGGTCCTGGGCGGGAAAATTCCCGCCCAGTCTGCGCTGGGGTTTGAATTCGAATTTCGAGCTGTTTTCGATTCTGAAAATTCCTGAAACTTCAGAGGGTCATATCTCCCTCATACGGACTCCGTTTCTCGAAAACTCGGACTCGTTTCCAAGCAGAATTTCGAGACGAACGCAATGGTGCAACCCTTTTCCCTTGATTTTGATTTTAAATTTAATTCTGCCTTGATTTATGGTTTTAAATTGTTATAAAAATACGGGTTGTTACATAGATTTTCTACCACATAGTTAGATATGTATGAATGAGAAGCACTAGAATCAAAGAGAGTTCTAAAAGGATAGTTTAAAAGAGAAATCAAACCTTCCATGGCGACTTTCTAACCACGATCCGGTCCACCAGTCTCTAGAGCATTAACCTGTCCTTCAGACGATCTAGCCTTCTGCCACTTCCTGTTAGGGATTGTTCTTCATAATGTCCAACTTGACCACAAGTAAAGCAACCATTCTTCATCTTCTTACAGTCTCTTACAGAGTGCCCTAAAGCCCTACAACCATGACACTTAACTTTTGTCTTTATCTAAGCCTTGTCGGGTTTTCCTCCGTTCTTTGCCCTCTTCTTGGGCCACCACTTCTTCTTCACGGTCTTAGGTTTTCCTTCCTCGGTCTTAACCTCTATCTTTTCTTATTTACCATCCTCATTCATCAAATCCGTGTGAACAAGCCTCTCGAAAGTTGCTTCCATCGGTACATGCGTTCGTGTTAAATCTTGGAGTGGTTGGTTTAATCCCTTTGCGAGCCTCAAGGCCTTCTTATGGGAAGTGTTCACCAATTCCAAACCAAACCTTGCTAGTTGATTAAAGTTGTTAACATATTCCTTTATTGTCATGCTCCCTTGCTTTAAATTCAGAAATTTCTCCATTTGCATTCCTTCCTCTGCTTGCGACAAGAATTTGTCTCAAATATAGTCTTAAATTCATCCCAAGTAGCCACCACTTGTCTGGTCTGTACAGTCTCCCACCAATACGATGCTTCATCCTTCAGTTGCCAAGCGGCCAACTGAATTTTCCTTCTATAATCAAGGTCGAATAAATTGAACACATTCTCTGTTTCTCTAAGGAAATTGTGTGCCTCTACAAAACTCTCAGTGCCTCAAAACATTTTGCCTCCAATCACGCAGAAGTCCTTACAAAACTTAGAAAAGTTGACTATAGGAGGAGGTGGAGCTACTGTGGCTGCAGCAGGGGAAAGGACATTTTCTTGCACTCCAACAGGTGGAGTAGCTTCTACGTTCTGCGAAACCATGAAGGAAACGGAATTCCCTCGAAAAAATTAGGTTCCCCAAACGTGTTGAAAAAGGACGAAACAAGAATTTAGAAAAAGAACGAAGGAATATTGTTAAATGGCTTGAGGGGGTATGTTTTTCAAAAATTGGTTTTAATCGAAAATCTTTTTCTTTGAAAGCACTATTCAAAAAAACCTTTTCTCTGATCTTGTAAACTGAGGCTCTGATACCAAATGTGACACCCCACATCTGCTATTGTCACTCATATGAGAATGCATTAAGTTTCATGAAGCGTAATAGGTAAAAAATAACTAAAATTCACAAGATAGATATAAATATGCAGCGGGAAAACTAACTTTTATTACTAAAGAAAAACATCGTTTCAAACCAGTTACAACATCGTATTGTTTCAAATACCAAAAACCTCAATTAAAACCGTCTATCTTATAATTCCAAACATCAGAGTACAAAAATGTAAAACCATTTCCCTTCTTAGAAGCCATAACAAGATAGAGCAATAACTAAATTAAAACATGAATCAGATAAAGTCCGAGTCCAAGATTTAGATCACGATCACTGCTAATGTCCACTCCCATTCTTAGAACCTGAGGGTGGGAGAGAAAGAGCAAGAATGGAAACAAAAGTAGGTCAGACATAAAGTTTGGCATGGTCAAGTGATTTTCAGCAATAGGATCAGATAGAAAGTATCAAGACAGGTAAATAATGATGAACATGAATCTATACTGTGAACAAGTACAAAGAAAACACGATAATGATATAACTTGATAATAAGATAACAAGTCAAGATAAGAATCGTATACGCTTCTCATTCATATCCCAAGAATTAAGTTCACTGCACCACTTACTAGATTTAATAGGATTAGGTGTTACCCTAATTACTACACATGTGATCGGCTCCCTACTACAAAAATATCACGTGCAAACCCCGAAAGTATGGTGTATCAGTCCATAACCCGACGAATTATAGGACACAGACCTATTTGTTAGTGTTACAGCGGCTTAATTTCCTCTAATCGGACCCATGCATGCTCATGACTCCGCCGGAACGCTCCCCTACCCACCTTCCACTTGAACCTCTTACAATCCAGATTAGCAAAGCGTACCCAGGCCCCTACCTAGTGTGAGGCCCCTCTTTAAGATACTAAAAGGGATACTGACTGATATGGTTCCAAACAACTTTGACACAAGCCACCCCCTAGGATTATGCCCCCATCCTAGGATTTTAAGAGTCCCAAAACCGGATACTAACAACAAGACTGTGGGACCTCATAATTTATTAATAACAAGTACTAACTTAGTAGGTTTAAGTTTTATTAATAAGCATGGTTGTAAATGACATTTCCTTTAAATGTTATTCTGTGTACAATTCCATTTCCCCAAACAATCACTTTCCCAGATGTACACATATAATAAGTTTGCTATTTTTAATTAATTACATCTGTTACTACCAACATGTTCTACTTAATTAATTATTAAATTAAGTTTAGCCTAACATGTTTTGTGTATTATCCCCAAATTCTATAGTCATTGGATTATATGTTCAATATGCATAATTCCTCCTTTTTATTATCAATTTAAATTGTTCTAATTTTATCCCGATTTATGCAGTTCTATCGTGAATAACCTAGGTATAGCGCAAAAGAAAAGGAATGGGTGAAAAACATAGATCTGATTCAAAATCATATAAACTGAATAAAATAGGCATAAGACTGTAAATAAATCTAAAACAGAAAAGGGATAACGGTTAAAAACTGAAAACCGAATATGGATTAGACGATAAAATAATGACATATAAACATATGAACATAGTATAATCTCAGATCCAGTTTTATTTACTATCATAACACTATTTAATTTATCAAATTTGAAAATGACTAGAACTCACAGTGGTTGGATTGAAAGAAAATATCACTTTTTATATGTTGTTGTAGAAGAAATCCACTTTAGATTTGTTATTGAAAAATAAGAATTGTCCTTTCTAATCTATGTTTGGGTTGCACCTTGGCATCTTTATAATTTTAATTTAGAAAATGGTTTGGAGGAAGAAGAATAGATTTGTGTATAGAAAACAATGAGGCTACTAGCCTATATATATTATCTAGGATAATTCTTAGCCTTTAGATTTAGGTTCTCAAATCCAACCTCAACCTATTGCTGAGTCAGCAAATGTATTTGGTTAAGAAATCAATCTAAAAAAAACTCCGAACCTGTTCCTATACCCGGGTGGGTCACCCACTCTTACCTGTGTCGACCCCTGGGTCAACCCACCTTAGACGTGAGTCGACCCATGGGTCGCCCAGTGACCGTTGCTTCTGAACGCTGTCTATTTATTTAATATATATATATAAATAATCTATTTATACTTCTATGCATTCTTCTTAAGTCCATAACTTCTTCATATTAAATTCGTTTTACGAAAACTAAGAGTCTATTTGAAACAAAATTTTGTAATGGACGCAACGGTAAAGTCGATTTTTCCAAGTTCTAAACATTTAATTAAGTAATACTCATTTTATTATCTCATTATTTAATTACAGTGTATTAAATTATGGGGTGTTACATTCTCCCCTCCTTAAAAGATTTCGTCCCCGAAACCACTAAGTTAAGAAGAATGTTACTATTTAAAACCTACACCAATCTATCCAATCATCATCCACAGGCATCCATTGTCCTTAGAAATTTCTAATGCTTGGTATGAACATATGCAAAGGTGTTGTGTATATATTCCTAAACTAATGCGAAAATCAGGTGGTCGACTGATTCGGTTGACCTCCTTAATGTAATGTATGTCTGTGCCGTGTATCCAATATGTATGCAAATATCCCTAATAATACATATATGTTCTATATGTGTGCATAACCATCCACCAAAATGCAACATCCATATGATGATTCATCCATTTAAAATGCACACACATCCATATGCATTATGTTAGTACTTGAGTCGATCTAGTGCGTAATTTGTGTATATATGCATCCACAGGCATCCACCAAAAGGCACTTGCATCTGCTTGCAATCATCAAACATAACAAGTCTCAAACACATGTTTTCAAACTTAGGTTTATAGTCTAAGGATCGATGATTCAAATGATAGATAAACGTATTCAAATTCAAAAGCTAGAAAGGAAATTAAGAACGTACTCTTAGAGAGAAAAGGGTAAGAAGCGCAAATCTTGTCTTCATGTTCCCATGTCGCATCGTCTAGGTCATCTCCCCATTGCATCTTCACTAATTTGACTTCTTTGTTGCATAGCCTCTTAACTTCCACTTTAGGAATACGAGTAGGAACTCTTCGAACTGATGCCTCTTTAATGACTTCAACATCTTCAAGTGTACTTGGCTCTACCACCCTTGCTGAATCATGAAGGCGTTTTCTCAAATGGGAAACGTGGAACACGTCGTGAACTTCTGTCATCCTCTCCAGTAGTCTAACTCTATATGCCATTTGGCTTAGCCTTTTTACTATGGGAAATGGCGCTACAAACCCTAGTGCCAATTTCCCTATTGAGCCAAATCAAACTACGTTCCTTAAAGGCGATACTTTGATGAAGACCATATCTCCTACTTCGAATTCCAAGTCAGTCTTTCTCTTATCGGCATATGACTTTTTTCTATCTTGAGTCGTTTTCATCCTTCTTCGAATAAGGTCTATCTTTTGCGAAGTCTCTCTCACCATATCTGGCACAAGTAGATGTTTGTCCGTAGAATCTCACCAAAACGTCGGCGATCTGCATGGTCATCCATATAACGCCTCGAAGGGTATGTCATACCAATGCTTGACTGATGACTATTATTGTAGGCAAACTCAAGTAATGGGAGATACTCCTCCCAAGTCTCTTTGAAAATTAGGATACACTATCTTAATAAATCTTTGAGAACTCTATTAAACCACTCAGTCTGTCCATCGGTCTAAGGGTAATGAGCTGTGCTAAGTCATTGTTGTATACGTAGGGCTTCTTGCAAGCTCCTCCAAAATTCGCTAGTAAATATGAGGTCACTGTCACTTACTATACCAGATGATACCTATGAACTTGGACGATCTCCTTAAAGTATACCGAAGCTGGCTAGCCATCGTCCTCTTGATTTTGACTGGAATAAAATGGGCACTCTTAGTAAGTCTATTTACTATTACCCAAATACTCGCATTTCCCTTTCTTGATTATGGTAGTCCATCAGTGAAGTCCAAAGAGACGCTCTCCCATTTCCATTGTGGGGTATCTAAGGGCTAAATTAATCCTCTGGGTTTCTTTTGTTTAGCCTTGACTTGTTGACAAGTTAAACATTGGGCAACTCTGCCACATCTCTCTTCATGCCGGTCCAATGAAAACTCGCTTCATGTCTTGGTACATCTTTCACTGCTTGGATGGATATTTATCCGAGAGTGATGTGTTTCCTCAAGAACTAATCTCGGTAAATCCTCAACTCTAGGGGCACACAGCCTTCCATCTCGTCTTAGCCGCCCTTTCTTATCCACATTATATCTAACTAGGTGGCTAGAGGCCTCTCCTCTACCGAGCCTATCCAAGATGTCCACCAATTGATGATCCTCTCGCTGCGTAGATCCAATGCGCTCCATGAGAGTAGGTTGTACCTCCAATGATGCCAACCAACCAAGTGAAAAATCTGTATATGGCTTAAAATCAAAGGTCGAGATAAACTCCAAGCTCTGCCTCTCTACAAACAAAGGACTCAATGTTATCCTTTGCCTACTCAATCTGTCTGCCACTACATTACCCTTGCCTAGGGTCTAAGTTATCTCAAAATCATAGGATGCTGGGAACTCCATCCATCGTTGATGCCTTAGGTTGGATCCTTTTGTGAGAGTAAATTGAACGACTTATGATCCGTGTAAAGGTAAAATCTCTCTCCAAGTAGATAGTTTCGCCAAGACTTAAGTGCGAACACTATTACAGCCAACTCCAAATCATGGATAGGGTATTTCTTCTCGTGAAATCTTAGTTGCCTACTCCCATAGCATACCACCCTGCCCTCTTGCATCCTGTGCCACGAGTATCCATGTAGACCGTAAACACCTTGCTGCCACCGGGAAGAGTCGGAACAGGAGGTTGATGTCAGAGCCTTCTTCAATCTCTAGAATGCATCCTCGCAATCAATGCTCCAAGCAAAAGCCAAGTTCATCTTCGTCAGACGGATGGTGGAGCTGATATCTGTAAGAAGTCCTTAATGGACTTCCTATAATAACCCGCCAATCCAAGGAAACTTTTACCTCCGTCGCATTCTTAGGGGCTTTCCAATCTTGAACTGCGACAACTTTAGTGGGGTCCACAACTATTCCATCCATGGAGACTACATGCCTTAGGAACCTTACTTCCTTTCTCCAGAAATGACACTTAGAAAATTTTGTCTTAAGCTGAGGCGATCTGAGAGTGCTGAGAACCTCCTCTAAGTGTTGGGCATGCTCTTCCTCCCTCCTCGAGAAAAATCAGAATGTCATCCACGAAAACCACCATGAACTTATTCAAATACTCCCTAAATACCTAACTCGATAAATCCACGAAATATGTGGGTGCATTGGTCAGTCCAAAAGGCATAACCAACCACTCAAAGAAACCATCCGGAGTTCTGAAAGCTGTTTTGTAAATGTTATCTTTGGCTACCCCAAGCTGATGAAATATCGTGGCTAGATCCAATTGCGAGAAAACCCAAGCGCCTACTAGTTGGTCAAATAAGTCATCAATCCTCGAAAATGGGTGCCTATTCTTCTTGGTGAGTTTATTCAATTCTCTAGAGTCCACGCATAGACGGAGAGAGTCGTATTCCTTGGTTGCAAAGATGACTGGAACTCCCTACTCGAAGTTGCTCCGTCTAATAAATCATTTCTCTAATAACTCACCTAGTTGTTTGCTGAGCTCCCTCCTCCCCTTAGGATCCATGTGGAATATTGTCAAGGTGACTGGTTTCGCATTCTTCACCAAGTAAATCCAGAAATCTATTTCACGCCTTGGAGGTAATCCCCCAACCTCGTCGAACACATCCGGAAATCTACTAACTATGGGTACTGATTGAAATTCATCAACGGAAGCATCTGGAGAATCTAGGAAATTAAGCATAACTAACCCCTGTGGGTCACAAGAAGTTTTGAGAGTTCTACCTTGACACGTTAGAAGTCTAACAACTCTTCTTTCGTAATCAAGAATGCCACCATACATGGCTAGCTAATCCATTCATAGATTAAATTTGTAACCCATAAAACCAAGAACATATGCATCGCATTCAAATTCGACACCCAAAATAGAAGTCCTCAAACACCTACATATCATGGATAAATGAGTCGTTCCTCCTATGAGGTTTGAGACTACAACAGGATCAGAAACAATACTAGTATCTAGGGGCAGATTTTCTACCACAGAGTTAGATATGAATGAAAGAGAAGCACAGTAATCAAAGAGAGTTCTAAAATGATAGTCTAAAAGAGAGATCAAACCTTCCACGGTGACTTTCCTACCAAAATCCGGTGCACCAGTCTCTAGAGCATTAAGTTGTCCTCCAGATGATCCAGCCTTCTGCAATTGCCTGTTAAGGCATTATTCTTTATAATATCCAACTTGACCACAAGTAAAGCAAGCATTCTTCGTCTTCTTACAGTCTCTCACAAAGTTCCCTAAAGCCCCACAACCATGGTACTTAACTTTTGTTTTGATCTACGCCTTGTCGGGTTTTCCTCCTTTCTTTGCCCCCTTCTTGGGCCACCGCTTCTTTTCTCGGTCTTACGTTTTTCTTCCTTAACCTTAACTTCCTTCTTTTCTTCTTTACCATCCTCGTGCATAAAAGCCATATCAATCTGCCTCTTGAAAGTTGCTCCCATCGGTACATGCATTAGTGTTAAATCTTGGAGCGGTTGGTTTAATCCCTTCGCGAACCTCAAGACTTATTATAGGGAGTGTTATCCAATTCCAACACAAACCTCGCTAGTTGATTAAAGTTGTTAACATATTCCTTTATTGTCATGCTCCCTTGCTTTAAATTCAGAAATTTCTCCATTTGCATTCCTTCCTCTTCTTGTGACAAGAATTTCATCTCAAATCTAGTCTTAAATTCATCCTAAGTAGCCACCACTTGTCCAGTCTGAACCATCTCCCTCTAATATGATGCTTCATCCTTCAGATGCTAGGCGGCCAACTGAATTTTCCTTCTATCCTCGGGCTCGAAAAAGTTGAATACATTCTCCGTTTCTCGAAGCCAATTGCGCGCCTCAACAAAACTCTTAGTGCCTCGAAACGGCTTGCCTCGAAGCGGCTTTCCTCCCATCGTGCAAAATTCCTTACAAAGATTAGAAAAGTTGACTACATAAGGAGGTGGATCTACTGCGGCTGCAGCTGGGGGAGGAACATTTTCTTGCACTTCAATAGGTGTCGTAGCTTCTACGTATCTAAACCATGTAACCTTAGCATGCTGAAAAAGGATGAAACAAGAATTCAAAAAGTGAACGAAGGAATATTGTTAAATGTCTTGAAGGGATATGTTTTTCAAAAATTGGTTTAAATTGAAAATACTTTACTATGAAAACACTTTTCAAAAAAACTTTTTTTCTGATCTTGTAACCTTAGGCTCTGATACCAAATGTGACACCCCACGTCCGTTAATGTCACTCTTATGAGATTGCATCAAGTTTCGTGAAGCGCAATAGGTAAAAAGTAACTAAAATTCACAAGACAGATATAAATATGCTGCAGAAAAACTTACTTCTATTATTAAAGAAAAACATCGTTTCAAACCATTTACAACATCATATTGTTTCAAACACCAAAACCCTCATTTAAAACCATTTGTATTATAATCCCAAACATCAGAGTACAAAAATGTAAAACCGTATCCCTTCTTAGAAGCCATAACAAGATAGAGCAATAATTAAAGTAATACATGAATCAGAGAAAGTCCGAGTCCAAGAATTAGATCACGATCACTGCTACAGTCCACTCCCAGTCTGAGAACTTGAATGGGGAAAGGAAAACGGATAAGGGAAACAAAAATAGGTCAGGGATAAAGTATGGTGAGGTCCAATGATTTTCAGCAATAGGATAAGATATAAAGTATCAAGACAGGTAAACATGAATCTATACCAAAAATAGACAAGTACAAAGATAACATGATAATGATATAACTTGATAATAAGATAACAAGTCAAGATAAGGATTGTATACGCTTCTTATTCATATCCCAAGAAATAAGTTCACTGCACCACTTACTAGATTTAACAGGATTAGGTGTTACCCTAACTACTATCCATGCGATCGGCTGCCTACTACACAAATATCATGTCCCAGCCCCGGAAGTAGGGTGTATCAGTCCCTAACCCGATGACTTATATGACATAGAACAATTTGTTGGTGTAACAGTGGTTGAGTTTCCCCTAATCGGACCCATGCACGATCATGACTCCGCTAGAACACCCCCGTACCCACCTTCCACTTGAACCCTTACAATCCAGATCAGTAAAGCGTTCCCTGGCCCCTACCCAGTGTGAGCCCCCTCTCTAAGATACTAACAAGGATACTGACTGGTGTGGGCACACAACTTTAACATAAGCCACCATCTAGGCTTGTGCCCCCACCTTAGGATTTCAAGAGTCCCAAAATCGGATAATAATAACAAGAATGTGGGACCTCTTAGCTTATTAATAATAAGTAGTAACTTAGCATGTTTAAGTTTTATTAATAAGCATGGTTGTAAATGACATTTCCTTTAAATGTTATTTTGTGTACAACCCCATTTCCCTAAACAATCACCTACCTAGATGTATACATATGTTAAGTCTTCTAATTTTTCTTAATTACATCTGTTGCTACCAACATGTTTTACTTAATTATTAAATTAAGTTTAGCCTAACATGTTTTGTATATTATCCCCAAATTCTACAGTCATTGGAATATATGTTCAATATGCTTAATTCCGCCTTTTTATTGTCAATTTAAATTATTCCAATTTTAACCCAATTCACGCAATTCTATCATGAATAGCCTAGGCATTTGATAGCCTATGTATAGCGCAAAAGAAAAGGAATAGGAGAAAAACATAGATCTGATTCAGAATCATACAAACTGAATAAAATAGGCATAAAACTGTAAATAAATCTAAAACATAAAAGGGATAACGGTAAAACAACTGGAAACTGAATATGGATTTAACGGTAAAATAACAACATATAAATATATGAACATAGTATAATCTCAGAACCAAATTTATTTACTATCGTAACACTATTTAATTTATCAAATCTGAAAATTAGTAGAACTCACAGTGGTTAGACTGAAGGAAAATATCAGTTTTTATATGTTCTTATAGAAGAAAGCCCACTTTAGATTTGTTGTTAAATAATAACAATTGTCGTTTCTAATCCATGTTTGGGTAGCACCTCAACATCTTCATAATTTTAATTTAGAAAAAGGTTTGGATGAAGAAGAATGAAGAACAAATTTGTGTGTAGAAAACAATGAGGCTGCTAGCCTTTATATATATTACCTAGGATAATTCTTAGCCTTTGATTTAGCTTCTCAAGTCCAACCGTCCACCTTTTGCTAAATCAGCGAATGTATTTAGTTAAGAAATCAGTCTAAAAAACAAAAATCAGAGCCTGTTCCTATACCCGGATGGGTCGACCCACTCTTACCTGTGTCGACCCCTGGGTCGACCCACCTTAGACATGGGTCGACCCATGGGTCGACCCGGTCATACTAGGTCGCCCAGCGACTGTTGCTTTTGAACACTGTCTATTTATTTAGTATATATAATCCGTTTATATTTCTATGCATTCTTCTCAAGTCCATAACTTCTTCATATTAAATCCATTTTATGAAAACTAAGACTCTATCTGAACCAAAATTTCATAACGGATGCAACGGTAAAGTCGGTTTTTCCAAATTATGAATATATAATTAAGTAATATTCATTTTATTATCTCATTATAAGATTATAGTGTATTAAATTATGGGGTGTTACATGGATTATAAATAAAATTTAATTCTACAAGCCCAATATGCATAATTGCTACCATTGAATAGTGGTGGTCTAACAATGGACTAACCTTCTATAAAAGAACTATTATTATTGATAATTCCAATGTTGGTTGCCATTTAAACCTTTCAATAATTCAGATTATGAAAACGTTGAAACCAACGCTCTAATACCAATTGTTGGGGATGCGGATTAAGGATCTTAAGGCAAACTAAAAACTAGAGGGGGGTGAATAGTGTTTTATGGATTATTAAGTTTCTTGAAATCTTTTGAATTAAACAGAATGCTACGCAAATCACAAATTTCACAAATCACGGAATTTAGCATAGATGCGGAAAATAAAATAAAAAGCAGTAATTAAAGTACATATCGGGATTTTATAATGGTTCGGTACTCCCCTACATCTAGTCCCATATAACACTGGGTTGATGTGGATTTTTATTCAACAATATCCAATTACATTCCTTGATTTCAGGGCTACAAGGGCACAATCCAATTGATTCCAAGTACAGTGAGACTTAGTTAATTTTTGGGCCACAACTCTATACCTAGTCGATTTCCGGGACATAATCATACCTAGTAGTTTTATATGGGACACTACCACACCATTCTCTTATCATTTTTTGTAGTATTGACTCGATATACTTTGATCTTGCGATCCTTGATTATAAACAACCTATAACTCTTGAGTAGCACTTGGATTTCAGAGAGAGTTTGATGTAGAATTGAAACAGAAGAAGAATGATATGATTTCTATGAAAATCGGCAGAGTATGTGTAGAAAATTAAGAAATTAAGTATAATAATGGTAGAATGATTAAGAAAGAAGAAGATGATGAAAACTAATTAAAATTTTTGAATTTTGAAGCATTTATATAGTTTTGCAACGGCCAAATCCTTTTAGAAAAGTTTTGAATTCAAAAGACACTATTTTTCAAATTCAAAAAACAATTTAACGACTCTTATATCGACATACACAATGTTGTATGTTGGCATCCCCATGTAAAAGTTCAAAAATGACATTTTAAATGAAAGTAAATAATGTTTAAATAAATTATGGTAATTCCTGAGTTAAAACAAACTATTTTCATTAATATTAAAATAGAGTATACTAAGTAAAAATATATCTAAAACATATATTAAAATGATTTAAACAACAATTCAAAACTAAATATAAAAGTATATATATATATAACTATGAATATATTAAAACTTTGTATAAATAAGGAAATTGAAGCTATATGTAACTATATTGGAATTTGTATTAATTCTGTAAGTAAAACTTATTTGAATTAGGAGTTAAGTATAATTTAAAAAACAGGAGTTAAAATAAATTTCAGCAGATAAAATATTTCTAAAAATAAGGAAGTATAAATTTAAAATAAGGAAGTAATTTTGAAATCATTTTAAAATTAGATTTAAAAAAAAGGAAATAATTTTGAAATCGTTTGAAAGAAAATTGAAATCAGAATTAAGTTTGAAATCTGAATTCAGTGCTAACCAGAGTTTTAACAAGATATCTAGACATAATTACCCTATAATTCTTGAACTCTTGAATTATTGAATTCTTGATACTTGAAGTCTTGAATCTTTAACTCTTCTACTTTGAAATCTTGATTCTCTAAACTGTACAATCTTCAGTAATCATTACCTGCATATATTTCATATATATATATATATATATGTATTCTAGATAACAGTGTTAGTATATATTTTATAGTAATAATAATTGAAACAAGGTTGTTGTGATCAAAACTATCAACATCTTAGTCTCTAACTCTTAGAAGATAGAGAGTAACCTTCTTTAACAAATATAAAAACTTTGGTTATAAATTACTTATTTAATCTTATAATTAACACATAATTTAACTTAGGAAATTCGTAAATTATTCCTAAATACTCAGAAAAATATGGAATTCAAAATCCGTCTCCAAAAATCATTCCAGAATTTTGAATTGGTTGGAAATTTCTAAGTATAGCTTTTGATGTACAACCTATTCAAATTCACATAAACCAAGCTTGAATAAACGCAATCAAGCATTTTTTTATCCAAACAATTTAATGAAACCAACATAAACATAAAAACAATCATGAATTCATAAAACCCATTCGGTTATGACCTATAATGAAATTAATCAAAATTAAACATGGGTATAAATCAGTATTCACCATAATTTTATATGCAAAGTTGAGATTTGTGTTGCAAGATCCTTAGATTTTAATTTTCTAGATTTTTCCTTGGTTTCTCTTCTTAATCTACATTTTTAATTGCCATACCCTAAGGTTTTACTTTAGGGTTTGAGAAATTAAATTCAATGATAAAAGTATGGAAAGATATATATTTATATGAGGCTAAATGTTTTCCACTTTTCCCTTTTATTAAACCTACACTATGTTCAATTCTTTTAGGTTGATTAGTAATTTGGGTCGAACCATATCAAGCTAAACATAGATCTCATCTTAACATTCCATTACACTATTTCTGTTTAATTTATCTAATTGAATTTCATGAATAATGTTTACTAAAATTTAGGGATGTTACATGTATGATTGAATTGTTATTTCTATTCTCAGAATTCCACTTTGACTTTGCTTGTAAATTTAAAGTGAATATTATATTTCACATTTGTAAATTACATATCATATACAAAACAAGTTAAAGTGAGTGAATATTATATTTCACATTTGTAAATTATATATCATATACAAAACAAGTTAAAGTGATATTTTGACTTATTGGAATATACTATATATAATGTGTAGTAGACGTTATATGAACATCATTTCAAATAATCTAAACTAGATTAGTAAGCTTTCTTTTGCTTATCATTATCACAGTAGGTATCCCATGTTTCTAATACACTTGTGGTTGTCCAGTCAGGCTTCCTTGTCTTGTGGTTGACCATATGTCATGGTTGTTTTTCCTTTTTTTCTTCATCTAGCAGTTTCTACAAAGGAGAACGTTGATTTCTTGCAAGTTCGCCACCCCTGCACATTGAAAAAAAATATGTTATACATTTACATTTAGTCAACAAATTATATAGTGGTTATATATAATTATATATAAATTTGCACTAATGAGGATGTCCTGCTAGATGTACTCTAAGATATGGGGTGGGATACTATCCCCCTAGGTCAGCATACTCTCTTCATGCTCTTGTAAGAAATCTTGGAAACATCAAGAACATCTTCTGATAGCTCCTGCTTGAATCTATAATGTCATATATTGTCACTATAGGATGCTCTGGCTGCTATAATGGCCCACCGCCATCACCTTTCAGGCGGTCCCTTTCTAACTTGAAATGGGAAACCTAATGAATGGAAGAGCTCCGATGTCGAAATGACAAAAAATATGTCACAGATATATCATTTTATCATTGGAGAACATAATTTTATCATTAGAAAACATACCATTTAATTATGAGAAAGATGTAACATTGATAATCACATAAATTATCTTCTATCAAAATGTACATTATAAATAAGTAATCGTGGTTTCTTAATTCAGATTCGATCTCTTACTTTGTACCATTTTTCTCTGTAGTAAAGGCTTCCACTAAAACATTTAATTCATTATTTAGAGGCCCAAAATCGATGTGATTGTATGTTCTTAGTATTCCACTATTTTGCTTTAAATATGCCTGATAAGCTTGTCCGTTTAGAATATTCTTTCTATCAAATGTAAATAATGTGTTTGCTTTATAAAATTCTAAACATAATAAACTTTTCTTGTTTGGCTAGTGCAAAAGATTATGCTTATGATTGTGCGAAGTATGTTTTATTTCAATAAAAATATAATGTTTATGTACAGTGATTCAAGAATGTGAAACGTTGTTGTGCCAGTCACATCTAAACAAAAGAAGTTCCTTTATAGATTACGTGAATTATGTCGATTCCAATTCCTAGGTTAACGTACCATAAAAGTCATTTGTACGATAATCTAGATCATCATTACTTTTTAAAAATATACCGATATTGTTAGTTAAATTTTTAACATCATATTCTTTGGTGTTGAACGTATATCAATTGAAAAATAATATTAGACATGTCTTAACATTTGTTTTTTGTCCCAATGCAAGATGTTTCAAACCTTCTTCCACTATAGAATTTATTGAATCATAACATGTTTTGAAAACCAACCAGCGAACTCTTTAATAAGATCATTGTGTGGATGTTGCGATTCGTAAACACGACAAATATAGGTGATATATCTCATTATTTTTTATGTGTATATAATTAAAATTAATGTATTAAGAATAATTGTTTAATATTACCTAACAAATGGTGTAACTTCAGCACAATTAAGAGATATATATGTGTGTTCTACATGATAATCTCTATCGGCTAACTATAATTCCAACTATTTTTCAATAGGTCTTACATGTTGTCTAAAAATAAAAGTAGTGCTTGAAAAAAATCTTTTTCAATGCCTTCATTATTACATGAAACACTTTCAAATGATAAGTTCACATAATCATTGAAATAATATTAGAAAAGCAATGAAGCATTTTCTTCGATATGTGATTTGCAGATCCACCCCCAATTCCTGTTTTCTATCTAACATTTTTCTTTAGATAGTTCAAGTACCTATTAAAAATTTATTTCAAATGAAATATTACTTATATATTTAATTAAAACTAATATTAAACATGCTCGGCACCATTACTTCTTAAATAAATACATCCACTTATATCGCGCAGGCCCCCGAAAATGCGTTCCAAATGAAAGACGAATGGGTAATACTTCATTACATTAAAGAAACTTAAATGAAATATTTTCTCCAATTTGCAGAGCAATATATGAATATATACTTTGAATTTACGTAGACATTCAGCTTTTAATGTAATCAAATAATGTACTATGTAACATAAACCAAGTTCTACTATAAATGTCCAAACAGTTACGTGCAATAGTTTTGAAAAAACTATGAGTAACAAATTCTTCGTCATTACGTGGTAATCAATGTATTTCATCCCACTCGGTTTACCATTTTAAATGTTAACACATTTAAGAATATTAGAAGAAAACCCAATCATGAAATCTCAATGCTTACATCCCTTTTAACACAACTTTAACTATGTTATTTTCTAACTCATGGCATGCTTCGGGTTTTTTTGTGTCATTTGGCTTGATATGAAGCTCGAGATGTATGCATGATTCTTTTATATCACGTCTTGATTTCAAATCATTCATGGTCTTCCCTTCTGCATTCAAAAACACATTTTTCTCATTGTGCATCACTCAATATTATGATGAAATTGGAAACCTGACCAGTAAGATAGCTCTTAAGACATACTTCATATGCACCAATTATGAATCATCAATTTATCTAGAATTTCAATTTGTACTTTAGTTTCATTTATCTTTAAATAATATTTTACAAGGTCATATAGTTCTGCATTTGTCTAAACCGTTGGTGGTTATCTAATCCCTACTTTGTTAGTAGTAAATAAATTATCTCTTTCAAAGTCATGATTTAACATGAAGAAAACACCAATGATAATCAAATCATGAAATTTTTGTCTCATGCAATAAAGAGAATGCTCATGCTTTTTAATATAATAAAAATAAGTTAGAAAACCAGACGTACTCTAACATGTAAGCATTGCATAAGTAGGAAAATATTGATAGTTCATAATAGTGAAGTGAACATGCAAAAAAAATGTAGTATATTTCAAATTTTTTACTCCATAATAATAGCAAGAAACATATATGAAGTTTTCATGCACATCCATGGAGATAAATTATATGGTGTAATGATAATAGAACAAGACGAATATTTAAAACCTAATTGATATAACGGTGAAAATACATCCATAAATAAATCAAATCCAACATTACAGCTCTTTGCTGCAAGAGCACGACAACTCTTATCAAAATATTTGCATGCTTCTACATCTGTAGGGTATCTATATACCTTCATGTGTTCTCGAACTATGTCATCTTATACGAGGTGCAGTTACAGCAAATGCATGTAACTCTTAAAGCCTGACGGGTAAGTAATACATTCTCTTATATGAAACTTTATTTCTCTTCTTTTTTCTTAATTAATATCAATTCTCATAACGTATTATACGCTTCCTAATATTGATGTTCTCTTTCCAAAGCAACGTGCCACTATTTAAGCGTGTGCTTTTTTCATTTCATAATGATTTTAAACATGTCGCTATTTAGACGTGCCACTATTTGGTAAGATAAATTAGAAGCAAACATAAGATTTTTCATTTCATAATGATTTTTCGTACATTAAATAATCGATGACATGTTGTTTTGCAAGATGTACAACAATTGTAAATATGGTTTCAATAAAGTGGAATTCAGATTTCATCACGTTGTATTCTACACATAGTGATAATTGGGTATATTATTTATTATGTGTTTTGTCATGGATCCTTTTATTTCATGGCAATCAAATTTGACTTGGTGTAACATGATCTAATCTAGTGGATCTTGATTCTAGACACGAGCATCACGACACGCGCTTCGCGCGTGAGTTATATTCTACAAATCTTGTATACTTAACACATCTAAAACAAAATGATATATGAATACATGTTATTTTTTGTGTTAAAATCGTGTGATTTTCATTTTCATTCTGAGTTGCAATTCTACCTTTTTAATATAGTTTAGAATGAATATGTAAATAAAGTTTATTTTATAGATCTTAATTTTAAGCAATGTTAATATTTACTGATATTTATAGATGAATGTTTAATTTGAAAATAAAGCTTGTACGTTAGATCTTATTTTTAAGCAATGTTATGGTTTTATTAAATTTGAAGATCATTTTGAATTGGTAATGTTAGCCTACTTTGTGAACTAGACTACATAAAGAGCAAACAGTGAGAAAGCCACCAACCGGTCCGGATCGGAGGGAGATGGCGCAGGAAAGAAGCAAAGATCGAAGACGCAAACATCACATCGGCTTGGATCGGAGAAACACTTCAGCGGCATCAAAAGGGAGCAAGTAATCCCATTGGATCGGATCGGAGGCAGCCGATCTGAACCCCTTTTTCTCTAAGCCTGTGGCCGTTGCTACACACGTTTCCTGAAGACTCGGGCCAAGCACGACCATTTCCTCCCATGATCTCCCACTAAATCGATGCGCTGTCACCATCTGGAGGCCTCCGAACCCGACTCTTATGGGATGGGTGCCACGCAGATCCGAACTGGAGCCACTTCGAGGAGATTTTTCACTTATAAATACACCATCAAGAGGCACTTGAAAGGATCTTTTGGCAAGTTCTCAACTCTAACTTCCTTCGTAACCGAATTTCACAACCATATTCAGACCAAAATCATCTCTTAAAGTTTATTTTTGAGAGATTTGAGTGAGTTTATGCATTGTAATTGTGAAGTTGAGTGAGAATCATTGCTGTATTTGCATTCAAATCATCAATCAAAAGAATAGAAAGTGGATGTAGGCTCTTTAACGCCGAACCACTATAAATCGTGTGTTCTTCATTGCTTTTTAGTTCTACTTCATTAAAATCATAGCTAATTTGGGTGTTGGAGCCAATTTTTGGTCTAACATTTTGGTGCTTTCACTGAGAAACCTTCGAATTCTCAGCCTTTTTGGGGTTATCATTCTACTATTTGGACTTTCAAGTTCAAAGAAGTTAATCCCTTGTCTCTGACATCTTTCAGTACTTGTTGACTAACCGTTGAAGAATCGAGTATTATGGCTAAGACCAAAGGAAAAGAAGTGCAAGGCGCTAGGGGAAATGATGCTAGAGAAGATCAGCAAGCCATCGTGTTAACAAGGTCACGCGCTCAAAGATCTGGAGCAGACCGCTCCAATCAAGAGGATCCGAACCGGATGGGAGGCGCTGATCTGAACCGGGTGGAAGGCACCGATCTGATCCGGCCTAATGAGGTCGAGGGCACTCACTCTCTCCATCTGAACTGCCCCGACCAGGCTGCTGTGAACCGATCCGATCCGAACCAGAATAAAGCTGGAACTTCTACTCGAGCTCCCTCCAACGCTCCGATTCCAGCCACGATGACTAATGTTCAGCCTGATCCATCTGCACCCATTACCCAGGGAGACTTTTCACGTTTTCTTGATATGCTATAGAGCACTAAAGAAGCATTGGAAGCCCAAAGGAGTGACAACCTTCGCATGCAAGAAAACATGATCACTATGGGTAGAGAACTACAGGAGCTCCGGAGGCAGAAGACTCCTTCCCCAACACGCCGCCTTGCTACAGATGATTCGTCTTCTTCGGATGAAGAATGCCCCCGCGAGAGAAGGCCGCTTGAACGACCTCAGAACCTCGATCAATTGACTTTTAGATCTTTAGGATCCCGAGAAGATGCTGCTCGTGTATTGGGCCCTGATGACCCGAGCCTGCAACATCCTATGTTGCTACCCATGCGCGGATCCCACGTCTTACCCAGGGATCCTAATATTACCAACCCCACACAGCAACAGCTTCTCCAACCTCTACCTCCTGAGATCGACCGAGAGCACAGAGAGCAACGTAGAGCAGCTGCCGCCAGAAATAGGAGGTTATCCCCTGACCAGGAACCCGGGGGTAATCCGAACATCAGATCTAGAGAGCCTGTGCAGACATTAACAAACGTTGATGTATGGGCAATGGTGCACCAGATTATGTCCGAAAGTCGGCTGTATACTAATGAAGATTGGGTCATTGAACGAAGTCATACCCCCTTCACAGATGACATACTGAATTTCCAGTTCCCCCGGCGATTCAACTTGCCTCAGATGGATCGATATTCAGGAAGAACAGACCCAGGGCAGCATCTGATGAGATATGCGTGGTTCATGAATGCGGCAGTAGCTCCAGATGCCGTAAAATGCAAAGCTTTGCCAATCTATCTTGAAGACGTAGCATTAATGTGGTTCACCCGACTCCCTCCTCAGTCGGTATTAAATTTCACAGAATTGAGTGAGCGCTTCATGAATCAGTTTCGACTCCATGCCCAAAAGTCCAAGACCGTCATAGAATTATCACGGATTAAACAGGCCCCAGGAGAATCTTTGAAGTCATATTTGGATCGCTTCAACCTGGCCGTCACCGAAGTTAGTGATCCCCATGAGCCTACTATCATGATGGCCTTGATAGAAGGGGTAGATCCTGACATAGAGTTCGGGGGTTACTTGGCTGGAAAACCACCTCCTACTACAGAATTGTTCTATGAAAAGGCTAATATCCGCTTAAGGCAAGAAGAAGCTAAGGCAAATCGGAAGAGAAAGTCCGAAGGGGCCTCGAAGGAAGGTGTCCAAAGTAACGTTGCTGTGAAACAATCTGGTGACAGTTCTGGGAAGGTGGAAGTAAATGTTGGCAACCAGAGTGGGGGTAATAGCAACAGAAATGGGAACGGCAATAGATGGAACAGAAAACGAGGGAATAGCTCTAATAAAAGACCCAGATTCCAGACTTTTGAAAATTCCACGGCGTTAAATGATACGTTGGAGAACATTTATTTAGATACATATAGCATATTGCAGTACAAAAAACCACCACCCAGAGATTCTACTGAGAAAGAGATTGCAACAGGAAAGTTTTGCTTGTTTCATGGTACCCACTGTCATTCCACCAATGAATGCCGTCATTTGAGAGATATCGTCGAAAAATTGCTGCGAGAGGGGAAGTTGGATGAGTAGAAGGTCGCCCCAAGGGACAGGGGGCAAGGGGGACAAGCCCCGAACCAAAATCAGCCTGCTTCAAAACCCACATCTCAGCAAAAAGGTAAGGGGATCGTCATTAATACTATTATAGGCGGACCTCACTTAGTTGGTCATAGTTTTAAAGCAATGGACCAGTACGTCAACGCCGCCAAGCATTTTGAAGTAGGAGAATGCAGTAGCCTTGAAGATGTCACTCAACAAAAGACGATGTCAGACGATGTTGTATTCCGCAATAGAGATGATTCCAGAGTTCAATCTTCAACCGACGATCCACTAGTGATTACCACAACAATTGGCCCTGCATTAGTCCATAAAGTGTTAGTGGACAACGGGAGCTCGGTCAATATCCTCTTCAAGAAAGCTTTCGAACAAATGAGACTCGAAGCGAAAGATTTAAAGCCATGTGAAGCATGGATACATGGCTTTAACGGAGCATCTACAGCTCCGATAGGTTTTGTGGAACTACCAGTCACACTAGGGTAGGGAGATCGCCAAAGAATAAGGATCCTGTCGTTTGTAGTTTTGGATGTGGAGTCGCCTTACAATGCCTTCCTAGGCCGACCGGCCCTTGCCGAATTTAGGGCATGTATTGCACCTTGGTGCTTGCTGCTTAAATTCCCGACTGACTCAGGAGTTGGGGTGATGAGGGGAGACCAAGCTACGGGACGAGCTTGTTACATGACAGAGTTAAAGATGTTAATGAAGGGGTTGAATATAGATGCTAAGGACGATTCCGCCCCTCCAAAGGAGGCCTCGGCATAGCAATTAAGGGGTCCTGCCCCAAGAGAGTCACCCTCAGACGTGCTCGAGGATATAGATCCCAGAGAGGATAGAGAACCCGGGGATAGGAAGGCAACTCCCAACGAAATAACAATCTATATACCTATTGATGAAACAGATCCAAGAAAAGTACTAAAGATCGGCTCGCAACTGGATCCAGTTAGAGCGAGGGAATTGGCTGATTTCTTAAAGGCAAATCTAGATGTGTTTGCCTGGACTCACGCTGACATGCATGGGATTTCGCCTACCATCATGAGCCACTCTTTGTGTATTAATCCAAAGCACCCACCAGTCAAGCAAAAGAGACGGATGTTGGGCCCAGAGCGGTCAGCAGCTTTAAAAGAAGAAGTAGAGAAATTAAAAGGTAATGGATTCATTAAGGATTCGAAATATCCTGACCGAATATCGAATCTTGTCCTGGTCAAAAAGTCAAACGGGAAGTGGAGAACGTGTATTGACTTTTCTGATTTAAACAAGGCTTGCCCGAAGGATAGCTTTCCTCTCCCCAGAATTGATCAACTAGTAGATTCGAAGGCCGGGCACGAGCTTTTATCCTTTATGGATGCCTATTTCGGGTACAATCAAATTCCCATGCACATACCAGATCAAGAGCATACAAGCTTTATCACAGATTTGGGATTATATTGTTATGTGGTAATGCCATTTGGGTTAAAAAATGCAGGAGCCACGTATCAGCGCCTAGTCAACCGCATGTTTTACAACCAAATCGGGAAAACCATGGAAGTTTATGTAGATGATATGCTCGTGAAATCCAAGCAATCTCCCGATCATACGAAGGACTTAGCAGAAACGTTCGGCATACTACGAAGGTAAGGGATGAAGTTGAATCCCTTGAAGTGTTCTTTTGGAGTGGCATCAGGCAAGTTCCTTGGCTTTATCGTGAGTTCCAGAGGAATTGAAATCAATCCGGACCAAATAGCAGCAATCCGGAATATAGAGGAGCCACGAAAGATTAGGGATGTTCAAAGCTTAGCTGGGAAGGTAGCATCACTGGGCAGATTCATTTCCAAAGCAACGGACAAGTGTGTACCTTTCTTCGATCTCATAAAACGGGGAAAGCAAAATTTTGAGTGGACTCCCGACTGTGTGGAGGCGTTCCAGAATCTATTAGACTTCTTAGAAAAGCCTCCAATATTATCAAAGTCTGTGGAACATGAGGATTTGTTCGTCTACTTGGCAGTATCATCTCACGCCGTCAGCACAGCCTTAGTACGTGAAGAGGATAAAGTCTAGAAACCTGTGTATTACGTAAGCAAAAAACTAGCTGCTGCAGAGCGTAATTATCCGAAGATAGAGAAGCTTGCTTATAGCCTCCTGCTTCCCGCAAACTTCGCCATTATTTTCAGGCACACCCAATAGTTGTGTATACCGATCAACCTTTGAGACAAGTGTTGCAGAAACCCGAAGCATCGGGGCGGTTACTTAAATGGAATATTGAGCTGAGTCAATTTGATTTGAACTTTCAGCCACGAAGATCAATAAGGGGGCAGGCATTGGCTGACTTTATAGCTGAATTTACAATTCCTGAAGAGGAAACGGTGGGTGACAAGGTAGTTACTTTAGATCGAGAGTTAGAACTTAGTCCATGGAAACTATATACGGATGGGGCCAAGAATGATAGAAAGTCCGGCGTCGGAGTTGTTTTGATAACTCAT
Source organism: Allium sativum (assembly GCA_030737875.1). Lineage (NCBI taxonomy): Eukaryota > Viridiplantae > Streptophyta > Magnoliopsida > Asparagales > Amaryllidaceae > Allium > Allium sativum. Next base: position 730,224,148 of record CM060922.1, on the reverse strand, counting down.
GAAGGACGATCTATCTACTATGCATTACGGTTAGAGTTTGCTGCTACTAACAACGATTCCGAGTATGAAGCCCTGATTGTCGGGCTAAAACTCGTCAAAGATTTGGGAGTGAAGACACTAGATATATATTGCGATTCCAAGATAGTTGTATGTCAAGTTCGGGAAGAATTTGTTGCTAAAGGACCTCGACTCATCACTTATCTCAAAAAGGTAAAGGAGTTATTGGAAGGTTTGGAGAATTATAGCATAACACACATTCCAAGAGCAGAAAATCAGAAAGCAGATCGACTGGCGAAGCTAGCAAGTTCTGATAATCCTAAAGAAACTGAAATGGTTCCGATAGAGGTGTTGGAATCACCGAGTTTCGACCTAATGGAAGCAGAGTTAGCCTTGGAAGTTGAACCAGAAAGAGAATCCTGGATGACATCAATTAAGAATTTTCTCAAGAATGCAACCCTCCCGTTAAAAAAGAGCGAAAGACGAGCTGTAAGACGCAAGGCTGCAAGATACGTTATACAGGACGACGTCCTTTATCGTCAAGGGTTTTCGATGCCCCTATTACGGTGTATCGCACACGACGACATTAAACGTGTACTGCAAGAAGTGCATGAAGGTGAGTGTGGAGATCACACTGGGGGCCAAACTCTAGCAAAGAAAGTAATACGGTACGGATATTTCTGGCCTACCGTGAATAAAGACGCGGCTGATTATTCACGACGCTGCGATAGATGTCAAAGATTTGCCAAAGTTCCCAGAGCGCCTCCAACTCAGCTCAAGTCGATGGTAAGTCTGTGGTCGTTTGCCATGTGGAGAATTGACATTATTGGAGTGTTACCTATTGCCAGAGGAGGAGCTAAGTACGCGATCGTTGCCGTGGACTACTTCACAAAATGGGTGGAAGCTGAACCTTTAACAACCATCACGGCGAGGAAGGTGATCAGTTTTGTGGTCAAAAACATTATTTGTCGATTTGGGATACCGAAGACCATCATAACTGATAATGGGACGCAATTTGACAGCATCGAGTTCAGAAACTTCGTCCAGAAATACAAGATTGATAAATGATACACTGCAGTAGCTCACCCGCAGTCAAATGGCCAAGTTGAAGCCATAAACAAGGTCACTAAGTCAATTCTGAAGAAGCGGTTGGAGCAGGCCAAAGCTAGATGGGTAGATGAGTTGCCATTAGCTTTATGGGCCTACAGGACGACCTTTAAGACAGCTACCGGCCATACTCCCTATTCACTTTCCTTTGGGTCAGAAGCAGTGATTCCGGTAGAATTAGAAGTCCCTTCTCATCGAGTTGCGTATTATGACCCGATGACAAATAAAGCACTCCTCATAGAATCTCTTGATATGATTGAAGAAAAAAGAGATGAAGCCGACTTGCGTGCCTCGAGACATCGACATCAAGTAGCACGTTATTATGACCGGAAAGTTCGTTTCAAAACCTTTGAACCAGGAGACCTAGTACTGAAACGAGTCTTCCCGCCTTCGACCCAATTGGGTCCAAAATGGGAAGGGCCATACACCATCCAACAGAAGCTTGATACAGGAGCATTCAAGCTAACGACCGTGGACGGTGAGGAGATTCCCAGAGCCTGGATCGCTCAACACTTACGACGATATCTGAGCTAAATATGAAATGTCATCCCTTTTTGTTTTTATAAGCTATGTAAAAAGGCACGACTTGCCTTAAAAAGTATGTTTATCTGAACAAAGAATTATGAAGTGGATAGGCTACGACTTAGCTGAACCACTATAAAAATATCGTGTGTCATTTACTTTCCTGCATTATTTATATCTTCAACAATTATTCTATCATGACCGTGAAACACGAAATGTTAAATTAAATTTGGAAAGTTGGAGATGACCTATGTGCAGGAGCAAATAAAATGACAGTTTGTACGATAAAACACAAAAGAATGGGAAGACGACATTCTTAACTCTAACTCTCAAGAATCGAGAGAGAGTATAAAGGACGGGAAGACGACGTCCCCTGAGGCATGAAGGTGCACCCAGATGAAAGATCGCCTCAACGATACTCTAACCTGGTTATGAGACAGGAGAGTATAAAGATGCTAGAAAGAATAGGCATCAATGACGAAAGGAATATGGCCCCGTCAGAGAATCGGGGGCAATTGGATTTTTTAATTTAATCAATCTTGAATAATTCTTGCTCAGTTATCCAATATTAACTAGGGGCATATATGTGCATACATATCCCCCTCAACAATGACTTCAGTATGTAACATTAATATGATATAGTTTTGTATTTTCACTTAAGTGTTGAACTAACAACTATCATACATTGCAGGAAATAAACTATTTTTATTTACAAACATGTGAGTTTGTACAAGGAAAACAAGCGAAAAAAGAAGATGCGAGGGCCGCACTCGCTGCAACAATTTCGGACCAATTGAGTATCAAAATAAAACAAAGCACTTCATCACTTGGGCTTTGGAGCGGACTTGGATTTCTTGGCGGCCTTCTGGGCATTCTTAGCCTCTTTTTCAGCATCAGTCATAATGCGCTTTGGCTTTTTCTTCTCTGCAATCAAAGTGCTAGAATCAGTTGATTTTTTCCCAGGAGTCGAAACACTGGAATCAAGAGAAGACTTTTTAGCAAGCTCTTCTGTAATAGACCTAGTTGAAAGCTTAACGACTAACCTTGATCCAGGATCCACCACTGCAAGAGGCTTAAGGCTTTCAGGGTTCAGGTCTTCAACTTTTAGCTGCATACGTTTGTCTTGTTCGGCTTTCATTTCAGCCAAAGTGATGTCATCGGCGCCTTTTGAATCCCCAATTATAGCCAGATCAGGGTCTTCCTCATGCCCCTCGCTACCACCATCGTCTTTCAAGGCATCTATCATCTCGTCATCATGAGAAGTGTTAGCCTTAGACAGTTCAGCTCCGCCTCCCGACTCTACAGTGGTAGCCTTATCCTGTTCTCCTTGAGTCTTTTCCACGGATTTTACCCCAGTGGTGGTTCCCTGATGCATGCCAGCCTTCTTGGTCGGTTCAGCACCTACAGAATGAGAAGCAATGGTTATCAACTCAGGAGAAAATAAAGGTTCCTCCATCGATTGCCCAATTATGTGGTGAAAAGTGGAGATGGCCTTGACGAATTGAGATGAAAAGGTAGAAATACCTTTCGATGATTTCTCAGTTGGAGTGACTACCGTCTCTGATGCTGATTCAGGTATAAGAGATAAAAGGGACGCTGGAGGGATCCCCGGGTTTTCGGGATCATATCCCTCGACTTCAGAAGTTTCAGCGGTGGTGGAAGAAGAACCAGCCTCAGGGATATTCTTTTGTTTGGCCATCCGCTTCTCCTCCTCCATAGCAGCGGCGATGAGGTGACGCCCCTCGGTCAGGCGTGCCGGCTCATCATCTCTCGGATATTTTTCCATAAGTTTATCTTCGTCGACGAAGTCTACCTTAAGTTCCTCTTTCTCCCATTTGATAATTTGACTCCATGCGTGAACCAAGGTAGTTGGATAGTCTTCGATCCAAGAGATGTTTCGGCGACGAATTATGTGCGCGAAGAATTCAATCAATAATTCGCCAAAACCGTGCACTTCTTCCTGAGCCTCTGACAGCTGTTTACGGGTCTCTTCAGCAGACTTAATGACATTTTCCACGTTCCCCTCAGTTAGGGCAGCCCTATTCTCGGCTTCTATTAACTTGGACTCCAAGTCAGCGTTTCGTTTCTCTAGTTCGGCATTCTTTCTAGCTAACTCAGCTTTCTCTTGCTCAAGAGTATTGTAAGCCGGTTGCATTTTAACATTGTCCGACTTAGCATCTTCCGCTTGTTTCTTCAACTCCAAACGCTCTTGACTATGAGATTCCAGCAAGTCATGATAACGCTTATGTAACTCTTCAAATTGCTGCTTGAAGTTGCTAGCCTCTCGTTGAGCAATGGCAAGCTGAGCCTGTGTGTCCTCAAGGTCCTTCTCCAAATTTTTCAAGGCCTTTTCATCGGCATCTGCAGTCTTTTTCATCGAATTAACATCAGTAATTAAAGTCCGAATGATTCTGGAGAGATTACATGAATACTTGAACATCTCCGAATATTGCTTCTCGACTGCGTCAATCTTCGCTTTACCCTCATCTGCCCACTTTGAGGAAATAGGCTCGAGAGCAGGTAAGAAAGTAATATTTTCAAAATAATGATCTGGGAACTGCTTCTCCAGATATGCCAGCTTAACTTTGGATTCAGCATCCAGTGGAGGAGGTTTGCAGTATGTTAGCTCAGCATCTTTACGCTTAGTAGGCACGATGGCTGTATCACCCTTTCCAGGTCGCTTCTCAGAAACCTTATGTTTGTCTCGAGAATCGGTATGTTTCGGTGGACTTTTTTCCCGACTATGTTTGTCTTGAGGAGAAGTTCGGCCTTTGGGCTGCGATGTGTCTTCTCCTCGACGACTCTGATAGCTTTTATATCGGTCTGGATCCGACCGGACGGGGGAGCGTGAGCGCGAGGTATGTGGCCGATAAGAATCATGAGACCTTCTGTCATCTCTACCCCGACTTTCACGATGATCATGCTCGACATCGGAAGGGGCCTAGACATGCTACGACGTATTTTCCTGACATCATAGAAGGGGCGAGACATTGTACCTGCACAACAATATAAAGGAATTCAGAATCAATGTTCACACAAGAAGTGAGTGCTGTGAAGTGTGGTGCTATTATGTTAGGTGCATCCTAAGTGGTGTTCCCCCCGACAAACCCGAGTCTAAAGCCAGGCCAGCGCGAGTGGGCTCTTTGGCCTTCACGGGAGTAGTCTCCTCTGAAGAAGTGAAAATTAAAGGATTTGTGCCGAAGTCCTCTGAAGTAAAGATGGTTTCAGGCAGGGGGAGATCTCCTAAACCCTGAAATGTGGAATCATCAGTAGTAGGGACATCTCCTTGAGAAGCGTCTGTTGGCAACTCTTTAGGAGACGTTGACTTCTCAGGAGAAATAGCATCATCAGGGACGGTATACCCTTCTCTATGCTTTTCAGTTATGTTGGCTAACTCGTCGTGCTGAGTTGAAGATGGAGAAGGTGAAGTCCGAAGAGGTATTGCTAGATTTTTCGGGCCCTCGCCCGTTTCAGGAATGATGTCCACTGGTGGTATGTATACATATGGACCCGACCCATGACCTATGCTACGGGTAATAGATAGTAACCCGTGATGATGGAGATACTCATCCTTAAGAACTTCGTCGATGGTTAGAAACTTTTGATCGCCATTGAGAAGCCGATGCAACCGATCAAAGTATAATTGATCCGATATTTGTTTTGGGTTATCAACTGCGAATAAAAGAGAAAGCAGGTTAATGTGTTGGCATGAACATTCAAAATTGAAACCTAGAAGATCGAAGCTTTACTTGATTTGGTCCATCTCCCGGCGCACCCCGGCTGTTGCCTGATATAAAACCATTCGAGCTTAGAATCGCCGGCCTTGCTGCTAAATGGAGCTGAAATAATTTTCCTGTTTGGGACTGATTCAAAATAGGAGAAGGAAGGAGTTTCTCGAGTCTGATGCTTGAAATTATAAAAAAAAAGTGGACATCATCGAAAGTAGGCTCTATACCTAAAACCTCTCTGTATGCTATATATAAGGTATATAAATAAGCATAAGAGTTGGGGTGTAACTGCATGGGGGCAATCCGCATCTGTCTCAAAAAGTCGACGAAAAAAGGCGAGAACGGTGGAATAGCCCCAACCGTACACATCAATCGAGTAACTGCCATAAATCCTTCTGGAGGATTATGGGGCCGATCAGCTTTCGATGGCACCAGGGTATCTCTTTTCAGTATCCCGTGCTTTAAACATATTCGAACAAGTCTGTCGTCGTCAATTGTCGATTCAACAGAATCTTTAGGTAATTCCAATATAATGGCGGACTCAAACTCATCAGGAGCTCGATTATCTCCTATCCCTCCTTCCTCTTCATCGCCCAGAGAAACTTCACTATCGGAAGGTGTTTCACTATTATGTGCTCCTACTTCATAATCTGGGCCCTCATCGTCCCATTCAGGGTCTGAGGAAGAAGATATGTCATCAATGGTAACTTTCTCAGAAGTTTCCGCAACTTCCATCTTCTTTGCTAACCTAGATGAACGTCTCTCGGCCATGATCACTAGACTATTGAAGAAACAATAGCAAGGATTAGAGTAAAGTTGCTTGTGTCCCCCATGTGTGTATGTGAACTAAAGTGTGTGCTATGTGTAACAAAGATGCAAGGTAAACACATGAGAGCGTAATATAAAGATTCAAAAGAGTAATAGTGTTTCAGAATAGTTCTTGATGTTTTTTATGTTCATAAGGCGCTATCCTAACTGTTCATCAAGTTGAAGGTTATGCCAAGCATTGATTAAGATAGTTGGATAAATTCTCGCGCATTGAGTTGGACTGTTTCGGTTCGGTTCGGGTATGTGCATTGGGATCGGATTGAAGGGCAAAGTCATGTTTCGGTCTGAAGCAGATATTCACACCCAGTAAGTAAAACCGGATCGGTCCGGATGTAGGCGACCGGATTGGTTCGGATTGACTTGAATAATCATGCCTCTTCTTGTAACACCCCGCAAATTCTATAACTGTGAAATTAACAAATTAAAGTATAATTAATCTGAAATCAAAGAACTATGGGAAACGGGATACGCCATTGCGTTCGTCTCGGAAAAATACGCGAAATAGAGTCCGAGTTTTCGAAAAACGAAGTCCGTATGAAGAAGATATGGCCTTCGGAAGTTTTTAAATTAAGTTTAAAATTCAAACAGAATTAAATAATTAAATATTCCGAAGTGGGGCCCATTGGGCCAGAAAAGCGCCGCCTGAGCCACCCAGGTCGACTGGGCTATCGACCTGGGCTACCCATGTCGACAGGGCTGTCGACAGCCCTGTCGACAGGGGTATCGACCTGGTCGAGCCCAGTCAACCTGGCTGGCCAGGTCTGTGTTCCTCCGATTTTCTGTGGTCTGCTTTGTCACTAGGGCTAGGTGGCGGGTTTTAATTGGTCTCTCTATCGAATGAATGGCTACGATCTAACCTAGCAACATCAATGGTCCTAATCAATTCCTAACCTCTATATAAACAACCCTAGACTAAACCCTAATCTATTCATTCAAATTAAGAACATAGCCGCCATGTTGCTGAGGAACGACTAAGAGTAGCCGCCAACTAGAGAGAGAATTAGGAACAAAGTTCTAAAGCCTAAAGCAATTCAAGCAACCTAAAGCTAATCAATTCAACAAAGGAATCATATCTCTTAATTAGAGAATTCGCCGCAACCATTGTAAGTAGAGTATTACTTTGGTATGAACAAATGATTGTGTAGATATGTATGCTTGAATTGTGGCAATAAAATTCATATTTGTGCGTTCTTATAAATTTATATACGTTTGGATATTCTGAATTATGTCATTCAATTATAAAGAACTACATGCGGTAGTTCTATGCAAATATACGTTTGGAATATTCGCAAATTATGTGACCTATGTTGAAGCTACATGTATGTAGTTGATTGAAATTTCATGCAAGTTTGGGGCTTTGTTATTATGCCATCATGATGTATATTTTTGTGCATAAATCATTTTGCAAGTAATTGAAACAAGTTGGGTTGTTATAGTTCATATGAAACTATGTTGGAATTTTGACACCATAATCCATGTATTAAGTCATGCTTTTGCAAAACTTGTGAATATGGCTAGGCTATGAATGATATTTGGCATAATTGAAATCCATGATTAAGTCTATCTTGTTTAAAAGAATTATATGATGACATAGGTGAGACATGGCTAGGTTAGACTCAAAAATCCCTTTTTGCAAGTTTAAAGCAAACACCATGATTAGGAATATTTATGCATAAGTATATTTATACCATCATTGTGTGATTAGACTTAAATCATGATTAAGTTGAACTATGCTTTTGTGTCAGTAACAAAGTATCCCCTTTGTAAACATGTAGAAACCTTATGAACAAATTTAACTATACTTATGCCATGCTTATATTATGCCATGTTTATGCTAGAAGTATTTATGCCATGCTTATGTTCGACATTATGCCATGCTTATGCTAGAAATATTTATGCCATGCTTATGTTTGACATTATGCCTAGATAAAAATATAGGTTCATGGGTCAATAATGATATCTCAATTACAAGTTCACATGCTTTGATTCATGTCACCTATGTTTTAGGACCAAAGTATATGTCACTACTATGCAAGTACACCAGTTTCTATTTTGTATTCCCAACGTCATATTGCAAGTTCATACGCTCACCTTCCCCTTTTTGTGTATGTAATTACGCCATAAGCCTCCCCTTTTCGCATGGCTAAATTGGGCTTTAAAAGGCTAAGCCCAATATATATAAACGGACGTGTAAAACGGGGGAAAATAACGTTGGATTAAAATTAATTAATGAATGAAAACTAAAGTAAAAGGGCCCAAATTCAAGTATGGGTTGGGCCCATGATTGGTGTAATCTTTACACCATTAACTTAATAATGGGCCGCAAATATTTACATATAAGAAATAAAGAAGAATGACAAAATATGTAAATGTAGAACATACGATGTGTTTAACCCGAGGTTGGATTGAGTTGTGATGTAAACCTGCCCGGAACCGCCCGGCTGTCCAGTAGTCACAACAATACCTATCCAATGTGGGAGGTTAAACATGGAGCCCAGCAAGGACCCGAGGTTAGACTGAGTTGTGGCGTAAGACTGCCCGGAACCAACCGGCAACAGGCAGCCACAACAATACCTGTCTAATGTGAGAGGTCCGGGCCTTAATAAGACAATTAAGGCTGAGTCAGGATTGATAGGATTAAGTGAACTAAAGACTTAATCAAAATGGAACATGCTAAACTAAACGGACTGGTGGGGTTAGGTTAGGAAACACTTAACCAACTTAGCATGTTGGCTAGAGATAGAAAACCTAGTAACGGGGGGGGGGGCCTTTTCAGCAGTAACCCTAAAAGGTGTATCAGGATACCCTGAAACTAGGCAGGGTGGGGCACGATTACTGGGCTGATTGTAAGAGGTCAAAGCGACGGCGGTGGTGTAGCAGTGTAGGTTCTAACGGAGTGCGGGCGTGCACACACTCCGGCGCAGAAAAATAAGGCACTGGACGCCAGTAGCATACCTGTGCACTCTAAGGTTGTGTCGGGTTGCCACTATGGGACTTGATACACCCCATGGTGGGACCAGCATAGGTAACTACAACATCGGGGGCCGTAAGACACATGTAACTATGCGAGTAGGAGCCGATCATCATAGAATGGATCACATCACCCTGATTATGGGGTGCCAGTTGGAAACTAGTTTATATGGGTTCAGAGAATAACATGGGGTACGACAGTATATTCGACCCTAGACAACTTAACCAAGTTTATAGTGCATGCCCACTTCTTGTTTATACTTATCATACCCAGTTCTTTATTCATAGACAAAATAGTACTAGACTTACCCAGGCTTTATGTCTGACTCTACTTTTCTTTCGTCTTCTTTCTTCCGTTCCCCCCCCCCCCCCCCCCAGGTCCTCAGGGAGGGAACACAGCAGCTTGACCAACCTTAGCATCCAGCTTGAAGAAGAGAAATGTATTGCTTGGACTTTCCTGTTTTAAACTATGGCTTTGGACAATCCACTATGGGGCTTTTGCAGTTTATCTATGTTTTATTTATGCTTCTTTAAATAATGTACTCAAGACAGATTATGAAAGTGTTATGTTATGTTTTTGGAAAGGATGTTGTTGTAACACGTATTTGACTTTATGAAATAAAAGTTTGTTGTTCTTCCGCTGTTTACAAATATGTGTTCTTATATCTGTCTTGTATATCTGTGACTTGTACTTATAAACCTCCACTGAAATTAGGGCATTCCCTTTGAGAGTGACCCTAACGGAGGTGGGGTGTTTCACTTGGTATCAGAGCATAGGTTTACCAGATAAGATAAAAAGTTTTGAAAATTTATTTTCAAAAAGGAAATTTAAAGAAGCATTTTTAAAAGATAAAAATATTACTTTATTTTAAAAAAGGCAAAGTCCACTCCCCAAAGCCATAGGTACTATCTCTTATCCTTCGTTTTGAATCTATCCTTTTTGTTTCAGCATGTCCCAAGAACTTAACTTGCCGGAAGGGGGTACCAATACCTGGTTGGTTTAGACGATTCTTAGAAGCGAGGGCCACTCAGCCAGGTCCTACCGTTCCTCCTCCCCCAGCTGAAGGAAATCATCCAGCTGCAGCAGCACCTTTTCCTCCACCTCCTCCTCGGGGAAACACTTTTGCTAAGATATGTAAAGATTTTAAAGCCATGGGAGGAAGGGATTTCCATGGAACTGAGTCCTTCGTAGCAGCTAGGAATTGGCTGAAAGAAACGGAGGACCTATTCATCATCTTTGAGGTAGAGGATAGACAAAAAGTACAACTGGCGGTGTGGCTATTGAAGGGCGAGGCTTCCTACTGGTGGGAAGTCACTAATGCTGAAAGACCAGTGGAGACATGGGAGGTCTTTAGGGCAAGGTTTGAGACTAAATTTCTCTCAGATGCGGAAAGAAGTTTGCAGTTGGAGAAATTCTTATTTCTTAAGCAAGGAGACAAGACTGTCAGAGAGTATGTGAATCAGTTCGATGAGCTGGCTAGGTTTGGGCTTGACCTAGTCAACACCCCGCACAAGAAGGCTCTCCGTTTCGTCAAGGGGTTAAATGAGCCATTACACAGTTTGGCCATGACCCATATACCCATGGGGGCCACGTATGAAAGATTGGTGCAAATGGCATTGCTGAATGAAGAGGACAAGGGCAAGAAGGAGACAAAGGCAGAAAGCTCTCAAGGGAAGAAAGAGGGTTTGCAGCCTAAGAAGACGGACTTTAAGAAAGGCGGGAAAGGCAACAAGGAGAAGAGGAAGTGTAATTTCTGTGGCAAAGTGGGGCACTTAGTAAAGGACTGCCGGAAAAAGAAGGCCAAGGAGAATGGTGGGTGCTTTTCTTGCGGTCAGACAGGCCACAGGGCTAAGGACTGCCCAAAGAAACGAGGGCAGGGGCAGGGCGCTGGATCCACCTCAGGGGCACAGGTTCATGTGCTAGAAGCGCCACCATTGCAACAGCGAGGTACAAACACTTCTGTAGAAAGTGTAGTTTATCTTTATGATCACCCCGTTCGCACTTTATTTGATTCTGGCGCATCACACTCCTTTATCTCGTCTGCTTTAGTAGAATCTCTGCACCTAAAAACTAGTATGGTAGAGGACCCCTTAATTGTTTCAAACCCAATTGGGGGCCCAGCTCATTTGTCTATGATCTGTTTGGATTTGAAAATTTCTATCCTAAGTGTTGAATTTCAATGTAGTGCCTTTGTTTTGGGCTTTTTGGGGTATGGTTCGATTTTGGGTATGGATTGGCTATCCAGTAATGGGGCCATCCTTGATTGTGAGAAAAGGGTTGTTAGGCTCCTAACCCAGCTCGGTAATACTTTGGAAATTTCTTGTAATCCCTCGTATGCGGTTATGCTTAGTTATCTTGAATCGCTAGATGCCTCTGTTAAAAATTTGAAATCAGTTAGAGTGGTCCGGGAATATCCGGATGTCTTCGAAGAGGTGAAGGGCTTGCCTCCGAAGCGGGAGATAGACTTCCGCATATATCTTGTAGATAATGCAAAGCCCGTTGCGTTGCCCGTTAGGCACATGGCTCCACGATAAAGGAAAGAGCTCAGTAAACAGATTAAAGAGCTTCTAGAAAAGGGGTTCATTAGGAGGAGCATTTCAGAATGGGGCGCTCCAGTGGTGTTCGCTACAAAGGCGGATGGTTCACTCCGTCTATGTGTTGACTATAGGGAGCTCAACAAACTAACGAAAAAGAATAGGCACCCTCTCCCTAGAATTGACGATTTATTTGACCAGCTTGTAGGAGCGTCTGTTTTCTCCCAACTCGATTTAGCAACCGGTTTTCATCAGCTAAGGGTGGTTGAAGATAGCATCGATAAAACGGCATTCAGAACCCCAGACGGCTTCTTTGAATGGCTTGTCATGCCTTTCGGCTTGACAAATGCACCTGCGTACTTCGTGGACCTGATGAGTAGGGTATTTAGAGATTTCCTCAACAAATTCGTAGTGGTCTTCGTAGATGATATCCTTATCTTCTCAAAGAGTGAGGAGGAACATGCTCAGCACTTAAGGGCGATCATGGAAACTTTGCGAGTCCATCAACTAAAAGCCAAATTCTCCAAATGCCACTTTTGGAGGGAAGAGGTGAGGTTCCTTGGGCATATAGTATCCAAACAAGGGCTAGCGGTGGACCCTGCTAAGGTAGTGGCGGTACAGGATTGGAAGGCACCAAGGAATGCAACTGGGGTCCGAAGCTTCCTAGGACTAGCAGGTTTCTATCGAAAATTCATAAGGGATTTTGCGAAAATCTCAGCTCCGCTCACGAAATTGACTAAGAAGAATCTAGTGTTCAATTGGGATTTGGATTGCGAGTTTGCTTTCCAACGACTAAAAAGGGCTCTTACAACAGCCCCAGTTTTGACGCTGCCAGATGGGAGCAAGATGTTCACTGTTTATACGGATGCATGTGGGACAGGTCTAGGCGCCGTCTTAATGCAAGAAGGAAGGGTAGTAGCTTATGGCGGGAGGCAGTTGAAGGTGCATGAAAAGAACTACCCAACCCACGATCTCGAGTTAGCCGCCATCGTCTTTGCACTCAAGTCTTGGCGACACTATCTCCTAGGTGAGAAGTTCGAACTTTACACTGACCATAAATCGTTGAAATATCTTTTCTCGCAGAAGGATCTTAACTTGAGGCAACAAAGATGGATGGAGTTTCTTGCCTCGTACGATTTCGAAATCTCCTACACTCCGGGTAAAGGCAACGTAGTGGCAGACGCGTTGAGCCGAAAGAAATTGACCCTAAGCCCGTTGTTTGTTGAAAGACAAAGCCTAGAGTTTATAGCCAGCTTCGACTTTAGGCCCTCCTCCGATTTCGTACCAGGCTTACTAGCATCTCTCGAAGTGCGCCCAACTTTAGTGGATTCAGTAGGGACAGCGCAACGCGAAGACCCTCAGCTTGTAGAAATAATTGATAGGCTAATTAGGGGCGAGACTTCAAGTCACCTCAACAGATACTCCATCGACGATAAGGGTTTTCTAAGGCGAGACGAAAGACTATGCGTCCCACAGATAAACGATTTAATAAAGAAGGTTCTCGAGGAAGCACATCACTCCAAGATGACGATACATCCAGGCGGAGATAAAATGTACAAAGACATAAAAAGGACTTTCTTCTGGAACGGCATGAAAAAGGACATGGCAGAGTTCGTTTCTAAGTGTATGGTGTGCCAACAGGTTAAGGCGGAACAGAAAAAGCCTGGCGGACTACTGCATCCTCTAGAGGTCCCGCAGTGGAAGTGGGATAGCATCTCAATGGACTTCATCGATGGGCTGCCTAGGTCTAGGAGAGGCAACACTAGCATTTGGGTAATAGTGGATAGGCTTACTAAAAGCGCCCACTTTTTACCTGTCAAAAGTAAAAGAACTGCCTCATCCCTAGCATCACTTTACCTCAAGGAAATCGTTCGACTCCACGGAATACCATCTAGCATTGTTAGTGACCGAGACCCCATCTTCACCAGCGAGTTTGGGCGGAGTCTGCAAGAAGCAGTAGGAACGCAGTTATGCTTGAGCACGGCCTATCATCCCCAAACCGACGGCCAAACAGAGAGAGTAAACAGAGTTTTGGAAGACCTTTTAAGACTATGCGTCCTTGACTTCGGAGGGACATGGGAAGACCACCTTCCTTTGGTGGAATTTGCCTACAACAACAGCTATCAAGCAACCATCGAAATGGCGCCCTTCGAAGCTTTGTATGGAAGACCGTGCCGATCGCCCACTTGTTGGTGGGAGTCTACTGATAAGCTCATACTTGGACCAGATATGATCCGAGAGACTTCAGAGAAAGTAGACTTAATACGAAGAAGGATGAAGACGGCCCAAGACAGACAAAAGTCCTATGCCGACAAGAGAAGGACCGACCTTGAATTTGAGGTCGGGGACAGAGTTTTTCTCAAGGTATCACCGCTAAGGAACGTTGTTCGTTTTGGAACCACAGGAAAGCTAGCACCAAGGTTCGTAGGGCCATTCCCTATCATCGAGAAGATTGGGAAAATGGCCTATAGATTAGAGCTACCCGAGAAGTTGGCTGGAGTCCACAACGTTTTCCACGTTTCACATCTCCGAAAATGTCTACATGAGTCTGCTGAAGTGGTAGAGCCAAATATCCTCGAAGAGGTCGAAGTGGAACGCGAAGCAACCATAAGAAGAGTTCCAACCCGCATCTTAGGAACGGAAGTAAAGAAGCTACGCAACCGCGAAGTCAAGCTCGTCAAAGTCCAGTGGAGCGACGCCGAGGGAGACGCGACTTGGGAAACTGAAGCTAGAATACGTACTGCCTACCCTTTTCTGTTCGAGGGTACATCCTTGATCTTTCTTTTTCCTTAAGTTGCGCTTTTATCTATATTTCCTCGACCGTATCTTTTAGGTAGAAACCCTTTTGGATGGAAACATGTAGTTGAAACATGTTATGGATGATGGTCGCAAGTGGTTGCAAGTGATTGCTAGTGGTTGCTCGTGGTTGCATATACACACACAATCTAGGTTTTAGATCGGCTCAGTCACTTCATATTGCATATGCATATATGTTTGCATTCGTATGTGGTTGAACTTTAATGTGTTGTCATGTGGATGCTGCATTTGTATTGAATGATTGTGCACTCATGTAGAATCAAGAATAGGAAAATCTGCATACATAATGGATTCATGGCACTTACATAATTCGCATTAAGGAGGTCAACTGAATCAGTAGACCGCCTGATTTTGCATTAGATAAGTACATGTACACACACACTTCGCATATGATCATGAAGCATTAGAAGTCTTTTAAGGACAACGGATGTTCGTGTTTGATGGATGAGTAGATGGATGTTTGGATGTTAGGATATACATTCCTCCTAACTTGAAGATTTCGGGGACGAAATCCTTTTAAGTGGGGGTGAATGTAACACCCCGCAAATTCTATAACTGTGAAATTAACAAATTAAAGTATAATTAATCTGAAATCAAAGAACTATGGGAAACGGGATACGCCATTGCGTTCGTCTCGGAAAAATACGCGAAATAGAGTCCGAGTTTTCGAAAAACGAAGTCCGTATGAAGAAGATATGGCCTTTGGAAGTTTTTAAATTAAGTTTAAAATTCAAACAGAATTAAATAATTAAATATTCCGAAGTGGGGCCCATTGGGCCAGAAAAGCGCCGCCTGAGCCACCCAGGTCGACTGGGCTGTCGACCTGGGCTACCCATGTCGACAGGGCTGTCGACAGCCCTGTCGACAGGGGTATCGACCTGGTCGAGCCCAGTCAACCTGGCTGGCCAGGTCTGTGTTCCTCCGATTTTTTGTGGTCTGCTTTGTCACTAGGGCTAGGTGGCGGGTTTTAATTGGTCTCTCTATCGAATGAATGGCTACGATCTAACCTAGCAACATCAATGGTCCTAATCAATTCCTAACCTCTATATAAACAACCCTAGACTAAACCCTAATCTATTCATTCAAATTAAGAACATAGCCGCCATGTTGCTGAGGAACGACTAAGAGTAGCCGCCAACTAGAGAGAGAATTAGGAACAAAGTTCTAAAGCCTAAAGCAATTCAAGCAACCTAAAGCTAATCAATTCAACAAAGGAATCATATCTCTTAATTAGAGAATTCGCCGCAACCATTGTAAGTAGAGTATTACTTTGGTATGAACAAATGATTGTGTAGATATGTATGCTTGAATTGTGGCAATAAAATTCATATTTGTGCGTTCTTATAAATTTATATACGTTTGGATATTCTGAATTATGTCATTCAATTATAAAGAACTACATGCGGTAGTTCTATGCAAATATACGTTTGGAATATTCGCAAATTATGTGACCTATGTTGAAGCTACATGTATGTAGTTGATTGAAATTTCATGCAAGTTTGGGGCTTTGTTATTATGCCATCATGATGTATATTTTTGTGCATAAATCATTTTGCAAGTAATTGAAACAAGTTGGGTTGTTATAGTTCATATGAAACTATGTTGGAATTTTGACACCATAATCCATGTATTAAGTCATGCTTTTGCAAAACTTGTGAATATGGCTAGGCTATGAATGATATTTGGCATAATTGAAATCCATGATTAAGTCTATCTTGTTTAAAAGAATTATATGATGACATAGGTGAGACATGGCTAGGTTAGACTCAAAAATCCCTTTTTGCAAGTTTAAAGCAAACACCATGATTAGGAATATTTATGCATAAGTATATTTATACCATCATTGTGTGATTAGACTTAAATCATGATTAAGTTGAACTATGCTTTTGTGTCAGTAACAAAGTATCCCCTTTGTAAACATGTAGAAACCTTATGAACAAATTTAACTATACTTATGCCATGCTTATATTATGCCATGTTTATGCTAGAAGTATTTATGCCATGCTTATGTTCGACATTATGCCATGCTTATGCTAGAAATATTTATGCCATGCTTATGTTTGACATTATGCCTAGATAAAAATATAGGTTCATGGGTCAATAATGATATCTCAATTACAAGTTCACATGCTTTGATTCATGTCACCTATGTTTTAGGACCAAAGTATATGTCACTACTATGCAAGTACACCAGTTTCTATTTTGTATTCCCAACGTCATATTGCAAGTTCATACGCTCACCTTCCCCTTTTTGTGTATGTAATTACGCCATAAGCCTCCCCTTTTCGCATGGCTAAATTGGGCTTTAAAAGGCTAAGCCCAATATATATAAACGGACGTGTAAAACGGGGGAAAATAACGTTGGATTAAAATTAATTAATGAATGAAAACTAAAGTAAAAGGGCCCAAATTCAAGTATGGGTTGGGCCCATGATTGGTGTAACCTTTACACCATTAACTTAATAATGGGCCGCAAATATTTACATATAAGAAATAAAGAAGAATGACAAAATATGTAAATGTAGAACATACGATGTGTTTAACCCGAGGTTGGATTGAGTTGTGATGTAAACCTGCCCGGAACCGCCCGGCTGTCCAGTAGTCACAACAATACCTATCCAATGTGGGAGGTTAAACATGGAGCCCAGCAAGGACCCGAGGTTAGACTGAGTTGTGGCGTAAGACTGCCCGGAACCAACCGGCAACAGGCAGCCACAACAATACCTGTCTAATGTGAGAGGTCCGGGCCTTAATAAGACAATTAAGGCTGAGTCAGGATTGATAGGATTAAGTGAACTAAAGACTTAATCAAAATGGAACATGCTAAACTAAACGGACTGGTGGGGTTAGGTTAGGAAACACTTAACCAACTTAGCATGTTGGCTAGAGATAGAAAACCTAGTAACGGGGGGGGCCCTTTTCAGCAGTAACCCTAAAAGGTGTATCAGGATACCCTGAAACTAGGCAGGGTGGGGCACGATTACTGGGCTGATTGTAAGAGGTCAAAGCGACGGCGGTGGTGTAGCAGTGTAGGTTCTAACGGAGTGCGGGCGTGCACACACTCCGGCGCAGAAAAATAAGGCACTGGACGCCAGTAGCATACCTGTGCACTCTAAGGTTGTGTCGGGTTGCCACTATGGGACTTGATACACCCCATGGTGGGACCAGCATAGGTAACTACAACATCGGGGGCCGTAAGACACATGTAACTATGCGAGTAGGAGCCGATCATCATAGAATGGATCACATCACCCTGATTATGGGGTGCCAGTTGGAAACTAGTTTATATGGGTTCAGAGAATAACATGGGGTACGACAGTATATTCGACCCTAGACAACTTAACCAAGTTTATAGTGCATGCCCACTTCTTGTTTATACTTATCATACCCAGTTCTTTATTCATAGACAAAATAGTACTAGACTTACCCAGGCTTTATGTCTGACTCTACTTTTCTTTCGTCTTCTTTCTTCCGTTTCCCCCCCCCCCCCCCCAGGTCCTCAGGGAGGGAACACAGCAGCTTGACCAACCTTAGCATCCAGCTTGAAGAAGAGAAATGTATTGCTTGGACTTTCCTGTTTTAAACTATGGCTTTGGACAATCCACTATGGGGCTTTTGCAGTTTATCTATGTTTTATTTATGCTTCTTTAAATAATGTACTCAAGACAGATTATGAAAGTGTTATGTTATGTTTTTGGAAAGGATGTTGTTGTAACACGTATTTGACTTTATGAAATAAAAGTTTGTTGTTCTTCCGCTGTTTACAAATATGTGTTCTTATATCTGTCTTGTATATCTGTGACTTGTACTTATAAACCTCCACTGAAATTAGGGCATTCCCTTTGAGAGTGACCCTAACGGAGGTGGGGTGTTTCACTTCTCCTCCTTGTCTCTTACTCCGATCCGACCCGGTCAAGTGGGCTTTGTTTCCCCCTTTTTGCTTTTTCTTTTGCTCCGACCCGATCCGGTCTTGTGAACATCTTTCCCTTCCCTTCACTCCAACGTTTCTCTACCAGAACCAATCCCAGTTCCTCTCCTCTCCTTCATCTCCTTCATTCTCCATCTCGCTTAACAATACCGAACCCAACTCCATTTCACAAAACCCAATCAAGACCAAGCACTTACGTGCTCAACTATCCAATAAGATCCTAATCCCCTCTCCCAGCGCCTCGAGGTGGTGACAGAACCACCGACGACGACGGCGAGGAGAGAGGAGGCCACGGCGTTGGAATTAAACACACACCATGTTCGAATCGCCCAATTTTACCACAAATCTAAACTGAAAACGATTACAGCAAAGTAATTCGAGATTTTAAACCTACCAAGTTGTTTAATTTAAAGAAGAACGAGAGAGTTTCGGAGTTTTTGAAGTTTTTGGGTTTCGATGCAAAATATGTTTGGGCGAGAGCGATAAAGGAAGGAGAGGAAGAAGAAGAATGGAGGCGGATTTATATAAGTTTATGGTGACCACTCGTATTCCCAGCCTTTTTCACCCCGTTCGGACCGGGATTCAGGCCCACTAGTGCATTTTGGCCTGTTAGTCCACTGTTAAGCAATACAGGAGGGAAATCCATTCAGATCGGAGTCCGAACCGAAGGGGATTATACACATTGACTTGTCATGCAGGTTGAATTCGAGGAAAAATAAAGAAAAGCTTACCTAGAGGAATTACTGGACATTAAAAAGAAGCTCTTAAAGTTGTTTGGAAATGAAGAAAGTAATTCATATGGTTTGTGGGTATATATAAGCAGCAAAAGGCACGACTTTATGAAGCGACACAACACTACAAGTAAATGGAAGCGATCATTTAATGGTTCTAATTCAAAGGATGTTTCGTAAACTACTTCGAAGCACACTTTATCTTAAATAAGAGTGTACTTCGAGGGGGCAAAATGTTAGCCATTAAAAAGAAGCTCTTAAAGTTGTTTGGAAATGAAGAAAGTAATTCATATGGTTTGTGGGTATATATAAGCAGCAAAAGGCACGACTTTATGAAGCGACACAACACTACAAGTAAATGGAAGCGATCATTCAATGGTTCTAATTCAAAGGATGTTTCGTAAACTACTTCGAAGCACACTTTATCTTAAATAAGAGTGTACTTCGAGGGGGCAAAATGTTAGCCTACTTTGTGAACTAGGCTACATAATGAGCAAACAGTGAGAAAGCCACCAACCGGTCCGGATCGGAGGGAGATGGCGCAGGAAATAAGCAAAGATCGAAGACGCAAACATCACATCGGTTCGGATCGGAGAAACACTTCAGCGGCATCAAAAGGGAGCAAGTAATCCCATCGGATCGGAGGCAGCCGATCCGAACCCCTTTTTCTCTAAGCCTGTGACCGTTGCTACACACGTTTCCTGAAGACTCGGGCCAAGCACGACCATTTCCTCCCACGAT
The DNA here is from genome assembly GCA_030737875.1 of Allium sativum. Lineage (NCBI taxonomy): Eukaryota > Viridiplantae > Streptophyta > Magnoliopsida > Asparagales > Amaryllidaceae > Allium > Allium sativum. The sequence continues at coordinate 730,204,244 of CM060922.1, read as the reverse complement.
CTCCCACTAAATCGATGCGCTGTCACCATCTGGAGGCCTATGAACCCGACTCTTATGGGATGGGTGTCACGCAGATCCGAACCGGAGCCACTTCGAGGAGATTTTTCACCTATAAATACACCATCAAGAGGCACTTGAAAGGATCTTTTGGCAAGTTCTCAACTCTAACTTCCTACATAACCGAATTTCACAACCATATTCAGACCAAAATCATCTCTTGAAGTTTATTTTTGAGAGATTTGAGTGAGTTTATGCATTGTAATTGTGAAGTTGAGTGAGAATCATTGTTGTATTTGCATTCAAATCATCAATCAAAAGAATAGAAAGTGGACGTAGGCTCTTTAACGCCGAACCACTATAAATCGTGTGTTCTTCGTTGCTTTTTAGTTCTACTTCATTAAAATCATAGCTAATTTGGGTGTTAGAGCCATTTTTTGGTCTAACAGGTAATGATATTTACTTATTAGATCCTACTTTTAGTAATATTAAAATTAGTGGTATCTGCGAAAGGTATTTTTGATGGTTTGCGCTTACATAAAAAAACGTGACATCAAATGTATTACAACTGTTTTTTTGCCTGGTAAGAGGTTAGGGGTTTAAGATTTGTCCAGAGCACATATCCCCAAGTAAAATTACCGTGTGTAGTGGAGGTCAAAGGTGATTGTGTTAACCTGTACAAGGTTGTGGTGCGAACTTTCCCTATACCCTCCAAGGTGGACGGTCCGTCGTTGTATTCGGTTAGTCCTTCATATATATGCGCGCACACACACACATATTAAGATCATGTTATTTTTGTTTACATTCTAAGCAGCAATATCTAAAGCTTTTTTTAGCTTAGAATGAATATATAAATAAAATTTATTTGTTAGATCATATTTTTAAGCGATATTAAGATTTATTGATATTTATATATGGATGTTTAATTTGAAAGTAAAGCTTATGTGTTAAATCATATTTTCAAGTGATGTTATGATTCGATTATATTAGACAGTCATTTTAAACTGATAAATGATATTTATTTGTGAAATCTTATTTTTTGATAATATTAAGGTACCGTTTGCAAGCCGAAATGGACATGTTAAGTTAGCTTCTGCATCTGACACATCCGACGCATCGGACGCATCCAAGGTGGGCCCATGCTTTTACCCATTCAAAGTGGAACGTTGGAGAAGTCGTTTGTGTCGGACGCGTCCGACACGTAAGGATGCCGAACGGCTATTCCCCAATGTTTGTTTCCCTTCACTTCTTATATAAACCCTAACCCTTTTCTCTATTTCCATCATTCAAAACACCCCAAATCCGAAACTTCTCCAATTTTTTCATGAATCTACGTCAACATTTTCAGATAATCGTTGTTATTTTCGTGTTTTTCATGTCAATATCTATCATATATGTTTTTTTGTATTGTTTTGAATTATTTTTTCCAGAATGTCAGGTAGCCAATCGTCTTCGACCCGCACTATCGTCGACTGGAATGACAAATGAACCAACACTTTTATCGACGTTTGCATGAAGATCCTGCCGCAGCGTCTAGGTTCTGTGGTATGAGGACGTTGCCTGCTTTTCAACCAACGCACTAGCCTCAATTACAATGCAAACCAGATGAAGAACAAGTTCGGCAATCTCAAGAGGAACCGATCTTCGTCGAATCGGCTACTAAAGAGACCTGGCGGGTATTGGAACGAGGAGGGCACCGTTGGTGGAACCAACGAGTGGTGGGATACAGTACCCGCATAGTGCCCTAAGTACAAGCATGCATCTCCCGGCAGATCCAGTGATTTGGAAGCTCTTTTTGGAGGCTGCATGAATACAGCAGAGTGTTAGTTTACAGTTCACGAGACTCCCCTCCCCCAGAGTTGCTATGCAGTTCGCAACCCAGCTCTACGGCGATTTCATCAAGGGAGATACTGCTGAGATCTCTAGCCGTCTCACTCGTCGACATGCTAGGCAGAGTGTCGGCCCGTCTCATTCTGCTCCTCTTGCCATGTCACGGGACGATATTATCGTTGCGTGCATGGTTGTTGCTCGCGATACCGACGACTATGAGGATTTGGAGGTGGCGGTGTGCGTGACGGAGTATCAGACCAGAGAGCACAACCCTTTTCTCTCTCTGTTGGACAAGCCGGAGCAGCTAAGTAAATGCGTCTGTTATTCCGTTGATAGCTTAAGAGAAATGCATTGTAGTGTTACTTTTGTATTTACTGCTTTTTAGTTCTGCATTTCAATTTCTTCACTTTTTATATTATGAAATTTGAATTCTACAATTATATTCTACAATTTGTATTATGTAACTTGTATTTTGCATTTTACTACTTTATTAAGCATAAACAAATAAATAATAAAATAATAACGATACTCATTTTAATTTGTATGTTTCATTAAAAACCGCATTCTCGTTCGTGAAAATTAGGGGTGAGCGTTCGGTCGATTTGGTTAGTTTGGACGTAAAAAACCTCAAATCGAATTGAAACCGAAAATTTTCTAAACCGAACTGAATTAATTTCGGTTAATTCGGTCGGTAGCCGATTTAACCGAACTTGAAGGATGTACTATAATTCAAATGATGGATTCACTCAAAATAAAACATAAATTCATGTTTGGAGAAATTTTATGTAGTAAATTTTATATTTATGATAAGATTTGATCTATTGCAACAAATTTCTTTATGCTATATAACCAAACAAATTGTTTAAAGTACTATAATACCATAAAATTAGACAATAAATTAAAAGTTCGGTTAATTCAGTTAAACCGATAATCAAAAAAAATTATTTTACAAACCGAATTCAAACCGATTTACTTTTAAAACCGAACCAAACCAACCGAAATGAACCGGTTTGGTCGGTTAATTCGGTGTGAACCGAATATTGCTCACCCCTAGTGAAAATGTCCATTCCCTAGGCCCTTCCAAATACCCATTTTGGTTTGTTTGCAAACGCATCCTAATCTAATGATATTTACAAAGGGCATTTCGGTAGTTCACGTTTAAACCAAGAAAGTATAACACTTGCAACTATTAATAAAGAAATCGAATTCAAATTATATATTTCAAAAATCTGCACTTGAGTCAAACTTGGATTGGGTCCAATTGAATTATAACACTAAAAATACATATATTTTAATATATTTTATTAATATTTTTATTTGAGTTGGTTCTAATCGATTGAATTATAATACTAAAAATACATATATTTTAATATATTTTTTATTAATATTTTTATTTGACTTGATTCTAGTCGAGTTTAATCGGATCTCTATTATATTTTTCATCATTCGAACCTACCAAAAGTTAAATCAGATTTAGTCTGGAATTGGATCTAATTTGGATTAGAGCTGGCTCGGTTTTGCGGTTCTTATGTAGTTTGAGACACCGTAGTTGATATGTAGTTTCTTCCGTAGCAAACTTATGAAAATTTCTAAAGGTACACTTCTTTATATATAAATATATATACAGCTCAACTTATTTTATTCTAGTGATATGGGACAAAACAAAAATTGCTCTACATGGGTCACAAAGCTGGCTCCGCCGCTGTAGTTTAATATATTTTTTATTAATATTTTTATTTTAGTTGGTTCTAGTCGAGTTTAATCGGATCTCTATTATATTTTTCAACATCCGAGCCTATCAAAAGTTAATTCAGATTTAGTTTGGAATTGAGTCTAATTTGAATTCAAGCTGGCTCGATTTTGCCGTTGTTATGTAGTTTGAGACATCGTATTTCATATGCAGTTTCTTGGGTAGCAAACTTATGAAAATTTTGAAAGGCACACCTTCGCTGGTTGGAAAAAACAACACATCACCGCATATTTGGAACAGGATTTTCTTAAAAAGTACAAGAATCGATTACATAAGATATTAGACACTGCATTATAGTATCCTTTACCAAAATTAGTGGACCACATACGCCATTTAAAACGTTGAAAATCTTCTAGCTTTGTTACCACGAAGGTTGTTTTGTTAAATCTTTAGCATGTACAATCTGAAAAGTAGTGTTGCACGCTGTATGACAACAGTGCTACAAGTCGTATTTTATTGACATAAACATCGGAATTATCATGTTTGTTTATGTTGCTAAAACGATGTTATTTAGCACGTACGGATAAGTTTCCCTTTTAACGTCCCACGAAGATACAAAAGATAAAACCACCCATTTGCGTACAGAAAATTCGAGATTAGCAATAAAACATTTCGTTTCATAAACATCTATTACCATTAAAACATTTCGTGAAATTTAACTCCAAAAGTCAAATAGAAAGACGAAGAAATGGCACGTTACATAAACACAATTCAACATCTATCAAACACTATAACTCAAGCAGCCTTTTTGGGTGTCTTTGCAGCGGCCTTCTTTGGTGATTTTGCAGCAACCTTCTTGGGAGATTTTGGAGCATCAGATTCTTTGGCAGCAGTCTTCTTGGGCAAAAGCACAGGGTTGATATTCGGCAACACACCACCGTGAGCGATAGTCACACCACCTAGCAGTTTTCCCAACTCCTCGTCGTTCCTTATAGCAAGAAGCACATGTCTGGGAATGATTCTGTTCTTCTTATTGTCCTTAGCTGCATTTCCAGCAAGCTCCAATACCTGTTCAAGATTTCAGCAATGTCAGTTCACGAGCTACGATACAGAGGGCTTTCAAGAGAGAAGACTGTGATTGATGAACGAAAATTTGTACATACCTCGGCTGCCAAGTATTCGAGGACGGCGGCGAGGTAGACGGGGGCTCCGGTGCCAACACGCTGAGCGTACCGTCCCTTCTTCAGGTATCGGCCGATACGGCCAACGGGGAACTGAAGACCGGCTTTAACTGACCTGGTAACGGCCTTCTTCCTCGGCCCGCTTGGTCCCTTCCTACCTGCGGCTCCTTTCTTTGATTTGCCTCCGGTCTCCATTGCTTCGGATATGGGATTTGAATTAAAATTAGGGTTTCTTTTACTGATTTGGGGGAAGATGTGGGATTGATGCTGAAAGAAACAAAGAGCGGGCATTATATATGTGGATTGCGATTAGATATGACGCGGATTGCTAATTTTGTCCGTTGGATTTTGATGAAATGGACGGTGCTGGGTTTGTATCCTCGATAAGCAGCAATCCGTTTTGCTGGTTCGGACCAATGATAAGCTAGTGTGTTTCTTAGGAAACAACAACTGGATGCGTAGCCTTTCCTATTCAAAAAGCATCGACGGTGTCAAATAGGTGGCAGTCCGTGTTACGCAAATTAGAACAAACTAAAATAAGTTCTACCAATCTTTGTAAATTAACGTAGGACTAGCAACATCAATTTTATATCAGAAGACACTCTTTAGGTTCGTAGCTTCGATTTGTAGTACAAATTTACTTGCTTACACACGTACGTATAAAAATGTTGATAAGCATTGTTCGACGAAGTATACGTATGTATGTATTGTTGTGATTGATGATATAAAATTATTTGTAGGTTGAAGATGACGATGTATGGAAGTGCTTTGTAATAGAAGAGGAGTAGCAGCTGAAAAAGACGGGAAAAGATCAGAGTTTCAGTTCAGACGTCTGAGACTTATGACAGATGTTTGCGCTGGTAGGAAATAATTTCCATATAGGTTGGTTAAACGTTCGAGTTGATATAAAATAATTTCCAGAGAGGTTGATCATGTTAGAAAATATGCCAAGTGATATGCCAGGGAATATGCTACAGAATTAAGAATATGTTAGAGATAAGGATAAAGATATGATGCATTTATCTGGTATTGCGTTAATTTGGGGTTATATTTGATATCGTATTGATTTGGGTCAATATTTAATACATAATTATTTATTATAATTGACCCAAATATGCTTTAGAATATTCTCATCTAAAATGCTCTTTTAGATAAGGATAAACCATATATAAATAGAAGGCAAGGTTTAGCATTGTAAATCAATCAAGTATTTTTTGTAATATCAATCCAGTAATCAATAAAAATGTAGTCTTCTAATTGTTTTACCTTTAATCTCTCTCTCTCTCCCCTCTTTATATCAAATTATAACACGGTATCAGAGCTAGGTTAAAGAAGGAGAGAGATAGAGAGAATTAGAAGATTTGAAGTGAGTTTTTTTTTTTTTCTCTCTTCTTTCGTTTGTTCTTACCTCCAAACATCAAGCCAAATTGGATTCAATCCTTTCGGAAATGAAAAATCCAAAGCCGAAACCAAATCTCTAAAACCACGTTCTACCAGTCCATCGAGAAAACCAACCTGAATTTATTTAGTCAGAATCTGATCAAAAAAAAAAGGAAAAAAGGGGGTTGCGTGTGCTTCCATAAGAAATAGGCGTAGGTTTGGTGAATTGTGTGTGAAGTATGAGTGTGGCAATGAATGGTTGCGGTTGTTTAAAGTTGCGGGTCTGGTTGTTCGTTTTTGTGAGTTTGTGGCAGTTAGGAGATCGTAGAAGTTTGAACCGCATTCAAAACAAATAAAATGGTGTTTGGGATTGTTGTTTGAATTGCGGTGGACGGAAGTTGACAAAGGCGATGTTTACATGTTCAGTTGAGGCTGTTGATATTCTAATTCTGTTGTTCGAAGGGTGGAAGGAATTTGTGGTATCTGATCAGGTTTTGGATGATGGAGGCGCTGGAAAACTTGATTATGCTTGACGTGAAGTGGAGTTGGAATTCGTATAGGATGATGGAGTATGGTTGAAGTTTTTTGTGACCGGTTGTTGCTGTCGAGTGGCGTTGTCACCAGTGTTCTTACTTGTCAAGTTGGAGTTTTAAGTTATTTAGCGGTGAAGCTACCTTGTTACTTTTGTCTCTGCCTGTCGCTGGAAGGTTGATGGTCAGTGGTGAGCTCTGATGTGCTGCTGGGCTTGAAAGCGGTGTATGAACCCTATTTGTATGTCATATGTTGTAAGCTGTGTGGTTTGTGAGTGTTTTGATGTGATTTTGTTAATGTAGTCTTTTATGTTAAAAAAAATAAGAAAAAAAGGGATGGGTGAAAGTCTCGATTGATTTTATTTGAGATGTACGTGGTTTGTGCGTTTGTAGATGAAGGACTATGTTTTCATGTAATGGTTTGGTGAAGTGGTTTCAGTGTCGTGGGAGATAAATAGTGATAGGATGAGATTTATAACGGTTTTTTGTTTGCTATTGTTTGTTTTCTGAGCATGAAGAAGTGGGCGTTTGCAGTTTTGGGAGGATGGGGTTATTAAAGTTAGTTGTTTGGATTGTGTCCCTCGTGTGTATGCGGAGAAGGGAGATGTTGTGAAAGTGAATTGGTGATGCAGCTGCGAGTATTTGAGGAAGGGAAGGAGTTGTGATGAGGGAGTATTGCAGTGGTTCTTGTCTGCGCTGTCGATTTTAGATAAGAGGCTTATGTTACTGTTGTGGTTTGAACGTGGTGATGTTTCGTTGTTTTGGTCTGATGATTGTGGTGATTTAGGGCTTTGGGTATTGTGATTCCGGTTATAGCAGAGAATTGTTGGGGAGACGTTGCGTTGTATGGAGAGCTGAGTGATGGGTTGATTGAGTTGTTAGAGAGTAATATTAGTTTGAAGATATTTATTGCTCGTTTGATGTCTGCATTGGTAACCCTATTTATTAGGAGGACAATTGACGTTGATTGAAGGTGGTAGGTGGTACTGTAATGTATGTTTGGAGGATGCAAACATACGTTGATTCATCCCTATTGGTTTGGTTTTGGTTTTGTTTTCGTTGAGATTGTTGGGGAATACAAACATATGCAAACGCATCCCATTTTGGTTTATTTTGTTTTCTTTGTATGTTTGGGGGATGCAAACATACAAACACATCCGGGACCAGTTTTTTCATTTGGCCGCTCGGATCTTTTGCTTACCGATCAGATTGAAGATTGCTGAGTTGTTGTTGAGTATTTGGTATTTAGTGCTTGGAGTTTGGTGTTACTCCCTAACAATATTAAAATGGTTGCTTAATCTTGCTATTATTCACTCAGTTTGCACCTTCCATTTCGCAAACTCACGATTTTCCACATCGTGAGTTTGAGGGGGAATGTTACAGAATATGCCAAGGGATATGCCAGGGAATATGCTACAAAATTAAGAATATGTTAGAGATACAAATAAAGATATGTTGTCTTTATTTGGTATTGCATTAATTAGGGGTTATATTTGGTATCATATTGATTTGGGTCAATATTTGGTATAGAATTATTTATTATAATCGACCCAAACATGCTCTAGAATATTCTCATATAGAATGCTCTTTTAGATAAGGATAATTCATATATAAATAGAGGCAAGGTTTAACATTGTAAATCAATCAAGTATATTTTGTGATATCAATCAAGTATTCAATAAAAATACAACCGTCTAATTGTTTTACCGTTTAATCTCTCTCTCCTCTCTATATCAAATTATAACAGCTCAAACGTCTGATCAACTCGTTCGGACGTCTGAGCCGAAGTATTTCTGTTTTAACTGAGTGTTTCCTGAGATATATTTATGAGGGGTTTTGCCTAAGCCATTAATTCTTCCATATAAGCAGCTTCTAGGTTTGAATCAAATTATGGGATTGTGACCAAAATTTGTTGATTCTAGGGTTTGACGTCGTTGTTCATTATTCTCCTTCTCCAACAATATTTGTAGTCATCTAGATATTCTTTCCCTTTCTCAATTAGGTTATGGATTCAGCTGTAATTTGTTTATTTTGGGTTTACTTCATAGATATACACAAAATTCATTTTCAATGAATCGATAAAGAGGGAGGTCGGGTGGAATATATTGTGTTCGTGTGCTATTTCTATATGTGTTATCAAAATTATTTTTAAGTAATTAGGTAAATAAGATCATGGTGGGTATAAACTGTTTTCGCATAAGGCTCATACTCCATAACAATTGGTATTAGAGCTAGATCATCACAAAGCTAAAAGTGATTTTGGTTAGGAAAAAGTTGATTTTTTTGATGTTAGATATGATAATGTTTTCGAAGATGGCTATCTTTTATGGAATAAACAGGGGGATTTGGAAGCCTAACATGGAGGATGTCTTATACCTCAATGATCTTCATGATTCGATTAATGGAGATTGAAAGAAGCCCTCTGATATGGACGTGGGGAAATGGAAGAAGATGGATAAGAAGATGATTACCTTGATTCGGAAGTACCTTGATGATTCGGTATTCCATCATGTGGCAAGTTGTGAATACATGAAGGATTTATGGGATAAGTTGGTATCTTTATATGTGTTAAGTAGTGCTACAAGTAAGGTTTTTTTGGTTCAAAAGCTAGTGCATGTAAAATTGGAAGAAGAAAAGTCTATGTAGAGAATCTGAATGAATTTCAAGGTATGATTAATCAATTGACAAATTTAAAGGTCAATTTTGATGAGTTGCAAGCTATTTTGTTGATGAGTTCGCTTTCAGAAAGTTATGAGAATTTGGCAGTTTCATTTAGTAATTCTAGTGCTAATGGAGCTATCCATTTAGAATTTGTATGAAATAGCCTTTTGAATGAGGAGTTAAGGAGAAAAGGATCGGACTTGAAATCAATTCAAAGTGAGGCGATAGCAAGAGACTTAACGAAAGATACAATGTCGAAGAGGAAGGAAACTACTGGTGTTATCATCTGTCGTTATCGTGATAAGGAAGGTCACATATACACATAAAGTGTCATGCCTATAAAAAGGATTAGAAGAAGGCTATGCATGGTGATAATAATAGTAATGCACAGGCTAGTTTTATTGAAGGTGTCACGGTGATGCTTCTTGTGATGTCCTGTTTAGTGAAACTAAGCTTTGGATGATGGATTCGGAAGCCGGTTTCCACATATGTAGAGATTAAATTATTTTTCCTCTTATAAGAAGAATGTCATCATAATTAGGATTACCAATACAGTACAACTATCAATTTGTGGTATTGGATCTATCCGGTTTCATATGCATAATGGTGTGGTAAGGGATGTCTCTGGAGCTAGACATATATCCACTTTTTGCATAACCTTATCTATCTCGGTCAGTTAGATCGTCGTGGTTGCACTTACGAGACTTGAGGTGGAGTTCTGAGAGTGAAGAAGGGTGATAGTGTTATAATGAGAGGAGTTTTGGAGGATGGAAATCTTGATAGATTGGTCAAACTTGTAGTCGACGGTGGAAAGCAAGTGACAGTTGAAAACCTAGTTCATAACAAGGTGAAGAGGTTAATGTAGTCTCTACTGGTGATCCTAGGATTGAGAATCATAATTTAAACAGGGTTCTACACGTTGATGATGCTCGTGGGATCGAAGTGATCAAGGAATGAGCTCAGTCAAGTGATAGACGGTGTCTATTTGGAAAATCCATAAAGACAAGATGAGATTTTTGTGATATTACAAACGTTTTTTAGACCGTTAGTTTTACATGGTGCATCTTATCTGGAAGATGCATTTTTTGCAGGAGGTGGGTGAAGTTTGTAATGTTGTTTTAATTGAGATTTGGCACTGGTCGTTGAAAGAGCTAAATTGACTTATTTGGTGATTGTTGGACTGTTGATGTGATTTCATATCAAGGTAGAGTGTTGCGATTGGTGATATAAAATCACTTGTAGGTTGAAGACGACGATGTATGGAAGTGCTCTGTGATGGAGGGGGAAGAGCAACAGCTGAAAAAGGCAGGAAAAGATCAAAATTTCAGCTCACACGTCTGAGGCATATGACAGACATCTGAGCTGGTAGGAAATAATTTATAGAGAGGCTGGTCAGACGTCTTACCACCCCGGTCAGACGTTTGAACTGAAGTATTCTTGTTTTGACTGCGTGAATTTTTAATATTTTGAATGTGTGAATTTTTAAATTGCTATGCATAAATAAAAAACTAATATGTATCTTCAATAACATGACAACTTTTTTTTTGAAAAATTAAGCAATAAATCTAAGCTGAAGTAAAGATTTCAATAAATTTTTGCAAAGTTATGCAGCAAAACAACAAACAATAGATTGTCCTTAAAATGAAACACTAACGAGGGGGCTTGAAGAGGAATGACAACAATAGAAAGTGTTGAATAGGAATGGTGATAGAGAATAGGTGAAATGAATGGTATGTATAGTGTATAGATGGTTTTCTTATATAGTTATGTTTTTCTGATATCAAGCATTGAACAGTTCAATGTTGGGCCAACTCAAAACTCTATATTATCTTATATGAATATATCCCGTTTAAAAGTCGGTTACTTGGTTGTAGGAAAAAAATGGATTGAGTAAATAGGTTATACATGATTTGCTTAGATTGGGAAACCTCCATATAACTCGTAGCACAAGTTGTATATCATCTAATCGGAAAATAATGTAGGGAATATTCAAACCATGAAATAATGCATGTGTATTACGAGGATGCTACTTATTTATGATCATGTTGAAAAGATTTATTCAAAGAATTGAGCATGAATGATATTTTTGTTATTTTACGGTTGGACCAAAAATTTATGCTTTCAGCCCAACTATAAATAAAGATATTACAGTGTAATAAAGTGAATCATTTGAATATGCAGCAAATAATTTATATACAATGAAGTGTCCCCCCTCCCCAGTTACAAAAATCTTCATTTTGGAAAACAACCGTTTGCAGCAGAAAAACTGCACGAGGGAAAAGACTGATGATTGCTGACAAGGGAGCAGCGGTCGGAGGTATGACAGCGGCAACAGCTGAAGGATGGAGTCATAACCCATGCTTGGAACATCGTGCATCAACATGAGGCCAAGGTCAGGACATGGAAGGGGAGCAAGTGACTTGTGGTGGTAGGAGAATCTAACTTAGAAACGTTAACTGGCTTTCAGGCATAAAAGGCAAGCTAGGGTTTTGTTGCAAGTTGAGATCGATCTAAGTGAGGCACAATTCAATTATTACAATCAACAAAGTTCTCTGCATCATTAATGTGAGCATGTCTCACACTTCTAGTTCTAAATCAAGTGCATGCGGTTGTTTGCTCGATTAGATAAGTATATGTTTTAATTGATCTCAATTTGATGTGTTATTTCTACTTTGGTTATGCAGTCTCAGTTTATCAGAACCGTATTACAATATCTTGACTTGTTTCGATTTATGGTTATTATTATTGCTTGTGCATGTAATAGATACTGTAGTTCATGAATCGAAATACTCGTTGATGGAAAACAAACCATGGGGATCGACAAAGAGAGACCAGTTGTAATGATCTGAATTTTGGACACCTAAATATTTAATTTATTTAAATATAAAAATAATTACTTTTTAAATTTAAGGACTTGAATTTAATTTATGTGAATTATTAAATACAATTAAGTAGTGAAACATTAATTTGAACATTAAAATTACTCGAATAAGTGAATCTTGAATTTAATACGAAATCGAATTGAGTTCGAACCTATTTAAAAATTCACTCAAATAAGAATATAACGATAACTATCATCTTATAATTAGAGTGATTTAAAACCATTTAATTGTATTTTGATTAGTTAACATGTGAAAATATGATTTGCAAACTATCTCATAATTCAACGAAACCCAATTCATTGGATTCTGAATAGTGAACTTTTGTATGCCGTCGAGTTTCATGATGATCAGAAGTCTCATGTGGTGGTGCACGCGTGAAACGCTTGACGAAAATAGAAGTGAATATAATATAAACAATTCCAAATAATATACACTTTAAAATGTTAAACGTAAGACATAACTCCTCGCTCTTCTCTTTTATCTCCAGGAATAATAACATACGGTCGCTACAAACAGAATCTTCAACCAATTGGTTAGAGTGTGCTATGAAAGGGAATCAGATGTCATTTGATTTATTAGCTTCGTGTGGGTGAGATCATCATCCTAGTATGTTCTGATTTGGGTCAAATGGAGATTACTGAAGCTTGATCCATTTTAGCTGAAACTAGAGAAAAGTACCGGCGGAGGCAGAGTTAAGTGATGTCATGGTGGCCACCATGTTTCTAGTAAAAGATGCACCTTTTGGCACCATCGAGAGGAGCTTTAATTGAAGAGTATGATTCACAACCAGCAACTGTCACAAGGAAGAGGCATTGTTCAGTTTTGATATGCGAATGCCAGAGTGGAATTCAACAATTTAGGTTGGCCAATGCGAAAAGTGACTATGTAAAGACCTATAAAGCAAGATCATGATGGTTCTCCTTAGGGTGGTGCAGGCTATTGTGGTGATGATCGATAGGTCAGGTGTAACGACCTGGATTTTTCGTTGTTTAAACCGACAATAATCCACACATGTCAACTCAAACAAATCCAAAATACAGAAAGTTACTGGGAATAATTTAGGAAAAAACAGAATCTCGCAGCGGAAGGACAAAATATAATAAATAAATAATAGTTCATAAAGCTGTTAAAACATACATTTGGTTATACTTTACAACAACTATTAGAGTTAAACTTTCAGAAAACATACCAATAAATGCAGCGAAATAATACTAATAAATACAACTGACAAGATCTATCTTCATCTTCATAAGGGTGTCTTCAATAACTGAAAACTCAGGCTGACCCGAGCACAAACGAAAAGATAAAAACATTCGGATCAGAACTAAAATATTCTTATATCAGTCAAATCAAAACCATGTAACAGTATGAGTATCATAGCGTCAGAGATGCTTACGGTAATTCATACCTCATGTCTAATGTGTTATTGAGTGCAATAACTTAAGAGATGTTACGGGATTTTCCATCTCTTAAGAATCTGTTAAACTATATATTATATAATACAGTACGCTATTATTATAGTGTCTATTCGTTAAAGTAAAGTATCAAAATAGCATAAGCCGAATTACATTTTTACCCTTATGCCATTTATAAACGTTGTAGTCTTTATAGCACTGTAAACCCACCTTAAACTGGTGGCATCACGGAGCACTCCATAGGTACAACGTCAAATCAAAATCGTAAGGGGAACGATTAGGATAATACAAGGCACATGAGGAATACCCAAGGTAGGAAGTTACCAGTTGGACGCTCGGACTGGTGATAAAGCATAACCGCAACTACTGCCCACCTCAGAACAACACTCCCAAATCAAAGATGTTTATCTTTCAAATCAAACCGAGGAGATATAATAATTAGAAAAAAGTGTTGCCGATAAGGGTAGCTAACCCACATGATCACGGTATAACACCTATTTTAGTCACTTTAACTATAACCCGAAGGTCAAGGGTATCCATCATCATTCTCTCATTTCATTTTAGTAGCGTTCACCAAACATCTTACTTCATGCTGGATTCTCCATCACGTGCATAGTTGTTAAAGTTGTTTTAGTATTGGCAGAGAGTATGACAATATTCGTTCTCGGTCTCTTTAACAACCAAACGCTTATTTCACACCGCTTGGTTGTTACATTTCAAAAGGGTTCATGTTTCATATCAAATATCATATTTGCTTTAAAATCCTTTCATATCCAAGACTAAAAACATTTTTATATAAAATCTCTAATTAATACCAAACTTAGGATCTAGAAACAATTCCAATTTAAAACAATTTGAATATTTAAAATAGTTGAAAATTATATTAAAATAGTTTAGATATATATTTGAAATAGCTTGAAAATAAATAGTTGGACAATAAAAGTTAATATAAATAGTTTGAAATTAAAAATATGATCTATCATCATTTAGTTAAATATATATAGTTAAATATTAAAGAAGTTTATAAAATAGATAGTTGATTATTAAAATGTTAATTTATATGTAGGTTAAAAATAAAATAGTTTATAAAGAAAAATAATTATTTAGTAAAATAGTTTATATAATGGTTTAAAATACTGTAGTTGGAATTAGAATTGTTTCTTCCAAATTTCAAGTAGACTTGAAGTCATATTCCAATTTTATTACTTCAATTTGATTTAACATTCATTTCAAATTCAATTCAGACAATTTGATTAAAATATTTAAAGTTTCCAGTTAAATTTCGCACTTTGAATTTAATTAAATTTGTAATAATCTCTAGTTCATAGTTCAAACATCACCTTAAATAAAATTAATTTAAACTGAATTTCAAAGACAAATAGTAAATTTAATTTTTTACCAATTCAATTCCAATAGATCCAATTTATATTAAATTTGAAAATATTAGCACCAATACATTAAATGGCTTCTTTTAACCTTTAAATTCCAAGATTCAAATTTAAAAGAAATCAATTTATAACATCATTTATATTGCCATTAAAACAATATTTAAAATTCAAAGTTTAAACAAATTTTATATAATCAACTGGTGTCCATATATAATTTTCAATCCTATGGTCAAGTGATATTTAAATTTAATTTTAGTATTTGAAGGACGGATATATACCATTTCACTTCAAATCAAGGTCATAGGTATTTATCATTTCAACCTATGTTATTACTTCATTTCAATGATTAATCCTGGGTTTATTTAATGCCCATAACATCTAGGGTAAATGGTTGGGATTAATTAACACAAACAATGGTCATATATAATATAGATAAGTAGCAGAATAACTTAAACATCGATATATCAAACATATCAATTCAAGGCATTCATTAAAATCAATACATATAATCGGTTTTTGTTTTTAACTTGTATATTATGAATACACGCAGACTCAAGGAAATTTATTAACGACTATGCTTTTAACTTGTGTTTGAGTGAATATTATGAATACATGTAGACTCAAAGAAATTTATTAACGACTATGCTTTTAACTTATATATATGACCATTTAACAATTTTTGTTTTGTGTTTTTTTCCTCGGATAAGGTATCAGATCAAAGCTTCTTTCATAGGAACAAGAAAAAAAAAGTATGCTCAAACCACCCTAGTATAATGTAGCCAAAGTTGCAAATGGACAAAATTCATAGCTGTAAAGATTGATACGAAATTACTAATAATACATTTTGATTGATGTGACGAGACAAAACTCAAAACAAACAAAAGCGCTTCTAGATGAAAGCTTATGTGTATGCAGTGAATGTTGACCGTTGTTACATGTGTTCATTATTAGTATTGTACCTCTTAGCTTTCATAACAACCAAGGTTAAAAATAAAACTGGAACAGCTAAACTGGTTTATGTTGAAATGGCTGAGGGGATTTGTTAAGCTTGAAGAAAGTGAATCCTACCTTAAACTGTAACAAGTGCTTTTTGAAGTATATACTTGTATACAACAGTTTTTGAACATTCTTTTCCTAGATATCGTCAATAGTTAAAATATGAAAACTGAGAATTATCACTTGTTAACTGCTTCTGGGCTCAATTTTACCTTTACATGTGATGATGACCTTGTTTTCCGTTAATAATTATTAATAGTTGAAATTGTCAAGATAATTCCTCAATGTTCAGGTACATATTACTTATTCATGGGAGATCTTGTATACGATGGCTATCATTTAGTCGAGACTATCACGGTAAGCAATGTTTTCTATCTTATCATATGAGAAATGGTTATATAGCTCCCAAAACGGCTTCTTTCTTCCTTTTCCTCCTCTCTTTTTCCTTGCTTAGAATTTCGGGTGGCAAATACAACTCTTAAGATTTAAAAACTTAACAAACTCTGATCGTTCTTTCTTATTATTAGCAGTTGGTACTTGATGTGTATGCAGAAGTGATGTAAGTACCCCAGCTTTATAAAAGGCATTGGATTATGCATGTGGAGCAGTTGATGTGTGCGACCCAATTCATCAGAAGTGATGTAAATTAATTAAATTTTAGAAAATAACAAGTTTGTAGTAATGCTAATCAACTAAGCTTATAATAATAATAACAATTCATATCAAAACTTGCATATCCACAATCCTTATCTCACAACAATGTTTGTTGTGGACGCAACAATCTGATGTAGAAAGAGCTACGATTAGCAGTATTGATCGGTATGTCATCGAAACTGTGTTTGGATGAGGTTGTTTTCACAGCTCGAAGGGGACTGATAATAAGGGAAATGTGGTTGCAGTAAGTATTCTTCCCTATTTTCCCATATACTTCACTATATTCTTCTTTGTTGATGCAAACTAGATGAATGTTTTTAAGTTGTTTATGAATTTTACTTCAATGAATCATTTCTTTCACGAGTTATTCATTTGTATTTTCCTACTGTGATCAATATTGATAAACTCTTTTGCTTATTATTTAGATCAAGTAAACTTGTTACCTATAAAAAAATAGTTAATGCTGTTGTAACTTGGGTAAATCTACCACTTTAACGTGGAATGGATTCTGTTTTTACCAATACATGGCTAATAAAACAGTATTTAACTGAATTAAGTTCATTTCTTAATTCGACCTCTTTATTGGAGGTAAGAAGCGGGTTTTATAATTTGATGGTGTTATTGACTTTAACCTTGGATATATCATACAAGGCCCTCTTGTAAACCAGGCCTTGGGCCATTGCCCGCCCTTCCCAATCCAGCCTTGATCCATTGAGTATCACGTTTGTGCTTCTCGCTGCATCTTGTGTCTGTTGTGTCACATGACAGTGGATCCCCATTACAGCATTGGGTGCAAAGTTTTACTCAATTGGTAGTTGGTTAAGGTGTTCGTATTTCTTTAGTTTTAGTACGAGATGAAGATGCTAGTGTCATTCTTTGTCTTTCGTATTGTTGTTTGTAGTTTAGTTGGCTTTTGTCCTGTGCCATAAATTTGTTGCAATATCCTTGCCTTTGTAATTGACGTGGTTGATTCATTGCTTTCAGGTTTGCTTGTTACTCGGGCAATTGTTCAGTTTCTTATGTTTTAGTCTAGTTTAACAGTATTTTCATGCAACTCAATTTTCAAACAGCGGTTAGTAGTTTGGTTCTTGTTTGGATGCATGTGTTATTTTCATGCCATTCAATTCTCAAGCTCTAATTACAAAAGCTGGATTTCAGTTCTTTTGAGTACAACTTTTCTTTCAATAATTTACTCAATATACATTCTGCCTTCAATTCTATTTCCAACTCATCCTCCTTTAGTCGATCTTTATATTGTTGTTTTGATGTGGGACATTCAGTAGCTTGTGACATACAATCTGATACATCTATATTGGCCTTCTCATCAACAATCTTAGCCATTGGTAGTAGACTTTGTTTAAAATTCTCAATCGCGCTCTTTAAACTCTAATATTTTCAACTGTACTTGTTATTTATGTGAAAATCATCAACTTCAAATTGCTTGTATCTCATCAGATTTAACACACCTGTACAAAATTGACTATGCTCATTCAGCAATGAAGCAATTTTTGCAAGCATTCCACTCAGTATCGAAGCTTCTCCTCAAGCTTTATCGAAAAGTAAGATCCTTTTTCATTTTTATTACTTTATAGTCTATTCAGTAGACACATGTTCTTAACTTCTTATGCCGTAAAGACTATAATTCAGAGAGCAAGCCAGAGCTTAGGCTTGTTGCTTCATAGCAAGCCAGAGCTTGTTGTTTCATAGCAAGATCAGGAGCTTGTTGTTTTATAGCAAGCTCAGGAGCTTGCTATTTGAAAATCTAAAATTCTTCCAAACACTTCGTTTATTTATTTAATGTTTTTTTCTTAAGATATGAGCATTACAGAAGGAAATACAATCATCATAATGCACTATCTATTTACAATCATCATTTAGTTTTGACTGTTTACCATTAATTTATGTGTATCCGCATAAACATATATTTTTTGAGCCGAGATAAACATCAAACGTCTGAAAATGTATTCAGACGTCTGAAATGTTTCTTCAGACTTCATCTAAAATTTATTCAGATGTCTGAAATATGTGTTGTTTGATTGACTGGGCATAGTTGGGGGTGGAGGTTAACAGCAGGTTGACCGGGATAAAGTAAGTCACTAAAATTTTACAGTGCGTGAATGTATTAGTACTTATGAATGTGCACTAGCATACATTATGGCAAAGCTCATGAAGTGTTACATTAACATACATTATGGCAAATCTCATGAAGTGTTGAGATAATGCAGTAAATATCATGTTTTTTTTATATTCAAATCTTTCATGATTTTGGCTAGTATTGGAAGTTAGATGCAAAATTGTTAATATGCAAGAAGTTGTGACAGTAAAGCGCGATAAAATATTGGAGGTCAGGTATTTATATTTTCTTAATTCTAGTTGTATGTGAAGTCTTAATGTGTATTGTGATGATATAAGAACTCAATATTCCTTAAATAAGATATAGCTTGCTGCTTAATTACTTACTGCTCCTATTCCTTGCTCATGCCTCTTTCCATTCATTTGTCCGTAGTTAATAGGATCTTGGGATTCTAAGAAATGCTAGTCCAACACTAGTAGTTTATATGTTGATGCACCAATTAATAGGACCTTGAAATCTTCTCATTTGAGTGACTGATCGTTTACTTGAGTTAAAATATATATGCATTTTTTAATAAAAGAGGAACAGAAGTGTTAAATATAGAATAAACTCATGTTGTTGATCTTGATTTTCTTCAAATACATTTAGATAATTAATTTGATCATTGGATGTTCCTTCCTCGATAATGTAATATTTCTAATGCAAGTACCACAATGGTGCAGTGCACCACAAAGTGGTGCAACTGCATGGTGCAGCAATACCACTCTGTGGTGCATCTGCAACGCTGCAGTGGTGAAGTGCACCAGTATTGCACATTTGCACACTGCAATGGTGTAGATGCAACACTGCAGCAGTTGCACCACAGAGTGGTGCTGCTGCACCACGGTGCAATAACACCACCCTATGGTGCAACTGTTGTGTGCAATGCACCATATTGGTGCAGCAATACCACTTTGTGGTGCATTTGGTGTTTCCTTGCTGGTGCCCATGAAAGATGCAAGCTGCACAAATCCTTGGATATTTCTAAAGCCTCTGGAAAAACATGTGGATTGCAAGTGCATTCTTCATTAGTTTACTTTTCTTGGTCTTTGTTTCCTTCTTATCAGAAATTGACTAAGATTTATAGCCAACTACACACTTGTGTTTTTCATAATTATTGGCTTAGTTAAATAGGTTTTAAACATAACATGTTTGCCTTTATTTCAGAAGTGTAAAACATGTCAACTTCTTTATATATGCTAATTTAACTGGCTATTGTGTTTTTGTAGTTTCCATGGAAAGAAGTTTCTATATCACATGTTCAGTGGCATGCTTTTTATTTTGGTCTATTTGCATCCATCATACCATGGTTTGGAGGGTTTTTCACTAACGAATTCAAGAGAGCATTCAAAATTAAGGTGATTTCAATTCCTATTGCCATTTCTTTTCGATTTGGGTGTGTACCATATTAGATCACATGCGACTTATCCTTGGATTTTTCCAATAACATAGGATTTTGGAAAAAGTAAATCAATCAAAATGTATATGCACGCCATGTACAAAATTAAGGTGAAAATGAACTCACATCGCTATATATTCTGAAGAGCTACACACACACACAAAATGTTGTGTATATTAGAAATAACATAGGCCTCCATGCACAAAATTAAGGTGAGTTATCACATATATGCACATTGTGTATATACATTAGAACATCAGGCCATAAATCACATATGAATGACAAAATTATGGAGCTCAAATAGTGCACACAGGAAGTAATGGAAATACAGGAAAACCAAGGATTGAAGGTAGGCCACAAAGAAGTTCAAATTACTGATATTTTCTTTTTTCTAAACATGATTAAGATTTTCAGGTTCTAATTTCAATTTTTCCCCGTATAGGAAATTCAATTTTGGAGCACACGAGCTTGGACATTCAGTGATTCATATTTTATTTTTCTTAGTATGCATCGTTTGTAAAAACTTATTAATAACATCTTTGATGGGAACATTCATTGCAAAATGTTATGTATGACTATCGTCTATTTGGCTTATGGAATTGTTGTAACTTATGTGATAGAATTTTAAGATTATAATTATTTTGTGTTGTTTGAACTTAGTGATTATTTTGAACATATATGCATTATGTGAAATTGCTATAGAAAAATATAAATGCTACGAAAGATGTACCTCAAAAACTCTACAGAAAACCAAAAATGTTGTAAAAAAACATACGATTATCAAACAAAATGCTGAAGAATACAGAGCATGTAAACGTCTAGAAATGCCGCGATATATGGAAAAACGCCGTAGAAAAGGGAAGATGACAACATTTCTAAACGATATAAAAAGCTGTTAAATATTTGATGGGGTAAGGAATTGTTATGATACACTATAAACACACAATAACATAAAATGATGTACAAACATAAGAACAACACCATTTGAAATGTTGTAGTATGTCAATTTCCTGCAGTTTAGGCATGTATTGTGATATTTCTAGGACCTATTACAGCTTGTTGGTAGACAACGTTCATCAAAATGCTGTTAAAGATTTTCATAGCATTTCTGAAATGCTGTGAAAAGGCAAATTTGTTGTAGTGCAACAAGGCAATTCCCACTTGTGACCGGAAAGCTAATAAGAAAAAAGAAGGACGAAATACCCTACAATATAATGTGAAAAGAAGAAAAAACTACAAGCTAAGAACAACCTTTTCCCACCCCAAACATCAACCAAACAACCCTACATACATCGCGAAAGCAGGGCACCTTAAACCTTAACACAACCCAATAAATGACGAAACCAAGACAATAAAACATTTAGGGAATTTGAGAAGCCTCTCTGAGAAGCCATCTGAAACCGAAATAACCTAGCAGCAACCAACTTTAATCGGAAACACCAAGTAACAACCAACTCTAATCAATGCAGCCAGAAGTCTTTGGCAAGCTGAACAAAATCTCATACATCAACCACCTAAAAAAACAAAGATTTGATCGCCCCACTCCTGCAAGAGTACAAGAATCTTGGGTTATCGAGAAAATACTAGCCAACGAAACTGATTAGGAATTAAGAACACCCATAAAGGGCCTCCCACGAAAAGCAAAAAAGACATCATCAAAGACTTTCCAAATGATGGAAGACACAACCAGTGGAGCACCTTCAAAAACTACCTTGTTTCTGGCACACCGGAGGTACCAGCAAATGAGACATGGGATAAGTCTGAAAAGGATCGATTTAAGGTCCTTTCTTGGCCCCTTATCCTACCTTTTAGAATATTGTTATAATCATCATATACTAGTATCAATCGTTAATTGTTTATTTGGATAGTTTACTGTTTTATCAATTGGTTTGGATTTATTCCTACCCATGGCGCATATGACCATTTATATGTACCCGTCCCTTAGTGGATGACCTATAATAAATGGTTATATATTGTATGTGATGCAAGGGAACAAATCAGAGGGATCCAATAAGATTCCTCACCATTTTAGAATATGTATTTGAGTTGTGATTTAGGAGGAGATGTTGAAGGGATCTAATAGGACTTTCCATTGTGCTTGTTATGTTATTTGCATTCATATTACTGATATATATGAGCGGTTGAATATTTACCTTGATTATGGACCATATTTATTATATGTTATTAATACGCTAAACTTGATCTCTATTGTGATAAAAAATAAATGTTAGTTAAGTGTTTGATAGTTTTTGGCTTCAATTTAGAAGTTTAAAATACTAAGAATTATTGTTTGGCAAAAGAATCAAGTTTTACAAATAGAATTCATAAAGTGAAAATTAGGCTCATATCCGTGAAAGGTTTTGAGATTCACATCACATCCCTCCTTTAAATTTTTATAAATTAGGTCCCTATTTTTCGTAAAATCATAAAAAAATCACCAAAAAATAACGTAAATTCATAATTAAATACAACTAATCTTCATCAAATTCATGTAGAAAAATAACAAAAAAGGCATCAAAAACAAAAAACAATCAATCACCAATATACTACATCAAACAATGCAGTTATTTGCAATAATTGCATACATTTCAGCAACAATTGCAGTTATGCATCAAGCTGCAGCCTTACTGCAGAAATGTATGTAGTAATACTGCAATAAATACATCGTTTGATGTAATAATTCAATCCTCACCTGTTTTTTCAACCATACACCATTTTTAAGCATTGTTGCTTACATTTCAGCATTTATAAGCAATAAATGCATACATATCAGCACATATTCATAAGCCTTCATCCGTTTTAACATTTCTTCATACATTTTAGCAGTTATATATTATAACTGCATATATTTCAGCAGTTATTCGCAAGCGATACAAAAATATTCAACTTTATATGCATATATATCAGTAGGAATATGCAATAACTGCACACATGTATGAAGTTATTCATCTAGATTTTCCATGTAAACTCAGGATGGATAAGTGCATACATGTATGTAGTTATTGCTTATAACTGCATACTTTACCGAGCTTTTTTATGTTTTCTCCAGCATGCTTCTTGTAACAGCCCGCACCTCCATTCGTGCAAGATATTGTCCCCAACTTAGCCACCGTATAGGTGTGGGGTTTTGTTCCTCAAAAGGCCTCGGCGTTAGTAAGAGATGGGTTCTACTATATAAGTATCCACTTCACACAGGCTTCCACGATGTGGGACTTAGGGGTGTTACATTCTCCCCTCCTACAGAACCCAACGTCCCTGTTGGCTCACAAACACCTCACCCCAGGCGAAGTGGTCCACACATGAGCCACAGTTCCGGCTGGGTAATCGCTCCGATACCACAGTAACAGCCCCCACCTCCGTTCGCGCAAGATATTGTCCCCAACTGAGCCACCGTATAGATGTGAGGTTTTGTTCCTCAAAAGGCCTCGGCGTTAGTAAGAGATGGGTTCTACTATATAAGTACCCACTTCACATAGGCTTCAACGATGTGGGACTTAGGGGTGTTACACTTCTGCAAATATTTGTGATTTTTTGACTTTTTTTTACATAGCAGCGCATTTTTCTTTTTGAAAAACACGTAAGTCTCAAAAATAGGGGCCCGCTTTGCATGAAAACTTTAGGGAGGATTCCATTTGGATTTTGAACAGTAATAGGGACGTGAGCCAAACCTACCCTTTTACAAAAGTATTTTATAAAAGAGTTTTATAGCAAAATCCAGTTTTATGAAGGATTTTATAAAAGTTGTACAAATAGATTTATTACTAACCAAGTTTTATAAGTAAGTTTTATGAAGTTATAAAAAGAAGATTTTATAATCGATTCAACATTCAAGTTATATAAATGATTTCAAACTGTTTTAAAAGAGTTAATTTAAATAACATCATGAATTTGTAAACAAGCTTATAAATGATTTTTGAAACTTAAAATAAAATTACATAGAAAGTTTAGAAATTTTGGTGAGAAATTACAAATCAATTGATTTACAAAAAAGAAATATATAAGAAAGATAAACGATTCATAAATTTTCAAAAGATAAACATAATTAAAATAGAATATAGAACATTCTAGTTAAAATCCTGTATTGAGTTATGAGAATAGAACTCCTACATACATCTGAATTTAAAAGGTGATTTCACCATTATTTGATAAATAATACAGGCTGAATACAGAATTTAGTATTGGATATAATCAGTATTATCACTATGAATACTTTTACTAACTACTAGTTGATTTGGGTTTACAAACAATGTCTTATACAATTTAGATTTATATAAGATTCATGAACATACGTACACCATTAATATAAGTTTACAGCAATATTTTCTAAGTATTGGAAATATAATGATTTGTAAACACACTTATGCCATTGAGATAAGTATACATGTATATTTTCTAAGTATTGAAAATATGATGATCTGTAAATGCACTTATACTATTGGGACACACACACACACACACACACACACACACACATATATATATATATTCTTAGAGCTTCTCCAACTGTTGGTTGGATATTCTGATTTTCGAAATCCAACCTCAAAACAGCCTCCAATAGTGTGCAGAAATACCCCAACGTTTCGAGGGCAATAGTTTTGGAGTATGCAAACTATCCAAGCGCTTGTTGAACACACGCCTAAAATTAGGCGTTTGTCAAACAAACGCCTAAAATTAGGCATTTATTGAACAAACACCTGGAAAATTTCAGCTCGCCCACCTTCAATATATATTACACGTTGTGTGATTATGTCCACAATTGAATAATTCAGCTGGCCCCACTTTCAGTGTGTAAAGAATTCTTCCAATCATGTGAACATAAAGTATGCGCTGGTTAATTATGCCTACTTTTAGAAGGCTGGCCCACTTATTTTTCAGGCGTTTGTTCAACAAACGTCCGATTTCCAGGCATTTGTTAAACAAACGCCTGGTCCTAAAGCCGTTGGAAATTCCGGGTTTTCGGGGTGCGGAAAATCGAAAATCCGCACCCCTAAACAGTTGGAGACGCTCTTAGTACTGAAAATATAATGATTTGCAAATACACTTATATCGTGGGAAATAAGTGTTTATATATTTTTTCTAGGTATTAAAAATATAATATTTTGTGAATACACTTATGTTGGTGAGGTAATTGTTATACATACATTTTCTAAGTATTGAAAATTTAATGTTTTATGGATACATTTATGCCTTTGAGATACGTGCATGGTTATGTTTTCCGAGTATTGAAATATGAGATCTATGAATATATTTACATTGTTGAGATTATTATATATGGAATTAATTTTTAAGAATCAATCAAGTGGTTTTAATCAGTGACTATAGATTAAAAGGAGAAACATTGGTTGTTTATGTGCTCAACCAAGTAAATTTGTCCCAGGAACCAAATCATGATTTTATTTCTAAATTTTTTATGGTTAAATAAAAAACCATTAAAACATTCGATAGTTTTTAAAGTATTTTGTTGGGTCTTCGAGACCCCTTTGAACTGGCTTACACATTTGATCGTAGTCGAAAAATTAAAGACTATGAGTTTGAAGGCGAGATCTTTGGAATAGAAATGACTGCATGTTGAGCATCGTTGATTACCTACCATGATATGTACTTTAGCAGTGGCCCTATGTTTTGGAATCTTCATGCTACAAGGACTACTTATTACTAATCATAGGGACAATAACATGTAGCAAAAGGAGTGTTGTTGGTTTGTCATGTTTGTGGACAACTTGCATTGACGACTGTCTGACGTTACATTTTTAAGACCACATACATTGGTTTTTGCAAATGTATATCCGAGGGTGGTATAGGAGGCAATCTCTCTTGTAGTTAACACCATTCCTTGAGGCATGTGAGTTAAGGGTTGTATTTTTATCGGAATCAATTAACAATTGAAGGAATGGAAGTATAACGTTTTAAGTGGAATTTCACTTTACATTAAGTAAAATGTAGCCTCACTAGCTTGACAATGAGGTAATGATACTAGTAAAATGTGGTATGACCCGTATTTTGGGCTGGAAATCGGTGGACTTTGGGGCCTTAAGGCATTTTTTTCCTTATAGACAGATATTAGAGGCTTGACGGAGAACAAGTAAGGTCATCGAGTAGTATGTTATTCCATAGTAGCATGACAATGTAATTTGGAGACTTACCTGAGAAAAGCGAACAGTCACTGAGGTGCCAGTTAATCATCAGCTTTATAGAAAATGATCATTAGTACCCTATCATGTTGAAAACGCAATTCCAATAAAAGCTTTTGATTTTAAGTTGTAGAACCTAGTAGGTGGAATTTAATAATGACTGAAATTCTGGCTATTTTATTATGTTATTTGAAAGTTTTTTTTAACACATATGTCAGCAGAAATAATATCAATTGAATTGAAATAAGGTATTTGGTTATTGTAAGGTAAAAAATGGTCCATAGTCATGTACAGTGTGGACTTACGAGATACATTTTATTTCAAAAGATTTTCTAAGTTAAGTAAATTCTATATGATGCAATTTTTCTCACACTAGTTTTCCAGACTAATCCAAGAACTATTTTCTTTGACGCTCAGGTCAGACCAAGTATATTTTTCAAATTAGATTTGGACATCCTAGAGCTTCAGGAAAAGGGCTAAAGATTGAGATGTATTTTAATGTTCTTTTATTATATTCCTTAATGTATGTTGTTGCATGTATCGACAATTGTAAGGACCAACTATTTGTCCAGTTGATTTATAGCTTTGTACTCTTGTTGATATGCGTATTTACATTTTTTTCTTTAGCGTAAAGAGCATTGTTATATAATTTATTATTTATTCTGCTGTGATATTGCGTTATATTCTTATTCTTCTTCTTTTTTGTCTTTCGTTATTCTATTCCTCTATTCTTCTTTTATTTTTCAAGATTCTCTGGCTTCCTAACACTTAATATGTAGCACACGAATATCGATGATGTATTAGTGTCGAAGGTCGAATTTCCAGTTCATCACATTTGGTATCAGAGCTGAAGGTTAAGTGAGAACCATGGCTCTATGAAGTAACTAATTAGAGATTGGATTGGTAGCACCCTAGACTAAGTTCTGAGTGTGCGTATGTATATATAGGCACATATTTGTTAGTGTATATAAAAGTAGTTTGTTACTGGATTTTTGGTTTCTTAAGTATGGATATTGGATTCAGATCAAAACAAGTCATGAACATTATTGATAATGATTCTAAAACACTTGAATAAGTCCTATCGACGCAATACCATTTTAATTTGGTAAATGAAATAATTTAACTAAGATTTTATATATAAAGCAAAATTTTCATAAGTGGGTATAGTTATATAGATGAGTTATTGTTAAGAAATAATAATATTGAATTATTTTCATTTGTTGATTGATTTTCCATGCTCATGCACTTACAAGCATTGGCTATTATTATTGACTTGTAGTTGTGTCCCACCAGTTTATGGGTATTGACTATTGTGCTTGGATATTGGCAAACTTACCCATTTCTTGTATGGGCTGGGTAGATTAGTAATTATGGGAACATTAGAAAAAAACACCTTGTGAATTCAGTTTCACTACTTGATTATAAGACATTTTATGATAATAAATAAAATCCATATTATGAATTTAAACAAGGATAAACATATATGAAATGATCATATATAGAAAAGGAAATTATGAAAGCGTAATTTATAAATGTGGTTTGTAATAGAGAAAGGATGGATTTAAGTTGAGAATTAAAGAATATGAAATTTCAACAAGTCCGAAAATAGTTTTTCAATTTTTTTAAAAATAAATAGTAAGGTTATTTGAACATATTTATGAATATAAAAAGTTTCTAAAAGATTTTAAAAGCACCCATCTTATTTTGGTTACTGGAAAATAACATCAATAATGATCGTGATGTCATCGATGTTCCAGTTAGTGTTTCTAAGGGAGAAATTACTGCCTTAGATATTTATGTAGAATTGTTTAGATTAAAATGAGTTTTGTTTGAACCCAAGTTATACGAGTCTGTAGAAAAAAAAATCTAGGAATTTAATTTTGAAGTTCTTAGTTAAGTTATGATATAGATACATGTATTATACATACCACAGTAGTTTGTTTTTATGTTTCCTTTAATAGAACGTTTCATAGGTTTCATTTTAAATAAAATTAGATATTGTTGGTTTTGGTCAGTCGATATTTCCAAGTTAAATGGTAAGATTTGCTAAGTGTTATAAAAAAAATAAGAGGATAATTTTATACTTTATAAATTTGAGAAGTAACAAGTTAAAACAAGGCCTTGCCAAAAAAAAAAAGTTAAAACAAGTTGGTGATTGGGTGAGTAGTACTAGTTTGAAAGTCAAATTTTAGAATCGAGCGAATGATCAAATTTGATATTATGCACTTCCCTTAGACAGGCGGTTCCCTTTTCATGATTGGCGGAACTCTTAGTTGCCCATCCCTATGTCAACCCTCACATATCCCTAGATAAGAAGCAGACAACTTTCGGAGAACTACCTCACTCATTCTTAATCGTTTAAGACTACTTAACACCTCATGATTACTAGAGAATGGTGGACCCAATGACCACTTAAAACCTAATAAGGGTATCCTATAACTTTGGTCCAGAACCAAGGAATGAACCTTAGGAACAGATCTAGTCCTAACCACTTAGTACCCTAACAAGTAAGTTACCCACTTAATAAATTCTCGCTCCATGCCTCCATCACACAAGTAATTATTACACTTGATGTCTCACATCAAACCGACTCCTTGCAGTAGCTGGATTTGCTGGTTGGTTTCGGGCAGACTTCTGCTACATGTGGGATTAACCTTGTGTCTTATCGTAATTATTATAATGGCCCATGACACTTAGACATCTCACATTAACACGACTTCTTGTAGATGTTAGATATGCCGGTTAATTTCGGGCAGGCTTCTACTACAAGTGAGGGTTAACCTCGTGTCTAGATGTTGTTAATACTAATTAAAGTCATTAATACTCACACACATACAAATTTCCTACTGAGGACATTTTAAGTTCAAATTCCTAATAAAACTTATTTAGCATGCATTTAATACACATGTATAGTAAGTTAATTACGCTAAAAATAGTATTAAATAAAACATAATCGAAGCACGCGTAAAGAAACGTCATAAAACGTATAAATGTCAATCTTAACCAAAGATTAAGGTTTACAAGATTTATTTCCCTAACTTCATCAACATAGTATATAATGTTCATTTACATTTAGATCAATAACGAGGAAATTTCAAACATAAAAAAATAACTTGTAACCTAGGTTTTAAAGATTACTTCAATAATAAATGAAAGGAAAAGGTGTAATATGCATAATATGTATAATCTCCTTTTGGTATTACTTTACATGTCATATGATTTTATAGGAAAACTTAAGATTTTGGTCACAAGCGTTTTAATCGTTCAAACTATCCATTTTATACAAATAGATGTTTAAACCTATATAATTTACAGTACCCAAATCTTATGTGTTTGTGCTTATAAGACTCATAATTGAATAGAAAAATCATACCATTATCAAAACTATACAACACCTTAAAATCCCAAATTTCATTTTATTCATAATTTGATCCCAGTATATTCACAAGACTGATCATTTCTGCAATTTATAAGGGATTTGGTGGATTTATTATATATTGTGTTTTGCAAGAAATCCAAATCCCTTTAGGCATAATAATCTAATTCTACACTACATATTATAGAAAACAACTTTTAAATCCCAAGGAATATTCCATTATGCCAAAGGTATATTATTTAATTACAAATTTATATTCTTACAGTTGAATTTCAAATGTTGCCTGTATACAATTTTCGTATAACTTGTTTTATTCATAACTTTTCCATACGAACTTCGTTTTTGATAAATAAAATATGAAAACGAACTAAAATGTCGCCATGAATACAATGGTAACATTTTTGTGGTCCAATTCACAAATTTCCAATATTCGTATTTTCATCCTATTAATATTTTATTAATTATTATTGTTCATTCTTAATTTAATTATTTATGTCTATTTACGGTATATTTTACGGGGTGTTGCAGGTTTGGTCAAATATTATTTTATTTAAATTGGTTTTCGAATTTTCATATAAGACCGAATTGGGTCAACATTTTTTTTAATCTTTGGCCATGAAACTGATGTAAAGTTATTGTTGAGACAAAGGCGGGGAAGTGTTGACACTTAATTCTAGATGGTTATTGTTAATGACACACCCTTTTTGGTTAAGGGGTGACAAATTTTAAGTACACACCGTGTCAATTTGTTTATGTTAAGGAGCAACACAAGTATTACTTTTAAGAGACAAAATTACCTCTGCTGTAACGTATTGTTTTCCAATCAAACTCATGCTTTTTCAAAGTTCGTGCTTGAATCAGTAAAAACAGTAAGGGCATACCGTTTATATTTAATAAAAACGGTGGCATTAGAACATCTTTTCTATCTCTATAACAAAGTTAACAAAAACAACGAAAACGGTTATACTCTACCGTGTTTGCACACTAAAAACGTTCATAATTTTCTATCTTTATAATGATTGTTCGATGTTTGCAGACCGTTTTTCATATTTTCACATCTGCGTCGTGCTTCAGAAAACGGTGACTCACAACCGAATTTCACCACGTCATACTTCTTCTTCTTCAGATCAAGGGTAATTTTTTCTTACTATTGTGTATTGTTAAGGGGGATTTAGACTGTAGTGTACTCCCCTTAACAAAATTTTAAAAACTAAAATTTGTGTCACCCTAAGGGAGTGTCATATAGTCAACATAGCAGCTAACTAAAGAGACGAACCACTAAAAGATTATAATGCGGAAAAAATGTATAATTCAAATCTAAATTAAAATTTGGGTTTTTGTACGTAAATATATGTCTAATGAAAGAAATTCCTTTTAAAAAATGAACAAAGTTCAGCTTGCAGTGAAAACTTGGAAATGGCGACTAGGTATTCTCATTTTCGCCTCTTTCATTTCTAATTCATTCCGCTTCCTCCTCATCGATCTTCTTCCACCTTCCGACCCAGTTTTCGTCATGCCTGAGTGTTTTCCAGTGAGTTCTCCACACTCTCCCTTTCTCCATTCCATAGATCTACAACGCGGTTGATTTTCTTCACTCGAATCGGACCGGTTAATTCTCTTGGGTCAGAATATTGCGCGGATCTCGGCTCTCATCAATAACCGCCTGAATAGCCTATTTGGCCTCATACGTGACTGATTGTTCAGCAGACGAGGTTGGTCTGTTCTGACATATCTTTTTTGGTGATTTAGGAATGCTTTATGAGTTCTCATTTCTTGAGACATGCAACTTCCTATTTTGGGTGTTCTTTTCCGTCGTGTTTATTTGATTTGTTCTGCTGGTACTGTGGAGGTGGTCTGAGGAGTTGATCGATGTCCGATCTTGTTGGAGCATTCACTAAACTATAGACGACACTGGTAATAGCTTGCTACAAAGTGGTGTTCTTATTGGTGGGTACCATGTTCCTTTTCCTTGGTTCCAACTCCTCACAATGTCAGCATTCAATGGAATCTTTGGATATGAAATTGCTATGGATGGTAGATGCAAAGTTTCTCATGTAAACAGCCTTAGACATGCTTGGCCTTGTTGATTGTTGATGTCCTTGTTGGTTAGTCTTTGACTCTGTTGGGGTTACCTTGTGGCTATTTTGTGTCTTGTCATGTTCTTCAACAATGTAAGTTGTGTTAGGTTATAGTTATGTGCCAGTCCTTTTGTTGGTAGGTGAAGTATGTCACTGATTTCTTCTTCGTGATGACGCTCTATATGAAATGTATCACCGTGTACAGCTAGTGGTTAAGTTGGGTGTGTCTTTGGTGTTGTCGTGCCCTGTGATTTCCTTGATGTGAAGGACCTTTGGGTTCTCTGTGCTACCTGCCTTATTGAGCAATGTAGCTAAGCTATGTGTAGTCTCTGTCTAAGGGCATCTCCAGTGGATTAAGGCTGAATATTCAGGGACCTGAATATTCAGCCCTTAATCGGGCTGTAGGCGCCAGGTTCTGGCGCCTAAAAAGTAGGCGCTAGAACCACTGGCGCCTATAAAACCCCATTTCCGCCATTGTTGTTCATTTCATTGTTTTCAAGCTTCGTTTTTTATTTGTTTTTAATAGGAAATTGAGTCGAAATGCCGCCGCGAAGCATTAAAGTTGGAAGGAGAGTTGCTCCGAGGCTTTCAGATGAGCAAATGGGTCCAGTGCACAGACCTCCAGCCCCTAGTGTAACAGCTGATGAGCTTCGTGTCCTTCATGATCTTCCAGAGGGCTACGAGCACAGAGCTAATACTGATTTTTCCACGATGCAGGTATAATTTAAACGTTTATGATTTCTACTATTACGCTATCTATATCTTCGTATGAGTTCAATAGGTGTTATTGGATTGAAAAACATTGCTTATTCCTATATATATATATATATAGGACAAGTACGTTCATTGTAGAGGCAGTTGGCCGAAATGCATCACATTTTATGACGACCTTCCCACTCCTATTAAGGATAGGCTGCAGCTTAGTCCATTTGGTCAGTTTCTATCTATTAGACCTATTAAGTCATTCGACATACCCTTGGTACATGCACTGTGTGAGCGTGTGAGCGATGGTGGCCGACCACACATACTTTCCATTTTTATGACTTTGAGCTTGGTGTCACTCCTGTCGATTTGTATATGCTGACTGGTATAGAGATTGGTCCTGTAACACCCCACATCCATTAAGGTCACCCACAAAGGGAATGCCTTAACTTCAATGGAGCATTATAGGTACCGGAACAGAAATATTACAAGACAGACATATATAAAACAGCGGAAAGTAAAGTGGAAGTACTTAAAACCATTTATTAAATATGATCATTTACAATAAAAGCCCATCAACTTCCAATACCCAATTACATAGTTAAACTATCTGTCTTGCTCAAAAATAAAGAAGCATAAAAATAAGTTATAGTATTCCCCAATAAAGCGAAGCAAGCCATAGTCAAGAAAAATCCAAGCCTTGCATGAAAGAGCCTTGGAGCTTGATAAGATCCAAACTAAGCAGTATTCCCACCCTGCGAACCTGGGGGGGGGGGGAACGGAAGAAAAAGAGGCGAAACAAAACGGGTCAGTCATAAAGACTGAGTAAGTCCTAGTGACTTTCAGCATAAAAATAGTTAAGGATAATATGACATAAGTAAACTGAAAGTAAACATAAGCATGATGACAAGATAAGCAACAGGCAAGATAACTAAGGTTAACATGACGTGATTTTTGTCAAGTAACATCGCAAGGTTCCCATTCAAGATAAACTAAGTATAATTTTGTAAGATTCCTATCAAACATAACAAGATTCCTCTGCTTCGCCATTAAATATTTCTATGAGATCTACTTGCTCTGCACCACCTAACTAGCATCTTTACAAGTGTCTTACATGGAATGTTTCGTATTCCTACTAGTACTCCAACTAGTGTCCCCTGTAACAGGGATCCTTACCCCTACTAGTGTCCCAACTAGTAGCCCGTGTTATATAATAAGGTGATCATGCCTACTGAACATAAGTGATAATAATAATGGTAGTTTCGTGTACCCATAGATGCTGTCATAGGTGCCGCCTGCTCCTATCTCCACTAGTGGTACCCACTACCCTCCCCATTCTAATTATTCATAATATGGTAGCTGTACTCCTAGCTGCTGTCATAGGTGCCGCCTGCTCCTATCTCCACTAGTCGTACCCACTATCTTCCCCATTCGATCGGCTCCCTAACTCGTAGATACCCGTGCTGGCCCCAGAGTGGGGTGATTCACTCCCCAAAGTGGCAACCCGATACAACAGAGATGCACGACTTATACCTACACGATGCAACAACATCTTACCTACCAGCCCGGGTCCACACACGCATATGAAACCCGTTGGACTTGCGTTGCCACCGCTAACCCGTTTTGACCTCTTACAATCAAACCCAGTATGCGTGTCCCGTCCTCGACATGGGTCGAGCTCACAAAGATATGTAATGGGCTACTGGTCTGAAAAGGGTCCCCTTTCCTCGACACAAGCTTCCCACCTATGCTTGGTCCCCTCTAGTAATTCTTACTTAACCCCTTCTTATTCATGTCCACTTACATGCTCAAATTTTGGTTAAGTATACACCAGTTATGTCTTACATGTTACCCATATCCCCCACTTAACCCCTACATCATCCTCATGTCTTAATACATGCTTTATCTTGGTTAAGTGCTTATAGGTTATATTTTACATGTCATTCATATTATCCCCAACGTCTGGGTTTAACCAAGCGCCTTGGCTTTATTTGCCATTAGACCCTATGTCTATCCATTAATTATGCGCTTGTGCTACCTCATCAGTCTTATCATTTAACTTGGTTATTTCCATTCATACCAACCTTCAACTTTGCTTATTAATTCAATTCTTAACTTGCACTATATTAAGTCCATTAATAAGCCCACAACATGTTATTCCTATGATTCATACATTAACCCCCGTTATGGTACAATAACATGTTCTTATTCAATCTTTACAACCAAGTACCCCTTAACTTACAAACACACTGGAGAGAGAGAATAATTCCCTAAATACCAACCCCGAAGACCGGAATCAACATCAGATTGATACTCAGAGGATTATCCAACCTAACCAATGTTTTGTTCCTTTTTATAATATAACTTATGTCTCCTTCAATTGTAAATTCATTTTTGTCTTTACATATTGCTTAATCTACAATGAAGCACATCTTTCCTTATTACATAAGTTATCTCATCTTATCTATTGTTCTGCCTAACTTACTTTATTCCATAAGTTATCATTCCCACTTAGGAATTAATTAAGATTTACTTAACTCAACCATTCATGTCATAACAGTTAAGTGTCATTCGCCTAATCATATTACTTAACCCACCCATTCATACCATATTGGTTAAGTGTCATTAGCCTAATCATATTACTTAACCCACCCACTCATACCATATTGGTTAAGTGTTCTTAGTTTACTTAACCCTACCCACTGGTCTAATTACCATGTTATGTTGGTTAAGTATTACTATTCGTATTTCCATATGTCACCCACATGTCACCCAAGCATTTCTTAATTCATTAAGGCCGTAACCCTATAAAGACCTCTCACATTAGACTGACATTTATGGCTGCTGGATTTGCCGGGCGGGTCCGGGCAGTCTTACACCATAAAAGAGTCTAACCTCTTGTCTTTACAACTGTTACGCTTTTAATTTGGGCCTAGGACCTCTCACATTGGGCTACCATTTGTGACTACTGGATTCGCCGGGCGGGTCCGGGCAGTTTTACATCACAAATGAGTCCAACCTCGTGTCCTAAGAATTGATTATCGCTTATAATCTTTTACCGCAGTCTTAATAATTTCCCTATTCAAATTATTAATTAATTCCTAATTTAACGATGTCCATAATTGACTCAATTATGTTCATCAATTAATGGTATGCAAAATCATACCAATTTTACCACAATTTATCTTATGCCATTAAAGGCAACTTATCTCAATTTATATTTATCCCTCCTTTAAGGCTATTACATGCCAACTACCAAAAACCCACTTAGGCGTGTTCATATTAGCCCCTTTTCAAGACATAAATTATCATATGTGTTTCAACTACAAATCTCACATAATTAACATATGCCCAAGTTCTAGATTACATGTCCGTTTTACATATGCCTAATTCATACCAAATTTACATATGTTCAGTTCATGCCATTTTATATGTATGCCAATTTTTATGTCAATTTACACATATCAAGTTCTAGCCAAAAATTACATATGCCAATCCTAATTCTTACAATTACCATTTTAATGGCAATACCCAATTATCAAATTTCATATTAATTGCAATAATACCCATATATCCAATTTTCATGTTATGCCATCAATTCCACCAATCACATATATCCAAATAGGTAATATTCCCATACTTTTCCCCGTATTCAATCGTACGCAAAATCGTGGTTTAGGCCTAGATCCGAAATTGATCTAGGTTCATCAAAAGAAAATAAATAGGGGAAAGGTAGAATTTTGCAATAAAACAAGATCAGAGAGAAAACAACATAAATCATCATGATAGGCATAAAGATTAGATCTTGATAATAATATCAACATGAATCCAAGAAACTGATTTACAACGGCTGAATAGAGCATGAACTAGACATAAGAATGGAGATGAACAAGTCTCAAAACTCAAGGTTCAAAGGTAAACAGGAATAGATCTGAATTGATAATCATGCTTATATCCAATTACACTTTATTCCATAGCCATATTAAAATTAAGTATTTTAATCTAAAAAGTAACTAGAACTTACATAGCATGGCTAGCGAATTTAAGAACTGAAATCGATGTTGTAGCGTTGTTGATTCATCTCCTTGAATTGTTGTAGAACTCTTCATCTTTGCATTGGATTGCGTATGAAAGCTTAAGAAGAAGATTAGAGACAGCGGCCATGACCAAGAGGGATTTTAGCAGTATAATGGTGGCTAGACATGTTGTAGTGAATTAGGGTTAGGCCTTAGGTTGTATTTATAGATGTAGGAACTCATTTAGGCCCTTAAATCATCCCTAGAGTCAATCCGGACCATCAAAACTCATCCCGGGCCTCAAAAATGGGTTCTAGGCCACACCAGGCCGACCAGGTAGACCTGTACAGGGGGAGGTCAACACTACAGTCGACCTGGGGAGGGGAAGACGACTGTGCAGTCGACACTACAGTCGACCTGGGGTCAGTCTGCCTGAAAGTCTGCTGAAACTTGTACAGGCCATAACTTAGTCATACGGACTCCGATTTTCGAAAACTCGGACTCTATTTCATGTAAAATTTCGAGATGAACGCAATGGCGCAACCCATTTCCCTTGATTCTTATTTTAAAATTTAATTCTGCCTTGATTCTTGTATTAACATGTTATAAAAATTCGGGTTATTACATTCTCCCCTCCTTAAAGGATTTCGTCCCCAAAATCTTCAAGTTAAGAAGAATGTGTCCTACCATCCAATCATCCATCTACTCAATCATCAATCACAGGCACTCATTGTCCTTAAGAAATTTCTAATGCTGTATGAACATATGTAAGAAGTGTGTGTATATGTTCCTTGTCTAATGCAAATGATCAGGCCTGATTGATCTTCTAGATGCAGAATATGTTTAGTGCCATGAGTACAACATATATGCAAATAGTCCTAGTCACATAAACACTATATGTGTGCACAAACATCCATCCATATGCAACATCCGTATGATAACACATTCAATTTCATCCACAATCAAGTGTAAACACTCATGCATATGCAATATGAAAGGTGACTGAGCCGATCTAGTGCCTAATGTGCGTGTATATGCATCCACGAGCAACCACTAGCAACCACTAGCAACCACTTGCAACCATCAATTATAACATGTCTCAAACACATGTTTACACCCAATTGTTCCTACCTAAAGATATAGTCGAATGATAAAAGCAAGTAAAAATTATGCGCCCATCAAAGCTGGAAATCTATGTCACATATATACTGATTAGGAGAAGAATTCCCTAAGCACCAGCCCCGAAGACCGAAATCAACATCAGACTGACACCCAAAGAAATTCTCAACCCAACCAATATATATGTGATTCTAGGAAACTAAGCATGATGGACTCCTTTTAGGTCACAAGAAATCCCTTCCTAAAACCAACCCATATCCTATAAAACCCAAAAGGTTTAATCAACCCAACGGACACCCTCAAGCCCCAACATGTAAAACCAACAGATGAGTCATACTCCCTATGGGTTTGCAATAGAAATTGGATTGAGAATAGGACCGAGAGGATATACACAAAAGATAGCATGCAAGTAAGCTCTACAGGAAAAGGAGTCAAGAATATACTCTTATAAAGAGATGTGATGCACGAATATAGTCTTCAATCTCCTAAGCCACATTCCCTTGAGCTTAACTCCATTGTGCTTTAACCGACTTTAACTTCACAATTTCATAGCTCCTTGATTCTTATTTCCAAAATACGAGTTGGAACTCATTTCACTGTTGCCTCTCGTTCCACTTTCACTTATTCTCCCTCTAGTATACTCGGTCTCAAACATAACTGTGTACTGAGGGTTCCATGTAAGCTCTCCAAAATTCACTAGTGAATCTTGGATCTCGTTCACTTACTAGAAGGTATTCCTCATAGATAAATTATCTCTTGAAAATAAACAAATGTCAACCATGTTGCTAAACGTACTTACTAAGGCGATTTTCTACATCACATGCATAAGCGAAATGACCCATCCGCCTTAGTGGCGAACACTACTCCAGCGGATCAACTAATGTATCAAGAGATTCTAGGTAACTAATCCTAATAGAACCCTAAAGGTTACACGCGACTTCGAGGGTATTACCGAGGCAAGTCAAAAGTCTAACTGCCCTCCTTTCGAAAACGAGAATGGCACCCTTATTAGATAACCACTTCATCCCTAGAATCCACTCCTAGCCCAAAAATCATAAGCATTCCTTCTAAGCTCAATACCTAGTATAGACATTCTCAAATCCAAACAAATCATGAATAAATGGGCCAATTCCCCAACAGGATTTGAGACAAAAATTGGGATCCTCCAATACGCTAGTACTAAGGTGCAGAGACTCAACTATCGAAGCAGAATTAAAAGGATGCGATGTACAAAAACAAAGTTCCAGCGGGATGATAGAAAAGAAAAGCTAAACCTTTAACTGTAACGTTACCACCTCCCTTAGGTACGCTAGTAGTGAGAGCATACAATTGCCCTCTCGACGATCCTGTCCTTTGCCCTTGTCCTTGTCCTATAATACTACACTCCCTCCTTACCATACTAAAGATACTCTCTCTTGTCATGGGTTCTACTATTCTTTCACTTTGGCCTCTTTCCTTTCACCTTTTTCCTCCTTCGTGGATTAAGCTATAACAACTAGTCTCTTGTTCTTACTGTCCTTGTATAGTTTGTTGACAAGTCCTTCGAAGCTACCTCCAACGCACGGCAACTCTACACAAATTGAAATAAGATTAGACGCAGATGGAACTACTGCGGCTACAGATGGAGGTTGGGCACTTCTTTGCCCTCCGATATATGTCGGATGCCTACGAAATTATGGTGAAGAGATAGAGAGGAGAGATTTCAAGAGGGAATCAAAAGATAGTGCATATGGCTTTGGGGAATATGCCTTTTAATCAAAACAAAATTTTCTTGAAAATTTGCTTCTTTGTAAATGTTTTGAAAACTAGTTCAGAAGGTTTTTGAAAACTTTTGCCCAGTCTGGTAACCTTCTGCTCTAATACCAAATGTAACACCCCACATCCATTAAGGTCACTCACAAAGGGAATGCCTTAACTTCAATGGAGCATTATGGGTACTGGAACAGAAATATTACAAGACAGACATATATAAAACATCGGAAAGTAAAGTGGAAGTACTTAAAACCATTTATTGAATATGATCGTTTACAATAAACGCCCATCAACTTCCAATACCCAATTACATAGTTAAACTATCTGTCTTGCTCAAAAACAAAGAAGCATAAAAATAAGTTATAGTATTCCCCAATAAAGTGAAGCAAGCCATAGTCAAGAAAAATCCAAGCCTTGCAAGAAAGAGCCTTGGAGCTTGATAAGATCCGAACTAAGCTGTATTCCTACCCTGCGAACCTGGGGGAGGGGGGGGGGGAAACGGAAGAAAAAGAGGCGAAACAAAACGGGTCAGTCATAAAGACTGAGTAAGTCCTAGTGACTTTCAGCATAAAAATAGTTAAGGATAATATGACATGAGTAAACTGAAAGTAAACATAAGCATGATGACAAGATAAGCAACAGGCAAGATAACTAAGGTTAACATGATGTGATTTTTGTCAAGTAACATCGCAAGGTTCCCATTCAAGATAAACTAAGTATAATTTCATAAGATTCCTATCAAACATAACAAGATTCCTCTGCTTCGCCATTAAAATATTTCTATGAGATCTACTTGCTTTGCACCACCTAACTAGCATCTTTACAAGTGTCTTACATGGAATGTTTCGTATTCCTACTAGTACTCCAACTAGTGTCCCCTGTAACAGGGATCCTTACCCCTACTAGTGTCCCAACTAGTAGCCCGTGTTATATAATAAGGTGATCCTGCCTACTGAACATAAGTGATAATAATAATGGTAGTTTCGTGTACCCCTAGCTGCTGTCATAGGTGCCGCCTGCTCCTATCTCCACTAGTGGTACCCACTACCCTCCCCATTCTAATTATTCATAATATGGTAGCTGTACTCCTAGCTGTTGTCATAGGTGCCGCCTGCTCCTATCTCCACTAGTCATACCCACTACCTTCCCCATTCGATCGGCTCCCTAACTCGTAGATACCCGTGCTGGCCCCACAGTGGGGTGTATCACTCCCCAAAGTGGCAACCCGATACAACAGAGATGCACGGCTTATACCTACACGATGCAACAACGTCTTACCTACCAGCCCGGGTCCACACACGCATATGAAACCCGTTGGACTTGCGTTGCCACCGCTAACCCGTTTTGACCTCTTACAATCAAACCCAGTATGCGTGTCCCGTCCTCGACATGGGTCGAGCTCACAAAGATACGTAATGGGCTACTGGTCTGAAAAGGGTCCCCTTTCCTCGACACAAGCTTCCCACCTATGCTTGGTCCCCTCTAGTAATTCTTACTTAACCCCTTCTTATTCATGTCCATTTGCATGCTCAAATTTTGGTTAAGTATACACCAGTTATGTCTTACATGTTACCCATATCCCCCACTTAACCCCTACATCATCCTCATGTCTTAATACATGCTTTATCTTGGTTAAGTGCTTATAGGTTATATTTTACATGTCATTCATATTATCCCCAACGTTTGGGTTTAACCAAGCGCCTTGGCTTTATTTGCCATTAGACCCTATGTCTGTCCATTAATTATGCGCTTGTGCTACCTCATCAGTCTTATCATTTAACTTGGTTATTTCCATTCATACCAACCTTCAACTTTGCTTATTAATTCAATTCTTAACTTGCACTATATTAAGTCCATTATTAAGCCCATAACATGTTATTCCTATGATTCATACATTAACCCCCGTTATGGTACAATAACATGTTCTTATTCAATCTTTACAACCAAGTACCCCTTAACTTACAAACACACTGGAGAGAGAGAATAATTCCCTAAATACCAACCCCGAAGACCGGAATCAACATCAGATTGATACTCAGAGGATTATCCAACCTAACCAATGTTTTGTTCCTTTTTATAATATAACTTATGTCGCCTTCAATTGTAAATTCATTCTTGTCTTTACATATTGCTTAATCTACAATGAAGCACATCTTTCCTTATTACATAAGTTATCTCATCTTATCTATTGTTCCGCCTAACTTACTTTATTCCATAAGTTATCATTCCCACTTAAGCATTAATTAAGATTTACTTAACTCAACCATTCATGTCGTAACAGTTAAGTGTCATTCGCCTAATCATATTACTTAACCCACCCATTCAAACCATATTGGTTAAGTGTCATTAGCCTAATCATATTACTTAACCCACCCACTCATACCATATTGGTTAAGTGTTCTTAGTTTACTTAACCCTACCCACTGGTCTAATTACCATGTTGTGTTGGTTAAGTATTACTATTCGTATTTCCATATGTCACCCACATGTCACCCACTTAACCCCCATGTCCCACCACATGTTTATCTGGTTAAGTATTTCTTAATTCATTAAGGCCGTAACTGTAATGACCCGCATTGGCAGAGGTGTTATAATTAATTTATTTAATTATATAAATGGTGAATTAAAGGATTTAATGGTCGTGGAATTAAATAACTAGGAATATTTAATTAAAATAATAAATTAAATAATATATTTAATTCAGAAATAATCAGAATTATTGGATATCACAATATTCTGTGAACTGGGTCATCCCTAAGATTTAATTCAGCTTAGAGTTGAATCATATTGACGAATATATTCAATCGATGTCAGTTTGAACGTAGAATTATAATATAATTAAAACAGAGCTTGAAATGGCGCGGCAGTTCGCTATTTGGCGATTTGAACTTCAACTGAATGTACAGGATTCGTTTTAAGCCTGATTTCTATGAAACAAGAAACGTGTGGAGCTGGTGGAGTATATCTTTCTAGTGGAAGAGAAAAATCGGGATTTCGTCGTGTAGATTTTGATTTACGTCCAAATCAAATTTCAGAAAAGTCGCTGTGGAATTCCTTTATAATTTATAAAGGAATTATTTATATTTTAAAAAGGAAATTCATTTTAAATCGAATATCGATTTAATCGGGATGTGAAGTGTCGAGTTATAAATCCCAGTAGAGCTGTATGGTATTCCACTGTGAATATATACGACAATATAAATTTATTTATATTTAATTTAATTTTATTTAAATATATTTATATATTTAAATGGGTCATCCAGAGCTTTAAAAATAGCCACTTTTGCAAACGAAGTCGGAATTCGACGAAACTAATTTTGTTGGATCCACAATGTCAAATAGTTGTTAGATGTGAAGTTTCGTGATTTTTAGAGTCAGTATTTGACCGTACGGATTTTTAGAGTGAAGAACAGTCGATATTTTGACCGTTAAAAATACGCTGTGTGAGCAAACGGAATCGGAATTCGACGAAACCAGTTTCGTTGGGATTGTAATGTCGAACTCTAGCTGCATGCCAGTTTTCGTGATTTTTGGGGTATCATATGTGGTCGTACGAATTTTAGAGGATAGATGGAAACAGCGATAGCTTAAAAACTGAATATAAAATCAAATAAATAAATATTAAAATTTGGCTATAAATACTCACTAACTTCCTTAAACCCTAAAATATTTTCTGTAGTCAAAGAAAATGCGCCGCAGGTTTTATTTTTCCTCAGTAAGACTTGGATCCTCATAAAAAAATCAAAAGAAAATCAAATCGAATGGCTAAAATTATGAAACAAGTGTTTTTGGAGTCCTCAAACAATTTGCTTTGCTCCTGTACTGGTCTCAGTAAGTCTAACGCCATCTTGTGCTGTGCGAAATTCAGAACAGTGAATTAGGGTTCGATAGTGGGTGGTATTTGAGCATCGATGTACTATTTGGGTGTTGTTTTTGCATTAACGGGTTCAAACCGAACTTGTAGGAGAAATTTGAGGGTTTTCTGTAAGATTTAATGTCGATGTTGACTGTGGAGGGTTCGACGATGTGTTGGGGATCCTGGCGCGACTTGGATACTTTGGTGAGGAATAGATGGAGGTTCGACTACGGAGTTCAATGGTGATGGTTGTTTTGGGTTTCGGGTGAAGGGGAGAGGTCGGTTTGGGATTGAAAGGTTAGAAATGGTGTTCGTGGTTGATTCTGGAGCAAGCGTTTTAGTTTGAGGAAGAAAGGAGAGAAACCGGTTCGGGTTTGGGTAGTTGGGTTGGAAGATGGGCCGGCTACAAGAGGTAAAGGCCCAATGCCAAATTCATTTAGTTTTTATTTAATTCGTGAATTCATTCAAACTTGTCAAATTAATATCTCAGTCATATTATATCAGAATCACGAACGGTTGGATCCATTAGGAACGTATGGACGGGAGCGACACA
The DNA here is from genome assembly GCA_030737875.1 of Allium sativum. NCBI lineage: Eukaryota > Viridiplantae > Streptophyta > Magnoliopsida > Asparagales > Amaryllidaceae > Allium > Allium sativum. Next base: position 730,160,545 of record CM060922.1, on the reverse strand, counting down.
ATGAGACTGACCGGGAGTGAATCCGAGCTCGTTACAATTTATGGCGAAATAAATTGCCCGTCCCAGTCAAATAACGCAAACCGTTATTTAACGAATAACGCGCCAATGTGAGTAAAACTCACCAACTCTGAACAGTTAAATTTTTATAATGTATTTTTAGAACTGTTAATCATCTGTTGATTGTTGTGTGTTGGTTGATTGATTGAACTGCTAGTCAGTTAGTGAAAATTATATATATATGTATATGTAATTATATATATATATATAAACCGTTAAATATTTATATATTGATTCTGCTATCAGAATAATTTATATTGAACTGAAAGTGATGATAATCATATTGTGTAACATTTGTGGATGCAGGGAAACAGGTTGGAGGAATCCGACTGGATTCCTCAGCAGTTATTTTATTGTTTTTCATATATTGTTATATGATGTGATATAAAATCTGTGGGCGATTATATGTGCTTGGGCGATATCGAACATCGTGATTTGATATGATTGAATACCATAACATACCGAAATGTTGATAAGGAGATTTTCAAAGTGATATTGAAAACAAAATATTTATAAACTTGAATATTTATAAATAAGAAATATTTATAAATTTGAATATTTATAAATAGGATATATTCAAAAAGGAAATAATTTCAAACCATTTTCTTTTTGAATGGAAAGGCCTGTGTGGCGGGTTCGGGGATTTTCTCGATGCTCCCATTACAAAGGAGGTTATGGAGAATTTTTCAGAGAATTTAAGGAGTTAGAATATTTCAAGAATAAATTTGAAAAGGGAATATTTGTAAACCATTTACAAATAGAATTGAAAAGGAAACGTCATAAAAAGGAAATCATTTTTAAAGTGTAGAACCGTTATTTAAAAGTAAATCTTTTCAAATGAATAAAACGTTGTTAAAAAGGAAATCTTTATAAAGTGAATAAAATAAATCGAATATGGTATTCGAAAGGAGTTAAATCGAATATGGTATTTGAAGGGAGTAAATCGAATATGGTATTCGAAAGTTAGTAAAATGAATATGCTATTCGAAAGGGGTTAGTCGAGTCGAATTAGTTGAATAGAGTTAACCAGTTCAATAGAGTTAACCAGTGAGTTAAGCAAGTCAAGTTAACCAGTGAGTTAAGTAAGTCAAGTTAACCAGTTGAGTTAAGTAAGTCGAGTTAATCAAGTCGAGTTGATCGAGTTAGAGTTACTCAGTTAGAGTTAATCGATTAGAGTTAAAACGAACTAGGATTAATCAAATATAGTTATTTGAGACAGAGTTAGTCAAACATAGTATTCAGGGTAAGTTGCCATCTCGTACGACTGCTAGCGTAATTCGCAGGGCTGTAAATAGCCTACGGCGGTCGGATGTTTCCTGAGGGAATCAGGCGTAACCATTGTGATCGCTGCGATCTAGAGTCAAGCGAATGGAGTTAAATAGAGTTATCGAATATTAGTTATTCGAATAGAGTTAAACGGAGTTAAATAGAGTTAATTGAATTAGTTATTCGAATAGAGTTAAATAAGTAAGAGTGATTCGAATTAGTTATTCGAATAGAGTTAAACACAAAGGAGTTATCGATAAGTTAAATCGAAAGGAGTTATCGATTAGTTGAATCTAAAGGAGTTATCGATTAGTTAAATCGAAAGGAGTTATCGATTAGTTAAATCGAAAGGAGTTATCGAATTTAGTTATTCGAAAAGGAGTTATCGATTTGTTAAATCGAAAGGGAAGATTATCGAATATTGTTTATTCGAGAGGAGATTATCGAATATAGTTTATTCGAAGGAGTTATCGATTATTAGTTAATCGAAGTGAGTTATCGAATATTAGTTAAATCGAAGGAGTTATCGAATATAGTTTATTCGATGGAGTTAATCGATTAGAGTATATCAAATGGATCGCGTAAGTTGATCTGTTCAAACGTATTCACGTTTGGTGGCAGAGGAATTCGTTTCTCTAAGCTATATACCCGTGTTACTTTTGGATAAATCAATTTGTGATTTGGCGGGTATGACGATGTGGCATTCTAAGTGAATGAGGATGACTTGTGTTGATGAATGTCTGACAGAGTATTTCCAGAAAGGTCACGTACATTGATTTCTTCGACTATACCAAGAGTGTAAGCGGAGAAGGAAACTTCTTTAGCTAACACGTAACGTACTGTTGTAGACGCCAATTTGTGATTTTCGATGGATCTGACAATGTGGCATTCGAAGTGAATCTGATGTAATGATAAAGCGTAGCTTCTAGCCTCATCATCCGGTAAATGACAGAAATCGGGCTGGCAGCATGGCTAAGTTAGTCGCACCGAAGTAGGGTGTATAATCACCTATCTACAGAATATTCATTTGTTTCTTAAATCTATCAATGCTGTCCCATATATAAATATGGGAACGTTTGCTGATCCCAACCGTTGGTGATGTATATTCGATACACTCAAGCGAAATGAGTGGTCGGTCATGTGTGGCTGAGTTACAAGATGTTCTTGTTGAACTCCAGTGTATCGTTCCTAGAGTACACTGATCAGAAGGTGGTTCCATACCTTGTCATAGTTGGAAATCCATTATCCAATACGTGCTTGCGATTTTGATTGTATACTATATATGTAGAATGTGAGATGAAAGCGTTTCTGCTAGTTGATATCTATTTGTACATAGACATTATTATAATATCAAAAGGTTTTTGATATAAAGATATTTTGGATTCTCATAACAGAAAAACCCGTTCCGTTCTGCGGCGTGGTCTTATGAGATATCGTTTACTTGTTCATATACCTGTTTAAACTGTTTTACTCACACCAGTCCCATGACTGACCCAGAGTTTACTTTGTTGTTTTCCCTAAACTCTTGGGTGTCCAATTTTGTACGGGCAGTCAAGTAGTCACGATTTTACAGATATACTTGGAGAGCTTCGAGCAGGAGGCTTCAAGATCATATGGCTATAGTTATTTCCGCTGTGTTGTAAGTGCTGTACTCTGATAAGTGCTATTGTATACATAACTGTTATATTTCAAAGTTATGTTATCTATTATATGTTATTCGTTCCGCTGTGAGGTTCGTGTTACTCTGATGTTGTGTTTTTCTTCTTCTTCTTCTATTCTAAGTTTCTATCTTATCTATTATCACCTTCTAATTTCTTTCATTAATTACCGGGATTTTTCGATGTTTTGGTTATCGACATCGAGCTTATGTCGATAACCAAAGTCGCCGAAAATCCGGGTCGTTACAGTTGGTATCAGAGCTTAAGTTAAGAATTACCTTGGCTCTGTGGCGTGACTCGGTAGAGATAGGGTTAGTAATACCCTAGATTGAGTTGAGTGTATATATACGAGTGCGTATTTGTATTTGATATAAAAATGGTTTTATATTGTGGAGATTCATTGGCTGAGTTGTTTATGAGTTCTGGTCGATCAGTTTGATCCACTGTATCGGTAGGAGTGAATAAATACTTGAATACGATGGACCGACACAGTATGGATATGTAATATATTATCATATATTAGATATATTGGTTGTAATTATAATCGAATGAGATTATAAAGTGAAATGGTTATATATAACCAATCAGAATCATATAAGTAAAGTATATGAAATAAGATGAATTAAATATGAATTTAAATCAGATTTGGAATTAAAATAAGGAGATTTTAAGTTCCTGGGAGATTTTGAGATGTTTTCAAAATGGATGTATTTAGTAAGGGTTTTGAAATGATATAGTATTGAAATCACTTGGGTCGCTGGAAAATAATTCCGATGATGACTGCGCAGTATCATCGGTGTGATTTTCGAGTTCTAAGTGGTGGATTACTACCAGAGATTTTGATTTGAATTGTTTTGAGAAAACAAGTGTTTAGAAAATTCAAAGGTTTTGAATTGGCAGTATGATTTCAAATCGATTTGAAATTTACCCAGGAATTTAAGTTCTAGAAATTAAAATTTAACTTGTGAAGTTAATTCTAATGGGATGGTAAAAGTAAATAATAAACCAGAATTTAACTTGAGATGATAGGTTAAGAAGAACTGGAAGTGATTAGAGAATAATCTGGATTTGGATTTGAAATGATAAGTGGAGAGTTTGGAATTTGAAACTCGAATTTGAAATTAAATTCGGCTTGAATAAGCGAATGGTTGTGTAAAGAATAACTTGGTTGGAGTTGATTGGGATGGCATTTGTATATGCCGAGTTGATAACAGATGGTAGGGATATAATGAAATGCCCAACAAAAAGGTACAAGTTTATATTTTATATGAGTTTGGAATTTATGAGCCGAATTGGCAAGACGCTTGGCTGTTTGATTTTCTTTTGGGTTGGAGAAGGCCTAGAGAGGCGAGTTGTGGTTTTACCGATAGGGCTGTACAAAGGAGGTGCTGGCGAAATTTTCCGAAAATTTAAAGTGTTAGAAAATTTTCAGAATTTTTGAAAATTTTAGTTAGTCGGAATGAATAAATATTTTAGTCGATATATTGGTTCAGTTAAAATCAGAAATAAGGGGTAAACAAATCTTAGGAATTCCAATAGATAGGGCCTCCTCTAACTTAGCAATTTCGAGGACGAAATTATTTTAATGGGGAAGAATGTAATGACCCGCATTGGCAGAGGTGTTATAATTAATTTATATAATTATATAAATGGTGAATTAAAGGATTTAATGGTCGTGGAATTAAATAACTGGGAATAGTTAATTAAAATAATAAATTAAATAATATATTTAATTCAGAAATAATCATAATTATTGGAAATCACAATATTCTGTGAACTGGGTCATCCCTAAGATTTAATTCAGCTTAGAGTTGAATCATATTGACGAATATATTCAATCGACGTCAGTTTGAACGTATAATTATAATATAATTAAAACAGAGCTTGAAATGGCGCGGCAGTTCGCTATTTGGCGATTTGAACTTCAACTGAATGTACAGGATTCGTTTTAAGCCTGATTTCTGTGAAACAAGAAACGTGTGGAGCTGGTGGAGTATATCTTTCTAGTGGAAGAGAAAAATCGGGATTTCGTCGTGTAGATTTTGATTTACGTCCAAATCAAATTTCAGAAAAGTCGCTGTGGAATTCCTTTATAATTTATAAAGGAATTATTTATATTTTAAAAAGGAAATTCATTTTAAATCGAATATCGATTTAATCAGGATGTAAAGTGTCGAGTTATAAATCCCAGTAGAGCTGTATTGTATTCCACTGTGAATATATACGACAATATAAATTTATTTATATTTAATTTAATTTTATTTAAATATATTTATATATTTAAATGGGTCATCCAGAGCTTTAAAAATAGCCACTTTTGCAAACGAAGTCGGAATTCGACGAAACTAATTTTGTTGGATCCGCAATGTCAAATAGTTGTTAGATGTGAAGTTTCGTGATTTTTAGAGTTAGTATGTGACCGTACGGATTTTTAGAGTGAAGAACAGTCGATATTTTGACCGTTAAAAATACGCGGTGTGAGTAAACGGAGTCGGAATTCGATGAAACCAGTTTCGTTGGGATCGTAATGTCGAACTCTAGCTGCATGCCAGTTTTCGTGATTTTTGGGGTATCATATGTGGTTGTACGAATTTTAGAGGATAGATGGAAACAGCGATAGCGTAAAAACTGAATATAAAATCAAATAAATAAATATTAAAATTTGGCTATAAATACTCACTAACTTCCTTAAACCCTAAAATATTTTCTGTAGTCAAAGAAAATGCGCCGCATGTTTTATTTTTCCTCAGTAAGACTTGGATCCTCATAAAAAAATCAAAAGAAAATCAAATCGAATGGCTAAAATTATGAAACAAGTGTTTTTGGAGTCCTCAAACAATTTGCTTTGCTCCTTTAATGGTCTCAGTAAGTCCAACGCCATCTTGTGTTGTTCGAAATTCAGAACAGTGAATTAGGGTTCGATAGTGGGTGGTATTTGAGCATCGATGTACTATTTGGGTGTTGTTTGTGCATTAACGGGTTCAAACCGAACTTGTAGGAGAAATTTGAGGGTTTTCTGTAAGATTTAATGTCGATGTTGACTGTGGAGGGTTCGACGACGTGTTGGGGATCCTGGCGCGAGTTGGATACTTTGGTGAGGAATAGATGGAGGTTCGACTAAGGAGTTCAATGGTGATGGTTGTTTTGGGTTTCGGGTGAAGGGGAGAGGTCAGTTTGGGATTGAAAGGTTGGAAATGGTGTTCGTGGTTGATTCTGGAGCAAGCGTTTTAGTTTGAGGAAGAAAGGAGAGAAACCGGTTCGGGTTTGGGTAGTTGGGTTGGAAGATGGGCCGTCTACAAGAGGTTAAGGCCCAATGCCAAATTCATTTAGTTTTTATTTAATTGGTGAATTCATTCAAACTTGTTAAATTAATATCTCGGACATATTATATCAGAATCACGAACGGTTGGATCCGTTAGGATCGTATGCACGGGAGCGACACAATGAGACTGACTGGGAGTGAATCCGAGCTCGTTACAATTTATGGCAAAATAAATTGCCCGTCCCAGTCAAATAACGCAAACCGTTATTTAACGATTAACGCGCCAATGTGAGTAAAACTCACCAACTCTGAACAGTTATATTTTTATAATGTATTTTTAGAACTGTTAATCATCTGTTGATTGCTGTGTGTTGGTTGATTGATTGAACTGCTAGTCAGTTAGTGAAAATTATATATATATATATGTAATTATATATATATATATATAAACCGTTAAATATTTATATATTGATTCTGCTATCAGAATAATTTATATTGAACTGAAAGTGATGATAATCATATTGTGTAACATCTGTGGATGCAGGGAAACAGGTTGGAGGAATCCGACTGGATTCCTCAACAGTTATTTTATTGTTTTTCATATATTGTTATATGATGTGATATAAAATTTGTGGGCGATTATATGTGCTTGGGCGATATTGAACATCGTGATTTGATATGATTGAATACCATAACATACCGAAATGTTGATAAGGAGATTTTCAAAGTGATATTGAAAACAGAATATTTATAAACCGGAATATTTATAAATAAGAAATACTTATAAATTTGAATATTTATAAATAGGATATATTCAAAAAGGAAATAATTTCAAACCATTTTCTTTTTGAATGGAATATTGAGCATGTGTGGCTGGTTTGGGGATTTTCCCGATGCTCCCGTTACAAAGGAGGTTATGGAGAATTTTTCAGAGAATTTAAGGAGTTAGAATATTTCAAGAATAAATTTGAAAAGGGAATATTTGTAAACCATTTACAAATAGAATTGAAAAGGAAACGTCATAAAAAGGAAATCATTTTTAAAGTGTAGAACCGTTATTTAAAAGTAAATCTTTTCAAATGAATTAAACGTTGTTAAAAAGGAAATCTTTATAAAGTGAATAAAGTAAATCGAATATGGTATTCGAAAGGAGTTAAATCGAATATGGTATTCGAAGGGAGTAAATCGAATATGGTATTCGAAGGGAGTAAAACGAATATGCTATTCGAAAGGGGTTAGTCGAGTCGAGTTAGTTGAATAGAGTTAACCAGTTCAATAGAGTTAACCAGTGAGTTAAGCAAGTCAAGTTAACCAGTGAGTTAAGCAAGTCAAGTTAACCAGTGAGTTAAGTAAGTCAAGTTAACCAGTTGAGTTAAGTAAGTCGAGTTAATCAAGTCGAGTTGATCAAGTAAGAGTTACTCAGTTAGAGTTAATCGATTAGAGTTAAAACGAACTAGAGTTAATCAAATATAGTTATTTGAGACAGAGTTAGTCAAACATAGTATTCAGGGTAAGTTGCCATCTCGTACGACTGCTAGCGTAATTCGCAGGGCTGTAAATAGCCTACGGCGGTTGGATGTTTCCTGAGGGAATCAGGCGTAACCACTGTGATCGCTGCGATCTAGAGTCAAGCGAATGGAGTTAAATAGAGTTATCGAATATTAGTTATTCGAATAGAGTTAAACGGAGTTAAATAGAGTTAATCGAATTAGTTATTCGAATAGAGTTAAATAAATAAGAGTGATTCGAATTAGTTATTCGAATAGAGTTAAACACAAAGGAGTTATCGATTAGTTAAATCGAAAGGAGTTATCGATTTGTTAAATCGAAAGGAGTTATCGATTAGTTAAATCGAAAGGAGTTATCGAATTAAGTTATTCGAAAAGGAGTTATCGATTTGTTAAATCGAAAGGGAAGATTATCGAATATCGTTTATTCGAGAGGAGATTATCGAATATAGTTTATTCGAAGGAGTTATCGATTATTAGTTAATCGAAGTGAGTTATAGAATATTAGTTAAATCGAAGGAGTTATCGAGTATAGTTTATTCGATGGAGTTAATCGATTAGAGTATATCAAATGGATCGCGTAAGTTGATCTGTTCAAACGTATTCACATTTGGTGGCGGAGGAATTCGTTTCTCTAAGTTGTATACCCGTGTTACTTTTGGATAAATCAATTTGTGATTTGGTGGGTATGACGATGTGACATTCTAAGTGAATGAGGATGACTTGTGTTGATGAATGTCTGACAGAGTATTTCCAGAAAGGTCACGTACATTGATTTCTTCAACTATACCAAGAGTGGAAGCGGAGAAGGAAACTTCTTTAGCTAACACGTAACGTACTGTTGTAGACGCCAATTAGTGATTTTCGATGGATCTGACAATGTGGCATTCGAAGTGAATCTGATGTAATGATAAAGCGTAGCTTCTAGCCTCATCATACGGTAAATGACAGAAATCTGGCAGGCAGCATGGCTAAGTCGGTCGCACCGAAGTAGGGTGTATAATCACCTATCTAGAGAATATTCATTTGTTTCTTAAATCTATCAATGCTGTCCCATATATATATATATATATATATATATATATATATATATATATACGGGAACGGTTGCTGATCCCAACCGTTGGTGATGTACATTCGATACACTCAAGCGAAATGAGTGGTCGGTCATGTGTGGATGAGTTACAAGATGTTCTTGTTGAACTCCAGTGTATCGTTCCTAGAGTACACTGATCGGAAGGTGGTTCCATACCTTGTCATAGTTGGAAATCCATTATCCAACACGTGCTTGCGATTTTGATTGTATACTATATATGTAGAACGTAAGATGAAAGCGTTTCTGCTAGTTGATATCTATTTGTACATAGACATTATTATAATATCAAAAGGTTTTTGATATAAAGATATTTTGGATTCTCATAAGGGAAAAACCCGTTTCGTTCTGCGGCGTGGTCTTATGAGATATCGTTTACTTGTTCATATACCTGTTTAAACTGTTTTACTCACACCGGTCCCATGACTGACCCGGAGTTTACTTTGTTGTTTTCCCTAAACTCTTGGGTGTCCAATTTTGTACGGGCAGTCAAGTAGTCAGGATTTTACAGATATAATTGGAGAGCTTGGAGCAGGAGGCTTCAAGATCATATAGCTATGGTTATTTCCGCTGTGTTGTAAGTGCTGTACTCTGATAAGTGCTATTGTATACATAACTGTTATATTTCAAAGTTATGTTATCTATTATATGTTATTCGTTCCGCTGTGAGGTTCGTGTTACTCTGATGTTGTGTTCTTCTTATTCTTCTATTCTAAGTTTCTATCTTATCTATTCTCACCTTCTAATTTCTTTCATTAATTACCGGGATTTTTCATGTTTTGGTTATCGACATCGAGCTTATGTCGATAACCAAAGTCGCCGAAAATCCAGGTCGTTACAGTTGGTATCAGAGCTTAAGTTAAGAATTACCTTGGCTCTGTGGCGTGACTCGGTAGAGATAGGGTTAGTAATACCCTAGATTGAGTTGAGTGTATATATACGAGAGCGTATTTGTATTTGATTTAAAAATGGTTTTATATTGTGGAGATTCATTGGCTGAGTTGTTTATGAGTTTTGGTCGATCAGTTTGATCCACTGTATCGGTAGGAGTAAATAAATACTTGAATACGATGGACCGACACAGTATGGATATGTAATATATTATCATATATTAGATATATTGGTTGTAATTATAATCGAATGAGATTATAAAGTGAAATGGTTATATATAACCAATCAGAATCATATAAGTAAAGTATATGAAATAAGATGAATTAAATATGAATTTAAATCAGATTTGGAATTAAAATAAGGAGATTTTAAGTTCCTGGGAGATTTTGAGATGTTTTCAAAATGGATGTATTTAGTAAGGGTTTTGAAATGATATAGTATTGAAATCACTTGGGTCGCTGGAAAATAATTCCGATGATGACTGCGCAGTATCATCGGTGTGATTTTCGAGTTCTAAGTGGTGGATTACTACCAGAGATTTTGATTTGAATTGTTTTGAGAAAATAAGTGTTTAGAAAATTCAAAGGTTTTGAATTGGCAGTATGATTTCAAATCGATTTGAAATTTACCCAGGAATTTAAGTTCTAGAAATTAAAATTTAACTTGTGAAGTTAATTCTAATGGGATGGTAAAAGTAAATAATAAACCAGAATTTAACTTGAGATGATAGGTTAAGAAGAACTGGAAGTGATTAGAGAATAATCTGGATTTGGATTTGAAATGATAAGTGGAGAGTTTGGAATTTGAAACTCGAATTTGAAATTAAATTCGGCTTGAATAAGCGAATGGTTGTGTTAAGAATAACTTGGTTGGAGTTGATTGGGATGGCATTTGTATATGCCGAGTTGATAACAGATGGTAGGGATATAATGAAATGCCCAACAAAAAGGTACAAGTTTATATTTTATATGAGTTTGGAATTTATGAGCCGAATTGGCAAGCCGCTTGGCTGTTTGATTTTCTTTTGGGTTGGAGAAGGCCTAGTGAGGCGAGTTGTGGTTTTACCGATAGGGCTGTACAAAGGAGGTGCTGGCGAAATTTTCCGAAAATTTAAAGTGTTAGAAAATTTTCAGAATTTTTGAAAATTTTAGTTAGTCGGAATGAATAAATATTCTAGTCGATATATTGGTTCAGTTAAAATCAGAAATAAGGGGTAAACAAATCTTAGGAATTCCAATAGTTAGGGTCGTCCTCTAACTTAGCAATTTCGAGGACGAAATTATTTTAAGTGGGGAAGAATGTAATGACCCGCATTAGCAGAGGTGTTATAATTAATTTATTTAATTATATAAATGGTGAATTAAAGGATTTAATGGTCGTGGAATTAAATAACTAGGAATATTTAATTAAAATAATAAATTAAATAATATATTTAATTCAGAAATAATCAGAATTATTGGAAATCACAATATTCTGTGAACTGGGTCATCCCTAAGATTTAATTCAGCTTAGAGTTGAATCATATTGACGAATATATTCAATCGACGTCAGTTTGAATGTAGAATTATAATATAATTAAAACAGAGCTTGAAATGGCGCGGTAGTTCGCTATTTGGCGATTTGAACTTCAACTGAATGTACAGGATTCGTTTTAAGCCTGATTTCTGTGAAACAAGAAACGTGTGGAGCTGGTGGAGTATATCTTTCTAGTGGAAGAGAAAAATCGGGATTTTGTCGTGTAGATTTTGATTTACGTCCAAATCAAATTTCAGAAAAGTCGCTGTGGAATTCCTTTATAATTTATAAAGGAATTATTTATATTTTAAAAAGGAAATTCATTTTAAATCGAATATCGATTTAATCGGGATGTGAAGTGTCGAGTTATAAATCCCAGTAGAGCTGTATTGTATTCCACTGTGAATATATACGACAATATAAATTTATTTATATTTAATTTAATTTTATTTAAATATATTTATATATTTAAATGGGTCATCCAGAGCTTTAAAAATAGCCACTTTTGCAAACGAAGTCGGAATTCGACGAAACTAATTTTGTTGGATCCGTAATGTCAAATAATTGTTAGATGTGAAGTTTCATGATTTTTAGAGTCAGTATGTGACCGTACGGATTTTTAGAGTGAAGAACAGTCGATATTTTGACCGTTAAAAATACGCTGTGTGAGCAAACGAGGCCGGAATTCGATGAAACCAGTTTCGTTGGGATCGTAATGTCGAACTCTAGCTGCATGCCAGTTTTCGTGATTTTTGGGGTATCATATGTGGTCGTACGAATTTTAGAGGATAGATGGAAACAGAGATAGCTTAAAAACTGAATATAAAATCAAATAAATAAATATTAAAAGTTGGCTATAAATACTCACTAACTTCCTTAAACCCTAAAATATTTTCTGTAGTCAAAGAAAATGCGCCGCAGGTTTTATTTTTCCTCAGTAAGACTTGGATCCTCATAAAAAAATCAAAAGAAAATCAAATCGAATGGCTAATTATGAAACAAGTGTTTTTGGAGTCCTCAAACAATTTGCTTTGCTCCTGTACTGGTCTCAGTAAGTCCAACGCCATCTTGTGCTGTTCGAAATTCAGAACAGTGAATTAGGGTTCGATAGTGGGTGGTATTTGAGCATCGATGTACTATTTGGGTGTTGTTTTTGCATTAACGGGTTCAAACCGAACTTGTAGGAGAAATTTGAGGGTTTTCTGTAAGATTTAATGTCGATGTTGACTGTGGAGGGTTCGACGACGTGTTGGGGATCCTGGCGCGAGTTGGATACTTTGGTGAGGAATAGATGGAGGTTCGACTAAGGAGTTCAATGGTGATGGTTGTTTTGGGTTTCGGGTGAAGGGGAGAGGTCGGTTTGGGATTGAAAGGTTGGAAATGGTGTTCGTGGTTGATTCTGGAGCAAGCGTTTTAGTTTGAGGAAGAAAGGAGAGAAACCGGTTCGGGTTTGGGTAGTTGGGTTGGAAGATGGGCCAGCTACAAGAGGTTAAGGCCCAATGCCAAATTCATTTAGTTTTTATTTAATTGGTGAATTCATTCAAACTTGTTAAATTAATATCTCGGTCATATTATATCAGAATCACGAACGGTTGGATCCGTTAGGATCGTATGGACGGGAATGAGACTGATCGGGAGTGAATCTGAGCTCGTTACAATTTATGGCGAAATAAATTGCCCGTCCCAGTCAAATAACGCAAACCGTTATTTAACGATTAACGCGCCAATGTGAGTAAAACTCACCAACTCTGAACAGTTATATTTTTATAATGTATTTTTAGAACTGTTAATCATCTGTTGATTGTTGTGTGTTGGTTGATTGATTGAACTGCTAGTCAGTTAGTGAAAATTATATATATATATGTAATTATATATATATATATAAACCGTTAAATATTTATATATTGATTCTACTATCAGAATAATTTATATTGAACTGAAAGTGATGATAATCATATTGTGTAACATCTGTGGATGAAGGGAAACAGGTTGGAGGAATCCGACTGGATTCCTCAACAGTTATTTTATTGTTTTTCATATATTGTTATATGATGTGATCTAAAATCTATGGGCGATTATATGTGCTTGGGCGATATTGAACATCGTGATTTGATATGACTGAATACCATAACATACCGAAATGTTGATAAGGAGATTTTCAAAGTGATATTGAAAACAGAATATTTATAAACTGGAATATTTATAAATAAGAAATACTTATAAATTTGAATATTTATAAATAGGATATATTCAAAAAGGAAATAATTTCAAACCATTTTCTTTTTGAATGGAAAGGCATGTGTGTCGGGTTTGGGGATTTTCCCGATGCTCCCGTTACAAAGGAGGTTATGGAGAATTTTTCAGAGAATTTAAGGAGTTAGAATATTTCAAGAATAAATTTGAAAAGGGAATATTTGTAAACCATTTACAAATAGAATTGAAAAGGAAACGTCATAAAAAGGAAATCATTTTTAAAGTGTAGAACCGTTATTTAAAAGTAAATCTTTTCAAATGAATAAAACGTTGTTAAAAAGGAAATCTTTATAAAGTGAATAAAGTAAATCGAATATGGTATTCGAAAGGAGTTAATTCGAATATGGTATTCGAAGGGAGTAAATCGAATATGGTATTCGAAAGTTAGTAAAACGAATATGCTATTCGAAAGGGGTTAGTCGAGTCGAGTTAGTTGAATAGAGTTAACCAGTTCAATAGAGTTAACCAGTGAGTTAAGCAAGTCAAGTTAACCAGTGAGTTAAGCAAGTCAAGTTAACCAGTGAGTTAAGTAAGTCAAGTTAACCAGTTGAGTTAAGTAAGTCGAGTTAATCAAGTTGAGTTGATCGAGTTAGAGTTACTCAGTTAGAGTTAATCGATTAGAGTTAAAACGAACTAGAGTTAATCAAATATAGTTATTTGAGACAGAGTTAGTAAAACATATTATTCAGGGTAAGTTGCCATCTCGTACGACTGCTAGCGTAATTCGCAGGGCTGTAAATAGCCTACGGCGGCCGGAAGTTTCCTGAGGGAATCAGGCGTAACCATTGTGATCGCTGCGATCTAGAGTCAAGCGAATGGAGTTAAATAGAGTTATCGAATATTAGTTATTCGAATAGAGTTAAACGGAGTTAAATAGAGTTAATCGAATTAGTTATTCGAATAGAGTTAAATAAATAAGAGTGATTCGAATTAGTTATTCGAATAGAGTTAAACACAAAGGAGTTATCGATTAGTTAAATCGAAAGGAGTTATCGATTAGTTAAATCGAAAGGAGTTATCGAATTTAGTTATTCGAAAAGGAGTTATCGATTTGTTAAATCGAAAGGGAAGATTATCGAATATCGTTTATTCGAGAGGAGATTATCGAATATAGTTTATTCGAAGGAGTTATCGATTATTAGTTAATCGAAGTGAGTTATAGAATATTAGTTAAATCGAAGGAGTTATCGAATATAGTTTATTAGATGGAGTTAATCGATTAGAGTATATCAAATGGATCGCGTAAGTTGATTTGTTCAAACGTATTCACGTTTGGTGGCGGAGGAATTCGTTCCTCTAAGCTGTATACCCGTGTTACTTTTGGATAAATCAATTTGTGATTTGGCGGGTATGACGATGTGACATTCTAAGTGAATGAGGATGACTTGTGTTGATGAATGTCTGACAGAGTATTTCCAGAAAGGTCACGTACATTGATTTCTTCAACTATACCAAGAGTGGAAGCGGAGAAGGAAACTTCTTTAGCTAACACGTAACGTACTGTTGTAGACGCCAATTAGTGATTTTCGATGGATCTGACAATGTGGCATTCGAAGTGAATCTGATGTAATGATAAAGCGTAGCTTCTAGCCTCATCATCCGGTAAATGACAGAAATCGGGCAAGCAGCATGGCTAAGTTGGTCGCACCGAAGTAGGGTGTATAATCACCTATCTAGAGAATATTCATTTGTTTCTTAAATCTATCAATGCTGTCCCATATATATATGCGGGAACGGTTGCTGATCCCAACCGTTGGTGATGTACATTCGATACACTCAAGCGAAATGAGTGGTCGGTCATGTGTGGCTGAGTTACAAGATGTTCTTGTTGAACTCCAGTGTATCGTTCCTAGAGTACACTGATCGGAAGGTGGTTCCATACCTTGTCATAGTTGGAAATCCAGTATCCAATACGTGCTTGCGATTTTGATTGTATACTATATATGTAGAACGTGAGATGAAAGCGTTTCTGCTAGTTGATATCTATTTGTACATAGACATTATTATAATATCAAAAGGTTTTTGATATAAAGATATTTTGGATTCTCATAAGGGAAAAACCTGTTCCGTTCTGCGGCGTGGTCTTATGAGATATCGTTTACTTGTTCATATACCTGTTTAAACTGTTTTACTTACACCACTCCCATGACTGACCCGGAGTTTACTTTGTTGTTTTCCCTAAACTCTTGGGTGTCCAATTTTGTACGGGCAGTCAAGTAGTCAGGATTTTACAGATATACTTGGAGAGCTTAGAGCAGGAGGCTTCAAGATCATATAGCTATAGTTATTTCCGTTGTGTTGTAAGTGCTGTACTCTGATAAGTGCTATTGTATACATAAATGTTATATTTCAAAGTTATGTTATCTATTATATGTTATTCGTTCCGCTGTGAGGTTCGTGTTACTCTGATGTTGTGTTCTTCTTATTCTTCTATTCTAAGTTTCTATCTTATCTATTCTCACCTTCTAATTTCTTTCATTAATTACCGGGATTTTTCGATGTTTTGGTTATCGACATCGAGCTTATGTCGATAACCAAAGTCGCCGAAAATCCGGGTTGTTACAGTAACCCTATATAGACCTCTCACATTAGATTGACATTTATGGCAGCTGGATTTGCCGGGCGGGTCCAGGCAGTCTTACACCATAAAAGAGTCTAACCTCGTGTCCGGGCTACCATTTGTGACTACTGGATTCGCCGGGCAGGTCCGGCAGTTTTACGTCACAAATGAGTCCAACCTCGTGTCCTAAGCATTGATTATCACTTATAATCTTTTACCCAGTCTTAATAATTTCCCTATTCAAATTATTAATTAATTCCCAATTTAACGATGTCCATAATTGACTCAATTATGTTCATCAATTAATGGTATGCAAAATCATACCAATTTTACCACAATTTATCTTATGCCATTAAAGGCAACTTATCTCAATTTATATTTATCCCTCCTTTAAGGCTATTACATGCCAACTACCAAAAACCCACTTAGGCGTGTTCATATTAGCCCCTTTTCAAGACATAAATTATCATATGTGTTTCAACTACAAATCTCACATAATTAACATATGCCCAAGTTCTAGATTACATGTCCATTTTACATATGCCTAATTCATACCAAATTTACATATGTTCAGTTCATACCATTTTATATGTATGCCAATTTTTATGTCAATTTACACATATCAAGTTCTAGCCAAAAATTACATAAGCCAATCCCAATTCTTACAATTACCATTTTAATGGCAATACCCAATTATCAAATTTCATATTAATTGCAATAATACCCATATATCCATTTTTCATGTTATGCCATCAATTCCACCAATCACATATATCCAAATAGGTAATATTCCCATACTTTTCCCTGTATTCAATCGTACGCAAAATGGTGGTTTAGGCCTAGATCCGAAATTGATCTAGGTTCATCAAAAGAAAATAAATAGGGGAAAGGTAGAATTTTGCAATAAAACAAGATCAGAGAGAAAACAACATAAATCATCATGATAGGCATAAAGATTAGATCTTGATAATAATATCAACATGAATCCAAGAAACTGATTTACAACGGCTGAATATAGCATGAACTAGACATAAGAATGGAGATGAACAAGTCTCAAAACTCAAGGTTCAAAGGTAAACAAGAATAGGTCTGAATTGATAATCATGGTTATATCCAATTACACTTTATTTCATAGCCATATTAAAATTAAGTATTTTAATCTAAAAAGTAACTAGAACTTACATAGCATGGCTAGCGAATTTAAGAACTGAAATCGATGTTGTAGCGTTGTTGATTCATCTCCTTGAATTGTTGTAGAAGTCTTCATCTTTGCATTGGATTGCGTATGAAAGCTTAAGAAGAAGATTAGAGACGGCGACCATGACCAAGAGGGATTTTAGCAGTATAATGGTGGCTAGACATGTTGTAGTGAATTAGGGTTAGGCCTTAGGTTGTATTTATAGATGTAGGAACTCATTTAGGCCCTTAGATCATCCCTAGAGTCAATCCGGACCATCAAAACTCATCCCGGGCCTCAAAAATGGGTTCTGGGCCACACCAGGCCGACCAGGTCGACCTGTACAGGGGGAAGGTCAACACTACAGTCGACCTGGGTGGGGGGGGGGGGAAGTCGACTGTTTAGTCGACACTACAGTCGACCTGGGGTCAGTCTGCCTGAAAGTCTCCTGAAACTTGTACAGGCCATAACTTGGTCATACGGACTCCGATTTTCGAAAACTCAGACTCTATTTCATTTAAAATTTCGAGACGAACGCAATGGCGCAACCCATTTCCATTGATTATTATTTTAAAATTTAATTCTGCCTTGATTCTTGTATTAACATGTTATATAAATTCGGGTTATTACATTCTCTCCTCCTTAAAGGATTTCGTCCCCGAAATCTTCAAGTTAAGAAGAATGTGTCCTACCATCCAATCATCCATCTACTCAATCATCAATCACAGGCATTCATTGTCCTTAAGAAATTATTAATGCTATATGAACATATGTAAGAAGTGTGTGTATATGTTCCTTGTCCAATGCAAATGATCAGGCCTGATTGATTTTCTAGATGCAAAATATATTTAGTGCCATGAGTCCAACATGTATGCAAATAGTCCTAGTCACATAAACACTATATGTGTGCACAAACATCCATCCATATGCAACATCCGTATGATAATACATTCAATTTCATCCACAATCAAGTGTAAACACTCATGCATATGCAATATGAAAGGTGACTGAGCCGATCTTGTGCCTAATGTGCGTGTATATGCATCCACGAGCAACCAATAGCAACCACTTGCAACCACTTGCAACCATCAATCATAACATGTCTCAAACACATGTTTACACCCAACTGTTCCTACCTAAAGATATAGTCGAATGATAGAAGCAAGTAAAAATTCTGCGACCATCAAAGCTGGAAATCTACGTCACTTATATACTGATTAGGAGAAGAATTCCCTAAGCACCATCCCCGAAGACCGAAATCAACATCAGATTGACACCCAAAGAAAGTCTCAACCCAACCAATATATATGTGATTCTAGGAAACTAAGCATGATGGAATCCTTTTAGGTCACAGGAAATCCCTTCCTAAAACCAACCCATATCCTATAAAACCCAAAAGGTTTAATCAACCCAACAGACACCCTCAAGCCCCAAAATGTAAAACTAACAGATGAGTCATACTCCTTATGGGGTTTGCAACAGAAATTGGATTGAGAATAGGACCGAGAGGATATAACAAAAGATAGCATGCAAGTAAGCTCTACAGGAAAAAGGAGTCAAGAATATACTCTTAAAAAGAGATGTGACGCACGAATATAGTCTTCAATCTTCTAAGCCACATTCCCTTGAGCTTAACTCCATTGTGCTTTGACCGACTTTAACTTCACAACTTCATAGCTCCTTGATTCTTATTTCCAAAATACGAGTTGGAACTCATTTCACTGTTGCCTCTCGTTCCACTTTCACTTATTCTCCCTCTAGTATACTCGGTCTCAAACATAACTGTGTACTGAGGGTTCCATGTAAGCTCTCCAAAATTCACTAGTGAATCTTGGATCTCGTTCACTTACTAGAAGGTATTCCACATAGATAAATTATCTCTTGAAAATAAACAAATGTCAACCATGTTGCTAAACGTACTTACTAAGGCGATTTTCTACATCACATGCATAAGCGAAATGACTTATCCGCCTTAGTGGCGAACACTACTCGAGCGGATCAACTAATGTATCAAGAGATTCTAGGTAACTAATCCAAATAGAACCCTAAAGGTTACATGCGACTTCGAGGGTATTACCGAGGCAAGTCAAAAGTCTAACTACCCTCCTTTCGAAACCAAGAATGACACCCTTATTGGATAACCACTTCATCCCTAGAATCCACTCCTAGCCCAAAAATCATAAGCATTCCTTCTAAGCTCAATACCTAGTATAGACATTCTCAAATCCAAACAAATCATGAATAAATGGGCCAATTCCCAACAGGATTTGAGACAAAAATTGGGATCCTCCAATACGCTAGTACTAAGGTGCAGAGACTCAACTATCGAAGCAGAATTAAAAGGATGCGATGTACAAAAACAAAGTTCTAGCGGGATGATAGAAAAGAAAAGATAAACCTTTAACTGTAACGTTACCACCTCCCTTAGGTACGCTAGTAGTGAGAGCATACAATTGCCCTCTCGACGATCCTGTCCTTTGCCCTTGTCCTATAATACTACACTCCCTCCTTACCATACTAAAGATACTCTCTCTTGTCATGGGTTCTACTATTCTTTCACTTTGGCCTCTTTCCTTTCACCTTTTTCCTCCTTCGTGGATTAAGATATATCAACTAGTCTCTTGTTCTTACTGTCCTTGTATAGTTTGTTGACAAGTCCTTCGAAGCTACCTCCAACGCACGACAACTCTACACAAATTGAAATAAGATTAGACGCAGATGGAACTACTGCGGCTACAGATGGAGGTTGGGCACTTCTTTGCCCTCCGATATATGTCGGATGCCTACGAAATTATGGTGAAGAGATAGAGAGGAGAGATTTCAAGAGGGAATCAAAAGATAGTGCATATGGCTTTGGGGAATATGCCTTTTAATCAAAACAAAATTTTCTTGAAAATTTGCTTCTTTGTAAATGTTTTGAAAACTAGTTCAGAAGGTTTTGAAAACTTTTGCCCAGTCTGGTAACCTTCTGCTCTGATACCAAATGTAACACCCCACATCCATTAAGGTCACTCACAAAGGGAATGCCTTAACTTCAATGGAGCATTATGGGTACTGGAACAGAAATATTACAAGACAGACATATATAAAACATCGGGAAGTAAAGTGGAAGTACTTAAAACCATTTATTAAATATGATCGTTTACAATAAAAGCCCATCAACTTCCAATGCCCAATTACATAGTTAAACTATCTGTCTTGCTCAAAAACAAAGAAGCATAAAAATAAGTTATAGTATTCCCCAATAAAGCGAAGCAAGCCATAGTCAAGAAAAATCCAAGCCTTGCATAAAAGAGCCTTGGAGCTTGATAAGATCCGAACTAAGCTGTATTCCCACCCTGCGAACCTTGGGGGGGGGGGGGGAACGGAAGAAAATGAGGCAAAAAAAAACGGGTCAGTCATAAAGACTGAGTAAGTCCTAGTGACTTTCAGCATAAAAATAGTTAAGGATAATATGACATGAGTAAACTGAAAGTAAACATAAGCATGATGAAAAGATAAGCAACAGGCAAGATAACTAAGGTTAACATGATGTGATTTTTGTCAAGTAACATCGCAAGGTTCCCATTCAAGATAAACTAAGTATAATTTCGTAAGATTCCTATCAAACATAACAAGATTCCTCTGCTTCGCCATTAAAATATTTCTATGAGATCTACTTGCTCTGCACCACCTAACTAGCATCTTTACAAGTGTCTTACATGGAATGTTTAGTATTCCTACTAGTCCTCCAACCAGTGTCCCCTGTAACAGGGATCCTTACCCCCTACTAGTGTCCCAACTAGTAGCCTGTGTTATATAATAAGGTGATCCTGCCTACTGAACATAAGTGATAATAATAATGGTAGTTTCGTGTACCCCTAGCTGCTGTCATAGGTGCCGCCTGCTCCTATCTCCACTAGTGGTACCCACTACCCTCCCCATTCTAATTATTCATAATATGGTAGCTGTACTCCTAGCTGTTGTCATAGGTGCCGCCTGCTCCTATCTCCACTAGTCGTACCCACTACCTTCCCCATTCGATCGGCTCCCTAAGTCGTAGATACCCGCACTAGCCCCACAGTGGGGTGTATCACTCCCCAAAGTGGCAACCCGATACACCAGAGATGCACGGCTTATACCTACACGATGCAGCAACGTCTTACCTACCAGCCCAGGTTCACACATGCATATGAAACCCGTTGGACTTGCGTTGCCACCGCTAACCCATTTTGACCTCTTACAATCAAACCCAGTATGCGTGTCCCGTCCTCGACATGGGTCGAGCTCACAAAGATACGTAATGGGCTACTGGTCTGAAAAGGGTCCCCTTTCCTCGACACAAGCTTCCCACCTATGCTTGGTCCCCTCTAGTAATTCTTACTTAACCCCTTTTTATTCATGTCCACTTACATGCTCAAATTTTGGTTAAGTATACACCAGTTATGTCTTACATGTTACCCATATCCCCCACTTAACCCCTACATCATCCTCATGTCTTAATACATGCTTTATCTTGGTTAAGTGCTTATAGGTTATATTTTACATGTCATTCATATTATCCCCAACGTCTGGGTTTAACCAAGCGCCTTGGCTTTATCTGCCATTAGACCCTATGTCTATCCATTAATTATGCGCTTGTGCGACCTCATCAGTCTTATCATTTAACTTGGTTATTTCCATTCATACCAACCTTCAACTTTTCTTATTAATTCAATTCTTAACTTGCACTATATTAAGTCCATTAATAAGCCCACAACATGTTATTCCTATGATTCATACATTAACCCCCGTTATGGTACAATAACATGTTCTTATTCAATCTTTACAGCCAAGTACCCCTTAACTTACAAACACACTGGAGAGAGAGAGAATAATTCCCTAAATACCAACCCCGAAGACCGGAATCAACATCAGATTGATACTCAGAGGATTATCCAACCTAACCAATGTTTTGTTCCTTTTTATAATATAACTTATGTCGCCTTCAATTGTAAATTCATTATTGTCTTTACATATTGCTTAATCTACAATGAAGCACATCTTTCCTTATTACATAAGTTATCTCATCTTATCTATTGTTCCGCCTAACTTACTTTATTCCATAAGTTATCATTCCCACTTAGGCATTAATTAAGATTTACTTAACTCAACCATTCATGACATAACAGTTAAGTGTCATTCGCCTAATCATATTACTTAACCCACCCATTCATACCATATTGGTTAAGTGTCATTAGCCTAATCATATTACTTAACCCACCCACTCATACCATATTGGTTAAGTGTTCTTAGTTTACTTAACCCTACCCACTGGTCTAATTACCATGTTATGTTGGTGAAGTATTACTATTCTATTTCCATATGTCACCCACATGTCACCCACTTAACCCCCATGTCCCACCACATGTTTATCTGGTTAAGTATTTCTTAATTCATTAAGGCCGTAACCCTATAAAGACCTCTCACATTAGACTGACATTTATGGCAGCTGGATTTGCCGGGCGGGTTCGGGCAGTCTTACACCATAAAAGAGTCTAACTCGTGTCTTTACAACTGTTACGCTTTTAATTTGGGCCTAGGACCTCTCACATTGGGCTACCATTTGTGACTACTGGATTCGCCGGGCGGGTCCGGGCAGTTTTACGTCACAAATGAGTCCAACCTCGCGTCCTAAGCATTGATTATCGCTTATAATCTTTTACCCCAGTCTTAATAATTTCCCTATTCAAATTATTAATTAATTCCTAATTTAACAATGTCCATAATTGACTCAATTATGTTCATCAATTAATGGTATGCAAAATCATACCAATTTTACCACAATTTATCTTATGCCATTAAAGGCAACTTATCTCAATTTATATTTATCCCTCCTTTAAGGCTATTACATGCCAACTACCAAAAACCCACTTAGGCGTGTTCATATTATCCCCTTTTCAAGACATAAATTATCATATGTGTTTCAACTACAAATCTCACATAATTAACATATGCCCAAGTTCTAGATTACATGTCTGTTTTACATATGCCTAATTCATACCAAATTTACATATGTTCAGTTCATACCATTTTATATGTATGCCAATTTTTATGTCAATTTACACATATCAAGTTCTAGCCAAAAATTACATATGCCAATCCCAATTCTTACAATTACCATTTTAATGGCAATACCCAATTATCAAATTTCATATTAATTATAATAATACCCATATATCCAATTTTCATGTTATGCCATCAATTCCACCAATCACATATATCCAAATAGGTAATATTCCCATACTTTTCCCCATATTCAATCGTACGCAAAATCGTGGTTTAGGCCTAGATCCGAAATTGATCTAGGTTCATCAAAAGAAAATAAATAGGGGAAAGGTAGAATTTTGCAATAAAACAAGATCAGAGAGAAAACAACATAAATCATCATGATAGGCATAAGGATTAGATCTTGATAATAATATCAACATGAATCCAAGAAACTGATTTACAACGGCTGAATAGAGCATGAACTAGACATAAGAATGGAGATGAACAAGTCTCAAAACTCAAGGTTCAAAGGTAAACAGGAATATGTCTGAATTGATAATCATGCTTATATCCAATTACACTTTATTCCATAGCCATATTAAAATTAAGTATTTCAATCTAAAAAGTAACTAGAACTTACATAGCATGGCTAGCGAATTTAAGAACTTAAATCGATGTTGTAGCGTTGTTGATTCATCTCCTTGAATTGTTGTAGAAGTCTTCATCTTTGCATTGGATTGCTATGAAAGCTTAAGAAGAAGATTAGAGACGGCGACCATGAACAAGAGGGATTTTAGCAGTATAATGGTGGCTGGACATGTTGTACTGAATTAGGGTTAGGCCTTAGGTTGTATTTATAGATGTAGGAACTCATTTAGGCCCTTAGATCATCCCTAGAGTCAATCCGGACCATCAAAACTCATCCCGGGCCTCAAAAATGGGTTCTGGGCCACACCAGGTCGACCAGGTCGACCTGTACAGGGGGAGGTCAACACTACAGTCGACCTGGAGGGGGGGGGGGGGGGGAAGTCGACTGTGCAGTCGACACTACAGTCGACCTGGGGTCAGTCTTCCTGAAAGTCTGCTGAAACTTGTACAGGCCATAACTTGGTCATACGGACTCCGATTTTCGAAAACTCGGACTCTATTTCATGTAAAATTTCGAGACGAACGCAATGGCGCAACCCATTCCCTTGATTCTTATTTTAAAATTTAATTCTGCCTTGATTCTTGTGTTAACATGTTATAAAAATTCGGGTTATTACAGGTCATCTTGATCGCAGGCCGGTTCCCTTTGATGAGTTATATGAGTCATCCAACGTGTTTTCCGTGTTCTTACCTCATTTTGATGCTGCTAGAGTTAGTAGTGGTGCGGTTTCGTTGACTTACATACAGCAGTACATCACTTGTTATTCGAAGCGACTAGAGATTATAGATGGGGTGACTAGGGCATTTTTACTGTACTTGTTTGGTTCGACATTTTTTTTCGAACCACAAAAGTACCGTTCGCTTGGGTTAACTAGCTGGGATTACTATGTTGGTTCGGCTTGATACGATAGATTGGGGCACAACTATACTAGGTGCACTGTACACCGCTTTAGATTCATTTGTGTTGGGTGACGTCAGAGAGATGCAGGCCTTTTGGTACATCTTGCCCATTTGGTATTACGAGTTCACGGCTAACATGCATCCACGTATGGTAGAGATGGCTGCTCAGGTAGGTGAGCAGTTCTTTCCGCGGATGAGACGGTGGGAGCGCATTCATTACGTACCTCATGCTTCACCGTGTGTACGTCACGATTTGATAGAGTCTAGAGCACAGCTTGACATGCAGAGTCAGGGCAATCTCATTCGCACTCCTTGGGCTTCACATTTGGATCATTTGACAGAGGCTGGTGTTATGGTCGACGACCACCCGATGCGGATTGCGTATACACTCTCTACTCGTAGGGTGGCTTTACACACAGCGACATATATCCCTATTTGGTATTTGGGTGAGAGATGTGCATATCAGATCTTCCACGATTCACGTATACCGGGAGATCCGCTATCTTGCGAGGACATGTTTGGTAGAAGTAGGTTGATTGGGGTGCAGTACATACAGGCCCTACGGGAGGCTGGTTGGGTTGACATTGGCCCATTCTTCATTGCTGGACATTACAATTCTTATTGGGCTAGAGTCGCTCCACGTAGACTTAGATGTCTTGATTATGCCCGGGGGGTTAACTCCGATCATTTGGGACCTCATTTGGTATCCGGTAGAGTTCAGGTACCCCAGGTTTCATTTAAACCTATTCCGTCCCAGTTTTCACAGCCTCCCATGCAGATAGAGCCGGATTGTAGTTTCAGAGCGCACGATATTACGGGTACCATTATTGAGCAACCCATAGTGTTTCCAGACAACCTTCCTGGAGTACCCTCAGCCGGCTTGTACCCTCCATATCAGGTTTCTTTAATACATTTGTCTATTTATGTACAGTTCTTATTTATGGTACCTTACGTAACGCACATTACATGTACCTTGGTCATACACAGATGTTGGAGTCTCAGATTGATCAGTTATCAGCCAGACTTGCTGTGTATGAGCCATTTTCAGATGTTGGAACCAGTCGATCTAGGACTAGAGACGTCGGTGACGTCGGTGAAGGCATTGTTGTGACAATGGTAAGAGCAGTAGGAAAGCTTCCTTTTTTGTGTGTCTTAAGTTATGAGTGTTTTGGTAGAGTTTTATAGCTGTCTGCCACGAAATAATGTTTAGTGCATACGTGGACGACCCACATTTTTTAACTCATACATGTAAAATATTGTTCCCAAAGCCTGGTACAGTTATTGAAATGACTCGATACAGAGACATATTTCGTAATAAATGTTGAAAGAAAACAGAAGAGCTCACATGTTAACTTAAAGACTAAACCACAACCGAGACACTGCCTACACACTGAGACACTGATTACACACTGAGACACTGACTACACACTGGTACATAGTACACGAACACTGTTGAGAGATAGTACGATACAACTACTGTTGTTACACAGGATAGCATGAATAGTAGCACGACCACATCTACCAATCAAAACCAAAGCGCGTTAGCCAGCTGTAATGAAGTTCATACGCTTCATGGCCTACGAATTTTGTTCCATGTTCGAAAAGATAACGTGAATCAAATGTGGCACGATTAGCTTTGAAAATATCTTCCTCTTCTACCACCTCGATTATCTGGCGGTATCGGGCACAATCATCCCGGAACGTCCTATGTTTATTGTGGATCTCTTCTTTAGACCTCCATGACAGACACTTTGGGTTGTCATTGTAGTTTTTTTGGACCAATTGCCAGTACATTTCATGGGTCACTCCGCCACCTCCTTGCAGGATTTTGTCATGCATTTCTTGAAACTCAATATACGCTTCGACGAGTATTAGTAACTCAGAGGGAGACCAACTATCAGTGGACATGAATAAAGGAGAGTAACGGGGAAATAGAAAATGCTCACTGTGTGAAAGTAAGGAACCAAGGAACCATTTATTTGTAGCCCAAAGATTTGGCAAAAGCTTGGTGCCTTATGGTACGAGTCACATGCTCTCATAACGTACCATTAACATGGGTCTGGCCAGTGATTAGACAGGTCACTGAATACAAAACAGGAACATTACTGTACTTGATTTGACCCATCACTGAGGAGATCAAAAGTGAGGATACCGTGCACGATTTATCAAACATGGCTACAGTGCCTGCTTTAGCCAACATGGCTACAGTGTCTGCTTTATCAAACATGGCTATAGTGCCTGCTTTAGCCAACATGGCTACAGTGTCTGCTTTATCAAACATGGCTACAGTGACTGCTTCAATTGACCTAACATTGATTATGGTACCTTAACTTTTCCCAACCATATAAGGACGTACATATCATACTTCAACTCCACAATTAAAAAATAAACAACAAATTAACAATAAAAATGTCTGGCCATCTGCTCAAAGCAATTATGTTGTGCGATAGTGATTCTGAGGATGAAGCCATCGCAAAAGCACACCAACAAGAAGAAGAGGAACTTATGGAGATCTATCGTGAAACTTACGGTTCATCTAGTGGACAACACGGTGGTTCAACAATGGGACGAAGATACTTCCACCGGGATCATGCAACATTTCATAAAACACCGATGAACGATTATTTCGTTTCTAATTCGACTTATGGTCCTACGATTTTTCGTAGGCGCTTTAGAATGAGTCAGCCATTATTCTTAAGAATCCTTAAAAGTATTCAGGCGACTAATAAGTACTTTGTTTACAAGCAGGATGCTGCCAAAAAACAAGGTCTGACTGGACATCAGAAGATGACCGCGGCTTTGAGAATGTTGGCATATGGCGCACCAGCTGACGCTCTGGATGACGCTTATCGTATTGCAGAGAGTACTGCTCTGGAAAACCTAAATGAGTTTTGCCAATCAGTGGTCGACATATACGGAGATGAATGTCTTCGTTCTCCAAATGAGGCTGACGTAGCTAGGTTGCGTGAAATGCATGAAAGTAGAGGGTGGCCTGGGATGTTAGGGAGTCTAGATTGCATGCACTGGGAGTGGAAGAACTGTCCTAAAGCTCATCATGCAGCGTACAACGGTAAAGAAAAAAAGCCAACCATCATCTTAGAAGCAGTTGCGTCTCATGATCTTTGGATATGGCATGCTTTTTTTGGTATGCCTGGTTCCCTTAACGACTTAAATGTTCTAGAACGATCACATTTGTTCAGCGATTTGGCGCAGGGTAAATCCGTCCCTGTATCATTTACGATTGGACATAACAAATACGGTATCGGGTACTATTTGGGGGATGGAATTTATCCGAAATGGAGCACCATTGTAAAGACCTTTGCGAACCCGCTTACCCCAAAACAGAAGAGATTCGCGTCTATGCAGGAGGGTCAGCGAAAAGATGTAGAGAGAGCATTCGGAGTTCTTCAATCACGATTCGCAATGGTTAGTAGTCCATGTAGGATATAGAAAAGGTCGAAAATGGCAAAAATTATGTTCTGCTGCATTATTCTTCATAACATGATAATCGAAGATGAACGCGACATCGTGCAACCAGATTACGAGTACGAAGGATCCAGACAACCCCCACAAATTTACCGACCTTCCGTTGATGAAATTAAAAGACAATTCGATATGTTTCACGTGGATCAACATGAACTATATCGGAATTCGGCACTGCATAATCGTCTTCAACAGGATCTCATGGATCACATCTGGAGAGCTTACGGCAACCAGTAGATTATATATTAGAGGCCATTTTTTATTACGCTTGTTTCAATTTGTATTTCAACATCTTTGTTCTATTATGTGTGTTTGCATTGAAGTGTATTAGCTTTGTTGTGCGTAATTCGTTGAATTATTTTTAATTATTCGATACATACACACACTGCGTTAAAGAAAACAAGTTACCATTGATTAATTCAAACTAGAAAACAATACATAGATGAAAACAATTAAGGCAGTACAACACTACATAATAAAACTACATGCCTAGATCCAGCACGACTATCAACAATACGCTGTTTATAATCCATCCAGTACTGTGTCGTTAGTGGGTCCATTCCGGTGACATCCATTTGCATTACTAAAGTCTCTTCCCGATGCTGCTCAATCTCAAACCTACCACATTCAATCTCAGCTAACTGTTTTAAGACCTCAAGTTTTTCAGCACTATGTTTTTGACGTTCTTCATTTTCTCTGGCATGCTTCTCCTGCATCTGCGCCCACCAAGAATCAAATTGGGTTTGAACAGCATTTTTCTTCTTCGCAGCACGCTGGCCCATAGGTCTTGCATCTTCATCAAATTCAGGAGTTGCATCTTCACCGGTATTAGAATCTCTCTGCGAAGATTCTCCTGGACTTGACGTATAGGAATTTCGACATGCTTTTTTCTTTGCTTTTGCCTTCGTCTGAACATCTCTTAAGCTCTTCGCGTTGCTAGAACTCCATTTCGGATGACTAACGAGCAATTCATAGTAATTACCGAACTGGTAGTAATGGGGTTTTTTCGCACCATTTTCTCTAGGAAATCATTTCAAGAATTGGTCGTTCGCCATCCGCTTCTACAAACAATAAAATAATGAATATTGGTATTATTTCGTGATAGGTAAAATAAATTATCGACAAGCGAATAAGAGAGTTATAAATTATTACCAATTCAGCTTCTCCACCCATTCCGCTAGGGTTTGCAGTTCTAATTTTGTGAACTTGAGACTCAAAGAATTGGGTTTGTCGATTAATCTTCCCAAATCGACCGGAAAGTGCAGACACAGATCTAGTCCTTTCTACGTGCTTTTTGTTGTAAGCAGACATAACTTTTGACCAGAACGCTTCCCCACTTTGATCATTTCCCTTCATCGAATCGTTTGAAAAGTGGCAGTACATTAAACAGAGATCTTTATCTTCGTCGTTGGTCCACGACGCAGAAGAATGAAATGATTGTGTTGGAGCCGAAGGAGGGGTAAGCTCTTCGGTTGGTTGAGAATCGAAATCCCAACTACTCGTATTCATCGCTTCGTTATTGAATTGGAACGGAAATGACATTGTTTACTGGTAGATAAAGAGTACAGTGGATTTGAATGAAGAAGTTTTTGTGTTTTACAATGAGCCACTCATACCAATATATATATATAGAAAAATAAAAAATGTGACCGTTTATGGCCGTTGAAACTTCTATATGACCGTTTATAGCCGTTGTTAGTTCAAATATTTGACCGTTTATAGCCGTTTGAAGAGAGAAAAAGGTAGAGAAGGGGTTAAAGGGAGAGCACGTGGAAGGGGGGGAGGGGGATCCATCCTGGCGCCTACTTATTAGGCGCCAGAACCTGGCGCCTAATAAGTAAGGCGCCAGAATCTGGTGCCTAAAAACTAGGCGCCAGGATGGCCTTCAGGATCCTGAAGTGGATTCTGAAGATTAGGCTGAATATTCAGCCGTAACCCTTCCACTGAAGAGAAAAGTCTGAATATTCAGCCCTTAATTCATACGACTGGAGATGCCCTAAGAAGTTAGGCACAGGCTGCTGCTATGCCATATGCCCTGTCTCGTATAGCATGTTGATGCTGTCATTTTGTACTACTATTGTTTATAGGATTTTTTTTTCAATTTGGCCACCTTTTATAAACTTATTACACATTTAGCCTAATTTTAAAACTTATTACGTTCGTAGCCTGGTTTATGTCACATCAGCCAAAAACGTTATTTATTGCTAGCGGCATTTCGGATGACACACGCTGCGTCATTCAAGAAGCCGCTCAAATCATGCATGTTTTCAAATCTGAGCGGCATTCCAAAAACCGCTCGTTGTGTCATCCGAAATGCCGCTACGTTTTTGGTTGATGTGACTGAAACCAGGCTATAGCCGTAATTAGTTTTAAAACTAGGCTAAATGTGTTATAAGTTTTTGAAAAGTGGCCAAATTGGAAAAACATCCTTGTTTATATTTGTAGTTGACAGTATATGTACTTCTTTTGTGTATGTAATGCGACTCCCAACATGGAGTATGTAATTATTGTAGTCTAGAAATTGTGTCTAGCTTCAGTGCTATAACCTAAATAGGATGGTGGTGGATGGTCCACCTTAAAAATCGAACATAGTAGGTTGATAATCTGCCAATCTCCTGTATTATTTGTAATTATTATTTGTTATAATAATAAGTGCTTGCGGTTACTATAAAAACCTGTCATCTTTGCCAAAAAATGAATAAAGTTGACGTTATTTCAAAGAAACAGAGTCCATTGCAAAATATTATACTTATTATTTATGTAATATAAGACAAATATATATAAGGAAATTTAATTTTTCTCAAATGTATAAGCTTAAGTTTAGTCTGCTAATGAAATTTGATTTTTACAATTCTTAAACTCCCAAAGGGAATAATTGAAAATAAAACGTGTAGTTCTTGATGGAATAAGAAAATTCAAACAAAATTTAAGGGAATTTTAAAATATATTTTATAAGTATTTATAAAACGAATTTAAAAGGAAAACTTTTAAATAGAAATGGTACATTTAGAGGAAAGTGTTAGATTGAAACTTATAATTTTGTGAATATAACAAACTGAGAAAATGATAAATTAAATTTCAAATTTGAAAATTTTAAGATTAGTTAATATTTTTGGTAAAAATTCTTAAATGATTCAAAATCGTAATATAAGCCACGCTCATTTGAAATTTAAATTTTGATATCTTGAATTTATTATGAAATAAATTATTTTTGGAAAGAAAAAGGGTTCCAAAAGATATGCGATTAAATAAATTGCATAAAGTTTTTGAGAAATTATATAGACACATGAAATCAAAATTGCGATAACGCATGGGGAAAAAAATATTAGTTCATAGCATAGATTGGTCATCGATGAATCAAAATAAATAAATTAAGTTTTATGTGTCAATATTAGTGTCCTCGTATTATTTCAAGTTTGAAGAACAACCATAGTAATTTATGCCACAACCCTATACAAGATAAACATATATGCTATTTCATCACATTCCTATGTATAAAGTGATAAACAAATAAAAGATATTTCAATACACGAAGTCCAACATATGTGCACACTTTAAGAAAGGCTGCCTTTAGTGATGGTGTCTAGCCGTAGGTAATTGTCACTACCCATCTCTAACTGTCGCTAAAATCCATCGCTGAAACATTTGTCACTAACAAAATAGAGTTGCTTTAGGAACGACTACGTAACCATATTAGCGAGGTTAGTGCCAGAAATTTGAACATATAACAGATTGTGAGTGATCGATAGAGTATCGCTAGCCGCTATGAATCATATGCTATGCTTGAACTAAATTAGCGTCGCTATTCATCGTAAACCGACACAAGTAGGGATGTCAATTTCCTACACGACGCGAAACCCGCATGAAAATTAGCAAGTCAACCTGACCCGTTTAGTTGATGGGTCATTTTCGGGTCAACCCGAATTTGACCCGTTTATAAACGGGTGGGTTTAAGGTTGACCAGGTAACCCTATTTTGACCCGCCAAATCCAATTATATGTTGTATCTCTACCATGCTGTTAGTCTTTCATGTATGCTATTAGTGTTAGTTTTTTATGTATGCAGTAATCAGTATGATCATATATTCTTGTGTAAGCTGTTATATTTTACTAATTTATTCTTGTATGTTGTTAGTTATATTTTAGTTAAAACAACTGTATCTCTTCCATATTGTTAGTCTTTTATGTATGCAGTATGCTCATATATTCTTATGTATGGACAATGATTTTTTGATTTGTGATTTCATGCTTTATATATGTGCTATCTGTTGGTGATTTTGTAATTTTTTGCATGTTGATGATTTGGTTCTTTTGCTATTTATATTAGTGTGCAACATTTGCCAATGGGTCAGACGGGTAAACCCGACCCAACATGACCCGTTCATTTAAACGGGTTACATGGGTCGGGTCAACCCGTTTATAAACGGATCGGGTTAGGATTGGGCAAAAATGACCCGTTTAATGAACAACCCGAACCCGACTTGACCCGACCCGACCCGACCCATTGTCAGCCCTATACACAAGCCTGTATACGAAGTCGCTAGCCGTCTACAGATGTCGCTAATATAAACCCTAAGTTTTGTGATTCATATTCTTCCAAGCCTTCCAACCACTTAAAAATCGTTATATCTATCCACAACATATATAAATTTAATTTCACTTGCAATAACAGCGCATGCATTGCATATTCCCATACATATCACACATAATAATAAAAAATATAACGCAAATATCAATAGTTATATGAACTTTTTCATGAAATCAAACCAATATTTCATCAATCAACACGACCAAATCTATAAATACTCATGTCCATCAAATAAACATTCCATCATAGCATTCAACCATCGATAAAGTATCCAACCCAATAAAACATGTCAGTATTTACAAAACAAAACGACTAAAAATAATCAGATAACATCTGTGCCTCCTCATAATTATCCTCATCATTCCCCGACTCATCCCCGACCCATCCTCCCCAGGCATCCTCCCATGTTTTCTAAGTATGCTGCGATCCTCCCATTAAGAAGCTACGCCAATCCTCTACTCTTTCGCTAGTCATTGAATTCAGCCACCTACTATTTCAGCACAGTTATCTCCCTCTTTGCTTGGGATCTCCTCAAAGTTCCTAGGTCATCATCGCCTGTAATTTAGTTGACTGAGAGTTATAATTTATGATCCAAGATTAAATATGATTTATATATTAGTTAGTGAATTAGTTTACTTCTTGATTTCTGAAACCATTATGCCTATTCCAAGAAGGCGGGTCGGTGGCTCTATCTCAAACGTGCTTGGACTCCTTAAAGGTTAACTTATGGCCAGTGGACTGTGCCACTAGAGGTACCTCCACCTCTTATCTCTCCCACGATGGCAAATGATAGTCTAACAAAATAAATATTCAATTTAAAACATATCAAATGTGAAGTAAAAAATGAGCATGCTTACCATCACGGATGGGGACTTTTCTAAATATACAAACATTGTCGTTGTCATTTGTTTGCCAAATGACATGTATGTGAGTGAAGACCTCGGCTAATGTAGGCTCAGATGAAAATTCTATAACTGAAAGCTACATATACAAATGAAAAATGCTACCAATATGATTAAATAATGTTATAACTATTTATAAATGCAATTTACGACTTTACCGATTTCCTCCGATGTCGTTGGAAGGATTTAGATCCATTGTAGTGCAAAGCAGGATTTTGATTCCAGTTTGCACGGTACCATGCTAATATCTCCTATAAATTTAAATACATGATTAGCTAAATTAATGCACGGGTATACAAAAGTATAATAACAAAATGAAATTATATAACTTACCCTTGCCTCTAAAGCATCCCACAAATGGAGAAACTAAGCCCATACATCAGTGCTTATCCTAGATGGCTTCTTTTCAACCCTATTTGCTTTTGATATAGTATCCTTGTAATTTTTGCGCATCCTCACATTCCAGTTATTGACGAAAATATCATATCCTACATGTCAACATGAATGGCAGCCTGCATATTGAAAAGAAAATCAATTTCAATTATATACATTATATTAAGTTTCAAATGAATTATAAATTCATATGTACCCTCAAGTCGACCAATATGACATTTGTGACATGAGCAGGGATGTCACCCCAGTGAGCCCAACTTCCTGATATTTGACTCATGAACGCCTTTTGGGAGGCCTAAAAAATATAGTTCGAAGGTTGGACCTTAAAAACCCTTCATTAAATATGATATAGGCATTTAATAATTTTGGTAAAGGCAGATGATTTTATAGTGTTCGTATCACTTTTATTACAAAAAAGAAATAGGTGCCTTGTACATGCACATATCAACTAAGCTGGGTCTAAAGTGTCTATACCACATAAAAATGAAATGAAAGAAAGAGGTGAGAGGAAAAATCTCCTCAACAACTAAAATAACATCCCTAGCAGGGGCAGTGACAAACCCAAAAAACAATGGGCAAAAGTGTATTCCTCAACAGATGAGGAGGCATGGCGATTAACAACTAGAACAACATGAATAACGAAATCAACAAACATAGTAGCAAGACCATGAATTTAAAAACCAGACTCACTAGTATAAATGAATGATTTATCCCAAAAGATATCTTCAAGAATACTTTAATTCCAATCACCTATGGTCCCTTCATAAGCAACAGAAAACTCACTCTCCACAACCAAGTAATATACAAATCACTGCTCATTCTTAGTCTCAGTGACAAAGCAATAGAAACAATTCTGCTCGAGATTTTATCGCATGTCTAAAAAGGAGTGCTCCCTAGATTCCTCAATAGGAATCCATGATATGGAGGGACAAACAGGGAGATTAGGCAACTCAATAGAACAAATATCTGCATAGGGGATATTTACATAGTCGATAGATGTAGATCCAAACCAGCGGGAGGAGGTACAAAAGGCATAAGGGGAATGGAAATCATATCAACAAACTCAGTTGCTGAGAATGGAGGGGAACTGACCAGTTGGACATCAATGGCGCCAGCGCAGGAGCTAGCCTTCGGGACCTACCTACAAATACGAGGCTTAGGAAAGGGAAGCTTATTTGGAATAGGAGCAAAGGGAAGGAGCTTAAAGAGGCAGTAAGATGACTGATGGAGTGATAGAAGGAAAAAAAATTGGGATCCATTTGTAACGAACTCTGACTTTCACAATAATATCAGGAGCAATCTGGAGTTTAATTGAAGAAGGCATAGGCTTTTCGGGGAATATTTCAATAAGCACTTTAACATAAACTAGTTTCTAACGGGCAACCATACTAGCATAGAAAAATCTCAACATGTAGTGTGGCCTTCAAACCAATTTAGACCAATCAGATTTGTAGACAGACGAGATTTGTGAAAAGAAAGTCCAGATAGGGACAGGTAAGATCTGCTCTCTAGAACTTGATACCGATGGTGTCCACTTAGTGATAATAAAAGGCTGGCCCTCAAAGGAAGGCTTGGATTAAAGAACATAAGGGATAATAAAAGGCTTGCCCTCAAAGGAAGGCTTGGATTGAAGAACATAAGGGCCTTCTTCAGTAGATGAAAAATCTGAAATAAGGCATAAAATCAACATAGATAACACAAAAGTTCTCCTTTTAGCTTCCAAAGGCAACGAGGGCCTTGACATCCTGAATATGCTGCATTTGGTCCAAAAAGAAACCCATTATAAACCCTAACCAAAAACTAGTACCAGCTTTAAGGGGATCAACAGTAAGCTGCGACACCACCTTAACAAGTTCTAAATCAAAATCCATTAGGGTGTAATCACCCGCATTTTCTGAAAGAAAGGAGAAATGTGAGGACCACTGCAAGGAAAGGGCAACAGGAAACTCAATTTTGGATGAAAACATAATAGTAATAGGCTGGATCACTTTCGCTTGAGCATACAATCGAGCATCACGAGTTCATGAAATTGAATCATAGAAACCACAAATTGCAGACTTAAGAAAATCATTCTGCTTATACAGGATCGAACCTACAAGTTCATCACAACCAAGATCGCTATTAACTAAACCATGAGAGGCCAAACTAACAAGTTTGTTAGAGGAATAAGATGCAGGAATTCCACAAAGATGGAAGCATGTGGTTCAGTAGGAAGGTTAGGAAAGACATCACATGAGCTGGTCGATGGAGGAGGTTGCAAAATCAAACTGGAGCTAGGGTTTGCATTGAGATTGGAACGACTAGACTTTGTTACAACATCCAAGGAGGAGACTGGCAGCAGGGGCACATTTAATAATTTTTAAATAATAAACATGTAATATATTTGATTGTCACCTTGCACTCTTAGAAACCAGTGTAGTAGTTTGTTCACCTCACTGTTAAGGGAGGTGAACAAAACACTTCACCCTATTGGTGGAAATTAGGTGGGCTCATATGAACCCCCTGATTTCCACCAATAGGATCCAGTGTTTTGTACACATGTGTACAAACTCGGACTCTAGAAACTAGCTCTGCTACCAGAAGCAAATCTAGGACTGTGCTAGGGCTGTTATGGTAATGGTTACCGTTACCATTTGGCAAATACCGTTACCGTACAGTTTTTACTGATAAGCCAGAATTGCTTACCGTTACCATTACTGATCGACTGGTATACCGCTGACTGGTATACCGATAATCTGGTAACCATTACACTGGTAATGGTAAATTACCGTTTGTCGATCAAAATTTATATCTCAACATATTTTTTTGTACACCGTGCATTTTTATTATACTATATGTGGTGTTAGTTTATAAAAAACATAAATGAAAAAGAAAATAAGTGTATCTGGAATTATTTCATCTGATTATTAAACTAAATATAATCATTTATTTGGTTCTACGTGCATGTAATAAAGCATATCAGATGAGTATACTTATGTTTTGAATTAACTGGTAAAATTACCGTTACCGCTGGTATTGAAGAAACGTTACCGATAATTTACCGTTAAAAATGGTAAATTTACTGTTACCATACTGTTTTAGCTGGTATACCTATTTCAACCAAAAATGGTTACCGATCGACTGGTAATGGTATGGTAATGGTAAATTTACCGTTACCGTAACAGCCCTAGCTGCGGGCACCCACACCAACCAAAGGAGAAGGCTAAGATCTGCTAGAATGTATCCTAGGCATATCTTCCATAAATATATCGTTTCATATAATGGTGAATTATATTAGTCTATCATTAGAAAACACGTTTGATTATTCATTATCACATTAAACTCGGAACATACATTATATCGGTTTATAAACTCAGAACATAATATCAATTTGTTATTAGAAAATATACCAATACAATATGTAATGGCCTAGGTTTTTTAACCTATTTATTTAATATTTAATAATGGTTTTAAATATTGTTTTAGAATTTAATTATGTTTAATTTAATAATTTTGAATATTTTATTAATATAAATAATAAAATAATAATTTAAATTCCGGAATGGTCGGAATTTGTTGGATTTGCAATATAATGTGAACTGGCTATTTAAAAAGAATTTAATATGGTTTGGTTTTGAATTATATTAATGATTTCGTTTATTAAACGATGTTTGAACGTTTAATTTAATTATAAAACAAACTGCAGCGGCGCGGTAGTTCATAATATTATGTTTTGAACTTTAAATGGTCGTACAAGATCCAATTTAAGTCAGATTTCTTCAAAACAAGAAACGTTTGAATCTATTGGATAATATTTTTCTAATGAAAGAGAAAAATCGAGCTTTCATATTGTAGATTTTGTTTTATGTCCAAAGCAAATATTCAAATAGTCGCTATGGAATTCATTTATTAATTATAACATTTATTTATGTAAAATAAATGATTTTTAATTTATTTTATATCGATTTGGCTTAGATTTCAACTCGTGATAATTTACTATGGAGCTACATGAAATTCCGGTCAAGTATGGTTGATTATAATATTTTAACACTATTATATTGAGGTATTTTTAAATTAATTTATTTTAATTTAAATTGAACCCTAAAAAAGAGACTTTATTTAAATGACCTCCATTTTCAACGAAACAAATTATATTGCTAGATTTCAAGTTTCGAGTCAATTAGAGTTATTTTGGGAGCGTAGCAAAATTAAATGTTGATAAGTAGACCGTTTAAGCTTAAACAAGCGCCATTTGAGTAAACAAACTTGGAATTCGACGAAATAAGTTCCATTAGAACCGTAACATCGAATTATACCATGGCATCCACTTTCGTCACGAACGGAGTTTGTTTGTATCCACAAGAATAAATAAACAGTGTTCAAAAACAGCGATAGGTACGAAATAAAAATCATTAGTCATCTCATAAAATATCGCTATTCGTTATCAATAAAAATCTTTAGTCACATCAAAATTTAAATAATAATAATAATAAAAATATAATATTTATTTACACTTATAAAGCCAAGCCATTCATTTTCAATCCCTACAAGCACCAAAACTTTCTCCCCGTTCTTACCTCGAAAGCCATTTCTCTTCACATCAGTTTCAGCAACACATATTCAAAGATTTGGTATAAAACAATAATCTCCTAAACTCATGTCTTTTTTTCCGCATAATCACAAATTTCTACTTTCAGTCTCTCCACTATAGCTTCAAAGAGAGAAAAACCAACCAAACCGTCCTTGATTCCATACCTCGAAACTTAATTTAAATTCGATTTCCCCATGAAATAATTCGTTCTTGGATTTCTTGCATTCATGAAGGAGAAGCCTTAAATCTGCCATACTTTTTACACGGTCCGAACAAGTATTGGGGTTCGTTATTTTTAACCGCAGCCTGGAAGTTGAATCACAAGCAATAATGTCGACATATGCTGATTTGGAGCAGCTTTTAAGGGTCGATATGGCATTCTGGAAGAGCGAATATTGGGTATAGGGAGGACTTGAAAGGGTCATCGCATGGGAGGGGTTCGCCGGAGCTCCGGTAAACGTTGACTGCAGTTTTCTGGTGGAAGCCATTCGGAAGTGGAGTTCGAAATACTGGGAGGAATATTGGCATGAAATTGAAAATTTATGTTACAGGCAGGTGTATTATGGGAGGGAGTCCAGAAGATTTCTGATGTAGTGATAATGTAGAAGGAGGAATCATATGAAACTCGCAATCTATTACATGTGTGAGTGGACGTGGCGCATTGAAAGTGATTGCGGTGGAGATCCATGGTATGAAAATGGGTTCGAATGGTTGAAGAGCTATGATGGCGTGTGTATCAGCGAGTTCAGAAGTTGGAGCGAAAGAACGGTATGAAGAAGTAGAAAGAACGGTCCGAACCAATATGGAAAAGTAATTAGCATGGTAAAACTGTGATTTATAAAATTAATCTCATTATAAATTATATACTTATCATATAATATTGAATCTGGGTTGCGCAAGTTTGAGGTTTTTTGAATACAAACGAGAGCAACAGTAAGTTAACGTGGACGTAAAGGAAAATATCGGATTGTTTAATTGTTAAACCAAGTAATTAGTTACTAATCAAATATAATTAAAGAATATATTATTTAGTTTAAATTGGTTAAACTTATAATTGATATAACTCGTGTCTATTTCATCAGAATTGGATGGAATCTGAACCGTTGGAATTGTAATCCAGAATAATACGCTATTGAGCTAGTCCGGAAGGATCTCGAAACAACTGGGATTTCATTTAATTTTAAATGGTTGTTTAAAATTAAATGAAACAACGCTGGTCGTCAACCGGAAATAAAGGTGAGTTAATTCTCACACTTTTCTAGACAATTGTTATGTGTAAATTCATATAATTATAATTTATAGTTGATAATATAAATATTGGGTGATTAATATTGGTTGATTATTTCTTGATTGGATGACGTTAATTATATTAACGCCATTTAAATACATTGAATTGATTTTCTATCTTTTATATATTGCTATAACGAGCTGTGATCTAGAGAAGAATAGGTTGGAGGGATCCGACCGGATTCCTCAAGTATTATATGTGTTATATTGTTTATATATGAAGTGATTGAACCCCATGAACATTGAAAAACTTATTTGGATGTTGACGTTGAACGAAATTTCAACGTTTTTGTGATTTGAATCAATAATTGGTATTGATTAAGGGATTGGTAGGAAATAGGCCCAAAATCCACATTTTTTGTTAAAACGTTGGTTTATCGTCAGGCGAATTGATGAAGTTTAGTTATTAAATTTATTTCAAAAATTGAAGCAAGCATCTAAATTTTTGTTTATATATTATAACGAGGTTTAAAAATAAATCGATGTTTATAAACTGGTTTATAAAATATTATGAAGTAATCATTCGATGTTTAAATCAATTTGTAAGCGAAATAAGTTATAATTAACCTTCGGGTAAATGGTTTGAAAATAATTATTTTTAAGTAATATTATTAGATTAATATGATTTAATCTAATAAGAAGAGGTAATTAAGATCATTTACGTCTAACTGATGATGTCAGTTGACTGAGTCAACTGTTTGATTGCATATGTGATAAATAAATATTTGATAAGATTTCTTCGGTATAATATACTTTCTAATCAACGATATTTAAAGATTTATTATTGTGATTAATTATTATTTAATAATTGCAAAAGTGATTAACAGAGTTGTTTTAGTTAATAAAAAGTAAAACTGTTTCTACTTTGGGTAGATAATGAAGTTAATTATATTTACAAATGATAAATTCTTAGATATGATTTATTTACAAAAATAATCAGTATGTCATAAGATTAGAAGGTAATTGAACTAATGTGAATAGTATAAATCAAATATTTTATTAGAATTGAAATAAAGGAAAAGATTTAAGATGTGATAGGGATTTATTTATAGGTTAAAGTAAAGAAGTGATAAGTGGATTTTTATTATAAAAATCCAAGAATGTGTTTTAAAAAGGTTTTGGAAATAGAGCGATAAACGGATTGTCATAATATAATTGCACCTTGAAATGGAATTTTTATAATGAACTATGAAGTAAAGAGTGGATATTAAACAAAAATGGTCATGCCGACCAAGATCTTTAAAGAATAAGAATATGGCACATAAACCATATTTTAAATAAGAACAAATAGATTTGTTTAAAGTGGTAAGTAAGACGGGTTTTGAATTATGAACTAATATTTATTCTAAGTTAAGAATGTTGTCGGTCAAGGTCCGAGAGGTAAATAAAATACCCCGACTTGAACGGCTTCACTATTATCAAGGGATAATATTAGTTCGTAATGGTAAGGGATAGTCAGATCAGTTATTATTTTTGAAAGGTAAATAGTATGGCAACGTTAGTTGTGAGGTTTTGAAACATAAATGAATGGTTTGGGTTTTAAATAAGAACCAATGAATAATTCAACATTTGTTGGTCAAATTGAAGTGTAATTCAAAATTATCTCTTTTCGATTTATATAACACTATTTTCAAGAAATGATATGTTTTGGAATAGTAAGTAAAGGGCAATGGTTTTCCCAAAGTAATAGAAAGAGTTATTCGGGTTGGAAATAAAGATAATATTTAAATTTAATATATTTCCATAAGCGCCGTTATCAAATGGAAATCTTCAAATTGAAGTTTGATAAAACCTTCTGGTTTATATAACAATAAAAATGTCATTTGGAGTTATTTTAGCCTGTATGGAAATGGGTAATTGGATATATTCGATTGAGCTTATAGCGATACTTCCAAGTTAAAGAAATAAAAGAGTTTTAAAGGAAATGTGGCGATAAAGCGAAGTGGTAGATATGTTAAGAACATAGTTGTTGTTATTTTCCAAATAATGGATCAAAGATGATTTGGTCGAAGATAAGTAATTGGTTTCGAGTTTTAACTCGATGAAATGACGTACGAAGACCGGGGAGAGGTTGTAATAAATATTTGAATAATAAGACCTGAGCTGCCAATTTACTCGATCGTACTGTTTTGAAATTGATAGTTTAAAACACCAAACTATCAATATATTATTAGACCTATTTGACGTGTTGTTTCGAAGAGACTGGGATGGGAACTAGACCCAAAACCACTTCGACTCAACGTTGCGTACTAGACTAATCTGCAGGGATATGTATGAAGATGGAGTGAAATGCAAGGGCTGTTCTGTTTTCAAGATAGTGCCTTCAGTTTGTCCAGACCCAGGACAACTTGTATGGATGAATGTATGACAGAGTATTCCTAACAGATCACATAAGACTATCTTTTCAAGGTATTACGTTTGGTTGCGGAGAAATTCGTTTCTCTTAGCTTTTATACCCATAATATTTGTGGGAAGGTTAACTAGTGATTCGACGGGTTTGACGCTGCGGCATTCAAAGTAAATGGCAGCGTGCTGTTCTAGAAAGTTAATCGCGACCTCAAGCCTCATAACCGGGAAATGACAAAAATCGGGTAGGCAGCATGGCTAGGTGGGTCATTCCCAAGTAGGGTATATTATTCACCGATCTAGAGAAAATTCAATTTTGTTCTTCTTTCGCTTCTGTATCTCCCAGGAACGGTCATGTCGGTACCGACCATTGGTGACAATATATTCGATACACTCAAGCTAAATGAGTGGTCGGTCATGAGTGGGTCGGGTTGCAAGATGTTCTTGTTGAACCGCAGTTTATCCCCTCTAGAGTACACTAATCGGAAGATGGTCCCATACCTTGTTATAGTTGGAATCCAATCCCCTATAAGCGCCCTGCGGTTTTTGATTTTATACCATGTATGTAGAGCGTGAGATGCAAGCGTTCTGCTATTTGGTTATTTATTTGTGATTTGATAGACACTATTATAATATCACCTAATTTTGATATAACAAAATTGTTTTGGGTTATAGTAAGGTAAAAATGTCCGTGTTTATGTGTGGTTTGGTCTTACTATTATCTTTTTCTTTCAAAAAAGATTTTCAAAGTTAAACAAGTTGTTTGTGCTATAAATTTATCACTGATAGTATTCCAGACTGATCCGGGTGAATTTTGCTTTGCTTCAAATGTGCTTGGGTCAGACCGAGTATATTTCCAAGTTAGTTTTCGCTTTGAGTTTCCAGAAGAGGAGATGGAGTCAAGACGCATTTATACTTACTAGTACTAGTTATTCCACTGTGAGTATGGATTATTATGAATGTATACTTTGATGTTGTAATAATATATATAGCTTCCTTTTGAATAAAGTATTGTTGATTATTATATTTTGTCCATTCCGCTGTGAGATTCTGATCTTCTTATTCTTCTATTATGATATTTCTTTCTTTCTTCTCTCACCCTCTAATTTCTTTCTATCAATAATCTACTTTTCTGTGCAATTTGAGTTGACATGGGTGGTTGGATGTTGGCTTAAATTGTGAGGAAAAAGTGGGTCGTTACATTTGGTACCAGAGCTGAAGGTTGAGTAGTAACCTTGGCTCTGTGGCGTAACTCAATAGAGATGAGATTAGTAATATCCTAGATTGAGTTTCAGTGAATATATATACGAGAGAGCGTATTTGTAGATTTGTATAAAAATGGGTTTTAATATTGTGTTGGTTGATCTGTTGAGTGGTATATAAATTCCAAATCGATGCATTTAGCTAACGTGGTCGATAGGGATTTATAAACACTTAAATGAGACTAATTGACATAATATTGTTTTAAAAGGTGGGTAAATGAAATAATTTTGCCTAAAATTATATTTTGATACAAAGGAATAATTTTTTGAAATTTATTGATGTGATTGGTTATTATTATTATTATAATCAAATGATATTATAATATGGAGAAAGTTATTTTTAATCAAATTGAATTTGTATAGAATAAAATATACAAATAAGTTGAATTAAAATTGAATTCAGATCAGTGTTGAGAATTTAAATCCTAGATATTTGGGAAAATATTTTCTGAGGTATTACAAAGTAATATAACATTAATTTGGAAGGTT
This sequence comes from Allium sativum, assembly GCA_030737875.1. Classification (NCBI taxonomy): domain Eukaryota; kingdom Viridiplantae; phylum Streptophyta; class Magnoliopsida; order Asparagales; family Amaryllidaceae; genus Allium; species Allium sativum. The sequence continues at coordinate 730,116,429 of CM060922.1, read as the reverse complement.
TTTGGATAAAAATCATTTTTAAATAGGTTTTAATAGCGATTTAAGCACTGAAATCACTTCAGTGGCTGGAAAATAATTTAGATAATGGATCACGACATTATCGGTATTCATTTTCAAGTTTCTGAGTGATAGATTGCTATCATAATAGTTCTTTAATGGAAACTTTGTTTTTTAAAAATAGATTCAAATGTTTGAATTAGGAGATGATTATAAATATATGTGTATAATAATATGATTTCAAAATTTATTTAAAACAAAAGACGGGAATTTGAATTCTGGAATATAAATTTAACTTGTATAAGTTAAACAGATTGAAATCAAACGAATTGAAATTTTACTTATGTCAAGATAAAAAGAATTGTACCGGGTTGGAAATTAAAAATTGGTAGCTGGTAAATTAGAAGTGAATGAGAAAATGAGTTGAAATATATTGGTTGGAGATTGATTTGAATTGGAATTTCAAATATGAAAAGTGCAAATAAGAATCTTTCACTTAACTTATGAATTGTATAAGTTAGAATTTAAACCTGAGCATTAATATTTAACATAAATGAGAAGTTTGACTTGAATATAGAAATGTGTGCACATAATGAATACAAATGAGATGTTTGCAGACCAGTTTGATTTGAATGGTTGAAATTGATTGCATAGTTATAGAATAAACTTGATGGGAAACAAATCTTGAGTGAATAAATTGAATTTGCTGAAATGGGCTCAAGATAACGAACCTGAAATGGATCATTAAGGAATGGTTATGAATATAAATTTCATATGAATTAGATTATATGTAAAATTTGTTTGGAATGGATGACTGGATTATTTGAATATAACCGATGATTTAAAACTAATAGATTCCATCTGAGTTAAGAACAGGCGCAAAGCTAATATTGATTAAATTCTGGAGCTGACTGAATACAGTTTGATTAGAGCTACATAATAATTGAGCAAGCTCGAGTATAGTTTATCCCTTATCGCTTATTAACGCTCGCAAAAAAGGTACGCCTACGCAAAATATAATTTTTTGGTTTTGATTTGGATTTCAAATTGGGTTTTCTCTTTTTTTCGACTGTGTGGGTCGATGTATACCGTTTTATTGATCCTGCAATATATTGTAGAAGTCCCTCCATACAGGGGAGACTCTGCCAAAATTTTCCAAAAATTTAAGGTGTTAGAATAATTTTCAGTATTTTTGGAATTGGTTTTTCTATTGAAACTAATTGGATTAGTTAAACTGGAAATTCAGGAAATGTAAAGAATATTTTAACTAGTTGAACTTTTGAAATTTTCTGATTTGTAGCATTCTTCCTTTCTTAGTAATTTCGGGGACGAAATTGTTTTAACGGGGAAGGAATGTAACGACCTGGATTTTTTAACCGATTTATTTAATATTTAATAATGGTTTTAAATATTGTTTTAGAATTTAATTAGGTTGAATTTAATAATTTTGAATATTTTATTAATATAAATAATAAAATAATAATTTAATTTTCGGAATGGTCGGAATTTGTTGGATTTGCAATATAATGTGAACTGGCTATTTAAAAAGAATTTAATATTGTTTGGTTTTGAATTATATTAATTATTTCGTTTATCAAACGATGTTTGAACGTTTAATTTAATTATAAAACGAACTGCAGCGGCGCGGTAGTTCGTAGTATTATGTTTTGGACTTTAAATGGTTGTATAAGATCCAATTTAAGTCGGATTTCTTTGAAACAAGAAATGTTCGAATCTATTGGATAATATTCTTCTAATTAAAAATCGAGCTTCAATATTGTGGATTTTGTTTTATGTCCATATCAAATAATCAAATAGTTTCTATGGAATTCGTTTATTAATTGTAACATTTATTTATATAAAATAAATGGTTTTTATTTTATTTTATATCGATTTGGCTTAGATTTCAACTCCTGATAATTTACTATGGAACTACATGAAATTCTGGTCAAGTATGGCCGATTATAATATTTTAATATTATTATATTGAGGTATTTTTAAATTATTTTATTTTAATTTAAATTGGACCCTTAAAAAGAGACTTTATTTAAACGACCTCCATTTTCAATGATTTTTTTATTGGGACTGCAATATCTAATTATTGCTAGATTTCAAGTTTTGCATCAATTAGAGTTATTTTGGGAGCGCAGCAAAATTAAATGTTGATAAGTAGATTGTTTAAGCTTAAATAAGTGCCATTTGAGTAAACGAACTTGGAATTCGACGAAATAAGTTGTATGGACGAATGTCTGATAGAGTATTCCTAACAGATCACATAAGACTATCTTTTCAAGTTATTACGTTTGGTGGCGGAAAAATTCGTTTCTCTTAGCTTTTATACCCGTAATATTTGTGGGAAGGTTAACTAGTGATTCGACAGGTTTGACGATGTGACATTCAAAGTAAATGGCGGCGTGCTGTTCTAGAAAGTTAATCGCGACCTGAAGCCTCACAACCGGGAAATGAAAAAAATCGGGCAGGCAGCATGGCTAGGTGGGTCATTCCCAAGCAGGGTATATTAGTCACCGATCTAGAGAAAATTCAATTTTGTTCTTATTTCGCTTCTGTATTTCCCGGGAACGGTCATGTCGGTACCGGCCGTTGGTGACAATATATTTGATACACTCAAGCTAAATGAGTGGTCGGTCAAGTGTGGGCCGGGTTGCAAGATGTTCTTATTGAACCCCAGTGTATCCCCTCTAGAGTACACTGATCGGAGGTGGTCCCATACCTTGTCATAGTTGGAATCCAATCCCCAATAAGCGCCCTGCGGTTTTTGATTTTATACTATGTGTGTAGAGCGTGAGATGCAAGCGTTCTGCTATTTGGTTATTTATTTGTGATTTGATAGGCACTATTATAATATCACTGAATTTTGATATAACAAAATTGTTTGGGGTTATAGTAAGGTAAAAACTGTCTGTGTTTATGTGTGGGTTAGTCTTACTATTATCTTTTTCTTTCAAAAAGGATTTTCAAAGTTAAACAAGTTGTTTGTGCTATGAATTTATCGCTGATAGTATTCCAGACTGATCCGGGTGAATTTTGCTTTGCTTCAAATGTGCTCGGGTCAGACCGAGTATATTTCCAGGTTAGTTTTCGCTTGGAGTTTCCAGAAGAGGAGCTGGAGTCAAGATGCATTTATACTTACTAGTACTAGTTATTCCACTGTGAGTATGGATTAATATGAATATGTACTATGATGTTGTAATAATATATAAAGCTTTCTTTAGAATAAGGTATTGTTGATTATTATATTTTGTCCATTCCGCTGTGAGATTCTGATTTTCTTATTCTTCTATTCTGATATTTCTTTCGTTCTTCACTCACTCTCTAATTTCTTTCTATTAACAATTTTCTTTTCTACGCAATTTGAGTTGACATGGGTGGTTAGATGTTGGCTTAAACTGTGCGGAATAAGTGCATCGTTACACAACATAACTCGCAACACAGCTATAACTTTGAATATACATTATACAACAAGTGATAAAATATCTAGAATTATCATTCTTCATCATTTTCTAATTCAGGCTCTGTCTCGTATATTATATCATTTTCTTCTATACTCTCAAACGATTTTGTTAAACCATTTGATTCATCATTCAACGACCCTAAATCAATATATTCAGTTATAATTATTTCATCATTTGGCTCAAGATCCGTTTGATTTGCCATTTCTTCTAGAATGTCAGTTACATCAAACTTTAATCTTGCCTTTACTTTAAAAAAATATCAGACCATTTTACTTTATTCTTTTTAAGGATGACTACAGAGTAAAATAAATGCTTGCTTGGCTAATATGATAGGATCATACTTATAGTAGTGTATGCACCAAATGTTCCATTTACTTGAAATTTCAGTCTGTATTCTAGTTTTATATATCTTTAGGTAGTCCTTTGCAGTTTCATATATTTCTTCGCTTAACCAAATGTATGATACTTACATATTCTCTTTTCTGTTAGATTTTTTTTAATCTTTTCTAAAAGTATGACTGGGATGGAGAAAACTCCGATGATAATCGACCCAAGAAATTTTACTGCCATACCGTGAAGAAAATGCTTTTGTTTCTTCTAAGCAATAAGTACAAGCCAGACGACTAGCCATACTTCAAAGTGAAAGCATCTTATATGCAAGAAAATCACTACTATGTTAACAAAGAAGCAAATATATGATTTTTTTTAAATGTCATATGTTTCAACTCCTTTTCTCCATATGTTTTCAACCATTCTATTAATGTTTGTAGATAAAAATCGATTCCTTGTGTCGGTTCATCAGGTCCAGCAATGACAATAATGAGAAACATTTAAGGTTTTTATACACATCCACATAGGTAAATTATAAGGAGTAACGATAATATGCCAAAATGGATTTTTACTACCAAATTGAAAAAATGGTTAAAAACCCATCCGTACAAAAACCGAGTATGACATTATGGCACTCTACATTAAATATGGGATATGACTTATTGCAATGTTTTCATACTTCTTCATCGAATGAATGTGTCAAAGTTCCTCTTTTCTATGTTCTTACACTACGTTATCGCATATGGCACTCTTAGCAGCATCCAATAAATCACAATCTTTTTCGCTCCAACATTCAGTTTTCTTCAATATTGACGTCTTCATCGTCAACTTGAACGGTATGTAACAACGACTATGATGATCTTCTACCGTATCTTATATTGGATTCAACATATTAAAATTGATCTCTAATACTATAGGATTTGATGTACATGCAATATGTTTTTCATAATGACCCATAAATAATTGTTTGGCATAAAATCATATTTATGCAAATGCACTTTAACTTTATCTAGTCTCAAATGGTTCTAACTTGGCATTTACTATGAAGGAAACAAATTTCTTTGCTATTTCAATTATTTGATATTGCAAACTTAATAAATTCGTGCACATCATTGTAGAAATGTTCTTTCATCGAATCTTTTATTCCAGTTTTGACTTCATACATCCACTCACGATTGAAAAACCAATCGAACATTGTTCATAATTTAACAATATATGCTTGTAATTTCGATAATAATACGTACAACTTCCGCCTAAAATATGTCAAAGCCTTTTGGGACTAAAGGTTTCATACACCAGACTTCTATCTAATTTCGACGGCACTTCACTTCTCTTTTATACAAAACTTTGCATCTAAGGGGTACATTGTTGTTACTTATTTTTTAAAATAAAGTAAAGACTATTAGGACTAAAAGCTTCATACATACCACAATTTAATCCAATTTCGACCGCTCTTTTCTTCTAGATATAACTTTACATCTAAGGGGTACTGTAACAACCCGCTCATTCCATGATAATAGATTTAAATATTTTATTTAAATCTATCGTCGTATCCGATGTGTCACTCAAAATGTCGTTTTTCACAAACGATAAAATTAGGACTTAGAACCACTTCCATTGAGTCAGGATCATCGTTTACGACCTTTTTGACTATAAGCATCGATATGTTTCGAGTTCATGAAAATTGGCACTTTGGGTTGGGTCTTGGTTGAGCCGGCCTAGCTCACTATATAACCACAAATCCTCCTCCTCCTCTTTATTCATTCTTACTTCAACAAAGAAATAGAAAAAATGGAGAGTGGAAAGGGAAATAGAAACTCCAAAGCTAGGTTTTGCAATTAGAAGCTCAAATCAAAGGGGAAATCAAGGAGACAACTTGAGTAAGCTTCTGCATCTCCTTCTCCATCTTCTCCTACTTGTTTTTCCTTCGATTTCTATGATTTCCTATGACCTAACTCTTAGGAATTTTATTTATGTCATCTTAGATTGGAGATTCTAGTGTATTGATTGAAGAGAGGTTGATCTAACCTAGGTTTGGAGCTTGTTCTTCATTCCTACAATCAAAGGTGAGTTCTTTTTGAACTCACATCTATGCCACAAGTCATTGGCTTGTAAAAGTGTAACCTAGTGTTCATTTGAGTTTGCATATGCCAGTAAATTGGTTATGTTAGTGTAATTTAGCCGATTCCATATTTTATGTTTCATTGAGATTGACAACTTATGATAAGGATTGTTCATACGATCCAATGTATATGATATGAGTTGATTTAGTGATGTTGTGAAGCCCCGTTGTCCCCCGACACGTCCTGAGTCTTCACAAGTCGCTTGAATCGCCTTGATATGCTTTTGTTTCTTCGTTTGAAATAGAGATTATGACATATGTTATTCACATGATCAATACACATGATTTGAATCGATTAAGTGGTGTTGTGAAGTACCATTGCCGCACCCAACAAGTTCTAAGACTTCACAATCCGCTTATATCGCATTTATTCGTTTTGGCTTGGAATTTTGTTCGTTTTAGAATATATAATCCAAACCAATGCATTCGAGCTTTGCGAGTTGATACGGTGGATAGGAGAGGTCTCATTGATGTCCCGAAGAAGTCACGAGCCTCAACGATCGGCGCCCGACACTCGCGGGGGACGAATCCCCCTGGTTTTGGCATGGGCAACAACCCAGGCCTGCGGCGGTCGACCAGTCAAATATGTGGCAGTCGACCGGTTCTTCTTCTGGGCTAAAACGGTCGACCGCACTATTTGACCGGTCGACCGGTCACCCAGAACCTGGGCTATTTTGCCCAGGTCCAACCCAATTTCAGTTATGCACCTCCGCGCACGATCACGTTGGTTTCTGGACTCCTCCATGGCTCTTCCGTCCATGTCGATGGTCTTTGAATTCACCGGAGATCATCGTAAAGTCGTGCGCCCCTTTTTGGTATATCAAATTTATTCGGTACTCTTGTTAAGATGATTCACACCTCTAAAATGTGAATTATCGACTCGATATCCTTCGAGTCTATTCCGATGTAGTTTAGAACCTTCGGGTGCTAGTTTGGGATTTCGATTCATTCGTTGATCGCAATTACAACCGTTATCCCTTGATTTCTTGTATGTTGTGATGTTAGTTTATGTTTTATGATGTTTGTGTTCTATTCGCTACGGCGAAGGTTTTCATGAATAATTGAACCACAATAGATAATGGGGTTTTATATTGTCAATGAGCATCGAACCAATGTTTAATCAGTTTTTAAATTCAAATCCTTTTAAAATCAATTCTATTTCTAAACCCGGTTCCGATTCTATTGATTTATATACGATTCCTTATCCTATCGATCGGGCGAGAAATTTAGCTTATTTACCTTAGTAAAACTAAGGACTATGATCCCTTATACGTTTACTTCGGCGAATAACTCTTGGACTCGTGCGTTCGAACATGTGTGGTGATTTTCTCTGTTTTGAATAGAAACCAATTACGGGTTTGTAAATATTCGAAAATAGCATGTGGTTATGGGACATGTTGCTATTTGCTTATATTAACTAGCTTGAAGTAATTTCTACTCATCCAGATCGATCTGATCCGTTTTATGATTATTCTTGATGTTTTGAAATGAACTAACAACGGGTTCGTAAATATTCGAGAATAGCGAGTGGTTATGGGACATTTAGCTATTTTCTTATATTAACTATCTCGGTGTAATTCATACTCACCCGGATCGTTGGTATCCGCTTCCTGACAAAGTTGTTTGGTTTGCAATCGCCCTAGTGGGAATTTACGATTTGTGACCTTCTTCTATGGGACTTCGGTCCAACTTTTTATGATGTTTTCTAGAGATCGTATCTCATCTGGGAGGTATCCACTTTTTATGATGATTTCTGGAGATCGTATCTCATCTGGGAGGTATCCACTTTTTATGATGTTTTCTAGAGATCGTATCTCATCTGGGAGGTATCCACCTTTTATGATGTTTTCTAGGTATCTCATCTAGGAGGTATCCACTTTTTATGATGTTTTCTAGAGATCATATCGCATCTGGGAGGTATCCATTTTTTATGATGTTTTCTAGAGATCGTATCTCATCTGGGAGGTATCCACTTTTTATGATGTTTTCTAGAGATCGTATCTCATCTGGGAGGTATCCACTTTTTATGATGTTTTCTAGTGATGGTATCTCATCTGGGAGGTATCCAATTTTTACGATGTTTTCTGGATTTCTAGTGATTTCTGGATTTTTGTTATTATTGTATGCTCAATCTAGTGAGATTCATTTCCTCTGCCATTTCCTGTTGTGTGCTATTATTTGAATGTTGCATTCTACATTAGCTAGGAGATTATTTGGAGATAGTTGTGTTGACATGCCATGTTTCATATTTAGTTATGATTAGATATTATTACTAGAATCATGTCATCCATTGTTATATCCGTTATTATCTCAGTTTATTTGATAAGTACAACTAGACTGGTCCGTTTATTGTTTATTTTCTTATAAATAATACTTGGGTCATGCCGAGTCATTTTAAGTGCTCCTTTGGGTCTCATTGCAGGATTGATCTTCCGCCTTCAGCTTGCTACTCTGTCTCCGTAGCTTTATGTACTATTGTACCTATGACATCATCTATCATAGTGTACATATTCTTTTGTTTAGGTTATGATACATGTATTAGTGAATCTTTGTTGACTACTAGCTTGTTGTACACATTCTTGGTTTATTCATATCTATTCCGCCTTTGTGATACGATTATTTTGTGTCTGGCTGTGAGATATACCATATTTATATTATTGTTGTTGTCTATTTTATACTTCTTTCCGGATTGCATATAGCCGTTGTGTAGTTGCCCTATGTGCCGAATGGTCATGTCGAAATTTTAATCGGAATCAGAATTCGATGTGCATTCCTCACATGGAGTAACCATACAATCGGTCACCCTTCACAAACCTCATTCTCCGTTATGGTCTACGACATTTCTCTGAAATGAACTGGACGATAGTGGGTATAGAGGCGGGCGTAATAGTTTGGTATCAGAGCCAACTTTTCAGAACAGTGTAAGATAGTATGACGATGGTATTGTCTTAAGCCTCTCTCGGGAATCATGCTTTAGAGTTTTAGTTAGAGTCATAAGACCCGTCATAGCTGATCTTCCTATACGATTCTATTTTGATTGAATCCGCGTCATTTGAACTCAACTTGAGACTAACTTTTTCCTTCTTCTTTTTCCTTAAAGAAGCAAAATAGTTGGTTGTAGCCGTGCAAGTACCGGTCCACCCAGTGTACCTCCCACGGAGGGGTGGTTGAGTATCTAGTGACCTATTTTTGGTCCTTTAGAATAGTTATCGACTCGTCCTCTCCGGGTTGATTTCTATAGTCCATCTAGGGACCGTGTGCTCTAGTGGTGCTTCTGTTTCATTCTTTGACTCGAGTTGCTAATCGATGTCTGTTTTTGTATAAATTACGTTATTGAAACGTAAATTTCAAGTTGTCGATCACTTCGGTGATCGTAATTTGACATTGTCATGACTACTTCACTCGTACGAGAAATTTAATTAAATGCCTTAGTAAACATAAGGACTATGGACCCTTCTGTTTGGTTTGACGGATAATTACTGGACTTGTGCATTTGAAAACTATTGTGTATCACACTTATCTTGTTGATCATTTATGATCCTTGAAGTTGATTGATCATTGGATATCTTGCCTGTGCGTCGTTACGCACATCGTAAGCATCTTTAATCCTGATATTTCCTGATTTCTAGTTAAGATTGTTTCGTACGTCGTTACGTACCTTGCATGGTCTATTGATCACTTGTCGGTCGCTATGGAAATACCAAGTCTTTGTGACTAAACCTACTCCCTTGTTGTCAGCTATATAGTTCTAGTTCGGTGTTAGATCACCAAGCCTTCGGGCTAAAACAACACATTTGTGTTACCTTGTTGCGTTCGAAACTCAAGATCAAGAATGAGGGTAAGCATCCCGCTTCTTGTGATCCCTCTTCTTGAGTCAAGGTACGTGTCATTAATTCCTTAATGTCATTTACCTTGTTCAGAGATTATTTTATTTATGTTCTTTTGATATACGTCGACCGTGTTCTTCGTTATCAAAAGATATCAATCGTGTTTTATTCGTAAGTTGATAAAGGAATTTTATTTCCTTTACGCCATCCCGAATGATTTATTGAATTTTTATATTTTCGCGAGATTTGCGCGGACTTTAGAAATTGTGAGGACTTTCTTGTGTTAACTTGTCCATCGGGTGCGTTAAGGATCTCAAACGAGATATGGGACACCATGTTGTAGTTCGGAATTCCTAAATACCATTATGTGACAATCCAACATTTGAAATGATCCCTAAAATTAAATTAACCTTTAATAAGTTAATCAAAATAATAATATTTTGGATTTTTGCGATTTTTCGTAATCATTTGTTATCTTTCTAGATAATTTATTTCTAGATTTCTTTGAAGCAATTTCAAGAATTTGAGTGGCTCAAGATTTTTAACTAGAAATTATCTTGAATCTTTTCTTTGAGTAAATTAAATAACTCCAGGAACAACCCAAAGAGTTATTCATTTATGTCTCTTGTTGCTGGATTTCAGATCTTTGATTTTCGAGAATTCTTAGTGATTGAGAATGTCGTCTAATTCTTAATCCTTGTTTCAATTTACTAAAGAGAATTTAGTATTCTTGTGATTCCATAGGTCTTCTTTTCTCTAGTGTACGATCACTCAAGAGAATGAGAGTTTCCGTTGGGGAGGGAAATTTGAGTTTTTGCGTTCCACCGCAAACTCAATAATTCCTTTCATCAAATCTATGATCTAGTCGATCAACCGGAAGAGCTATAGTCAATTCACTTATGGACTTAGCCTTGCATTGTTCTTAGAAATGAATATCGAAAGGATGAGCTCTTTTGATATTCCTCCTTTGTTTGTTTGAATCATTTGGATTGACAATTGTCTTCGCACGTTTGTTTACCCTTGTCAATCAAATCTTTGGGAATTATGACCTCTTTGGTTTAATCTCATCTTGTTAGAGAAATTGCCTATTGCTTCTTTGATTAATTGCTGATGTTTCTGCAATTTGATATTTTTGGCGGAAAATTATCTTGAATCATGTTGTTCCGAAGTGGTAAGTTGTGCACTACTTATCCATCATCTTCTCGATGTTTCTGATTTTCTAAAACTGATACTCGAGTTTCTGAATATTGGGAATTTCGTATAATTCCTAATGATTCGTCCTTATGGTCACTAAATGAGATTTAGTACCTGGTTAGAAATCGATTTCCCCAAGTAGTTCATTGGAATTCCATTACCAATACTAGTTATCAATTTCTAGCTCGTTGGTATTCCGTACCAACCTGGAATCATTGATTGTTCCTTCGAGAATCGCTTTCTTTAGCTAACTTCTTTGGAGTCTTTGAGTTGTTCTTTTGTGGATGTTAGCCACTTTGCCGCAAGACTAAAGTGCCAAAGTTCGGTGTTTGCTACATCGTCGTGGTTGGGTTTTGGGAATGGATTAGTCAACCATCGTAAATTCCCATTTCATATCCTAAGAGAAATATCAACTATCGATATCTCGCGTCTGTAGGACGTAGTCCCGTTGCTCCTTGAAATTCCAAATTAGATTCACTTTGTTTTTGTGCATCCTATTGATTCTCATTCCCTTGAGAATCATACTATGAAAGGCGAGTCTATTTGAATTCATAGCGCTTATGAATTTTTCTAGAATTATTTTACCCATTTGGGGATAACTACCTGGGTAATGAAGTTCGAGATTGAACTCTAGTTTTTATGATCTAGCGAGACGAAATTGGGATCTCACCTAGCCGTTGGTGTGATCTTACAATTTCGTGTCGGTTCTCGTGGTACCACCCAGTGGTATTATTTTTGGTTGTTACTTATTACTTCATTCTTAAGGAATTGCGGGGACACAATTCTTTTAAGGGGGAAGTCTGTAACAACCCGCTCATTCAATGGTAATAGATTTAAATATTTCATTTAAATCTATCGTCGTATTCGATGTGTCACTCAAAATGTCGCTTTTCACAAATGACAAAATTAGGACTTGGGACCACTTCCATTGAGTCCGGATCATCGTTTACGACCTTTTTGACTATAAGCATCGATATGTTTCGAGTTCGTGAAAATTGGCACTTTGGGTTGGGTCTTGGTTGAGCTAGCCTAGCTCACCATATAACCCCAAATCCTCCTCCTCTTCATTCATTCTCATTTCAACAAAGAAATAGAAAAAATGTAGAGTGGAAAGGGAAATAGAAATTCCTATGCTAGGTTTTGCAATTAGAAGCTCAAATCAAAGGGGAAATCAAGGAGACAACTTGAGTAAGTGTAACAACCCGTATTTTAATAACGTGGAATAACCATAAATCAACGCAAAATTAATTTTTAAAATAATAATCAAGGGAAACAGGTTACGCCATTGCATTCATCTCGAAATTCTGCTTGGAAACGAGTCCGAGTTTTCGAAAATCGGAGTCCGTATGACCAAGTTATGACCCTTCGAAGTTTTCAGAAATTTTCAAGTTCAAAACAGCTCAGAATTTGAATTCAAATTTCGAATTCAAACCCCAGAATGGACTGGGCGGGAAATTTCCCGCCCAGGACCAGGTCGACCTGGGGGTCGACTATGTAGTCGACCTGCCCAGGACCAGGTCGACCATAGAGTCGACCTAGGGGTCGACCTGGTGACAGAACCCATTTTTGAGTCTGAATTCGTTTTGATGTTTCTGGCCTCATTTCTGTCTACATTCGTTGGCCTGACCCTATATAAACAGCCCCTAACACTAGTCTCTCTACATAAAATTCTCTCTAACATTATGCTGCTCTAATTCTGGTTGAAAAGTTAGAGAAAGAGACTACTTCTTCTACGTCGAAACTACGTTAAGAGAAATGCTGATTTGGGGACTTCTGTTAGGACTCGACTAAGCATATAAAGATTCAACATCGACTTTCTTTTTCTAATTCTCGAACCACGATCTGTAAGCCTCAGTTACTTTTCGATTTAAACTGTAAACGTAATATGAATATGTTGTAAATTGAAATTGGACACCTGTATGATGACTGTTTTACATCCATTCTTGTTCATCTTGGATCTTGACTTTTGGGTATATTACCATAACAACGATTCGGGGCCTATTCATGTTGTAAATCAAAAAGAAAACCCCCTCATATTATCATGCCTGCAATGTTGAATCTGCTATTAGTCACAAGTTTATGACTATCACCATATGTTAACCGTTACCATGACTATCATCTTATGTCAACTGTTATCATGACTAGTACCTTATTTTGCTAGATTTGGAATCCTTATGTTTGAGGCCGATATTCCATATGCTAGTAATGTTATAATCATTTATCTCAAGTTATACTATGCTATGCTAGTGATCACTTTTGCCACCTTATACCCATCCCTTTTTATGTTATTCCCTAATTAGATTTATTTGTATCGATTCAAGTTTACGTGCGATGGGAATACGATTTGGGTAGATTAGGCAAAACATGAATTGGCTTTGAACTTGAATATGAACGTTATTATAACTTGAACCTGTATATGGACAAGAACTTGACTTGAAATTTACATGAAACCTGACATGAAACTCGACATGAATTTTGACATGAAAACTTGAACATGGACATGACACTTAGATAAACTTGAAAATGGCCAACTCGAGGTTGGGTTGAGTTTGCAGTGTAAATCTGCCTGGAACCGCCCGACAAATCCAGTGACTGCAAACAATAGGATCCAATGTGGGTAGTTGGTCATATCGCACGTAAAACCCGAGGTTAGACTATGTTGTGGTGTAAATCTGCCCGGAACCGCCCGGCAAATCCAGTGACCACAATAATTAGTCTAATGTGAGAGGTTGGGTTGCATTAATGAATTAATGCCACATGATACGGTTAAGTCATGAACCACTTGAATATACTTAACCAATTTGACACGATGATTTGATAGGGTTAAGTCATGAACCGCTAGAACACATTTAACCAACTTGATACATGATTTGGATAGGGTTAAGTCACGAATTTGAATGACAACACTTAACCCATTAGAAACCCTAGTTACGCGGTCCTTTTCAGCAGTAAACCACTTAGATGTATCACGATACCCTGGGACTAGGCAGGGTGGGGCACGATTACTGGGCTGATTGTAAGCGACCAGAACGACGGCTGAGTAGGTGCGCCATTGTAGGTTCAGGCAGACTATGGTCATGCACGTAGTCCGGAGTTGAAAAAGCAGGCATTGGGCACCCGTAGGTTTACACTGTGCGTGCTTGATTCATGTCGGTGGTTGGCACCCTAGGGCTTGATACACCCTAGGGTGGACCTAGCACAGGTGACTACATTTCGTGATTGGGCCGTATGACACAGACACTTGACGAGCTAGAACTTGTAGGGAGCCAAGCTATTAGTAGATCGTACTATAGGACCCCGTAATGGGTCACTTCATGATATTGGGCCAAGGGATCACTTCATGATTAATACTTGACATGGGTTAGAACACTAGTACAGTTGGTGCAGCAAACTTTGAACATGCGATGCTATACTTGAGTTATCTCATTATCTTAGTTTATCATGCCAGACTTATCATCATCCTTATGTTTATTTTCAATTTACACCTGTCTTATTACCTTTACTAGTTTTTATACTGAAAGTCACTAGGACTTACCAGTCGTTATGACTGACCCTTTTTCTTTCGCCTCTTTTTCTTTCGTTTCCCCCCAGGATCTCAGGGAGGAAACACTAGCTCTTAGCTTGGATTTAGCTTGCTTTCTGACAGCTCATGTACGGTTTTGTCTTGAGCTATGCTATGGCTGCACTTCTGCTATGTTTGAGGAATAATTTACTTTTGCTACTTTAAGTTTATGCTTCTTTATCTAGAACTTGATGTAATGGAATAATTTGTACCTTGGATATATGAGGTTTTGACTCTTTTCTCGAAAGTAATAAGAATTGGGTTTTTAATTTCTACCACTGCTTTATTTATGTTCTGCCTTGTGATATCTCTGTTTATGTTTACCTAGATAATACTCCACCAAAACTAGTGCATTCCCTTTGTGAGTGACCCTAGCGGAGGTGGGGTGTTGCACTTGGTATCAGAGCAGAAGGTTACCAGACAGGACAAAAGTTTTAAAAACCTTCTAAAACTATTTTCCAAAACCGTTTATAAAGAAGCATTTTTCAATAAAAGTTTTATGTTTAAAAAGGCTATTCCCCGAAAGCCATTAGCACTTACCTTTGTTTCCTCGTTTGAATCCTTTTCTTTTCGTTTTTCATCATGTCTGATCTTAACATTCCTGAGGGAGTACCCGTACCTGGATGGTTCCGAAGGTACTTAGAAGCTAGGGCCAACGGCGTGGGCCCGGCAGACATCCCTCCTCCTCCCCCAGTGGTCGCGGTTCCTCCTCCTCCTGGTACCGCCTTTGCCAAGATATGCAAAGACTTTAAAGCAATGGGCGGCAAGAACTTCGTTAGAACTGAAACCTTCGTTGAGGCACGAAACTGGCTAAAGGAGAATGAAGACTTGTTTATTATCTTTGATGTGGAGGACCATAGGAAAGTTCAGTTGGCAGCATGGTTGTTGAAAGAGGAAGCTGCATTTTGGTGGGAAGTCACCAACGCCACCAGGCCAATTGAGACTTGGGCAGACTTTAGAGAGTGGTTTGGGCTTAAATTCTTATCGTCAGCAGAAGAGAACCTTCAGATGGAGAGGTTCCTAGCACTCAAGCAAGGGGACATGTCTTTTAGGGAGTACGTGAATAAGTTTAATCAGCTTGCTCGGTTCGGTTTGGACTTGGTTAACACGGCCCAGAAAAATGTTGTACTCTTTGCTCGAGGATTGAACGAGCCACTACACAGTTTGGCCATAACTCATATACCCATGGGGGCGACCTTTGAAAGCTTGGTGGATATGGCTCTACTTCATGAGGAAGACAAGAATAGCAAGAAGGAGGTTAAGCCTAATGAGACTCAGATTAAGAAAGTTGACTTCAAGAAGGGAGGCAACAAGAATAACAAGAATAACAAGAATAACAAGGGCAACAACAACAAGGCACGTGAGATAAGGAAGTGTAACTTTTGTGGGATTATGGGACATCTAGCTAAAGACTGTAGAAAGAAGAAGAGAAAGTTGGGTGAATACTTTCATTGTGGAGATACTGGACACATCAGCAAGGATTGCCCTAAGAAGTAAGGACAGGGGCAAGGGTATAGACCCAGCGAGCAGGACCTTCTGGAGGGCAGTTGCATGCTCTCAACACCACTCCAGCATCGGACCGAGGTAGTAATATTTTCGTAAAAAGCCTTGTTTACATTTCTGACTTTCCTGTTCGAACCTTATTTAACTCTGGCGCATCGCATACTTTTATTTCTTCTGATATTGTTGAAAATCTGCACCTAAGGACTAGTCTAGTTGAGGATCCCGTTATAGTTTCAAATCCAATTGGGGGCTCCGCTCATTTGTCTATGATTTGTGTGGATTTGAGAATTTCTATCTTAAGCGTAGAATTCACGCGTAATGCTTGTGTTCTCGGATTTATGGGATATAGATTGATTCTAGGCATGGATTGGCTGTCCAATTATGGAGCCATTCTTGATTGTGAACGAATGGTAGTGAGGCTCATGACTCGCCTTGGTAATACCCTTGAAATTTCTTGTAACCCTAAGGGTCCCGTCATGTTGTGTTATCTTGAATCTCTTGACTCGTCCATCGACAATTTGCAATCTATAAAAGTGGTCCGAGAATATCCAGATGTCTTTGATGAGGTGAGGGGGTTACCTCCTAAACGCGAGATAGACTTCCGAATTCATCTTGTTGATAATGCCAAGCCAGTTTCATTGCCCGTTAGGCACATGGCCCCGCGAGAAAGAAGAGAGCTCAGTAAACAAGTTAAGGAGTTGCTTGAGAAAAATTTCATAAGACGAAGCATTTCTGAATGGGGTGCTCCGGTGGTATTCGCTACTAAGGCGGATGGTTCGCTTCGTCTGTGCATAGATTATCGTGAGTTAAACAAGCTGACGAAGAAGAACATGCACCCACTGCCAAGAATCGACGATCTGTTTGACCAGCTTGTAGGAGCATCTGTTTTCTCTCAACTCGATCTAGCCACAGGATTCCATCATCTTAGATTGGCTGAGGATAGCATTGACAAAACCTCGTTTAGGACTCCAGATGGGTTCTTTGAATGGCTTGTCATGCCGTTTGGGTTAACGAATGCACCCGCGTATTTTGTAGATTTGATGAGTAGGGTGTTTCGGGAGTTCCTTAATAAGTTTGTAGTGGTTTTCATGGACGATATTCTGATCTTCTCAAAGGATGAAGAAGAGCATGCTAGACATCTCAAGGAAGTCATGGATACACTTAGAGCACACCAGTTAAAGGCTAAGTTCTCCAAATGCCATTTTTGGAGGAAGGAAGTTCGGTTTCTTGGACATGTAGTTTCTAAGCAAGGCATAGCCATGGACCCCGCAAAGGTGGTTGCGGTACAAGACTGGAAAGTTCCTAAGAACGCAACTGAAGTGAGAAGCTTTCTCGGTTTGGCAGGCTACTATAGGAAGTTCATTAAGGACTTCGCTAAGATTTCAGCCCCTCTTACTAGGTTAACGAAGAAAAACCTAGCGTTTGCGTGGGACATAGAATGTGAGATTGCTTTACAGAGACTCAAGAGAGCCCTCACCATAGCTCCAGTTTTGGCATTACCCGATGGAGGTAAGATGTTTACCGTGTATACAGATGCATGTGGCACAGGATTAGGCGCAGTCCTAATGCAAGAAGGGAAAGTGATATACTATGGGGGTAGACAACTTAAAGTTCATGAGAAGAACTATCCTACACATGACTTGGAGTTGGCGACGATCGTTTTTGCACTTAAATCTTGGTGCCATTATCTTCTTTGGGAGAGGTTCGAGCTGTATACCGACCACAAATCGCTTAAGTACCTCTTCTCACAGAAAGATTTGAATTTGAGACAACAGCGGTGGATGGAATTCTTGGCATCATATGACTTCGATATAGCTTATACCCCTGGCAAGGGTAACGTGGTGGCAGATGCGCTAAGTAGGAAAAGATTGACTTTGAGCCCCTTGTTTGTTGAAAGGAAAAGCCTTGAGTTTATAGCAACCTTTGATTTTACACCTGCTGTTGAGTCATTGGCTGCTACGCTAGCATCTCTTGAGTTAAGACCTACACTTCTAGATCAAGTAGGGACTTCACAAAAGGAAGACCCACAAATAGTCAAAATCATAGACAAGCTGATTAGTGGTGAGACGTCAAGTCACCTCGGTAGGTATGCCATAGATGACAAGGGATGGCTAAGGTGTGATGGAAGGCTATGTGTCCCACAAGTGGGAGACTTAGTAAGGAAAGTTCTCGAAGAGGCGCACCACTCGAAGATGACTATACATCCCGGAGGGGATAAGATGTACAGAGATATGAAACGCATTTTCTTTTGGACTGGAATGAAAAAGGACGTGGCAGAGTTCGTTTCAAAGTGCATGGTGTGCCAACAGGTAAAGGCCGAGTCGAAGAAGCCCGGTCAGCTATTACATCCTTTGGAGGTTCCGCAATGGAAATGGGAGAGTATCTCAGTGGATTTCGTGGATGGACTGCCTAGGTCAAGGAAGGGAAATACTAGCATATGGGTCATAGTTGATAGAATCACGAAAAGTGCTCACTTTATTCCGGTGAAAAGCAAGAGGACCGCATCATGGCTAGCGTCTATTTACCTTCGAGAGGTAGTACGGTTGCACGGGGTTCCTTCTAGTATAGTTAGTGATCGTGACCCGATTTTCACTAGCCAGTTTTGGAATAGTCTGCAAGAAGCAATGGGTACACGACTGAACTTGAGCATGGCCTATCACCCGCAGACGGATGGACAAACCGAAAGGGTAAATAGGGTACTAGAGGATCTCCTGAGGCTATGCATTCTTGACTTTGGTGGTACTTGGGAAGACCATCTTCCTCTCGTGGAGTTTGCATATAACAATAGTTACCAAGCTAGCATCGGAATGGCACCGTTCGAAGCCCTGTATGGAAGCCCGTGCAAGTCACCAACTTGTTGGTGGGAGACGACAGACAGGCTTATACTTCGGCCCGACATTATAAGGGACACTTCTGAGAAGGTTGAGTTGATATGAAGACGGATGAAAACGACCCAAGATAGACATAAATCTTATGAGGACAAGAGAAGGACAGACCTAGAGTTCGAAGTCGGAGACATGGTCTTTATAAAAGTTTCTCCTTTACGCAATGTAGTTCGTTTTGGAGCAGTCGGAAAGCTAGCACCAAGGTTCGTAGGACCATTCCCTATCACTGAGAGGGTTAGGCGGATGGCCTATAAGGTAGAATTACCCGAGAGGCTGGCCGGAGTACACAATGTCTTTCATGTCTCGCATATCCGAAAGTGCTTACATGAATCGGCCGAAGTGGTTGAGCCAAGCATCCTTGAAGGCGTAGAAGTGAAAAAAGAAGCAACATTGAGGCGAGTTCCGATTCGTATCTTAGGAGCGGAGATCAAGAAGCTAAGGAATCGAGAAGTCAAGCTAGTTAAAGTTCAGTGGTGTGAAGCCCAAGAAGACGCAACTTGGGAAACCGAAGAGAAGATATGCGCACTTTACCCATTTCTTTTTTAGGGTACATTCTCGATCTCTTTTTCCTATAAAATTGAAAACCTTTTCGTATCATGCTTTTACTACCTACGTTTGTCTTGTTATCTTCTCGATCTTATCTTGAGAACCTTAGGTAGAACCATATGGATGTAAACATGTGATTGAAACATGTTATGGTTGATGTTTGCAAATGGTTGCAAGTGTTTGCAAGTGATTGCTAGTGGATGCATGACACACATTAGGCACTAGATCGGCTCAGTCACATTTTCATGTTGCATATGCATGAGTGCTTATACTTGTACATGGATGGAACTTGTTATGCTATCACTTGGATGTTGCATATGAATGAATGTTTGTGCACTCATGTAGAGATTATAAATTATGTTAGGAATTTGCATACATGTTGGATTCATTACACTAACATATTTTGTATTAAGGAGGTTTACTGAATCAGTAACCTCCTGATCTTTTGCATTGGATAAGTACATATACACACACTTTCTGCATATGTTCATACAGCACTAGAAATCTTTTAAGGACAATGGTTGCCTTTGGATGATGCTTTGAGTATATGGATGATTGGATGGTAGGATATATTCTTTCTAACTTAGAGATTTCGGGGACGAAATCCTTTAAGGAGGGGAGAATGTAACAACCCGTATTTTAATAACATGTAATAACCATAAATCAAGGCAGAATTAATTTTTAAAGTAAGAATCAAGGGAAACGGGTTACGCCATTACGTTCGTCTCGAAATTCTGCTTGGAAACGAGTCCGAGTTTTCGAAAATCGGAGTTCGTATGACCAAGTTATGACCCTTCGAAGTTTTCAGAAATTTTCAAGTTCAAAACAGCTCAGAATTCGAATTCAAATTTTGAATTCAAACCCCAGAATGGACTGGGCGGGAAATTTCCCGCCCAGGACCAGGTCGACCTGGGGGTCGACTATGTAGTCGACCTGCCCAGGACCAGGTCGACCATAGAGTCGACCTGGGGGTCAACCTGGTGACAGAACCCATTTTTGAGTCTGAATTCGTTTTGATGTTTCTGGCCTCATTTCTGTCTACATTCGTTGGCCTGACCCTATATAAACAACCCCTAACACTAGTCTCTCTACATAAAAATTCTCTCTAACATTATGCGCTCTAATTCTGGTTGAAAAGTTAGAGAAAGAGACTACTTCTTCTACGTCGAAACTACGTTAAGAGAATTGCTGATTTGGGGACTTCTGTTAGGACTCGACTAAGCATATAAAGATTCAACATCGACTTTCTTTTTCTAATTCTCGAACCACGATCTGTAAGCCTCAGTTACTTTTAGATTTAAACTGTAAACGTAATATGAATATGTTGTAAATTGAAATTGGACCTGTGTATGATGACTGTTTTACATCCATTCTTGTTCATCATAGATCTTGACTTTTGGGTATATTACTATGACAATGATTTGGGGCCTATTCATGTTGTAAATCAAAAAGAAAACCCCCTCATGTTATCATGCTGCAATGTTGAATCTGCTATTAGTCACAAGTTTATGACTATCACCTTATGTCAACCGTTACCATGACTATCATCTTATATCAACTGTTATCTTGACTAGTACCTTATTTTGCTAGATTTGGAATCCTTATGTTTGAGGCCGATATTCCATATGCCAGTTATGTTATAATCATTTATCTCAAGTTATACTATGATATGCTAGTAATCACTTTTGCCACCTTATACCCATCCCTTTTTATGTTATTCCCTAACTAGATTTATTTGTATCGATTCAAGTTTACGTGCGATGGGAATACGATTTGGGTAGATTAGGCAAAACATGAATTGGCTTTGAACTTGAATATGAACGTTATTATAACTTGAACCTGTATATGGACAAGAACTTGACATGAAATTCACATGAAACCTTACATGAAACTCGACATGAATTTTGACATGAAAACTTGAACATGGACATGACACTTAGATAAACTTGAAAATGGCCAACTCGAGGTTGGGTTGAGTTTGCAGTGTAAATCTGCCCGGAACCGCCCGACAAATCCAGTGACTGCAAACAATAGGATCCAATGTGGGTAGTTGGTCATATCGCACGTAAAACCCGAGGTTAGACTATGTTGTGGTGTAAATCTGCCCGGAACTGCCCGACAAATCCAATTACCACAATAATTAGTCTAATGTGAGAGTTTGGCGTGCATTAATGAATTAATGCCACATGATAGGGTTAAGTCATGAACCACTTGAATATACTTAACCAATTTGACACGATGATTTGATAGGGTTAAGTCATGAACCGCTAGAACACACTTAACCAACTTGATACATGATTTGGATAGGGTTCAGTCACGAATTTGAATGACAACACTTAACCCATTAGAAACCCTAGTTACGCAGTCCTTTTCAGCAGTAACCCACTTAGATGTATCACGATACCCTGGGACTAGGCAGGGTGGGGCACGATTACTGGGCTGATTGTAAGCGACCAGAATGGCGGCTGAGTAGGTGCGCCATTGTAGGTTCAGGCAGACTATGGTCGTGCACGTAGTCCGGAGTTGAAAAAGCAGGCATTGGGCACCCGTAGGTTTACACTGTGCGTGCTTGATTCGTGTCGGTGGTTGGCACCCTAGGGCTTGATACACCCTAGGGTGGACCTAGCATAGGTGACTACATTTCGTGATTGGGCCGTATGACACAGACACTTGACGAGCTAGAACTTGTAGGGAGCCGAGCTATTAGTAGATCGTACTATAGGACCCCGTAATGGGTCACTTCATGATATTGGGCCAAGGGATCACTTCATGATTAATACTTGACATGGGTTAGAACACTAGTACAGTTGGTGCAGCAAACTTTGAACATGCGATGCTATACTTGAGTTATCTCGTTATCTTAGTTTATCATGCCAGACTTATCATCATCCTTATGTTTATTTTCAATTTACACCTGTCTTATTACCTTTACTAGTTTTTATACTGAAAGTCACTAGGACTTACCAATCATTATGACTGACCCTTTTTCTTTCGCCTCTTTTTCTTTCGTTCCCCCCAGGTTCTCAGGGAGGAAACACTAGCTCTTTGCTTGGATTTAGCTTGCTTTCTGACAGCTCATGTACGGTTTGGTCTTGAGCTACGCTATGGCTGCACTTCTGCTATGTTTGGGGAATAATTTACTTTTGCTACTTTAAGTTTATGCTTCTTTATCTAGAACTTGATGTAATGGAATAATTTGTACCTTGGATATATGAGGTTTTGACTCTTTTCTCGAAAGTAATAAGAATTGGGTTTTTAATTTCTACCGCTGCTTTATTTATGTTCTGTCTTGTGATATCTCTGTGTATGTTTACCTAGATAATACTCCACCAAAACTAGTGCATTCCCTTTGTGAGTGACCCTAACGGAGGTGGGGTGTTACAGTAAGCTTCTCCATCTCCTTCTTCATCTTCTCCTACTTGTTTTTTGTTCAATTTCTATGATTTCCTATGACCTAACTCTTAGGAATTCTATTTATGTCATCTTAGATTATAGATTCTAGTGTATTGATTGAAGAGAGGTTGATCTAACCTAGGTTTGGAGCTTGTTCTTCATTCCTACAATCAAAGGTGAGTTCTTTTTGAACTCACATCTATGCCACAAGCCATTGGCTTGTAAAAGTGTAACCTAGTGTTCATTTGAATTTGCATATGCTAGTAAATTGGTTATGTTAGCGTAATTTAGCCGATTCCATGTTTTATCTTTCAATGAGATTAACAACTTATGATAAGGATTGTTCATACGATCCAATGTATATGATATGAGTTGATTTAGTGACGTTGTGAAGCTCCATTGTCTCCCGACACGTCCTGAGTCTTCACAAGTCGCTTTGATATGCTTTTGTTTGTTCGTTTGAAATAGAGATTATGACATATGTTATTAACACGATCAATACACATGATTTGAATCGATTAAGTGGTGTTGTGAAGTACTATTGTCGCACCCGGCAAGTTCTAACACTTCATAATCCGCTTATATCGCGTTTATTCATTTGGTTTGGAATTTTGTTCGTTTTAGAATCTATAATCCAAACCAATGCATTCGAGCTTTGCGAGTTGATACGGTGGATCAGAGAGGTCTCATTGATGTCTCGAAGAAGTCACGAGCCTCGATGATCGGCGCCGGACACTCGCGAGGGATGAATCCCCCTATTTTTGGCCTGGGCAACAGCCCAGTCCTAAACCGGTCGACCGGTCAAATATGTGGCGGTCGACCGGTTCTGCTTCTAGGCAAAAAACGGTCGACCGCCTTATTTGACCGGTCGACCGGTCACCCAAAACCTGGGCTATTTTGCCCAGGTCCGACCCAATTTGGGTTGTGCGCCTCCGCGCACGATCACGTTGGTTTCTAGACTCCTCCTTGGCTCTTTCGTACATGTCGATGGTCTTCGAATTCACCAGAGATCATCGTAAAGCTGTGCGCCCCTTTTTGGTATATCAAATTTATTCGGTACTCTTATTAAGATGATTCACGCCTCTAAAACGTGAATTATCGACTCAATATCCTTCGAGTCTATTACGATGTAGTTTAGAACCTTCGGGTGCTAGTTTGGGATTTCGATTCGTTCGTTGATCGAAATTACAACCGTTATCCCTTGATTTTTTGTATGTTGTTATGATGTGAGTTTATGTTTTATGATGTTTGTGTTCTATTCGCTACGGCAACGGTTTCATGAATAACTGAACCACAATGGATAATGGAGTTTTATATTGTCAATGGGCATCGAAACAACGTTTAATCAGTTTTTAAATTCAAATCCTTTTAAAATCAATTCGATTTCTGAACCTGGTTCCGATTCTATTGATTTATATACGATTCCTTATCCTATCGATCAGACGAGAAATTTAGTTTATTTACCTTAGTAAAATTGAGGACTATGACCCCTTATACGTTTACTTCGGTGAATAACTCTTGGACTCGTGCGTTCGAACATGTGTGGTGATTTTCTCTGTTTTGAATAGAAACCAATTACGGGTTCATAAATATTCGAGAATAACATGTGGTTATGGGACATATTGCTATTTGCTTATATTAACTAGCTCGAAGTAATTTCTATTCACCTAGATCGATCTGATCCGTTTTACGATTATTCTTGATGTTTTGAGAATGAACCAACAACGGGTTCGTAAATATTCGAGAATAGCGAGTGGTTATGGGACATTTAGCTATTTTCTTATATTAACTATCTCAGTGTAATTCATACTCACCCGGATCGTTGGTATCCGCTTCCCGACATAGTTGTTTGGTTCGCAATCGCCCTAGTGGGAATTTACGATTTGTGACCTTCATCTATGAGACTTCGGTCCAACTTTTTATGATGTTTTCTAGAGATCGTATCTCATCTGGGAGGTATCCACTTTTTATGATGTTTTCTGGAGATCGTATCTCATCTGGGAGGTATCCACTTTTTATGATGTTTTCTAGAGATCATATCTCATCTGGGAGGTATCCACTTTTTATGGTGTTTTCTAGAGATCGTATCTCATCTGGGAGGTATCCACTTTTTATGATGTTTTCTAGAGATCGTATCTCATCTGGGAGGTATCCAATTTTTATGTCATTTTCTAGAGATGGTATCTCATCTGGGAGGTATCCAATTTATACGATATTTTCTGGATTTCTAGTGATTTCTAGATTCTTGTTATTGTTGTATGCTCAATGTCATGAGATTCATTTCCTCTGTCATTTCCTGTTGTGTGCTATTATTTGAATGTTGCGTTCTACATTAGCTAGGAGATTATTTGGAGATAGTTGTGTTGACATGCCATGTTTCATATTTAGTTATGATTAGATATTATTACTAGAATCATGTCATCCATTGTTATATCGCTTATTATCTCAATTTATTTGATAAGTACAGCTAGACTGATCCGTTTATTGTTTATTTTCTTATAAATAGTACTTGGGTCAGGCCGAGTCATTTTAGGTGCTCCTTTGGGTCTCATCGCATGATTGATCTTCCGCCTTCAGCTTGCTGCTCTGTCTCCGCAGCTTTATGTACTGTTGTACCTATGACATCATCTATCGTAGTGTACATATTCTTTTGTTTAGGTTAGGATACATGTATTAGTGAATCTTTGTTGACCACTAGCTTGTTGTACACATTCTTGGTTTATTCATATCTATTTCGCCTTTGTGATATGATTATTCTGTGTCTGGCTGTGAGATATACCATATTTATATTATTGTTGTTGTCTATTTTATACTGCTTTCCGGATTGCATATAGCCATTGTGTAGTTGCCCTATGTGCCGAATGGTCATGTCGAAATTTTAATCGGTATCAGAATTCGATCACATGGAGTAATCATACTATCGATCGCCCTTCATAAACCTCATTCTCCGTTATGGTCTCTGACATTTATCTAAAATGAACTGGACGATAGTGGTATAGAGGCGGGGCGTTACAGGTACATTG
Organism: Allium sativum; assembly: GCA_030737875.1. Taxonomy (NCBI): domain Eukaryota; kingdom Viridiplantae; phylum Streptophyta; class Magnoliopsida; order Asparagales; family Amaryllidaceae; genus Allium; species Allium sativum. The sequence continues at coordinate 730,090,574 of CM060922.1, read as the reverse complement.
TTGCTGTATTTTCTAAAATAAAGTAAAGCCTTCTGGGACTAAATGATTCACATACCACACTTTTGTCTAGTTTCAACAGCACTTCACTTTGCTTCTCTTTTACGCATAGTTTTGCATCCACGGGGTATTTTTACTATTGTAATTTCTAAAATAAATTAAAACTTTCAGCACTAAAGGCTTTAATTTATGGTTGTTGCATTTGTTAAAATAACACTTAATGGTTATTTTCAAATCAACATTATTATTCTTTAAAAAAAATTAGAAAATCTATTTTAATAGAATATTTGTTTTTACATATTCATTTCTTAACTTTTTAGAAAATCAATTTGCGCCGAGTAATTGTTCTTGTTATATTCATTTCTTAGCTTTTTCGAAGACCAATTTAGTAGAATATTTTTTTGGGATATTATTTTATTTATTTTTTGAAAATCGATTTCATTAGAATATTAGTTGTTGTTATATTCATTTTTGAACTTTTTAGAAAATTGATTTTCATATAATATTTGTTGTTGTTATATTCATTTCTACTACTTTTAGGAAATCAACTTTTGGAGAATATTTGTTCTTGCATATTCATTTCTGAACTGTTTAGAAAATCTATTTGAGTAGAATATTTGTTCTTCTTATATCTGTTTCTTAGATTTTTTTGAAGATCTATTTTATTAAGATATTTGTTGTTACCATATTCATTTGTTTAATTATATCTACATATCGATTTCAATAGAATATTTGTTGTTTATGTACATTTCTGAACTTTTGGAGAACCAATTTCAATATAATATTTTTTTTCTTATTATATTTGTTCTTAACTTTATATAAAATTGATTTAAGTAAAAAAGATTAACTTTCTGTTAGCTAAACTATAAACTTCAAAACGTATTTTAAAACTCAATTAACAACTTTTTTTTGCGTAAACTGTAACTAACATTGTTTTGCACTATAATAAATATTAATGTAAATTTATCAATAAACATACTAGTCACTAATTATACACCAATTTTTGGATTTTGAATCAACCCAAAATTTTAATTACAAGTTGGGAAATCATGGGACCACACCGTATAACACGGAACGGGTTTACTCCACATGAATCTCGGTTTAGAAATAAACAACGTTATGCTTTTGAAAAAATGAAGCTATTATAAGACTCAGGTCCCGTCACATAATGCAACGCAAGCCGGAGGATAGTGTTTTACCTTATAATATTCAAACATGCTTGATACGCTTAAAACAAATCATTTTGATATTACTATAAGTGCATAGTATCAAAAACGACTTCAAATATAAATGTATCAATCATAGATGACATGAGTGCCCCGTCCCACTATGCCGCCATATATGTTTACAACTAAAATAGGAAGGTCGCGTATTGGAAATTGGATATCCATCATGAGTCAAGGCAAGGGATGTACTCCTTACCGATTCGGGCCATCTCTAGCGGAATGACCCAAGATCCCCTGTAGTGAACCCTTGGATCCTCCAAGGCCAGTCCACACTTACTTTAGTGGATTAGTTATTCCTGAACACACGTTTCCCAGTCCTATCAGACCTCTAAAATGGTCAATACGTCGATCAATCATATCCAAGGCACCTCACAATCCATCATCCACATAAGTAAAAATGCCTGGGCTCCATACCATGACACCACTTCCAGCTAGAAAGAAACGCATGCACTCCTTGGGTCCTTTGTCCCGTTTCTGACTCATACTGGGGTGTGAGGCTTGCGAATTAACGCTACAACACAAAGCTATGCTAATTAAAGCTGTGCTTTGATCATCAACCACAAGACTTTGCTTTTCAACTACAGCCTTGATCATTTGCATCTTAGCATGCCACATTGATAATTCACGCCATACGACTGATGTCTATTGATATATAACCTCTAAGCTCGTACATCTCAGAGAAGGGTGTTAAGCAAGAGAATAAATTATCTGCCACCAAACAGATATATATTCAATAGAAATCAATCAACACAGAATGAAATCCAATGTCAGACACACATCCATTTACAAGTCCGTTCTGGGTCTGAACGAATCCTGAGGCACCTTATTGCTCGTCCCATATATCCAATACAGGAGAGAGGTCCTCGCATATATGGTCGATCTCCAAGTACGTCTGGATGATCACCACTTATTACCTTGTCTTGGGTGTACAACCCAATCCAGACATCAGTAATCATCCAAACGATGTGAAACCACTGTCTTCATCGTCGACTTTTAGTCGTCATATTAATTATTCAGAATGGGTTAAACCCAGTCTTTTCGAATAACTCACGTATTTTATAATCAGTAATCAAGTGCTATAAAAACACATCATACGCCTCATTCCAATTCAGAATATTATTTTATTCCAATATTCACATTTTTAGGGAAAGGTTCCCATTAATTTTATCAAAGATTAATTCTTTTAAATTTATTCTTTAATTTTCCTTTGGATATCATTTTCAAAAGATTTTTATTAACTAGTAGGGATTATCAATCCTTACCGAAGTAATCATTTATTTTATCTTTCCAATCCCAACCTATTCATCCCATGGAGCAAAACTGGTAGCACTCCATATCTAACACCCACTGTGTTCTGGGTAAAATTAATTACCATTTCACGTTCAAATCTAATTAAAGATTTAACTATCGCTTGGAGTAAAACTGGTGGCACTCCGTTTTCGATCATTTCATGAATTTGATAAATTTAATTCTATTATTTGCATTCCAATCTAATTAAAGATTCCTTAAAACTCCCCTTAGTTTCAATATCAAAAATCCTTACTTAATGATTGTTCAATTTTATGGAAATTAATCCCGCCGTTAAATGAGTTAAAGAATCAATGTCATTTAAAACAAAGTTCACGATAAACCCAAAATAATCTTCCATCAAAATGGAATCTTCACGAAAATCATAACAATATATGATTGATATAAATTTCCGTACCAGACTAATAATATAAATGGAATAACGACGAAGCCTTTTAAATTCCATGTATAGTAACGGTCTTCCTTTACAGAAGCTCATCTCGATTTTTACCAAATCGAATTCCATTCAATTCTAGTTTAATATATTAATTTGGAAAACTTTACTTTGGAAAATTTCCATTAAATCTTAATAAAAAGATTTATAAATTCCAAATCATCTCTTCACTGTTAATTGGGTTAAAGAACAAATGTTATTTAAAACACCGTCACGATAAACCCAAAAATCCAATTTTGATATTAAATACAAGGCTCTGAATAGAAATTATATCGTCTTATATCCCATATCAAATTATGAAACCAAAAAATATCATATCAGGAATAACAATATATATATCTTCCAAATTCCTCAACAATATCCGTATAATCGCGGAATCCGATATTGAAATATTTTGAAGATTATTTCCCTTTAAATCCATTCAAATTTATTCATTGGAAAGTTCTTGTTATTTTAAAACCCCCTTTTCAAGTCCAATTCATTTATTTAAAACTATTGAATTATTATTCTAGTTAATAACTAGCTCATTTCGATAAAAATATATTTTTATCCTTACAAATATGGAATTTTTCATCCAAAATCTTTCCAAATCATTTATTATGAATTTACACAATTTTTCCATATTTTTAATAATTTTATTGTCGCCATTTCAGTCGGTTTCCAATAACGGCCACCGAACTGCATCCATAGCGACCTTTTTCAAAACTGATTTGGACATACTTTGAAATCCAACCGTTCAAATTTGAATCTCTTATATTCACTGGAAATATCTTTTCAATACGAACCCAACGGTTCCAGTTTTAGGAGAATCCGACGGTCGGATATCCCGTTATATCAGTTTAAAGTTAATGGTCGAAATTCGCGAGCGATCGCTGCGCGTTCTATTCAAGCCATTTAATATATATAATATATATTTCATCTATTTCCCTTTAAACGTATTTTATAAATCGTTTATAAATTCATTTTAAAATGCTTTCAGCTTCATTTTCAATTTTAAATCAAAATTGAATATTCCATATCATTATAATATTAAAATGATAATATTTTCAAAATATTCAATTTTGAAATTAACTTTTTGATATCCATTATAAAATGAATGAAATCGACAAAAAAATCCGTTCGGGTTAAAATGGCGAATATCTACTTACTCGGCTTCATATATTTTCATGTCCATCCAAAATCGGACATCAAAATCATATTTTGATTATTCACCGAATATTATTTTAAAATATTCATTATTTTAAAATATTCGTTATTTTAAAATACTCGTTATTTAAAATATTCATTATTTTAAAATATTATTTATTTCTGAATCGGAATGCGACTCAATCAATTACCATATAATTTCAGTTATATGGATTTCATACATCGCATGTATTCACATTAATGATAAATAATCATTTAACAATCAAACATCATCCAGAGTGCATTTTACAACTGTATAAGCTTTAAAATAAATAATTAACGCTCATCACAGCCTGTCAACCCTTCGATTGACATACAACTAAATATTGGGATTAGTGTATGTCAAATATCATCCCAATACCCGCGTGGGTTTTCAAACAACAACAGTTTATTTAAAATAATCACTGGTTAATAAATTTAACCAGTTCTAATTCAATTTGAATTATTTTTCTAATTAACCAATTTTCACTGTTTAAATTATAAATGGATATTCATAATTTAATTTCAACTACCATATTAATGTTAACATTATTTTCAATGTGTCAAACATTTCAGCATCACAATCAAAACACAATACAATCAATTAAATTGTCCATGGTCTGTGGACGAGGGAGGTGAACTAATGGGCACTGTATACAATTTATAATGATTAAAACTGATAAAAATCTACACTGGTAATTCTATATATTTTCATACATGAATGCAATAACATGATAAAATATAATTTAGTGAGAAGGAGTTCTCACATTGGATTCCACTCCGCCATTCTTTAATTGATGAATTCAGTACAGTTTGGATTTGAATTTGCTTGAAATTCTAACGTGCTCTATTTCTGTCCCAGTCAGTTTCATTGCGTAGTGTTCGTTCACGCAATCCATATGCACCCAAAATCACTGAATTCCGTCATCGTTTGCACATGTTACAGCATTTTGAACCTTTATCACATTCCTAAACAATAAAAGATAATTAAATTTAAATTAATTCCTTCATTAACTCTAATCAATAATTAGGCGGTTAACCTTTCTTCCTATTTCGTTCACTTCAGAAACCTGCTACCACCGTTGCTCGCACCAAACATCCTCCATGCGCACCTCCTGCATTCACCTAGAACCCGATCCAACGTCCCTACCTCGTAGAGCTTCGAACCTTCTCCCTCCTCCAGCAGTAGCGCCAAACTCGGTTCTCCTGGTCACTGTGACACCCCATGTCCGTTAATGCCACTCACAAAGGGAATGCATTAAGTTTCGTGAAGCGTTTAGGTAAATAGAAACAGAATATTACAAGACAAATATAAATTTTTTTGCAGCGGAAATAAACAACTTTATTAATCATCAAAATACCGTGGTCTAAAGCATCATTTGTCTGAAATATAAAAACCCGTTATAACATAAAAACTACTATCTTGTACTTCAGAAATGTCAGAGCACATAAAAGAAAGAAAATTCCCCAAGAACAAAATATGGCCATAGCAACAAGGATAGGAGCTTGATCCATACATATAAGCAGCTCTAGTAAAATAAGCAGAATCACGATCAAACTTGTGTGTTTCCACCCTGAGAACTTGGGGGGGGGGGATGAAAGAAAGAAGGGGAAACAAAAAGGGTCAGACATAAAGTCTGGTGAGTCTAGTTACTTTTAGCCAGTAAATAAATAAAAGTAACATGATAGGCATACAAAGTGGATAAGAGAGATCAATACATAAATGACAGGCATAACAAGGTAAACAGGACAACAAGATAGAATAGATAGTGCTTCTTAATACTTTCTTTTCTCTGCACCAATACTAGTATGACAGATATGTAATAGGATTACATATTCCCAAATTGCTTAACAAAAACAGGATGATCCCAACAGAAACATAATGGTAGTTTTAGGTGTACTCTAGTAACGGGTTTTAACCTAAACAAAACTGGTATCTAAACAGAAATAATGGGTGTTAGCCCAGACAGAAAAACATGCACCCCATAGAAACAGACAAGACTAGATGTACCCTATTTACTACCCCCAATCGATCGGCTCCCTATTCTGTAGATAACCTGTGCTGGCCCCACAGTAGGGTGTATCACTCCCTAAAGTGGCAACCCTTCATTTTCCGGATGTGCACAACCATATCTACTGATGTCACAACGTCTTATCTTCCCCAGCAGGTGGAGTCATGCATGCACATGACCCCGTTGGAACGCGCCGTCAACACCACCTCCACGTTTGGATCTCTTACAATCAGCTCAGTAAGCGTTGTAACGACCCAGAAAATCTGAACCAATTTAAAATATTTAAATTGGCTAAAATAATGGATTTTAAATATTTAAAATAAATATTTTAAATAATGGCAATGAAAAGTGAGTTTGAATTGACAGTTGAAAACGAATATAATTGATTTTAATTATAAACAAGGCCTGAAATGGCGCTGCAGTTTCAAAAATTGAATTCAAACTTTGTTGGACTGTACCGGGTGCAAAACAAAACGGATTTTAGTGAAACCAAAAATATTTAAATCTGTTAGTGAATACCTTTCTAACGAATCTAAAAAATCGAATTTTCATAGCGGAAAGCAAAAGTTATGGCCGAATGAATTTTCAGAAAGGTCGCTATGGAATTTATATAGCCCGTGAAATTGGCCATTTTGCATACGACCTCAGAATTCGATGAAACCACTTTTGTTGGATCCGGGATGGGAAGTTATTTCTAGGTTTCAAATTTCATAATTTTTGAAGCTAGTATGTGAGCGTGGCAAAGGAAATTGTGTTTTGGTCAATTATAGTTAAATTGGATCGACCAGAAATGGGCCTTTTTGCAAACGGCCTCAGAATTCGATGAAACTAGTTTTGTTGGGACCGTATCGTCAAAACATAGCTAGATTTATTTTTCTGGAATTTTTTGAATTAGTTTGTGGCCCTGGAAAATTGAAATGTTCGTTCAAATTAAATATTGAATATTTTAAATTTTAATTTGAATGGAAACTGACTGAAACTGTCGAATGGGCCTTCGAAACATATCCCATTGTGTTCGGAATGGGGGTAAAACGCTAGGGACGGCAGTCGTTGGGTTTGATTTCGAGTTCGTCTAAGGAAACCCCAATTTTTGAATTTAATATAACATCGGCCAATAGAATTTTTTTTATTTCATTAATTTAAAAATATAAAAAAACCAAAAAAACCAAAAAAACCCGTTAACCCTTATTTCGACGGCGGAAAGCCTTCTTCCGTTCTTCCCTCGATTCCTCTCTGATCGTTCCTCTAAACCCATCGATCCTTTTGGTGATTTTGAAGATCGTCCTTCGACCATCGAATCAAGACCAGAATCGGCCGATATCGTTGCGTGGATCTCGAGATATCCTGCTCAAAAGTCGAGCTGCTTCAAGGCCAGCGCCGCCGCCGATCCGCCATCGCACCAGACGCCACCGCCGCCGATAGGAGCGCCGCGCCTAGCTCTTCATCGCAGTGCAACCCGATCATCACCTCGTGCTACGAATCCGAAGATAAATCCAACCCTAATTTCGAACCCGTGGGCTGAGGTACGGGTTTATCTATTTTAAACTGATTTTCACACTATAAAGCGTTGCAAAATTTGTAAAAATCATATCTTTTACTATGGGGTCGAAATTCAGTGAAACAAGAAACATCGTGACCGTGTGGACGCCTTCTACATTTTGGAAGAGACCGCATATTTTTCTGAGCCTTCTGCTATTTTTGGTGGAGTGGAACCCAATGTGAGATTTCTAAATTATAAACGATATGGAAAACGACGATGTATAAATTATATAGTCGATGTATGAGTTATATAAGCGTTGTACACCTCTTGTATAAGTTGTACGTTCGATGTATAAGTTGTATATGCGTTGTAAAATTATATATGTGTTGAAATAAAAGTGAATTGCTATATATATATATATATATATATATATATATATATATATATATATATATATACGCCCCTCGTCCACAAACCATGGACAATATTTATCGATTGTGATTGGTGTGAAAATTGATTGATAGCGAATGGTTGTTTGAGATTGTTTGTGGTTGATATTGATTGATTGAGGTTGAAAAATACCCGTTTGTGGTTGAGAAATATTTGGTTGAAACCACATAGGATTAGTTTGTGGAAATGAAATAAATATATACATGCCGCCTGCGTGCGAACTAGATGCATGATCCCCATTGTCAAAAACCGCGTGGTTTTAAGGTAGAGCGAGGAGCCGTACTAGGGACGGTCCCGGTTTTAACTACCCTGCCGTTATGCTGCCGAAATTTTGAATAATATTCATGTGTTTGAATTATTTTCATTTGCTGAAACTATATTTATTCATTGAATAGAAAACCTTCATGTGTTGAATCGATATTCATTCGTTGATTAGAAATTCATGTGTTGAATGGTATTCGTGTTTTAAATATAAAAATCACATTTTTATCTATATATAGAAACTATAGAAAACCTTCATGTATTGAATCGATATTTATTCATTGATTAGAAATTCATGTGTTGAATGGTATTCTTATTTTGAAATAAATTGTTTTATAATAAAAATCACCTTTTTATCATCCATATGGACTATGTAAAATAATCTCGTTTTAAAAGAAATTGTTTTATAAGAAAAATCCTATTTTTATCACCTATATAAACTATATAAAATAATAGTGTTTTGAAATGAACTGTTTTACAATAAAAATCACATTTTTATTATATACACGAATTGTTGAAATGATAAGTGTTAAAAATAGCCACTCGTTCAAAAATATATATATGAGTTGAAATATTCATTAATTAGCTAATGATATGATTTTTGCCTATACATGTAACATTAGAATGAATGGTGTTTTTAAACCAAATGGGATCAAATATGAAGTTGAATAGAAAATGATAAATGATAAGAACTATATATATGTACATGCATATATATTAAACAGGTTATAACAAAGGGGCTAGAGAAGAGGAATAAAATTTTGTGCCCGACAAATAGGTACACATTTACTGTTTTGTTTGGGTGATGATTTTATGAGCCTGTTGGCTAGCCGCTTGGCTTTTTCTTTTTCTTTTCGACATGAGACGCCCGTGTGGCTATTTGGGAATTTTCCCAGCCCCTCCCGTACAAAGGAGGTTATGGCGAAATTTTCCAAAATTTAAAGGCGTTAGTGAAATATTTGAAGTGAAAACGATATTGAAATGGTTGAATGAACTATATTTATATAAATATATAAATATAAATAAAATTAAAACGAAACATGGCCGTGCAATTCGTGTTTTGAAACCGTGATTTCAAACAACTAGTGCAGGAAATCCGACCATTGGATTTTCCCGAAACCGCAACCGTTGGGTTCGCCTTGGAAATATCTTTCCAACGGCACCAACTTTGTAAAAATCCAACGGTTGGATTGTCTGGAATGTTTAATTCAAATCTGAAGAAAAACAGCGCCAGAATCGATTATATATATATATATATAAATATAATTATATTTAATCGAATAACGACGCTGCAGTTCGTATTTTGAAATCGAAACTTCAAATGATTGTACCGGGAGATCCGACTGTCAGATTTTCCCGAAAATGGAACCGTTGGATTCGTTTTGAAAAGACCTTTCTAGTGATGTAAATTTTGTGAAGATCCAACGGTTAGATTTTCAGATATGTGTAAATCAAATCTGAAGAAAAACAGTGCCACGGCCGCGTTATGGCCCGAAGCGTCGTTTTGAATAAATTGGCTATTTTAAAATAAATAAAAATAGCGATAAATCGTTATAAAATATCATAAACGATATTGAATGGAAATAAACTGAATTTGCTCGATTTATGTGGTATTTGATGGTTGAATGTGTTTGGTGTGAAAATTACATTAAAGAACAAAATTGGTGTTATCGAATGATTTAACCATTGAAATAAATTGATTTGAAATTCTAAATATATGTGAATTATTTGAAAAGGCCGAGTTAATTCTCATTTCAAATAATTGACCGACGATTGAAATATGAAGATGAAGACGGTGGTCGAAGACCGGAGATCTTCACCTCGTTTGGATGGTAACCGAGGTCCTGGTTGGGAGGCATCCCGAAATATGGATAATGAGTGGTGATCGTCCAGACGTACGTGGTGATCGATGGGTTTGCGAGGTATTTAGTGCCTCCGGTTTCGTTCAGACCCAGAACGGACTTGTAAATGGACTGTGTGTCTGACATTGGATTTTACTCTGTGTTGATTGATCTCTATTGAATATACATCTGTTTGGCGGCGGAGAATTTATTCTTTTGCTTAACGCCCTTCTCTGAGACGCACGAGCTCAGAGGTTGTATATCGATGGACATCAGTCGCATGGCATGAATTGCCTGTGTGGCATGCTAAGATGCAGTGATCAGGGCTTCTGTTGAAAAGCAAAGTCTTGTGGTGATGATCAAAGCACCGCCTGTGTGGCGTAGCTTTGTGTATAATGTGAATTCGCGAGCCTCACACCCCGGTATGAACCAGAAATGGGAGAAGGACCTCAGGGAGGGCATGCGTTTCTTTCTAGCTAGGGCGGTGTCAGTGACCTACCAGCCCTGACATTTACATACTTTTCACCTATGTGGTTGTTGCTGTTGCGAGGCGCCTCGGTTTGATCGGACGATCCGGGTCCGATGGAGTCATTCGTTGGCTCATTGACACCCCAAAGGGCGGGGAAACGTAAAGTTCAGGCATAATAATCCACATCGGTGGACCGGCCCTGTCGCTCCAAGGCTTGCCTACGCGCTTGCCTGAGACACGGGCTAGAGCGTCTCGAATTCGGTAAGGACTATCTTTTGCCTTGGTTCATGATGGAAATCCAATTTCCAAATACGTGACTGTGCGGTTTTGATTGTATATATATATGGCGACATGATATATGGTACCCATGCCGTCTATGATTGATAGTTATGATTTGAAATTGTTTTCAGAACATATAAACACTAGCAATAATATCAAATGCCTTTGTTTTATTCGTATCAAGCATATTTTGGCCGGTATAAGGTAAAACTCTATCCTACGGTTTGCGTTGCATTGTGTGATGTGAACTGAGTCTTATAACGGCTTCATTTTTACAAAAAGCATAGCGATGTTTAAAAGAAAGATTTGTTTTAAAGCACTGGCAATCCAATGGAGTAAACCCGTTCCACGAAAGTGGCATGGTCCTGTGATTGGCCATATTATATATGTGTTGAATAGATTTCTCATACCAGTCCCATGATTGACTCGTAGTTTGTTTCACTTTCAAACTCGGGTGCCCTTTTTTCTACACGGGCAGCCTTGTATTCAGGTTTAGCAGGCTTTATCTGGATAGCTGGAGCTGAAGATGGATTCTATCATTTATCTCTTTTTATGCCGTTCAGCTCCTATTGTACATATTTTGTTTGTTTTCCGCTGTAGACATTTATGCATAGCTGAACTGTATTTGTACTAAGTAAGATCCTGTATACTGTGTAACTCTGATGATTACTTTTATCCAGTATATTCTATTGCTCATTATCTGGTGTATTTATTTATTTCTGTTCTGCTATTATCTGTTTCTGTGTTATATTCCAAAGATAACCCTTGTCTCCGTCAGAACGGGATTTGGGGACGTCACAAGCGTGCCCCACTCTGACCTAGTTCGGAGTACCCGTTTGACACCTATTTAAGGGTTATTGACTGAAACGGGTCCCACACAAGATGATGCAAGCTCTCACCTTTGTCTAGCATCCCCACTATTAGGTTTTCCACTGGTTATGTTTAACTAATGATGTCTTTAATTACATAACCTCGACAGGTTAAGTTTGTGGGCCTATATAAATATTACGCACCAACCCAAGATGTACTTAACCCTCCTACTGATTCAAGCATGTTTATTTAACGGTTAAGTTTGTGGGCCTATATATATTAATATTACCATCCTACCCAAGATGTACTTAACCCTCCCACTGATCCAAGCATGTTTTACTTAACCATATCTTTAGTTCATATTCATATAATCCCTTATGGATTAGATTAGGTTAAGTAGTCTGATTCATTACCATGTCCATTTATTGTTTTGTAATGGGCTAGACCTCCCACATTAAGCCTACAACATGTGGATTATGGATATGCCAGTCAGGTCCGGGCAGTCTTATTCCACAGTTGGGCCTAACCTCGTGTCTTAACTCGATTCGTATTCGCGTACTTAGACCTCCCACATTAGGTTCAACATTAGTGGCTGCTGGATATGCCGTTCGGGTCCGGGCAGACTTCCACCACTAATGTAACCTAACCTCATGTCATAAGTACAATTACGATTCCTAATTGTAATTACTAAACATTGCATTTTTAATTAATCAATCAATTAGTTAAACCTTTCCCTTTTTGGGTGTCAATACATATTTTTCCCAATAATTTGAATTACATGTCCATAAATGTTCATATTCAAATTATGCCATTTTTAATTAATTTACCAATTAATTAATCCTTTTCTTTTATAGGTGTCAATACCTATTTTACCTAATAATTTGAATTACATATCAATTCATTTAAAGATTACATGCCAATTATAAATCCCTTTTCCCCCGTTTCCTTCACTAACATATTCGCACGTATTTTGGCGGCATCTAGGCTAATAAGTAGTCTAGCCATAACAATGAAAAAGGGAATATGACAGAGGTTATAGTTTCAACATATATTGGCATAAACATACTAGTTTGATAACAAAGTGAATGGACATGTAATTAACATCATATAAGGATGAACATACATATTGTCATGAACATGTAATCATCACCATAACGGGATCTAACATAAATATTGCTTTAGATCTACGTAAAATGTCCATTTGCTCTAGATCTAATAGATTAAATTAGATCTAATCATAAATAAAGGTTTAGATCTACAGGTTTATAAATAGATCTACCCAAATCCACATCATAGAGGTTACAATTAAGATAAAGGTGTGGACCCAATCCTAATCAATTCAAGGTGGCATATGTTCATGGTTCACATAAATGATTTCATCTATCCAAATGAAACAAGAATAACATACTAGGACAATCACAATTGAATTAGATCTCGAGAGATAGATCTATTATAGCATAAGATATGATCATAAAATAGATATAGCATAAAACATGATCATAAAGTGGATCTAGCATAAAACGTGATCATAAAGTGGATCTAGCATAAAACATGATAATAAAGTGGATCTAGCATAAAACATGATAATAGCATATTTAGATCTAAATATGTCCAACTTACAACATATCTAAGTTGATCGCAACATGAAAGGTGATTTACATACAAAATTAGATCTAAGCAATGTTGCAACTGTCAAGATTAATAGATTTACATTTACCACAACGTAGTTACAAATCAAGATCCATAAAGGCAACATCATAGTATAGCCACAATTGCATCAGATCTAGAGAATTAGATCTATCATGATCTACATAGTATAAGATTTAATACTGGCATAGATTCATACTTTACAACATATCCAATTCATAATCTTTCACAATTTACTGTTATTTATTTAAACCTAAAAGTCACTAGAAACTCACAACGTTAAGTTCAGAAAATTTAGAGAGAGAGAGAGATCTGAATTCTGAATGGCTAAACTGATTGTAGTAGACTTTGATTCTGTTTCAATTTGCAACCCGACAGCTTATGGCCTCTATGATCTCCAATGGAGAAAATAAGAGAATAGGGGACCATATTTATAGCCTAGAACCAATGAACCAGACCCAGAATCAAGTCCAGGTATGTAAAACGAATTCTGCCCAGATCTGTCCGGGGAGGGGGGGAGGGGAGGGGGGTCGATACCCCTATAGGGGGGTCGACACCTATGTCGACACCCCTATAGGGGGGTTGACACCTATGTCGACACCCCTAGGGGGGTCGGCACTCACGAGCATGAATTTTCCCGCTCAGCCCGCTTTGGCCCAATTTTGATTTTTGAATTGTTTTTGAAGGTTCTGGAATTTATTTTATACATATATATTTATCATGTGCGTAAACAAACTTCGAACCCTCATAACTTTTTCATACGATGTCCGTTTTACGCAAACCAAATGTCCATTCTGACCAGAATTTCGAGATTGATGCAATGGCATAGTCCGTTCCCTCTAATTCCGAATGTTAAATTAATTATTATTTAATTTATTCTCTTTTAATGTCATTAAAATTTGGGGTGTTACATTCTCCCCTACTCAAAGGATTTCGTCCCCGAAATCTCTAAGTTGGGAAGAATGCATATCCTACCATCCATCATCCATCTACTCATCCAACATCCATTGGCATCCATTGTCCTTAAAAGCCTCTAATGCTTATATGAATATATGCAGAAATGTGTGTATATGTCCCAACACTAATGCGAAAATCACGCGGTCTACTGATTCAGTTGACCTCCTTAATGCAATGTATGCTAGTGCCATGAATCCAAGATGTATGCAAATAAACCTATTACATCATATAAGTTCTATATGTGTGCACACACATTTGTCCAAATGCAACATCCATATACTAATTCATCCATAAAAGAAAAGAAAATGCACACACATCCATATGCAGTATGAGATTGATTGAGCCGATCTAGTGCCTAACGTGTGTGTATATGCGTCCAAAAGCAACCACTAGCTAACACTTGCATCCATAAAACATTACATGTCTTAAACACATGTTTACAATCGTGGGATTTCCTATCTAAAGGTCGAAGACTCGATTGGTTGGATATACTCAGATGATAGAAGAAAATGCGAATAAAAGCTTTTGGAAGAGAAGTTAAGAACGTTCCCTTGAAAAGGAAAGGATACAAAGCGTAAAAATCTTGTATTCGGTCTCCCAAGTTGCATCTTCTTGATTGTCTCCCCACTGGACCTTCACCAACTTGACTTCTCGTATGCGTAGCTTCTTAACCTCCGATCCAAGTATGCAAGTCGGAACTCATCCAATCATTGCTTCCTTCTTTATTTTCACTTCCTTTCGCAAGTTTGGCCCCACTACCTCGAACTCCATACATTTTATTGCCACTTGGATGAATAGTCATCTTGGAATGATGGGCTTGCTCAAGGACTGTCTTCAATAGGTTTTCCATCCTGATATGATTCACCTATCAAACCTGTTCTCAAGTAGCCCCGCCACTTGCTTATCAAGTTCGCTCTTTTCTTTTAGGAGCCATATGGCGCACAGGTAATGCAACTGGCTTTGCATTGTCCACCAGGTATATACGGAAATCAATCTCGCGCCTCGGGGGTTCCCCCCGAACCTCGTCTAAGACATCACGATACTCATGGACTACTGGTACCGATCGCAGATCATCGATAAAAGTCTCAAGAGACTCTAGGAAACTAAGCATGACAGACCCTTATGGGTCACAAGAAATTTCGAGGGTGCTTAACGACCCTCCTCTCACCATCCAGAATGGCACCGTATGTGGTAAACCAACCTATCCCTAGAATCAACCCATAGCCCATAAACCCGAGTACATATGCATCACATTCAAATTTGACGCCTAACACATATATTATTAAACCCCTACAAATCATAGATAAATGAGCCGAATCACCAATAGGGTTTGAGACAACTATGGGATCCAGTGCCATACTAGTAACTAAGTGCAGAGATTCAACAACAGAACTAGATATAAATGAGTGTGAAGCGCCAGAATTAAAATGTGTCCTAACTGGATCATTTGAAAGAGAAAATAATTTTCTATGAAATTTTTTCTGCCTCTTTCAGGAGCACTGATCGCAAGAGCATGCACCTTCCCTCCAGAAGTTCCTGCCCTTTGACCTTGTCCCTGTTTCTTCGGGCAATACTTAATAAGATGCCCGACCTCTCCACAAGCTAAGCAAGCATTCTTCTTTTCCTGCTGTCCTTAGCTAAGTGACCCTCTCGCCCACAACTATGGCACTTCCTCTTATCTTTAACCTTGTCATTCTTTTCGCCTTTCTTCTGCTGTTGTCCCTTCTTGGGCCACACCTTCTCATTTTGCGTTGTTTCCTCAGCCTTTGCTTCCTTCTTTTCTCCCTTGTCTTCCTCATGCATTAGGGCCATATCAACAAGTTTTTCAAAAGTGGCTCCCATTGGGATATGGGACATGGCTAACCCATGAAGGGGTTCATGCAGCCCTTTAGCAAACCATAAAGCCTTTTTGTGCGGCGTATCCACCAATTCTAACCCGAACCTTGCTAGCTGGTTGAATTTGTTCACATATTATTTCACCGTCAAGTTTCCTTGTTTGAGTGCTAAAAACCTTTCCATCTGCATTCTTTTCTCGGCTTGGGAAAGAAATTTCATTTCAAATCTTTGCCTAAAATCTTCCCAAGTTTCCACCGGACATCCAGCTTGGGTGACTTCCCACCAAAATGAGGCTTCGTCCTTTAATAGCCAAGCAGCTAACTGAATCTTCTTGCTATCCTCTACTTCAAAGATTACGAACAAGTCCTCGGTCTCCTTGAGCCAATTTCGAGCTTCAACGAATGTCTCATTCCCATGGAATGGCTTCCCTCCCATAGCACGGAAGTCTTTGCAGATCTTGGCGAAGTTATCTGCTCTTGGAGGGGGAGGAGGAGGAATGATTGGCGCAGCTGGGGGAGGAACGTCTCTTTGGCCTTCTGCAGGCGCCGTGGCCTCCAAATACCTATGGAACCATCCGGGTATTGTGACGGCCTCTGGGATATTAGGCATGTTTTGTTCCCCAGACATGTTGAAAAAAAGGAAAAAGGAAGAAATTTAGATAAAGGACCGAAGGATATAACATATGGCTTCTTGGGGGAATATTTTCAAAACAGACTTTTCTTTTCGAAAATCTTTCTTTTAAAACCTTTTTGAAAAATAATTTTCAATTTTTTTTATCTAATCTAGTAACCTTCAGCTCTGACACCAAGTGTGACAACCCACGTCTGTGAATGTCATCACAAAGGGAATGCGTTAAGTTTCGTGAAGCGTTTAGGTAAACAAACATAGAATATTACAAGACAGATATAATTTTTTTTGCAGTGGAAATAAACAATTTTATTAATCATCAAAAAACCGTGGTCCAAAGCATCATTTGTTTGAAATATAAAAACCCATTACAACATAAAAACCACTGTCTTATACTTCAGAAATATCAGAGTACATAAAAGAAAGAAAATTCCCCAAGAACAAAATATAACCATAGCAACAAGGATAGGAGCTTGATCCATGCATGTAAGCAGCTTCAGTAAAATAAGCAGAATCACAATCAAGCCTGTGTGTTTCCTCCCTGAGAACCTTGGGGGGGGGGGGATGAAAGAAAGAAGGGGAAACAAAAAGGGTCAGACATAAAGTCTGGCGAGTCTAGTTACTTTTAGCCAGTAAATAAATAAAAGTAACATGATAGGCATAAAAAGTGGATAAGAGAGATCAATGCATAAATGGCAGGCATAACAAGGTAAACAGGACAACAAGATAGAATAGATAGCACTACTTAATACTTTCCTTGCTCTGCACCAATACTAGTATAACAGATATGTAATAGGATTACATATTCCCCAATTGCTTAACAAAAACAAGATGATCCCAATAGAAACATAATGGTAGTTTTAGGTGTACTATAGTAACAGGTTTTAACCTAAATAGAACTAGTACCTAAACAGAAATAACGGGTGTTAGCCCAGACCGAAAAACAGGTACCCCACAGAAACAGACAGGACTAGATATACCCTATTTACTACCGCCAATCGATCGGCTCCCTATTCCATAGATACCCTGTGATGGCCCCACAGTATGGTGTATCACTCCCTAAAGTGGCAACCCTTCATTTTTCGGATGTGCACAACCATATCTACTGATGTCACAACATCTTATCTTCCCCAACAGGCGGAGTCATGCACGCACATGACCCCGTTGGAACGCACCGTCAACACCGCCTCCACGTTTAGATCTCTTACAATCAGCTCAGTAAGCGTGCCCTACTCCGACCTAGTTCGGAGTACCCGTTTGATACCTATTTAAGGGTTACTGACTGAAATGGGTCCCACACAAGATGATGCAAGCTCTCCCCTTTGTCTTGCATCCCCACTACTAGGTTTTCCACTGGTTATGTTCACCTAATGATGTCTTTAATTACATAACCTAGACAGGTTAAGTTTGTGGGCCTATACAAATATTACGCACCAACCCAAGATGTACTTAACCCTCCTACTGATTCAAGCATGTTTATTTAACGGTTAAGTTTGTGGGCCTATATATATTAATATTACCCACCTACTTAGGATGTACTTAACCCTCCCATTGATCCAAGCATGTTTTACTTAACCCTATCTTTAGTTCATATTCATACAATCACTTATGGATTAGATTAGGTTAAGTAGTCTGATTCATTACCATGTCCATTTATGGTTTATAATGGGCTAGACCTCCCACATTATGCCTACAACATGTGGATGCTAGATATGCCGGTCTGGTCCGGGCAGTCTTTTTCCACAGTTGGGCCTAACCTCGTGTCTTAGCCCGATTCATATTTGCGTACTTAGACCTCCCACATTAGGTTCAACATTAGTGGTTGCTGGATATGCCGGTCGGGTCCGGGCAGACTTCCACCACTAATGTAACCTAACCTCATGTCATAAGTACAATTACAATTCCTAATTGTAATTAGGGGTGAGCGTTTGGTTGGTTCAGTTTATCCGATGGTGAAATTTGTCAAACCAAACTAAAACCAATAAAAGTGAAAGCCAAACCAAACCAACCAAATTAAGTTTGGATGGTTCGGTTGATTATCCGATTAAACCGATAACTAAAATTATTTAATACGTTGTGTTTGGAATATTCACTATAATTTGAAACAAATTATACTTATATGATTCGAGTATTATTATCTACGATTTTTATGCTTTCTAGTATTAATTTTGACACATAGGTGATGATTAAAATTTACTTAAATAGCTAAACTAACCTATAATATTTATTATTATATCGATAATTTTGAAAATATAGTAAAAGTTTGGTTAATTTGGTTAAACCGATATCCGAACTTAAATTTTTTCTGATCCAATTACAAACCGATTTAATTTCAAAACCGAACCAAACCGACCAAAATAAATTGGTTTGGTTGGTTTATTTGGTTTAACCGAATAATGCTCACCCCTAATTGTAATTACTAAACATTCCATTTTTAATTAATTAATAAATTAATTAAACCTTTCCCTTTTTGGATGTCAATGCATATTTTGCCCAATAATTTGAATTACATGTCCATAAATTGTTCATATTCACATTATGCCATTTTTAATTAATTTACCAATTAATTAATCCTTTCCTTTTATATGTGTCAATACCTATTTTACCCTATAATTTGAATTACATATCAATTCATTTAAAGATTACATGCCAATTATAAATCCCTTTTCACCTGTTTCCTTCATTAACATATTCACACGTATTTTGGCGGCATCTAGGCTAATAAGTAGTCTAGCCAAAACAAAGAAAAAGGGAATATGATAGAGGTGATAGTTTCAACATATATTGGCATAAACATACTAGTATGATAACAAAGTGAATGGACATGTAATTAACATCATATAAGGATGAACATACATATTGTCATGAACATGTAATCATCATCATAACGGGATCTAACATAAATATTGCTTTAGATCTACATAAAATGTCCATTTTCTCTAGGTCTAATAGATTAAATTAGATCTAATCATAAATAAAGGTTTAGATCTACAGGTTTATAAATAGATCTACCCAAATCCACATCATAGAGGTTACAATTAAGATAAAGGTGTGGACCCAATCCTAATCAATTCAAGGTGGCATATGTTCATGGTTCACATAAATGATTTGATCTATCCAATTGAAACAAGAATAACATACTAGGACAATCACAATTGAATTGGATCTCGAGAGATAGATCTATCATAGCATAAGATATGATCATAAAATAGATCTAGCATAAAACGTGATCATAAAGCGGATCTAGCATAAAACATGATCATAAAGTGGATCTAGCATAAAACATGATCATAAAGTGGATCTAGCATAAAACATGACAATAAAGTGGATCTAGCATAAAACATGATAATAACATGTTTATATCTAAATATATCCAACTTACAACATATCTAAGTTGATCGCAACCTGAAAGGTGATTTACATACAAAATTAGATCTAAGCAATGTTGCAATTGTCAAGATTAATAGATTTACATTTACTAAAACGTAGTTACAAATCAAGATCCATAAAGGCAACATCATGGTATAGCCACAATTGCATCAAATCTGGAGAATTAGATATATCATGATCTACATAGTATAAGATTTAATACTGGCATAGATTCATATTTTACAACATATCCAATTCATAGTCTTTCACAATTTACTGTTATTTATTTAAACCTAAAAGTGACTAGAAACTCACAACGTTAGGTTCAGAAAATTTAGAGAGAGAGAGATCTGAATTCTAAATAGCTAAACTGATTACAGTAGACTTTGATTTTGTTTCAATTTGCAACCCGACAACATATGGCCTCTATGATCTCCAATGGAGAAAATAAGAGAATAGGGGACCATATTTATAGCCTAGAACTAATGATCCATACCCATAATCAAGTCCAGGTACGTAAAACGAATTCTGCCCAGATCTACCCGGGGGGAAGGGGGATCGACACCCCTATAGGGGGGTCGACACCCACGAGCGAGAATTTTCCCGCTCAGCCCGATTTGGCCTGATTTTGATTTTTGAATTGTTTTTGAAGGTTCCGGAATTTATCTTATACATATATATTTATCTTGTGCGTAAACAAACTTCGAGCCCTCATAACTTTTTTATACGGTATCCGTTTTACGCAAACCAAATGTCCATTCTGACCAGAATTTTGAGACGGACGCAATGGCATAGTCCGTTCCCTCTAATTTCAATTGTTAAATTAATTATTATTTAATTTATCCTCTTTTAATTTCATTAAAATTTGGGGTGTTATAGTCACCGTAAAAATCCGCACGACGGTCGGCACTTCGAGCCGAGAAACCGCAAAATCCACCAAACGATAATTCATCTTTTACATATCATTTGAAAGAGCAAACAAGGATTTTTGATTTTTTTTTGTGTTTGAATCAATTCGAAATGGATTGGAGGATCTTCGGGCAAGAATTTGGGACAAAATCGGCTGTCGATTTGAGCCACTGGCAGCTAGTTTATGATGTAGAAAGGTTAGTGTTTTATTAGTGAATATATATAATATAATATAATTATTATTTATTTCATTTAATTGATTCAGTTTCATCCGAACTCCAAATCAAACCCAACGACTATCGCCCCTAGTTAACTACCCCCATTCCGGATAGGGCTATCAATGGATACCCGAAAAATCCGAAATCCGTCCGCATCCATTTTCGAAAAGTAGTTAAATTTCCGATATCCGGAAAAGCGGATGCAGATGCGGATATAGGCATATCCGCATCCAAAAATTATCCGTCCGCTTTTTTCCACAATTATAGCTTAAATTATATGTATTTTAACATAATTAAATATACTAGTTTATTATTTTACAAAATTGAAAGTCTACTAAAAGCATGCTAATTTCTCAAAATTATATATTATCATCACATTTATTTATATTTAGCACTTTTGTAATCAATTAGGTTTAAAAAGCTTAATATTTAGCTTTAAAAAACCATTTATCTTCATTGATTTATCGACCATTAGAGGAGCGGATAATTATCTGATATTCGTCCGTATCCGCGGAACGGATATGGCACTATCCGTATCCGAAAGTATCCGTTGAAAGCCCTAATTCCGGACACAATGGGATATGTTTCGTGAGCTAATTCTATGTCAAAATTAAAATATAAATCAATATATATTGAATTTGAATGCACATTTTAATTTACCGGGGCCACATACTGACTCCAAAAAAATACAGAAAAATAAATCTAGCCATGTTTTGATGATACGGTCCTAACAAAACTAATTTTGTCGAATTTGGAGACCATTTGAAAAATGACCATTTTTCCTGTCGATTAAATTCAAACTAAAATTACTAAACACATTTAAATTCACCACACTCACATATTAATTCCAAAAATTATGAAATTTGAAACCTAGCAATAAATTCCGGATCCAACAAAAGTGGTTTCGTCGAAAACAGAGGTCGTTTGCAAAATGGCTATTTTTGAGGGCTATATATTATATTAAAATATATATAAACCATAGCGACTATTTTGAATTTTAAACTAGGCATAACTTATAATTTATAAAGTGAAATCTCAATTTCTTACATTCGTTAGAAAGATATAGTCAAACAAATTCTAATGTTTCTTGTTTTACTCAAATCCGATATATTTTGAATCTTATACATTCAATTGAAATTTAAAATCGAATTTTCAAACTACCACGCCATTTCAGGCTCGTTTTATAATTAAAATAAATTTATACGTTCTAACTTCGATTTAAATAAATTTTAAATCATTATTATTTAAAATAAATCATTTTAAATTCTTAAAATCCATTAAAATGGCTAAAAAAAATTAAAAATTGGTTCAGAAATTATGGGTTGTTACACAACGACTGCCATAGGTACACGCTATGTAATGAGCGTTCAAGCTGCCTAACAATCGACATATGATTATTTAAAATATTAGAAAAAAATATAATCGAGAGATCTGAAAAACATGAATTACATAAATAAGCAGAAAATAGGTAGGAATAGTTTATTTGTCTTCAATTGTACAATTAAACTCTAATTTACCACATTGAGTTCTTAATAAACCATCAGGTCATGGTATGTTGGAAACATCAAATATATTTCAATTATGTTTTTTGACAGGACCAAAGCATTAGATATAGTTTATATTTAAAACATGTGATGCAAGGGTATTCTGAAATTCAAATAAGCGAGACCGATTGACATGTATCCCAAGCTCTAACTTTTAAATAGTTGCAATTGGCATTTGCAAAGCAAGTGGCACAAACTGCCTCGCTGACGGAAAGAAATAGAAAACATTCTCAGTAAGTTGCATAATTTACTATACAACAGATAAGTAAACATAATATAAAAGAAAAACATAAAATGGACAAGTAAAGAGAATGCAAGGAAAAAATACTCGACTATTTGCGTAAGATCCACAGTTCAAGTGTATAATTTGATACAAAAGTTACAGCAAGCGCTTCGCATGTGAGTTATTTTTCTATAAATGAGAATTCAAGGATATATATATAGTCATTTTTTGCATTAAAATCATGAAGCTTTCATTTTTGTTTTCAAGTCACAACATCTAATGTTTTGTTAGTTCAAATTTTTATTATTAATTAGTAAGGAACAAATTTGTACATAAAATTTATATTTTAGATTTGATTTCTAAGTGTTATTAAAAAATTAATGTCTATAGAATGATGTTCTGAATTGGTAAAGGAAGTTTATTTATTGGATTTTACTTTTTATGCAATATCAATATTTAGTTATATTATATACTAGTCAATGGTGTTTCAAAAAGTTTGTGGTCAGACCAAAAGTTTGCACTTCCAAGCCAAGTGTGATAAAGATATACAAGTCAACCGTATTTTGGAAAGTTTACGATCAAATCGCAAGTTTGTTCTTGAAAAGCAACTATTGATAAAAATGAAAAACAAGCATATGTATTAGTACCAATACCAAAGAAAATATATATTACATGTAAGATCCAAGACCATTTACATCATAAAATGGGTTTGAGGTCCCTCCCTCTTGAAATTAACCAGTCTTTTAGGAGGATTGAGGAAAAATTCTTGAAATTAGTTTACGCATTGTCGTATCCTAAAGGTATAACATACACAAAACATCCATGATATGGTCAAATAGTCCAAAGCATGTAAATAGTTATTGGTGTTGTTAAACAGATAATCAATGTCTAACAAAGGCTTACCAATCCTTTTACCTGGCTAAAGGTACTGTTATTTTATGTTGTGCCGAAAAACTGCATTGATGAAAATATATCAAATGTGCATGTTACCCTTACACTTCTCCACTTCAACATGTCTCAATTATTTCCCATCATTAAAGAGAAGATGTGAAACCAATAATGTCCAAATACTATCTTACCAGAATTAAGGTCAAATTAGCTTATCAAGACTACAAGAAACATTTTGCATTAACATTTGATTTGTATTGATCATAACTCTTCATTTACTTGTCTAATTAAGACGATGCTTTATTTTATTGTATTTTTTTACCACATGATATTCTTATTAGAAAAAAAATCTTTTGTCAAACGTGAATGCATTGTTTAATATAATCATTAATAATTGCCTTGAAAGCTTGGTTCCGATCATGAAGTTCCAAAATTGTAGTGACCTGATTTTTTGACCCTTGGAGTCGACACTAATACATTCACAATACTAACATGTCGAACATCCAGGTGTTAGAAAACCAAATCACTAGGGATTAAAGAAAAATAAGATAAAATAGAATCATACAACCGCAATAGATAACATATAATAGATGACAAATCTTTACGTACTGAATGAAATTTTATTTAATATACATACACAACATTAGAGCAAACAACTAGTACTAACCCGGACAACTATAAAAATCTATCAAAAATAAATCAATTATTTTCACAAACACTAAAATAGCGGAAATATGAATATACAGAAGTACATCTTAGACTAAAGCTCCTCTCCTAAGCTCCAAGCACCTAACTAACCTACCAAATATGCTCGGTCTGACCTGAGCATTATCGTGAAATAACACCCATATTAGCCTGGAAAACAATGTGAGAAAATTCAAGTAACAAGAAACTTTATTTCTTACTAGATTATAAAACCATTCTAAATTAAGGGCATCTCGTAAGACCATGATGCACAAAAATATGGAAGAGTTTTTACCTTACGATAACCAAAACACTTTATAGAATATCTCATGATATTACAATAGTGTCTAAATACAAATACTTATTAATCTAGTTTAAAATCTTACATTAATTAAATTCTAGCATAATAGGTATATAAATAAAAGCGTACAAGGCTCATATTGGAGTTTGGATTCCATATAATGGCAAGGTAAGAGACAACCTTCTGACCAGTATACCTCTAGGAAAATGTACTGGAGAGCCTTGCATGGACAACCTGCGAATATGGGTCGGCCAAATTTGCAACGACCCGGATTTTTCAGCCATTTGAATTTGAATATTTATATTTTATTTTAAATATTATATTTGGAATATTAATCGATTTTAATACTGAATTCATTAATAAAACGACGATTGAACATATATAAATTATATTTAATTATTAACGTGCTCGAAATGGCGCTGCAGTTCGTAATATGGAGTTTTGAACTTTGATTGGATATACAAAATCCATTTTAAGTCGGATTTCTGGGAGACCAGAAATGTTAGAATCTGTAACGACCCAGAAAATCTGAACCAATTTAAAATTTTTAAATTGGCTAAAAGAATGGATTTTAAATATTTAAAATAAATATTTTAAATAATGGCGATGAAAACTGAGTTTGAATCGACGTTTGAAAACGAATATAATTAATTATAATTATATATAGAATTGAAAATGGCGCGGTAGTTCGATAATTCGATTTCAAACTTCAATTGAATATACCGGATGCAAAACAATCCGGATTTTAGTGAAACCAAAAATAATGGAATCTAATTGATAATATCTTTCCAACGAATCTGACCAATCGAAATTTGATAGCGGGAATCAAAGGATATGTCCAGTTGAAAATTCTGAATAGTCGCTATGGAATTCAGGCCCTTAAAAATGGACATTTTGCAAATGACCTCGGATTTCGACGAAACCACTTTTGTTGGATCCGCAGTGTCAAGTTATTGTTAGGTTTCAAATTTCATAATTTTTCGAATCAATATGTGAGCGTGGCAAAGGAAAACGCGTTTGACCGGTTTCAGTTGATTTTAATCGACTGGAAATTGGCCATTTTTCAAACGGTCTCAGAATTCGACGAAACTAGTTTTGTTAGGACCGTATCGTCAATACGAAGCTAGAAAATATTTTTCTGGAATTTTTCTAGTCAGTATGTGGCCCCGGTAATTTGAAATGTACGTTTAAAATTCAATATAGTGATATAAATGTAAATTCAACGGAAACTGATTGTAACGATCAAATCAGCTTGCGATACATATCCCATTGTGTTCGGAATGGGGGTAAAACGCTAGGGACGACAGTCGGTGGGTCCCATTTCAACTTCGAATGAAAAGTCAACTTTTGAATAGAAATTTAATAATAATAAATATATATATATAAACCCTTTTTCTCTCTCTCTCCTCACTTTCTTTCTGTCGATTAGAAAAAAAAAAAAGGAAAACCCTAAAACTAACGACGGCGACGCCACCACCGAAGACCGTCGTGCCCCGCTCCACGCCCCTCTGATCGTCTTCCCCCGTCCAGCTTCCCTCCTCCCCCTGAACCAATCGCGAGCCCCACCCAAAGCATCGAGACGCCACCAGATCCAAGCCCAACCGCCTGCCACCAACGTTCGAAACCCCGAGCGCCGCCGCCTCGAAGCTGCCTCCGACGAACTGCAGAAACCCCCCCTCTGTAAGTTTGTTTCGTTTTGCCATTTTATTTTTAATGACTTAAAAACTGATTTTAAAATGATTTTTATAAGTGTTTAAAACTGATTTTTATAAGTGTTTAAAACTGATTTTTATAAGTGTTTAAAACTGATTTTTATAAGTGTTTAAAACTGATTTTTATAAGTGTTTAAAACTGATTTTTATAAGTGTTTAAAACAGTTTTTTTTTGAAGTATATAAAAACTGATTTGTTTAAAATTTAAAACAGATTTTTGAAAAGATATAAAACTGATTTTATTTTAAAACTTTAAAAAGAAAAAGGCTTGAACTTTAAATAAAAAAAAAGATTTGGACTTTAAACCGATTTCTAATTTTAAGATTTAAAATAGATAAGATTTGAATTTTAAGTAGAAAAAGGTTTGAGCTTTAGAATGGAAAAAGATTTGAACTTTAGAAAAGAAAAATTAGATTTTTATATATTGAAAGTCGAAGTAAAAATCATATTTTTATATATTGAATAGCGTAGTAAAAATTCGATTTTTACATATGTAGAGAATACGGGCGAAAGGGACAAAAGGCGAAGATTTCTATAAAGGAAGTGTCGTGAAGTTGGATAGCTATTGGTGAGATTTCTGATTTAAAAATATTATATATGTGTGAAAATAAAAGTGAATTGCTATATATAAATATATATATATATATATACGCCCCTCGTCCACAAACCATGGACGATATTTATTGGTTGAAATTGTTGTGGAAATTGATTGATAGCGAGTGACTGTTTGGGATTGTTTGTGATTGATATTGGTTGATTGTGGTTGAAAAATACCCATTTGTGGTTGAGAAATATTTGGTTGAAACCACATAGGATTAGTTTGTGGAAATGAAATAAATATATACATGCCGCCTGCGTGCGAACTAGATGCATGATCCCCATTGTCAAAAACCGCGAGGTTTTAAGGTAGAGCGAGGAGCCGTACTAGGGACGGTGCCGGTTTAACTATCCTGCCGTTATGCTGCCGAAATTTTGAATAATATTCGTGTGTTTGAATTATTTTCATATGCTTAAACTATATTTATTCATTGTATAGAAAACATTCATGTGTTGAATTGATATTCATTCGTTGTTTAGAAATTCATGTGTTGAATGGTATTCATATTTTGAAATAAATTGTTCGATAATAAAAATCACATTTTTATCTATATATAGAAACTATAGAAAACATTCATGTGTTGAATTGATATTCATTCGTTGTTTAGAAATTCATGTGTTGAATGGTATTCATATTTTGAAATAAATTGTTCGATAATAAAAATCACATTTTTATCTATATATAGAAACTATAGAAAACATTCATGTGTTGAATTGATATTCATTCGTTGTTTAGAAATTCATGTGTTGAATGGTATTCATATTTTGAAATAAATTGTTCGATAATAAAAATCACATTTTTATCTATATATAGAAACTATAGAAAACATTCATGTGTTGAATTGATATTCATTCGTTGTTTAGAAATTCATGTGTTGAATGGTATTCATATTTTGAAATAAATTGTTCGATAATAAAAATCACATTTTTATCTATATATAGAAACTATAGAAAACATTCATGTGTTGAATTGATATTCATTCGTTGTTTAGAAATTCATGTGTTGAATGGTATTCATATTTTGAAATAAATTGTTTGATAATAAAAATCACCTTTTATCGACTATATGAACTATATAGAAAAATAGTGTTTTGAAATGAATTGTTTTACAATAAAAATCACATTTTTATTGTATGCATAAATCGTTGAAATGTGAAGTGTTAAAAATAGCCACTTGTTCAAAATAAACATATATGAGTTGAAATATTCATTAATTAGCTAATGAAATGATTTGCACCTATTTATGTAACATTAGAATGAATGGAGTTTTTAAACCAAATAGGAATCAAATATGAAGTCGAATAGAAATTGATAAATGATAAGAACTGTATATATATGTACATGCAATATTCATTGAACAGGTTATAGCAAAGGGGCTAGAGAAGAGGAATAAAATTTGTGCCCGACAAATAGGTACACATTTACTGATTTGTTTGGGTGATGATTTTGAGCCTGTTGGCTAGCCGCTTGGCTTTTTCTTTTTCTTTTTGAGATTAGAAGGACCGGGAACGCTATTTGCGATTTCCCGATGCTCCCGGTGCAGGGGAGGTTATGGCGAAATTTTTCCAAAATTTAAGGCATTAGAAAAATATTTGAAGTTAAAACGATATGGAAATCATTGAATGAACTATATTTATATAAATATATAAATATAAATAAAATTAAAACGAAACGAAGCCGTGCAGTTCGTATTTTGAAACCGTGATTTCAAACAACTAGTACGGGGAATCCGACCATTGGATTTTCCCGAAACCTCAACCGTCGGGTACGCCTTGGAATAATCTTTCCAACGGCACCAACCTTGTAAAAATCCAACGGTTGGATTGTCTGGAATGTTTAAATCAAATCTGATGAAAAACAGCGCCAGAAGCGATTATATTTATATATATATATATAAATATAATTATATATTTAATCGAATAACGACGCTGCAGTTCGTATTTTGAAATTGAAACTTCAAACGATTGTACCGGGAGATCCGACCGTCGGATTTTCCCGAAACTGGAACCGTTGGATTCGTTTTGAAAAGACCTTTCTAATGATGTAAATTTTGTGAAGATCCAACGGTTAGATTTTCAGATATGTGTAAATCAAATCTGAAGAAAAACAGCGCCACGGCCGCCTTATGGCCCGAAGCGTCGTTTTGAATAAAATAGCTATTTTAAAATAAATAAAAATAGCGATAAATAGTTATAAAATATCCTAAGCGATATGGAATGGAAATAAACAGAATTTGCTCGATTTATGTGATATTTGATGGTTGAATGTGTTTGGTGTGAAAATTACATTAAAGAACAATATTGGTGTTGTCGAATAATTTAACCATTGAAATAAATCGATTTGAAATTCTAAATATACGTGAATTATTTGAAAAGGCCGAGTTAATTCTCATTTCGAATAATTGACCGACGATTGAAGGTCGAAGATGAAGACGATGGTCGAAGACCGGAGATCTTCACCTCGTTTGGATGGTAACCGAGGTCCTGATTGGGAGGCATCCCGAAATATGGATAATGAGTGGTGATCGTCCAGACGTACGTGGTGATCGATGGGTTTGCGAGGTATTTAGTGCCTCCGGTTTCGTTCAGACCCAGAACGGACTTGTAAATGGACTGTGTGTCTGACATTGGAGTTTATTCTGTGTTGATTGATTTCTGTTAAATATACATCTGTTTGGCGGCGGAGAATTTATTCTTTTGCTTAACGCCCTTCTCTGAGACGCACGAGCTCAGAGGTTGTATATCGATGGATATCAGTCGCATGGCATGAATTGCCTGTGTGGCATGCTAAGATGCAGTGATCAGGGCTTCTGTTGAAAAGCAAAGTCTTGTGGTGATGATCAAAGCACCGCCTGTGTGGCGTAGCTTTGTGTATAACGTGAATTCGTGAGCCTCACACCCCGGTATGAACCTAAAACGGGAGAGGACATCAGGGAGGGCCTGCGTTTCTTTCTAGCTAGGGTGGTGTCAGTGACCTACCAGCCCTGACATTTATATACTTTTCACCTATGTGGTTGTTGCTGTTGCGAGGCGCCTCGGTTTGATCGGACGATCCGAGTCCGATGGAGTCATTCGTTGGCTCGTTTACGCCCCAAAGGGCGGGGAGACGTAGTGTTCAGGCATAATAATCCACATCGGTGGACCGGCCCTGACGATCCAAGGGGCAGTTGCGGCTGTTCCTGAGGGGCGGGCTAGAGCGTCTCAAATTCGGTAAGGACTATCTTTTGCCTTGGTTCTTGACGGAAATCCAATTTCCAAAAACGACATCGTGCGGTTTTGATTGTATACCTATTTGGCGACATAGTGGCATGGGACGCTCATGTCGTCTATGATTGATAGTTATGATTTGAAATTGTTTTCAAAACATATAGACACTAGCAATAATATCAAATGCCTTTGTCTTATTCGTATCAAGCATATTTTGGCTGTTATAAGGTAAAACTCTATCCTCCGGTTTGCGTTGCATTGTGTGATGGGAACTGAGTCTTATAACGACTTCATTTTTATAAAAAGCATAGCGATGTTTAAAAGAAAGATTTGTTTTAAAAGCACTGGCAATCCGATGGAGAAAACCCGTTCCACGAAAGTGGCGTGGTCCTGTGATGAGCCAAATTATATATATATATATATGTGTTGAGTGGATTTCTCATACCAGTCCCATGACTGACTCGTAGTTTGTTTCACTTTCAAACTCGGGTGCCCCTTTTTCTACACGGGCAGCCTTGTATTCAGGTTTAGCTGGTTCTTTCTGGATAGCTGGAGCTGAAGATGGATTCTATCATTTATTCTTTTTATGCTGTTCAGCTCCTATTGTACATATTTTGTTTATTTCCGCTGTAGACATTTATGTATAGCTGAACTGTATTTGTACTAAGTAAGATCCTGTATACTGTGTAACTCTGATGATTACTTTTATCCAGTATATTTTGTTGTTCATTCTGGTGTATTTATTTAATTCTGTTCTGCTATTATCTGTTTCTGTGTTATATTCCAAAGATAACCTTGTTTCCGTCTGAACGGGAATTCGGGTCGTCACAACGTGGTATCAGAGCTTTGGTTAAGCTTAGTTCTGGAATATAACATTTGAACGAACTCGTTAGAAATAGAACCAGTAGTGTTCTAGGACGGGCAACTCTATACAGATAGGATCAGTAATATCCTAGTATAAGTAAAGCAGAATCAGAACAACTCGTTAGAGATGGGGTCAGAAGTGCCCCAGAACGAGTCGAGGGTAATATGTTTTTAAATAACGTATTTGTGATTATATTTATATATAGTCTGGTTTTAGAAATATAATTTTTGAATATATAAAAGATATATATTTGAAAAGTTAAAAAAAGGTTAAAAACAATTGGATTGGTTGTTGTATTGTATGATTGTAGATTTATCAAACCACTTTCGACTTTGTTCCTTTTTGGGGACGAAAAGTTTTAAGTGGGGGAGATTGTAACGACCCAGAAAATCTGAACCAATTTAAAAATTTTAAATTGGCTAAAAGAATGGATTTTAAATATTTAAAATAAATATTTTAAATAATGGCGATGAAAACTGAGTTTGAATCGACGTTTGAAAACGAATATAATTAATTATAATTATATATAGAATTGAAAATGGCGCGGTAGTTCGATAATTCGATTTCAAACTTCAATTGAATATACTGGATGCAAAACAATCCGGATTTTAGTGAAACCAAAAATAATGGAATCTAATTGA
Source organism: Allium sativum (assembly GCA_030737875.1). NCBI lineage: Eukaryota > Viridiplantae > Streptophyta > Magnoliopsida > Asparagales > Amaryllidaceae > Allium > Allium sativum. The sequence goes on along the minus strand of CM060922.1, from coordinate 730,058,620 downwards.
TAATATCTTTCCAACGAATCTGACCAATCGAAATTTGATAGCGGGAATCAAAGGATATGTCCAGTTGAAAATTCTGAATAGTCGCTATGGAATTCAGGCCCTTAAAAATGGACATTTTGCAAATGACCTCGGATTTCGACGAAACCACTTTTGTTGGATCCGCAGTGTCAAGTTATTGTTAGGTTTCAAATTTCATAATTTTTCGAATCAATATGTGAGCGTGGCAAAGGAAAACGCGTTTGACCGGTTTCAGTTGATTTTAATCGACTGGAAATTGGCCATTTTTCAAACGGTCTCAGAATTCGACGAAACTAGTTTTGTTAGGACCGTATCGTCAATACGAAGCTAGAAAATATTTTTCTGGAATTTTTCTAGTCAGTATGTGGCCCCGGTAATTTGAAATGTACGTTTAAAATTCAATATAGTGATATAAATGTAAATTCAACGGAAACTGATTGTAACGATCAAATCAACTTGCGATACATATCCCATTGTGTTCGGAATGGGGGTAAAACGCTAGGGACGACAGTCGGTGGGTCCCATTTCAACTTCGAATGAAAAGTCAACTTTTGAATAGAAATTTAATAATAATAAATATATATAAACCCTTTTTCTCTCTCTCTCTCTCCTCACTTTCTTTCTGTCGATTAGAAAAAAAAAAAGGAAAACCCTAAAACTAACGACGGCGACGCCACCACCGAAGACCGTCGTGCCCCGCTCCACGCCCCTCTGATCGTCTTCCCCCGTCCAGCTTCCCTCCTCCCCCTGAACCAATCGCGAGCCCCCCCAAAGCATCGAGACGCCACCAGATCCAAGCCCAACCGCCTGCCACCACCGTTCGAAACCCCGAGCGCCGCCGCCTCGAAGCTGCCTCCGACGAACTGCAGAAACCCCCCCCTCTGTAAGTTTGTTTCGTTTTGCCATTTTATTTTTAATGACTTAAAAACTGATTTTAAAATGATTTTTATAAGTGTTTAAAACTGATTTTTATAAGTGTTTAAAACTGATTTTTATAAGTGTTTAAAACTGATTTTTATAAGTGTTTAAAACTGATTTTTATAAGTGTTTAAAACTGATTTTTATAAGTGTTTAAAACTGATTTTTATAAGTGTTTAAAACAGATTTTTTTTTGAAGTATATAAAAACTGATTTGTTTAAAAGTTAAAACAGATTTTTGAAAAGATATAAAACTGATTTTATTTTAAAACTTTAAAAAGAAAAAGGCTTGAACTTTAAATAAAAAAAAAGATTTGGACTTTAAACCGATTTCTAATTTTAAGATTTAAAATAGATAAGATTTGAATTTTAAGTAGAAAAAGGTTTGAGCTTTAGAATGGAAAAAGATTTGAACTTTAGAAAAGAAAAATCAGATTTTTATATATTGAAAGTCGAAGTAAAAATCATATTTTTATATATTGAATAGCGTAGTAAAAATTCAATTTTTACATATGTAGAGAATACGGGCGAAAGGGACAAAAGGCGAAGATTTCTATAAAGGAAGTGTCGTGAAGTTGGATAGCTATTGGTGAGATTTCTGATTTAAAAATATTATATATGTGTGAAAATAAAAGTGAATTGCTATATATAAATATATATATATATATATATACGCCCCTCGTCCACAAACCATGGACGATATTTATTGGTTGAAATTGTTGTGGAAATTGATTGATAGCGAGTGACTGTTTGGGATTGTTTGTGATTGATATTGGTTGATTGTGGTTGAAAAATACCCATTTGTGGTTGAGAAATATTTGGTTGAAACCACATAGGATTAGTTTGTGGAAATGAAATAAATATATACATGCCGCCTGCGTGCGAACTAGATGCATGATCCCCATTGTCAAAAACCGCGAGGTTTTAAGGTAGAGCGAGGAGCCGTACTAGGGACGGTGCCGGTTTAACTACCCTGCCGTTATGCTGCCGAAATTTTGAATAATATTCGTGTGTTTGAATTATTTTCATATGCTTAAACTATATTTATTCATTGTATAGAAAACATTCATGTGTTGAATTGATATTCTTTCGTTGTTTAGAAATTCATGTGTTGAATGGTATTCATATTTTGAAATAAATTGTTCGATAATAAAAATCACATTTTTATCTATATATAGAAACTATAGAAAACATTCATGTGTTGAATTGATATTCATTCGTTGTTTAGAAATTCATGTGTTGAATGGTATTCATATTTTGAAATAAATTGTTCGATAATAAAAATCACATTTTTATCTATATATAGAAACTATAGAAAACATTCATGTGTTGAATTGATATTCATTCGTTGTTTAGAAATTCATGTGTTGAATGGTATTCATATTTTGAAATAAATTGTTCGATAATAAAAATCACATTTTTATCTATATATAGAAACTATAGAAAACATTCATGTGTTGAATTGATATTCATTCGTTGTTTAGAAATTCATGTGTTGAATGGTATTCATATTTTGAAATAAATTGTTCGATAATAAAAATCACATTTTTATCTATATATAGAAACTATAGAAAACATTCATGTGTTGAATTGATATTCATTCGTTGTTTAGAAATTCATGTGTTGAATGGTATTCATATTTTGAAATAAATTGTTTGATAATAAAAATCACCTTTTATCGACTATATGAACTATATAGAAAAATAGTGTTTTGAAATGAATTGTTTTACAATAAAAATCACATTTTTATTGTATGCATAAATCGTTGAAATGTGAAGTGTTAAAAATAGCCACTTGTTCAAAATAAACATATATGAGTTGAAATATTCATTAATTAGCTAATGAAATGATTTGCACCTATTTATGTAACATTAGAATGAATGGAGTTTTTAAACCAAATAGGAATCAAATATGAAGTCGAATAGAAATTGATAAATGATAAGAACTGTATATATATGTACATGCAATATTCATTGAACAGGTTATAGCAAAGGGGCTAGAGAAGAGGAATAAAATTTGTGCCCGACAAATAGGTACACATTTACTGATTTGTTTGGGTGATGATTTTGAGCCTGTTGGCTAGCCGCTTGGCTTTTTCTTTTTCTTTTTGAGATTAGAAGGACCGGGAACGCTATTTGCGATTTCCCGATGCTCCCGGTGCAGGGGAGGTTATGGCGAAATTTTTCCAAAATTTAAGGCGTTAGAAAAATATTTGAAGTTAAAACGATATGGAAATCATTGAATGAACTATATTTATATAAATATATAAATATAAATAAAATTAAAACGAAACGAAGCCGTGCAGTTCGTATTTTGAAACCGTGATTTCAAACAACTAGTACGGGGAATCCGACCATTGGATTTTCCCGAAACCTCAACCGTCGGGTACGCCTTGGAATAATCTTTCCAACGGCACCAACCTTGTAAAAATCCAACGGTTGGATTGTCTGGAATGTTTAAATCAAATCTGATGAAAAACAGCGCCAGAAGCGATTATATTTATATATATATAAATATAATTATATATTTAATCGAATAACGACGCTGCAGTTCGTATTTTGAAATTGAAACTTCAAACGATTGTACCGGGAGATCCGACCGTCGGATTTTCCCGAAACTGGAACCGTTGGATTCGTTTTGAAAAGACCTTTCTAATGATGTAAATTTTGTGAAGATCCAACGGTTAGATTTTCAGATATGTGTAAATCAAATCTAAAGAAAAACAGCGCCACGGCCGCCTCATGGCCCGAAGCGTCGTTTTGAATAAAATAGCTATTTTAAAATAAATAAAAATAGCGATAAATAGTTATAAAATATCCTAAGCGATATGGAATGGAAATAAATGGAATTTGCTCGATTTATGTGATATTTGATGGTTGAATGTGTTTGGTGTGAAAATTACATTAAAGAACAATATTGGTGTTGTCGAATAATTTAACCATTGAAATAAATCGATTTGAAATTCTAAATATACGTGAATTATTTGAAAAGGCCGAGTTAATTCTCATTTCGAATAATTGACCGACGATTGAAAGTCGAAGATGAAGACGATGGTCGAAGACCGGAGATCTTCACCTCGTTTGGATGGTAACCGAGGTCCTGATTGGGAGGCATCCCGAAATATGGATAATGAGTGGTGATCGTCCAGACGTACGTGGTGATCGATGGGTTTGCGAGGTATTTAGTGCCTCCGGTTTCGTTCAGACCCAGAACGGACTTGTAAATGGACTGTGTGTCTGACATTGGAGTTTATTCTATGTTGATTGATTTCTGTTAAATATACATCTGTTTGGCGGCGGAGAATTTATTCTTTTGCTTAACGCCCTTCTCTGAGACGCACGAGCTCAGAGGTTGTATATCGATGGATATCAGTCGCATGGCATGAATTGCCTGTGTGGCATGCTAAGATGCAGTGATCAGGGCTTCTGTTGAAAAGCAAAGTCTTGTGGTGATGATCAAAGCACCGCCTGTGTGGCGTAGCTTTGTGTATAACGTGAATTCGTGAGCCTCACACCCCGGTATGAACCTAAAACGGGAGAGGACATCAGGGAGGGCCTGCGTTTCTTTCTAGCTAGGGTGGTGTCAGTGACCTACCAGCCCTGACATTTATATACTTTTCACCTATGTGGTTGTTGCTGTTGCGAGGCGCCTCGGTTTGATCGGACGATCCGGGTCCGATGGAGTCATTCGTTGGCTCGTTTACGCCCCAAAGGGCGGGGAGACGTAGTGTTCAGGCATAATAATCCACATCGGTGGACCGGCCCTGACGATCCAAGGGGCAGTTGCGGCTGTTCCTGAGGGGCGGGCTAGAGCGTCTCGAATTCGGTAAGGACTATCTTTTGCCTTGGTTCTTGACGGAAATCCAATTTCCAAAAACGACATCGTGCGGTTTTGATTGTATACCTATTTGGCGACATAGTGGCATGGGACACTCATGTCGTCTATGATTTATAGTTATGATTTGAAATTGTTTTCAAAACATATAGACACTAGCAATAATATCAAATGCCTTTGTCTTATTCGTATCAAGCATATTCTGGCTGTTATAAGGTAAAACTCTATCCTCCGGTTTGCGTTGCATTGTGTGATGGGAACTGAGTCTTATAACGGCTTCATTTTTATAAAAAGCATAGCGATGTTTAAAAGAAAGATTTGTTTTAAAAGCACTGGCAATCCGATGGAGAAAACCCGTTCCACGAAAGTGGCGTGGTCCTGTGATGAGCCAAATTATATATATATATATGTGTTGAGTGGATTTCTCATACCAGTCCCATGACTGACTCGTAGTTTGTTTCACTTTCAAACTCGGGTGCCCCTTTTTCTACACGGGCAGCCTTGTATTCAGGTTTAGCTGGTTCTTTCTGGATAGCTGGAGCTGAAGATGGATTCTATCATTTATTCTTTTTATGCTGTTCAGCTCCTATTGTACATATTTTGTTTATTTCCGCTGTAGACATTTATGTATAGCTGAACTGTATTTGTACTAAGTAAGATCCTGTATACTGTGTAACTCTGATGATTACTTTTATCCAGTATATTTTGTTGTTCATTCTGGTGTATTTATTTAATTCTGTTATGCTATTATCTGTTTCTGTGTTATATTCCAAAGATAACCTTGTTTCCGTCTGAACGGGAATTCGGGTCGTCACAGAATCTAATTAATTATAATTTTCATATAAAAGAGAAAAATCCAGATTTTTTGTTATAATTTGTTAGTTATGTTCAATTCAAATTTTAAAATAATCGCTATGGAAATCGTTATTAAAACATAACGTTTATTTAATAAATTTATAAGGATTTTTAATATAATTTGAATATCGGTTAATTCGAAAACATTAATATCGAGTTGTGTAATTTATATTGAAGTTGTATATATATTCTGTTTGGATATATACAATAAAAATAATTTATTATTATTTAATTGATTTATTTTGGAATTTAAATAATAGTTTAATCGATATTATATAAGCGTTAAAAATAGCCGTTTTTGCAAATGGTCTCAGTTTTCAATGAAATTAGTTTCATTGGAACCGTATCATTAAATTGTTGTAAGCAAATCAAATTTCGTGGAAAACCGATGTCATATGTGACTTTGGTGTCCAAAAACGTCTCTGTTTTTATTTAATTGTTTAGATTATTTGGACAAGGGTAACTTTTAACGAATAAACGATTGGCCAAACAAACTCCAAATTTAAGGAAACAAGATTCATTGGATCCGTTAGAAAGAGGTCTAGTAAAATGTCAAGGTCTCAGATTTAGGAAGAGGTCTAGTAAAATGTCAAGGCCTCAAATTTATTGGATTTTTCTGTAATTATAGGAATTTTAAACGCTTGATTTTTCATCGATAATTATAAAGGACTTTTCATAGACGACCTCGGATTCAACGAAACCTGTCCCATTGGGTCCGGAATATTTTTTATGCTAAGATTACTTTTTTTGTGAAAAACGGAGATTGTATGTAGCGGTTTAATAGGTTAATTCACGACAAAGTTTACATGTATTAAAATAATAATATATCCTATCCAAATTCCATTTCCTTATAAATTCAATTCTCTGCGTAACCCTAATTCTACAACTCCGTGGTCAAACTAAAAACAGCCGCCATCCCTTAGAAACCAACGGCAGCTATGATTTGAACTCTCCCTCCATTTTTCTGATAATTCGCTTAACTATTCCAAATACTTCCAACTACGAATTTAATCAGCTCGTCAAGAGCTTGCTTCTCAACGGCTACGATCGAATTTTGTGCATCGAGGAGACCGGAATCTTACCTAAAACGGACGCAGTTCATGGAGCTTTTGATGAGGATTGGGGATATCGAGTTGGCTGCAGTGTTGGGCGCAGCTAGGTGACGCTGAGGCGAGCGATGGGGGTGGTTTCTGATCTGTGGTCAGGCGTTACATGGCGGCGCAAAGGGGTGAAGGAGGTTGGCAACATGTTATGTAGGGTGCGGGGTAGCAATTCAAAACAGTGCAGCGTGAGTAAAAGAAAGATGGGCATCTTTTTCCTGAACGTGGGAGGTGAAAAAGGAACCGCCGTAATAATCTTTAAACCGTAATTATGTTGAGTAATTAATTTAATTTAATTTAATTATTAATCAAAGGGTTAATGTTAAGTTAAACCGAAAACTGTTTTATGCAGATCAAATTGTGAAAATGGAGTGGAACGTAAGAACAAGGAAAGCAAAGGAAATCGACCCATTTCTGAATTTAGGTGTTGGCCTGATTTGGTCTAAATTAAGTGTAATTAACGTTATAACTTAATTAAGGTTAACTATGATTTAGGATTAATTATTTAAATTAAATCGTAAACTAAAACTGGTATAAATTTTTATTGGACAAACAGAATTGGATGAAATAAGTTACAATGGAATCGTCTTAACGTGCTCAACATCATGGAATCATTTTGGATAGAGTAGGAAGGAGTCGGAATTTTCGGTTAATTTAAACGTTCGTTTAATTAACTGAAATCGAACCATTTCAACAAACCATATACCGTTGGGATCGTTTTTTCGAGTTGGACATTATGGAACTAGCTTAGACAGGATTTGAAGCAGAAGCATTTTTCAGTAAAATTAAATGACCGTTTAGTTTTATTGAAACCAAACCATTTAACTAAACAAATAAAAATGAATTTACTCACTCAGTTATTCCCACTTATATTTTATACAAGTTGGGTTTTTTATCTTGTGTGCTATAATTGCTGATTGTTTGTTGTGTGTTGACAGTTTACATATATATTGCTTGAATTGACTAAATTGCATGTCAGTTGAATTTAAATGAAAACCAATCATTTTTAACGATTGTTTCAAACAAGATGGCTTACCTTGTTGAACATGTTTATAAATACACGTGTTTAATTTAACCAATGGCTTGAATTGTTTGAATTGGTTGTTAGTGTTAAATAAATTGATTGATATTAAATTGCTGTTATTTTACTGTTATAGAAATAACCAGTAAAATTGAATTGAATGATATCATATGAAGTAACCCATTTGGATGTTGAGAAGAACAGGTTGGAGGAATCCAACTGGATTCCTCAAAATTTATTAGATGTTACTTATTTTCATATTATCATTATATGAACTATTTAAACCCATCTGTTTGGATGATTGATTTAAATGTTGATTATTGACCTGAAATTTAACATTTGTTTTGTTTTAACCAATGGGTAGTATTGGTTGAGCAACTGACAGCAGTTGGCCTGAAAATTTATCGTCTTATAAATATGGATTTAACGTCAAGTGAATCGACAAAATAAAGTTATAAAATTTATTTCATAACTGAAATTAGATTTTGGAATCTATTATTTTGAACAAAATTTATATTAAAGGAAATAAATATCTATTATTTATTATTTACATTAATATGTAATTATTAACTGATTTTATAAACCAAACTCTTATGTTAATAAGAGCTATAAGCAGATGAGCAGAAATTAATGTAAAAGATAAGAGTTGGATAAATTGTTTTAAAGAAACAATTAAATGGAATTTTTTAAATTAATTATATTATTAATTAATTTAAAGTAAGTACTAATTAAAATTAGTTAACTAAAATAGCCATGTGGCTGAGTTGACTAAGTCGACTGTTTTAACTAAGATTAATTATTATGTTAAATTAGTTTTTTCAATTAATATGTTGAAATAGCTTAACGAATATTTGTTTATGATTTTAAGATAAGTTAATAAGAAATTTATTATTTATCGTAGTTAACAAGGTTGTTAACTACTTTTACAATAGTTAATGATGAAGTAAATTATTATTTTAGTTAATAATAATTTAAGTGATTACTTCTTAAATGAAGCACATTTAAGTAAGTAGCCGATTCTGAAATGGAATATGGTTGAGTTTTGAAAAGAGGTTATAAACAAGTTTTCGATATAAAACCCGAGTTTTATAACAAAGTTATAAAAGGAATTATAAGCGCATGCAATGGTTTAAATAAATGTTTACTCAACATTTGAAATAAGAAGGAAAAAGGGAAATCAAGATAAAAAGGGATTTATATAAAACTTGAGATTTTATAAATAAAATTTAGGAAAGGAAATGAGAAGTCAAAGCGTGATTTGAATTGGCGATACTTAATAATGGAACTAAGTAAAATGGTCGAAACTGAAATGAGATTTTCAAAAAGTAACCAGTTTTGAAAAGGGATTTGGATTTGAGTTTGGTAAAGGATTTATAAATGAGAATTGGTAAAAATAATTATAGTTATAAAATGGACACTTTGAAAGAAGTTTAAGGTTAGAAGGTGATTTTTATTAGGCAATTACTTAATCAACATATTAAGTAATAATAAGTTAGATTTAAAAAGAGATATAAAGTAAGAAGGTTTATGACCCACCATTTAAATAAAATAGTTTAACGAGATTGGGCTGTACTAGAATGAATATGGGTTTTGATTTACAACTCATATCTATCTTAAGATAAGAATGTTGTTGATCAAGGTCTGAGAGGTAAATAAATACCCCAACTTGAATGACTTCAGAATTTTCTAAAGATGATATTTGTTTGTAATGGAAAAGGGGTTATGTATAATTTATTATTTCCATATAAGAAATAATAATGCATCGTAAATTGCGAGAATTGAGAATATAAAATGAAATTTCAAAAGTAATGGAAATGGAAGGATTCAAGAATATATTTATATAATGATATTTCCAAAGTAAAACGTAATAAAAGGAGATTGTGAAAATATAGCAATATTTTCGGATTAAAAGGAAATGAAAACTGAAGTGTTGAATAAAAGGAGATTATGAAGATAGAAGATGGAGAAATTCAAGACCGTGGATCTTCATAAGCGGAAGAATTACTTCTTGAATATTCTCTGTGTTGCAATGCAGAGGTATTTTGATGTGATTCGGTAGATGTTGGGATTTTTCGGATTGCAAGGACTACTCGCTACTGATCCTTGGGGTGATACCTATACAGGATGTGGTAGGAGGGTGCCTTCGGTTCATCCTGTTCCTAGATGACTTGTATGGACTAGTGTCTGACAGAGTATTTCCAAAGGAGTTACATACATTGATTTTAACAAACATATTTCTGTTGGTGGCGGAGAAGACACCTTCTCTTAGCTTAACGCTCAGAGTATTTTTGTGGAAATCAATTAAGTGATATCCAACGGATCTGACGATGTGGCATTCAAAGTGTATGGTGGCCGATGTTCAAAAGAATTAAATAATAATATAATAATGATTAATTAATTAATTTGGACCTCAAGCCTCTTCAACTGGGAAATGGTATGAAATCAGTTAGGTCGCATGGCTACGTGGGTCGCACCCATCAAAAGGGTATATCATTACCTGATCTGGTGAAATTAAATGCCTTCGGTTGTCCCTTTATTTTATTTGTATGCTATCGATTTGGTTGGCTGGCCCCCGACCATAGTAATGATATATTCGATACTCTCAAGCGAAGTGAGGGGCCAATCATGTTTAGCCGGGGTTGCAAGATGTTCTTGTTGAATCTCCAATTTATTCATCTCCAGAGGTACATTGTTGGAAGGCAGTCCCATACCTTGTCGTAGTTGGAAATCCATTCTTCAATAAGAGACCACGGTTTTGATTGTATACTATGTATGTAGAGTGTGAGATGCAAGCGTTCTGCTAGATTTCTATTTACTTGATATTAGACATTATTATAATATCAGACGATATATAATTTCAAAAACAATTTGGGTTATAGTAAGGTAAAAACCGTCCGTATTTATGTGTGGATTTGGTCTTGCTATTATCCTTTCTTTAAAAAAGATTTTAACTTTAAAATCAAGTTGGATATTGCCGACAAACTTAGTGTTTTATTCTCACTCTGTTTCACCAGACTGATTCATGTGTTTGTAATGCTCGGGTTAGATCCGGTTGTATAGGTTCAAGTTATCAGATGCAGTGAAGAAACGAGCTGGAGAAGTCCAGACGTATGATATATATATTTATTCCGTTGTGTGTTGTATATGAGGACATGTTATTATAACTGTCCAGATGTGTTGATGTACTCTGATGATTGTAAGTATTTTTTAAAGCTCTCAATAAAGACCTATTTCTATATTATATTTTGTTCCGCTGCAATGCGGGATTCTGTGTTTGTGTTTCTTCTTCTTCTTCTATCCTAATATTTCATTCTTTCTTATCTCGTCCTCTAAATTCTTTCTATTAACTATCTGCTTTTTGGTGCAATTGGGTTTGGACATAAGTTGTGATTGTCATCCCAAAGGGTGCAGGATAGTTAGTATGTTACAAAACTCTCTTTGGATTGTACCAAATATTTCACACCCATGCTTGTGATCAACCACCAAACCGAAATCATACATAATCAAAGGGCATCTGAACTAGATTGGATGGCAAGAATACCCTACTTGGGTGCTACCCACTTATCATTAAAGCATATTTCTGTTTTAGTCATTACCGATTAATGCGTCTAAAGGATACGTTTTTACCCTTCATATATGACACATAGTCATCTTCGAACACCACATCGCCATTCCATCGATCATCAATTGACCTCCCTAGAAAATACAACCTCCAAGCTCATACGTCTCAAAGAAGGGTGTTAAGCTAAAAGAGTTGCCTTTTCCGCTAATAAACAGATGTAAGTTTGTAAAAGTTAATGTACATGGTTTAAAAAATGCAATGTCAGACATCTATCTATATAAGTTGTCCAGGAATATGATAGAATCAAGGTACTCTTTTACCACATCATGTTGGGAATAATCCCTAGGATTAGTAATAAGAAGTCCTCACATTATACAGAACCCTAGAACGTAAGGACAACCGCTACAAGTATAATCATAGTTGCTAACCGGAGACATCAACAAGCAGCCCTTTCTTCTCTAAAGGTCCATACCTTCAACTTTATTCTTCAAGATATTATGGATTTCATTTTCAAAGTATTCTACATTCATCGCTCAGTCGGATCAAAGTGGTTTTCGGATACCTGATATGATCCTAGTCTCTTTGAAATAACCGTCGAAGTTTTTTTAGTATACTCAACCCTGATTCTTTAGAAAATATATAAACAAGGATAATTACGGAGTTCACCTCCTAATCATTAGTGGACAGATTTCGTTATTTCTTATCCTTGGAGAACTAAACAAGGTTTATACGCATAGTGAATCATTAACAGGGATGGCTATGTCGTATAACTCAAGCATTTCTCTAAGATACTTCCAGAGTAAGATTTTGGTCTATATTTGATAGTCAATTATTTAGCTATCAAATAACACACATAATGAAATCAAAGGTTAATTTCTCCAAAGTAATCACTAAGCCTCTTTTAATTGATTTATTATTAATTAAATTTCATATCTCTTATCCTACAACATTCACATACTTAACCCACCAATATTAGTATGTATTAGATACCAAGGTGGTTTTCTCATTTCTACTTCATTGAGAACCCGAATCATTTCGATATACTTCTAAGACATTGTCCTTTTAAGTAAAAATACTTTAAAAGATTTTCTTTCCAACATTAATTCTCAGTCTCAAACTAATACTTTCTTTTTTTGGCATGGCCGATGGGGTTGGGTGGTCCCTTACCACTTTATTGATACACCGGGGATGATTGCATAGGGAACAAGGAGGAAAAACTTAAAAAGACAACTGAGATACACGACATATCAGACTATAAGGGGATAAACAAGATAAATAATTACAATATTCACGACTTAGAAGTTAAAAATTCCTGGATCGTAAGTAAACCGCAGGTATTTGATGACATCTCTAATATTTTTCTAGAGAAGATTCTTTAGAAAGGCGTTGGGCATAGCTCTATCAGGTTGGAATGCTATAATGTTCCTTTCTTTCCATATTTATGAAGGTGCAGGTTCTTGCACAAGCCGATTTGCCTTTTCAATGCTTCAACAAAGCTTCCCAATCGAAAGTAGGAGCAGTTGTCGTGATACCAAGCTGCGCCAAGGTTGCATGCAGGATAGGCTGAGTGACATTGCATGAGAAGAAAAGGTGACAAACAGATTCCTGATGTGCATCACATAAGCAACATTCCAGTTGAACTTGCATTCCTCTATGAGCCAGTTTGTTTTTAGTTAATAAAGCTTGGTGATACAACTTCCATAGGTTGAGATTCTCCTTAGTTGTACCGTTGGTCCTCCATATTACTTTACTCCACCTGCATTTCAACAAACTTGAAACAGTTTGAAGTTCATAATACATTTTACTACTGGAATAAATCTCACCTTTTCAATTCTATGAAGCTTTCTTCGGAGGATCGTTGAAAAAACTACCGGTGTTTATTTGAGCCCAAATATTGTTGATGCTGTGGTTAGACGAGTTTGGCAAAGCAAAACGATTACCGTTAATAATATTCCATACTCAAGCTTGAAAACTATCCCGTGATTACATAATTTCAAGGTAAGTGATGGTGTTCTCAATAATGCTTCCATAGTGAAGCCAGGGATCATGCTAGAATCTGATCAAGTTAAAAGATTTATCACCAAATTTGAAAAATGGCAAAAAAAATATTCTTAGCTTTATAATATTTTTCTGCATCGAGCTATGATTTTGTTTGCCTGCCAAGGTCCAAAGACTGTTTTCTTTAAGAACGTGACTACAAGACCACTTGACCCATAGGTTCTCCTTCATGGATAGAATGTCGTTCATGTTCTTACCTATTTCTGCTATATTCCACTACACATGTTTATTATGCTAAGTCCACCCCTCGCCACTGGTTTTTCAAGCTTGGAAAAGGAGATTGGAGCTAAATATTTATAATGAATATTACCTTTCCAAAGAAATCTCATAAAAGTCGTTATGATCATATGAATCAATTTTTTAGGAAGGAAAAAGGTCCTAGCCCGGTATACTTGTAGAGAAACAACAACATCTTTTATTAAGGTTAATCTACCAGCTTGACTGAGCAATTTGGAAGACCAGCAGTCAAGCCTGGCAATTATCTTGTCATATAAAGGTAAGCACTGAAGCGTAGTGATTCTAGATGTAGCGAGCGGAAGCCCCAAGTAAGTAATGGTGTCAGCGTTACAAGCAAGACCAGTTAAATTTTGAATTTGCTGCTTGTGCAAATTAGATATACCAGTCACTTTAAATTCAGACTACTTTCAAGCCAGTCAAAGCGTAAAATTTCTCTAGAGTGTTCATTATATTAATCAGTGTTTGTGTGTTAGGTTTGCAAAAAATAATGAGATCATTTGCAAACATGAGGGAAGTAATTCTAGGGTTACTACACTTAGGATGCAGAGAAAATTTGTTCTTTTCAACAAGATCATTAAGTAAACTTGTGAGAAGTTCCGTCACAATAACGAAAATATAAGCGAATATAGGATCGCCTTGTCTTATGCCTTGCTTACTCTCGAAAAAACCAGCAGGGGTACCAATAATATTAACAGAAAAACGAGCAGTACTAATGCAAGAGTAGATCCATGCAACAAAAAAAGGAGGAAAATTCATGTAATTCAAAATTCTAGAAATTGATGTCCACTGTATTGAGTCAAAAGCCTTCCTAATGTCGAGTTTTAGCATTATCCTAGGCGAACAACTTTTGGTGTTACAGCCCTTAAGCAATTCATGTGCAACTAAAACTTTGTTTACAATATTCCTAGAAGGCAGAAAAGAAGGTTGATTCATGGATATTAATTTAGGTAGAACAAGCTTAAGTTTGTTAGCGATGACTTTAGAAATACATTTATAAATTGACTTGCAACAAGAGATAGACCTAAAATCACGTACGGTACACACATTCTTAACCTTAGGTATCAAGGCAATGGTCGTATAGTTAAAAGAGCTCATCATTCTGCCATTTTTAAAAAACTGGCAAGTAGCCCTTAAACATCAGACTGAACAATATTCCAGCAATGTTTAAAAAAATGCGCATCAGAGTGTACCTGTCTAGTTGCATCTGCCACGAAGTGGATGGTTTCCTTAACTTCTTCGCCTTTAACACCGCGTGAAAATACGCAGTATTCATATCACCTTCATCATGCCACTTGATTCTAGCCTTTTGTCTTTTCATTAATGATTCAGTATGAAGACATCTCTGTAATTGTTAGCTAAAATGTTTTCCTCAATGAGAAGACCAGTGTTGCTCATGTCGTTTTGAATTGCAGTTTGTTTGCACAGAAGCAAGCTTTTGCTCTAAGCATTTAGAAAGATTAGAGACATTGCCATACTTATTATTAGACCAGATTTTGAGAGTAGACTTAAGTAACTTAAGTTTTTGGCTAGAATACACATAGGGTTACCATAAAATGTAGAGTCCCATTGTTTCTTAACTAACTCATTCAGATCAGGATCTAAGGTCCAAACATTAAAAAATTTAAAGTTAGGAAATCTAGTAGATGCAGCCTCACCAAGTCTTAGAACTTGAGGGGAGTGGTCAGAGAATAACGGAGAAGGTAGCTCATTTGAAAGGTTAGGCCATAAACTAGTAGTTACATTGTTACGAAAGGCGTGGTCAAATCTTGAAAAAACGCAGGACATCCCTCTTACTGTTGTTCCAAGTAAAAGGTAATCCAGTGGAATTGATCTCAAGGAGGTCACAATTACTAGTTGCAATTTTAATTGCTGCAATCTCAGAGAGTGCAATAGGATTGCCTCGTACTCTATTAGAGAGGTTAAAAGGGGTAGTTAAAATCACCACACACAATCCAAGGATGTGTGTGTTATCTAAAATTAAGTAATTATTCAAAAAGGTTATTTCTAGCTATGTACGAATTAGAAGCATAAATAAAGGTAAAGAAATATGACGTAGAAGACGGAATATGATTGCTATGACAATGAATATATTGGCTAGATGAAGTTATCGTTGTGAAATTATGCACTGACGGATAAAAAATTAACAGAATTCTACCATAACTAGAATTATTTAAATTATGCAATAACATCCAATTAGGGTTGATATAACTGGCGGCTCGAAGGGTTAAAGCTCCATTAAGCTTTGTTTCTAGAATTGCCAAGGCACTCAAGTTGTATTTCTTAATAATGTACTTACATTGATCAAGCTTGATATGGTCATGAGCTCCACGAATGTTCCAGACACTAATGTTGTATATCCTTGGTAAACCCAGAGTGTTGATTTTGTACATTTGCTATAGATCTCGTTTGGATCTGACTTTGTTCTACCATTGTAAGCATATTCTTCCTGCTACTTTTCTTTTTATTGCCTGCTAATTCAGGGGAATATAAAGGAGCGTCCAGAGCTACTTTGAAACTAGGAGGGGGCTCTATGTTGAAATAAGGATATTTGGCTTTATCTTTAGCTAGGTGACCACTCCCTTTATCAGTTTCATGATGATTACTGTTGCTGTTGTTCATTGGGGAGACGTGTGCTATCGACTGAATTATTTGCGCGTTATGCTCTTTGTTTACTACATTCTCAGTTGCTACTTCATGCAGGAAGCAAGCAGCCGGTAACGCAGCTACAAGGGCAAGCACAAAACCACTATTCAAGTTCACAAACAGATCATCATTGTTCTTCTGATTTGCATTCACTTCCTTGACTTCTTTATATGGCATATTACATGAGACATTGGACGTACATTGATCATTTAGCTCACTTTGAACCTGTTCACCTTTATCTATAACTTCTTAAGACATGATCTCCATTAGTTCTTGACTTAGTTCGTTCACAAATTCCTTTTCATATTTTTCTTGCTGCAAAATATCTTCTTGTTCCACCTGTTCTACCACTGTGTTGACTGTGTTTGAGGTTAAAGTCTCATTGTCAGCCAAACTAACATGCTGAAGAGCTTCAGAACAATTGGACGTTAGAGTGGTACTTTTAGACGGTTTCTTGGATTGACTTCATTTTCTTTCTTTCTAACACTGGTTTCTTTTTCTTTTGCTTGCTTATTCACACTTTTTTCATTGCTTTCCATCAGAATATCTCATTCCTCAATTTCCTCTTCTATATTCACCAATTGGACAGTAGTGGCTTGACTAATACATGGATCAGGGATGTTGAAGTTGATCGGCCAAAAGCCTCCTATTGAACTCTTCCCTTTAGTATTCTTATTTGCTTCGAAATTTCTGTTCCTTTGCATTTTCTACCAAGTTTGCACATTATGTTGAAAAGGTTTCCTACCCGAGGGGATGTCCTCTCTCTTCTTATTATTATTGCTAATCATAACGTTGTTACTTCTCACATTATGATTTGGCTGGGTCCTCCTTTCAGAATTTGTTGTATTATCAAGCTTCTTTGTCTTTCTTTCCTCCGCTTTTTGTTTACCTATTTTGTTTTCCTCATAGTTTTCATTGCTGTTACCGAAGGTTTTGCAATTAGTGCACACTAGTGTCCGCCATAGATAAGTAATTTTAACTCTTTGCGTTCCTCCTCCTGGAATTTTGACAAGAAATATTCTATAAGCTGTTTGTCTGGTTTAATTTCTATCAAGCATCTTGCGTAATTCAGACGTTCAAGCCTCTCTATCGTTTCATCAAGACAAACCATCCTACCCAAATGACAAGCTAACCAATTAATCCCAAGATGCGACCATTCGAAGAACGGAATATTCGAAAATTGCACCCAAATCGGTAATGCTTTAATCTGACCACAAACGTTACTGATTTGAGGGTCGTAAGGTTTTATAATGAAAAGTTTGTTCCTCATAATGAGTGGATCTCCCATATGTATTTTCGTTCTATCCTCCTGATGCGAAAATTGAAATAAAAATAACACCCCCATCAGATTTCACTTTAAAAGTACCTTTCAGCTGCCAAATTGAATTGACCTTGTAGAGTACAGCTGAAAAGGAGAGAGGCTCATCAAGGAAGAACCAGACAAGAGAATCATTTTAAACATTCGTGCCTGCTTCAATAATGTTCAGTGTGTATTCCATAGCACCTTCTTT
Organism: Allium sativum; assembly: GCA_030737875.1. Taxonomy (NCBI): domain Eukaryota; kingdom Viridiplantae; phylum Streptophyta; class Magnoliopsida; order Asparagales; family Amaryllidaceae; genus Allium; species Allium sativum. The sequence goes on along the minus strand of CM060922.1, from coordinate 730,040,863 downwards.
GTCGAACGTGGGCATCATGTCAACGGGGTTGTACTTCCCTGCATTTCTAGGCAAATGCTGAAAGAAAGAAGTCCATCGCCGTTGACTCGACGTTTACTCAGGTTCAGAAGAAAGTGGTGGAAAATATGAAGAGGGAAAATAAGCCTGTGGCAGAGTAGCGGAGGATATGATAGCCTGAGGTTGAGGGGCGGAGCTTGGGTCCGAAGGTGCAGGAGGCGGGTTGGGCAGCGGAGGAGGTGAGGGATTTGAGAAGAAGTGAAAGAATGGACGGGTAGCGTGTGGCTCGAGATTGTAAAAGATGGGTCAGAAGCCGTTAGAACGACGACCATTAATGCGAATTGAGAAATATTTATATTTTTTGTGTCCAATGATCTCAAACTAATACTTTCCCTTGAATAAAAATGAAGTCGTTCAAGTTAGGGTATTTTATTTACCTCTCGGACATTGACTCAGCATTACCTTCATATTTGGAATATTAAAAGTTCACTAACTCGAGTTTCCAAAAAGTCTAACTTAAATTGAATAAATTTTGTATGAAATGTATTCCAAATTATATTCTATAATCCATGCTTCTGTTCACTTTGCAAATTCATATCTTGTTTAAGTTAGTTTATTTTGCTTATACATATTTTTTTATCATGATCGGTTCCTTTGCCTTGAATCCACTTTGAATCCGATATTAATTTAAAGCATATTCTTAAGTTAATTGAATTAACTTAAACCTTCACATGTTCCAAGACGCCACCATTAACGACGATTGGGAAATTTATTTTTTCTTACCTTCTTTGTGTCTTCTCCATCACAGTCTCTTTCGCTTTCTTCTTTTCCTAATCGATCCTCATTTCTTCCTCTCCTATTCCCTCTCTGTCTAGATCTCGCCTACATGGTGTGATGTCTTCGAACATACTTCTAGATTTGGTCTCGTCAGATCCGAGCACCTGTTTTTCCCAAATCCCCCGAGTTTCTGATCCTACCCACCTTTTCACATCTACATGCTAAAACCCTCTTCATTCACCCCTTATATTCCCTCTCATGGTTTACCTCGATGTTCCCAGCTAATTGCTCATCATAGCCAGTGCTGGTCTGCTGCGTGACTTCCCTGCCACCCCATCTCCTACAAGCTTTTACAAGCATCTTCAACACTAAGTCACCAGGCGAAGCCGCTCTGAGTCATTTCCTCTGCTTGGGTGACTTATGTCCAGCGTTTTACCTTGCTTTGTCTCGTGGAATCAGGTGAATTGTGGTGTTTGTTGGTGCATTCTGGAGTTGGCTTTCATATGAGTTGTTATGCGAGTTTCAGCTAGTATGTTGACTTGCTCGGTTGTGAAGTCTTAAAATATATGCGAAGTTCACTGTTTTTCACAGTCTGACGTGATCCATGATTTGCTTCGCGACTGTTCCTCATTTGGTAAGCCGCGTTAACTACTTGGTGCTCTGAAGGTGGTATGTATTGGTTCTTATTTTGGTGAATGTTTGTTTTGTGGGAATGGGGTGTCGTCCTGTGAGTTGGTGATTGTGTTGGTTTGTTTTGGTATCTTGGATGTTGTAGTCTGGTGTGGTGATGGTTTGTTGTATAAAATGTTATACGAGACAGTGAGTACACCGATTATATCATTAAGTAAAGCAAATGGGCTTCAGCCCAACATTCTAGTGTAAATACAATAATTAGTATATGGCCAGCCTAATATCTCTAACGGCTATATCCCTGTATTATAAATACATGTTTGTACTGATCAAATAATTAATTCAGTTCAATAATACAATTTCTATCTCAATTATATTTCGAATATGGTATCAGAGCTTTCTTGTTAATAGCAATCAAGAACTCAATCCAATTACTCAAGTCTCTGTAAATCTATCTAAAGATAGATTATCCATCAGAGAATTGTCATCACTTGGATATCTCTCATCCAAGATTGTTAATCTCTCCATTTGAGAGTTGAGGCAGTAATCCAAAAACAGTGCCTCACCAACTTAAAGTGGTTGCATCAATTTTTACATTACAGCTTAACGACAAAACATTCCTAAAGCTTCAAATTCGATCAAAAAATCTGAAGAAATCATCAACTGAAGTTAAAAGCCATCCTAGAAAGCCAGTTTGACATCATATTAGCAATCTGGTTTCTTTCAGTCTGTAACTAAGATTAAAGCTATCTAAGATTGTAATCAGCCATCTCTGATTTCTCATCAATTACATTACTATTTCCTGGTTGCTTTTAAGGTCAATCAAAGAAATCAATCAGATTTCTCAATTCAAGAATTAGAAGTTCAGAAACTTTTACCTTTTTCGTAGGACTAAAGTTTTTCTGCATCCTAAAATCATGGTTGAAGAAGATCCTCCATCAGATCGAATCAGACAAGTGCCACCATAAAGCCCTTAAGTCAAATAATCTCGATTCAACTCGATGAATCAAACTATCTTCTGTGGAAACTACAAGTTGAAACAACAGCAAAGGGTTACGATCTGGAAGATTTTCTCTATGGAACAGAAACAGTCCAACAAAATACATCAGGGACAGTAATAACAGCCTCATCCCCAATCAAGAATTTACAACCTATTGAAGGCAAGATAACCTAATCAGTGCTTAGCTAATGTCATCAGTAAGTTCATCTCTTATGCCACAGTTAATAGGTACAAAGACTGCTCATGAAGTTTGGGCAACATTAGAAAGATCAGTCACAAGTCAATCTGCTACTAGAGTTTTACATTTAAAGAAACAACTTCAAACTATAAAGAAGGACAATTTTAGCATGAATGAATATCTTATGAAGGTTAAAAACTTGTGTGATCAACTTGCATGAACTAGTAATAGAATTGAAGAAAAAGAACAAGTATTGTACATTGTGGGTGGACTCGAAGATGAATGTGAAGCAGTGATAGCATTCATCACATCAATCGAGCCCACTCCCTCATTACAAAGTTCCTACTTTATGCTTCTTTCTCATGAAGGTAGGTTATTGCAAAAGAAGGATCAAGGATCTGATTTCAATGTTAACTGTACAACTACTGACAAAGCCAAGAATCAACAAAATAATCAAAGAGATCAGAATTCCTACCAAAGAGGAGGAGGTCAATCAAACAGAGGAAGAGGTAGAGTTGGGAGATGGAACCCCAACAATAGGCCAAAATGCCAATTTTTTGAGAAACTTGGACACACAACCAACATATGCTATTTTAGATTTGATAATAACTTCAACACAAATCAACAAGGAAATAGCAGTAATAAAGGCAACAATCCAAATGCAAACATGGTCAACAGTCAATCAGAAAACAAAAACAATCAAGAATCAACATCGAATGTTGCCACTATTGAAGACATTCAAGATGAATCATGGTACCCAGATTCAGGAGCAACTCATCATGTTACTAACAACTTTAACAATCTGAATCTCGGAAATAGTGAGTACAAAGGTAAACAATCTCTAATTATGGGTAAAGGTAACTTTATTATCATCTCTCACACTGGACATGCTAGCATCAAAGGTGCCAAACTACTTTACTTGAACAATTTATTGTGTCACCACACATAAGGAAAAATTTAATTAGTGTGTCAAAGTGTGCAAAAGACAATCAAGTGTCTTTTGAATTTTACCCAAATCACTGTGTAGTTAGGGACCTGCTAACCGGAAATATTTTATCGTAGGGTAATCAACAAAATGGGTTGTACATGTTTGACTATGGAAATCTCAGAAATAATGAATTAAAGAAGAATTTATGTAATATAGCAGAGTTAGATAAAAACAGTGACTGTACTAATTTTGACATGTGGCACTATAAATTTGGCCATCCGAGTTTTAGAATTATGAAAGAAATTTTAAATAGTAGTGGCATTTCTGTAGATGTTCCCAATAACTATATATGTACTTACTATCAAATGAGAAAAAGTCACAAGTTACCATTTCCAAATTCTGAAACTAAATATTTAAAGCCCCTAGAATTAGTTTCTTTTGATCTATGGGGTCCAGCTCCAATCAATACTGACTATGGGTACAATTACTATATTTCTTTCATTGATGCTCATTCAAGATATGTTTGGATCTATTTCTTAAAATCAAAGTCTGACACTTGTAATGCATCCATGCAGTTTATAGCTAATGCTGAAAATTAATTAAGTCATAAAGTCAAGATTTTCCAGAGTGATGGTGGTAAAAAATTTCAGCCCTTAAGAAACTTTTTTAATAAAAAAGGTATCACACACAGATTGACATGTCCACACACTTCTGAACAGAATTGTCTTATTTAAAGAAAACACAGACATGTTGTTGAAACTGGGTTAACATTACTAGCACAGGCATCATTACCACTAAAATTTGGCCTGAAGCCTTTGCTACAACTGTACCTTAATAAATAGATTGCCAACAAAGGTAATGGATTTAAAATATCCCTTTGAGGTACCAAATAAATCCAAACCTAATTACACTAATCTTAAAAGCTTTGAATGTTTGTGTTTTCCTCACATAAGACCTTTCAATAAGCACAAGCTTGATTTTAAATATATACCATGCACATTTTTGGGGTATTCTTCTAATCACAAAGGTTACAAGTGTCTAGATAGTAATGGAAAAATGTATATATCTAGGCATGTTATATTTAATGAAAGAGTATTTCCATTCAAGAATCATTCAATCAAACCCACAAAGAAAATATACAATCCAAAGACCTGTATTCCATCTATTCCTGAACATATAAGTGAGGTTGAATATGTGCCAGACTCAAATAATAGTTTGACACACACAAAGCCCGCAAACTGCCAGGTCATCACAAAACACTACAGCCAGCACTGAAAATAATCAAAACAGTGTTGGTAACAATGAAGTTGACTCACAACATCAGTACACAAGCAGTGATGAAAGAAGCCATGAAGAAAGCACACATTCAGAAGAAAACAGGGAAGCTACTCAAACTCAAAATCAACATCACATGGTAACAAGAGCAAAAGGTTGTATTTTTAAACCAAAAGCTTATTATACTGAATTCAATAACATTGAGCCATCCACTTATCATCAAGCTGTGTCAAATGCTAAGTGGAGGTCTGCAGTGGAAGAAGAATTAAATGCCTTAAGCAAAAAAGAAAATTTAGTGCTTAGTTCAATCACCCAAAGACAAAAATATAATTAGGTGTAAATGGACTTATAGAATAAAAAGGCAGGTTGATGGTACAAATCTAACCTAAGGCTAGGTTAGTAGCAAAAGGTTATTCACAACAGTGTGGAATTGACTTCAATGAGACATTCTCACCTGTTGTGAAACCAACCACTATTAGAATTATACCAACAATAGCCTGGCATAGAAATTGGACCATCAAACAAATTGATGTTAATAATGCTTTTTTGAATGGTGAATTGCAGGAAGAAGTATATATGGAGCTGCCACCGGGTCTTAAAGAGAAAACAAACAAAGGAATGGTGTGCAAACTAAATAGAACCATATATTGGCTAAAGCAGGTCCTAGAGTGTGGCTCAACAAACTGAAGACAACTTTATCAAGACTGGGATACATATCCACAAGATCTGACAACTCACTATTTAAAAAATTTACTACATAAACTGTTACCTATGTCCTGATCATGTAGATGACTTCACAATCACAGGCAACAATATCTCAGAAATCAGAAGTATCACAAGTCAATTAAACAGTGAATTCTCGGTAAAAGATCTGGGTGACCTATCTTATTTCTTGGGAGTTGAAGTATACAGAACCAAAGACAATGAACTTCAGTTATGTCAAAGAAAATACATCTCATAATTTTTAGTTAGAGCAAAAACGGAAGGTGCTAAAGCTCTATCCACTCCAATGATAACCAGTTTACATCTAAGCAAAGACAAAGGTGAGCTTACATGTAATGAGAAACTGTATAGAAGTGTCATTGGAGCTCTTCAATATGTGACCATAACCAGACCAGATATATCATATAGTGTTAACAAGGCAAGTCAATTTATGCAAAGACCCTTAAGTACTCACCGGCAAGCTGTCAAAACAATCCTACGATAACTAAAAGGCACAATTAATTAGGGTCTCATTTTAAAGCCAAGTACAAATGTAAATATCAATGCATATGCAGATGCAGATTAGGCTAATGACTATGATGACAGAAAATCAACATGTGGTTATTGCATATTTTTGGGTAAAAAACCTATATCCTGGTGTGCCAAGAAGCAAAATATTGTTTCCAGATCAAGCACAGAGGCAGAGTATAGAAGCATTGCAAGCACAATAGTAGAAATAATGTGGATTCAATCACTTCTAAGTGAGTTATGAATTAACACTAACACCAAAGCAACAGTGTGTTGTGACAACATGAGTGTTAAAGCCTTAACTGTTAATCCAGTTCTACATTCCAGAACTAAACATCTGGAACTAGACATATACTTTGTAAGAGAATTGGTTCAGAATGAAAAACTTCAGGTTAATCACGTACCTTTCACTTACCAGACCGCTGACATTCTGACCAACCCTCTCTCCAGACCCAAATTTGAAAATTTACGAAGCAAGCTCTGAATAGTTGAAATAAGTAGCCTACAAGCTCAGGAAAATCTGAAGCCATCTACATCGAGAAATTCTAGAACAGATACTCCATCATCAAGCAGCAAAGATGATAGATCTGAAAGCAATAACTTCAGATCTGCCACAACCACTCGTACTTTCCAGAAATTTGAAGAGCATCGGCCTACAATCAACAATTGTTGCAAAAACAACCTCAAAGAAAAAAATTGATCACTCACAAGCTCGCTGTAGAAGCTAGAGACTACAATTTGAAGAATAAAGAGTAGAGAAAGAAATTGCATCAACAATCGAAGAGAATTTGTCGAAGAATTGAAGAATAAAGTGGATAACGATAGCCATATTTCGTCTCCAAACCCTAGCTTCAATTCTAGAGTTTACAGTGGAGGGAGTGTATAAAGTGTTATACGAGATACTGAGTACCCCAATTATATCATTAAGTAAAGAAAATGGGCTTTAACCCAACATTGTAGTGTAAATACAATAATTAGTATACAGCCAGCCCAATATCTCTAATGGCTATATCCCTATATTATAAATACATGTTTGTATTGATCAAATAATTAATTAGTTCAATAATACAATTTTTGTCTCAATTATCTTTTGAATATGTTGGGTTATTGAATTATCGTGATGTGCTCTAAGTGATGTTGCCTGGTGGGTTGATGGTGGTGCTACTCTGGAGTTCACGAGGTGCATATAAGTCTCGTTATATGGAACGGTTGCTGCCTAGCCAGTGCCCTTGGTCCGGCTGTGGCTGTCTTTGGGAGGCAGTGATTTGTAAAGGCGTGCCTATTAGATATTGTACTTGGTACTTCAATTTCGGCTGCTCCTGTTTGCTACAGTGCAGCCTTGTCATGTAAAGTTAAGCTATATTACTTCGGATTGTCCTTTATTGCTACAGTTGCTACCTTGCTTCTGTTGATTCATTAAGTTGTGCTATGTTATTCCCTTATCTATGATGCGATGTCATGTTTTGTTACTTTGGTAGCATTAATACTGTAACGACATGGGAAAAATTCGACGCTCGAATTTTCGACACTAATACATAAACTCGTATTTCTTGCCAAAAACCCAAGTATCGAATCCCAGATTATTAATAGAAAGAAATTAGAGGGTGAGAATAGAAAGAAAGAATATTAGAATAGAAGAAAGAAGAAGAAGACCACATCAGAATCTCACAGCGGAACAGATAAAAATAAAATATCACAAATCTTTTTATACAAAAGAACTGTATATACATACCAACCATCAAAGTACAACATATATCAGACACAGTGGAAAAATAACTTTATATAACTAGCGGTGAGCCTCCTGCTTCCAACTCCTGAAACTCCAAGCGAACCCTAACCTGGAAATATACTCGGTCTGACCCGAGCAAATTTGAAGCAAAGCAAAATTCACCGGGTCAGTCTGGAATACTTTCAGTGATAAATTCACAGTACAAACAACTTGTTTAACTTTGGAAAATCCTTTATGAAATCAAAGGATAATAGTAAGACCAGCCTACACATAAACGCGGGTACTTATTGGAGATGGAATTCCAACCATGACAAGGTATGGGACCACCTACCGATAGTGTATCTCTAGAGGCGAATAAACTGGGTTCAACAAGAACATCTTGCAACCCGGCCCATACATGACCGACCACTCATTTCGCTTGAGTGTATCGAATGTATATCACCAACGGTTGGGATCAGCAACCGTTTCCCGAATAAAGGGACAACATCGAATATAGATTAAAGAAGCAAATGGAATTTCTCTAGATGGTGATTATGCACCCTAATGGGAGCGACCCACATAGCCATGTTGCCTGCCCGATTTTTGTCATTTTCCGGTTGATGAGGCTTGAGGTTAGAATTTATCTTTCAAACATCTGGTCATCATTCACTTTGAATGCTACATTGTCAGATCCGCCAAATCACTAATTGACGTCCGCAAAAATATTCTGGTCGTTAAGCTAAGAGAGGTGCCCCTCTCTGCCACTAACAGAAATACGTTTGTAAAAATCAACGTACGTGACCGTTAAGAAATACTTTGTCAGACTTTCGTCCATACAAGTCACCCAGGAACAGGATGAACTGAAGGCACCCTCCTACTGCATCCAATATAGGAACCACCCCAGGGATCAATAGCGAGAAGTCCTTGCAAATCCGTAGATTTCAACCACGAAAAAATCACAGTATATCTCTGCGTTGCAACACAGAGATTTTAAACAATCCTTCTGCTTATGAAGATCACGGTCTTCAATGCTCCATCTTCACTCTTCCTGATTTCGTTTTTGCTGGTACGGAATGGATTTCGAATATAAATTCGATCCCGGTCTTTCCGTACCAACAATCGTATAGTCTGGTTTGATAGTAGGTGATTTAACTATCAAACAACAAATGTGTGGATAAAATGTGTTTGCTGATTCAGTATTTGGTACTACTTGGCCCCTTTAAAATATATTTAACAATTTGTTAATAACTTATAATTTTTCCTATATATTCAAAAATTTTACTTTTCCTTATTTTATTTTAACAAAAACTATTTTATACATTTCAGAGTATGTATATATATATATATACTTACTTAACTTTCAATTCCCTTAATATTGGATATACCATTATATTTATCAAAACCCTTTTTCCCCCTTTTTCTTAAATGCGGCATCTCGATATATTCATATATGTATTATACTTAATGGTATTAAACAAATCACCGATTCTGATACGGGTAAAGCAAATGTCGAATTATATAATTTAAAACCAAATACTCTTATTTACATTGAAACTAATTTTGTAGTATCATTTATATTCCAAAATCTCGCATTTATGTTCAATACTTCTTGTATGGGATATCACATCAATTTCAACACCTTTTACTTGTTTCAAACTAATACCATTCCTCGATAATAATGAGGCCGTTCAAGTTGGGTTATTCTATTTATCTCTTAGACCTTGATCGACAACGTTCTTATCTCAGAATAATATTAGTTTGTCACTTAACCATTGATATTAAAGTCTCATTTACCACCTTGATTTCAAATCTGATTTTATAAACCATTTCTTATATTTGAAATCCTCATTCAATGATCTCTTTACTTAATTCCCTTAATTAAGTAAATATTCATTAAAACATAACTTTGATCCTAAACATAATTTCACTTATGACATTTTGGATTTGTAATACAAATCCCATGTCAAATAATTTTCTTACATCCATTTGGCATTCGTAATTAAACCTTTTCTTGGATTCCATAACTAAAATCCGCTTATCACTTTCTTTACAATAAAACCATTTTAATAACTTGGATTTTAATCCTAAAATCCATTTACCAACAAAAAATAATTTCTTTATGTATTTTCCCTTTTTTTGTTTTTGAAATCCTTATTCCAATTACCTTATTCCACTTAATTTAATCCTTTAACGCTTAAGTCATTGCTTTGGTTAAAAACCCCTTTCTAAATCTCGCTTGAATTTCTTCCTAAATACTTATAATAATCCCTTAAGCAAAATTAAACAACTTACTTATATTTTATTTTAAAACTATTACCATTACCATATTCTAGTCTACTCGAAATATATTTATCATCTTTCTTACTTATTTCATTTCAATTGGATTCTCCTTTGCTTAGTTTAACAATTTAGGAAAAATCTTATTTAAATCTCTATATTCACTCTCTTATTTTATTTACCAGTCTCGTTTGCACACTTGGGTTACAAATTCCATTATAACACCTTATTTGACTTTAATTGGACTTATCTCTTCTTAGTTACATCTTACTTGAATTCCAATTAAAAATCATTTCTTTAACTATTATTAATTTAAAATAATAATTAAATTTAATGTTAACTATATTATAAATAGTTAACTTTGCTATTAATTAAAAATAGAATCACTATCTTTCTAAAATCTTATTAAATAATAATTAATGTTATTAACACTAACCAATTCAATAATTACTTTGGATTATAGTTAATCGAAGATTAACTAATATTTAACACTAAATAATTCAATAATTCCCTTAATTTATAGTTAATCGGAGATTAACTGATAATTAACACTATTCGTTAAATTTAACGAATATTCAGTAAATTTAACCCAAATTAATCTCATTTGTCGATTTTAATCAAAAACGGTTGATTTGCCAACCGTACATGTCAGTTAACTATTAACTGATTTTCATTCGTCATTTCCCCTTTTTAAATTAATTAAACAACTTCATTAATTTAAAAAAAACACCATTTAATAACAATTATTCCATTTCACCAACATGTGAGTAAATTCTCTGGTTTTCTACTTTTCGATCATAAGATTTCATTACATAAACCGCTTAAATAATTATTTTATAAACTCGATTTAAAATGCATATTTATAAATTTCTAATTTAATTATTTATATAAAATAACTGAAAAAATTCAGTTCAGTTATAAAATAATTTATAACCTCAAAACTTGCGTCGAATCACCGAACGGTAGAACGACGTCTAAAAGCAGTACATTTTAGGCCATTCATTGCCAACTACTCAATCAACACTGCCGGTTGATTTTAAACAAAATTTAGATGAATATCCATTCAACAATCACGTTCAAACAGTTTTTACTACCATATGGGGTTCAATAAGTTCAAATATAAATTAATTTAAAACAAACAACATATAAAATATTTGAGGAATCCGGTTGGTCCCTCCAACCTGTTCTTCCCTGCACCACAACTCGTTATGACATTTGATAATAATATATGAAATAAATTTCAATAATATAATATTTAAAATGATGAAATATAAATGACAACAATCAACCAAACAATAAACAACCAATAGCAGTCAATCAACCAATTTATACTTTTAACGGTAAATTTTATTTTAATATGAATTTATCACATCATAGGATTTCAGAAGGTGTGAGAATTAACTCACCAGTTTATTTCGATTGACGGTGATCGCGTTTGTTCCATTTAATTTTAAATGAACGTTTAAAATTATCTGAAATTTCAAATAGCTCCAATAAGTTCCTAGTCAGCGCCATCACCTAGGCCTCGTCCCTGCGATCCCAACGGATCCTGTTTCGTGTAAATCCGTTAATGTATGTAAAAGTTATCGAATAAATACCATTTGGATAAATTATATATATTAATAATTAATTAACTTAAATTATAATTATCACTAAACCACTAATTACCGTTTTAATGTTGGTCCACGTCAGCATTCCCTCACGCGTTTTCCCCTAATCCCATCGTTCAAACTCGATGGTCTCTCCTTCACCATCGTTTGCAAAAAAAAAAACCGAACACCACCCCCAACTTCAAACCACCGCCGCCAACGCTCCTGATCACCGGACCCCCGGCGATTGTCACCCACGGCAGCGCCTGGCTCTAGCGCTTCACCTCCAATCGGCCTCCCCATCAACCATCACCTGTAGGCCCCACTCTAGCCGGAAACCCGAAACCCGCCACTTCTGATCAACCATGAATTACGGCAGCCACCATCAACCATTCGACACCGCACCTCTGCAAATCTCACCGTCCACCGCTGGCGCACCTTTCCCCCTTCAGACCTTCAACCCCTCGTCACCTCGTCGGGCCGTAATCCCCTTAAAACCAACGCCAACTTTGAAGAAAACAACCCAAAACGTTGACCTCAGTTCAACTTGTCACCGCCATCACCACAGACCACCGTAAGACCCTAGACCGGTGCCAAATCAAAGCTGGAACTCCCCTCTTCAATTTCCCCTAGGTTTGAACATCTGCAATCGATACAATCCCTCGAAATCCTCAAAAGAACGGAACCAAACTGCTCTAGTTTTCGTGTCATTCCGGCCACCACAAGTGTCCGATCACCCCCAAATTTTTACATTAGATAGATATCGACCCGATCTACATATTTGCCTCAGATCGCCATGGCTAATTCACGACAGAATGGAAGATATAAATTATTTAGTAGTTTTGGGCTTATATGAAAATTTCATATGGAAATGAGAAATGGGAGACTGAATTTCTGGTTTGAGGGTGAACGAATATATATGATGAGGAAATATATTAATTTACTTTTATTTGACTGAAGATATTTTACTGACGACGACTAACGATATTTATTTCGTACCTATCGCCATTTTTAACACAGTTTATTCGCTCCTGTGCTCATCTACAAACTCCGTTTGTGATGCAAATGGACGTCATGATATGATTTGAAGTTACGGTCCTAATGAAACTTGTTTCGTCGAATTCCGAGTCTGTTTGCTCAAACGGCACTCGTTCACGTCCAAATGATCATTTTATTTGTATTTAATTTTGCTGCGCTCACAAATTAACTCCGATTGACGCGCAACTTGAAATCTAGCAATAATTAGCTATTACGGTCTCAATAAAATTTGTTTCGTCAAAAACGGAGGTCGTTTGAATAAATACCCCTTTTAAAGGTCCAATTTACATAAAAATAAACCAATTTTAAAATACCTATATATAAAAATAAAAAATATATTTAAATTGGCCATACACGACCAGAATTACATATACTACCAGAATAAAATATCCCGGGTTGAATTCCAAGCCAAATCGATATTATAAATATTTAAAAACCCTTTATTTAATATAAATAAACGTTATAATTTATAAAGGAATTCCATAGCGACTATTTTAAAATTTGATTTGGACCTAAAACAAAATCTACAACACGAAAACTTGATTTTTCTCTTCCATTAAAAAGATATTATCCAACAGATTTGGACGTTTCTTATTTCGAGAAAATCCGACTTATATTGGATCCTGTATAACCGTTTAAAGTTCAAAACGCCATATTACGAACTACCGCGCCGCTGCAGCTCGTTTTATAATATAATTATAAATTATACGCTCAACCGTCGTTTTAATAACGAAATCGCTATTATAATTTCAATACGAACAATATTAAACCATTTTAAATCGCCCGATCACATTATACTTCAAATTCAACATTTTTGTAACATCCCGTATTTTTGGCAGTCAAATATTTAATTTTATTTATTTATTTTAAATATTTTATTTCGGATATTAATGGATTTTAATATTTAATTAGTCATTTAAAATGAAGTTTGAACATCATATAATTTATATAATTATAAAACGAACTCAAAATCGCGCGGCAGTTCGTAATATTGATTTTGAACTTCAACTGAGAGTACAGGATCCGGTATAAGTCGGATTTCTGTGAAACGAGAAACGTTTGAATCTCGTTGATAATAATTTTCATATGGAAAATAAAAATTCAGATTTCGTGTTATAATTTATTTGTTATGGCCAAATCAAATTTTGAAATAGTCGTTATGGAAATCGTTGTTAAAATATACGCGTTAAAATAGTCATTTTGCAAACAGACTTCGTTTTCGATGAAATCAGTTTTATTGGGACCGTAACGTTAAATTATTGTACGGTGGTGAATTGCATGGAAAAGTGATGTCGTATATGACCACGGTAGCCGTAAACGCCCGTTCATTTTTTATAGCGCGTAATTAATTCAATAAAAGGTTATTTCGGTATAACTTGAACAGACGATCGAATTACGCCGCGAAACAAATTCCGTTGAGTTCCCATCATCGATTAGAGTCAAGATAGGTATATAGTTTGTTATTTTTGGAGACTGGGTAATTTGGCGTTAAAAATGGCATTGCGGTGCGCGTAAAAATAGCCTACCGGGGAAACAGTCTCAGAATGCGACGAAACTAGTGGCGTTGGTTTCGTATTGAAGAATTATTATAGGATTTCAAAGTTTCAAGTTGATTTGATTTATCAAGTGATCATGGAAAAATTAAACGCGTGTTTATTTCTGGTTTTATAAAGGATTTTTTTCAAACGATGTCGGATTTTGATGAAACCTGTCCCATTAGGTCCGGAATATTTTTCTATACTACGATTAGCCTTTTTATTAAAAAAACAGAAATCGTTTGTGGTGGTTTTGGTGTGTTACTTCACGACGAAGAATCATTTAATAATATTATAATATTTTGTCCACTATATAAGCACTTAAAAGGGGCATACATAACCCTAATTCAGCGTTCAAAGCCTCTGCGTGGTCAAAGTGTTTCACGCCGCCACCCAAACTCAATGAACGATCCGAAACACCCAACACTTCTCCTTCAGTAAATCCCAATCCACAAACTAAATTCGAAAACCTCAACTACAAATTCAATCAAGACATCAAGGCCCTACTATCTAACGGTGATGATCGGCGAATAGGGACTGAGTTGATCGGAAAAACCTTCATGAAGTCGTGGCGGTTCGATGGCTTTTCCAGGCGAAGGCTGGAACCGAAAGTGGTAAGACTTGGACCGAAGGGAGGCATGACCTCGGCGCGCGTTGTGGTTGAGGTAGATCAACCTCCGATCACCCGAAGGTGGCAGCAGCGGTTCGAAATTAGCGCGGACGCGTTCATGGGTATTGGAGTATCGTAAAGACGATGAAGCAGAGTAAAAGCAAAGAGCGGTCGATCCCTTTTTGGCCAGTAAACGTTGGTAATTAGAATTTCATATTAACTAAGGAATTATAAACCAAATCTAAAACTAATTGGGTGCTAACTGTTTAAAATCGGTGGTAGGTATATAAGTCCAAGTAGAAGGAAGTTAGCTGCTATTCATTTCAGTTCAGCCGTGTGTTTTACGTAAAGTAATAAATTTATATTATGATATTCATTAAAGTATTAGTTGTTTAATCAAATTAGAGAATATTAAAACGTTTATAACATTCTCATCATTGCCAGGTTGGAAATGAAGCACAATAAAGAAGGAAAAGTCGGTCTGTCTTCCTTTTGGGTCCGGCTTAACACTTAAAATGTAATTAATTTATTTGACTAATGTGAGATTTAAAATAATTAATTATATCGTATAACTTTAAATAGTGATAACTCAATCATATGATATCAGAATTGGACAAACCGCATGTCGTTGGGATCACCTCGACGAACACTACGTCATGGAATAGAACTGGACAGATTTGGAATCAACTGTGGTTTTTAGTTAAATTAACGCTTGTTTAACTTAACTGAAAAGAACTGGCTTAAACAGCGAATCAACTCAAGGTGAGTTAAACTCACTCAGTTCTTCCCATTTATATTTTATATAAATTGGGTTTTTATTTTGTGTTCTCTGTTTGCTATGATTGACTGTTTTGCTAGTATTATTATTATTTATTGTTTTAAATGATGAAATTAAACCGTCATTTAATTTCAGTGAAATACCAACTCATTATTTTAACGAATTGGATCCAATAAAGGTAACTTACTTTACTGGTCATGTTTATAAAATAAATGTGTTAAATTGTTTGAATTGGTTGATGTTAAATAGTCATTATTTACTATTATAAAAAAATCACCAGTTAAGTGGAATTAAATGATCTGTTTGGAGATAACCATTTGAATACATGGAAGAACAGGTTGGAGGGATCCAACCGGATTCCTCAAATATATTATTTATTTCATATTATCATATATGAACTGTCATGTCCGGGTGATTGAGTGGATTTTTGATTTTTGACTGAAAAGTCAACCTGTGTTGCGTTTTAACCAATGGGCGGTATTGGTTGAGTATTTGGCAGTGTATGGTCTATAAAATCAATCGTTTTATAAATATTGGTTCACCGTTAGGTGAATCGATAGAACTGAATTTATAAAATTTATTTTATAGCTGGAGAGATTTTGAAGTGTATTATTTTGAATAAAAGTTATTAAAGAGAAATAAATAAATATTTTATTTATTTAAGACTTTGATCTATTTTTAATTAATTTTATAAAGTAAATTCTGATGTTAATCAGATTTATAAGTACGAGAATAAATCGAACGGTTGAATGTGAATAATTGTTTTATTAAGAAACAATTAAATAGATTTATTTTAATTAATTATATTATTAATTAAATTTAAAGCGAGAATTTATTGGAATCGGTTAATGGGAATAATCGCGTTTAAGTTAGTTAAATCGACCGTTTAATTGGGAATGATTATTAAATTATTGTGTTTTGAATACGAATATTGTTTTAATGTTAATAAGTTTTAAAAAGGGATTTACTATTTATTTTTGTAATAAAGACATTAACTACCGCAGTAGTTAGTGATTAAAGTAAATTATTATTTAAAATAATAATAATTGAGGAAAGTAAATTTGAAATGAAAATTCAATTAAAAAGTAATCAAAGTTGAGACGGAATCTAATTGAATGGTGAAGGGAGTTTATGAGCATGTTTTATTTTAAACATGAGTTTTATAACAAAGTTATAAAAGGAATTTTTAAGCGAATAATATAGCTTAAATAGATGTTACTTAGTTATTTGGATTTAGTGAAAGGAAATTATGGTAAAAAAGTTTTATTTTAAACCAGAGTTATATAAAAAGGGGTTTGAGGTGTTATATCGTTAATTCTAAATTAACGTTACTTAGAAATGGGATTAAGTACAACTGGGGATTGAAATAAGAATTCCAAGCAGGAAATGATGAATTGGATTTGTAAAATAATTAGTTATAGTAAGGTTGGTAAAAGAAGTGGGTCGTAGGATTGGGTAACCAAACCTGAATCATAAAATGAATTGGTTCAAAAAAGTAGAGGTAAATAAAAAGTGATGGTTTTATAAAGAATTACTTAATTATGGAATTAAGTTAAATGGTGATATCCAAGAAAGGGATTACCAAAAAGTGAGAAGGTTTTCTGAAAACGTATTTTGAATAAAATAGTTAAATGGAATTTGTATTAATATTAAAATGAAATATTGGTTTGAATTACCACTCGTAATGGTTAAGGAGGTTAGTGAAAATTATTATTTCATTAGAGAAATAATAACGCAACATTTTTGGTGAAAATTTGGTATATGTACATATATAAAGGATTCCAAAGTAAAAGGGAAATAAAAAGGAATTGCGGGAAGTTATAACAAATTTTCGAGTTAGGAGGAAATGTAAAAGATAAGCTTTATTCTATAAGAATAAGCGGGGAGTATTGTTTCAAGAAATGAAATAGAAGATATTTTGTAACGTTATTTTACGAGTAATAAGTAAAAATGATTTCCCAATATTATAATAATGTGGCTAATGGTTTGAAAGTGAAATAGAAGACTGAATGTGGTATAGGATTTCCTAAGTATAAAAATGAATTTGTTTAAAGAAAAAAAATCTTATTTTAAATAAGAAGCGTGAAAACTATATGTATAATATCGAGATATTTAAGAGTTTTAAATTTTCATTTGTTTATTTAAAAGGCCAAGTATTGCTGAATACTGAACCATTGAACTCACTAGATTATCATGATTGAATCACTGTTTATTTTGATAGTTAAATCACCGATTATCAAATCTGTCCAATACGATTGTTGATACGAAAAGACCGGGATCGAATTTATATTCGAAAACCATTCCGACCAACAAATTCGTGAAGATATCAGGAGATGATCGAGATGGAGCATTGAAGATCGTGGATTTTCATAAACGGAAGGACCACTAATATTCTCTGCCTTGCAAGCAGAGATAAGCTGTGATTCTGTCGTGGTTAGAATCTACGGATTGCAAGGACTACTCGCTACTAATCCATGTGGTGATTTCTATATGAGATGCAGTAGGAGAGTGCCTTTGGTTCATCCTGTTCCTGGATGACTTGAATGGACGGATGTCTGATGGAGTATTTCCAAAGGAATTACGTACGTTGATTTCTTCAAACATACCATAGTTGGTAACGGAGGGCGACGGTTCTCTTGGCTTAACCACTAGAGTATTTTTGGGGACATCAATTAGTGATATCTGGCGGATCTGATGATGTGGAAATCAAAGTGAATGGTGGCCAAGTGTTATAAAGGAAATTCAAACCTCAATCCTCACAACTGGGAAATGACAAAAATCGGGCAGGCAGCATGGCTATGTGGGTCGCTCCCATTAGGATGTATAATCACCTATCTAGAGAAATTCTAATTTGCTTCTTTAATCTATTTTCGATGCTGTCCCTTTCCGGGAAATGGTTGCTGAACCCAACCGTTGGTGATATATATTCGATACACTCAAGCGAAATGTGTGGTCGGTCATGTGAGGGACGGGTTGCAAAACGTTATTGTTGAACCCAGTGTATTCGCCTCTAGAGATACACTATCGGCAGGTGGTCCCATACCTTGTCATAGTCGGAATCCAATCTCCAATAAGCGCCCGCAATTTTGATTGTATACTATATATGTGGAGCGTGAGATGCAAGCGTTCCATTAGATTGTTATTTACTTGTATTTAGACATTATTATAATATTAGAAAAGATATAGGTTTCAAAAATGTTTTGGGTTATCGTAAGGTAAAAACCGTCCGTGTTTATGTGTGGATTTGGTCTTACGATTATCCTTTTCTTTTGAAAATTTTTGAACTTTAAAATCATGATTGGATGATTTACCCTTTATACTATGCGAGTTTATCTCACTCTGGTTCACCAGACTGACCCGGTGTTTTGTAAATGCTCGGGTTAGCCCTGGGTGTACAGGTTCAGGTTATCGAATGCTGTGAAGAGGCGGGCTAGAAGAGTTCAGACGTATGATATTATATAGATACTATTCCGCTGTGCGTTGTATATGAGGACAAGTTATTATAACTGTCCAGATGTGTGATGTACTCTGATATTGTATGTTTTATTTAAAGTTCTCAATAAAGATTTATTTCTGTATTATATTTTGTTCCGCTGCGATGTGAGACTCTGATTCTGTGTTGTGTTGGTTCTTCTTCTCCTATTCTAATATTTCTTTCTTTCTTATCGCACTCTCTAATTTCTTTCTAATAACTATCCAGTGTTTTCAGTGTTTGGAAGGTCGACATGAGGTACGTTAAAGGTATTTATGTCGATTTTCTGGGGCCGAAATCCTTGGGTCGTTACAGTGGTATCAGAGCTATTGGTTTAGTGATAACCTTGGCTTTATGGTGTAACTTGATAGAGATGGGGTTAGTAATACCCTAGATTGAGTTTGATTATATATATGAGAGTGTGTATTTGTAATTTGATATTAAAATTATTTTTGAAATTATTTTTGCCCAATTTATTTTACAAATAATAAAAGTAAGGATTTTCACAAATTATTATAATATGGGCAATTAATTGGATTTGCTAATGTTGGTTGGGCTGATATGTTTGGATTGTGCTGTTGGTTGCTTGAATATAAATCTGAAATGGATAGACTTGGTTGAAAACCAATGTGAAATAAATAAGTTGGATAATCAATCCAAATTTAATAAACCCGAAAGGATAGTTAAAGAAATAAATGGATGATGTGGATGTGTTGAATTTAATTGACATTGTTTTGATGACTAATGAGTTCAGTGAAGTCGAGAACAGGCGAAGACGAGCAAATTCAGCTTAAAATCCATCTAAGAGAAATTCTGGAGTTGATTGAACTCAGTTTAAATAGAGCTGCATAATAACTAAGCAAACTCGAATATAAAATATTGCTTATTGCATAATAGCGCTCGCAAAAAGGTACGCCTACGCAAATATGAAATTTTGGTTTTTATTTGGATTTTGGGATTGGATTTTGATTTTTGTTTTCCGACTGTGTTGGTCGATGTATATATATTTCTTGAACCTACGACATTGCAGATGTCCCTTCATACAAGGGAGACTCTTCCAAAAAAATTCAAAAATTTAAGGTGTTAGAAATTTTTTGAAGATTTTTGGAAAATCTTTTTATTTGAATTAAATTGGTTTTAAAACCAATTAGATTAGTTTTGGAAAATAAAAATGAGTTTTGACTGTATATTTTTATAAAGACAATGGGTCGAAACGTCCTTTCTTACCTTAGCAGTTTCGAGGACGAAATTATTTTAAAGGGGGAAGAATGTAACATCTCGTATTTTTGGCAGTCAAATATTTAATTTAATTTAATTATTTTAAATATTTTATTTTGGATATTAATGGATTTTAATATTTCATTCGTCATTTAAAACGAAGTTTGAACGTCATATAATTTATATAACTATAAAACGAACTCGAAATCGCGCGGCAGTTCGTAATATTGGTTTTGAACTTCAACTGAGAATACAGGATCCGATATAAGTCGGATTTCTGTGAAACGAGAAACGTTTGAATCTCGTTGATAATAATTTTCATACGGAAAAGAAAAATTCAGATTTCGTGTTATAATTTGTTAGTTATGTCCAAATCAAATTTTGAAATAGTCGCTATGGAAATCGTTGTTAAAATATACGCGTTAAAATAGTCATTTTGCAAACGGACATCGTTTTCGATGAAATCAGTTTTATTGGGACCGTAACGTTAAATTATTGTACGGTGGTGAATTGCATGGAAAACCGATGTCGTATGTGACCACGGTAGCCGTAAACGCCCGTTCATTTTCTATAGCGCATAATTAATTCAATAAAGAGTTATTTGGGTATAACTTGAATAGACGATCGAATTAGGCCGTGAAACCAATTCCGTTGAGTTCCTATCGTCAATTAGAGTCAAGATAGGTATGTAGTTTGTTATTTTTGGAGACCGGGTAATTTGGCGTTAAAAATGGCATTGCGGTGCACGTAAAAATAGCCTACCGAGGAAACAATCTCAGAATGCGACGAAACTAGTGCCGTTGGGTTCGTATTGAAGAATTATTATAGGATTTCTACGTTTCAAGTTGATTTGATTTATCAAGTGATCATGGAAAAATTAAACGCGTGTTTATTTCTGGTTTTATAAAGGATTTTTTTTCAAATGATGTCGGATTTCGACAAAACCTATCCCATTGGGTCCGGAATGTTTTCCTATGCTAGGATTAGCCTTTTTATCAGAAAACAGAAATCGTTTGTGGTGTTTTTGGTGTGTTACTTCACGACGAAGTATCGTTTAATAATATTATAATATTTTGTCCACTATATAAGCACTTAAAAGGGGCATACATAACCCTAATTCACCGTTCAAAGCCTCTGCGTGGTCAAAGTGTTTCACGCCGCCACCCAAACTCAATGAACGATCCGAAACACCCAACACTTCTCCTTCAGTAAATCCCAATCCACAAACTAAATTCAAAAACCTCAACTACAAATTCAGTCAAGACATCAAGGCCTTACTATCTGACGGTGATGATCGGCGAATAGGGACTGAGCTGATCGAAAAAACCTTCATGAAGTCGCAGCGGTTCGATGGCTTTTCCTGGCGAAGGGTGGAACCGGAAGTGGTAAGGCTTGGACCGAAGGGAGGCATGACCTCGGCGTGCGTTCTGGTTGAGGTAGATCAACCTCCGATCACCCGAAGGTGGCAGCAGCTGTAACAACCCGAATTTTAGTAACATGTTAAAACCATAAATCAAGGCAGAATTAATTTTTAAATTAAGAATCAAGGGAAACGGGTTACGCCATTGCGTTCGTCTCGGAATTCTTCTTGAAATAGAGTCCGAGTTTGCGTAAAACGGATATCGTACGAAGAAGATATGGACGAATGAAGTTAGGCTGAAAAACCAGAAACGGGCCAGAATGCACTGGTGCACTTGGGAAGTGCGCCAGAACAAAATTGCACTGGCGCACTTGGGAAGTGCGCCCATGCAATTTTGCATTGGCGCACTTGGCAGGTGCGCCCAGGCCGAGCAGAAAACCGGCTTGGTCAGGCCTTGGCTGATCTGGTCGGGTTCTGGTCGAATTTCTGAGCTCTGGTGTGTCACTAGGGCTGACTTGTCACTTTCTGATTGGCTTCTCTTGAGATGGATGGCCTTGATTAACTCTAGCTTCATCGACGGCTCTTATTAGTTTAAAACCCTATATAAACAGCCTCCTAGCCTCATTCTCTTTACACCATCTTCTCTAACCTTATGCTGCTCAAACTCTTGATGATCATGGCTTTTTCCTCTTCCTCTAAATTAAATTAAATTAAATTAAAACGCGAAGATTATTCCTTGAAGACTACGGCTAGGAATTCCATACTTGGGGATTTGCTTCTATAATCAAACCAAGATTCAACTATTCAGCAATTCAACGACCAATTTCTAGACTTGACTTCTGCATCTAAATTTCTTAGACCACGATCTGTAAGTTCCAGTTACTTTTAGATAAAAACTATAAACTTAATATGGCATGTTATAAATTGGAATTGGTTTATGTATAATTCATATCTATTCTTGTTTTCTTTTTGGATCTTGACTATTGGGAATATTGCCGATGACGTTGAAACTATTATTAATGGCCTATGACTATGACTATGAACATAAGACTACGCCTATGACGGTGAACATAAGACTATGCTTGTGCCTATGACTGTGAACATAAGACTATGCCTATGCCTATGACTATGCCTATGCCTGTGAACATAAGACTATGCCTATGACTATGAACATAAGACTATTGCCTATGACTATGACAAGGACAATTGTGACTAATTACCTAAGATTCATGACCATGAGGTTATTGCCTAGGATCATATCTTTGAAATCAGATCTAAGCTTGATTTTCTATTTAGACCTTTTCTTTATTTGTCCTTGGATCTTGATTTTGGGGATTTTTCTATTTAAATTAGATCTATCCTTGTTCCTGAAACTAGATTATTATTCAAACCTTTTCATGATCAATAATGTTATCAGATCTATATGCCTGCGATGTTTTAATCAATTTATTCAGTTATGTCATGCTTTAAAAATAAATCAATAATAGAATAATGTTGATTATGTTATATGTGGGATTGAATGATATTGATCTATGCCTATGGTTTTATTTTATTATCATGTTGAATTGGGAGTTAATGAATAAGTCTATTCATGTGTACATGAACTTGAAGTATAACCCGTTATGACAAGTTGTGTAGTTTATCATGTTATGCAAGTTTTAGGTTGTAAAATCATATCACATATGTGACCAAATGTTAGATCTACATGTTTATGTGTATATGTAAAACCTATGTCATATTTCAAGTTCACACTTATTCATATGCTCGTGATCGATTTGCAAGTTCACATATATGTAAGTTGATTTAGTCTATGTTGCAAGTTCACATATATGTATGTTGATTTAGTCTACGTTGCAAGATTCACACCTATGATATTCATGTTGACTATTTTGCAAGTTCACACCTATGATGTTCATATCGACTATGCCGAAAATGCCAAGTTTACACCTATATCATGTTTATGTTAATGAATTGCTTTATGCCAATTTTGCGTACATTAAATTAGGCTAAGTTTTTAGCCTAATAATATATGTCAAAAATCATGCGGACGAGAAATTAGGCTAAGATTGTTAGCCTAATATTTAGACGGGGTAACGTTGGGAAAAATTGGTAATTATAGGAAACTTGGCATGAAACTTACCTTGAAAACTTGACACGAACTTGACATGAATCTTGAACATGGACATGACACTAGAATGAACTTGAAAATGGCCAACTCGAGGTGGGGTTGAGTTTGCACTGTAATTCTTCCCGGAACCGCCCGGTAAATCCAGTTACTGCAAACAATAGGATCCAATGTGGGTAGTTGGTCATATCGCACTTGAAAACCCGAGGTCAGACTGAGTTGTGGTGTAATTCTGCCCGGAACCGCCCGGCATATCCAGTGACCACAACAACAGGTCTGATGTGAGAGGTTGGGGTGCATTAATGAATTAATGCCACATGATAGGGTTAAGTCATGAACATGTAAGACAACACTTAACCAACCTGATAAATGATTCGTAGGTGGGTTAAGTCACGAACTTGAATGACAACACTTAACCGACTTGACATGCTAGACTGATAGGGGTTAAGTCACGAATTTAAATGACAATACTTAACCTATTAGACGGAAACCCTAGTTACGCGGTCCATTTCAGCAGTAACCCACTATATGTATCATGGTACCCTGGAACTAGGCAGGGTGGGGCACGATTACTGGGCTGATTGTAAGCGACCAGAACGACGGCTGTGTTGGTGCGCCAGTGTAGGTTCAGGCGGGCTATGGTCGTGCACATGGTCCAGAGTTGAAAAAGCAGGCATTGGGCATCAGTAGGTTTATCTATGCATTCTTGATTCGTGTCGGTCGTTGGCACCCTAGGGCTTGATACACCCTATGGTGGACCTAGCACAGGTGACTACATTCGTGATAGGGCCGTATGACACAGACACATGACGAGCTAGAACTTGTAGGGAGCCGATCGACTAGTGGATCGTTTCGTTGGGCCTAGAAATGGGTCATTTCGTGATATTGGGCCAAGGAATCATTTCATGATTAATATAAGACATGGGTTTGGGATTCTAGTATGATTGATGCAGCGAACCTTGAATATGCGATGCTATACTTGATTTATCATGTTATCTTAGTCTATCTTGCACATCTTGACAGCATCCTTAGGTTTACTTTCAGTTTATACATGTCATGTTACCTTTATCTGTTTTTATGCTGAAAGTCACTTGGACTTACCAGTCTTTATGACTGACCCGTTTTCTTTCGCCTCTTTTTCTTCCATTTCCCCCCAGGTTCTCAGGGAAGAAACTCTAGCACTTAGCTTGGATTTCGCTTGCTTTTGATTCAGCTCATGTACAGTTTGATCTTGGGCTATGCTATGGCTGCATTTTCTGCTACCTTTGGGGAATTAAGCTACTTTTGATGTTTTAAGTTTATGCTTCTTTATTTATGCAAGGCAGAATTTGTTGTAAAGGAAAATAATGACCTTGGCTATTTGATGTAAAATGTTTTGCCTCTTCTTGAAAGTAATGAAAATTTTCTTTTGATTCTTCCGTTGTTTTATCTATGTTCTGTCTTATAATATTTCTGTGTTTGTTTACCTCGATAACGCTCCTCCAAAACTAGTGCATTCCCTTTGTGAGTGACCCTAGTGGAGGTGGGGTGTTACATTTGGTATCAGAGCAGAAGGTTACCAGACTGGGCAAAAGTTTTTAAAAACCTTCTAAAACTCTTTACAAAGAAGCATTTTTCAAGAAAAGTCTTGTTTTATTTAAACGCTATTCCCCCAAAAGCCATTAGCACTATCCTTTGTTTCCTCGTTTGAATCTCTTTTCCTTTCTTTTCTCCATCTGTAGTCGCAGTAGTTTTTACCTACGGCTAATCTTCTTTCTAGCTTCGTAGAGGGTTTTACATATGATGGAGATAGTTTCCGTGAGGCTTGTTAACATGTTACATAGGGAAGGTATGAGTGATAAGTTAAGGCGGATGAGTCTCAGAATGAGAAGAAAGACTCCGAAAAAGGTGGCAAGAACAACAACAACAATAAGGATAACAAGACACGTGAGAAAATAAAATGCCACTTCTGTGGTATTGAGGGGCATATAGTCCAGGATTGTAGAAAGAAGAAAATGAAGATGGGAGCATGCTTTCAGTGTGGTGATACTGGACATATCAGCAAGAACTGCCCTAAGAAGCAAGGGCAAGCCCCACAGGCAGGACCTTCTGGGGGTACATCTTTAACTTCTTCTCCTAGATGCTTTGTTTTATCTTGCTTATCTTCTCAATCCTATCTTGAGAACCTTAGGTAGAACCCTTTTGGATGTAAACATGTGATTGAAACATGTTATGTTTGATGTTTGCAAATGGTTGCAAGTGGTCGCAAGTGGTTGCTCGTGGTTGCATAACACACATTAGGCACTAGATCGACTCAGACACATTTTCATATTGCATACGCATGAGTGTTTATACTTGTTTATGGATGAAATTGAATGTGTTATCATGTGGATGTTGCATATGGATGGATGTTTGTGCACACATATAGTTTTTATGTGACTAGGACTATTTGCATACATGTTGGATTCATGGCACTAAACATATTTTGCATTAAGAAGATCAATCAGGCCTGATCATTTGCATTAGATAAGGAACATATACACACACTTTCTGCATATGTTCATATAGAATTAGAAATCGTTTAAGGACAATGGTTTCTTGTGGATGATGTTTTGAGTAGATGGATGATTGGATGGTAGGATGCATTCTTCTTAACTTGATGATTTCGGGGACGAAATCCTTTAAGGAGGGAAGAATGTAACAACCCGAATTTTAGTAACATGTTAAAACCATAAATCAAGGAAGAATTAATTTTTAAAATAAGAATCAAGGGAAACAGGTTATGCAATTGCGTTTGTCTCGGAATTCTGCTTGAAATAGAGTCCGAGTTTGCGTAAAACGGATACCGTACGAAGAAGATATGGACGAACGAAGTTAGGCAGAAAAAACAGAAACGGACCAGAATGCACTGGCGCACTTGGGAAGTGCGCCAGAACAAAATTGCACTGGCGCACTTGGGAAGTGCGCTCATGCAATTTTGCATTGGCGCACTTGGCAGGTGCGCCCAGGCCGAGCAGAAAACCTGCTTGGTCAGGCCCTGGCTGGCCTGGTCGGGTTCTGGTCGAATTTCTAAGCTCTGGTGTGTTACTAGGGTTGACTTGTCACTTTCTGATTGGCTTCTCTTGAGATGGCTGGCCTTGATTAACTCTAGCTTCATCGATGGCTCTAATTAATTTGAAACCCTATATAAACAGCCTCCTAGCCTCATTCTCTTTACACCATTCTTCTCTAACCTTATGTTGCTCAAACTCTTGATGATCATGGCTTCTTCCTCTTTTTCTAAATTAAATTAAATTAAAACGCGAAGATTATTCCTTGAAGACTACGGCTAGGAATTGCATATTTGGGGATTTGCTTCTACAATCAAATTTGCTTCTACAATCAAACCAAGATTCAACGATTCAGCAATTCAACGACCAATTTCTAGACTTGACTTCTGCATCTAAATTTCTTAGACCACAATCTGTAAGTACCAGTTACTTTTAGATAAAAACTATAAACTTAATATGGCATGTTATAAATTGGAATTGGTTTATGTATAATTCATATCTATTCTTGTTTTCTTTTTGGATCTTGACTATTAGGAATATTGCCGACGACGTTGAAACTATTATTAATGGCCCATGACTATGACTGTAAACATAAGACTACGCCTATGACGGTGAACATAAGACTATGCTTATGCGTATGACTGTGAACATAAGACTATGCCTATGCCTGTGAACATAAGACTATGCCTATGCCTATGACTATGAACATAAGACTATTGCCTATGACTATGACAAGGACAATTGTGACTAATTACCTAAGATTCATGACCATGAGGTTATTGCCTAGGACTATAACTTTGAAATCGGATCTAAGCTTGATTTTCAATTCAGACCTTTTCTTTATTTGTCCTTGGATCTTGATTTTGGGGATTTTTCTATTTAAATTAAATCTATCCTTGTTCTTGAAACTATATTATTATTCAAACCTTTTCATGATCAATAATGTTATCAGATCTATATGCCTGCGATCTTTTAATCAATTTATTCAGTTATGTCATGCTTTAAAAATAGATCGATAATAGAATAATGTTGATTATGTTATATGTGGGATTGAACGATATTGATCTATGCCTATGGTTCTATTTTATTATCATGTTGAATTGGGAGTTAATGAATAAGTCTATTCATGTGTACATGAACTTGAAGTATAACCCGTTATGAAAAGTTGTATAGTTTATCATGTTATGCAAGTTTTAGGTTGTAAAATCATATCACATATGTGACCAAATGTTAGATCTACATGTTTATGTGTATATGTAAAACCTATGTCATATTTCAAGTTCACACTTATTCATATGCTCGTGATTGATTTGCAAGTTCACATATATGTAAGTTGATTTATTCTATGTTGCAAGTTCACATATATGTATGTCGATTTAGTCTACGTTGCAAGATTCACACCTATGATATTCATGTTGACTATTTTGCAAGTTCACACCTATGATGTTCATATTGACTATGCCGAAAATGCCAAGTTTACACCTATGTCAGGTTTATGTTAATGAATCGCTTTATGCCAATTTTGCGTACGTTAAATTAGGCTAAGTTTTTAGCCTAATATTATATGTCAAAAATCATGCGGATGAGAAATTAGGCTAAGATTGTTAGCCTAATATTTAGACGGGGTAACGTTGGGAAAAATTGGTAATTATAGGAGACTTGGCATGAAACTTACCTTGAAAACTTGACACGAACTTGACATGAATCTTGAACATGGACATGACACTGGAATGAACTTGAAAATGGCCAACTCGAGGTTGGGTTGACTTTGCAGTGTAATTCTGCCCGGAACCGCCCGACAAATCCAGTTACTGCAAACAATAGGATCCAATGTGGGTAGTTGGTCATATCGCACTTGAAAACCCGAGGTCAGACTGAGTTGTGGTGTAATTCTGCCCGGAACCGCCCGGCATATCCAGTGACCACAACAACAGGTCTGATGTGAGAGGTTGGGGTGCATTAATGAATTAATGCCACATGATAGGGTTTAGTCATGAACATGTAAGACAACACTTAACCAACTTGATACATGATTCGTAGGTGGGTTAAGTCACAAACTTGAATGACAACACTTAACCAACTTGACATGCTAGACTGATAGGGGTTAAGTCATGAATTTAAATGACAACACTTAACCTATTAGACGGAAACCCTAGTTACGTGGTTCATTTCAGCAGTAAACCACTAGATGTATCATGGTACCCTGGAACTAGGCAGGGTAGGGCACGATTACTGGGCTGATTGTAAGTGACCAGAACGACGGTTGTGTTGGTGCGCCAGTGTAGGTTCAGGCGGGCTATGGTCGTGCACGTGGTCCGGAGTTGAAAAAGCAGGCATTGTGCATCAATAGGTTTATCTGTGCATTCTTGATTCGTGTCGGTGGTTGGCACCCTAGGGCTTGATACACCCTATGGTGGACCTAGCACAGGTGACTACATTCGTGATAGGGCCGTATGACACAGACACATGACGAGCTAGAACTTGTAGGGAGCCGATCGACTATTGGATCGTCTCGTTGGGCCTAGAAATGGGTCATTTCTAGGTATTGGGCCAAGGAATCATTTCATGATTAATATAAGACATGGGTTTGGGATTCTAGTATGATTGATGTAGCGAACCTTGAATATGCGATGCTATACTTGATTTATACTTGATTTATCATGTTATCTTAGTCTATCTTGCCCATCTTGACAGCATCCTTAGGTTTACTTTCAGTTTATACATGTCATGTTACCTTTATCTGTTTTTATGCTGAAAGTCACTTGGACTTACCAGTCTTTATGACTGACCCGTTTTCTATCGCCTCTTTTTCTTCCGTTTCCCCCCAAGGTTCTCAGGGAGGAAACTCTAGCACTTAGCTTGGATTTCGCTTGCTTTTGATTCAACTCATGTACGGTTTGATCTTGGGATATGCTATGGCTGCATTTTCTGCTACCTTTGGGGAATTAAGCTACTTTTGATGTTTTAAATTTATGCTTCTTTATTTATGCAAGACAGAATTTGTTGTAATGGAAAATAATGACCTTGGCTATTTGATGTAAAAGGTTTTGACTCTTCTTGAAAGTAATGAAAATTTTCTTTTGATTCTTCCGCTGTTTTATCTATGTTCTGTCTTATAATATTTCTGTGTTTGTTTACCTCGACAACGCTCCTCCAAAACTAGTGCATTACCTTTGTGAGTGACCCTAGTGGAGGTGGGGTGTTACAGCAGCGGTTCGAAATTGTGGCGGACGCATTTGTGGGTACTGGAGTATCGTAAAGACGATGAAGCAGAGTAAAAGCAAAGAGTGGTCGATCCCTTTTTGGCCAGTAAACGTTGGTAATTAGAATTTCATATTAACTAAGGAATTATAAACCAAATCTAAAACTAATTGGGTGTTAACTGTTTAAAATCGGTGGCAGGTATGCAAGTCGAAGTAAAAGGAAGTTAGCTGCTGTTCATTTCAGTTCAGCCATGTGTTTTACGAAAAGTAATAAATTTATATTATGATATTAATTAAAGTATTAGTTGTTTAATAAAATTATAGAATATTAAAACGTTTATAACATTCTCATCCTTGCCAGGTTGGAAACGAAGCACTGTAAAGAAGGAAAAGTCGGTTTGTCTTCCTTTTGGGTCCGGCTTAACACTTAAAATGTAATTAATTTATTTGACTAATGTGAGATTTAAAATAATTAATTATATCGTATAACTTTAAATAGTGATAACTCAATCATATGATATCAGAATTGGACACATGTCGTTGGGATCACCTCGACGAACACTACGTCATGGAATAGAACTGGACAGAATTGGAATCAACTATGGTTTTCAGTTAAATTAACGCTTGTTTAACTTAACTGAAAAGAACTGTCTTAAACATCGAATCAACTCAAGGTGAGTTAAACTCACTCAGTTCTTCCCATTTATATTTTATATAAATTGGGTTTTTATTTTGTGTTCTCAGTTTGCTATGATTGACTGTTTTGCTAGTATTATTATTATTTGTTGATTTAAATGATGAAATTAAACCGTCGTTTAATTTCAGTGAAATACCAAATCGTTATTTTAACGAATTGGATCCAATAAAGGTAACTTACTTTATTGGTCACGTTTATAAAATAAACGTGTTAAATTGTTTGAATTGGTTGATGTTAAATAGTCATTATTTACTATTACATAAAAATCACCAGTTAAGTGGAATTGAATGATCTGTTTGGAGATAACCATTTGAATACAGGGAAGAACAGGTTGGAGGGGTCCAACCGGATTCCTCAAATATATTATTTATTTCATATTATCATATATGAACTGTCCTGCCTGGGTGATTGAGTGGATTTTTGATTTTTGACTGAAAAGTCAACTGTGTTGTGTTTTAACCAATGGGCGGTATTGGTTGAGTATTTGGCAGCGTATGGTCTATAAAATCAATCGTTTTATAAATATTGGTTCACCGTTCGGTGAATCGATAGAACTGAATTTATAAAATTTATTTTATAACTGGATAGATTTTGAAGTGTATTATTTTGAATAAAAGTTATTAAAGAGAAATAAATAAATATTTTATTTATTTAAGATTTTGATCTTTTTTTGTAATAACCTGGAAATGCGAACCAGTTTAAAAATTTTATTTTGGCAATTTTAACGAATTTTTAATATTCAAAATGGATTATTTTAAATAATATCGACGAGAAATCTATTTTGAATATAATTCGAACGTATATATTCTCTACGCCGTCGTTAGAATATAAATATTTATTTTATAATTATAAAAGGAATTGAAAATGGCGCGGTAGTTCGATAATTCGATTTCAAACTTCAATTGAATGTACCGGGTGCAAAATAATCCGGATTTTAGTGAAACCAAAAACATAGGATCTAATTGATAATATCTTTCCAACGAATCCGAAAAATCGAAATTTCATAGCGGGAATCAAAAGGTATGTCCAGTTGAAAATTCTGAATAGTCGTTATGGAATTCAGGCCCTTAAAAATGAGAATTTTGCAAACGACCTCGGATTTTGACGAAACCACTTTTGTTGGATCCGTGATGTCAAGTTATTGCAAAGTTTCAATTTTCGTAATTTTTCGAATCAATATGTGAGTGTGGCGAAGGAAAACGCGTTTGACCATTTTCAGTTGATTTTAATCGACTGGAAAATGGCCATTTTTCTAACGGTCTTAGAATTTGATGAAACTAGTTTTGTTAGGACCGTATCATCAATACGAAGCTAGAAAATATTTTTTTGGAATTTTTCTAGTTAGTATGTGACCCCGGTAAATTGAAATGCGCGTTCAAATTCAGTATATATAGTTATATGTTGATTTTAACGGAAACGGATCGAAACGATCAAATCAGCTTGCGATACATATCCCATTGTGTTCGGAATGGGGGTAATACGCTATGGACGACAGGCGGTAGACCTCGTTTAGAGGCCGTATGAAAAGGTTGCTTTTTGGTGAAAATTAAATAATTAAATAAATAAAATAATATAAACATTTACATACCCCCCTTTCTTTCTCTTCCCCGAATCAGAAACGAAAAAGAAATGAGAAAAAAAAGAAAAAGGGCGAACGACGGGGGGGCCAAGACCGCCGCCGCCGCTGCCACCAGGGCCGCCGCGCCCTGGGGCCGACCCCCAGGGGTCCTCCGCCCCTCCTCCCCCTTCTCCTCCACCTCGACGCACTCTCCCCTCTTTTGCATAGACCTGCACCCCCTAGACCCGAACCCGCACCCCCTAGACCCGAACCCGCACCCCCTTGGCCCGAACCCCGACCTCCGACAGCCCAGCCGACCACCACCGCGATTTCTTCGGCACCAGCAGCACCCGACGACTCACCCCGAGGCCTAGATCCGTAAATGAGTTTTTATATATATTTACAATTGTTTTACTTTAATTTCAGCTTTAAATGTGTTTAGAGTTATAAAAATATAATCTTTTATATTGTAGAGTTATAAAAATATAATTTTTATTATATGTAGAAGTTAAAAATATAACTTTTATCGTATGTAAAGGTTGGAAATATAATTTTCATATTATATAGATAATAAAAATTGGATCTTTATACGGTAGAAAATATAAAAGACAGGATTTTTAAAATATAAAAGACATGATTTTTAAAATATGAAAAGACGATATTTTTAAATATGAAAAGACGATATTTTTAATATGAGTAGTGAAGTAAAAATATGATTTTACTTCGAGAAAAATATAATTTTTAGATTATATTTGTAAAGGTGAAATCTTTATATTTGTAAAGGTGAAATCTTTATATTTGTAAAGGCGAAATCTTTATATTTGTAAAGGCGAAATCTTTATATTTGTAAAGGCGAAATCTTTATATTTGAAAAGGCAAAATCTTTATATTTGAAAAGGCGAAATCTTTATATTTGAAAGGGCGAAATCTTTATATAGTATCGATGTAAAAATAGAATTTTTATCTATTGAATAGCAAAGTAAAAATTCGATTTTTATATATTGAATAGCATAGTAAAAATAGAATTTTTATCTATTGAATAGCAAAGTAAAAACAGGATTTTTATATATTGAATAGCATAGTAAAAATTCGGTTTTTATATATTGAATAGCATAGTAAAAATTCGATTTTTATATATTGAATAGCATAGTAAAAATTCGATTTTTATATATGGAATAGCGAAGTAAAAATTCGATTTTTAAATGTATGAAGTGATTATAAAAATATGATTTTTAAATTGAAAGTGAACAAATAAAAATGTGATTTTTATATATGTAGTGGCTACGGGCAACGAAAGCGACGAAAGGCGAGAATGGCGATGATTTCTCTAAAAGAAGAGTCAAGATGATTGGATAGCTTTGGTGAGAACTTCTCACTCTTCAATTTCGTTTTCTAGTTATATATATATACTAGGATGCAGACGGTGTTTAGTAGCACCCGACACCCGTCATCCACAGACCATGGATGGCTTGTTTGTTAAATTGTTTGGTTATGTAGTTGGTTAGTTTATTTGGTTCGAATTGAATTGTTTGGTGAAATAGAATGGATTTGATTGATGTGTGAATGGCGTGGGCCTTCACTAGACTGGGGATAAGGCTAGGCCTCGTCCCGTTTCTAGTATCGTACCGTTATGCCGCCAAAATTTTCTAAAATATGTTAGAAAAATAAAAATATCATTTTTATTGAGTAAATGAACTGAATAGGAATTCATGTGTTGAAATAAAATATTTTATCGTTAAAAATATAATTTTTAACGTGGAAGTGAATAAAATAAAATATTCATTTACAAACCGGATGGTTTGTTTATGTACACTTATTTGAAGGACATTGATTGGGACGATAAATTTTACACACCGCCCAACTGCACAAATAAATTCTGTGTTTGATTGTTTGAAACCCCACATGGGTGTTGGGATGAAATTTGAAGTTCACTCATCCTGATTGATTAAATATGTCGATCGATTGATTGACAGGCTGTTATAAGCGTTAGATATCTATATTTGATGCTTATACAGTGTAGTGCACTTTGGCTGATGGTTGATTATTTTTCAATGCTATTATATACATGTGTTGTATGGAATCCATATAATTAACATTATATGGTGATTGATTGGGCCTCATTTCAATCGGGAAAATAATGAATGTTATAAAAGAAAATTCATGTGTTGAATATAAAAATAGTCATGTGTTGACGATGTTCATGTGTTGAAAATATTCATGTGTTGAGTAAAATATTTTATACAATAAAATTTACATCTTTATCATATTTAAAATTAGAACTATTTTACGGTTGAAGTCTAATTGAAAATCAAGCGATAGATACCATAGTTTTATAAAATATTTTACATAACAAAAATAGTCGTGTGCTGAAAGAAATATAGATTCATGTGTTGAATAGAATAAATATTCATTTGTTGAATAGAATAAAGAAGTTTTTGAAAAATATAAAGCCGTGTGGATTAGAGATGCGCTATTTTGACGCGGACGATATTTATATCGATTTTATTCGTTTTACAATGAATATTGAAAAGTGATTTCAAAATCTAATATTTTGAAATGAAATTCAAATTGAATTAGATAAAAATTCAAATTGAAATTTTATTGAATCAATTTGAAATGAATTCGAATCGAATAGAAAATGAATTCGATTCGAATTGAATAGAAAACGAATTTGAATTCAAATAAAATAGAAATGAATTCAAATTGAAATAAATTGAAATTGAATTAAAAACAAATTGAAATCGTTTTGAATGAAATTTAAAACGAACTGAAATTGAACTGAAATCAATTTGAAACGAATTCGAATTGAATCAAATAGAAGGTAAATTCGAATTGAATTTAATTGAAACGAATTTGAATTCGAATTAAATAAAATTGAAATGAATTCGAGTTGGATTGAAATCAAATCGATTTGAAATTGAATATAGTGTTGAAATGGTTTAGAAAACGAATTTAAAACGATTTATAAAATACGTTTTGAATTGAAATCGGCGAAATATATATTATATATATTATATATATAATATAATGGCCTGAATAGAACGGTCGCGCCGCGGCAGTTCGTGAATTTCGACCATTGACTTCGAATGGATATTGCGGGAGATCCGACCGTCGGATTCTCCTAAAACCGAAACCGTTGGGTTCGTTTCGAAAGGAGCTTTCTAACAAATATTAGAAATTTGAAATCTAACGGTTGGATTTGGAATTATGTCCAAATCAAATTTGAAAAAGGTCGCTGTAAGTGCAGTTCGATGGCCGTTGATGGAAATCGACTGTACGGGCCTTGATAAAACTATTAAAAATATCTATAATTTGTGTAAAATCATAAGAAAGGATTTGGGAAAAATTGGGCTGAAGAATTCCACATTTGAAAAGATAAAAATAGATTTTTATCGAAATAAACTAGTTTTGAACTAGAATTAAAATCAATTTATTTTGAAATAAATAAATTGAACTTGAAAGTGATATTAAAAATAATCAATATTCCCAATACATGAATTGGACTGGAGTTGAATCGAAATTATCTTCGGAATATTTCGATGTTGGATTTCGTGACTATACAAATATTGTTATGGGGATTTGAAAGATATATTTTATATCGTTATTTCCAATACGATATTTGTTGGTTTCAGAATTTGATATTGAATATAAGCCGATATATTTTCTATTCAGAGCCTTGTAGTTAATATCAAATATGATTTGGGTTTATCGTGAATCGTGTTTTAGATGACATTGGTTCTTTAACCCAGTTAAAGGCAGGATATTGATTTTTGAGAAGATTAAAACTAAGTGGAGTTTTAAATGAATCTTTAATTAGATTAAAATGTGAATTGATAATTTAAATTATCAAATCTGAAAGGTGATCGAGAATGGAGTACCACCAGTTTTTCTCCAAAGCGATAGTTAAATCTTTAATTAGATTTGAACGGGAGATGGTAATTAATTTTACCGATAACACCGTGGTGTTAGATATGGAGTATTACCAATTTTTCTCCATGGGATGTATAGGTTGGGATTGGGAAATAAAATAAATAATTACTTCGGTGTGGTTTGCTAATCCCGACTAGTTTGAAATGATATCCAAAGGAAGATTAAAGAATAAACTTAGAATAATTTATCTTGGATAAAATTAATGGGAACATTTCCCTAAGAATGTGATTTTTTGAATAAAAGAATATTCTGAATTGGAATGAGGCGTTCGTCGTGTTTGTGTAACATTTGTTTATTATATACGTGGGTAATTCAGAAAGGCCGGGTTATACCCATTCTGAATAACCGATTCGACGAGATGTCGAAGATGAAGACGGTGGTTGAAGACCGGAAGTCTTCACATCGTTTGGGTGATTACTGATGATCTTGATTGGGCTGTACACCCAGGATGAGGGAATCAGTTGGTGATCGTCCAGACGTACTTGGAGATGGATGGATATGCGAGGAAAGTGCCTCCGGTTTCGTTCAGACCCAGAACGAACTTGTAAATGGATTGTGTGTCTGACATTGGATTTTATTCTATGTTGATTGATCTCTATTAAATATACATCTGTTTGGCGGCGGAGAATTTATTCTCTTGCTTAACGCCCTTCTCTGAGACATACGAGCTCAGAGGTTGTATATCGATGGACATCAGTCGCATGGAGTGAATTGCCAGTGTGGCACGCGTAAGTGGCAATTGATCAGGACTTCTGTTGAAAAGCAAAGTCTTGTGGATGATGATCAAAGCATGACCTGTGGGGCATAGCTTTGTGTATAACGTGAATTCGCGAGCCTCACACCTCGGTATGAGTCAAAAACGGGAGACGGACCGCTGGGAGAGCACGACGTTTCTTTCTAGCTAGGGTGGTGTCAGTGACCTACCAGCCCTGACATTTATATACTTTTCACCTGTGTGGTTGTTGGAATGCGAGGCGCCTCGGATATAGGTCTGTAAGGACCGGGAAACATGTGTTCAGGAATTGCCAATCCTCAAAAGTAAGAGAGGACCGGCCCAGCCGATTCCAAGGATCAAAGTGGGGTCCTGGGACATTTGCTAGAGTGTCTCGAACATGGAGAGGAGCTTGCCCCTTGCCTCGGCTCATGAGGGAAATCCAATTTCCAATACGTGATATTGCGGTTTTATTTGTAGAACCTAGTATGGCGACATAGTGGTATGGGTCATTAATGCCGTCTATGATTGATATTTATGATGTGAAATTGTTTTGACACTATACACTTATAGTAATATCAAAATAATGTGTTTTAAACGTATCAAGCATGCTTTGGCTGTTATAAGGTAAAAACCCTATCCTTCGGCTTGCGTTGCATTGTGTGATGGGACCTGGGTCTTATAACAGCTTCATTTTTCTTTATTTAGCATTGCGCTGTTTGTTTTATGCACTGGTATTCTTGGGAGGAAACCCATTCCGTGTTATACGGCGTGGTTCCTTGATTTATCGAACTTTAAAAATAAAGATTAATACCTGTTTTAGTTCTCACACCAGTCACATGACTGACCTGAAGTTTATTGTTTTAACCTAAACTCTGGGTGCCCCTATTTTCCACACAGGCAGCTAGTAGTTTTGGTTTTGCAGATTTATATTCACAAGGTCCTGATTTACAGCTGGATGGATATCCGGAAAGCTCTGTATCCGTGTATCACTTTCAGTTGTGTTTTGTATATTTTTCCGCTGCTATGTAATTTATTGTAATCTCTGATATTTGTCGAATGTAATTTATTCATTTATACTCTGTATATTCTTGTATCTGATGGAATTGTTGTAATAACAATGAAATGTTCTTGCGTCTGCGTTCCAATTTGTCCTGTTCTCAAAACGATCAGGGGTTTCGAACGGTCTTAGTCGGTTTAACGATCGATTCGGATCGAGCGAAATTCCTTGCTGTTACAGTTTGGTATCAGAGCTTTGGTTTACAGAGCTCGAGAACAAGACACGTTAGAACCATACGAAAGAATTCATCAGATATTGGATTATTAAAATCCAATTAGAATGACTCGTTAGAGATAGGATCAGTAGTATCCTAGAACGAGTGTGAAGAGTATATTTTTTAAATGAAAACAATTTTGTTCTGAAAATTTAAATTGCTTTATACGTATTTGAATATTTATTTATATTGATATGGGAAATCCAGTATATAAAAGTTTTGTATATACGCGTCATGAACGTATATTCGAAGTTTTAATATACTGGGTAGATGCAGAATCACATTTTAGATATCCGGGGATGATTCTGATGATGGTGCATTATCATCAGTATTCATATTCGAATTTCGAAGGTGTGATTTCTATATATTTCCATTAGACTGGTGTGAGAACCAAAACTAATATAGCTAGAATACATTGTTGTGAATTGGCATCAAAACATGATTTTTTGTATATATATCAAAATTATGAATTTGAAACTCTAATTCACTAATTGATTGATGTTTGTGTTGGTTGTTTATTTGTTTGATAATTTTGAACCATTATGCCTAATTGTATCAAATATTGAATTATATTGAAAATTGGTCGCATTTGCTTGCATATACATGTACTTACATTGAACAGGTCATAGCAAGGAGGCTAGAGCTGAAGAATAAAATTTGTTTGCCCGACAAATAGGTACATGTTTACTACATAATTTACTGTTTTGTTTAGGTGATGATGATTTTATGAGCCTAGGCTAGCCGCTTGGCTTTTTCTTTTTCTTTTTGAGATCAGAAGGCCTATATGGCAATTTCGGGATTTTCCCGTGGCTCCCGGTGCAGGGGAGGTTATGGTGAAATTTTTCGAAAATTTAGGGTGTTAGCCAAATTTTTGAAAATTTGAAATTTCTCAGAAACTGAAAAGTTGGAGAATGGAAGCCAGATCAAACGTAGAGTTGATTGATCAAACCACTTTCGACTTTGTTCCTTTTCGGGGACGAAAAGTTTTAAGTGGGGGAGATTGTAATAACCCGGAAATGCGAACCAGTTTAAAAATTTTATTTTGGCAATTTTAACGAATTTTGAATATTTAAAATGGATTATTTTAAATAATATCGACGAGAAATCTATTTTGAAT
Source organism: Allium sativum (assembly GCA_030737875.1). Taxonomy (NCBI): domain Eukaryota; kingdom Viridiplantae; phylum Streptophyta; class Magnoliopsida; order Asparagales; family Amaryllidaceae; genus Allium; species Allium sativum. Next base: position 730,001,618 of record CM060922.1, on the reverse strand, counting down.
ATAATTCGAACGTATATATTCTCTACGCCGTCGTTAGAATATAAATATTTATTTTATAATTATAAAAGGAATTGAAAATGGCGCGGTAGTTCGATAATTCGATTTCAAACTTCAATTGAATGTACCGGGTGCAAAATAATCCGGATTTTAGTGAAACCAAAAACGTAGGATCTAATTGATAATATCTTTCCAACAAATCCGAAAAATTGAAATTTCATAGCGGGAATCAAAAGATATGTCCAGTTGAAAATTCTGAATAGTGCTATGGAATTCAGGCCCTTAAAAATGAGAATTTTGCAAACGACCTCGGATTTCGACGAAACCACTTTTGTTGGATCCGTGATGTCAAGTTATTGCAAAGTTTCAATTTTCGTAATTTTTCGAATCAATATGTGAGCGTGGCGAAGGAAAACGCGTTTGACCATTTTTAGTTGATTTTAATCGACTGGAAAATGGCCATTTTTCTAACGGTCTTAGAATTTGACGAAACTAGTTTTGTTAGGACCGTATCGTTAATACGAAGCTAGAAAATATTTTTAGGAATTTTTCTAGTTAGTATGTGACCCCGGTAAATTGAAATGCGCGTTCAAATTCAATATATATAGTTATATGTTGATTTTAACGGAAATGGATCGAAACGATCATATCAGCTTGCGATACATATCCCAATGTGTTCGGAATGGGGGTAATACGCTATGGACGACAGGCGGTAGACCTCGTTTAGAGGCCGTATGAAAAGGTTGCTTTTTGGTGAAAATTAAATAATTAAATAAATAAAATAATATAAACATTTACATACCCCCCTTTCTTTCTCTTCCCCGAATCAGAAACGAAAAAGAAAAGAGAAAAAAAAAGAAAAAGGGCGAACGACGGGGGGGCCAAGACCGCCGCCGCTGCCACCAGGGCCGCCGCGCCCTGGCGCCGACCCCCAGGGGTCCTCCGCCCCTCTTCCCCCTTCTCCTCCACCTCGACGCACTCTCCCCTCTTCTGCATAGACCTGCACCCCCTAGACCCGAACCCGCATCCCCCTAGACCCGAACCCGCACCCCCTTGGCCCGAACCCCGACCTCCGACAGCCCAGCCGACCACCACCGCGATTTCCTCGGCCCCAGCAGCACCCGACGACTCACCCCGAGGCCTAGATCTGTAAATAAGTGAGTTTTTATATATATTTACAATTGTTTTACTTTAATTTCAGCTTTAAATGTGTTTAGAGTTATAAAAATATAATCTTTTATATTGTAGAGTTATAAAAATATAATTTTTATTATATGCAGAAGTTAAAAATATAACTTTTATCGTATGTAAAGGTTGGAAATATAATTTTCATATTATATAGATAATAAAAATGGTATCTTTATACGGTAGAAAATATAAAAGACAGGATTTTTAAAATATAAAAGACATGATTTTTAAAATATGAAAAGACGATATTTTTAAATATGAAAAGACGATATTTTTAATATGTGTAGTGAAGTAAAAATATGATTTTACTTCGAGAAAAATATAATTTTTAGATTATATTTGTAAAGGTGAAATCTTTATATTTGTAAAGGTGAAATCTTTATATTTGTAAAGGTGAAATCTTTATATTTGTAAAGGCGAAATCTTTATATTTGAAAAGGCGAAATCTTTATATTTGAAAAGGCGAAATCTTTATATTTGAAAGGGCGAAATCTTTATATAGTATCGATGTAAAAATAGAATTTTTATCTATTGAATAGCAAAGTAAAAATTCGATTTTTATATATTGAATAGCATAGTAAAAATAGAATTTTTATCTATTGAGTAGCAAAGTAAAAATAGGATTTTTATATATTGAATAGCATAGTAAAAATTCAGTTTTTATATATTGAATAGCATAGTAAAAATTCGATTTTTATATATTGAATAGCATAGTAAAAATTCGATTTTTATATATGGAATAGCGAAGTAAAAATTCGATTTTTAAATGTATGAAGTGACTATAAAAATATGATTTTTAAATTGAAAGTGAACAAATAAAAATGTGATTTTTATATATGTAGTGGCTACGGGCAACGAAAGCGACGAAAGGCGAGAATGGCGATGATTTCTCTAAAAGAAGAGTCAAGATGATTGGATAGCTTTGGTGAGAAATTCTCACTCTTTAATTTCTTTTTCTAGTTATATATATATACTAGGATGCAGACGGTGTTTAGTAGCACCCGACACCCGTCATCCACAGACCATGGATGGCTTGTTTGTTAAATTGTTTGGTTATGTAGTTGGTTAGTTTATTTGGTTCGAATTGAATTGTTTGGTGAAATAGAATGGATTTGATTGATGTGTGAATGGTGTGGGCCTTCACTAGACTGGGGATAAGGCTAGGCCTCGTCCCGTTTCTAGTATCGTACCGTTATGCCGCCAAAATTTTCTAAAATATGTTAGAAAAATAAAAATATCATTTTTATTGAGTAAATGAACTGAATAGGAATTCATGTGTTGAAATAAAATATTTTATCGTTAAAAACATAATTTTTAACGTGGAAGTGAATAAAATAAAATATTCATTTACAAACCGGACGGTTTGTTTATGTACACCTATTTGAAGGACATTGATTGGGACGATAAATTTTACACACCGCCCAACTGCACAAATAAATTCTGTGTTTGATTATTTGAAACCCCACACGGGTGTTGGGATGAAATTTGAAGTTCACTCATCCTGATTGATTAAATATGTCGATCGATTGATTGACAGGCTGTTATAAGCGTTAGATATCTATATTTGATGCTTATACAGTGTAGTGCACTTTGGCTGATGGTTGATTATTTTTCAATGCTATTATATACATGTGTTGTATGGAATCCATATAATTAACATTATATGGTGATTGATTGGGCCTCATTTCAATCGGGAAAATAATGAATGTTATAAAAGAAAATTCATGTGTTGAATATAAAAATAGTCATGTGTTGACGATGTTCATGTGTTGAAAATATTCATGTGTTGAGTAAAATATTTTATACAATAAAATTTACATCTTTATCATATTTAAAATTAGAACAATTTTACGGTTGAAGTCTAATTGAAAATCAAGCGATAGATACCATAGTTTTATAAAATATTTTACAAAACAAAAATAGTCGTGTGCTGAAAGAAATATAGATTCATGTGTTGAATAGAATAAATATTCATTTGTTGAATAGAATAAAGAAGTTTTTGAAAAATATAAAGCCGTGTGGATTAGAGATGCGCTATTTTGACGTGGACGATATTTATATCGATTTTATTCGTTTTACAATGAATATTGAAAAGTGATTTCAAAATCTAATATTTTGAAATGAAATTCAAATTGAATTAGATAAAAATTCAAATTGAAATTTTATTGAATCAATTTGAAATGAATTCGAATCGAATAGAAAATGAATTCGATTCGAATTGAATAGAAAACGAATTTGAATTCGAATAAAATAGAAATGAATTCAAATTGAATTAAAAACGAATTGAAATCGTTTTGAATGAAATTTAAAACGAACTGAAATTGAATTGAAATCAATTTGAAACGAATTCGAATTGAATCAAATAGAAGGTAAATTCGAATTGAATTGAATTGAAACGAATTTGAATTCGAATTAAATAAAATTGAAATGAATTCGAGTTGAATTGAAATCAAATCGATTTGAAATTGAATATAGTGTTGAAATGGTTTTGAAAATGAATTTAAAACGATTTATAAAATACGTTTTGAATTGAAATCGACGAAGTATATATTATATATATAATATAATGGCCTGAATAGAACGCGCCGCGGCAGTTCGCGAATTTCGACCATTGACTTCGAATGGATATTGCGGGAGATCCGACCGTCGGATTCTCCTAAAACCGGAACCGTTGGGTTCGTTTCGAAAGGAGCTTTCTAACGAATATTAGAAATTTTAAATCTAACGGTTGGTTTTGGAATTATGTCCAAATCAAATTTGAAAAAGGTCGCTGTAAGTGCAGTTCGATGGCCGTTGATGGAAATCTGTACGGGCCTTGATAAAACTATTAAAAATATCTATAATTTGTGTAAAATCATAAGAAAGGATTTGGGAAAAATTGGGCTGAAGAATTCCACATTTGAAAAGATAAAAATAGATTTTTATCGAAATAAACTAGTTTTGAACTAGAATTAAAATCAATTTATTTTTGAAATAAATAAATTGAACTTGAAAGTGATATTAAAAATAATCAATATTCCCAATACATGAATTGGACTGGAGTTGAACCGAAATTATCTTCGGAATATTTCGATGTTGGATTTTGTGACTATACAAATATTGTTATGGGGATTTGAAAGATATATTTTATATCGTTATTTCCAAGGTTTCAGAATTTGATATTGAATATAAGCCGATATATTTTCTATTCAGAGCCTTGTAGTTAATATCAAATATGATTTGGGTTTATCGTGAATCGTGTTTTAGATGACATTGGTTCTTTAACCCAGTTAAAGGCAGGATATTGATTTTTGAGAATATTAAAACTAAGTGGAGTTTTAAATGAATCTTTAATTAGATTAAAATGTGAATTGATAATTTAAATTATCAAATCTGAAAGGTGATCGAGAATGGAGTACCACCAGTTTTTCTCTAAAGCGATAGTTAAATCTTTAATTAGATTTGAACGGGAGATGGTAATTAATTTTACCGATAACACCGTAGTGTTAGATATGGAGTATTACCAGTTTTTCTCCATGGGATGTATAGGTTGGGATCGGGAAATAAAATAAATAATTACTTCGGTGTGGTTCGCTAATCCCGACTAGTTTGAAATGATATCCAAAGGAAGATTAAAGAATAAATTTAGAAGAATTTATCTTGGATAAAATTAATGGGAACATTTCCCTAAGAATGTGATTTTGTGAATAAAAGAATATTCTGAATTGGAATGAGGCGTTCATTGTGTTTGTGTAACATTTATTTATTATATACGTGGGTTATTCAGAAAGGTCGGGTTATACCCATTCTGAATAACCGATTCGACGAGATGTCGAAGATGAAGACGGTGGCTGAAGACCGGAAGTCTTCACATCGTTTGGGTGATTACTGATGATCTTGATTGGGCTGTACACCCAGGATGAGGGAATCAGTTGGTGATCGTCCAGACGTACTTGGAGATGGATGGATATGCGAGGAAAGTGCCTCCGGTTTCGGTCAGACCCAGAACGAACTTGTAAATGGATTGTGTGTCTGACATTGGATTTTATTCTGTGTTGATTGATCTCTATTAAATATACATCTGTTTGGCGGCGGAGAATTTATTCTCTTGCTTAACGCCCTTCTCTGAGACATACGAGCTCAGAGGTTGTATATCGATGGACATCAGTCGCATGGAGTGAATTGCCAGTGTGGCACGTGTAAGTGGCAATTGATCAGGGCTTCTGTTGAAAAGCAAAGTCTTGTGGATGATGATCAAAGCACGACCTGTGGGGCGTAGCTTTGTGTATAACGTGAATTCGCGAGCCTCACACCTCGGTATGAGTCAAAAACGGGAGACGGACCGCTGGGAGAGCACGACGTTTTTTTCTAGCTAGGGTGGTGTCAGTGACCTACCAGCCCTGACATTTATATACTTTTCACCTGTGTGGTTGTTGGAATGCGAGGCGCCTCGGATATAGGTCTGTAAGGACCAGGAAACATGTGTTCAGGAATTTCCAATCCTCAAAAGTAAGAGAGGACCGGCCCAGCCGATTCCAAGGATCAAAGTGGGGTCCTGGGACATTTGCTAGAGTGTCTCGAACGCGGAGAGGAGCTTGCCCCTTGCCTCGGCTCATGACGGAAATCCAATTTCCAATACGTGATATTGCGGTTTTATTTGTAGAACCTAGTATGGCGACATAGTGGTATGGGTCATTAATGCCGTCTATGATTGATATTTATGATGTGAAATTGTTTTGACACTATACACTTATAGTAATATCAAAATAATGTGTTTTAAACGTATCAAGCATGCTTTGGCTGTTATAAGGTAAAAACCCTATCCTTCGGCTTGCGTTGCATTGTGTGATGGGACCTGGGTCTTATAACAGCTTCATTTTTCTTTATTTAGCATTGCGCTGTTTGTTTTATGCACTGGTATTCTTGGGAGGAAACCTGTTCCGTGTTATACGGCGTGGTTCCTTGATTTACCGAACTTTAAAAATAAAGATTAATACCTGTTTTAGTTCTCACACCAGTCACATGACTGATCTGGAGTTTATTATTTTTATCTAAACTCTGGGTGCCCCTATTTTCCACACGGGCAGCTAGTAGTTTTGGTTTTGCAGATTTATATTCACGGGGTCCTGATTTACAGCTGGAACGATATCCGGAAAGCTCTGTATCCGTGTATCACTTTCAGTTGTGTTTTGTATATTTTTCCGCTGCTATGTAATTTATTGTAATCTCTGATATTTGTCGAATGTAATTTATTCATTTATACTCTGTATATTCTTGTATCTGATGGAATTGTTGTAATAACAATGAAATGTTCTTGCGTCTGCGTTCCAATTTGTCCTGTTCTCAAAACGATCAGGGGTTTCGAACGGTCTTAGTCGGTTTAACGATCGATTCGGATCGAGCGAAATTCCTTGCCGTTACAATTTTTAGTTAATTTTATAAAGTAAATTCTGATGTTAATCAGATTTATAAGTACGAGAATAAATCGAACGGTTGAGTGTGAATAATTGTTTTGTTAAGAAACAATTAAATATATTTATTTTAATTAATTATATTATTAATTAAATTTAAAGTGAGAATTAATTGGAATCGGTTAATGGGAATAACCGCGTTTAAGTTAATTAAATCGACCGTTTAATTGGGAATGATTATTAAATTATTGTGTTTTGAATAAAATAGTTTAACGAATATTGTTTTAATGTTAATAAGTTTTAAAAAGGGATTTACTATTTATTTTTGTAATAAAGAAATTAACTACCGAAGTAGTTAGTGATTAAAGTAAATTATTATTTTAAATAATAATAATTAAGGAACGTAATTTTGAAATGAAAATTCAATTAAAAGTAATCAAAGTTGAGACGCAATCTAATTGAATGGTGAAAGGAGTTTATGAGCATGTTTTATTTTAAACATGAGTTTTATAACAAAGTTATAAAAGGAATTTTTAAGCGAATAATATAGCTTAAATAAATGTTACTTAGTTGTTTGGATTTAGTGAAAGGAAACTAAGGTAAAAAGGTTTTATTTTAAACCAGAGTTATATAAAAAGGGGTTTGAGGTGTTATACCGTTAATTCTAAATTAACGTTACTTATAAATGGGATTAAGTACAACTAGGGATTGAAATAAGAATTCCAAGCAGGAAATGATGAACTGGATTTGTAAAAGAATTAGTGAAAGTAAGGTTGGTAAAAGAAGTGGGTCATAGGATTGGGTAACCAAACCCGAATCATAAAATGAATTGGTTCAAAGAAGTAGAGGTAAATAAAAAGTGATGGTTATATAAAGAATTACTTAATTATGGAATTAAGTTAAATGGTGATATCCAAGAAAGGGATTACCAAAAAGTGAGAAGGTTTTCTGAAACCGTATTTTAAATAAAATAGTTAAATGGAATTTGTATTGGTATTAAAATGAAATATTGGTTTTGAATTACCACTCGTATTTGTCTTTAGATATGAACGTTGGTGATCAAGGTCTGAGAGGTAATTAAAATACCCCAACTTGAACGACTCCAGGATTATCTGAAGATGGTATTAGTTGTAATGGTAAAGGAGGTTTGTGAAAATTATTATTTCATTAGAGAAATAATAATGCAACATTTTTGGTGAAAATTTGGTATATGTACATATACAAAGGATTCCAAAGTAAAAGGGAAATAAAAAGGAATTGCGGGAAGTTGTAACGACATTTTCGAGTTAGGAGGAAATGTAAAAGATAAGCTTTATTCTATAAGAATAAGCGGGGAGTATTGTTTCAAGAAATGAAATAGAAGATATTTTGTAACGTTATTTTATGAGTAATAAGTAAAAATGATTTCCCAATATTATAATAATGTGGCTAATGGTTTGAAAGTGAAATAGAAGACTGAATATGGTATAGGATTTCCTAAGTATAAAAATGAATTTGTTTAAAGAAAAAAAATCTTAATTTAAATAAGAAGCGTGAAAACTATATGTATAATATCAAGATATTTAAGAGTTTTAAATTTTCATTTGTTTATTTAAAAGGCCAAGTGTTGCTGAATACTGAACCGGTGAACTTTCTAGATTATCATGATTGAATCACTGTTTATTTTGATAGTTAAATCACCGACTATCAAATCTGTCCAATACGATTCTTGATACGGAAAGACCAGGATCGAATTTATATTCGAAAACCATTCCGACCAACAAATACGTGAAGATATCAGGAGATGATCGAGATGGAGCATTGAGGACCGTGGATTTTCATAAACGGAAGGACCACTAATATTCTCTGCCTTGCAAGCAGAGATAAGCTGTGATTCTGTCGTGGTTAGAATCTACGGATTGCAAGGACTACTCGCTACTGATCCATGGGGTGATTCCTATATGAGATGCAGTAGGAGAGTGCCTTCGGTTCATCCTGTTCCTGGATGACTTGAATGGACGGATGTCTGACGGAGTATTTCCAAAGTAATTATGTACGTTGATTTATTCAAATGTACCATAGTTGGTGGCAGAGGATGACGATTCTCTTCGCTTAACCACTAGAGTATTTTTAGGGACATCAATTAGTGATATCTGGCGGATCTGACGATGTGGCATTCAAAGTGAATGGTGGCTAAGTGTTGTAAAGGAAATTCGAACCTCAAGCCTCACAACTGGGAAATGACAAAAATCGGGCAGGCAACATGGCTATGTGGGTCGCTCCCATTAGGGTGTATAATCACCTATCTAGAGAAATTCTAATTTGCTTCTTTAATGTATTTTCGATGCTGTCCCTTTCCGGGAAACGGTTGTTGATCCCAACCGTTGGTGATATACATTTGATACACTCAAGCGAAATGAGTGGTCGGTCATGTGAGGGCCGGGTTGCAAGACGTTATTGTTGAACCCAGTGTATTCGCCTCTAGAGATACACTATCGGCATGTGGTCCCATACATTGTCATAGTCGGAATCCAATCTCCAATAAGCGCTCGCAGTTTTGATTCTATACTATATATGTGGAGCGTGATATGCAAGCGTTCCACTAGATTTTTTTTACTTGTATTTAGACATTATTATAATATCAGAAAAAATATTGGTTTCAAATATGTTTTGGGTTATCGTAAGGTAAAAACCGTCCGTGTTTATGTGTGGATTTGGTCTTACGATTATCCTTTTCTTTTGAAAGATTTTGAACTTTAGAATCCTGATTGAATGATTTACCCTTAATACTATGCGAGTTTATCTCACATTGGTTCACCAGACTAACCCGGTGTTTTGTAAATGCTCGGGTTAGCCCGGGATGTACAGGTTCAGGTTATCGAATGTTGTGAAGAGAAGGGCTGGAAGAGTTCAGACGTATGATATTATATAGATACTATTCTGCTGTGTGTTGTATATGAGGACAAGTTATTATAACTGTCCAGATGTGTGTTGTACTCTGATATTGTAAGTTTTATTTAAAGTTCTCAATAAAGATTTATTTCTGTATTATATTTTGTTCCGCTGCGATGAGAGACTCTGATTCTGTGTTGTGTTGGTTCTTCTTCTCCTATTCTAATATTTCTTTCTTATCTCACCCTCTAATTTCTTTCTAATAACTATCCAGTGTTTTCGGTGTTTGGAAGGTCGACATGAGGTACGGTGAAGGTATTTATGTCGATTTTCTAGGGCCAAAAATCCTTGGGTCATTACAATTTTCCCCTAATATTCCTAAAATAAAATATTATTATATTATCAATATAAACAAATATTCAAATTAAAGTGGTTAATTCCAATTATTTATATTCAAATCCATATTTTAAATAATTCAAATAATTGGCCAGAAAGTACGGGACGTTACATTCCTTCCCCCTTAAAAGAATTTTGTCCCTGAAATTATTAAGGAAGAGAGAATGTTTCAATCCATTATCTTTATAAAAATATTTAATTAAAACTCGACCTTTATTTCCCAAAACTAATCTAATGGGTTTTAAAGCCAATTTATTTCAAATAAAAGAATTTTTCAAAAATCTTCAAAAAAATTCTAACACTTTAAATTTTGGAAAATTTTTGGCAGAGTCTCCCCTGTACGGAGGGACATCTGCAATATCGCAGGTTCAGGAAATATATATACATCGACCAACAGGGTCGGAAAATTCCAAAACTCAAAACCTAAATAAAATCCAGAATTTTATATTCTGCGTAGGCGTACCTTTTTGCGAGCGCGATAAGCAATATTTTATATTCGAGCTTGCTTAGTTATTATGCAACTCTATATAAACTAGACTCAATTAACTCCAGAATCTCTCTTGGATGAATTTTAAAGCTGAATTGGCACTTTTGCACCTGTTTCTCAACTCAAATGAATTTCGTTAATCCTCAAACAAATGTCAATTAGGTTCAAAATACCCATATCATTCATATCATTAATATCAACTAGTTATACACGCAATTTAATCCACATGAGATTATAATTATTAATAACCAAGTCTTAGCAATCCATTTGTCTCTTTAATTATTCATTCAAATTTATTAAATTTGGATAAATTTATTCAACTTATTTATTTCATATTGGTTTTAAACAAAGTCTATCATTTTCAGATTTATATTCAAGCAATCAACAACACAATCCAAACATATCACTCAAATCAACAGTAACAAATCAATCGATTTGCCCATATCATAATAATTTATGAAAATCCTTACTTTTATTATTTTATAAAATAAATTAAACAAAAAAATTACAAAAATAATTTTATATCAAATTACAAATACGCGCCCTCATATATATAATCAAACTCAATCTAAGGTATTACTTACCCCATCTCTATCGAGTTACGCCACAGAGCCAAGGTTATCACTAAACCAATAGCTCTGATACCACTGTAACGACCCGGGAAAAATTCGATGCCCGAATTTTCGACAATAATACATAAACTCGTATTTCTTGCCAAAAATCCAAGTATCGAATCCCAGATTGTTAATAGAAAGAAATTAGAGGGTGAGAATAGAAAGAATATTAGAATAGAAGAAAGAAGAAGAAGACCACATTAGAATCTCACAGCGGAACAGATAAAAATATAATATCACAAATCTTTTTATACAAAAGAACTGTATATACATACCAACCATCAAAGTACAACATATATCAGACACAATGGAATAATAACTTTATATAACTAGTGGTGAGCCACCTTCTTCCAACTCCTGAAACTCCAAGCGAACCCTCACCTGGAAATATACTCGGTCTAACCCGTGCACATTTGAAGCAAAGCAAAATTCACCGAGTCAGTCTGGAATACTTTCAGTGATAAATTCATCGTACAAACAACTTGTTTAACTTTGTAAAATCCTTTATGAAATCAAAGGATAATAGTAAGACCAGCCCATGCATAAACACGGATGGTTTTTATCTTACTATAACCCAAAACGTTTTTGAAATCATAACTTATTCTGATATTATGATAGTGTCTAAATACAAATAAATAACAATCTATCGGAGTGCTTGCATCTCACGCTCCACATATATAGTATACAAACCAAAACCGCGGGCGCTTATTGGAGATGGAATTCCAACTATGACAAGGTAAGGACCACCTACCGATAGTGTATCTCTAGAGGCGAATACATTGGGTTCAACAAGAACATCTTGCAACCCGGCACACACATGACCTACCACTCATTTCGCTTGAGTGTATCAAATGTATATCACAAACGGTTGGGATCAGCAACCGTTTCCCGAAAAAAGAGACAACATCGAATATAGATTAAAGAAGCAAATGGAATTTCTCTAGATAGGTGATTATGCACCCTAATAGGAGCGACCCACATAGCCATGCTGCCTGCCCGATATTTTTCATTTCCCGGTTGATGAGGCTTGAGGTTAGAATTTATCTTTCATACATCTGGTCATCATTCACTTTGAATGCCACACTGTCAAATCCGCCAAATCACTAATTGACGTCCACAAAAATATTCTGGTCGTTAAGCTAAGAGAGGTGCCCCTCTCTGCCACTAACAGAAATAGGTTTGTAAAAATCAACGTACGTGACCCTTAAGAAATACATTGTCAGACATTCGTCCATACAAGTCACCTAGGAACAGGATGAACCAAAGGCACCCTCCTACTGCATCCAATATAGGAATCACCCCATGGATCAATAGCGAGAAGCCTTGCAAATCCATAGATTTCAACCACGACAGAATCACAGTATATCTCTGCGTTGCAACACAGATATTTTAAGAAATCCTTCCGCTTATGAAGATCACGGTCTTCAATGCTCCATCTTCACTCTTCCTGATTTTGTTTTTGCTGGTACGGAATGGTTTTCGAATATAAATTCGATCCCGGTCTTTCCGTAACAACAATCGTATAGTCTGGTTTGATAGTCGGTGATTTAACTATCAAATAACAAATGTGTGGATAAAATGAGTTTGCTGATTCAGTATTTGGTACTACTTAGCCTCTTTAAAATAAATTTAACAATCTGTTAATAACTTATAATCTTTCCTATATATTCAAACATTATACTTTTTGTAACAACCCGCCAATTCTGAACCAATTTAAAAATTTTATTTTAGGAAATTTAATATTTAAAATTGTTTATTTTAAATAATAACGATTAAAAATTTATTCTAATCGAAGCTAGAGCAAATGTATTCATTTTGATTTCTAGAGGAATTAGAAATAGTGCGGTAGTTTGAAAATCAAACCGGTATTTTGACCGAATGTACCAGATTAAAATTTTGACAGATTTGAGTGAAACCAAAAATATCTAAATCTATTTGAAATTATCTTTCCAACGAATCCGAAAAATCGAAATTTCATGGCGGGAATCAAAAGTTATGCCCAGCTTAATTTTCAGAATGGTCGCTATTGTATAATTTATAGCTCGTATAAAAGACCATTTTGCAAACGACCTCTGTTTTCGATGAAAGCACTTTTGTTGGAACCGGAATGTCAAATTATTGCTAGGTTTCAATTTTCATAATTTTTTGAATTAATATGTGAGCGTGGCAAACGAAAATGTGTTTTGTCAATTTCGGTCAAATTTAATCGACTTGAAAATAGCCATTTTTCTAACGGTCTCGGAATTCGACGAAATTAACTTTTTTAGGACCGTATCGTCGAAACAAAGCTAGAAATAATTTTTCTAGATTTTTCTGAGTCTGTATGTGGCCCCGGTGAATTTAAATGTAACCTGGAATTAATTAAATAAGTGATTTAAATATTAAATTAAATAAAACAGGCCAGAGACAGTCGTTTGGGCTGACGGGACCTAGCCCATTGGATCCAAAACTGGGGCTATTGGGTGGGGTCAACTCGGGTTGGGCTGGAATGGGAGTTGTTCAAAAGTTATGGATTTATTTGTCAAAAATTACATTAAAATATTATAAATATTAGCAATTTCCCTAAAACCCAAATTTATATATCGTAGCTGCCGCCTGCGTATAAAATCCATGGCCACCATTCTCCTCTTTTAATCCCTTAATACCTATCAATCCACAACGAATTAGATCTTCCTCCAGTTGACATTATCGAAGAGGTTTCCTTGCTCTTCGATTTGGTACGGTTGTATCATCCTCTAGTGCCACGGTTTTCGAGAACCAGCGCACCAAACTACCACCGTATAGACCGCCGCCACGTCAGCCGTTGACTACCGAGCTCCACCACCCCGCAGGCGCATGTGCGCCACACACCCCTCGCCGACGTCCAACTCTCTGATCGTCTAACCGTATCACCGTTTGATCGCAAATTGGAGACCTTGGATCGAAGATTATTGGGTTGCTTACGGCCGATATCTGTAATGAGGAAGAAGGGTTAATTCTCTTTAATTAATTAATAAATAATTTAATTCGTTTATGTAATCAAATATTTAAACAACTGTATCTCTCTCAAACAGCGACGAAATACAAAAATTTCAGTTACGTTGGAATCATAAAAAGGAGAGCTTCACGATGAAGCCAACCAGATCTGAAAAGGAGCACTTTGGAAATTCAGCCAAATTTGAATGCGAACAGAAATTCAAACAAATCGATGTGAGATTTCTATTTTAGAAATAAAAATTTAATTCTCTGTTGCAATTCAGCATTCATGTATTATGTCAATAAATTAGATCTGTGATACTTGGAGTTTGAAATTGTTGAATGTTGTTTGTTGGTTGTGATGCTTGTGGTTAGTAGATTGTGATCGACAATAGAAATTTTCTATTTATTTTAAACTTATAGTTTATTGTTAAATATAAATTTGAAATAAAAAAAAAATTATTTTTATTTCAAAGCCATCAATATTGATTTGATGTTATGATTTAGGTTTCACATTTTATTTAGATAAGTGAAACATGGTTTGGTTAGATTTAGATTTACAAGAAAATATTTAATTTATCGTTAACATGAGATGTGATTTTGTCAAAATTAGAATAACATTATTTTTATTTTTTACATTAAAACATAGTTTTATCAACAATTTGCTCTCATTTATAATAAAAAGATCACACTTTTATTTGCCACTTAGTTGAAAATAAAAAGATCACATTTTTATTTGTCACTTAGATTACAACAAATAGATTATAATAAAAAGCTTTCATTTTTGTTGTCACCTTGTTCAACAAAATAAAAAGATTGAAAAATAACATTTTATTACCATTTTATATATAATGAAAATATTTGATTAAAAGTTATATGTTTATTTACATTTTAGATGTAAGAAAAAAAATAAAATGAAAGTTACCTCTTTATTTGCATTCTTCGATTCAAATAAACATTGAAATAAATGAGTTGTTCTTTATTTGCATCCTTTGATGCAAAATTAACATTGAATTGTTTACAAATAAAAACATTAATTTTTATTTGTCAAAATATACATTGAGTTATAAATAAAAAAAATATTTATTTTTATTTTTCAATTTAACATTGAATTGTTTACAAATAAAAACATTAATATTTATTTGTCAAATTAACATTGGGTTGTTTACAAATAAAAGCATTCATTTTTATTTGTCAAATTTAACATTGAGTTTGTAAACAAATAAAAGTAGTCATTTTTATTTGTTAGTGAAAGATAGACATTTGTATGCCAATAAATTTTACATTTTATTTATCATGATTAAGATAGAAATTTGTATGCAAATAAAGTTACATTTTTATTTGTCAGATTTAAAAAAAAGAAACATATTTTGGGTCATTCTCTTTTTAGAAAAAAGAAACATATTTTGGGTCATTCTCTTTTTAGATAAAAAGAAACATATTTTGTGTCATTCTCTTTTTAGGTAAAAAGAAACATATTTTGGGTCATTCTCTTTTTAGATAAAGAGAAAAATATTTTATGTCATTCTCTTTTAGGGTAAAAAGAAACATATTTTGGGTCATTCTCTTCTTAGATAAAAAGGAACAAATTTTGTTGTCCTTTACTTTTTAGATAAAAAGTTACATTTTTATTTACATTTTAGATGTGAATAAAAAGATTAGATTAAAAGTGACATTTTGATTTGCATTTTAGTTGTAAATAAAGGAATAAAATAAAAGTTACATTTTTATTTACATTTTAGTTGTAATAAAAATGATAAAATTAAAAGTAATATTTTTATTGTCATTCTAGAGACAATAAAAAGAATAGTTTTAAAATGTTACATTTTATTGCCACTTTAGGGAAATAAAAAGGGTAGAAGTAAAAACATTGTCATTCATGTGTTAGCAATGTTAGTAAGAATATTCATATGTTAAAATACAATGTAGCGATTTCTTGAAATATATGTTTGCGATATTGAAATGTTTCACCTCCATTTACAAGTTATCCGACTTGTTTATGTGATTGGGATGATAATTTTTCACACATCGCCCAAGTGCACAAATAATATATTATTGTTTGTTGGCTGAAAACCCCACACGGGTATTGGGATGATATTGGACATACACTAGTCCCAATATTTATTTAATTGTCAATCGGTGGATTGACAGTCTATAATAAGCGTTATTTATCTATTTTAATGCTCACACAGTTATAAATCTCACTTTGGATGTGAATGTATTGTTTGATGATTGTTTATCATTATAGTTGGATATATACAATGTATGAAATCCATATAACTGAATTATATGGTAATTGATTGTGTCACATCCCGATTCAGAGTATTTTTAATAATATTTTTAAAATGAAGAACATCCTTACATAAAGAATATTTTGAAGTAAATAATTTTGTAAATAAAGAATATTTTAAAATAATATTCAGTCTAAATAAAACTATGATTTTTATGTCCCTTTTAGGCGAATATAAAAATATAAAATGTGAAGCCGAATTAAGTAGCAAAAGTTATTTTAACCCGAACGGGTTTATTGATCGATTTATTTCATTTTAAAATAAAAATAATAAGAAGTGATTTATAAATCTAATATTTTGAAAATATAAATATTTTAAATATGATAAAATATAGAATATTCAATTTTGTTTTAAAATTGAAAATGAAGATAAATTCATTATAAATAAATTTATAAATATTTTATAAATTACATTTTAATAGAAATCGACGATATATATAATGGCCTGAATAGAATGCGCTGCGCAGCGACCGTTCGCGAATTTCTACCATTAACTTCAAATTGACGTTACGGGAGATCCAACCGTAGAATGTCCCAAAACCGGAACTGTTGGGTTTGTATCGAAAAGAGCTTTTCAATGAGTATAAGAGTTTTGAAATCTAACGGTTAGATTTGGAGTTATGTCCAAATCAAATTTTGAAAAGTTCGCTATGGATGCAGTTTGATGATCGTTTATGGAAAATCGACTGTAAAGGCTAAAATAAAATTATTTAAAATATAGAAAAATTATGCAAAATCATAATAAATGATTTAAAAAGATTTTGTGATGAAAACTCCAATTTTGTAAAGGTAAAATATATTTTTATCAAAATAAACTAGTTATTAACTAGAATGAAAATCCAATGTTTTTGGAATAATTAAAATGGGATTTTGGGTGATTGTGAATGGTGTCTTAAATAACACTATTCTTAAAACCCCGTATAGTAGAATAAATCTTTTTATTAAGATTAATAGAGTTTTCAAATTATATTTTGTAATTGGAATAGAATGAAATGTGAATTGGTTCTATCGTGAACTATGTTTTAAACGACATTTGTTCTTTAACCCAATTAACAGTGAAAATATAATTTGGAATTTATAAAATTTTATTAAGATTTAAATGTGAATTTTTCCAAAATAAAGTTTTCCAATTTAATACATTAAATTGGAATTTAATGGAATTCGATTCGGTAATAATCGAGATGAGCTCCTGTAAATGAAGGTCGATACTATATATGGAATTTAAAAGACTTTGTCGTTATTCCATTTATATATTAGTCTGATACGGGATTTTATAGCAATTATATACTTTTATGGTTTCCATGTAGATTCTATTTTGATGGAAGATGAATTTGGATTTATCGTGAATTGTGTTTTTAATATGACATTAGTTCTTTAACCCAGTTAAAAATAAGATTAATTTCTTAAATTTGAATGATCTCTAAGTAATTATTTTTGATATTAAAACCCAATTTGAGTTTTAATGAATCTTTAAAAAGAAGATTAAAAGAATAACTTTATAGGGATTTATCTTTGATAAAATTAACGGGAACCTTCCCCTAAAAATTGTGAATATTTTACTAAAAGAATATTCTGAATTGGAATGAGGCGTTGGATTTGTTTTTATAGCACTTGATTATAAATTACGCGAGCTATTCAGAAAGACCGAGTTTAACCCATTCTGGATAATGAATACGACGACTAACAGTCGAAGAGATTGAAGACAGTGCAAGACCGACGATCTTCACATCGAATGGATGAGGACTACTGATGCACGTGATTGGAGTAGATACCTTGAAGGTGCTACAGTGGCAGTTGTCCAAGACGTATTTGTTGATTGTTCGGATATGCAAGAACCTCTCAGGTGTCTCTGGTTCCGTTCAGACCCAGAATGGACTTGTAAATGGATGTGTGTCTGATGTTGAATTTCGTTCTATGTAAATTGATTTCTATTAATATACAACCGTTGGTGGCGGAGAATTTATTCTCTTGCTTAACACCCTTAGAGGTTGTGTGTTGATAGTTATCAATCGCATGGCGTGAATTGACAACGTGGCATGCCAAGATGCAAATGATCAAGGCTTTTGTTGAAAAGCAGAGCCTTCTGGATGATGATCAAAGCATAGCTTTAATTAGCATAACTTTGTGTAGCGTTACTTCGCGAGCCTCACACCCCGATAAAGTCTAAAATGGAATGAGGGAACGTAGGGAGTGCACACGTTTCTTTCTAGCTAGAAGTGGTGTCAGCGATTTACCAGCCCTGACATTTTACTTATGTGGATGATGGAATTTTCGAGACCTCAGATTTATCGGTCGCCAATGGCCGTATTATAGGTCCAATAGGACCCGGGAGCGTGTGTTCAGGCATAACTAATCCAAACCATTGCACTATTGGGGGACCGGCCCTGCTGTATCCAAGGGTTCGCCACCGTCCGAATCCTGGGACATTGCTAGAGTGTCTCGAATCGGTAAGGAGATCGTACCTTGCCTTAACTCATGATGGAAATACCAAATTAAATATTCAGAATTCAACGGCTGAATATCCGGGTCGTTACATTATGTCCAAATCAAATTTTGAAAATGTCGCTATGGATGCAGTTCGATGACCGTTTATGGAAAACTGATTGTAAAGGCCAAAATAAAATTATTTAAAATATAGAAAAATTATATAAAATCATAATAAATGATTTAAAAAGATTTTGTGATGAAAACTCCAATTTTGTAAAGGTAAAATATATTTTTATCAAAATGAACTAGTTAGTAACTAGAATGAAAATCCAATGTTTTTAAAATAAATAAAATGGGATTTTGGGTGATCGTGAATGGTGTCTTAAATAACACTATTCTTAAAACCCCGTATAATAGAATAAATTTTTTTATTAAGATTAATAGAGTTTTCAAATTATATTTTGTAATTGGAATAGAATGAAATGTGAATTGGGTCTATCGTGAACTATGTTTTAAACGACATTTGTTCTTTAACCCAATTAACAGTGAAAATATAATTTTGATTTTATAAATCTTTTATTAAGATTTAAATGTGAAATTTTCCAAAATAAAGTTTTCCAATTTAATACATTAAATTGGAATTTAATGGAATACTATTCGGTAATAATCGAGATGAGCTCCTGTAAATGAAGGCCGATACTAGATATGGAATTTAAAAGGCTTTGCTATTATTCCATTTATATATTAGTCTAATACATGATTTTATAGCAATTATATACTATTATGGTTTCCGTGTAGATTCCATTTTGATGGAAGATGAATTTGGGTTTATCGTGAACTGTGTTTTTAATATGGCATTAGTTCTTTAACCCAGCTAAAAATAAGATTAATTTCCTAAATTGGAATGATCTCTAAGTAATGATTTTTGATATTAAAACCCAATTTGAGTTGTGATGAATCTTTAAAAAGAAGATTAGAAGAATAACTTTAAAGGGATTTATCTTTGATAAAATTAACGGGAACCTTCCCCTAAAAATTGTGAATATTTTACAAAAAGAATATTCTGAATTGGAATGAGGCGTTGGATGGGTTTTTATAGCACTTGATTATAAATTACGCGAGTTATTCGGAAAGACCGGGTTTAACCCATTCTGAATAATGAATACGATGACTAACAGTCGAAGAGATTGAAGACGGTACAAGACCGACGATCTTCACATCGAATGGATGAGGACTATTGATGCCCGTGATTGGAGTAGTGTAACACCCCGTGAATTCTATAACGTTAAGCTTCACAAATTAAAGTATAATTAATTATAAATGATGAAATCAAGGGAAATGGGTTACACCATTACGTTCGTCTCGAAATTCTACTTGAGATAGAGTTCAAGTTTGCGTAAAACGGATATCGTATGAAGAAGATATGGACGAACGAAGTTGGGCAGAAAAACCAGAAAACGAGTCAGAATGCACTGGCGCACTTGGGAAGTGCGCCAGAACAAAGTTGAACTGGTGCACTTGGGAAGTGTGCCAGTACATTTTTAGCCTGGCGCACCTGCCAAGTGCGCCCAGGTCAGAATGACCTGCTGGTCAGGTCCTGGCTGGCTTGGTCAGGGTCTGGTCGAATTCTGATGCTTGGCTGAGTCACTAGGGCTTACGTGTCACCTCTTGATTGGCTCTTTGAACTTTGTATGGTCTAGATTCCTCCTATCTTCATCTGACGGCTCAAAACAATTTAAAATTCTATAAATATAACTCAAGTCTAACCCTAAATTCACACAAATAATAGAATACAAAAGTCGTCATGCTGCTGGAGAGGAACTAGGAATGGCCGTCAATTAGAAAGCCTAGAGACAAGCCAACAAGCCTAAGAGACGAATCAAATTAAAAGAAGATCAAAGCTTAATCTAATCATTCAGCGTAACATTGCTACCCAAAGGAGATCATCTCCAAATCAGAATAACAGAAATCATAAAACAAGAATTCATCACACGTTGTAAGTATAGTGACCTTTCAAAATATGAATAAACACTGTGATGTGATTCAATGTAAATGAAAATAGAATCGTGTTGTTATAATCTTTGTGTATTGTGATGGTTCTATCATGACTTGTGTATTGATGTTTGTGGCATAAATTAATTGATGCAAGCCTATTGAACAATTGCATATGAAAAACAATGGCACTTGCAAGCTTGTGGCAAAAACTAGAAATTGATCCCTTTTTGTATATGTCGATGGCATGGACTATGTATATTCCCTTAGTCTAAATTAGAATTTGTGTAAACATGTTATAGACCTTTTATGCCTACATGACCCAAAACCTATGATATCATCCTTATGTTTATTGGCAAGTATAATTAGATCTATGTTTGCAAGTATAATTGGATCTATGTTTCATAAACTATGTAAGTTCATGTTTATTTGCAAAATATAATTGGTTCTATGTCAAACATCGTTTGGGTTTCATAAACTATGCAAGTTCAAGTTGAAATAGGCTATATGATTAGATGTAAAAATTGTACATTTTGATGAATATATATAACATGCTAGTTTTGTGGTCGATATTATACCAAGTTAACATGTTTAAACACAAGTTTGTATTTGCCTAAACTATGCCAGTTCATATGTCACCTACTTAGTCATACTTTGATTTGAATGCAAGTTCACATGACCCATGTTATATGTTAGTTGAATCGCCAAACTGCAAGTTCATACCTATGATGTTCATATTGATTATGCCAAAAATGCCAAGTTTACACCTATGTCACGTTTACGTTTATGAATTCCCTTATGCCTATTTGTGTGCGCTAAATTAGGCTAAGTTTTTAGCCTAATATTATATGTTAAAAACTATGCGAACGAAGATTAGGCTAAGATTGTTAGCCTAATGTTTAAACGGGGTAACGTTGGGAATATTTGAAAACTTGACATAAAAATATATGAAATTGGCATGTTTGTCACATGCCAAAATTGGTGGCATTTAAATGGTATAAATTCTTATACTAAAAATGTTAAACTTGGAATGTAGGCCATAATATTTAATTGTTGACAAATTTACATATATTCAGTAATAAAGACAAATATGTAAATCTAGAAAACACGATATGCTTAACCCGAGGTTGGATTGAGTTGTGATGTAAACCTGCCCGGACCCGCCCGGCTGTCCAGTAGTCACAACAATACCTATCCAATGTGGGTGGTTAAGCATTGAGCCCAATAAGGACCCGAGGTTAGACTGAGCTACGATGTAAACCTGCCCGGAACCGACTGGCATATCCAGTAACCGTAGCAATACCTGTCTAATGTGAGTGGTCTGGTGCTCCTAAGAGGCTAAGGATAGATGGTAGGGTTAAGTCAACTATAACACTTAACCAAATTCAACATGTTAACAAGAATTGATGGGTGGGGTTAGGTAAATACAGACACTTAACCACTTAACATGTTTGACTAGAAAATTCTGGTAATGAGGGACCCGTTTCAGCAGTAACCCAAAGTTAGGTATCAACGATACCCTGAAACTAGGTAGGGTGGGGCACGATTAGTGGGCTGATTGTAAGCGATCAAACGATGGCGATGGGTGCACAGTGCAGGTCTAACGGGGTGCGGGCGTGCACACACTCCGAAGCAGACAACCAGGGCACTGGGGACTCCAGTAGTATAACCTATGTCTTCTAGTTTTATGTCGGGGCCGCCACCACGGGTCTTGATACACCCCATGGTGGGACCAGCATAGGTATCTACAATTCTTGGGGGCCGTATGACACATGTTAACGCGAGTAGGAGCCGATCTTTAATAAGAATGGGGATCACTCCACCCTCACCATGGGGTACCAGTTAGAATAAATTCAAGTAGGTGCAGAGATATATTATGGGTGTGATAGTGCATTCGACACTTCCTTAGCTTGTGACACTTTCCTATTTTTAGTTTACATCCATCATACCCTTTTCTTATTCACATAGTGAAGAATTACTAGATTTACTCAGGCTTTATGTCTGACCCTATTTTCTTTTCGTCTTCTTTTCTTTCGTTCCCCCCTCCCCCCAGGTCCACAGGGAGGAAACAGCTCAACTCAGTCAGGTTCTTTACAAGCACCAAGACCGTAGATGTATGATTTGGATCTTTCTTGCTCGGATAATGGCTTTGGATATCACTATGGGGATTTTTGTCACTTTATTTATGTTTTCATGCTTCTTTAATAATCAAGGCAGTTATGAGGTTGTAATGTTGGAAGTATTTTGAGACAATTATGGAAATCTTTGTTTGATACACGTATTGATGAAATAAAAGTTTGTTTGGTTTCCGTTGTTTAAAATATGTGTATTTATATCTGTCTTGAGTTCATCTGTGGCTTTTACTTATAAACCTCCACCAAAGTTAAGGCATTCCCTTTGTGAGTGACCTTAATGGAGGTGAGGTGTTTCAAGTAGCTACCTTGAAGGGGCTACAATGGTAGTTTTCCAGGACGTATTTGTTGATTGTTCGGATATGCGAGAACCTCTCAGGTGTCTCTGGTTCCGTTCAGACCCAGAACAGACTTGTAAATGGATGTGTGTCTGATGTTGAATTTCGTTCTATGTAAATTGATTTCTATTAATATACAACCGTTGGTGGCAGAGAATTTATTCTCTTGCTTAACACCCTTAGAGGTTGTGTACTGATAGTCATCAATCGCATGGCGTGAATTGACAACGTGGCATGCCTAGATGCAAATGATCAAGGCTTTTGTTGAAAAGCAGAGCCTTGTGGATGATGATCAAAGCATAGCTTTAATTAGCATAGCTTTGTGTAGCGTTACTTCGCGAGCCTCACACCCCGGTAGAGTCTAAAACGGAGCGAGGGAATGCAGGGAGTGCACACGTTTCTTTCTAGCTAGAAGTGGTGTCAGCGACTTACCAGCCCTGACATTTTACCTATGTGGATGATGGAATTTTCGAGGCCTCGGATTTATCGGTCGCCAATGGCCGTATTATAGGTCCAATAGGACTGGGGAGCGTGCGTTCAGGCATAACTAATCCAACCCATTGCACTATTGGGCGACTGGCCCTGCCGTATCCAAGGGTTTGCCAGCGTATGAATCCTGGGACACTGCTAGAGTGTCTCGAATCGGTAAGGAGATCGTTCCTAGCCTTGACTCATGATGGAAATCCAACTTCCAATACGACACCATGCAGTTTTGATTGTATAACTAGTATGGCGACATAGTATATGGTTGATATGCCCTCTATGATTGATACATTATGATTGAAATTGTTTTTAAACATATTTACACTAATAATAATATCAAATTCATTTTATCGTATGAAGCATCTTTTGACCATTATACGGTAAAACTCTATCCTCCAGCTTGCGTTGCATTGTGTGATGGGACTTGAGTCTTATAACGGTTTCATTTTTCTAAAAAGCATTGCGTTGTTCAACGATTTCCTTTACTTATGCACTAGCAATCCAATGGAGTAAACTCGTTCCGCGTTAGCGTCATGGTCCTGTGATTAGCCTTATCATTAGACAAGTTAAGTAAGATTTCTCATACCAATCCCATGACTGACCCGTAGTTTGTTTCACTTGCAAACTCGGGTGCCCCTTATTTTTCACATGGGCAGTCGAGTAGCTTATTTTGCAGATATATTAAGCAGGATTCTGGATCGAAGCTCAAAGCTGGGTCCAGAGTATTGATAGACTTCCGCTGTACCAATTTATTCATTTTCACTGCATTGTACTAAATCTTTTGTAATTTTATCTTCCGTTGTATTATTTTCAATGTACTCTGATATATTCTATACTATGATGTTATATTATCATGATGTAATAAAGGTCTGATGTTATTTGTTCTAATGTATTGTATTCCCAAAGTTAAAGTATTCGAAGATTTTCGACTTTTGGTTCAGACCGGTGTGGTTTATGGTCGATTCAAAGGGTGGGGATTTTCGGGTCTTTACACTTTTCCTTATTTTATTTTAACAAAAACAATTTTATACATTTCAGAGTATGTATGTATATATATATACTTACTTAACTTTCCATTTCCCTTAATATTTGATATACCATTATATTTATCAAAACCCTTTTCCCCCCTTTTTTCTTAAATGCAGCATCTCGATATATTCATATATGTATTATACTTAATGGTATTAAACAAATCACCGATTCTGATACGGGTAAAGCAAATGTCGAGTTATATATTTTAAAACCAAATACCCTTATTTACATTGAAACTGATTTTGTAGTATCATTTATATTCCAAAATCTCGCATTTATGTTCAATACTTCTCGTATGGGATATCACATCAATTTCAACACCTTTTACTCGTTTCAAACCAATACCATTCCTCGATAATAATGAGGCCGTTCAAGTTGGGGTATTCTATTTACCTCTCGGACCTTGATCGACAACGTTCTTATCTCAGAATAATATTAGTTTGTCACTTAACCACTGATATTAAAGTCTCATTTACCACCTTCATTTCAAATCTGGTTTTATAAACCATTTCTTATATTTGAAATCCTCATTCAATGATCTCTTTACTTAATTCCCTTAATTAAGTAAATATTCATTAAAACATAACTTTGATCCTAAACATAATTTCACTTATGACTTTTTGGATTTATAATACAAATCCCATGTCAAATAATTTTCTTACATCCATTAGGCATTCGTAATTAAACCTTTTCTTGGATTCCATAACTAAAATCCGCTTATCACTTTCTTTACAATAAAACCTTTTTAATAACCTGGATTTTAATCCTAAAATCCATTTACCAACACAAAACAATTTCTTTACGTATTTTCCCTTTTTTTTTGAAATCCTTATTCCAATTACCTTATTCCACTTAATTTAATCCTTTAACGTTTAAGTCATCGCTTTGGTTAAAAACCCCTTTCTAAATCTCGCTTGGATTTCTTCCTAAACACTTATAATAATCCCTTAAGCAAAATTAAACTACTTACTTATATTTTATTTTAAAACCATTACCATTACCATATTCTAGTCTACTCCAAATATATTTATCATCTCCCTTACTTATTTCATTTCAATTGGATTCTCCTTTGCTTAGTTTAACAATTTAGGAAAAATCTTATTTAAATCTCTATATTCACTCTCTTATTTTATTTACCAATCTCGTTTGCACACTTAGGTTATAAATTCCATTATAACACCCTTATTTGACTTTGATTGGACTTATCGCTTCTTAGTTACATCTTACTTGAATTCCAATTAAAAATCATTTCTTTAATTATTATTAATTTAAAATAATAATTAACTTTAATGTTAACTATATTAAAAATAGTTAACTTTGCTATTAATTAAAAATAGAATCATTATCTTTTTAAAAGCTTATTAAATAATAATTAATGTTATTAACACTAACCAATTCAATAATTACTTTGGATTATAGTTAATCGAAGATTAACTAATAATTAACACTAAACAATTCAATAATTCCCTTAATTTATAGTTAATCGGAGATCAACTAATAATTAACACAATTCGTTAAATTTAACGAATATTCAGTAAATTTAACCCAAATTAATCTCATTTGTTGATTTTAATCAAAAACGGTTGATTTGCCAACCGTACATGTCAATTAACTATTAACTGATTTTCATTTGTCATTTCCCCTTTTTAAATTAATTAAAAAACTTAATTAATTTAAAAAAACGCCATTTAATTGTTTAAAAACAATTATTCTATTTCACTAACATGTAAGTAAATTCTCTGGTTTTCTACTTTTCGATCATAAGATTTCATTACATAAACCGCTTAAATAATTCTTTTATAAACTTGATTTAAAATATATATTTATAAATTTCTAATTTAATTATTTATATAAAATAACTAAAAAACTTCAGTTCAGTTATAAAATAATTTATAACTTCAAAACTTGCATCGATTCACCGAACGGTAGGTCATTCACTGCCAACTACTCAATCAACACTGTCGGTTGATTTTAAACACAATACAGATGAATATCCATTCAACCATCACGTTCAAACAGTTTTTACTACTATATGGGGTTCAATAAGTTCAAATATAAAAAAATTAAAATAAACAACATATAAAATATTTGAGGAATCCGGTTGGATCCCTCCAACCTGTTCTTCCCTGCACCACAGCTCGTTATGACATTTGATAATAATATATGAAATAAATTTCAATAATCCAATATTTAATACAATGAAATATAAATGACAACAATCAACCAAACAATAAACAACCAATAGCAGTCAATCAACCAATTTATACTTTTAACGGTAAATTATATTTTAATATGAATTTACTACATCACATGATTCCAGAAGGTGTGAGGATTAACTCACCAATTTATTTCGGTTGACGGTGGTCGCGTTTGTTCCATTAAATTTTAAATGAACATTTAAAATTATCTGAAATTTCAAATAGCTCCAATCAGTTCCTAGTCAACGCCATCACCTACGCCTCGTCCCTGCGATCCCAACGGATCCTGTTTCGTGTAAATCCGTTAATGCATGTAAAAGTCATCGAATAAATACCATTTGGATAAATTATATATATATATTAATAATTAATTAACTTAAATTATAATTATTACTAAACCACTAATTACCATTTTAATGTTGGTCCACGTCAGCATTCCCTCATGCGTTTTCCCCTAATCCCCTCGTTCAAACCCAATGGTCTCTCCTTCACCATCGTTTGCAAAAAAAACCGAACACCACCCCCCAACTTTAAACCACTGCCGCCAACGCACCTGACCACCGAACCCCCGGCGATTGTCACCCACGGCAGCGCCTGGCTCTGGTGATCCACCTCCAATCGGTGTCACCATCAACCATCACCTGTAGGCGCCGCTCTAGCCTGAAACCCGAAACATGCTACTTTCTGATCAACTACGAATTGCGGCCGCCACCATCAACCAATTGACGTCGCACCTCTACAAATCTCACCGTCCACCTTTGGCGCTCCTTTCCCCCTTCAGACCTTCAACCCATCTTCACCTCGTCAGGCCGTAAACCCCTTAAAGCCAACGCCAGCTTTGAAAAAAACAACCCAAAACGTTGACCACAGTTCAACTTGTCACCGCAATCACCACAGACCACCATAAGACCCGAGACCGGTGCCAAATCAAAGCTGGAACTCCCCTCTTCAATTTCCCCCAGGTCTGAACATATGCAATCGATCCAGTCCCACGAAATCCTCGAAAGAAAGGAACCAACCTGCTCTAGTTTTTGTGCCATTTCGGCCACCACAAGTGTCCGATCACCCCCAAATTTTTATAGTAGACAGATATCGACCCGATCTACATATTTGCTTCAGATCGCCATGGGTAATTCACGACAGAATGGAAGATATAAATTATTTAGTGGTTTTGGGCATATATGAAAATTCAGACGGAAATGAGAAATGGGAGGCTGAATTTCTGGTTTGAGGGTGAACAAATATATATAATGAGGAAATATAGTAATTTACTTTGATTTGACTGAAGATATTTTACTGACGACGACTAACGATATTTATTTCGTACCTATAGCCATTTTTAACACAATTTATTCGCTTATGTGCTCATCTACAAACTCCGTTCGTGATGCGAATGGACGCCATGATACGATTTGATGTTACGGTCCTAATGAAACTTGTTTCGTCGAATTCCGAGTCTGTTTGCTCAAACGGCACTCGTTCACGTCCAAATGATCGTTTTATTTGTATTTAATTTTGATGCACTCACAAATTAACTCCAATTGACGCGCAACTTGAAACCTAGCAATAATTAGCTATTACGGTCTCAATAAAATTTGTTTCATCGAAAATGGAGGTCGTTTGAATAAACACCCTTTTTAAAGGTCCAATTTACATAAAATAAACCAATTTTAAAATACCTCAATATAAAAATTAAAATTTATTAAAATTGGCCATACACGACCAGAATTTCATATACTACCAGAATAAAATATCCCGGGTTGAATTCCAAGCCAAATCGATATTATAAATATTTAAAAACCCTTTATTTAATATAAATAAACGTTATAATTTATAAAGGAATTCCATAGCGACTATTTTAAATTTTGATTTGGACCTAAAACAAAATCTACAACACGAAAACTCGATTTTTCTCTTCCATTAGAAAAATATTATCCAACAGATTCGGACGTTTCTTGTTTCGAGAAAATCCGACTTATATTGGATCTTGTACATCCGTTAAGTTCAAAACGCCATATTATAAACTACCATGCCGCTGCAGCTTGTTTTATAATATAATTATAAATTATACGCTAAATCGTCGTTTTAATAACGAAATCGCTATTATAATTTCAATACGAACAATATTAAACCATTTTAAATCGCCCGATCACATTATACTTCAAATTCAACATTTTCCCCAAATATTCCGAAAATAAAATATTATTATATTATCAATATAAACAAATATTCAAATTAAAGTGGTTAAATCCAATTATTTATATTCAAATCCATATTTTAAATAAATAAAATAAATAAAATAATTAGTCAGAAAGTACGGGACGTTACAAATACTAGTCTCCCTGCATGGATCTTTTCGAATGTAATTGCAATCTATTCAATTAGACTAGCTCCTATACTGTAAGCTAATTTAGCTCTAGTGGGCGGTCCACTTTAAAAATTGGTAGCAGTAGACGATCCACATTAAAAACCACAATAGAAGTTTGATGATTTGTCAAACTCTTGTACCTTTTGTAGTTATTATTTGTTATAATAATAAGTGTTATGGATCGTTATAAAAACCGGTCAGCCATGCCATAATTAACTTGAACCTTGCTAATTAATGAATTAATTGGCTTAATTAATATCGGATTCGAAGTGGATTCAAGGCTAAGGAATCGATTATGACAAAAGAGTATATTTAAGTGAAATAAACTAAATCACATTTAAAAAGTAATTAACTAGTCTAATCTTTGCTATCAAAAACCATTAATTAATTTAAATCCTTTATTTTAAAATATGTAATTTGCTCTAAAATGCCAATATTAATAAATTAATTAACTTAGAATGATCATTCATAGAAATGAAATCACTTAACTACTTTTATATTAAGATAATACAAATCTTAAACAATCATTAGTTAAATAATAATTCTATTGAATAATAACTAAACAATTATTAGCCCTTAAAATTTACAATTAAATATATTTTTTTGGCATAGCCGACCGATTTTGTTAGTGTTCCGTAACACTTTTTTATTATAACCAATAATAAAATATAGTATAGTACAGGTGATTGTGGTTACAATCAGCTAATTTGGTTTTTGAGGTGGACCATTCAGCCTACGAAGTTTACAATGTTCCGTCCACTCTACCTTACGGCTTATAGCATAGGAGCTAGCCTAATTTGCCTAGCCTACAAATTTACTTCTCCACACAGGGAGTAGTTACTCAAAAGTATATACGAGCTACACATTACTGCAACAAGTACACATAGAAGTAATCCATTATACATGCTGTACGAGACAACGACATGTCTTGAGGCACGAACTGACAATACGTACAGCAATGCCTATCACATGCTAGCCCAGCTAGACAACAGTATCTTGTTTGACAACTGCATGGACCAAGTCCTAGATCTGACACGAGAATTGGTTTGAGACAATCACTTGATGGCCAAAGGTAGCAAAAGGAGAGCCCTTACCACGATGAACCACATGATATGCATATATAGACTTTGAAGTCCACACTCTGACCCTTGACATTATGGTGAAAAACTGGCGAGTGTCATGCAAGGGGAGGCAATATACAGGCCACCAAAGGTGCAACAAAATTGTGATGAGAAGAAATTTCGCTCGGTCCGAACCAGTCGCTAAACCGACCCAGACCGTTCGAAACGCCCTATCGTTTGAGAACACGACAAATCAGAACGCATACAAAAGAACATTTCACTGTATATTACAACAATGCATCAGATTACAAGAATATACAGAGTATAAAAGAATATTACACAGAAATATCAGAGATTTAAATTACATTTAAATACATCGCAGCGGAAAATAATACAATACACAACTAGAAGGAGATATACGGATACAAAGCTTTCCGGATATCGTTCCAGCTGTAAACCAGGATCCTGTGAATATAAATCTGCAAAACCAAAACTACTAGCTGCCCATGTCAAAATAAGGGCACCCAGAGTTTAGGTCAAAACAATAAACTCCAGGTCAGTCATGGGACTGGTGTGAGAACTAAAACAGTTATTAATCTTTATTTTAAAGTTAGGTAAATCAAGGGACCACGCCGTATAACACGGAACGGGTTTCCTCCCAAGAATACCAGTGCATAAAACAAACAACGCAATGCTAAATAAAGGAAAATGAAGCTGTTATAAGACCCAGGTCCTATCACACAATGCAACGCAAGCCGGGGGATAGGGTTTTCCCTTATAACAGCCAAAGAATGCTTGATACGTTTAAAACAAATCATTTGATACTAT
The DNA here is from genome assembly GCA_030737875.1 of Allium sativum. Lineage (NCBI taxonomy): Eukaryota > Viridiplantae > Streptophyta > Magnoliopsida > Asparagales > Amaryllidaceae > Allium > Allium sativum. The sequence goes on along the minus strand of CM060922.1, from coordinate 729,970,571 downwards.
TATAAGTGCATAGTGTATAAAACAACTTCAAATCATAAGTATCAATCATAGGAGGCATGAATGCCCCATACCACTATGTCGCCATATATAGGTTATACAATCAAAATCGCAAAGTCACGTATTTGGAAATTGGATTTCCATCTATGAACCGAGGCAAAAGGTAGTCCTCAACCGATTCGAGACTGTCTAGCCCGAGCCTCAGGAACAGCCGCAACTGCCCCTTGGATCGTCAGGGCCGGTCCACACGGAGTGGATTATTATGCCTGAACAATACGTCTCCCCGCCCTATGGGGCGTAAGTCTGGTCCGTCTGCCAACCAGAATGCATCGGCCGAAACCGATATAACCGAGGCGCCTCGCAACAGCAACAACCACATAAGTCAAACTCGTCAGGGCGTGTAAAACCACTGACGCCACTTCTAACTAGAAAGAAACGCATGCCCTCCCTGAGGTCCGTCTCCCGTTTTTGGTTCATACCGGGTGTGAAACTCGCGAAGTAAACGTTACACAAAGCTACGCCACAAAAGCCATGCTTTGATCATCAATCACAAGACTTTGCTTTTCAATAGAAGCCTTGATCATTTGCATCTTAGCATGCCACACAGGCAAACCACTCTATGCAACCGATATCAGTCACACAGAATGAAATCCGATGTCAGACACACAGTCCATTTACAAGTCCGTTCTGGGTCTGAACGAAACCGGAGGCACCTAGTACCTCGCATATCCATCGATCTCCAAGTACGTCTAAATGATCACCAACTGTTTCCATCTTCTTGGGTGTACAGCCCAATCAAGATCATCAGTAATCACCCAAACGACGTGAAGATCTCCGGTCTTCGACCATCGTCTTCATCTTTGACTTATCGTCGAATCGGTTATTCAGAATGGGTATAAACCCGGACTTTCCGAACAACCCGCGTATATATTATAAAAGTGTTACACAAATACAACATACGCCTCATTCCAATTTATCAGTCACTAACCGTAACTTAATCAAGAGAATAATTCCCCAAATATTAACCCCGAAGGCCGAAACCAACATCAGATCAATATCCAGAAAACCATTCTGCTTAGCTAACCGACGGTTAGTTTTTGATTTCACATTCATAGGGAAAGGTTCCCATTAATTTTATCCAAGATAAATTCCTGAATTTATTCTCTAATCTTCCTTTGAATTTCGATTCAACTAGTCGGAATTAGCGAACCTTACCGTAGTAATCATTGGTTTTAATTTCCCAATCCCAACCTATTCATCCCATGAAGTAAAACTGGTAATACTTCATATCTAACACCACGGTGTTATCGGTAAATTCAATTACCATTTCACGTTCAAATCTAATTAAAGATTTAACTATCGCCTGGAGCAAAACTGGGGATACTCCATTCTCGATCTTTTCAATCTAATTAAAGATTCATTAAAACTCCACTTAGTTTTAATCGTTAACTGGGTTAAAGAATCCGTGTCATTTAAAACACGGTTCACGACAAACCCAAAGTCACATTCCATTAATTATCGGGTTAAAGAACGAGTGTTATTTAAAACACTGTTCACGATAAACCCAAAAATCAATATCAATTCAATTCCAATTAAATATTATTTAATTGGTACACTTCATTAAATCTAAATAAAAAGATTTAATCTTTTCTCAACTGGGTTCAAGGACAGTGTTAGTGAAGACACCATTCACGACAAACCCAAATCACATTTGATATTCAATACAAGGCTCTGAATAGAAAATATATCGGCTTATATTCAATATCAAATTCTACGATTAACAAATGTCGTGTTGGAAATAACGATATAAATATATATCTTTCAAATTTCCCTAACAGCATATGTATAATCATGAATTCCAACATCGAAATATTCCGAAGACAATTTCGATTCAAATCCATTCCAATGCAATCATTGGAAATTTTGGTTATTTTTAAAACCCTTTTTCAAATTCAATTTATTTATTTAAAAATAAATAGAATTATAATTCTAGTTCAAAACTAGTTCATTTCGATAAAAATCTATTTTTATCTTTTCAAATATGGAGTTTTTCATCTCAATTCTTTCTAAATCATTTCTTATGATTTTACACAAATTATTAATATTTTAATAATTTTATCAAGGTCCGTACAGTCGATTTCCATCAATGACCATCGAACTGCGCTTACAGCGACCTTTTTCAAATTTGATTTGGACATAATTCCAAATCCAACCGTTAGATTTTGAATTTCTAATATTCGTTAGAAAGCTCTTTTCGATACGAACCCAACGGTTCCGGTTTTAGGAGAATCCGACGGTCGGATCTCCCGTAATCTCCGTTTGAAATAAATGGTCGAAATTTTCGAACTGCCGCGGCGCGGCGCGTTCTATTCAGGCCATTATATTATATATATATAATATATATAATATATATATTTCGTCGATTTCTATTTAAAACGAATTTTATAAATCGTTTTAATTTCGTTTCAAAAACATTTTCAACTTCCATTTCAATTCGAATCAAAATTGAATTTTCCCTATAAATTCGTTTTTAAAATTCATTTCTATTTAATTCAAATTTCAATTCAATTTGAATTCATTTCAATTCGTTTTCAAATCAATTCGAATTCGTTTTCAATTCGATTCAATTCAAAGTGGTTTTCTATTCGATTCAAATTCGTTATACATTCAATTGAAATCAAATTCGTTTTCAATTCAATTCATTTCGAAATCGTTTTCAATTCAATTCATTTCGAAATCGTTTTCAATTCAATTCATTTCGAAATCGTTTTCAATTCAATTCATTTCGAAATCGTTTTCAATTCAATTCATTTCGAAATCGTTTTCAATTCAATTCATTTCGAAATCGTTTTCAATTCAATTCATTTCGAAATCGTTTTCAATTCAATTCATTTCGAAATCGTTTTCAATTCAATTCATTTCGAAATCGTTTTCAATTCAATTCATTTCGAAATGAATAATCGGTATAAATATCGTTCACGTCAAAATGGCGTCAATCTAACCAACACGGCTTCATACATTTCTATTTTCAAATATTCTATTCAACAAATGAATATTTATTTTTGTCAACACACGACTAATCTCAACGAATGAGTACTGTCCACGTGTGACTAATTTTGTTAAATTATTTCGTTCAACACATGACTAATCTCAACGGGTGAGTACTGTCAACATATGAACCTTTATTTTATATTATTCTTTATTTTTCAAATTGGAATGAGGCCCAATCAATTACCATATAAAGTTAATTATATGGATTCCATACAACACATGTATATAATAGCATTGAAAAATAATCAACCATCAACCAAAGTGCACTACACTGTACAAGCATCAAATATAGATATCTAACGCTTATAACAGCCTGTCAATCAATCGATCGACATATTTAATCAATCAGGATGAGTGAACTTCAAATTTCATCCCAACACCCGTGTGGGGTTTCAAATCAACAAACACAGATTTTATTTGTGCAGTTGGGCGATGTGTAAAATTTATCGACCCAATCAATATCAGTCAAATCAGTGTATATAAACAAATCGGCCGATTTGTTTAAAAATATTTATTTATTCACTTTCACGTTAAAAATTATATTTTTAATGATAAAACACTTTATTTTAACATATGAATTTCTATTCAGTTCATTCTTCAAATAAAATGGTATTTTTATTTTTCTAACTTATTTTAGAAAATTTCGGCGGCATAACGGCACGATACTAGAAACGGGACGAGGCCTAGCCTTATCCCCGGTCTAGTTAAGGCCCACGCCATTCACACATCAATCAAATCCATTCCATTTCACCAAACAATTCAAATTTCAGTCAAATAATCTAACTAATTTTTGCAAACAAACAAGTCCATGGTCTGTGGACGATTGTGTCGGGTGCTACTAAGCACCGTCTGCATCCTAGTATATATATATAACTAGAAAAAGAAAATGAAAGGTGAGAAATTCTCACCTTTAGCTATCCCAATTCCCCGACTCTTCATTTATAGAAATCTTCGCTGTTTTACGCCTTTTGTCACTTCTTTGCCCGTATTCTCTACATATGTAAAAATCATATTTTTACTTTGCTATTCAATATATAAAAATCGAATTTTTCCTTTGCTATTTCTATGCTTATATATATATTTATATATATATATTTAATCGTTCAAAAACCAAATCATTTCATGTTTAAAACTCTTCTCTTTTCATGTTTATAAAATCGATCCTTTATCTATATAAAAATCTGACCTTTTATAAATTAAAGATCTAAAAGAAAACAATACTTAGATAAATTTCCTATTTTAAAAACATATATAAAAATTTCAGTTTTCTCTTTTAAAAACATATATAAAAATTTCAGTTTTCTCTTTTAAAAACATATATAAAAATTTCAGTTTTCTCTTTTAAAAACATATATAAAAATTTCAGTTTTCTCTTTTAAAAACATATATAAAAATTTCAGTTTTCTATTTTAAAAACATATATAAAAATTACAGTTTTCTCTTTTAAAAACATATATAAAAATTTCAGTTTTCTCTTTTAAAAACATATATAAAAATTTCAGTTTTCTATTTTAAAAACATATATAAAAATTTCAGTTTTCTATTTTAAAAACATATATAAAAATTTCAGTTTTCTATTTTAAAAACATATATAAAAATTAATTTTTAAACAAGATTGATTAAGCAATAATTACCTTTAACCTATGTGTGGCCGTTCACTGTTGTTTTTCCTGGAACCCTCGATTCAAGAATCCAAGCGCCACACCCCCTTGAAGCAGATCGGAAGTTGATCGGAGATCCTCCCATTGATCATCGTGGCGTCTCTGGTGAGGTGGGGATCGCGGAGGCGGGCGGATGGTCTTATTTGCGGTTAGGGCTTTGGAAATGAAGGATGGGATGGAGCAGTAGAGGGCGACGGTGGCTGGAGGGGGCGGTGGTGTTGGCGGTGAGGCCTAGCGGCGACTACGGGGCGGGGCGAGGTGGCGTTCGATGATGGGCGACGAGGTCTGAGCGATCGACGAGATCGTGTTTGCCCTCCTTTTTTTTTAATTTTATCTGAAATGGGGGGCTAATGAAAGAGGGAAAGGGCTTAAACCCTAAATAATATTATATATTATTTTATTTACTTTTAATTTTCAAACTGTTACTTTTTCTTTCGAATCTCAAATGAGGCCCAACGACTGTCATCCCTAGCTAATTACCCCCATTCTGAACACCATGGGATATGTATCGTAGGCTGATTCGATCGTTACGATCAGTTTTTGTTGAATTTTCATTTAAATCACTATATTGAATTTTAAACGTACATTTCAAATTACCGGGGTCACATACGAACTCGAAAAATTCCAGAAAAATATTTTCTTGCTTCGTATTAACGATACGGTCCTAACAAAACTAGTTTCGTCGAATTCTGAGACCGTTGGAAAAATGGTCATTTTCCAGTCGATTAAAATCAACTGAAACTGGTCAAATGCGTTTTCCTTTGCCACTCTCACATATTGATTCGAAAAATTACAAAATTTGAAACCTAGCAATAACTTTACATCACGGACCCAACAAAACTGGTTTCGTTGAAATCCGAGGTCGTTTGCAAAATTCTCATTTTTAAGGGCCTGAATTCCATAGCGACTATTCAGAATTTTCAACTGGACATATCTTTTGATTCCCGCTATGAAATCTTGATTTTTCGGATTCGTTGGAAAGATATTACCAATTAGATCCTAATGTTTTTGGTTTCACTAAAATCCGGATTGTTTTGCACCCGGTACATTCAATTGAAGTTTGAAATCGAATTATCGAACTACCGCGCCATTTTCAATTCTATTTATAATTATATATAAATATTTATATTCTAACGACGACGTATATAATATATATGTTCTAAATATATTCGAAATAAATTTCTCGTCGTTTTTATTTAAAACAATTCATTTTAAATAATCAAAATTCGCTAAAATTGCCAAAATAAAAATTTTAAACTGGCCCAGATTTTCGGGTTGTTACAATCTCCCCCACTTAAAACTTTTCGTCCCCGAAAAGGAACAAAGTCGAAAGGGGTTTGATCAATCAACTCTACGTTCGATCTGGCTTCCATTCTCCAACTTTTCAGTTTCTGAGAATTTTCTAAAATTTCAAAAATTAGGCTAACACCCTAAATTTTCGAAAAATTTCGCCATAACCTCCCCTGCACCGGGAGCATCGGGGAATTTCAGATAGCTTCCCCGGTACTTCTAATCTCAAAAAGAAAAAGAAAAAGCCAAGCGGCTAGCCAATAGGCTCATAAAATCATCATCACCCAAACAAAACAGTAAATTATGTAGTAAACATGTACCTATTTGTTGGGCAAACAAATTTTATTCTTCGGCTCTAGCCTCCTTGCTATGACCTGTTCAAGGTAAGTACAAGTATATGCAAGCAAATGCGACACATTTTCAATACAACTCACTATTTGATCAAATTGGCTATATGGTTAAAATTTTAATTAATCAAAACAGTAATCAAACAACACAACCATCAATCAATTAGTTGATTAGCTTTTCAAATTCATAACTTTGATATATAGTCAAAAAATCAGATTTTTGATGCAAAATCACAACAACAAGCCCTATCTAATTTTGGTTCTCACACCAGTCAATAGGAAATATATAGAAAGTCCACCTTCGTAACACGAATACCAATTCTGATGATGTTCGAACTATCATCAGAATCATCTCCGGGCGACTAGAGTGTGATTCTATATCTATCCAGTATATTAAAACTTCAAATACACGTTTGCAAGGCGTATATGCAAAATCTTTATATACTTGACTGTCCTAATCAATATAAAATAAATATTCAAATACGTATATAACGATTTAAATTTTCAAAACAAAATTTGTTTTCATTTTAAAAATATACTCTTCACACTTGTTCTAGGATACTACTGATCCCATCTCTAACGAGTCATTCTCGTTGGATATTACTAATCCAATATCTGATGAATTCTTTCGTACGGTTCTAATGTGTCTTGTTCTCGAGCTCTGTAAACCAAAGCTCTGATACCAACTGTGACGAGAAGGAATTTCGCTCGGTCCAAACCAGTCGCTAAACCGACCCAGACCGTTCGAAACGCCCTATCGTTTGAGAACACGACAAATCAGAACGCATACAAAAGAACATTTCACTGTATATTACAACAATGCATCAGATTACAAGAATATACAGAGTATAAAAGAATATTACACAGAAATATCAGAGATTTAAGTTACATTTAAATACATCGCAGCGGAAAATAATACAATACACAACTAGAAGGAGATATACGGATACAAAGCTTTCCGGATATCGTTCCAGCTGTAAACCAGGATCCTGTGAATATAAATCTGCAAAACCAAAACTACTAGCTGCCCGTGTCAAAATAAGGGCACCCAGAGTTTAGGTCAAAACAATAAACTCCAGGTCAGTCATGGGACTGGTGTGAGAACTAAAACAGTAATTAATCTTTATTTTAAAGTTAGGTAAATCAAGGGACCACGCCGTATAACACGGAACGGGTTTCCTCCCAAGAATACCAGTGCATAAAACAAACAGCGCAATGCTAAATAAAGGAAAATGAAGCTGTTATAAGACCCAGGTCCTATCACACAATGCAACGCAAGCCGGGGGATAGGGTTTTCCCTTATAACAGCCAAAGAATGCTTGATACGTTTAAAACAAATCATTTGATACTATTATAAGTGCATAGTGTATAAAACAACTTCAAATCATAAGTATCAATCATAGGCGCCATGAATGCCCCATACCACTATGTCGCCATATATAGGTTATACAATCAAAATCGCAAAGTCACGTATTTGGAAATTGGATTTCCATCTATGAACCGAGGCAAAAGATAGTCCTCAACCGATTCGAGACTGTCTAGCCCGAGCCTCAGGAACAGCCGCAACTGCCCCTTGGATCGTCAGGGTCGGTCCACACGGAGAGGATTATTATGCCTGAACAATACGTCTCCCCGCCCTATGAGGCGTAAGTTTGGTCCGTCTGCCGACCAGAATGCATCGGCCGAAACCGATATAACCGAGGCGCCTCGCAACAGCAACAACCACATAAGTCAAACTCGTCAGGGCATGTAAAACCACTGACGCCACTTCTAACTAGAAAGAAACGCATGCCCTCCCTGAGGTCCGTCTCCCGTTTTTGGTTCATACCGGGTGTGAAACTCGCGAAGTAAACGTTACACAAAGCTACGCCACAAAGGCCATGCTTTGATCATCAATCACAAGACTTTGCTTTTCAACAGAAGCCTTGATCATTTGCATCTTAGCATGCCACACAGGCAAACCACTCTATGCAACCGATATCAGTCACACAGAATGAAATCCGATGTCAGACACACAGTCCATTTACAAGTCCGTTCTGGGTCTGAACGAAACCGGAGGCACCTAGTACCTCGCATATCCATCGATCTCCAAGTACGTCTAGATGATCACCAACTGTTTCCATCTTCTTGGGTGTACAGCCCAATCAAGATCATCAGTAATCACCCAAACGACGTGAAGATCTCCGGTCTTCGACCATCGTCTTCATCTTTGACTTATCGTCGAATCGGTTATTCAGAATGGGTATAAACCCGGACTTTCCGAACAACCCGCGTATATATTATAAAAGTGTTACACAAGTACAACATACGCCTCATTCCAATTTATCAGTCACTAACCGTAACTTAATCAAGAGAATAATTCCCCAAATATTAACCCCGAAGGCCGAAACCAACATCAGATCAATATCCAGAAAACCATTCTGCTTAGCTAACCGACAGTTAGTTTTTGATTTCACATTCATAGGGAAAGGTTCCCATTAATTTTATCCAAGATAAATTCCTGAATTTATTCTCTAATCTTCCTTTGAATTTCGATTCAACTAGTCGGAATTAGCGAACCTTACCGTAGTAATCATTGGTTTTAATTTCCCAATCCCAACCTATTCATCCCATGAAGTAAAACTGGTAATACTTCATATCTAACACCACGGTGTTATCGGTAAATTCAATTACCATTTCACGTTCAAATCTAATTAAAGATTTAACTATCGCCTGGAGCAAAACTGGGGATACTCCATTCTCGATCTTTTCAATCTAATTAAAGATTCATTAAAACTCCACTTAGTTTTAATCGTTAACTGGGTTAAAGAATCCGTGTCATTTAAAACACGGTTCACGACAAACCCAAAGTCACATTCCATTAATTATCGGGTTAAAGAACGAGTGTTATTTAAAACACTGTTCATGATAAACCCAAAAATCAATATCAATTCAATTCCAATTAAATATTATTTAATTGGTACACTTCATTAAATCTAAATAAAAAGATTTAATCTTTTCTCAACTGGGTTCAAGGACAGTGTTAGTGAAGACACCATTCACGACAAACCCAAATCACATTTGATATTCAATACAAGGCTCTGAATAGAAAATATATCGGCTTATATTCAATATCAAATTCTACGATTAACAAATGTCGTGTTGGAAATAACGATATAAATATATATCTTTCAAATTTCCCAAACAGCATCTGTATAATCATGAATTCCAACATCAAAATATTCCGAAGACAATTTCAATTCAAATCCATTCCAATGCAATCATTGGAAATTTTGGTTATTTTTAAAACCCTTTTTCAAATTCAATTTATTTATTTAAAAATAAATAGAATTATAATTCTAGTTCAAAACTAGTTCATTTCGATAAAAATCTATTTTTATCTTTTCAAATATGGAGTTTTTCATCTCAATTCTTTCTAAATCATTTCTTATGATTTTACACAAATTATTAATATTTTTAATAATTTTATCAAGGTCCGTACAGTCGATTTCCATCAATGACCATCAAACTGCGCTTACAGCGACCTTTTTCAAATTTGATTTGACATAATTCCAAATCCAACCGTTAGATTTTGAATTTCTAATATTCGTTAGAAAGATCTTTTCGATACGAACCCAACGGTTCCGGTTTTAGGAGAATCCGACGGTCGGATCTCCCGTAATCTCCGTTTGAAATAAATGGTCGAAATTTTCGAACTGCCGCGGCGCGGCGCGTTCTATTCAGGCCATTATTTTATATATATAATATATATTTCGTCGATTTCTATTTAAAACGAATTTTATAAATCGTTTTAATTTCGTTTCAAAAACATTTTCAACTTCCATTTCAATTCGAATCAAAATTGAATTTTCCCTATAAATTCGTTTTTAAAATTCATTTCAATTTAATTCAAATTTCAATTCAATTTGAATTCATTTCAATTCGTTTTCAAATCAATTCGAATTCGTTTTCAATTCAATTCAATTCAAAGTGGTTTTCTATTCGATTCAAATTCGTTATACATTCAATTGAAATCAAATTCGTTTTCAATTCAATTCATTTCGAAATCATTTTCAATTCAATTCATTTCGAAATCGTTTTCAATTCAATTCATTTCGAAATCGTTTTCAATTCAATTCATTTCGAAATCGTTTTCAATTCAATTCATTTCGAAATCGTTTTCAATTCAATTCATTTCGAAATCGTTTTCAATTCAATTCATTTCGAAATCGTTTTCAATTCAATTCATTTCGAAATCGTTTTCAATTCAATTCATTTCGAAATCGTTTTCAATTCAATTCATTTCGAAATCGTTTTCAATTCAATTCATTTCGAAATGAATAATCGGTATAAATATCGTTCACGTCAAAATGGCGTCAATCTAACCAACACGGCTTCATACATTTCTATTTTCAAATATTCTATTCAACAAATGAATATTTATTTTTGTCAACACACGACTAATCTCAACGAATGAGTACTGTCCACGTGTGACTATTTTTGTTAAATTATTTCGTTCAACACATGACTAATCTCAACGGGTGAGTACTGTTAACACATGAACCTTTATTTTATATTATTCTTTATTTTTCAAATTGGAATGAGGCCCAATCAATTACCATATAAAGTTAATTATATGGATTCCATACAACACATGTATATAATAGCATTGAAAAATAATCAACCATCAACCAAAGTGCACTACACTGTACAAGCATCAAATATAGATATCTAACGCTTATAACAGCCTGTCAATCAATCGATCGACAAATTTAATCAATCAGGATGAGTGAACTTCAAATTTCATCCCAACACCCGTGTGGGGTTTCAAATCAACAAACACGGATTTTATTTGTGCAGTTGGGCGATGTGTAAAATTTATCGACCCAATCAATATCAGTCAAATCAGTGTATATAAACAAATCGGCCGATTTGTTTAAAAATATTTATTTATTCACTTTCACGTTAAAAATTATATTTTTAATGATAAAACACTTTATTTTAACATATGAATTTCTATTCAGTTCATTCTTCAAATAAAATGGTATTTTTATTTTTCTAACTTATTTTAGAAAATTTCGACGGCATAACGGCACGATACTAGAAACGGGATGAGGCCTAGCCTTATCCCCGGTCTAGTGAAGGCCCACGCCATTCACACATCAATCAAATCCATTCCATTTCACCAAACAATTCAAATTTCAGTCAAATAATCTAACTAATTTTTGCAATCAAACAAACAAGTCCATGGTCTGTGGACGATTGTGTCGGGTGCTACTAAGCACCGTCTGCATCCTAGTATATATATATAACTAGAAAAAGAAATTGAAAGGTGAGAAATTCTCACCTTTAGCTATCCCAATTCCCCGACTCTTCATTTATAGAAATCTTCGCTGTTTTACGCCTTTTGTCACTTCTTTGCCCGTATTCTCTACATATGTAAAAATCATATTTTTACTTTGCTATTCAATATATAAAAATCGAATTTTTCCTTTGATATTTCTATGCTTATATATATATATATATATATATATATATATATTTTTAAGCGTTCAAAAACCAAATCATTTCATGTTTAAAACTCTTCTCTTTTCATGTTTATAAAATTGATCCTTTATCTATATAAAAATCTGACCTTTTATAAATTAAAGATCTAAAAGAAAACAATACTTAGATAAATTTCCTATTTTAAAAACATATATAAAAATTTCAGTTTTCTCTTTTAAAAACATATATAAAAATTTCAGTTTTCTCTTTTAAAAACATATATAAAAATTTCAGTTTTCTCTTTTAAAAACATATATAAAAATTTCAGTTTTCTCTTTTAAAAACATATATAAAAATTTCAGTTTTCTATTTTAAAAACATATATAAAAATTACAGTTTTCTCTTTTAAAAACATATATAAAAATTTCAGTTTTCTCTTTTAAAAACATATATAAAAATTTCAGTTTTCTATTTTAAAAACATATATAAAAATTTCAGTTTTCTATTTTAAAAACATATATAAAAATTTCAGTTTTCTATTTTAAAAACATATATAAAAATTAATTTTTAAACAAGATTGATTAAGCAATAATTACCTTTAACCTATGTGTGGCCGTTCACTGTTGTTTTTCCTGGAACCCTCGATTCAAGAATCCAAGCGCCACACCCCCTTGAAGCAGATCGGAAGTTGATCGGAGATCCTCCCATTGATCATCGTGGCGTCTCTGGTGAGGTGGGGATCGCGGAGGTGGGCGGATGGTCTTATTTGCGGTTAGGGCTTTGGAAATGAAGGATGGGACGGAGCAGTAGAGGGCGACGGTGGCTGGAGGGGGCGGTGGTGTTGGCCGCGAGGCCTAGCGGCGACTACGGGGCGGGGCGAGGTGGCGTTCGATGATGGGCGACGAGGTCTGAGCGATCGACGAGATCGTGTTTGCCCCCCCCCCTTTTCTTTAATTTTATCTGAAACGGGGGGCTAATGAAAGAGGGAAAGGGCTTAAACCCTAAATAATATTATATATTATTTTATTTACTTTTAATTTTCAAACTGTTACTTTTTCTTTCGAATCTCAAATGAGGCCCAACGACTGTCATCCCTAGCTAATTACCCCCATTCTGAACACCATGGGATATGTATTGTAGGCTGATTCGATCGTTACGATCAGTTTTTGTTGAATTTACATTTAAATCACTATATTGAATTTTAAACGTACATTTCAAATTACCGGGGTCACATACGAACTCGAAAAATTCCAGAAAAATATTTTCTAGCTTCGTATTGACGATACGGTCCTAACAAAACTAGTTTCGTCGAATTCTGAGACCGTTGGAAAAATGGCCATTTTCCCGTCGATTAAAACCAACTGAAACTGGTCAAACGCGTTTTCCTTTGCCACTCTCACATATTGATTCGAAAAATTACGAAATTTGAAACCTAGCAATAACTTTACATCACGGACCCAACAAAACTGGTTTCGTCGAAATCCGAGGTCGTTTGCAAAATTCTCATTTTTAAGGGCCTGAATTCCATAGCGACTATTCAGAATTTTCAACTGGACATATCTTTTGATTCCCGCTATGAAATCTTGATTTTTCGGATTTGTTGGAAAGATATTACCAATTAGATCCTAATGTTTTTGGTTTCACTAAAATCCGGATTGTTTTGCACCCGGTACATTCAATTGAAGTTTGAAATCGAATTATCGAACTACCGCGCCATTTTCAATTCTATTTATAATTATATATAAATATTTATATTCTAACGACGACGTATATAATATATACGTTCTAAATATATTCGAAATAAATTTCTCGTCGTTTTTATTTAAAACAATTCATTTTAAATAATCAAAATTCGCTAAAATTGCCAAAATAAAAATTTTAAACTGGCCCAGATTTTCGGGTTGTTACAAAAATCGAGAGCCGTTAGACTTCACATAGCTTGCTACCACTCCGATGATCATCTGATGAATGGAACACCACATCACAATAAACCCAGCATTAACCACAGATATAACATGGAAACATCCATCACAAACCCACTCTAATTTGCCACAAACTGCTTCATAAAGTTCAGGCATGCCATTCACCATTCAAACAAATAGCATTCAGTGCAAAAGCATCTCGTTTCGCCATTGTTCAAATTGAAAAACCCGACTAATCTCAAACCAAAACAGCAATGAACAAACAAGAACAGAGTTCCAGAAAACAGATCTGGGAACCATTCAACGCAGAAATGAGACCAAACACCACTAAATAACAAAACCAGTCGATTCACAGCATATTAACGAAATCTACCTACAAGACGAAATCAAGGTTAACATTGAATACCCACATGTGAGTTGTACCATCATAAACACTCGTCGAGACACGAAACAAAGCAGCATAGTGGGAGTTGCTGCTCACCAAGAAAACTCCGCATCAGTGCTGAACCACCCTCCATCACCGCAACTACCAGTTGAATAAGTTGCGCAAGGAATCTAGTTGTTTGAAGTAGCATCGACTCGGAGGAATGGAGTGTTAAGAATAGTGGAATCGAGAAGAAATGTTTAGTAGCAATGAGGCAGAGATTATAGTGGTGAAAACGGAGCTCAGATCGGTTTAAAAAAGCTTAGATCTAGAAATACAAAGTGGAAATATAGAGAATACTACGCACAACAAATCAGGACGAGAGTAGTTGACAGAGGAAGACGAAAGAGAAGAGATGAAGAATTAGATTGGAGCGTGAAGAAAGAGTAGTTCGAGAAAAGGTCCTGTTGCCATTTACAATATTCTCTGCCTTTCGTAGCTTTTGCTTTTTTTGGTAATATCCTTTATTATTTTGAAAACTTTGGGGACACGAAGACTATGTCTACCATGCCCTTTGGTTCAGCCGGTTTTAGAGTGGCCGTGCACTATGTCTCGGTATTGTGGCCGCTAGGGATCGAACCTGTGCCACTGCAAACTACATGCAGCAACTCATGGTGTTCGTAAACCACTGGACCACTAGACTTTGACATAAACAATTAAATATTTAGTTAACCTTTAAATAAATAATTTAAAAATAAAACAATCATTGTTTAATTATTAAATATTAATTAAAAACCTTTATTAATAAATAAAAAAATATTATTTAATATTAAATCAACTAGTTTTGATGGTAATTAATCCTTTATTAAGTCCTTATCGAGAATTAAACTTTAATTAATTATAATCATTATAATTATCTTCTAATTAAAATTTAAGAATAAATTTCCCTTGAAACATCATTATTAAGTAATTAATAAATCAAAATATCATTAATAAACCAATTCTTAAGTTTTAAACCATCATTATTGAATAGTTAATAACTTTAACACTTTATCAATAAAGTTTATCTCAGATAATTAAATCAACTTAAACCATTTTTAATAATACTTAATTAATTCTTCAAATCTTCGGTAATCACTTTTTAAATCATTCATGGATGGAATATTTAGCTGTTAAATCAATTCTATTTATGAATTTAAATAATTGTAAAACATTTTCAAATTTAAGGCTTAACTGTCGCAATGGTACTTAAATAAGTTACCGCAAATTTCCACATACAAAAGGATTCACATGTCAAAGTCACAAACAATATTGCCAAGATACAAATGTTTTGAAACTCAAAAATTAATGATCAATGAATCAATAGTTAAATAACTATCAATCTATATCAATCAATATTGATAACAACTAATTTCACTATTTAATTATTACTTAGCAAGCACATAATGAGGTTTTATTCTGCTTAGTAGATGTCAATAATGATCTATACTATTCAAATTATCTTGACAGTATTTTATTTAGCTAAATAAATAATATAGGTTACGATGCGCAAATTAAATGACGTTATTATTTAAAATAATGTTCTTGTTTAAAACCTGTCCATTTTAAAATATCATAAATTTATATTTACCCAGACTTATTTGCAAGCTACATTATAACGTTATACTTAGTGATACGAACTCAATGAAACAATACGTTTGCCAAACGGAGTTTATATGAGTGTGATATACAAAGTTTAATCCAAAACATGACCAATATATAAAATAATTTAAAAAAATACCAAGCTTCTCATCATTCATCAAAGTCAGCCCGATCCAAACAAATTTCTACCCGACTTGTTACTGCTCCCTCTCCCTCCTTTCTTCTTCTCAATTTTAGAATGCCTATAACCCATTTATGTATACGGGTCATGCACCTGACACACGTCTCCGACCACCACACTCCATCACTGAGACCACCATCGCGTCTACCATCACGTCCTCGTCACTCTTGCATTTTCAATGATCAGTCTGTCCCCCTCCAACAAAACCCAACCCAAACCTTGAAGCTTCCGCCTGCTTAATCCACACGACAACTATTACCACCAAATGCCACCAAACTTCGACAACCACTACCCCTTAACACCACGTTCCTAAAACCAAACTCTGATTTGTTTTTTTGTCCCCAAACATCACCAAAAATTAGTTCACCCATGTAACCTCACCACTCGGAAATGCTTACTATAAACAACTAAACACACTCAACTCAAGCCAAAATGCCACAAAAACATACTATAGAGAATAATACACAAAAATAAGATTAACTCACATTTTCCCATGATTATACAACAAGTAGTTTGCTTGGTTTAGTTTTTTAAAGCACTAGAAAATTTGTTTTACTCGCTGTCTTGTTTATTTATTTTAGGGGATCTTGCTTTCTTTCCCTTTTTATATGTATTTGGTGCCATGAAATGGCCTAGAGAGGAGAAGGCGATTGTTTCGAAAGAAAATGAAATAAAAAGGAAGAGGATAAATAGATATAAGGTAGAAATGAATTTAAATTAAATTAAATTTACCATCATAAAGACCCATCTGCCTTTAATATCATCACAAAGCTCCCATCCTAAGTCACTTTAGTACACACCTGGGTACTAGGTAAGTACGTCTCATTTAATGAGATGTTAAGTTCACTTACCACTCTCTCTTTTTAAATTAAATTACTAAAACATAATTTAAAAGGTACTTTTGCTTGTTTGATTTATTTAACTCACATCATGTCCCTTTTAAATATAAACTTTACTTATTTTATAAGTAAACATCAAATCATTATATTTTATTTTATAAAATACAACTTATAATCTTAAAATTTTATTTCATTATATATATATATATATATATATTTAAGTACATAAAAAAATAAATTGTTACTTTAAAATGCATATCTTGTTGAAAACAAAAATAAAAAATAAGTTTACAATTTTAAATTAAATAACATTTGAAAAGCTATAAAACCATTATTTGAATGAATATAATAAATTATCAATCATTAACTAACATTAAAATAGATTTTAATGATAAAAAACAAAAATTGAATATTTAAATGGATTAAATATTCGTAGGCTGAATCAATAAAATTCAGGTTGTTATATACTTCCATCCTAAAAAGAATTTCTTCCTCGAAATTTCAACCCCATCCCATCTTAGAAAAACACTTAAACTAAACAAACAACTTTACTTATCAATTTAATAAGCCCATATAATGAACACATATCATCTATACATAATATCTTATTCAGTCAATAGTACATATGTGGCTACCCCTCAATATTGAGGTACACCCCATGGTACCCCACTCGCACGGTCTCCACCGTAATGCCACAGAAATGAACGCAGTCCCTCATCCTACGCCGGAGTGACGTACTGATCTCTACATAACAATATTACGTTCTGCATATATCTGTCATTACTACGCTACATAAGCATACAGACTGCCATTGTTGATCGAATCAGATTTCATACCAGCGTAATGCCCTCAAGTCTACGATACACCACCCAGAGCCGACATGCATGTATCTAGACTGTCCCACATACATATCATCAACTGTAGCTCGATGCCTTAATCGCACATCCTCTAATGTGCACCGAGTTATGTGGCAGGGCTATACAAGAAACACAGAACTTGGTCGGGAGCTTTTCCATATCTGTACAGGCCTGTCTTTAAGAACCTCTATATACAGATATTCCTAGGGTCTAATTTTCATGGTGGCTATGGCCCCACCTCGGCCTCTCCCTCGACTAGTAAAGACTACAAGAGCTAAACAACTGGCCCCTAACAAACAATCTGAACATCCAGTTAGCGTCTTCGTTCAACCACCGTACCTCGATAGTGAAAGGTGAAGGGTCTATTGGGTTTAGCTCTAGTCTTTCCGCATCCCACTGGCTGCCGATGACGGGTATCCGACGATCTACTATCCTTGTTGGTTATGACCCTTCGCCTACCCATTGAGGTGACCGTCGATTCACCCTGGTGTCACCGCGTCACAGCATTCTGACTGCAAAGCTACTTTTGCAGTCAAGGCGCACCCACCTGGTAGTTACGCGCAGACCCAACCTCTGAGAGCACAGCCTAAACATCTGACACCACACAGAGGACTACCAGGAGCACCTTACGCACCTCAGGAAGTCGCGTGCTTCCCCTTCCATTCCTTCGAAGTCGATAGAATAATCAAATGAATGTGTGCTCCCCTCGTGCCTTATAACACCCCGATGATCTACCATGTTGGGTTATTCACCCTCGAATGTGCAGACTGGTCCAAGGGCCTCACTTTAATATGCTGTTAGACCCTATGTCTAAACATTCTTTTACACGCTTGCCTTATACCTCATCAGTTTTCCATTTAACTTGGTTATTCCCATTCATATTGAATTCTTAATCAAGTTACCAAATTCCTCTAGCTTATTAATTTCGGTTATATAACTTAACCCATTTAAGTTTATTAATAATCCTACAACATGTTATTCTATAGATTGTGGCCAAGGTTTGTAATCTACAATCCCTTTATATTCTTGTTTGATTTTATCGTTACAATAACATGTTATACTTAATATGTAATTAAGTGTATCTCAATTCACGTGTTTTCTTGTTTAACATGTCAGTCATTATTTATGATTAAATATAACTTATTTCATAAGCTTTCCTCATTCTTTCTCATTTAATCATAATTCCATTTTACACTATTAGTACAACTTATCGTTGTTTACTTATTAACTTAGTTCTCTTAACTATGGCCCATTAATAAGTTTCTCTACCCATTTATTATAACCTATGTTATAATTTCCTCTTGTCCCTAGGACAAATCTAAACATGTTAATCTTATCAGCGGGTTTCAGACTTCCAAGTTTACAGATTACTTAATTTATAATTAAGTACAACCTCTTATATTTCATAAATTTCCCCCTTTTCTCAACTGGTTTCAGGTTTTCCCCATTTACTGATTACTTAATTTACAATTAAGTGTCCCTTATCTCATTTCACCAGTTATCCCATTTCCTTACTAGTTTATTATAACCTAAGTTATAATCTTCACTTGTCCCTAGGACAAGTCTACGTATTATACAACATTCTCATTAATGTAATTTATTTATAATAGGTTATTATCATTCCTCGTTTAAACCATTTACTGTTGTAACCCATTATTCTTCATTCACTATAATATATGTTCGTTATTTTATTAAGGAAAACACTTCATGCACCTTATCAATTTGATTTATAGAAGGAATCAGTGATTTATTTTCGTAACGTATTCCCATCTAAATCCGTGGTGGCAAGTAATTTCTTTCTTTTTTCTTACTTTATTTACTGTGGCTTACTTGCAACCACGTTCTCATTAATAGGTTATTTAGGGAAATACATCACTTTTCCTTCGCATCGCACTAACTTAGTCCATTACATCCCTTCCTTTCTTATTTTCTGAGTTAGACATTTAATTACTATCATTGCCATTTATCTATATCTTGTTATATATATATATATGTATATATATATGCACTAGACCTCTCGCATTAAGCCTACACTTGTGGATGTTGGATTTGCCGGGTGAGTCCGAGCAGACTTCTACCACAAGTTGACTTAACTTCGTGTCTTATTACCATTACATGTTTTATTTATGCACTTAGACCCCTCACATTAGATTTACCACCTGTGGATGTTGGATATGCCGGGCGGGTCCGGGCAGACTTCTACCACAAGTGTAATCTAACCTCGTGTCTAAGCGCGTTACAGTTTCTTATTTACTGTAAATTTAGGCATGTTATCCTTTTTACTGTAATCTAATTTAGATGTCATCAAATTATTCCTATATTATGGTGCATGTCCTTTTTAACATGTGTTTAACTTTATTTTGACATGTAAACATTTAATCGGGTAATTGTTCACATCTAACAGGTTAACGGGTCATTTACTCAATAATATGCCACAAGTGAATCATGTAATTATAACAATAGTAGTCATTACCCATATTCTAACAGTTTTTTTTTCAACATGTAATCATTCCAACACTTTAACTGATTCAACATATGAATTATTCATATTAACATCTCAACTTTTTATAACATTAATTCGTAATTATTCTGGCAAATTCACATATAATAACAGGGAATGTTTTAAATGATAACATATTATTATCTAAAATGTTATAGCATAAATCTACTCACCTTGTAAGCTTTCCAAATCCTGGATTTGGTCCAGATCTAATCCTCCATGGTTTCCCCCTAATTGGATTCAGAACCTAACAACCACGGATTGACTATTTTTACTAAAATAGAAAGAAAAAGAAAGAGAGGAAAATTGAATAGATCAGATCTAGAAAGTCACCTTACTTTTCATTATTCTGAACAACCTTATATTAACGTCAATTCCTTTCCTCCAGATCTTGATTTAAGATTTTCATAACTAATAATTTATATTTCTGAAGAGATCTTAAGGGAGAGGAGAAACAGCAGATCTTCAACATAGCCTCAGGAATATGAGGTTTAGGGTTAGCTCTACAGACTTATTTATAGGTGTATCAGAGAAACCAGGTTCCTTAGATTAGATTACAAACCATCAGAACCGGCGATGTCTCCAAAAAAACGCTCAGATCTGCGGTTGGTCGACCCCCCCTTAGGTAGGTCGACCCATGGGTGGAGCCTCGACCCCCATGGGTGCGGAGGCCGAAAATTGATATGGGCGCACTTCACAAGTGCGCCGGTGCAAAAATAGCCTGGCGCACTTGCCAAGTGCACCAGTTGTTTTGGCCCGCTTCCTGCTTTCTTCTTCAAACTTCTTCCGTTCATAACTTCTTCATACGTTATCCTTTTTATGCAAACTTGGAGTCTATATGAACCAAAATTCCGAGACGAACACAACGATACAATCCGTTTTACATAATTCTGAATATTTAATTAAGTTATTCTTATTTTATTATCTTAAGTTAATATTGCGGGGTGTTACACTTTATGGAAAAAGCCAATGTGTTGAATCGAAAGAGAAGAGTTGATGATACCATGAATGAGGGAGTTCGGAGTAACATCGCGATAAAGCAGTCTGGTGAGAATCTAGAAAGGTTCAAGTTAATGTGATAAGAAAAAATAAGAAGAACGGTAATTTAGGAAAGAAAGGCAGTGGAGGAAGCCGTAGTAAAAAGGGGAATGCTCAGAAGCGCCCTAAATTTCAGACCTTTGACAGTTACATACCACTCAATGATACATTGGAAAACAACTATCGAGGTACTTGCAATACAATGTAGTAAGGGAACCATAAACATTTTGTTTAAGAGTGCTTAAGACCAAATGAGGTTGGAAGCGAAGGACTTGAAACTGTGCAATGGAAGGATACATGGCTTTAATAGCACAACGAGTGAACCAGTAGGTATGGTGGAACTAGCGGTGGGATTGGAGTAGGGGAACCGTCGGAGAGTGTGGATTCTTCCGTTTCTAGTTGTGGATGTTGACTCTCCATACAATGCTTTTTTGGACCGACCGGCCCTAGCTGAATTCCGAGCATGCATAGCTCCTTAGTGCTTGCACTTGACGTTTCCAATGGAAGAAAGAGTCGGAGTCATGTGAGAAGACTAGGGTGCAGGGAGCATGCTACATAGATGAATGGAAAAAGGCTTGCAATAAAGAAAAGGGAGAGGATAATAATAATTCCGCTCACACCAAGCAGGCCGCCGTATAGAATAGAAAGGAGAAATCCAGGATAGGACCTCCCAATCGCCAGTTCAAGGATATTGATCAAAGAGAGCAAGAGGAGCTGGGATGTCGAATGGTGACTCCAAATGATACAATGGTGGTGATCCCAGTCGATAAAGATGACCCATCTAAGGTCTTGAAGATCAGATCCCATTTTGACTCCCTTCGGAGGAGGGAATTGACTGAATTCCTCCACACAAACCTTGATGTATTTGCGTGGACCATGTTGACATGTGTGGGACTTCAACGACCATCATGAACCATTCGCTCAATATTGACCCAATGTCTGTCCCAATGAAGCATAAAAAAGGTATGTGTGGTCTCGAGAAGTCAATAGCTTTGAAGGAAGAGGTAGAAAGGCTAAAAAGCAACATATTGATTCAAGACTCGCTATACCCCAAGTGGATATCGAATCCAGTCCTTATGAAGAAATCTAATGGAAAGTGGTGGACATGCATTGACTTTTCAGACTTGAATAAAGCTTGCTGCAAAGATAGCTTTCCACTTCCTAGGATAAACCAGCTCGTCGACTCAACAACTAAACACGAACTTCTCTCCTTCATGGATGCTTATTCTGGATATAATTAAATTGTGATGCATGTTCTGAACCAGGAACATACAGGCTTCATAATGGATCTCGAGCTATATTGCTATGTAGTTGGACCAAAGAACACTGAGGTGACATATCAGTGGTTGGTTTACCGCATGTTCCAAAACCAAATTGGTAAGACAATAGAGGTGTATGTTGATGACATGCTAATGAAATCGAGACAGACATCTAACCATATCAAAGACTTGGCGAAAATGTTCAATATTCTACATCAATATGGGACGAAGCTCAACCCTTTCAAATGCTCTTTGGCATTGCATCAAGGAAGTTATTGGGTTTCATCATCAGCTTCCGGGATATTGAAGTTGACCCTGATTAGATTACAACTATTCGAGAAATTCAAGAACATCAATAGATTGGACATGTGCAGAGCCTGAATGGAAAGTAGAAGCCTTGGGTATATTTTTATCCAAGGCCACAAAAAAGTTCGTTCCTTTCTTCAACTTGATAAAGAGAAGGAAGCACAACTTTGCTTGGACGTCAGACTATGTCGAAGCCTTCCACAACTTAATGGACCATCTGGAGAGAACTACGATTCTATCAAAGCCCATTGATCACGAGGACTTATGTAACACCCCGCATTTTTAAGATAATAAAATGTGAGTAACTTAATTAAATAATTAGAATTAAGTAAAGCGGACTGCTCCATTGTGTCCGTCTCGGAATTCTGGTCAAGATAGACGACTGGTTTGCATAAAACAGACATCGTATGAAGAAGTTGTTAAGCCTAGAAGTTTGTATATGCACAAGAGAAATATATATACACACACACAAACAAATCAAAATAAAGAATAAAATAAGGATTGCATGTAATAAATACATGCACTGAAAAAAATGTAATGCATGCATTGAAAGAAAGAAATGATTGGTTGCATGCAGTGTAAATATGTTGCATGCACTGATTTGCAAACATAATGCATTAATATTAAAAGAGAAAAAAAAGAAAAAAAATCATGTAATGGTTTGATTTAAATATTGTAACAAACATGAATAAGAGAAGTAAGGAGAGAACAATAATTATCATTGTACTAAGACTTGATAATAAAAGCCTTCGTAGTCTAGTTGGTTAGAACATGTGACTTGCATATAAGAGGTACAGAGTTCGATCCTCACCAGCGTCATATTTTGTCTTTAGGGCCAACGGCTAAAATAACACATGTTCATGAGATAAAATACGTATAAACACACATATAAGGAAATATATATATATATAAGGAAGTAAATAAAATATGTGTATATACTTGTATGAGAATACACGCGTATATATGTGTAGGAATATATGTATACAAGAGATAAAATTAAAGATAAGGCTAAAATCATAGAAATATGGCAAGAATAAAATAGCGGTGCAATATCGTTTGAATTTTGAAAATGAAACAAAAGTTGTATGCATATATATACATGTAAAATGGTCATTAGAAGAATTGTATAAATATAAGAAGAATATATGTGAATATAACAGTTAAATAAATTCCAGAAATTCAATAGTTCGAAAATCAAATTTCTGTGCCAAAACAATTCAAACATTCGAAATTTAAACTTTTGCACCTAATTGGCACATTTAATTGGTAGGAAGTGACAATAGATGTCTTATTGGCTTTATTCTATTGGTCCAATTTAAAATTATTGTTGACGTGACAACTTCCTATTGACTATATGACATGGAGAGAATAGGTTTCGTCAGGGAAAATAGACGATTAGCATCGATTTAAGCTTCTTATATAAAGGACCATATAGCTCTCCATTCTCATTTGCTATTTCTTCACTCTCTTCTTCTTCCTCCATATAATTTCTGAATAAAATTATGAATTATAATGTTGGGGCGCTGTCTAAATGAAGATTAAAGAAAAGAAATAGAAAATTTATCATCAACAACGACCGATTCAGAAAATAAGGCATTTTCAACTACAACAACAGTACAAACTCATGACTCTCCATCCGCAATCAATCCAAAGAGATTCTTTTCTAGATCGGCATATCAAGATGAGTGGATTTAAGTTATATCATTTTTATAACGATATATTATCGTTTAACATTCCCCGTTATTATACGATGTGAATTTGTTATAATAATTAAAAAGCATTGAAATGTTATATATGACATGTTGAAATATGATATGTTGAAATGTTTGAACATATGTTAAAAAGATTAAAGTGATGAATATGACATGTTGGAATATTAATATGTTAAAATATTAATATGTTGGAAAATTCCTATGCTGAAATATAAACTTGTCAAAATATGTGTAGCAATTACTGTTGTTTCAATTCCATGTTAACTAGTGACATATGTCACGACCCATCTTTCTGACCAGTTCTCGCAGGTATTTAAACCAACTTAAACCGTTCAATAAAATGGATTGTTATGGGTACTTACATATTTGCACAAAAGTAATAGAACTTTTTCATTCATTTCACTTTATTGATTACATCAGAGATTACAAGGAATATCAGAGTACCACGTATGCTCAGTGGAAATAAACTCTCCAACGGAATACGAAACACCCAAATCATAACTCTAGCTTCAAATCTGAATCCAGCTCTGTAATCTAAACCAGCAAACCAAACTTCTGACTGCCCGTGCAAAAATTATGGGCACCTAGAGTTTAGGTGTGTGAAACAATAAGCTCTAGGCCAGTCGTGAGACTGGTGTAAGATTCAAAACACAGTTCTTATTTAGGCTTCATTTTAAAGTTGGGTAATTCAACGGACCGCGCTGCTAACGCGGAATGGGTTTACTCCATATGAATACCCGTGCATCAAAATTCGCAGTGACTTTTGAAAATTAAACTACCATAAGGTCTCGCGGCACACACAAATGCAAATGCACACATGGGCGAGGTTTCTCCTTATGATAGTAAAAAATATTTGATACATGAAAATCCTCTTTTACTACTAATAGTGCATAGTGTGAAAAAAATTCGCAAATAAATGTATCAATCATAGCCAGCATAATGCCCCATCCCATTATACTGACGTAATCCTGCTGGTAGCAGGCTATACAACTAAAATCGTACAGACTCGTAGCGGGAATTGGATTTCCAACAAATGACTAGGCTAAGGAACTTCCTTACTGAACCGATGGGTACGCCTCTAGAGGGATGCCCCAAGAACCAAATCAGGCTCTCTGCCAACACGAGGCCGGGTTACCCCTTAACTGGGTAACTTAGAGCACGCCTGAGTATATCACTTCCCGGTCGTTACCAACCTTTAAACCGGGTACCCGCAACATCAACATCCACAAAGTAGAAGTTATCCACGTAGGTTAATACATGGGCTCCATACTATAGTACACCTTTTATCTAGAAGGAAATGACTACCCTTAACCTCGCTGCGTCTTTCCTGTTTTAGCCATTTATCGAGTTGTGAGGCTTGCCGAGGTCACGATACACAAAGCTACGCTTAAATAAGCTATGCTTTGATCATCCATAGCTCATTACATATCTTAAGTATGCCACATTATCCATTAACAACGCATCACTGATTTCCAATATATAACCTCTAAGCTCGTACGTCTTAGAGAAGGGTGTTAAGCAAGAGAATAATTCTCCACTACCAAGTTATATATTGATAAAACAGTGCTACGTAGTTAATTACAATGTCAGACACACAATCCATAAATGCCAGTTCTGGGTCCGAACGAAACATCATCCAATAATTTCCAAATACATTCAGATATCATGCCACTTATAACCTCGTTTGGTTGTACAGACCAATCCAAGACATCAGCATTCAACCCAAATGATTCGGAAACTCCCAAGCTTCACTCGTTGATATCCAAGTCTTTAATTGCTTAATAACGTCGTATTATCACTTGGAATGGTTTTCAGACTTTGATCTGATCCCGGACTTTCCAAGTAATAAGCGTACTTCAAAATCAGTAGTTATGGTCTATACAGATTCCAATTCAAATCTCTTTCCCAAACATTATCATTTTACTTTAACTTAAGGTTGGATTCATTCCCTTAAACCCCGTTATCGTCTTAAACCTTTTCTAGAAATTAAATATTCGTTTCCAACCTTATATTTCAAAAACAAAATCCATTTACTCATCGTTATCCCTTGCCTTAAGTATTCAAAACCTTAATTTGTATTTAAATCCCCAATGATATTTCAAATATAAGTTTAAACAGAATTTAATCGACTTATATTTGACACCGGTTCACCAACATGGGCAAACACCGTCAAAATTTGGACATGAATATGGTCTTCTATTTCTGATAGTATTCATCGTAATCTGGGATTCTATATCGAATATCTGACAACAAATTATATCCCAACTCATTTCCTTTTTAATTCAAACTTCCCATATTTTACATACCGTACATTTTTAACTCTTCTAACAACACTTTTTTATAATCTAACAAGGGTGCATGATTTATAATCTTCAAAATCCAATCAATTTCAAAGAAATAGTTCAATAACGTTAAAAGCGTTGCTAAAGGTGCTGTGAAATGGTTATTTAACCAAATCATTCAAAATTAACATATTCTAACTCAAGTCACTTTTAAATAATAAAATATGATTTATCATATTTTTCTAGATTTTTTTAACAGTTTTCATAAGCCCATTTTATTCAATTTTCCATTACGGTTGTCTAACTGCGTGTATAGCGACTTTTTTAAATTTTGTTTTAACCATAACTTGAAAACCATATGATGGAATTTGAAAATTTCTTTTCTATTCAAAACTCATCATTAATAGAAATTCGATTTTTTTCGTTTCAAGTCAATCCGATTCATAATGTTCAAGTTATAACTATTTGAAATTTAAAATCGATATTATCGAACTATCGTTACGCGACGCGTTCGATTCGCGCAATATAACGTTTTAAATAAAAATCGTCCAATTCTTTCCTTTTTCGAAATAACCTACATTTCCATACTTAGATTAAAACCGTACTCCAAATATCTTTTTCCCGAATTAATACTCTTATATTCCAACTTTAGTTCAAAACCATTTTAAATTCCAAATTCTTATTTTAAATCAATATGAATAATAATAATAATAATTTATCTAAAAACTCATTCGATTTTCCAAAACTCTTATGGAAACAAAATTCGCATAGATCCATTAGTCCAATTCTCATTTCTTCCTATTACGTTAAATTAAACATTTAATGATAATATCTCTAAAATTTGTTAATCTTTCCAAACGAACTATTATAAAAAATTATCATCTCAAATCTCAACTTTTTTTTTGGATTAAATAAAAATGATATTATTTTATCAAAAGTGGGTCAATTATTTACAATTAACTGTTAAAGTTGCGCACACAATATCATCTCAAGATCTCAATTCGATATTTAAATAACCAATGAGCGATCAGAACTGTTTTCAAAACCATTTCATCTCACGCGAGTAATATTTACACAATTCCCAAACAGTTTTAAATTCAAATTCAAAACTAAATTTACAACGCTTATTTTAATAAATAAATCTTCATTTAAATGGAAGGAGAGTTTAAATTGGTTAACTGTATACTCACACAGCTACGGTGTATGTGTGAATTCATGCAATCAAAATTAACCAAATAATTTAACCAAATAGACAAGCACACATTCATTTATCACAATCACAACAATAATAATCTATTAATTGTGCGCAGTGCGTTACAGTCAATAACGCTCAGTGTTTAGAGTGTTTTAACTGCATGAATCCATTGAACAACCAATAACAATCATTCATAACAATTCATGACCATTAAATAATTATTATGATTAACAACTAATTATAATTAACTGTAATAACTAATTTAAAATAAATTTAAATTAGAACTCTCGCTTGCATGCTTCTCAATTTAACCGTAAAAATCGTATGAACTGCTAGTCCAACACTAGATGATCACGTACAAACCTTCACTAACGCCGTTACCGTCATGCATACACTCCTTATCCGCAAACTCAAGTGTGTATATATATATATATGAAAATATATATTTGTCAACACACGTTTGTCTTCAACATAATGCAAGGTCGAGGCGAATGGATCTATGACTGGACTGAGGAGGACTGGACGACAAAACTGGGTTGTTGGAGTGGCTTCGGCTTTACTAACTAGGAGAGTGAAAATGTGGCAGGGTGTTTTGCATGTGGGTTCAAGGAGCGAGACAACAGACTGTTTTGAAGCGGAGGAAAGGGTGTGGCCAAGGTTAAGGGTTGCCACGGGTATGGGATAGGGCTGCTGATTGTCGAATCTGAACAAGTTATTACTGAGATTCGTACTAGATCGTCTACTTTTCATTTTAAAGAGAAGGTCTGAAAACATATTTATTCTGAATCAGAGGGAGAAATGCACTGGAGTACCAATGTCTATCATGCACCCGAATATACACCTACTGGCGGAATGAGGAGCGCTGTTGAAGTGGTGGTGGCAGATGTAGGCGGCTTATGGATTTTCTGGGTGGCTTGCAGATTTTCTGGGTTGAGGTAGGTGGAAGGAGGAGAGAAAGCTGATGGCAGAGGTGCTCGGGAATGGAAGCTTGGCTTCTGTGAGGTAAAAGTGGAAGGACAGTGCAAGCTAAGGGGAAGGAGGTTTTTTTTGGAGCTATTGGGTTTGGAGAGAAAGTAGAGGCGATAGCTATGTGTGGCAGGTGAGCGACGGAAGTAGTGATGTTGCTTGGTGAGGAGGGTCTTGTGTGCTAGAAAGTTGGCGGTGGAGGATATGAGAGGCCGACAGCAGTGGAAGAGAGGAGTGTCAGGTAAAAGAAAGGGATGGAAAACGCGTGAGGGAGTAATGAACACGATGGGAAGAATTGCGGTAGAGAAATGAACCCGATAAATGACAAGTATGGTGCGTGTGTACCATATATATATTGAGTTTTAAGGGTATATTTGTCTTTACAACCATGGACACATGGTACCTTATCATTAAACCATCTACATGCTAGGAGACACATACAAGGACACTTGTTTTCATAATATAAACAATATCATGCAAAGTGACAAATAATAAATACTTATTTATTTATAAAAATTTAATTTTTAGTAACACCATTGTTATATTTATTTTTGTAACCCTTTCTCCATACTTATATGTGTAACTATTCTTATCACTTAAATGTTTAATTCATTATAAACGTTAATATTCAGAGTATGCTTATAACATCTAAATAAATCATGTAAAATCATTACATATAAAATCTTATGAATTTAAACATATTTAAAAATAAGTTTTACTTTTTACTAAAATCATATTTACAAAACAAGACAAGATATTTGTCAAAACAAAAATATAAAAGATTATTAAACCTTAATAAATTAAATATATATTCAGAAAAATTCAAAAATTCAATTTTAAACTTAATTAAAAATTCAGGGAAATCACATTCACCCCCCCCCCCCCCCCTTAAGACTTTTCATCCTTGAAAAGGATAAACATTTGGTTTTAAACTCCTATACGAATTTTAAACCAAACTTCTCTATATAATTTTGGAATGGATTTCATAAATACTAGAACAGAATGACTCAATTTATGTCATAAAAGTGGAACTCATATATCGTAGTTAACCCAAAATGTCATGTCATAAAGATCATCCAAGTCAGCATACAAAAAATATAACTATTCCCACCTGAGGACGCAGTATGCACTTAAGGTAGTCCAAAAATATACGATTACCAAAAAATATACCTTTCAGGTACTAATCTCCAAAAACCATCCTAGCCCAAAACATCTTAGTGCATCTAATCACTAAAAATAACATATATGCACTATATACAAAGTCCACATTCATCATACACTAATCATCTGACAGATCTGATCCATCATCGGATGGAACATACAAACTGATCTCCTATGGCTCCTCTTCAACAAATTGCTCCTCATCATCGACCATATAACCATCATCATCATCAAATCTTCACTCCTACTATAAATCCATTCTCATCTACTATATACATCCATCAGCCTCTATATCATCCTCGTCTATGGGCTATTCTAATTCCTTCATGACATCATCGTCTCCTCCCTTGGGAACTGGGTCGTCCTCTACTATAAATCTTGGGTGCTCTAACTCTCGTATCATCGCATCAAACTCCTTACCTATCGTTGGGTCTATACCTAAATAAGGGCCCTTCACTGTTGGGATCTGTCCTATCCACTTCTGGTCCCTCTCGTCAAGTACTTGCCATCATAAAGCCTCTAATGTATCCTCATCAATTTCTAGGGATACCTAAATCCCAAAATAGGGTACTGCCTCAGCCTCTGTCATCTAGTAAATAATCATGGGTCCTGGGACATACTCATATATCACACAGAATCGTCCTACTATAGGGCTGGGTCTACTCCTAACATATCGAAATAATGTTCAGAGCTGACGTCCATATCGCTATTGGGGTATATAGCATGATTCTTAATCGGTGCGGAGTCTGATAATATCTTAATAATCTCATGGTCACTCGAGTTACTAGAAATATATATATATATATATATGATTGAATTCTCTATTACCGCTACCCCAAGGACGAAACTAAGCAAGATATTGTCGTACACTTAGCCGTTTACTACCTTAAAATAAAAATTTTAAAGCTTATGGGTTATCCAAATCTACTATTGAAACTCATCATTAACTTAACCAAAACGATTCAAGTTAAGTGTTTATACCCAAATTTCTTTTTTCAAGGTATCCAAAAATAGTTACGGGATTTACTTACCAAACAAAAAATCATACAAAATGGTTAAGGGTCTTAATCGGATCATCCTTATTCCTACCAAACCAAACCAGACATCATTCTTAAACAAAAATGGTTAAGCGATTAACTCGAATCATTACCAAATCAGCAATTATTATTATACCAAATGGTTAATGAACTTTACTTAAGTTCTAGTGTAAATTCAACATTTTCTTGACTACCTTTTTGAAGGAATTTTATACTTATGCTATTTATCCCTAGCATCCCTACAAGATTTAAAGTACTTATAAATCCAATACTTAAATTTCAAGTTCACAAATTCCCATATAACTTATCGATTTTATAAGGAAAGACACTCTCTCTCAAACGCAATATTCCTGAATCTCATTCTAGGGCATTCCTAACCCTATCTCTAATGAGAAATTGTAACTCTGATGAGTCCTTATCTTTTGTTCAAATATGTTGTACCCTATTGCTTTGTATAAACCAAAGCTCTGATACCAATTTTGTAACGACCTGGCTTTCTGACCAGTTCTCGCCGGTATTTAAACCAACTTAAACCATTCACAAAGATGGATTGTTATGGGTACTTACATATTTGCACAAAAGTAACAGAACTTTTTCATTAATTTCACTTTATTGATTACATCGGAGTTTACAAGGAATATCAGAGTACCATGTATGCTTAGCGGAAATAAACTCTCCAACGGAATACGAAACACCTGAATCATAACTCTAACTTCAAATCTGAATCCAGCTCTGTAATCTAAACTTACAAACCAAACTCCTGACTGCTCGTGATAAAATTATGGGCACCCGGAGTTTAGGTGTGGGAAACAATAAACTCTAGGTCAGTCGTGGGACTGGTGTGAGATTCAAAACACAGTTCTTATTTAGGCTTCATTTTAAATTTAGGTAATTCAACGGACCACGCCGCTAATGCGGAACGGGTTTACTCCATATGAATACCCATGCATCAAAATTCGCAATGACTTTTAAAAATGAAACTACCATAAGGTCTCGCGGCACACACACAATTCAAACGCACACATGGGCGAGGTTTCTCCTTATGATAGTAAAAAATGTTTGATACATGAAAATCCTCTTTTACTACTAATAGTGCATAGTGTGAAAACAATTTTGCAAATAAATGTATCAATCATAGCCAACATAATGCCCCATCCCATTATACTGACATAATCCTACTGGTAGCAGGCTGTACAACTAAAATCGTACGGGCTCATAGTAGGAATTTGATTTCCAACAATTGACCAGGCAAAGGAACTTCCTTACTGAACCGATGGGTACGCCTCTAGAGGGATGCCCCGGGAACAAAATCAGGCTCTCTGCCAACACGAGGCCGGGTTACCCCTTAACTGGGTAACGTAGAGCATGCTTGAGTATATCACTTCCCTGTCGTTACCAACCTTTAAACCGGGTACCCGCAACATCAACATACACAAAGTAGAAGTTATCCACATAGGTTAATACCTGGGCTCCATACCATAGTACACCTTTTATCTAGAAGGAAATGACTACCCTTAACCTCGCTGCATCTTTCCTGTTTTAGCCATTTACCGGGTTGTGAGGCTTGCCGAAGTCACGATACACAAAGCTACGCTTAAATAAGCCATGCTTTAATCATCCATGGCTCATCATATATCTTAAGTATGCCACATTAACCATTAACAATGCATCACTGATTTCCAATATATAACCTCTAAGCTCGAACGTCTTAGAGAAGGGTGTTAAGCAAGAGAGTAATTCTCCGCCACCAAACAGATATATATTTATAAAACAGTGTTACGCAGTTAATTACAATGTCAGACACACAATCCATAAATGTCTGTTCTGGGTTTGAACGAAACATCATCCAAAAATCTCCACATACATTCAGTTATCATGCCACTTATAACCTCATTTGATTGTACGGACCAATCGAAGACATAAACATTCAACCAAATGATTCGGAAACTCCCAGGCTTCGCCCGTTGATATCCAAGTCTTTAATTGCTTTACAAAGTCGTATTATCACTTCGAATGGTTTTCAGACTTAGATCTGATCCCGACCTTTCCCAGTAATAAGCGTACTTTAAAATCAGTAGCTATTGTCTATGCAGATTTCCAATTCAAATCTCCTTCCCAAACATTATCATTTTACTTCCACTTAAGGTTGGATTCATTCCCTTAAACCCCGTTATCATCTTAAACCTTTTCTGGAAATTCAATATTCGTTTCCAATCTTATATTTCAAAAACAAAATCCATTTACTCATCGTTATCCCTTTCCTTAGGTATTCAAAACCTTAATTTGGATTTAAATCCCCATTGATATTTCAAATATAAGTTTAAACGGAATTTAATCGACTTATGTTTGACATTGATTCACTAACACGGGCAAACACCATCAGAATTTGGATATGAATATGGTTTGCTATTTCTGATAGTATTCGTCCAAATCTGGGATTCTATATCGAATATCTGACAACAGATTCTATCCCAACTCGTTTCCTTTTTAATTCAAACTTCCCATATTTTACATACCATACATTTTTAACTCTTTTAACAACCCTTTTTTATAATCTAACAAGGGATCATGATTTATAATCTTCAAAATCCAACCAATTTCAAAGAAATAGTTCAATAACGTTAAAAGCGTTGCTAAAGGTGCTGTGAAATGGTTATTTAACTAAATCGATCCAACATCATTCAAAATTTACATATTCTTACTAAAATCACTTTTAAATAATAAAATATGATTTATTATATTTTTCTAGATTTTTTAAATTTTTATAAGCCCATTTTATTCAATTTTCCATTACGGTCGTCGAACTGCGTGTATAGCGACTTTTTCAAATTTTGTTTTAACCATATCTTGAAAATGATACGATGGAATTTGAAAATTTCTTTTCTATTCAAAACTCATCCTTAATAGAAATCCGATGTTTTTCATTTCAAGTCAATCCGATTCAAAATGTTCAAGTTATAACTATTAATTTAAAATCGATATTATCGAACTATCGTTACGCAACGCGTTCGATTCGCGCTATATAACGTTTTAAATAAAAATCGTCCAATTCTTTCCTTTTCCGAAATAATCTACATTTCCATACTTAGATTAAAACCGTACTCCAAATATCTTTTTCCCGAAATAATACTCTTATATTCCAACTTTAGTTCAAAACCATTTTAAATTCCAAATTCTTATTTTAAATCAATTTGAATAATAATAATATTTTATCTAAAAACTCATTCGATTTTCCAAAACTCTTATGTAAACAAAATTCGCATAGATCCATTAATCCAATTCTCATTTCTTCATATTACATTAAATTGAACATTTAATGATAATATCTCTAAAAAATTTTAATCTTTCCAAACGAACTATTATAAAAACTTATCATCTCAAATCTCAACATTTATTTTGGATTAAATCAAAATGATATTATTTTATCAAAACTTGGTTAATTATTTACAATTAACTATTAAAGTTGGGCGCACAATATCATCTCAAGATCTCAATTCGATATTTAAATAACCAATGAGCAATCAGAACTGTTTTCAAAACCATTTCATCTCATGTGAGTAATATTTACTCAATTCCTGAACAGTTTTAAAATTCAAATTTAAAACTAAATTTACAACCCTTATTTTAATAAATAAATCTTCATTTAAATGGAAGGAGAGTTTAAATTGGTTAATCGTATAGTCACACAGCTACGGTGTATATGACGACCCAAACTTCCCCGTAAAGGAAAGCCGGATTGCTTTGAGAACAACACACATCAGAACACAAAACAGAAGAACATTTTATTGCTGTTACAACAATTACATCAGAGTACAAGAATTTTCCAGAGTATGAATAATAATATCATTGGAAATACAATAATATCAGAGTTTAAATTACATTTAAATAGCAGCGGAAAATAATACAAAACACAACTGAAAGAAATACACGGATACAGAGCCTTCCGAATATCGCTCCAGTTGTAGACCAGGATCCTGTGAATATAATATCTGTAAACCAAAACTACTAGCTGCCCGTGTGGAAAATGTGGGCACCCAGAGTTTAGGTTAAAACAATAAACTCCAGGTCAGTCATGGGACTGGTGTGAGAACTCAAAAACAGTTATTAACTTTAATTTTTAAAGTTAGGTAAATCAAGGGACCACGCCACTTTCGCGGAACGGGTTTCCTCCCAAGAATACCAGTGCATAAAACAACGAAATGCTTTTTAGGAAAATGAAACCGTTATAAGACTCAATCCCTTGCACGTACCCCGAAGGATAGAGTTTTAACTTATAAGGGTCAAAAATGCTTAATACGCGAAATTCATCTTTTGCTATGAGTGCACAATGTAGAAAACAATTTCGAATATAAAAGTATCAAAATTAGGTGGCATAATATGTTATGTAAGCAGCATAATATGTTATGTCACCATATAAGTATACAACTAAAAACCGTAAGATCGTATTGGAAAATTGGATTCCATCATGATGGCTACTGATTCGAAAGATCAATCGTGAATGTATCTCCACGGCTTACGTCTCGGCAAGAGAAAACACCGAAATACATATACTACGCACTTTGGATAAGCAGTAATCTGATCTATCCTCATGAGATTCGGCTGAAATGACCTATCCCACTTCTAGGGTGGAGCGACCACCCTAGCCCATCGACCGACCCCAAATCCGTATAAAGTATATTGGCCAAACCGAACATTATCAAACAAATCGTTCACCATCATACCGTGGTGTGAGAAGCCCGCGAAGTCACGTTGTATCCAAAGCGGCGCTATATAAAAGCTATGCTTTGGTCTTCATCCACAAGGCTCTGCTTTTCAATAAAAGCCTTGATCATATGCATCCTAGCATGCCACATTATCAGACCATACCATATCATTGATTTATCTATCGATATATAACAGGGTGTTAAGCAAGAGAATAAATTCTCCGCCACCAAACAGCTATATATTAAATAGAGATCAACGAATACAATATAAAGGAATACAATGTCAGATACACAATCCATTTATCAGTCCATTCTGGGTCTGAACGAAACCATATCCGGTAGATCTCCAAATACGTCTGAATGATCACCTATTTTTCCCTCATTTTGGGTGTACGGTCCAATCAAGTTATCAATAATCATCCATTCGATATGGAAATTTCCCGGTCGTCAATAACCGTCTTCATCATCGATCTTCAATCGTCGTATGAATTATTCAGAATGAGTTAAACCCGGTCTTTCTGAATAATTTGCGTAATTTAAAATCATGTGCTTTAAAACACAACCAACGCCTCATTCCAATCAAGAGTATTCTTTGATTTTAATTTAAACCAAATTAAGGTTTATTCAACTAGTCGGGATTAACGCCTTACCGAAGTAATCATTAATTAATATCCCACTCCCAACCCACACAACCCATGGAGTAAACTGGTGGTACTCCATATCTAACATCCAATGTGTTACGGTAAACTTAATTACCGTTTTATCAATCAAATCTAATTAAAGATTTAACTACCGCTTGGAGTAAAACTAGTGGTACTCCATTATCGTTCATTTCTTGAATTAAGTAAATTTAATTACTTTTATCCTCATTCAATCCAATTAAAGATTTATTAAAACTATATTTAGTTTTAATCTTCAAGAATCATTATTTAACTTTAAAGAAATAATTTTGCCTTTAACTAGGTTAAAGAACAAATGTTGCTTAAAAACATCGTTCGCAAGAAACCCAAAATCGTATTTCAATTTAATATGTTAAATTGAAACTTCTCTTTAGAATATTTCACTAAATCTTAGTTAAAATATTTATGAATTACCAATCTAAATTTCACTGTCGATCGGGTTTAAAGAACTAATGTCATTTAAAAACATTGTTCGCAATTAACCCAAAAGTCCGTTTCACTTAATTTCAATTATGTTTAATAATTGGAAATCTTATTTAAATCTTAATTAAAAGATTTATTCTTTCCCAAATGGGTTTAAGAACAGTGTTATCTAAGACACTATTCACGACAAACCCCAATTTTAATCTGATATTAAATATCATGCTTTGAATAGAAATTATATCGATTTATGTTCAATATTAAATTCTGAAAATTAACGTATATCAAATTGGGAATAACGATATTAATATCTTCCAAATTCCCCCAATAATATCCGTATAATCACAAAATCCAATACTGAAATAATCCGAAGATTATTTCCATTCAAATCCATTCCAATATATGTACTGGAAAATCTTGGTTTTATTAAAACCACTTTAATCCTTTTATTTATTTTAATTAATTTATTAAAATAAATAAATCACTCATTGTTTTACATTGAAACGTATATTTACATTAAAATGAATCTTTTTCATTCTTTTGAAACAAATTAACTAAAAAAAAGGTATTCTTTCTAATGTAATCAATCTTAAATAAAAATGAAATCTTTTTAATGTAATATTTTTAGTTTAACCTTTATTACATTGAAAAATGTAATATTTTCATTTCAATCTTTATTACATTGGAAAATGTAATGTTTTCATTTCAACTTTATTACATTGGAAAATGTAATATTTTCCTTTCAAACTTTGTTCTAAAATGTTTATAAATTCGTTTATAAAACGATTCCAACTTTTATTTCAATTTTAAATCCAAATTGAATATTCTATCTATTATCATATTAAAATAATATTATTTCCAAAATATTTATTTTGGAATTAGCTCTTTAAAACATGCATTATAAAATGTATAAAATAAATCGATAAACACGTTCGGGTTAAAATGGTGTTGCTATTTAAAACAGATCAAATAGCTCAATCCATTATCTTATTCATTTATATTTACACTGGGCCAGACCTCCCACATTAAGCCTACGACTTGTGGATGCTGGATATGCCGGTTGGTTCCGGGCAGACTTATCCCACAAGTTGGGCTTAACCTCGTGTCATGGCCCAATTCGTATTTGCGCACTTGGACCTCTCACATTAGGCCCAACATTTGTGGCTGCTGGATAAGCCGGTTGGTTCCGGGCAGACTTCCACCACAAATGTGACCTAACCTCGTGCCCAAGTACAATTATAATTTTATAATTATAATTAACTTTTCTAAAACGCACTCTTTGAAAATATCCTTTCCATTAAAGAATCTTAATTTTAAATATTCTTTAATTCTAAAATGACGTGATTTCAAATGTCTTAACTTACCTTTCAAATCTTTATAAATGTCTGAACTTTCCATATTATTATAACAATTAATAATAATCTTCCCAAAATGTCTTATTTTGAAATCAAATCTATTTATTGCCACATAATGACGAATAAATGTAATCTTTCCAAAACGTTCAAATTTCGAAATCAAACTTTCTTATCTTAACATGTGGACAGTAAATATGTAATCTTTATAATTAAATCTCCTTTATTATAACTTTTAAACAATAAAGATATAATCTATTTAAATCAACGCCAATTAATTCGATTAATTGAGTATAAATTAAAATATTCATTAATTCAAATTGATAACAATAATATTAATCTTTTCAAAATGTTCAGTTTTGCAACAAATCTTCTTAAGTTAACATGTTGACAATTAAAAAGGGTATCTTTTTTATTCTAATCTTTTATTGTAATTTTTTTTACTAATAAAAATGTTATCTTTCCAATTCACTCTTTTTATTGTAACTTTGACAATACATACCTTCCCTTTTGAAAACATGGAAACCATCCATTGGTTCCTTTAATTGAATATTGGATTATAATATTCTTTAACTCAAAATTGGAATGAGACTCACACAATTTCCATGTAATTTGATTACACAGATTTCGAACATCGCACTTATTCCATAATAATGTCAACCATTCACATAACAACCAAGTGCAGTTTATAACTAAATACAAGGGTGACGTGTATTCAAATATCAACCCAAGACACGTGTGGGGTTAAAACCAACACAAATTCAGATAATACATTATTAATTGTGATTTTTGGATGATGTGTGGAAATTGATCATCCAATCAACATAGACAAGTCAGAAAACTTGTTATGGCAGTGTCAACAAATTTTATATATCATAAATGACATAACATTATTCGCCATACTCACATATTTCAAATGTTAAACAATTCACAATATTCATCCAACTCAATATTCATTCCAACAAACAATTTCAACACAGTTAACTAAAAATAAATAATTATTCAGAAATTTGAGTGAGATAAAAGTTCTCACCTTGGCCGGGCTGTAATAGACGGTTTGGGCCCAATTTTTAGCCCAAAATCCAACATGCTCTAAAGTTGACAAAATTGATGTCTACGCGAAGCTCTCGATGCCACGATCACAGCAAATCCTGTTTCGTGCGATTTTGAGTTCGTATCAAAAAGATATGAATTTTCGAAGTTTGACCAAGTTAAATAATTAATTTAAATGGTAAAAATTACCCAAATTTTCAACTTGCTCAGAATTGAACGTAGTTAGTGTCATTGCCAAGATCTCGTCGCCACGATTCCAGTGGATCTGAAATCGTCAGATTTCGACCTCGTATGTGATAGATATCGCGTTTTAAACATTGAACATAAAATTAAATAAATGTTTCGCGTTTAAGCCCTTAACCTTTTTCTTTCCAACAACACCCTGAACTTAAAATGCTCGCCACGGCCAAACCGTAAGACGGAATTGCACGAAACCAGCGCCATTCTCTCCGGCTTCTCCCCCTCTTTCCACGCCTGGTGGTCCCCCCTCCAGTTCGCCACGTGGGGCCCACGATCTACAGTTGAACGGAAAAGTGCAGTTTTCGTTCATCTCAGTGCTGCGGCCGCCTCGTTACTCCAAATGCCACCAATTTTTGTCAGTAGCTAGATCTCGATCTCCCAAACAACTTCTGTTTGGGTCACTTCGCCTGAAAATGCACAGATCGATGGGAAATTTCTCATCTTTGCGACTGTCCTGTTTTCAGCACCCCTCCAGTAAAATTGACATTCCAGCCAACTCCGGCCACCTGAGACCATGCCACCACCACCAAAAGAATCGTATGCTTCCCCTCTACCACTGCCTGATAGGGGTGGGCATTAACCGAACCGGAGGGCGTAAACCGCCCAAACCGAACCACAAAAATGGTGCGAAAAACTGATTTGGATGCTCTCTCTAATAAAAATATCGAAACCAAACCGACTCGCAATGATACGGTTCGGTTGCGGCTTAACCGTTGATCAAATCGTATTGAATTAGAATAAACCGCGGACCTTTATACCGAACCGCGCCCACTCCTACTGCCTGAAGTCGCTCGACCTATCTCTCTTCGTGGGGCCCGCAGCGAACAAATAACTGAAATCAGCTTTCTGTCTTTCAAGCTACATCCCGGCGAATCCGAGCGACGATAGGCCTTGAATTTTTCGTGGTAAATAGAGAATAAGAAGATGAACAAAACCCAGAAAGGGTTCGGTCTGATTTTGTTCTGATTGAGAGATATAAATTATTTTGTTTTCAGGGGCTAATTTGCAAATTAAATTTTAGAGGAGGGAGCCGCCATGGAATAGAGGAAGACGAAGGTGGCTATGTTATGCTTAAGCTAATAGCTATTAAAAGATAATATATAGGTAGGTTATAAACTCAATTAGGCCCAATTACCCTTATGTACATATATTAATACACTTTTTTGTCCGCTTTTCGTAGTATAAAAATTCGTGTTAACACCTACGAATTCCATTGTAATTGAAAATTGAAACATAAATATTCCTTAACATTACGGATTTAAAGAAAATGGTTTCGTCATTTTCCCAGTCCGTATGAATTGATAATGAATTTTTAAAGTCTGAAAATTGACTGTTTTCACTGAAAAATCAATTATAATTACATATTAATTCTAAAAATTCCAGAAAAATCATTTCTAGCTTTGTTTTGATGATACGAACTGAACAAAATTAATTTCGTTGAATTTGAAGACCGTTTGCAAAACTTCACTTTTCAAGGCGTATATATTCTATATTTAAAAATATATTTTGTATATGAATAATTTCCAAAACTCAAAATATATAAGTGTTTATACTTTTTCAATGCATAAACATCATTTTGAACTCAATGGAAGTGATTTCGAGTCCAAATTCATTCGTATGTAAAAAGTAGCGTTTTGGGTCCTATATATATAAACTTTCCCGTGTTTTTCTGATATCTTGATTTGGGCATAACTTTTGATTCCCGCTATGAAATTTCAATTTTTCGGATTCGTTGGAAATATATTTTTAAATAGATTCTAATATTTTTGGTTTCGCTAAAATCCGATTTATTTTGCATCCTGTATAGTCAGTCAAAGTTAAAATTCAAATTTTAAAACTACCGCGCTATTTCTAACTCCTTTTATAATTTAAATAAAATTCATTCGTTTTAACTTCGATTAAAATAAATTTATAGTCGTTATTATATAAAATAAATTATTTTAAATATTAAAAACCCATTAAAATAATTAAAATAAAAATTTTAAATTCGGCCCAAAATTCCGGGTCGTTACAATGTATGTGTGAATTCATGCAATCAAAATTAACCAAATAATTTAACCAAATAGACAAGCACACATTCGTTTATCACAATCACAACAATAATAATCAATTAATTGTGCGTAGACCATTACAGTCAATAACGCTCAGTGTTTAGGGTGTTTTAACTGCATGAACATCCATCGAACAACCAATAACAATCATTCAGAACAATTCATATTCATTAACTAATTATTATAATTAAGAACTAATCATAATTAACTATAATAAATAATTTAAAATAAATTAAAATTAGAAATCTCACCTGCATGCTTCCCAATTTCACCGTAAAAATCGTATGAACTGCTAATACAGCCCTGGATGATCACATACAAACCTTCACTAACGCTGTTACCGTCACGCGTACACTCCTTATCCGCAAACTCAATTATATATATATATATATATATATATTTGTCAACACATGTTTGTCTTAAACATAATGCAAGGTCGAGGCGAATGGATCTATGACTGGATTGAGGAGGACTGGATGACAGAACTGAGTTGTTGGAGTGGCTTCGGCTTTGCTAACTAGCAGAGTGAAAAGGTGGCAGGGTGTTTTGTATGTAGGTTCAAGGAGGGAGACAGCGGACTATTTTGAAGCGGAGGAAAGGGTGTGGCCAAGGTTGAGGGTTGTCGCGGGTACGGAATAGGGCTACTGATCGTCGGAGGCAACCTATTGGCGGACTAAGGAGCGCTGTTGAAGTGGTGGTGGCGGATGTAGGCGGCTTGCGGATTTTCTGGGTTGAGGTAGGTGGAAGGAGGAGAGAAGGCTGATGGCAGAGGTGCTCGGGTTTGGAATCTTGGCTTCGACGAGGCAAAATTGGAAGGACAGTGCAAGCTAAGGGGAAGGAGGCGTATTTTTTTTGAGCTGTTGGGTTTGGAGAGAAAATAGAGGTGATAACTATATGTCGCAGATGAGCGATGGAAGTAGTGATGTTGCTTGGTGAGGAGGGTCTTATGTGCTAGAAAGTTGGCGGTGGAGGATATGAAGAGGCCGACAGCAGTGGAAGAGAGGAGTGTCAAGTAGAAGAAAGGGATGGAAAACGCGTGAAGGAGTAATGAACATGATGGGAAGAATTTCAGTAGAGAAATGAACCCGATAAATGACAATTATGGTGCGTGTGTACCTTATATATATTGAGTTTTAAGGGTATATTTGTCTTTACAACCATGGACACATGGTACCTTATCATGAAACCATCTACATGCTAGGAGACACATACAAGGACACTTGTTTTCATAATATAAACAATATCATGCAAAGTGACAAATAATAAATACTTATTTATTTATAAAAATTTAATTTTTAGTAACACCATTGTTATATTTATTTTTGTAACCCTTTCTCCATACTTATATGTGTAACTATTCTAATCACTTGAAT
The DNA here is from genome assembly GCA_030737875.1 of Allium sativum. Lineage (NCBI taxonomy): Eukaryota > Viridiplantae > Streptophyta > Magnoliopsida > Asparagales > Amaryllidaceae > Allium > Allium sativum. The sequence goes on along the minus strand of CM060922.1, from coordinate 729,927,627 downwards.
GTTTAATTCATTATAAACGTTAATATTCAGAGTATACTTATAACATCTAAATAAATAATGTAAAATCATTACATATAAAATCTTATGAATTTAAACATATCTAAAAATAAGTTTGTTTTTTACCAAAATCATATTTACAAAACAAGATAAGATATTTATCAAAACAAAAATATGAAAGATTATTAAACCTTATAAATTAAATATATATTCAGAAAAATTCAAAAATTCAATTTTAAACTTAATTAAAAATTCAGGGATATCACAATTTATGTACCTTGACCGTTAACGGTAGAAATTGAGAAAATCACATGTTAGTTTGTTTGATTTGAACAATTACATGATTAAACGAATACATGTTAGAATAGAATTTATTGTATGTTAAAAAGTATATACGACATAAAATGGGTTAATATGATGACATGTAAAATTATAGGAAATTTACAGTAAATAGGAAACTATAACCGTGCTTAGACACGAGGTTAGATTGCACATGTTAGACCAAAAATTGGGCCTAACACCCAAATGCAGATCGCAGATCACAAAATGCAGAAAAGAGTAAATAAAGAGGAGACACACAAAGTTTTTATAGTGGTTCGGCTGTAGATGTAGCCTACGTCCACTTTATAATCTTATTGTTATACTGACAGATTACAAGAATCAGTTATATGTAGACACACAATCCGTGTGTTAATTGAGATTGGAAGAGGGGAATTTATGTGAAGAAGGGTGAAAAATCCTTGCACTTCAGTTATGGTGGAAGCCGTGAAGAAGAATGGCCAAAAGATCCTTGAAAATGCCTTCAAATGGTGTATTTATAGCTGTAGGAGGGCTCCTGAGTTGACCGGTTCGTGATCATGTACGTGGCAGGCGATCCATAAAAGTAGGAGCGAAAGTAGCCTCGAGAACAGGTCAAAACAGTGTGCGAGTCTGCAGGTCAGGAGATCGGTTCGCGGTCCAGGGTCGGATCGTAATGGGAGCTTCACGAGTCGAGGCCTGGTCACGAACTGGAGTAATGGAGTTGACGTCCACGATCGGGTCGTAGTCTGGGAGGCCACCGCGAACCGGGGGGGCGATTCGAAGAGAGGCGATCCGATGGTGCTTCACGGATCGAAGTGGGCGATCCAAAAAGGGGCGATCCGATCCGGGAAATAGCCAGTTTACACCAGTTTACGGAAACGGGCATAACTTTCAAACCGTAAGTCCGATTGAGCCAAACCGAAGCTCAAACTGAAGCTAACTCAGAGATCTACAAATGTTACGGAGCTCAGCTCCGTAATCGCTGTTTTCGGGCCCAAAAGAGGTCGTCTGATAGGAGTTTCGGGCCTGTTTATGTTGAGGATGTGATTTTGTCCAAATCTCTCAATGTCTTCTGACGTCGTTTCTATCGCTCGAGCATGTTATCATTCAGGAATCCCATGTGTGACAGCTTTTGCCAAAAAATATGTCAACATGTTTGCCCCCCAGAACATATCTTGCTGGCTGAAGGAAGATGTGTTCTGGATAATCTGAGAAATCCAAATTCAGAATGCGACGATCACGCCGGATCGTATTAAGGCCAGGAGTTTGTACCTGCAAGAAGATAAAACAAATAATGCAAGAATATTTCCTAGATGGCCTTACCGGAGTAAACCATCCGGGGAGATGTTAGAGGGGTTCCAAGACGGCCTTACCGGAGTAAGACGACCAAGGAAAAGCAATGAAGGTTCCAAGACGGCCTTACCGGAGTAAGACGACCAAGGAAAGGCACATGAAGGTTCCAAGACGGCCTTACCGGAGTAAGACGACCAAGGAAAGGCACATGAAGATTTGTTTATACTGGACGGATCCAGTTAGGAGCCGGAGCTCATGTTCATACTGGACGGATCCAGTTGGGAGCCGGAGCTCAATGCTTATTGCTAATTCATGAAAACGCAGCGGTCGTTTGCCGGACACGACTGGAGACCACAAGTAGGTTCCGTGCGTGTGGGCTGATGTGACGGCTCTTATTACATGCATGAAAAACAAAGGAGGGCGAGAAGTCGCCTAAAAACCTAAAAACATGAACTGTGAACCGGAGTTCAGCAAACTGAAGAGATCCGCTGAGTGGGATCAGCGAATGATAATCCCGCGATTGCTCGATCCAGGATCGTTCCCTCTCTGGGGAATAGGTGGTGGCAACGCAGGTGTAGGCATTGTTGGTCGAGTGACGTATTCGGGTAGCTCTCCTCGTCTGACCCGATCCTCAATAAGATCTCGCAAATGTCGGCAGTCATCAGTGTTATGACCATCAATGTCATGAAATATGCAGTGTCTGCCAGAATTGCGTTGTGCTAGCGTGGACTCCCTCTTGGGAGGTCTTGGATAGGAGGCAGCACCTCCTGTATCCATGTATATGTTGCTCAGAGTATCATTCAGTTCAGTGTATTTGTCGTATTTGGACCCTCTCCGGGGTGGAACATTACGATCATTTGTAGCAGGGGTCTTTCCTTTACCCTTGTCATTGCCTTTTCCAGGGTTGGGCGGTTCTCCATCCCCGAGCATGTTGACTTCGAGGGTTTTCTTCTCGGAAGTTGCATCTTCTTCCCGCAGAAATCTATCTGCTTCAAGGTAGAATTCGCCGAGATTTCGCGGTGGATCTCGGTACAAAGATTTTTTGAACTCCGAGTTATCTAGAACGCCGGATACTGCTGCCATCAGTACCATCGATGGTTCAGGACGATCAACTGATGCTGCTGCAACGTTAAATCTTTCCAGGAATGAACGCAGAGTTTCTCTGGGCCTCTGCTTGATTGTGGTGAGTGACATGACGTTCTTGGGTCGTGCGATGTGGACACGAAATTGTTCAATGAAGCGTGCGACCAACATGTTCCAACTGTTGATCGATTCTGTTTCCAGCTGCCGAATCCACATGGCGGCTATGTCAGTTAGAAAGAGGGGAAAACATTTAGCCATGACGTTTTCTGATGCCGATTGAACTTCCATATGCCGTTTGTAACGCATGAGATGCACGGTAGGATCTGTCCTGCCGTTGTAAGGCTCCAATTGCGGAAGTTTGAAATCTGGGGGATTGCGTGAATTCCTGATTTCCTGAGTGAACGGATTGTGATTGACGTCGTCCACGTCATTCTGATAGGTGCTACCTCTCGAGAGGCGTTGAATGAGATCCGTTAGTCGATTTCCTTCAAAAAGTTGTTGCAAATTGCCAAAATCAGAGCTGGAGCCCCCAGCGTTGAATGCAGGAGAAGATGGGAGTTGGTGAGCTGTCGCCTGGGGATCGCGGCTCGCGGATCGTGGATCGAGGGGAGCGACCCGACCCGGTTCGAGGGGGACGGTTCGCGAGGTAGGTTCGTGAAGTCCAGCTCGTGAGGCCGGATCGTGGAGTAGGGGGGCGATCCGACTGGGTCCAGGAGGTAGGTCACGAACCGGTTGTTGTTGAGCAGGCGGGAGCGAGTTGTTGGGATCGGTACGTGAGCCTTGTAGTGTTCCACGATCCGGGTCGCGGTGCAGAAATGTATCACGAGACGAGTTCTGCTATTGAATGGGGGGATTGCCCCCGAGTCCATCTGTGACGCGAGTCGTGGTGAGCCCGATCTGAGGGTTTCGCAAAGAAGGCGATCCGACCCGATTTTGGTCAATCGCTGGAGCAACTTCTGCATTGTTTCCAGCGAGCTGAATGTTGCCCGGCCTTCCATCCATCCGAGCGAAGAATTGGTTGATCATTTCCTGTTGTTTTTGGAGGAGATCGTCCTGCCTTTCCATCTGGGTCCTCAATTCAGCGAGAACTCCATCCATCTCGTCTCTAGTCAGGTATGCTGATGGGTCTTCATGAGAGGAAGCTTCCTGGCTTGCCTCGTTCCTTGTGCCTTCAGCGTCATCGGCATGAGAAGAAGTTCCAGTCTTCTTCCTTTTGTTCGCCATTGAGTTTCCTTTCAAGCTAGAAGTTGAAGTTTTTGTGACCCCTTCCTGGCGCGCCAAAATGTTAGACCAAAAATTGGGCCTAACACCCAAATGCAGATCGCAGATCACAAAATGCAGAAAAGAGTAAATAAAGAGGAGACACACAAAGTTTTTATAGTGGTTCGGCTGTAGATGTAGCCTACGTCCACTTTATAATCTTATTGTTATACTGACAGATTACAAGAATCAGTTATATGTAGACACACAATCCGTGTGTTAATTGAGATTGGAAGAGGGGAATTTATGTGAAGAAGGGTGAAAAATCCTTGCACTTCAGTTATGGTGGAAGCCGTGAAGAAGAATGGCCAAAAGATCCTTGAAAATGCCTTCAAATGGTGTATTTATAGCTGTAGGAGGGCTCCTGAGTTGACCGGTTCGTGATCGTGTACGTGGCAGGCGATCCATAAAAGTAGGAGCGAAAGTAGCCTCGAGAACAGGTCAAAACAGTGTGCGAGTCTGCAGGTCAGGAGATCGGTTCGCGGTCCAGGGTCGGATCGTAATGGGAGCTTCACGAGTCGAGGCCTGGTCACGAACTGGAGTAATGGAGTTGACGTCCACGATCGGGTCGTGGTCTGGGAGGCCACCGCGAACCGGGGGGGCGATTCGAAGAGAGGCGATCCGATGGTGCTTCACGGATCGAAGTGGGCGATCCAAAAAGGGGCGATCCGATCCGGGAAATAGCCAGTTTACACCAGTTTACGGAAACGGGCATAACTTTCAAACCGTAAGTCCGATTGAGCCAAACCGAAGCTCAAACTGAAGCTAACTCAGAGATCTACAAATGTTACAAAGCTCAGCTCTGTAATCGCTGTTTTCGGGCCCAAAAGAGGTCGTCTGATAGGAGTTTCGGGCCTGTTTATGTTGAGGATGTGATTTTGTCCAAATCTCTCAATGTCTTCTGACGTCGTTTCTATCGCTCGAGCATGTTATCATTCAGGAATCCCATGTGTGACAGCTTTTGCCAAAAAATATGTCAACAGCACATATGGTAGAAGTCTGCCCGGAACCGCCAGGCGCATCCAGCATCGACAAGTGGTAAATCTAATGTGATGGATCTAAGTGCATAAATAAAACAAGTAATGGTGCTAAGACCTGAGGTTAAGTCAACTTGTGGAAGAAGTCTGCCCGGAACCGCCCGACAAATCCAGCATCCACATGTGTAGGCTTAATGTGAAAGGTCTAGTGCATAAATATATACATATATATATATATATATATATGTAAATAGCAGGACTGATAAATAGCATTAATTGAAATTAATGGAAATAAACGGATTTGAATGAAAGTGACAACAGTAAAAGAAATAGAATGAACGGGGAATGATAATATCCCATTATAAATAAATTACATTAAATGAGAATGTTGTATTATAGGTAGACTTGTCCTAGGGACAAGTGAAGATTATAACTTAGGTTATAATAAACTAGTGAGAAAATGAGATAACTTGTGTAATGAGATAAGTGGCACTTAATTGTAAATTAAGTAATCAGTTAATAGGGGTAAATTTATGAAATGAAAGAAGTTGTACTTAATTATAAATTAAGTAATCTGTAAACTTGGAAATCTAAAATCTGCTGATAAGAATAACGTGTCAAGGCTCGTCCTAGGGACAAGAGGAAATTATAACATAGGTTATAATAAACGAAAAGGAGACTTATTAGTAAACCTTAGTTAAGAGAACTAAGTTAATAAGTAAACAACGATAAGTTGTAGTGACAATGTAAGATGGAATTACGATTAAATAGGAAAGAGTGAGGCAAACTTATGTGATGAAATAAGTTATATTTAATCATAAATAATGACTAATATGTTAAACAGAAAAAATGTGAATTGAGATATACTTAGATACAAATTAAGTATAACATGTTATTGTAACCTTGCATCAAACAAGAATATTAAAGGGATTGTGGATTATAGACCTTGGACCACAATCTAGAGAATAACATGTTGTGGGCTTATTAATAAACTAAAATGGGCTAAGTTATATGACTGAAATTAATAAGCAAGAGGAACTTGGTAACTTGAATAAGAAGTCAATGTGAAAGGGAATAACCAAGTTAAATGGAAATCTAATGAGGCAAAACAAGCACATAAAGGAATGTTTAGATATAGGGTCTAATAACATATTAAAAGGAGGTGCTTGGACTAGTCCGCACGTTTGAGAGTGAATAACCCAATGGGGGTAGATCATCGTGGTGTCATGAGGCACGAGGGGAGCGCACGTTCATCTGATTATTATGACGGCTCTGAAGGACTGGAAGGGGAAGCATGCTACTTTCTGAGATACGTAAGGTGCTCCTCGTAGCCCTTTGTACGGTGGCAGATGCGTAGGTTGTGCCCACAGAGGTTGGGTCTGCGCGTAACTACCAGGTGGGTGGGCCTTGACTGCAAGAGTAGCTTTGTAGTCAAAATGTTGTGACGAGGTGAAACTAGGGTGATTCCGTGATCGCCTCAACGGGAGGCAAGGTCAGGACCAATAAGGATAGTAGATCGTTGGGTACCCGTCATCGGCAGCCAGTCGATGCGAAAAGACTAGAGCTAAACCCAATAAACCATTCACCTTTCACTATTGAGGTACGGTGGTTGAGGGAAGATGCCAACTGGATGTTTAGACTATTTGTTAGGGGCAAGTCGTTTAGCTCTTTTAGTTTTTACTTGTTGAGGGAGGGGCCGAGGTGTGGCTATAGCCACCATGAAAAACATACCCGAGGGATATTAGTATTTTGAAGCTCTTAAAGGCGGGCCTGTACAGATATTAAAAAGCTCCTGATCAAGTTCCGTGTTTCTTGTATATCCCTGCCACGGAACTCGATGCACATTACATGCGGTTAAGGCATCGAATACGATTGACGATACGTATGCGAAACAGTCTAGATACATGAAGTGTTTGCTCTGGGTGATGTATTGTAGACTTGAAGGCATTACTCTAGTATGAAATTTGATTTGATCGACGGTGGAAATCTGTACGCTTACGTAACATCGTAATGACAGATATGTGCAGAACGTAATATTGTTATGTAGAGATTCGTACGTCACTCCGACGTAGGATGAGGGGCTGCGTTCATTTCTGTGGCATTACGGTGGAGACCATGCGGGTGGGGTTCCGTGGAGTGTACCTCAATATTGAGGGGTAGCTACATATATACTATATTAGGTTATTCCACTGGAAAGTAAATGAGTACGACGTGTGTGTAAGCCTTGAGTGCTGTTAACATAAGTAACCTAATAAATAAGAAAATATGATTGAATGGTATATGTAGGATTATCCAAAGTGTATAGTTTAAATCCAATCACCAGAACTTGTGTTCTGACCCCTCCTCATAATATACTCGCAGGTTAGATTTGTGGAAGAGACATGATAGCTTTGGATACTGGTTAGGCAGTATTGTTAATACGGTAAGGCTATACTTTGATTATATTATATTTTATTCTTTCTGATGTGAGATATTTTATGAGCTTTGACATATTTTATGTCTCTGTCTTTTCTGTAGGATACCAGATCGAACCAACACGAGTTTCGATAGATTAGAATTTTGCAAAAAAATTCTGTTAGTTGGAACCTTGGGTTGTTACATCTGGTATCAGAGCTTAGGTTTAGGATTCCTGTATAGAGAATGAGTGAACATATTTGTATTTTTAAAAATAAAAATATATCTATTATACATATATACCTAGATCCATAGAGGAACCCACTAAATAGAAAGAGCATAATATGATAAGAAATGGGATATTTGTTTTGTACACTAAAGGAATGAATATGGAATTTGTGACCCTTAAGAAATTTAGGTGGAAAGTGTACAGTATATTTTGTATGGAAGGAAGGTGAATCCCATATGATAGTATTTTGGGTTAGTGGGTTTGGCGGTAAAATCTTATAAATTGGAAAAGGTTAAAAAGAGAAAAATGGATTAGAAATATACATAGTTGAGAGAATTGACTTTGTGGGAGTGTCTAGGAAAGCCTAGAACAATTCGAAACTCGCTTTGAGTCTAACCCCATTTTTAACTTTTAAGAACTTGAAATTGTAAAAGTTTTGGGAAAATGGTTTATGGTGGTTTCAAGTTTTAATCTTAAAAGTTATAAATATGTAAAGTACAAATATTGAGTTTTAAAGTAAAATGGGGTATATTATGTAAATAGTGATTTCTTGTGAAAATTTTGTCTAAAATAAAATTCTCTCAGTAAAATGTGCATATTATAGAGCATGTATAGCTTGCTAGTTTTCTTGTTATATTGCATGAAAGGATCTACAAGCAAAACTTAGAAAGTATTGCATTTTGTTAAAATTCTCAGTAAAGAAAGTTTTGAAATCTCTATTCTTTTGATAGTCCTTTTTGATAAAAAAATTTAAAAAAGAAAATTTTGTTAGGTGGACAAAATAAGTTGTAGAAATTAAAAATAGACTAGATGCTTGCACCTTGTAAGAAGTAATTGAACCGACCTTATAGGTAAGAACAAATTATAAACCCGATTGAGAAACAGTTGTCCTTACCTACTCCAGTTTCTGTGATTTGAAAAAAAAATTGATTTACATTTTTTATAAAATGACATGTTTTATGGTTTGACAAAAGTAAGTTTTGATGAGGAAAATAAATTTTTGATACTTTTTAACTTTTGAAAAAAAATGAAATGAAAATGCCAAACCATGTTTTAAAAGTATGGAGTAGGTAAGGATTAGTGAGTGCCTTGGGAAGATTGGACAAGTTTTGAGGCTACGAAGTAAATAGCGAGAATTATCTTGGAATAATGGTAAGTTCCTGTATAATGTGTAAGCATTGAAAATCCTAGGGTGTTGCTTGAAATAATTGTTGGTACACAACTAGGACTAGTGGTGACTATTAGACATTTAGAGGGCAAGTAAGTATTTACATCCTATTGGTTGAATTTTTAAGAGGGGGATATAGTCCCAAGATTCTTAGCCCTTAGTACTAGCTGTGTAGGGTGTCTGTTTTCATGTTTTAGTTGAAAGACTAGAGGGCTTATTTGAAAACTAAACTTAGATCAGATGATTAAATAATCTAAGAAAAGAGATATAGTACAACTAAAAAGGAAACAACAAATTCAGTAAAACAACAAACATGATAAATTATGAGGAAAGATGGATAAAAATAAAAATTTCCAAGATAAGATGAAAAAGAAAATCAATAACAGAGAAATTTTTTCTAATGAGGGTTGTGCTTGGATAGAAAAATAGGGGATCTTTATAGAATAGTTTCATAAAATCCAAGCACGATTGGAAAAGGTAATTAAATGAAAGACGGAAGATGTGAAGTTTTCCGTTTTCCACCTTTTTATAACATAAGAAATCGAATTTAGAAAATTAGATTTTTATGAAATTTGAAAAATAAAGATGGTTGCTAGGATTTTGGATGCAAAAATTGGATGAACTACGCTCTTGCTGAATAAGAGTGTGGAAAAATTTGGATGAAAAAGCATTTTTGATTTTCGAAATATTGCATTCATGTAGAACTGCCAGTATATTTAGGATGTGAGCATCATGTTTTTAAAGAATTTTTGAAAATTTGCATACACATCGGAGGTACCGCTTAGGGATACATGTATTATTATGTTGTATTTCACTATGCACAAGTGCACAATGCTTGCAAAAATTGGATGCACACACAGTGGATGTATATTATGCGAGGGGTTAACTGATTTTTACCCTTATCAAATTTCGGGGACGAAATTTCCTAAGGGTGGGAGATTGTAACTTCCCGCATTTTTAAAATAATAAAATGTGAGTAACTTAATTAAATAATGAGAATTAAGTAAAACATACTACGCCACTGCGTCCGTCTCGAAATTCGGGTCAAGACAGACACTTGGTATGCGTAAAACGGACATCGTATGAAGAAGTTATTAAGCCTAGAAGTTTGCATACGCACAAGATATATATATATATATATATATATATATATATGCACACAAACAAATCAAAATATAAAACAAAGAATAAAATAAGGATTGCATGTAATAAATCCATGCACTAAAAAAAATGTAATGCATGCATTGAAAGAAAAAAAATGATTGGTTGCATGCAGTGTAAATATGTTGCATGCACTGATTTGCAAACATAATGCATTAATATTAAAAGAGAAACAAAAGAAAAAGATTCATGTAATGGTTTAATTTAAATATTGTAACAAACATGAAAAAATATAAGTAAGGAGAGAATAATAATTATCATTGTTCTAAACTTATAGAAAAAAGCCTTAGTAGTGCAGTTGGTTAGAACGTGTGACTTGCATACAAGAGGTACAGAGTTTGATCCCGGCCAGCGCCATATTTTTGTTTTAAGGCAAACGGCTAAAATAACACATGTTCATGAGAGAAAATATATATAAACACACATATAAGGAAAAATATACATATAAGGAAGTAAAAAAAATGTATATGAGAATAAACGCGTACATATGTATACGAATATATGTATACAAGAGATAAAGTTCAGGATAAGGTTGAAATCATAGAAATATGGCAAGAATCAAATAGTGGTGCAATACCGTTTGAATTTTGAAAACGAAATAAAAGTTGTACGTATATATGTACACATAAAATGGTTGTTAGAAGAATTATATACGTATAAGAAGAATATATGTTAATATAACAGTTAAATAAATTCCAAAAATTCAAAACTTTGAAAATCAAATTTATGCACAAAAACAATTCAAACAATCGAAATTCAAACTTTTGCGCCTAATTGATACATTTAATTGGTTGGAAGTGACAATGCATGCCTTATTGGCTTTATTCCATTGGTCCAATTCAAAATTATTGTTGATGCGACAACTTCCTATTGGCTATATGACATGGAGAGAATATATTTCATCAAGGAAAATAGATGGTTAGCATCGATTTAAGCTTTTATATAAAAGACCATATAGCTCTCTATTCTCATTTGCTGTTTCTTCACTCCCTTCTTCTTTCTCCACATAATTTTTAAATAAAATTATTAATTACAATATTGGGGCGCTGTCTAAATGAAAATTAAAGAAAAGAAAAAGAAAATTTATCGTCAACAACGACAAATTCAGAAAATAAGGTGTTTTCAATTACAACAACAGTACAAACTCATGACTCTCCATTTGCAACCAATCTAAAGAGATTCTTTTATTGATCGACATATCAAGGTGAGTGGATTTAAGTTATATCATTTTTGATAATGATATATTATCGTTAAACATTCCCGTTATTATACGGTGTGAATTTGTTATAATAATTAAAAGCATTGAAATGTTATATATGACATGCTGAAATATGATATGTTGAAATGTCTAAACATATGTTAAAAAGATTAAAGTGACGAATATGACATGTTGGAATATTAATATGTTAAGATATTAATATGTTGGAAAATTCCTATGTTGAAATATAAACTTGTCAAAATATGTGTAGTAATTACCGTTGTTTCAATTCCATGTTAACTTGTGACATTTATGTACCTGGACCATTAACGTTAGAAATTGAGAAAATCACATGTTAGTTTGTTTGATTTGAACAATTACATGATTAAACATTTACATGCTAGAATAGAATTTATTGTATGTTAAAAAGAACATACGACATAAAATGGGTTTAATACGATGACATATAAAATTATAGGAAATTTACAGTAAATAGAAAACTGTAACCGCGCTTAGACACGAGGTTAGATTGCACTTGTGGTAGAAGTCTGCTCAGAACGGCCCGGTACATCCAGCATCCACAAGTGGTAAATCTAATGTGAGGGGTCTAAGTGCATAAATAAAAAAAGTAATGGTGCTAAGGCACGAGGTTAAGTCAACTTGTGAAAGAAGTCTGCCCGGAACCGCCCGGCAAATCAACATCGACAAGTGTAGACTTAATGTGAAAGGTCTAGTGCATAAATATATACATATATATATAAATATAAATATATGTAAATAGCAGGACTGATAAATAGCATTAGTTGTAATTAATTGAAATAAATGGAATTGAATGAAAGTGACAACAATAAAAGAAATAGAATGAACGGGGAATGACAATAACCTATTATAAATAAATTACATTAATGAGAATGTTGTATAATTGGTAGACTTGTCCTAGGGACAAGTGAAGATTATAACTTAGGTTATAACAAACTAGTGAGAAAATGAGATAACTTGTGTAATGAGATAAGTAATTGTAAATTAAGTAATCAGTAAATTGGGGAAAATTCATGAAATGAAAGAAGTTGTACTTAATTATAAATTAAGTAATATGTAAACTTGGAAATCTGAAATCTTAAGAGAACTAAGTTAATATGTAAACAACGATAAGTTGTAGTGACAATGTAAGATGGAATTATGACTAAATATGAAAGAGTGAGGCAAACTTAAGAGATGAAATAAGTTATATTTAATCATAAATAATGACTAACATGTTAAACAGAAAACATGTGAATTGAGATATACTTAATTACAGATTAAGTAGAACATGTTATTGCAATCTTAAATCAAATAAGAATATAAAAGGGATTGTAGATTATAGACTTGGACCACAATCTAGATAATAACATATTGTAGGCTTATTAATAAACTTAAATGGGCTAAGTTATATGACTGAAATTAATAAGCAAGAGGAACTTGGTAACTTGAATAAGAAGTCAATGTGAAAGGGAATAACCAAGTTAAATGGAAACCTGATGAGGTAAAGCAAGCGCATAAAGGAATGTTTAGACATAGGGTCTAATAACATATTAAAAAGAGGCACTTGGACCAGTCCGCACGTTTGAGGGTGAATAACCCAACGGGGTAGATTATCATGGTGTCATGAGGCACGAGGGGAGCGCACTTTCATCTTATTATTATGACGGCTCCTAAGGACTGGAAGGGTAAGCACGCGGCTTCATGAGATACGTAAGGTGCTCCTGGTAGCCCACTGTGCGGTGGTAGATGTTTAGGCTATGCCCGTAGAGGTTGGGTCTGCGCGTAATTACCAAGTGGGTGGGCCTTGACTGCAAGAGTAACTTTGCAGTCAGAATGTTGTGATGAGGTGACATTAGGATGATTCGGCGATCGCCTCAACGGGAGGCGAGGTCAGGACCAACAAGGATAGTAGCTCATCGAGTACCCGTCATCGGCAGCCAGTGGGATGCGAAAAGACTAGATTTAAACCCAATAGACCATTCACCTTTCACTATCGAGGTACGTTGGTTGAGGGAAGACGCCAACTGGATGTTTAGATTGTTTGTTAGGGGCAAGTCGTTTAGCTCTTGTAATCTTTACTAGTTTAGGGAGGGGCCAAGGTGGGGACATAGCCACCATGAAAATCAGACCCGAGGGATATCTATATTTTGAGGCTCTTAAAGGCGGGCCTGTACAGATATGGAAAAGCTCCCGACCGAGTTCCATGTTTCTTGTATAGCCCTGCCACGAAACTCGGTGCATATTATGTGTGGTTAAGGCATCAAATACGATTGACGATACGTACGTGGGACATTCTAGATACATGCTTGTCTGCTCTGGGTGGTGTATCGTAGACTTGAGGGCATACTCTAGTATGAAATTTGATTCGATCGACGGTGGCAGTCTGTACGCTTACGTAGCGTAGTAATGACAGATATGTGCAGAATGTAATATTGTTATGTAGATTTCCGTACGTCACTCCGGCATAGGATAAGGGACTGCGTTCATTTCTATGGCATTACGGTGGAGACCGTGCGGGTGGGGTATCATGGAGTGTACCTCAATATTGAGGGGTAGCTACATATATACTATATTAATTTAATCTGCTAGGAAGTAAATGGGTACGACGTGTATGTAAGCCTTGAGTGTTGTTAACCCAAGTAACCTAATAAATAAGAAAATATGATTGAACGGTATATGTAGGATTATCCAAAGTGTATAGTTTAAATTCAGTCACCAGAACTTGTGTTCTGACCCCCTCCTCATAACATACTCGCAGGTTAGATTTGTAGTAGAGACATGATAGCTTTGGATACTTGTTAGTCAATATTATTAATACGGTAAGGCTATACTTTGATTATATTATATTTTATCCTTTCCGGTGTAAGATATTTTCTGAGCTCGGACATATTTTATGTCTTTATCTTTTCTGCAGGATACCAGAGCAAACCAACACGAGTTTCAATAGATTAGAATTTTGAAAAAAATTAGTCTGTCGGAACTCGGGTTGTTACAACTTATTCGTGTATTAAGTGGTATCATCGCATGCAATCAGCTCAACACTCGTCCGTAAAGAGAATCGGGTTCGACGACCAATGTACAATGTAAGCAAGAGACTGAATGGAGCATAACACAACTAGTCCAAACTCGAAAAGCTCGCCTAGAGCCTTCTGATAGCCTTAAGAAAGCTGGGACATTACTTCCAGGCTCATCCTATCAAAGTGTACACTGACCGGCTGCTGCTTCACCTTGTTAGTTCCTTTATGACCAGCTGCGACATTAGAATTTTAAGTGTTCTCCATATTTCATATGCGGTGTTGCACATGCTAATACAGTTAAATTCATTTCTACCCAAGGAGCAATGCAACATATCCATAGCTTTAGCATTTGCAATAGCATTTAATTTTTGGGAATTTGACCATTCAGAATAGTTAGGGGCTAGGAATGTTATATTCAGTTTTTTTTAATATTCCATGAGTCAAAACCATTTACTTGCATATATATTCACATACGTGTAGCCCAATAGTTGTAATTCATGCCATTGAGTTGTGGAGGTCAAACAGTGGATTGACCGTCCATAAAACTAGTACCGGTGTTAATGTTATTTTCTATATTATCAAGATATCAAATAATTGTTTTACGGTTATAAGATGTCCTTACTCCGATAACAATTGAAAAAAACTAGTAGGAACGAGTAATATGGAATAACATGTAATAAGCTAAGTGCGAAAGATATAGTAAATAATATATAACCAGTAAATGACACCAAAGATTTTTATACTGGTTCGGAGCACCATCCTACGTCTAGTCCCAGGCTCCTTCTAGAATTTCAACTAATCAACAACCCTCACTTAACCTGGAGAAATAGGTGTTATAGCACCTGAGCAGTAGAAAAGGACCTGAGTAGTAGAACATGATTTCGTCTCAGCAGCCGAAGAGGACTTGATGTGCCTAAGCAGCGGAACAAGGCATAAACTAATACAAAAGTTTGATTGACTATATTTATGTTCTTAATAATAGGATAGGTCACTTTACAGTACACACTTCCTCTAATGTTCTCCTTTGACTATACGTAGTAATAAGTATATGTAGAATTAAGAAGGAAAGTGAATATTTATAATCACAAAATATCAAAAATGATACCACAATAAAATATTTTAGAAATATTTTCAGAATCAAATAATATAAGAATCAAGAAAATTTAGTGATTCAAAACAAGTGATTCTGGAGTTTACTTATAGTTAGTAAAAGGCTACATTCATTTGTAAATAGGTTTAATAAAAAGATATGGATATAACTCTTTGATTAAAGAGTTATATCTCTTTAAAAAGTCGCAACCCTTCGGTTCAGCCAATTGAAAATAGATTTTAGCTGGCTAAAAAACAGCTAGTGTTTAAAAATGTGTGCAGGTGCATAAAAAATACAATATTTAGCTGGGTGAAACATGAATTCAGCCGAATGTTCATAAGTCTTATATTGGATATTCAGCAATCAGTTAGCTGAATCCATGATTGAGTCGACTGTTCTACACATGTATTATGTGCACAACCTTATTACATGAAAACTATATATATATATCAGGAGAGATTTCAACATTAAATCTAACTAAAATATTGACTCAAATACAACAACAATATACCAATTAATCATGTCTTCAAATCTTCTTGTATTTGACTTATATTCTTCAATATTTTTCCTATAATATATGTTAGCGTATGATGTTGTCGATATATAGTTATCATAGTCGAAAAATAGCTCGAGAATAGAGGTTCTAGCATTGTCGACACGACAAGCTAATAGAGTCATTAAGCCATAGCCTTTTTGAAAACAATTTAGGAAGCATGCCCTGTCGACACAGTCGACAGGGTATAGAGGCGAAAACCACTACAAGGTTAAAAAATAGATGTGGTAAGCCTTTTATCTTTTTACAAGGTAAACTTCTTATCTCCTAGGAGCCAAGCCTTTTGTCGAGATGTAAGTTTTTAAAACACAAGTATAGGATTAGGGGATAAGGACCCCTTGGAGCGATACAGATGATCTGATAAGCTTGATTCCATCATGTACCATATAATATGGTATTCCATGTATCTAGAAACTTTTGACTCCATCGATATGAGAAGCCAACAGGCACAGTCGTTATGGCCTTATTGACTAGGTCGATATACCTAGCCTGACATGTAATTTACATGTAAACTAAATTATTACCAAGATTAGTTAAAAATATATATTATACCTTATTTGATAAAACATTATAGGTTAAGGAAAAGTGTCCATAAGCAATAACTCAGGCTTTTCAGTATTTAGAAGTTTAAAATGTTGAAAATACATTAAATAATTGTTAATTACTTAAGTCTATCAAACTTAGGAAAACCATAGTAAATTGCAAAATCTTGGGAAAAATCTCAAAAATTCACAAGTGATCGAAGGTGATCCCTTTTACATTGTGTAGAAATTATGAAGCAAAATAATTATTTTAATTATTTTTAATAATTAATCATGTAGTTATCTCTTAATCTAACTTAGGAAATTTATAGAAATTTCCTAGATGCTTAAAAATTATGAAACTAGAAACACATCTCCAAAAACATATTATGAACATAATATCAAAGTTTAATATCAGTTAGAGATGTAAAACTATAGGATTTCCATCAAAAACCTATTCAAATCTATATAAAATAAGAAAATGCACACATTGTTCTACCAAAACAATGAAATAACCTCAAACATCATGGAAATCATTATTCACCTTGGTTTTTGGATGAATGATTATAAACTTGTTGTGACTGTTATTCTAAGCTTGATTCTCATATATTTCCTTAGGTTTTCTCTTCTTTTTTTCTTCCTTGTTAAAATGGTCATCCACCCTTAGGATTTTAATTTGGTTTTGAAAAATGAATTGATGGGATAAAAGAGTGGAAGGTTATGTATTTATATGAGGCTACATGTTTCCTACTTTGCCCCTCACATACCCTTTTCTTATGCATAGTTAAGATAATTAGTCACTAACGCCAAACCATTTTATTATTTACAAATCTCCTCTCAACATTCCCCTACATTATTTTTATTTAATCAACCAAATTAAGGGTAATACATCCTTCCCTTCTTAAAAAAAAATTCGTCCTCGAAATTCAGCCAAGGACTAAAACAAACTAGTAACCAACAAACAATGCTATTAATGCTAGTGTCACCCACTAAATATCAAGTCTATGAAACAATATAAAACATACCACGAAGAAAATTAGGATAAATATCCCTAATCCTGTCCTCGGTCTCCCAAGTACAGTCCTTCTCATCATCACTTCACTGGACTTTCACCAGTTTGACTATCTTGTTCCTTAGCTTTCTCTAGTGACAACTCTAACTGGCTATCCCACAAAACCGGGATATGGTTCTACCACTAGAGCTTCCATTGCCCTTAGATCTATATCAGCTTTTGAATCGTGCGCATACTTATGAACATGAGAAATATAATAAACATTATGGACTCTTACCAAACTATTTGGAACTTTTTTTTGATGCGAGCTTCTTTCGAAGATGGGAAAGGTTCCAACAAAACTTAACGTTGTTTCTGTAACGAACCAGAATTTTCGACCCCGAAAATCGACATAAAACTCATGTCAACTATTCAAGAATCAAACATACCAGATCATTAATAGAAAGAAGTTAGAGGATGAGAAATAGAAAGAAAGGAAGTTAGAATAGAAGAAGAAGATCACAACCGAACAGATTCAGAATAAAGACGAATCTCACAGCGGAACGAATAAAATATATTATATAGTAGAACTTTTGAAATACAAGCTTATAACTGTATATACATACCATTTCAGAGTACAACACATAACATCATAGCGGAAATAAACAGTAGCTATAAAATGATAAAGCCTCTTGCTCCAAGCTCTTCCAAGTATCTGTAAAATTCCGACTACTTGATTGCCCATACAAATTTGGGCACCCAAGAGTTTAGGGTAACACAAAACAAAATAAACTCTGGGTCAGTCATGGGCCTGGTGTGAGTAAACTTCAACCACTTAGTTTAACTTTTAAAATCCTTTTTAAAGAAAGGATAATCGTAAGACCGATCCACACATAAACACGGATGGTTTTTACCTTACGATAAACCAAAATATTCCTTATATCAAAACTCTTCTGATATTACAATAGTGTCTAAATCAAAGAAATAGAAATCTAGCAGAAGGCTTTCATCTCACGTTCCACATATATAATATATAATCAAAAACTGCGGGCGCTTATTGGGTAATGGATTCCAACTGGTAAGGTATGGGGCCACCTTCCGATAGTGTATCTCTAGAGAGGAATACACCGGGTTCAACAAGAATATCTTGCAACCCAGGCTAAACATGACCAGTCACTCATTTCGCTTGAGTGTACCGAATGTATTATCACCAACTGTTGGGATCAACAACCGTTTCCCAAAAGGGGCATCATCGAAATAGATTAAAGAAGTAATTGATTTTCTCTAGATCAGGTGACAATACACCCTAATTGGGAGCCACCCACTTAGCCATGCGACCTACCTGATTTTATACCATTTCCTAGTTGTGAGGCTTGGGGGTCAAAACGTATCTTTTTGACAGATCACGCCATTATTTACTTTGAATGCCACATCGTCATACCCGCCAAATCACCAATTGATTTCTCCAAAACCACCACGGGTATAAAGCTAGGAGAAATGAATTCCTCTGCCACCAAACGTAAATACGTTTGAAGAGATCAACTTACGCGATCTATTAGATATACTTTGTTAGACATTATTCCATACAAGTTGTCCTAGGACTGGACAAACCGAAAGCACTATTCCGTAAACCCATCTTAGGTAATTTCTACCTAGGATTTGCCAGAACAACCCTTGCATAAACTCCGTCTTCAATTATCTTCATCATATTTGATTAGCAACGCTAATGCCCATACGGAGTGGTTTTCAGATGATAATATGATCCCGGACTCTCTGTATTGACGGCGGAAAAATGGTCAAAACTTTGATAGTTGGTTATTTAACTATCAAAGGAAAACATCCATACACACAACAATCTTATTTCCAAATGAAATTTTATCGATTAATAACATTTTTCCCTTTAAATGTATTTATCACTAATTTATTCATTTCCCTATTTCCCGTTTCCGTATATTCATAAATCCTTATTTTTTTAAATTAAAAAAATATACGTTATTAACATTGGAAAACATTTCCATTTCTTATTCACGCATCATTACTCTTCCATATCTATCAGTCTCTACCTGTAAACTAGTAAGAGAACAACTTCCTAAGTATCAACCCCGAAGGCCGAAACCAACATAAGATCGATACTCAGAAATCCATTCAACTTAGCTAATCTCCAGTCAGTTTCTAATTTCACTTTTAAATTCATCACTTCAAATATTTACCGATTTCCATTTATAACTAATTAAATATGCAAAACGTTTGATTTTAAATCATTATTCATTGTAAATTGTGAATGTTATTCCTTTATAAAAACCTGGACTCGTTATATCAAATCAATACTTGATTTCAACTTATAAATACTATTACAGGTTCAAATCCTGTCTGTCTAGTCATTTTTATATATCCACAACTGTTCTATTTTTCGGAAATAGAATACACTATTTTATTTTAACACAATTTCCCATCTTATTAAAAAAATCCATTTAAATTCCTTTTCCAAAACCCAATTTCCTTTATAAGTGTTTTTATTTGTAGAATATTTACTTTAATCCATTATTTACATCGAATGCGAATAATTTTTCTTTTATATAATCAATTTAGTTTGATTTCACATTTGAATATAATATCCCATTTCCAAATTCTATTTATACTTCAATTTATAAAATTATTCATACAAAATCCTATTTTTATTTCCAATCACCTATAATTTCCTTTATAATTCCGTTTACAATTGTTAAGTTTACATTCCATAAAAATATCGGTGTTAAAACTGATTTTTACTTCTTAAGATAAATTCAGACTTATATATTCAATTTATCCAATGATAAATATTTTACTTAATTTATAAAACATTGTTTATAAATTTATCTTCTCAATTTATCAGTTGAAACATATTTCTATTTTGAAATCTACTTTAAATCCATCATCTCATAGTTCTTTTGTATCTCGTCATTCCCTTTTTATTTATTTATTAATTTTCCAAATATTTCTTTTTATAAAATCCAATGATTTTATATGAATTTTAAATTCAATAACCACATCAAAAATTTCTTTTTATATTCTAATATTACTTATGGTATTTAAAATACCACATAAGTACCATCCAAACAACGGTTAAATATATTCATCCAACGGTTAAATATATATAACTAACCAATCATTTCAACTATTCATCCAAACAACCATCACATAATATAAAATACGATATATATATATATATATTTATTTAAAACTCGTTTATATAAAAATATAAACGAGCCAGAGTTAGTGAGTTTACTCACTTTGATCGTTTATCATTAAATAACGATAAGCTGTCGTTGATTCAGATAGACGTTTTATTCTTCCATAATTTGTAACGAACTCCAAACCACTCCAAACTAGTTCCATTGTGTAGCCCTCGTTCATACGATCCCAACGGATCCTGTTCGGCTGCATTCTGATAAAATATGCAATAAATACAGCGATTACAAGATTATACATTGATTATATAATTTAAATTAGCTAATGATGTTCATTAATAACTTAATCATCTCAATTAAACAAACCCCCACCTAATCCCTTTTCTCCTTCTCCACTGCGAACTCCAGAACCCGTTTATAATGGCCATTACCGCCCTTTATCTTCATAATAACTCGCTCATCTTTCTATTGCAAATCCAAAAAAAATGTCCATTATTATCCCCTTTCAATCCTCTACCTTCCCATGCTAATACGGTCGAACTCGATCTACCTTCAAGACTCGCATTCGAACAACTCACCTCTCATGATACACAACAGGTATTGACTGAAAATATCACAGAATTTTCCAAAAAAAATATAAACGAGATCAATTTGACCCCATGAATCCAAAAACACTACTCAATCCACAAATTGAAGCTTGATTCTCCTAAGAAAAAATTGGAACCCTAGAATAAACACATGATGTGTTTATTCGATCTTTTAAAAAATGCATCGCACCCAATAAACCTTGTACGAGGTTGAAGAGCATACCACAAGAAATAAAAATGTATACATATGATGATTTATTGATTTTATTTGGATTTTTGCAAACAAGGTTTTCTCACATTTTACAGAAGAGGATGGCGGCATGAACGGGTCTTGACCACAGAAAAATGAAATTAGGGTTAGGTGATGTTAGGGTATTTATAGAGAAGTTTAAACATTTTTTTAATTGATTATTATATTTATTTTTATTGAATCGTTACTTTTGTTTATCGTTTAAAAATTCATACGATCACATTTACTTTCCAATTTCAATGAAAATGGACATACAGCTACAGTTCGAAATTACGGACGCAACGAAACTTGTTTTGTCAAATCCCGAGTTCGTTTGCTCACACAACATATTTTTAAAGTTAAATTATTGATTGTTTTTTCACATTTAAATTCCGCATGGTCGCATATTGACTCCAAAAATCATGAAATTTGAAATGTAATAATAATTTAATATTCCGGATCCAACAAAATTAACTTCGTTGAAAAGGGAGATCATTTACAAAAATGGCTATTTTCTAAGTTCTAAATAAACATATAAAATATTAATATATTCAAAAGAAATTTAATTTAATATTAATAAATTAATATTATCATATATACTCACATAAAATATTATTTAGATCCAAAATAAACATATCTGGATTTATAACTCGATATTTCAAAAATCCGGGTTAAACCGATATTCATTTTATATAAAAACCCTTTTATTATATAAATAATTCGTTATAAATTATAAACGAATTCCATAGCGACTTTCAGAAAATTTTATTTGTACATAACTCACAATCTACAAGACAAAATCTCGAATTTTCTCTTCTATTAGAAAATTATTGTTAAATAGATTTGAACGTTTCTCGTTTCATAGAAATCTGAATTAAAACGGATTCTGTATATCCAATTGGAGTTCAAAACTCAATATTACGAACTACCGCGACATTACGGGTTCGATTTGAATTATATTATAATTAATACATTCAAGCGTCGTTTTATAAATAAATTCGTTATAAAAATTCAAATCTAAACTTAACCAAATCTCTTTTATTAACCAATTCACACAATATTGCCAATTCTACTAATTTCGATTATTTCTGAATTAAATATACTATTCTATTAATTAAATATTCCATATAATTTAATTCAAGTCACTTAAAATTACCAAACCATTATATTATAATAATTAAATAAATTTATTATTAAATCGCTAAAAATCCGGGATGTTACATTCCTTCCCCCTTAAAGAATTTCGTCCCCGAAATTACTAAGGTAGAAAACAAGCCCTATTAACTGGGTCAAAAATTATATGTTTACTTCTTTAACTTCAGTTTCAACTAAACCAATAAATTTCAATTAAAATATTACTTCATTCCGACTAACTAAAACTTTCAAAAATTCTGAATATTTTCTAACACTTAAATTTTCGCAAAATTTCGCCAGCATCTCCTTTGCACGGCTTAATCGGTACAACTACAAATTGCCTCTCTAGGCCTTCTCCAATCCAAAAGAAAATCAAACTGCCAAGCGGCTTGCCAAATAGGCTCATAAAATCACCAAACTCATATAAAAATAACTTGTACCTTTTTGTCGGGTGTTCAACTCTATCTCTTTCATTTGCAACCAATTCAGCATATAACAATGCATTCTCAATTGATCTCCAACCAATTTATCCTCAAATTCAATCGTTCACTTATACCAAGCCAAATTCCATTCTCAAACTCAAGTTCCATTCTCGATTCCAAATTCTTAAGTCATCAATCCGACTTACTCGATATCATTCTATTCTAATCCAATTCAATTACCATTTAACTGGCTTTATTTTAATCTCAATTTGTTTTCACAAATTTCTATCTAATTTGTTTTTATTTTAAACAATCTCTTCCCGGGAATTTTAAATAACTTACCCTTTTCAAAAATCAAATATTCACATTCGAAATCAAAACAACTTGTTTTCTTAAAACAATATCTTTGGTAGTGATTCATCACTTACAAACTCGAAAATGAACACTAATGATGTGGCCAGCATCATAAGGGTTATTTTCCAGCCACTTAAGTGAGTTCAGTACTATTTCACCTTTCAAAATCATTTTTAAACACTTCCATTTTGAAATCATTTCAAAATATTCTTCACAATGCTTGTAAAACAATTTAAAATCTTAAAGGATTTTAAATTTCTTATATATTTAATCCAAATCCATTTAGAAACACTTTTCCAACTTTTAGAAATTTTAATTCCAATTCTGATTTTAATTTCAGATTTAGTTCATCTGATTTCATATATCACACTTATATGAATCCTGATCGGTTTTTCTATAACTATCTCAATTATAATTTTATTTGATTATAATAATAACCAACACATACAATATACTATAATAACTCAAATACAAACCATTCTTTTATATCAAATATAATTTTGGGTAAAATTATTTCATTTACCCCTTTTCAAAACATACTGTGTCGGTTCACCATATTCAAGTGTTTAGAAACCCCTACCGATACAGTAGATCAAACTGATCGACCAATATTCATAAACTGCTCAACCAATAAATCTCCATAATATAAAACCATTTTTATATCAAATAACAAATACATGCTCATATATATACACTCGAACTCAATCTAGGGTATTATTAACCCCATCTCTATTGAGTTACGCTATAGAGCCAAGGTAATCACTTAACCTTGGCTCTGATACCACTGTAACGAACCAAAATTTTCGACCTTGAAAATCGATATAAAACTCATGTCGACTATTCAAGCATCGAACATACCAGATCATTGATAGAAAGAAGTTAGATGATGAGATATATAAAAAAAGGAAGTTAGAATAGAAGAAGAAGAAGATCACAACAGAACAGAATCAGAATAAACATGAATCTCACAGTGAAACGAATAAAATATATTATATAGTAGTACTTTTGAAATATAAACTTATAACTGTATATACATACCACTTTAGAGTACAACACATAACATCACATCGGAAATAAACAGTAGCTATAAAATGATGAAGCCTCTTACTCCAAGCTCTTCCAAATATCTGTAAAATCCCGACTACTTGACTGCCTGCACAAATTTAGGCACCCACGAGTTTAGGGTAAAACAAAACAAAATAAACTCTGGTTCAGTCATGGGACTGGTAAGAGTAAACTCCAACCACTTAGTTTAACTTTTAAAATCCTTTTTAAAGAAAGGATAAGCGTAAAACCGATCCACACATAAACACAGATGGTTTTTACCTTGCAATAAACCAAAATATTCCTTATATCAAAACTCTTTTGATATTACAATAGTGTTTAAATCAAATAAATTGAAATCTAGCGGAACGCTTTCATCTCACGTCCCACATACATAATATGTAATCAAAAACCGCGGTCGCTTATTGGGTAATGGATTCCAACTGGCAAAGTATTGGACCACCATCCGACAGTGTATCTCTAGAGAGGAATACACCGGGTTCAACAAGAATATTTTGCAACCCAGGCTAAACATGACTGGTCACTCATTTCACTTGTGTGTACCGAATGTATTATCACAAACTGTTTGGATCAGCAACTGTTTCCTGAAAGGGACAACATCGAAATAGATTAAAGAAGTAAATGGATTTTCTCTTGATCATGTGACAATACACCTTAATTGGAAGCTACCTACTTAGCCATGCAACCTACCGATTTTATACCATTTCCTAGTCGTGAAGCTTGAGGTCATAACGCATCTTTTTTATATATCACGCCTTTATTTACTTGAATGCCACATCGTCATACCCGCCGAATCACAAATTGATTTCTCTAAAACCACCATGGGTATAAAGCTAAGAGAAACGAATTCCTCTGCCACCAAACGTAAATACGTTTGAAGAGATCAACTTACGCAATCTATTAGATACACTTCTTTAGACATTCTTCCATACAAGTTGTCATGGGAATGGACAAACCGAAAGAACTATTCTGTAAACCCATCTTAGGCAATTTCTACCTAGGATTTCCTAGAACAGCCCTTGTGTAAACTCCATCTTCAATTATCTTCATCATATTTGATTCGCAATGCTAATGCCCATATGAAGTGTTTTTCAGATAATAAATCTGATCTCGATCTCTTCGTATTGACGACGGAAACATGGCCAAAACTTTGATAGTTGGTTATTTAACTATCAAAGGAAAGCATCCATACACACAACGATCTTATTTACAAATGGAAATTTTATCGATCAATCATCAATCAACATTTTTCCTTTTAAATTAGTTTATCATTGATTTATTCATTTCCCCATTTCCTATTTCTGTATATTCATAAATCCTTATTTTCTAAATTTAGAAAATATATGTTATTAACATTGGAAAACATTTCCATTTCTTATTCATGCATCATTACTCTCCCATATCTATCAGTCTCTAACTGTAAGATAGCAAGAGAACAACTTCCTGAGTATCAAACCCGAAGGCCGAAACCAACATTAGATGGATACTCAGAAAGTCATTCAACTTAACTAATCTCCAGTCAGTTTCTAATTTCACTTTTAAATTCATCACTTCAAATATTTACCAATTTCCTTTTATAACTAATTAAATCTGCAAAACGTTTGCTTTTAAATCATTATTCACTGTAATTGTGAATATTATTCCTTTATAAAAACTTTGACTTGTTATATCAAATCAATACTTGATTTCTATTTATAAATATTATTATAGGTTCAAATCATGTTTATCGAGTCATTTTTAAATCCACAACTAATCTATTTTTCCCGAAATAGAATCCACTATTTTATTTTAATGCAATTTCCTATCTTATTCAAAAAAATCCATTTAAATTCCTATTACAAAACCCAATTTCCTTTAAAAATGTTTTTATTTGCCAAATATTTACTTTAATACATTATTCAAATCCAATGTGAATAATATTTCTTTTATATAATTAATTCAGTTCGATTTCTCATTTAGAAATAATATCCCATTTCCAAATTCTATTTATACTTCTATTTACAAAATTATTCATATAAATTCCTATTTTTATTTCCAATCACCTATAATTTCCTTTATAATTCCTTTTATAATCGTTAAGTTTACGTCCTATAAAAATATCGGTGTTAAAACCGATTTTTACTTCTTAATATAAATTCAGACTTATATATTCAATTTATCCAATGATAAATATTTTACTTAATTTATAATACATTATTTATAAATTTATCTTCTCAATTTATCTGTTAAAACTGATTTCTATTTTAAAATCTACTTTAAATCCATCATCTCATAGTTCTTTTATATGATTTTTAAATTCAATAAACACATCAAAAATTCCTTTTTATATTCTAGTATTACTTATGGTATTTAAAATACCACATAAGCACCATCCAAACACACATAATCAATAGCAAATTGTATATCAAATAATATATCACAATATATGAAAAACAATAACATAAATGTTGAGGAATCTAGTTCAATCCCTCCAACCTATTTCCCTTCATCCACAGATGTAAATCAACATATATAACATCAATTTCGCTTCTATATATGATATCATGGTAAACAAAATCAATATTCCACCAACGGTTAAATATATATAACTAATCAATCATTTCAATTATTCATCCAAGCAACCATCACAAAGTATAAAATGTGATATATATAAATTTGAAACTCGTTTATATAAAAATATAAATGATCCAGGGTTAGTGAGTTTACTCACTTTTATCGTTTATTGTTAAATAACGATAAACTGTCATCGATTCAGACAGACGTTTTATTCTTTCATAATTTCTAACGAGCTCCAATCACTTCAAACTAGTTCTACTGTGTAGCCCTCGTTCATACGATCCCAACAGATCATGTTTGGCTACATACTGATAACGTACGCAATAAATACAGCGTTTACAAGATTATACATTAATTATATAATTTAAATTAGCTAATGATGTTCATTAATAACTTAATCACCTCAACTAAACAAACCCCGGCCTAACCCCTTTTCTCCTTCTCCACTATGAACTCCATAACCCATTTATAATGGCCATTACCGCCCTTTACCTTCACAATAACTCCCTCATCTTTCTACCGCAAATCCAACAAAAATATCCATTATTATCCCGTTTTAATCCTATACCTTCCCATGCTAATACGATCGAACTCGATCTACCTTCACGCCTCACGTTTGAACAACTCACCTCTCACGGTACACAGTAGGTATCGACCAAAAATATCACAGAATTTTCCAAAAAATATATAAATGAGATCAATTTGACCCCCTGAATCCAAAAATACTGCTCAATCCACGAATCAAAGCTTGATTCTCCCAAGAAAAAATTGGAACCTTAGAATAAACACATGTTGTGTTTATTCGATCTTTTAAAAAATGCGTCACACCCAATAAACCTTGTACGAGTTGAAGAGCATACTTCAAGGAATCAAAATATATACATATGATGATTTATCGATTTTATTTTGATTTTATTTGGATTTGTGAAGATAAGGTTTTCTCACGTTTTACAGAAGAGGATGGCGGCATGAACGAGTGTTGACCACAGAAAAGTGAAATTAGGGTTAGGTGATGTTAGGGTATTTATAGAGAAGTTTAAATATTTTTTTAATCGATTATTATATATATTTCTATTGAATCGTTACTTTTGTTTGTCGTTTAAAAATTCATACGATCACATATACTATCCAATTTCAATGAAAATGGACATACAGCTACAGTTCGATATTACGGACTCAACAAAACTTGTTTCGTCGAATTCCGAGTCCGTTTGATCACACGGCGTATTTTTAAAGTCAAATTATTGATTGTTTTTTCGTATTTAAATTCCTCATCGTCACATACTAACTCCAAAAATCACAAAATTTGAAATTTAACAATAATTTAATATTCCGGATCCAAAAAAATTAACTTCGTTGAAAACAGAGATCATTTGCAAAAATGTCTATTTTCTAAGGTCTAAATAAACAAATAAAATATTAGTATATTCAAAAATACTTTAATTTAATATTAATAAGTTAATATTATCATGTATACTCACATAACATATTATCTAGCTCCAAAATAAACATATCTTGATTTATAACTCGATATTTCAAAAATTCGGGTTAAATCGATATTCGTTTTATATAAAAACCCTTTTATTATATAAATAATTCATTATAAATTATAAACGAATTCCATAGCGACTTTCTACAAATTTGATTTGGACATAACTCACAATCTTCAAGACGAAATATCGAATTTTCTCTTCCATTAGAAAAATATCGTTAAATAGATTCGAATGTTTCTTGTTTCACAGAAATCCAATTTAAAACGGATTCTGTATATTCAATTGAAGTTCAAACTCAATATTACGAACTATCATGATATTACGGGTTCGATTTAAATTATATTATAACTAATATGGTCAAGCTCGTTTTATAAATAAATTTGTTATAAAAATCCGAATCTAAACTAAACCAAACCTCGTATACTATCCAATTCACACAATATTGCCAATTCTACTAATTTCGATTATTTCGGAATTAAATATATTATACAATTATTTATATTAATTAAACATTCCATATAATTTAATTCAAGTCATTTAAAATTACCAGACCATTATATTATAATAATTAAATAAATAATTTATTAAATCGCTAAAAATATGGGACGTTACAGTTTCCTTGGCTTCTCGAATCTCCATGGATCCTTCGTCAGTGATGATTTGATTAAAATACAGTCTCCAACAGAAAACTCAATATTTATACCCCGCTTATCCGCGTACACTTCTACCTCGACTGAGCTTCTTTCACCCTTGCTCAGATCAACTCAATCTTCTTTGCAGTTTTTTTTCATCAAATCTGGACCTGGGACTAGTCTGTCTCTGGTGTCTATCCAACGAGCTGGCGATTTTACACAGCAATCTGGTATAATGCCTCAAATGGTGTCATTCCTATGCTAACTTGATAGCTATTATCATAGGAAAACTCGATTAGATGCAAGTGTTCCTCCCATTAGCTACCAAATTTTAGAATCTGAGCTCTCATTAAATCCTCAGTTACCTTATAAAATCTCTATATCTGCCCATTCGTCCGTGGGTAGTAAGTGGTACTCATCTTGAGCTCGGTACCCAACATGTAACATCCCGTAATTTTAAATATTAAAATTAACAATTTTAATAACACTTAATTTTTAGGAGAAGAATTAAGGGAAATGGGTTATGCCATTGCGTTCGTCTCGAAATTCTGCTAGGAATAGAGTCAAAATTTTGGTAAATCGGACTTCTTATGAGGAAGTTATGGCCCTCAGAAGTTTAGGAATTTAAATAATTTAAAACAGCTAGAATTAAATTCAAAATTCGAATTCAAACAAAGAAGTGGGCAGGGCGGGATTTTTCCTACCCCAGGCCAGGTTGACCAGGGGGTCGACCTCCCCTATACAGGTCGACCAGGGGGTCAACCTGGGTGTCGACCTACCCCTTCGGGCAGATCTGAACTGTGACGATTCTGACTTGTTGCTGAGTCTTTTCTGACCTGTTGTTGAGTCACTAGGGCATAGGTGACAATTCTGGATAACTCTATCTAGTCTGGACGGTTGTGATTGTTCCTCTGATAATCTAACGGCTTATATTGATATAAACTTCTATATAAGCACGCATAGACTCAAGCTCTAAACCTAAACTAAATTAATCTCTTGGCCTCTATGCTGCTGCTAGAATAGTTCTTCTTCTTAAAGCTTAGGAATTGCAAGTCAGGATTCTAATACAAACGACGAACGAATTATTCTCTTCTCTAATCCATCTTTGTGAGTACAATTTCTTTCGCAAAATAATTAATAAACTAATTATGTTGAGTTATAAATTTGGATTATGAGAACATGCCTGTTGAATCATGTGACGTAACTTAATTTTGTTATCGTCTGTTTGTGAACATATGACAGTTTTGTTAACTTATGTTCGTAGATCTATTCCATATGTCCAATCACATATGTTTAACTTGATTCATTTTATGACATTAGTTTATATGCAAGTTTGGATGTTAACCATATGCTAGTTCCTATGTGAATCTTATGCAAGTCTGTATGCAAATTATACACAAGTTTATATGTGAATCAAGTATATACATATGCTAGTTTATATGTAAAACATGTGATATTAGTTTATATGTTTAAATTCATATGCAAGTTTGTAGGAATCCATATGCAAGTTTAGGTGAAAACTATATTCACATATGCAAGTTTAGGTGAAAACCATATTCACATATGCAAGTTTAGGTGAAACCCATATTCATATATGCAAGTTCACAATTTCATGTTTAGATCTATATTTAGATCCATGGTAGTTTATGCAAATTTATGTTCTATATGTCCATTGCCTATGCAAGTTATTGGCTATGCAAACTTATGTTATAATTCTTATTCGCAAGTTAGATCTATTTTATGTGTTATGCAAGTTGTGATGTTTCTTTTCTTTTTACGAGTTAGACTATTTGCGAGTATAACATATTTCATATTAAATGTATGAACGGCGTGGGGACAATGGGAAAATATTAATTATACAAATTGTGAATTGGCATAAAATGGCTTTAAAGACATATAATTAATTTGAGACACTAATTGGTATAATTTATATACCTGAAAAGTATGGACATAATTTAGGTGACAATTATGGACATAGATTAATTTGGAAATTATTGACAATTTGAATAGGGATAATTAATTCATATTGGGGTGAAATAATTATGTGTAATAATAAATGCCTAAGACACGAGGTTAGACTCGTTTGTGGTATAAGACTGCCCGGACCCGCCCGGCAAATCCAGCAACCACAAACGGTAGTCTAATGTGAGAGGTCGAAGGCATAAATTAAATGTGTAACAATTGGAAAGACATGAGGTTAGGCTCGTTTGCGGTATAAGACTGCCCAGACCCGCCCGACAAATCCAGCAACCGCAAACGGTAGTCTAATGTGGGAGGTCTTACAAGGTTACGGTTATAATGAATTAAGTAACACTTAACCAAGATAAACATGTGGTGGGACATGGGGGTTAAGTGGGTGACATGAGTGACATGTGAAATACGATTAGAAACACTTAACCAAATTGAAACATGTAAGAAGACATGAATAAGAAGGGGTTAAGTGGGAAATCTTAGTGGGGACCAAGCATAGGTGGAAAGCTTGAGTCAAGTATGAGGGCCCTTTTCAAACCAGTAACCCATTAAGTATCTTTGTGAGCTCGAGTTAGATCGAGGATGGCACACGCTTACTGGGTTTGATTGTAAGAGGTCAAAACGGGTTAGCGGTGGCAATGCAAGTCCAATGGGGTCATGTGCGTGCATGGGCCCGGGCTGATAGGTAAGATGTTGTTGCATCGTGTAGATATAAGTCGTGCATCTTTAGTGATATCGGGTTGCCACTTTGTGGAGTGATACACCCCACTGTGGGACCAGCACGGGTATCTACGAGTTAGTGAGCCGATCGCATGGGGGGAGTGGGTACAACTTGTGGAGATAGGGCCAGACGTCACCTATGAAGACAGCTAGGGGTACACGAAACTACCATTATGATTAATATGTTCAGTAGGCGGGGTCAACTTTTAGGGTGTCTAGTAATGGTGCAGTATAGTTATTATCCTGTAGTGATTAGGAGCGCGATTAACGCCAGCATATTCCTCTTGTTTGTTTTGTCTTGCCCATTTGCTTCACAGTTGTTAGACCAAAAAATGGTCCTAACACCCAAATTGTCGTATTTAGAGCATAGGACATGAAGAAATAACTGAAAAATAAGAGAAAAAGCAAGACAACAGGATTTTTATAGTGGTTCGGCATTAACGAGCCTACGTCCACTTCATATTTTCTCATTTCGTTCACATATTACAATTACAATAAAGATTGTCTCTCAATCATTCGAATTCAATGAATAATTCTCTCTGAATTCATTGATTTTATTGCGGAAGATGGTTGTTATTCATGGGGAAGTGTTAGCCATGGCAGCCATGGATGTTGAGATGCAAAAAGCCCCCTGAAAATGCTCCTTAGAGGTGTATTTATAGCTGTAGGAAAGCCCAAATGGTGATCAGATCGTGGTAGGACATGTGGCACCCGATCGGGAAAGTAGGAGCGGTCATAGCCTCAATAATAGGTCAACATTCATGCATAGAGGCTGGTTCGGTCCAGGCGGTTCGTGACCATGTTGTGCACCACGGATCGGGTCGTGGTCATGAGGGGCTCGACGAGTCGGATCGTGGATGTGTCACGAACGGATCGTGATGAGGGCGAGCCGAGGGAGGCGATCCGATGAGGGGCGAGCCAGTCCAAGAGGTGATGC
Source organism: Allium sativum (assembly GCA_030737875.1). Lineage (NCBI taxonomy): Eukaryota > Viridiplantae > Streptophyta > Magnoliopsida > Asparagales > Amaryllidaceae > Allium > Allium sativum. The sequence continues at coordinate 729,895,107 of CM060922.1, read as the reverse complement.
TTCGTCACTTCATCCAAATGATTGCCAGATTACACCCATTCACAGAAACGGGCGTAACTTTCAAACCGTAAGGCCGATTGGGCCAAACGAAAGCTCTACTTGAAGCTAATTCAGAGGGCTACAAGTATTTGATGTGTTTAGATCCAAAATAGGTAGTTTGATAGGAGTTTTGGGCCAGTTTATATGGATGTTGCGATTTTGACCAAACAGCCCTGTGTCTTCTAATGATGCGTTCAATGACGGAGAGTGATGCTATTCCACCATTTCAACCGAGAAATTGCTGATCAATTCATGTTCATACTCAAATCCTTTGCTTTGGGTAGCCTGGTCACAAACCAGGCTAACAACAGTCATTCCTTGTTTTACCAGTTTATGCCTTATCCAAATTACTTTAATAATTATATTGTTAAAGTTATTGGACTCGCCTGACTTTATGTATGACCCCCTTTGTTTTCGCCTCTTTTTTTCCTCTCTCCCTCCCCCCCTAAGGTTCTCAGGGTAGGACTAGTGCTCGTGGAGCTTGATTTGGACCTCTTTCTCTCTCTTTTGGAAGTGCTTGGATTGCTGAAAGTAAAGTTCAGCTTATCTCTTTTATGGCTACTTATGTTGGGGTTATGCTTTTTTACTTTATGTACTCAGAAAATAATTTGTCAAGATGGATATTAAGTGTACTTGGTTTTATTGTTGGTTTTTGATGTTGTTGTAACCAAACTATTTCTCTGCTGCAATAAAAGTTGTTTTAATTTTTCAAGTACCAATATATGTATCTGTCTCGTTATATTCTGTTCTATACACCAATAATACTCCATGAAAGTTAATGCATTCCCTTTGAGAGTGACATTAATGGACGTGGGGTGCTACACAACACCTTATGTAGACTCTTCCAAAATACATCAGTGAATAGTGAATCCTATCAGTAATTATACTACTGGGAATCCCGTGAAGTCTAACAATATTCCTTATGAATAACTCAGCTAACAAAGATGCCATCTTGCTAGGTTTTACGAGAATAAAATGGTTACTCTTTGGCGTTCTATTCACGATGACTCAAATATTCTCTTCCCCTTTTCTTGATATCGGTAACTCATCAATAAAATCCATAGAGATTGAATCTCATTTTCAAAGATGAATATCTGACAGTTGAAGTAAACCACTAGGCTTATGATGTTTATATTTTACTTATTGATATTTCATACACAACCTTATCTATAAGCCAACATCTCTCTTTATTTCTTCTCAAAAAGAAGTCTCTATCTTTATACATCCTGGTACCTTCAGGATGAATTGTGAACTTAGATTAGTGACACTCTCTAAGAACTTCTGGTCTTAGATCTTCAGCATCTAGGGTACACAATTTTCCCTTTTTCCTTAACCATCCCTTATTGTCAAGACTGAAATCTTCCAAATCATCAATCTGTACTTTAGCTTGGAGTCTTCTGATTCTTTCCACTAAAACTGGATCATTCCTTTGCTCGGAAACAATCCTTTCGGTCGTAATTGGTCGGACTTCTAAACATGACATTAATGGTGTGTTTAGGCTCGAACTCACTGTGGATCTAACCTACACATCAAAAGTAGTCAATTCCGCTAAGTTTTTCCATTAAACCAACATAGCCAATACCATATCCTAGTATTTCCCGCTAAAGGCATCAACAACTTTATTCCCTTTTACTGATTTATACTCAATCATAAAATCATAAGTTGCCAAAAACTCCAACCACCTTTACTATCTCATATTCAACTCTTTCTGTGAGAATAAGTAGCTGAAAGACTTATGATTTGTAAACAACTCGAATCTCTCCCCTAAGAGGTAATGTCTCACTATCTTCAAAGCAAAGACAATTGTCGCTAACTATAATTTAAAATTAAGATATCTTACTTCATGCGGTCTAAGTTATCCAAAAACATAGGCGATAATCATACACTTTTTGCATAAGAATGTCCCCAACCCGATTTAACATGCATCGGTGTAGAATACCAATTCATGGTTACCATTTAAATCATTTGATACAATGAAAATATGATCCTTTGCCAACAGATGCTTCAGATTTTGAAACACTTCTTCATACTTACTTGACCAAACAAATTTGACATCTTTCCGAGTCAATTTAGTAAGTGAAGAAGGTATAAGCTTGAAGCCCTTAATGAATCTGTTGTAATAGCTAGTTAATCAAAGAAAACTTCTGATTTCGGTAACACTCTCTAGTCTTTTCCAAGAATTGACACCTACGATCTTAGCTGGATCCATAGACAAACCTTTTCCTGAAAGGATGAAACTACATAACCATGGAACTTCCTTCTTCTAGAAGTGACACTTAAAAAAATTAGCCTTCGACTATTGTTGCCTCAACGTCTCAAGCATAATCTAAAGATGAATCTAATGATTTGTCTCATCTTTGGCGTACATCAAAATATCATCAGTGAAGACTAATAGGAACCTATCCAAGTGTTCTCGGAAAATTTGGTTCATCAAATCACATAGAAAGCAAGCGCATTTGTCAAATTGACTGTCGTAACCATCCATTCATATGATTCATACCTCATTCAAAACACCATCAATGAAATATTATCTTCTACTACCTGCAATTTATGAAACCAATAGCCAAATAGCTAAGAAAATACCTTGGCTCCACTTAGCTAGTCGAACAGATCTTTTACTCTCAGCAAAGGATGCGATTCTTCACGATTCGCTCGTTGGGATTATGATAATCGATGCAATTTCTTAGCGATCCTTATTGCTTCTACACAAACACTGTAGCTGCTTCCCAAAGCGAACTGCGTTGTCAGATAAAATTCTTTCCTTCCAATTCCACAAGCTCAACCTTCGAATATTTCATCTCTGTACATGTTATCCTGCTAGGTGGTTTACTAACTGGTTCAACCGCAGGTATAAGATCTACTCTGAACTCTATAGCCCTCTTTAGTGATAATTCCATTATTAACTGTAAAACATCGGCGAACTCCTTAACCATTGGAACTCGACCTACTTCGTTTTCTTGTTCTGATACATCCAACAAAGCATAAAACTACGAACTCACACTCTCCGGTGAGTATACAATTAACCACTACAACTAAAATGACTCAATGAAATACTCTTTTCTTAGCAAAATATCCTAGCTTCATACCGATTCAACCAATACATACCCAAAATAATGTTAAAGACCTAAAAAATCAAACACATGTAAATTACCTGCAAAAATGTAACCTAGAAACTGAATTTTAAGTTATAGCATCTCATCCCCAGAGTTGTGCAAACTCCTATAGGATTAGTTACCCTAAAGAAAATAATAAGTTATGATGGTTCCAATGATAACCTATCTACCAAATATTTAGAGATAAAGGAATGTAATGCACCAGTATCAAATATTACTCTAACAAATATACTATGAATTGAAAACGTACCTTTCATCGTAGCTTTTACTTTTTTAGCGGTGGTTGATCTAGATGACGTTGGTTTTAGGGAAAGATCTTTCCATTTAGTCCCTTTGGAACACTTCTTCTTGTAGTGCCCCTACTGATTATAGTTAAAACACCCAACATGCGGCTTTCTAGCATTCGCTTTGACCTTGCTTGAGTGGCATTTCTTGGCCTAATGGTCTTTCTTACCATACTCATGGCAAACAACCTCAGCTTTGCTCTTCATGACCTTACCTCCTTTTTGAGTTCCCTTGCTTTTGAAGGACTTTCTCTTCTTGCCTTTAGAACTTTGATATCAACTGACTTCTCATCACCAAACAATGCAAGCAATTCATTATTACGAACATCTATCCCAATAGAAATATGGCTATGATCCCTCAAGTGTGTTATCGCAGCTTTAGCAATATCAGGGTTCAATCCTTGGACAAACTTATCATTCCTCTTGATCAATGTGTCGATGGTGCCATGAGCATATCTAGATAGTTCATCAAACTTATTGGCATACCCACTTAGTGACATCTCTCCTTGCACATGCTCACAAACTTCTGAAACAATGTTGCCTTCACACCCTTTAGACAAGTATCTATCTTCGAATCTTATTCGAAAATCTGCCCAAGTAATATGATCCTATTGTATTCAATAGTAAGACTATTACTAGTGTAATGCAACTCTATGCAATTGCCATGAAGTTAATCTTCCCTTTTGCGCATGAGCCAAGCCTAAGTCTAAGTCTAAGAAGATTCTTGCACAATTCAACAACCAGTTCTCTATCTCTATAACATCTTCGATTCCAAGAAAAGGCTTTCCTCCAAGATAAAAATATCCTTACTCGGCTTGGAGTAGCTATTTCCAACTGGTCTTATATGATTAGCTCCTCCAACATTACCAACAACAGCTACAACTTGCATCAGATTGACGAAAAACTGATACAGATTCCCCAAATCCACTGGTGTGGTTGCAACATCTTCATTCTCATTTCGCTAGGTAACCTTGGTTTCCTCGAATGTCATGTTGAGCATTCCATTAATTGTGGTGCTTCCACCACCCAAATTCAATCTTTTGCTCTTTTATAAGTATAGAGGCGACAACCTTTACAAGGTTAAAACAATAGAAGTTGTAAGCCTCTTATCTTTTTATAAGGAAAACTATCCTATCGCCTTAGAACGAAGTCAAAAAGCCTTTTGCGGAGAGGTAGGTTTTCAAAACACAAGTATTGGTTCAGGCGATAAGGACCTATTCGATAAGCAATATGGATGATGCAATAAACCTGAATCCACCATGTGCCATGTAACATGGTATTCCATGTATCCAGAGCCTTTTGAATCTACCGATACAACAAGCCCATCAACATAGTTGGTATGGCTTAATCGAGTAGGTCGATAGACCTGACTTGACAAGTAATTTTTGCGAAAACTGTTTTGTTACCAAGATTGTTAAAAAAATACGTACTTTACCTGACAAGGAAAAGCGTATAGGTTAATGAAAAGTATCTCTAAGCAATATCTCAGGCTTTCAGGTTTTTTAAAGTTTGACACATCCAAAAAACATCAATTATCATTAATTAATGAGTTAATTACCTAAGTCTATCTAAATTATAAAAATCATAGTAAAATGCAAAAGCACGGAAAAAATCCCAAAATTTTATAAATGACCAATAATGATATCTCTATCTTTGTGTAGAGATTTCAAAGAAAAATAATTGTTTTAATTATTTTTAAGAACTAATTTTGTAATTAACTCTTAATCTAACTTAGAAGATTCATAGAAAATTCTTAAATTCTTTGAAAATTGTGTGTTACAACCCGAAAATCTAGGCCAGTTTAAAAATTTTATTTTGGCAATTTTAGCGAATTTTGAATATTTAAAATGAATTATTTTAAATAATATCGACGAGAAAATTTCTTTTGAATAAAATTCAATCGTGTATAGTTATATAGATCGACGTTAGAATATAAATATTTATTTATATTTTTAAAAGGAATTGAAAATGGCGCGGTAGTTCGATAATTCGATTTCATACTTCAATCAAATGTACCGGGTGCAAAATAAACCGGATTTTAGTGAAACCAAAAATAATGGGATCTAATTGTGACTATCTTTCCAACGAATCCAAAAAATTGAAATTTCATAGCGGGAATTAAAAGGTATGTCCAGTTGAAAATTCTGAATAGTCGCTATGGAATTCAGGCCCTTAAAAATGGAAATTTTGCAAACGACCTCGGATTTCGACGAAACCACTTTTGTTGGATCCGGAATGTAAAGTTTTTGCTAGATTCCAATTTTCATAATTTTTCGAATCAATATGTGAGCGTGGCAAAGGAAAACGCATTTGACCAGTTTCAGTTGATTTTAATCAACTGGAAGATGTCCATTTTTCAAACGGTGTCAGAATTCGACGAAACTAGTTTTGTTAGGACCGTATCGTCAATATGAAGCTAGAAAATATTTTTCTAGAATTTTTAGGGTTAGTATGTGACCCCGGTAAATTGAAATGTACGTTTAAAATTCAATATATAGAGTTATACGTTGATTTTGAAGAAAACTGATCGAAACAATCGAATCAGCTTACGATACATATCCCATTGTGTTCGGAATGGGGTTAAAATGCTATGGACGACAGGCGGTGGGCCTCGTTTCGAGGTCATATGTAAAAGTCAACTTTTTGGGAAAATAAAATAAAATAATTAAAAACTCTTCTCTCTCCTCACCCTCTCTTATACCTTGCCCCCGCCCCCTGATTCATCAATCAGAAAACAAAAAAAAACAAAAAAGAGAGAACACCCAATCGTGATTTTCCCTCAGCCCTCCTCTCGTCATCGCCGAAGACCGCGCCCCCCGGCCTCCACCGCGGTGACCGAACTCTCCTCCTCCAGTCCTTCAACCCCCTCACGAAACCCTAACAGCCGCCAACGTGGACCCCTCGCCTGCATCGCCACCTGACGATCTCCAGCGCCGCCCTCATCAACACCGGCGCCACCGTATGACAGCTGCACCCCCTTGCCCTCGTCCCCGACTTTCTGCAGCCTCCTCCTCTGTAAGAAACCGAAAACGTTGAGTTTGTTGTTTATTTATTTTTATTCAGTTTTAATATATATATTCGAATTGAGTTTTATTCCCCTTTTTCTTTTGTATGATGTTATAAAAACTGAATTTTTATGATGTTAAAAATATAAATTCTTTGATGTTAAAAATGTGAATAGCATAGGAAAGTTTAGATCTGATTTTTAAGTAGAAAAATGTGATTTTTCTCGATATAAAGTTATAATTTTTATCAATATAGAAAGGCGAAGTAAAAATTAGATTTTTACCATACAAAGATAGGATTTTTATATAAAGGAAAAACGAGATCTTGATTTTTTTAAAGAGTTGATTTTTATAATAGAAAAGTTCAGATTTTTATTATGTGAGTAGCGCTATAAAGGAGGGATTTTTATATATATAATGATGGTATGAAAGTACGATTTTTATACATGTAAGAGGATAGTAAAAATATGATTTTTATTTAAGAAGTAGCGTAATAAAAATATGATTTTTACTAAGAAGTTAGCAGTACAAAAATACGATTTTCAATAGATAAAAATAATATTTTTATGAAGATAAACATACGATTTTCCTCGTATGTTTGGAATATTTTTATGAAGTTAAAAATACGATTCTATATATAGTGGCGTTGAATTAAAAATGAGAATTTTTAACATTAAAATATAATCTTTTATATAGTAGCATGGTAAAAATTCGATTTTTATATATTGTATAGCATAGTAAAAATTCGATTTTTATATATTGAATAGCATAGTAAAAATTCGATTTTTATATATTGAATAGCATAGTAAAAATTCGATTTTTATATATTGAATAGCATAGTAAAAATTCGATTTTTATATATTGAATAGCATAGTAAAAATTCGATTTTTATATATTGAATAGCAGAGTAAAAATTCGATTTTTATATATTGAATAGCGAAGTAAAAATGTGATTTTTATATAGGTAGTGAATACGGGCAACGAAATAGACAAAAGAAAAGCGCGGTGAAGATTTCCTACCCATGAAGAATTGCGTCATTCAGTTTAGCGAAAGGGTGAGAACTTCTCACTCTTCAATTTCTTTTTCTAGTTATATATATATATATATATATATATATATATATACTAGGATGCAGACGGTGTTTAGTAGCACTCGACACAATCGTCCACAGACCATGGACTTGTTTGTTTGGTTGTGTAGTTGGTTAGATTATTTGGTTTGAATTGAATTGTTTGGTGAATTGAATGGATTTGATTGATGTGTGAATGGCGTGGGCCTTCACTAGACCGGGGATAAGGCTAGGCCTCGTCCCGTTTCTAGTATCGTGCCGTTATGCCGCCGAAATTTTCTAAAATATGTTAGAAAAATAAAAATATCATTTTATTGAATAAATGAACCGAATAGAATATTCATAGTTTGAATAAAATATTTTGATCGTTAAAAATATAATTTTTAACGTGGAAGCGAATAAAATAAAATATTCATTCACAAACCGGACGGTTTGTTTATGCACACCGATTTGACTGACATTGATTGGGACGATAAATTTTACACATCGCCCAACTGCACAAATAAAATATGTGTTTGATTGTTTGAAACCCCACACGGGTGTTGGGATGAAATTTGAAGTTCACTCATCCTGATTGATTAAATATGTCGGTCGATGGATCGACGGGCTGTTATAAGCGTTAGATATCTATATTTGATGCCTATACAGTGTAGTGCACTTTAGATGATGGTTGATTATTTATCGTTGCTATTATATACATTTGTTGTATGGAATCCATATAATTAACTTTATATGGTAATTGATTGGGCCTCATTCCAATCGGAAAAATAAAGAATATTATAAAATAAAGGTTCATGTGTTGACTGTACCCATCCGTTGAGATTAGTCATGTGTTGAACGAAATATTTTAGTAATAAAATTTACATCTTTATTAATATAAAATAAAGGTTCATTTGTTGACTGTACTCATCCGTTGAGATTAGTCATGTGTTGAACGAAATATTTTAGTAATAAAATTTACATCTTTATTAATATAAAATAAAGGTTCATGTGTTGACTGTACTCATCCGTTGAGATTAGTCATGTGTTGAACGAAATATTTTGATAATAACAAATATTTTGATAATAGGAAATATTTGAAATAGAATATTTGAAAATAGAAATATATGAAGCCGTGTTGATTAGATCGACGCCATTTTGATGTGAACGATATTTATATCGATTTTATTCATTTTAAAATGAATATTGAAAAGTGATTTCGAAATCGAATATTTTGAAATGGAATTTGATTTCAATTGAATATATAATGAATTTGATTTGAATAGAAAATGAATTGAATTTGATTTGAATAGAAAACGAATTTGATTTCAATTGAATATATAACGAATTTGATTTGAATAGAAAATGAATTGAATTTGATTTGAATAGAAAACGAATTTGATTTCAATTGAATATATAACGAATTTGATTTGAATAGAAAATGAATTGAATTTGATTTGAATAGAAAACGAATTTGATTTCAATTGAATATATAACAAATTTGATTTGATTAGAAAATGAATTGAATTTGATTTGATTAGAAAATGCATTGAATTTGAATTGAATAGGAAAACGATTTCGAATTGAATTGAAAAGAAAACGAATTCGAATTGAATTGAAAAGAAAATGAATTCGAATCGAATTAAAATCGATTTGAATTAAAATCAAATAGAAATGAAACTAAAAAGGATTTATAATAGAAAATTCAATTTCGATTTGAATTTGAAATAAAGGTTGAAATTGTTTTTGAAACGAATTCAAAACTAATTATAAAATTCGTTTTAAATAGGAATCGATGAAATATATATTATTTATATTATATATATAATATAATGGCCTGAATAGAATGCGCCGCGCCGCGGCAGTTCGTGAATTTCGACCATTTATTTCAAACGGACATTACGGGAGATCCAACCGTCGGATTCTCCTAAAACAGGAACCATTGGGTTCGTATCGAAAAGATCTTTCTAACGAACATTTGAAATTTAAAATCTAACGGTTGGATTTGGAGATACGTCCAAATCAAATTCGAAAAAGGTCGCTGTAGGTGCAATTCGATGGCCGTTGTTGGAAATCGACTGTACGGGCCTTGATAAAATTATTAAAAATAGTAATAATTAGTGTAGAATCATAAGAAATGATTTGGGAAAAATTGGGATGAAAAACTCCATATTTGAAAAGATAAAAATGGATTTTTATCGAAATGAACTAGTTTTGAACTAAATTTAAAACCCAATTATTTTTAAATACATAAATTAGATTTTAAAAGGGGTTTTAAATAAATCGGAATTTCTAATATATTTGATTGAATTTGAAATGGGTTTATTGTGAACGGTGTTTTAAATAACACTAGTTCTTTAACCCGATAATAAATAGAATGTGATTTGGGTTTGTCGTGAACTGTGTTTTAAATAACATTAGTTCGTTAACCCAGGAAAAGGAGTTTTAATGAATCTGTAATTAGATTGAAATGTGAAATGATAATTTAAATTATCAAATTTAGAAAATGAACGAGGATGGAGTATCACCAGTTTTGCTCCAAAGCGATAGTTAAATCTTTAATCAGATTTGAACGTGAAATGGTAATTAATTTTACCGAACACTATGATGTTAAATATGGAGTATTACCAGTTTTGCTTCATGGGATGAATAGGTTGGGATTGGGAAATAAATTAAATAATTACTTCGGTATGGTTCGCTAATCTCGACTAGTTTGGAAAACCATAATTTTTTTTTTTGATTTACGTGTGGAACCTAAGACTTCACTCAAGCCATTGCTTGTCGGTCTTAGTAAACCCCACGGGTAGTGATATACCCCGATTTTTCAACGCCTTCACACTACCTAGGTAGTCACCCCTAGAAATTGGCAGAGGTGGTTGGAAAACCATAATTTGGTTTGAAATGACATCCAAAGGAAGATTAAAGGATAAATTTTAAAGAATTTATCTTGGATAAAATTAATGGGAACCTTTCCCTAAGAATTGAAATTTAGAAACTAGCTGAAGGTTAGTTAAGAAGAATGGTTTCCTGGATATTAATCTGATGTTGGTTTCGGCCTTCGGGGTTAATATTTGGGGAATTGCTCTCTTACTGATTTACGGTTAGTAACTAATGAACTGGAATGAGGCGTATGTTGTGTTTGTGTAACATTTATTTTTAATATACGCGGGTTGTTCAGAAAGGTCGGGTTTATTCCCATTCTGAATAACCGATTCGACGATATGTCGAAGATGAAGACGGTGGTTGAAGGCCGGAAGTCTTCACATCGTTTGGATAATTACTGACGATCCTGATTGGGTTGTACACCCAAGAGGATGGAAATAGTTGGTGGTCGTCCAAACGTACTTGGAGATGGATGGATATGCGAGGAAAGTGCCTCCGGTTTCGTTCAGACCTAGAACGACTTGTAAATGGATGGTGTGTCTGACATTGTATTCCTTTATATTGTATTTGTTGATCTCTGCTAAATATATATCTGTTTAGCGGCGGAGAATTTATTCTCTTGCTTAACGCCCTTCTCTGAGGCATATGAGCTCAGAGGTTATATATTGGCAGAAATCAGTGGTACGATATGGATTGATAGTGTGGCATGCTGAGATGCAGTGATCCAGACTTTTGTTGAAAAGCAAAGTTTGGTGGTTGATGATCAAAGCGCAGCTGATATAGCATGGCTTTGTGTATAGCGTTGATCTGCGAGCCTCACACCCCGGTATGGTGGTAAACTGGTGGTTTGATCAGTATGCTTTTTAGTGGATGGGCACCTTAGTGGTGTCGTGGATTCGGTCGACCGAGATGAGCCTAGTGCTCAGGGATATATAGAGTAGGCGGTGTTTTCTCTCGCTGGGACGTAAGCCGCGGTGGTACTCTGGTCCCAAATGTGCGGATGTGCAGACGGTGTTTTCTCTTGTTGGGACGTAAGCCGTGGTGAATTGCATTACGCGATCGATCTTTCTAATCAGGAGCCACCATGATGGAAATCCAATTTCCTATACGTGTATTTCGGTTTTATTTGTAGAGCCTAGTATGGCGACATAGTGGGATGGGGCACTTATGTCGTCTATGATTGATACTTATGATTTGAAGATATTTTATACAATATGCACTTATAATAGTATCAAATGATTTGTTTTAAACGTATCAAGCATTCTTGGCTATTATAAGGTAAAAACCCTATCCTCCGGCTTGCGTTGCATTGTGTGATGGGACCTGGGTCTTATAATAGCTTCATTTTTCTTTATTTAGCATTGCGCTGTTGTTTTATGCACTGGTGTTCTTGGGAGGAAACCCGTTCCGTGTTATACGGCGTGGTCCCTTGATTTACCTAACTTTAAAAATAAAGATTAATAACTGTTTTAGTTCTCACACCAGTCCCATGACTGACCTGGAGTTTATTGTTTTAACCTAAACTCTGGGTGCCCTTATTTTGACACGGGCAGCTAGTAGTTTTGGTTTTGCAGATTTATATTCACAGGATCCTGGTTTACAGCTGGAACGATATCCGGAAAGCTTTGTATCCGTATATCTCCTTCAGTTGTGTATTGTATTATTTTCCGCTGCTATGTATTTAAAATGTAATTTAAATCTCTGATATTTCTGTGTAATATTCATTTTTACTCTGTATATTCTTGTATCTGATGGAATTGTTGTAATAACAATGAAAATGTTCTTTTGTCTGCGTTCTGATTTGTCTTGTCCTCACAGTAATTCGTTCTTTCTCATCTCTTCGGAGACCGGGGGAGTTTCGGGTTGCTTCATTTGGTATCAGAGCTTTGGTTTACAAAGCTTAGAGAACAAGACACATTAGAACCATACGAAAGAATTCATTAGATATTGGATTAGCAATATCCAACGGAATGACTCGTTAGAGATAGGATCAGTAGTATCCTAGAACGAGTGTGAAGAGTATATTTTTCAAATGAAAACAAAGTTTGTTTTGAAATTTAAATCGTTTTACACGTATTCGAATAATTTATTCATATTAATTTTGGACAATTCAGTATATAAAGAATTTGCATATACGCCTTGCAAACGTATATTCAAAGTTTTAATATATTGGATAGATATAGCATCACACTCTAGTCGCCCGGAGATGATATTGATGATAGCGATCGCATCATCAACATTTATGTTCGAGTTTCGAAGGTGGGATTTCTATATATTTCCATTAGACTGGTGTGAGAACCAAAATTAGATAGGGCTTATTGTTGTGATTTGGCATCAAAAATCTGATTTTTGACTATGTATCAAAGTTATGAATTCGAAAAGCTAATCAACTAATTGATTGATGGTTGTGTTGTTGATTATTGGTTGATTAATTATAATTTTGAACCATTACGCCTAATTGTATCAAATATTGAATTGTATTGAAAATTGGTCGCATTTGCTTGCATATATATGTACTTACATTGAACAGGTCATAGCAAGGAGGCTAGAGCAGAGAATAAAATTTGTTTGCCCGACAAATAGGTACATGTTTACTATAATTTACTGTTTTGTTTGGGTGATGATGATTTTATGAGCCTATTGGCTAGCCGTTTGGCTTTTTCTTTTTCTTTTTGAGATCAGAAGACCTATATGGCAATTTCGGGATGTTCCCGTGGCTCCCGGTGCAGGGGAGGTTATGGCGAAATTTTTCGAAAATTTAGGGTGTTAGCCAAATTTTTGAAATTTTTGAAAAGTTCTTAGAAACTGAAAAGTTGAAGAACTTAAGCCGTAATCAAAACAATGGAAGTTGAGTTGAATTGTTAAACAACTTTCGACTTTGTTCCTTTTCGGGGACGAAAAGTTTTAAGTGGGGGAGATTGTAACAACCCGAAAATCTGGGCCAGTTTAAAAATTTTATTTTGGCAATTTTAGCGAATTTTGAATATTTAAAATGAATTATTTTAAATAATATCGACGAGAAAATTTCTTTTGAATAAAATTCAATCGTATATAGTTATATAGATCGACGTTAGAATATAAATATTTATTTATATTTTTAAAAGGAATTGAAAATGGCGCGGTAGTTCGATAATTCGATTTCATACTTCAATCAAATGTACCGGGTGCAAAATAAACCGGATTTTAGTGAAACCAAAAATAATGGGATCTAATTGTGACTATCTTTCCAACGAATCCAAAAAATTGAAATTTCATAGCGGGAATTAAAAGATGTCTAGTTGAAAATTCTGAATAGTCGCTATGGAATTCAGGCCCTTAAAAATGGAAATTTTGCAAACGACCTCGGATTTCGACGAAACCACTTTTATTGGATCCGGAATGTAAAGTTATTGCTAGATTCCAATTTTCATAATTTTTCGAATCAATATGTGAGCGTGGCAAAGGAAAACGCATTTGACCAGTTTCAGTTGATTTTAATCGACTGGAAGATGGCCATTTTTCAAATGGTGTCAGAATTCGACGAAACTAGTTTTGTTAGGACCGTATCGTCAATACGAAGCTAGAAAATATTTTTCTGGAATTCTTAGGGTTAGTATGTGACCCCGGTAAATTGAAATGTACGTTTAAAATTCAATATATAGAGTTATACGTTGATTTTGAAGAAAACTGTTCGAAACAATCGAATCAGCTTACGATACATATCCCATTGTGTTCGGAATGAGGGTAAAACGCTATGGACGACAGGCGGTGGGCCTCGCTTCGAGGTCATATGTAAAAGTCAACTTTTTGGGAAAAAAAATAAAATAATTAAAAACTCTTCTCTCTCCTCACCCTCTCCTATACCTTCCCCCCCCCCCCCCCGATTCATCAATCAGAAAACAAAATAAAAAAAAGAGAGAGAGAGAACACCCAATCGCGATTTTCCCTCAGCCCTCCTCTCGTCATCGCCGAAGACCGCGCCCCCTGGCCTCCGCCGCGGTGACCGAACTCTCCTCCTCCGCCAGTCCTTCAACCCCCTCGCGAAACGCTAACAGCCGCCAACGTGGACCCCTCGCCTGCATCGCCACCTGACGATCTCCAGCGCCGCCCTCATCAACACCGGCGCCACCGTACGACAGCTGCACCCCCTTGCCCTCGTCCCCGACTTTCTACAGCCCCCTCCTCTGTAAGAAACCGAAAACGTTGAGTTTGTTGTTTATTTATTTTTATTCAGTTTTAATATATATATTCGAATTGAGTTTTATTCCCCTTTTTCTTTTGTATGATGTTATAAAAACTGAATTTTTATGATGTTAAAAATATAAATTCTTTGATGTTAAAAATGTGAATAGCATAGGAAAGTTTAGATCTGATTTTTAAGTAGAAAAATGTGATTTTTCTCGATATAAAGTTATAATTTTTATCAATATAGAAAGGCGAAGTAAAAATTAGATTTTTACCATACAAAGATAGGATTTTTATATAAAGGAAAAACGAGATCTTGATTTGTTTAAAGAGTTGATTTTTATAATAGAAAAGTTCAGATTTTTATTATGTGAGTAGCGCTATAAAGGAGCGATTTTTATATATATAATGATGGTATGAAAGTACGATTTTTATACATGTAAGAGCATAGTAAAAATATGATTTTTATTTAAGAAGTAGCGTAATAAAAATGTGATTTTTACTAAGAAGTTAGCAGTACAAAAATACGATTTTCAATAGATAAAAATAATATTTTTATGAAGATAAACATATGATTTTCCTCGTATGTTTGGAATATTTTTATGAAGTTAAAAATACGATTCTATATATAGTGGCGTTGAATTAAAAATGAGATTTTTTAACATTAAAAATATAATCTTTTATATAGTAGCATGGTAAAAATTCGATTTTTATATATTGTATAGCATAGTAAAAATTCGATTTTTATATATTGAGTAGCATAGTAAAAATTCGATTTTTATATATTGAATAGCATAGTAAAAATTCGATTTTTATATATTGAATAGCATAGTAAAAATTCGATTTTTATATATTGAATAGCATAGTAAAAATTTGATTTTTATATATTGAATAGCATAGTAAAAATTCGATTTTTATATATTGAATAGCAGAGTAAAAATTCGATTTTTATATATTGAATAGCGAAGTAAAAATGTGATTTTTATATAGGTAGTGAATACGGGCAACGAAATAGACAAAAGAAAAGCGCGGTGAAGATTTCCTACCCATGAAGAATTGCGTCATTCAGTTTAGCGAAAGGGTGAGAACTTCTCACTCTTCAATTTCTTTTTCTAGTTATATATATATATATACTAGGATGCAGACGGTGTTTAGTAGCACTCGACACAATCGTCCACAGACCATGGACTTGTTTGTTTGGTTGTGTAGTTGGTTAAATTATTTGGTTTGAATTGAATTGTTTGGTGAATTGAATGGATTTGATTGATGTGTGAATGGCGTGGGCCTTCACTAGACCGGGGATAAGGCTAGGCCTCGTCCCGTTTCTAGTATCGTGCCGTTATGCCGCCGAAATTTTCTAAAATATGTTAGAAAAATAAAAATATCATTTTATTGAATAAATGAACCGAATAGAATATTCATAGTTTGAATAAAATATTTTGATCGTTAAAAATATAATTTTTAACGTGGAAGCGAATAAAATAAAATATTCATTCACAAACCGGACGGTTTGTTTATGCACACCGATTTGACTGACATTGATTGGGACGATAAATTTTACACATCGCCCGACTGCACAAATAAAATCTGTGTTTGATTGTTTGAAACCCCACACGGGTGTTGGGATGAAATTTGAAGTTCACTCATCCTGATTGACTAAATATGTCGGTCGATGGATCGACAGGCTGTTATAAGCGTTAGATATCTATATTTGATGCCTATACAGTGTAGTGCACTTTAGATAATGGTTGATTATTTATCGTTGCTATTATATACATTTGTTGTATGGAATCCATATAATTAATTTTATATGGTAATTGATTGGGCCTCATTCCAATCGGAAAAATAAAGAATATTATAAAATAAAGGTTCATGTGTTGACTGTACTCATCCGTTGAGATTAGTCATGTGTTGAATGAAATATTTTAGTAATAAAATTTACATCTTTATTAATATAAAATAAAGGTTCATGTGTTGATTGTACTCATCCGTTGAGATTAGTCATGTGTTGAACGAAATATTTTAGTAATAAAATTTACATCTTTATTAATATAAAATAAAGGTTCATGTGTTGACTGTACTCATCCGTTGAGATTAGTCATGTGTTGAACGAAATATTTTGATAATAACAAATATTTTGATAATATGAAATATTTGAAATAGAATATTTGAAAATAGAAATATATGAAGCCGTGTTGATTAGATCGACGCCATTTTGACGTGAACGATATTTATATCGATTTTATTCATTTTAAAATGAATATTGAAAAGTGATTTCAAAATCGAATATTTTGAAATGTAATTTGATTTCAATTGAATATATAATGAATTTGATTTGAATAGAAAATGAATTGAATTTGATTTGAATAGAAAACGAATTTGATTTCAATTGAATATATAACGAATTTGATTTGAATAGAAAATGAATTGAATTTGATTTGAATAGAAAACGAATTTGATTTCAATTGAATATATAACGAATTTGATTTGAATAGAAAATGAATTGAATTTGATTTGAATAGAAAACGAATTTGATTTCAATTGAATATATAACGAATTTGATTTGATTAGAAAATGAATTGAATTTGATTTGATTAGAAAATGCATTGAATTTGAATTGAATAGGAAAACGATTTCGAATTGAATTGAAAAGAAAACGAATTCGAATTGAATTGAATTGAAAAGAAAATGAATTCGAATCGAATTAAAATCGATTTGAATTAAAATCAAATAGAAATGAAACTAAAAAGGATTTATAATAGAAAATTCAATTTCGATTTGAATTTGAAATAAAGGTTGAAATTGTTTTTGAAACGAATTCAAAACTAATTATAAAATTCGTTTTAAATAGGAATCGATGAAATATATATTATTTATATTATATATATAATATAATGGCCTGAATAGAACGCACCGCGCCGCGGTAGTTCGTGAATTTCGACCATTTATTTCAAACGGACATTACGGGAGATCCGACCGTCGGATTCTCCTAAAACCGGAACCGTTGGGTTCGTATCGAAAAGAGCTTTCTAACGAACATTTGAAATTTGAAATCTAACGGTTGGATTTGGAGATACGTCCAAATCAAATTCGAAAAAGGTCGCTGTAAGTGCAATTCGATGGCCGTTGTTGGAAATCGACTGTACGGGCCTTGATAAAATTATTAAAAATAGTAATAATTAGTGTAAAATCATAAGAAATGATTTGGGAAAAATTGGGATGAAAAACTCCATATTTGAAAAGATAAAAATGGATTTTTATTGAAATGAACTAGTTTTGAACTAAATTTAAAACCCAATTATTTTTAAATACATAAATTAGATTTAAAAAGGGGTTTTAAATAAATCGGAATTTCTAATATATTTGATTGAATTTGAAATGGGTTTATTGTGAACGGTGTTTTAAATAACACTAGTTCTTTAACCCGATAATAAATAGAATGTGATTTGGGTTTGTCGTGAACTGTGTTTTAAATAACATTAGTTCTTTAACCCAGGAAAAGGAGTTTTAATGAATCTGTAATTAGATTGAAATGTGAAATGATAATTTAAATTATCAAATTTAGAAAATGAACGAGGATGGAGTATCACCAGTTTTGCTCCAAAGCGGTAGTTAAATCTTTAATCAGATTTGAACGTGAAATGGTAATTAATTTTACCGAACACTGTGATGTTAAATATGGAGTATTACCAGTTTTGCTTCATGGGATGAATAGGTTGGGATTGGGAAATAAATTAAGTAATTACTTCGGTATGGTTCGCTAATCTCGACTAGTTTGGAAAACCATAATTTGGTTTGAAATGACATCCAAAGGAAGATTAAAGGATAAATTTTAAAGAATTTGTCTTGGATAAAATTAATGGGAACCTTTCCCTAAGAATTGAAATTTAGAAACTAGCTGAAGGTTAGTTAAGAAGAATGGTTTCCTGGATATTGATCTGATGTTGGTTTCGGCCTTCGGGGTTAATATTTGGGGAATTGCTCTCTTACTGATTTACGGTTAGTAACTAATGAATTGGAATGAGGCGTATGTTGTGTTTTTGTAACATTTATTTTTAATATACGTGGGTTGTTCGGAAAGGCCGGGTTTATTCCCATTCTGAATAACCGATTCGACGATATGTCGAAGATGAAGACGGTGGTTGAAGGCCGGAAGTCTTCACATCGTTTGGATAATTACTGACGATCCTGATTGGGCTATACACCCAAGAGGATGGAAATAGTTGGTGGTCGTCCAAACGTACTTGGAGATGGATGGATATGCGAGGAAAGTGCCTCCGGTTTCGTTCAGACCTAGAACGGACTTGTAAATGGATGGTGTGTCTGACATTGTATTCCTTTATATTGTATTTGTTGATCTCTGCTAAATATATATCTGTTTGGCGGCGGAGAATTTATTCTCTTGCTTAACGCCCTTCTCTGAGACATACGAGCTCAGAGGTTATATATTGGCAGAAATCAGTGGTACGATATGGATTGATAGTGTGGCATGCTGAGATGCAGTGATTCAGACTTTTGTTGAAAAGCAAAGTTTGGTGGTTGATGATCAAAGCGCAGCTGATATAGCATGGCTTTGTGTATAGCGTTGATCTGCGAGCCTCACACCTCGGTATGGTGGTAAACTGGTGGTTTGATCAGTATGCTTTTTAGTGGATGGGCACCTTAGTGGTGTCGTGGATTCGGTCGACCGAGATGAGCCTAGTGCTCAGGGATATATAGAGTAGGCGGTGTTTTCTCTCGCTGGGACGTAAGCCGCGGTGGTACTCTGGTCCCAAATGTGCGGATGTGCAGACGGTGTTTTCTCTTGTTGGGACGTAAGCCGTGGTGAATTGCATTACGTGATCGATCTTTCGAATCAGGAGCCACCATGATGGAAATCCAATTTCCAATACGTGTATTTCGGTTTTATTTGTAGAGCCTAGTATGGCGACATAGTGGGATGGGGCACTTATGCCGTCTATGATTGATACTTATGATTTGAAGATATTTTATACAATATGCACTTATAATAGTATCAAATGATTTGTTTTAAACGTATCAAGCATTCTTGGCTATTATAAGGTAAAAACCCTATCCTCCGGCTTGCGTTGCATTGTGTGATGGGACCTGGGTCTTATAATAGCTTCATTTTTCTTTATTTAGCATTGCGCTGTTGTTTTATGCACTGGTGTTCTTGGGAGGAAACCCGTTCCGTGTTATACGGCGTGGTCCCTTGATTTACCTAACTTAAAAAATAAAGATTAATAACTGTTTTAGTTCTCACACCAGTCCCATGACTGACCTGGAGTTTATTGTTTTAACCTAAACTCTAGGTGCCCTTATTTTGACACGGGCAGCTAGTAGTTTTGGTTTTGCGGATTTATATTCACAGGATCCTGGTTTACAGCTGGCACGATATCCGGAAAGCTTTGTATCCGTATATCTCCTTCAGTTGTGTATTGTATTATTTTCCGCTGCTATGTATTTAAAATGTAATTTAAATCTCTGATATTTCTGTGTAATATTCATTTTTACTCTGTATATTCTTGTATCTGATAGAATTGTTGTAATAACAATGAAAATGTTCTTTTGTCTGCGTTCTGATTTGTCTTGTCCTCACAGTAATTTGTTCTTTCTCATCTCTTCGGAGACCGGGGGAGTTTCGGGTTGCTTCATTGTGAAAGTTGAAATCCATCTCCAAAAACATGTTATAAACATGATATATAAGTTTAAATCAGTTAGTGATGTAAAACTGTAGGTTCCTATCAAAAACCTATTCAAATATACGTAAAACAAGCATATACACATGTTGTTCTGCCAAAACAGTGCAATAATTGTCTCAAAATCATGTCTATTACAAGAGTTGAAATATATATATCTCTCTCTTTTATAGTCATGAAAATCTAATTATCTAGAAAATGCAAACTCGACTATTACTATTTTGAAGAGATAATCTACAAGTATTGGTTCACGGTTGAGCGACCTTATGTTGCACAACTGATCCATGTTTAATACAAAACTTGTGCGTATACATTATTTTATTTATTTATTTATTCGTAGTCCTTGCTTATCGTTATTTGTTAGTGATCTTGATTTCATCATTATTGATTTACCTATAAACTATGTTTGTGTACCATTTTAAGAAAAAATCATGGGCCATATAGATGATTTTAGGTTTAGTTTATGGGATGAGCGGGGTTTTATCCAAAACCAAAGAGTGAACCAAGTGCGACAAATTATAATACTCAATGGACTACTGTCATCTTGATTAATATTTATACGCAGTACTTTAGCATATGCATATGAAATTACAATTATGATGTGAAATTATTGAATTCAAATTTATATAGCTATAATGAACATAATTTGGAAAGTGTAACGAAAAAGGTTAAGAACTATTTTTTGCTAGGACTGCGGTTTAACATTGTGAACATATTAATACAAACACAAGATTTTCCATTTGAAAGTAAGTGTAATTTGTATTCTGGGCGACATTTTAACTTCAAATTGTCAATTATATGTAAGGATATAAAGTATACAGCTTGATCAAAATATTGTTCCTCTTCCCATCATTAATTAACAAGGATTTTTTAGCAAGCGCAATATGCATATATAGAGTTTTTATAACAATTTAAAGTAATTATATTTCAATTATGTATGTAGTTATTAAGCATAAGCAGAAAAAAGATAAAAGGAAAAAAATATGTATGCGTTATTGAGATTAAGACTAGAACTTATAAACATGCTTATCATATACCTATTTTATATTTGAAAACAAATATCAATTTTTGATAACTTCTAAAATTATTTGTTTGTATATAAGGATCGCTTTGGCACTTTGTAATTGGAAATAAAATGGACCGCAAACCTATTCTAAATTTGCGATTATTAATAAAGATTAGTGCATAGTCCATGCTTTACGCACAGTAATATTGTTAAACAATAATATTTATATTTTTTGGCAAGGCCAACCGGTTTTTAAAGTGATCCACAATACTTTTCTCATTACAACAAATAATGAGTACGTAATAATACAAGAGGCTAGCAAATTTCCAGTATGTTACATACATTTCCTAATTCTTGAACATGTAAACACCACGTAGGGTGAAAAGTAACTAGAACTAGAAAAGCAAGAACTATTACAACACTATGTTGTCAAGGCAATCACTCCATACTAACCTAGTGTAACAAACACAACTTTTATAACAAAGATCACTATTACAACACTCTGTTTCCAAGAAGCAAAAAGCTTCAAGCAATCACAGTCCTAGTGTTTACGCAAACACACCAGAGAGCATTTCAAGATATAACCTTTCAACTACCACTCCCTACAAAGCAACAGGCAATCACCGGAAAAATCACATGAAAACACAACACAACGCTATTACTGCCACAAAAGCACTAACAACTCAAGTCACCTACAGATTAACACTTTGCACAACCTCAGCTATGCACTATATCACTCCAACACCCAGCAAAACACCTCCAGATCACAAGGCATGACATCCACATGGTAGTATCCAACACCGACTACCAAGCAATCACTACGACGGTCCCAAAACCAAACACAAGTCAAAAAACACAAGCCCATAACCATGACCAAACCAAGTAAAGAGGAACTTGCCAAACCAACAAAGAAAGCCAAAAACAAATCAACACTATATATACTCACCATCTCGTTGTTGAAGCAATCCACGCCTTGAGGTTAGATTTTCAGTGAATCTAGCACCATGAAAGTCAGAGCAAGAGGTTGCGAAATCAGCAAAGACCCGTCACTAGAGAAGAAACATCGTCGGCCAGTGTAGTCACCGCGCATAGGATTTGAGGACAGAAAGGAAAACGAGGCGACACAATCTGATGATATACCATGCGGATAGATGGTGAGGGACAGGTCTGAAGGAAGATCAGGGTTAGGAAAAAAAGAGGGCAGAATCCACACAAACGAAAGTTGTCTAAGGGAAGAAAATGATAAGCATGCCGAGTGAAAGAAAAGAGAACGAGGAGGAAATAAACATAGAAAGGGAGGGATAAGGAGCGAAGAAGAAAAGGGGTGATTAGGCAGTCGTCATAGAGAGGAGTCGGCTTTTAGAGAAATATTATATTTTCATTATTGCAAAAAGTATTTATTATGCAACTTATGAAAATTATATTATGGTACATCAATCACAAACTAAAATGATATCCAATCATTATTAACGGAATATCCTTCTAGCAATTAATGCTTTAATCGAAATAATTATTTTAGTAGAATTGCTAATATTGTAAACGTAAATAATCTATGTTATATGACATGTATTTTTCATATATATATATATATAAGTGAATAAGTATCTTTAACATGTAAATAACTATGACATTTTTGTTAACATTATTATTGCGTATACATTTAGCTCTCATTTTCTTACAGATTTATGAATGGGTAAATGAATATACAAGTTATTTGAATAATTTGAATTAGTATGTAGTAAGCATAAATGTTTGAATCTAAGGAGTTGAATGTAAAAATGTTTTGATAAAAACCAGGAGGAGCTTTATACATATGTATTTGTAATTGAGAAAAGGATCCTATAACCATCATATCTACATTTGAACTTTCATACATTGGTAGCCCGCCTTTTGGCAAGGTAGTAACAACATAGATTTCTAATAAGCAGAGTGCTCAAGATACGATTATAAACTTGGTCCATCTTGAATTATCAGATGGAAGCGGTAAAGCAATTCCAATATGTTTGTTTTTACATAATTAGGTTTTAGATTGGACGGGGCCGGTTTGGCACATTCGGGTCGGCTCAGGTAGTCCACTGCATCACTTCATATCCTATAGTTTGGCTTGAACCATTTCAGGTCAGTGCATCTCCTGGTCGGCTATTCCGATCTAAGTTATACCAACTGGACCCTGGAGTCATGCACTTACCTGTTCCACCATCTAGAAACAGGGTCAAACCACCTATTTTTCCTCATATAATCTCGGATCGAGACACATGCAAGCTGCATCAAGTTGGAGAGGCCTTCTCTATAAGTCAGGGACTTGCTCAACTAACTCCCTATCGCCCCGGATCATGTGCCACGTGGTATACCAACCCGGGACAATAACTCACCTATAAATACATTCATTTTAGACGGGATAAGGGATCGAGACCTAAAAGTTCTGCTGAACCGAGAAAGATCATCATTTTGGTGAGAATTACATTTCTTACCTCTACTTTTCTTTCATTTTAATCAATTGTATTATAGTATGACAGTATAAACGATAGACTATAAAGTGGACATAGGTCCAATTGTCAAACCACTATAAAAATTCTAATGTGTTCTTTTACTTTACTTGCATTCTGTGATTGGATTATCTGAGATTTGTGATACTTAGGGTTTGATCGTTAAGGAAATTATTTTTGACGTTAACACTTTGGTGCTTCCATTGAGAACCGAAGAATTCAGCTTTTGAATAGTTTGGGGATTGTTGACTTTAGAATTTGAAGATGGTGAGAAGAAAGAAAAATGAAGCTTCGTCACAGGCAGAAGGTGTTGGAAATGTTGGCGCTAGGAATGATGGGAGTCAAGAGGCTTCATCAATTAGAAATCATTCTAATCAACTTGCCCGCGAAGAAATGGACGAGGTGATTAGAGACTTGAGGATGCATATGGTGCGACAAGATGAGTTTTTGTGCAAACAGGAAGAGATGATGAACACTCTACTAGAAAGACTCAATGGATTAGAAAGACTATCCAGGCAAGGAGCAATTCTACGAGTTAGCGGTGCAACGGCTATGAATGTAGCAATAATGGTTCAGCCAGATGGATTGTCGCGGCATGGAGCAGTGGAAGCCATAATTCGACCTAGCACTAATGCCGACCCGGGACTGTCAAAAGGCAACCGCCCCGGGAACGAAGAACAACATCTCGACACTTAAATTCGCCATGTTCCGAATGAAGGCGTCGGGAATGTATACCGAGAGCGAGCTGACGTAAATTTGGATAAAAATGGCGCTTCTGCACCATGATTCACTGGAGCTCGACTCAACCATGTTCAACCGGCACGGCTATGCTGAACTAAATGTTGGAGGCAAGGTCTAACCGAACCGAGAGCCTAAGACCAGATGGAGAACATCAGTTGGAAGGGTCGCTAGAGTGCAACCTGAACCATATATTCCTGAGTTTTCTTTGAGACCCGAAGGACAAGTTTTTCAGCTCAATTCTGACGAAGATGGGCTGATGGAGCTAATAAGACGAGTGACTAGTGGTGGAATACCTAGTCTAGGCTATGAGGACGTGACTCAGAGCCCATTCACCGCTAACATTCGAGACGCAAGAGCACCTCCCGACTTCAAGTTACCAGTTTTAGCAGCTTATGATGGGAGATCAGATTCCACTATACATCTGGTGCTATATCAGGTACATGGATGCGCTGGGGGCATCTCCCGAACTCATGGCAAAAATTGTCTCAGTGTTTTTGGTTGATTTTGCTGCACTTTGGTTTAGACATCTAAGTAATAAGTCCGTTGGCACCTGGAATGAACTCGTGGAAAGATTCATGGGGTAATTCAGAGTTTAGGTAACTCGTCCCAAAAATGTGATGATTCTGACAGTGATAAAGCAAATGCTAGGGGAAACGTTGAGGAGTTTGTTCGAAAAATTCAATGTTGCGGTGGCTTCGATGGATAAGCCGAATCCGTCAATGAACCTGATGGCAAACGTTGGCAGAGAGGCCGGGAAGACTGAATTCAAAGCGAGTCTACAATGGGATCCCCCAAGGGATCTCGATGACTTTTATTTTGAGGTTGATCGATCTTATTCCAGAAGGATGCACAAGCCGAAAATAAGATTGAAATCAATGCGATAAATAATTAGGAGGTGCTTGAAACTGGAGTCCAGCGTGATGATAGGAAAAGGAAGATAGGAGATGAGAAAGGAAGCGTGAAGAAAGGTTGGAAAGGATCGAAGTATCCCTCCTACACAAATATGAATACATCTCTTGAATATATTTAGAACGAAATGAAGGGGCTCATTTCGTATCATACTCCTGGCCCCAGAGAACCTGCTGAGAAGGAAAGAAGATCAGGGAAGTTCAGCCTATTCCATGAGTTGGATGGGCATGACACATCGGAGTGAAGACATCACCAGGATAAAATAGAACAACATATTAGGGTTGGGATATTCCCTAACCATGCTGAGAAAATAGGGC
This sequence comes from Allium sativum, assembly GCA_030737875.1. Lineage (NCBI taxonomy): Eukaryota > Viridiplantae > Streptophyta > Magnoliopsida > Asparagales > Amaryllidaceae > Allium > Allium sativum. The sequence goes on along the minus strand of CM060922.1, from coordinate 729,869,412 downwards.
CTGAGCCGTCTGCAGCACGAAATCAAGGAGTCTCTTGATCCACAACTCACATGGTCATCTCATGATAGGGATGGAAATGATGGATCCCGGAGAAGCTCCTCCCGATTTGACTTTTCTTCGATTGCATTTTTGTTTAGATTTTTTTGATTTGAATCGCACTTAGTGGCGAGTTGAATAAATGATGTTTTCGCTTCAATCGGAGAGATGAAGTCAAAGACCCCGACCACTGACTCCTATTATTAGATTGTGATTGGATGAGTTTGTATTATTAAACTATTAGTACCTTTCATGAGAAGGTGATTGGACGGACTGGTACGAACTGTTCGTGGATTCCTTTCACTAGAGGCAAATGGATGAATCAATACGAAGAGCTATGAATCATGTAGCCGAAGAGCGATATGATGGATTCATATTGATGAACCATGAGTCATGTCGTCAGAGAGCGGTAGGATGGACTCATGACAATGAACATGAATCCTGTCGCTAGAGAGTGATAGGATGGATTCATGACGACAGTTATGAGTCTCATTGACGAAAAGCGATAAGATGGATTTATATCGATGAATCATGAGTCCCGTCGTCGAAGAGTGATATGATGGACTCATGACGATGAACCATGAATCCCGTCACTGGAGAGTGATATGATGGATTCATAACGACAAACTACAAATTCCTTCACCGAGCATGACCGGATGGATTCGTATTAACAAGCAACATATCCGCGCACGAGAAAGTGACGAGATCACCTGATGGCTGCTCAAGTGTAGGTTATACTCGCATTGGATAGGCCTGATAAGGCCATAGATTTGGATTTCTCTTATAATAAGGTCCAGAGTGATCGTCTGATTTCTTGATATTTGGATTTTTGGTTTTCCCATAATGATATACAAAGTGATCATGGATTTCTTATAGTATGGTCTAACTCAACCTTGGATTTCTATTTTTTATTATTACGCCGGCGCGGTCGTGGACTTTTGGATTTCAGATATTGTACTTCTACTCTGGATTTATAATAATTTATATGGCTTATGGATTATTCAAAACACATCTTCTACTAAAGTATATGTTTTGAGGGTTAAAGTGTCGACCCACCTTTTGGCAAGGCAGTTAGAACGTGGATTTCTAAACAAGCAGAGACTCGGGATATGAGTATAAGCTTGGGCAAGCTTGAATTATAGGATGTAAGCGATAAGGCAATTCCAATATGCTGGTTTTTACATAATTGGATCTCGGATCAAAGGGGGTCGGGTTGGCACGTTCGGCTCGGATACTCCGCTACCTCATTTCATCTCATTTGTTTGGCTCAAACCATTTCGGGTCGTTGCATCTCCAGGTCGGCTATACCGATCCAGATACTGGAGCCACGCACTGACCTGTTCCACCTGCTCGAAACAAGGTCAAACAACCTGATTTACCTCCTGCTATCTCGGATTGAGACACATGCATGTTGCATCAAGCTGGAGAGAACTTCACCACGAGCCAGGGACTTGCTCAGTTAACTCCCTATCGACCGGATCGTGTGCCACGTGGCATACCGACCCAGGATGATAACTCACTTATAAATACACTCTTTTTGGATAAGATAAGGGATTGAGACCTGAAAACTCCGCCGAACCAAGAAAGATCATCATTTAGGAGAGAATTACGTTTATTACCTCTACATTTTTTTTTCATTTTAATCAACTGCATTATAATCTAACAGTGTAAACCATAGATTATAAAGTCAACATAATCCCGATTGCCGAACCACTATAAAAATTCTCGTGTTTTTTTTTATTTTACTCACATTCCGTTATTGGATTATCTAAGATTTGTGATATTTAGGGGTTGATCATCAAGGGAGCCATTTTTGACGTCAACATACATTATTTAGTTTTCATTTGTAAATAATTTTACCTTTGTAATTAGTTGTATATTTCATGTTATTGCGGGAAGGTCATGCTTACAATTTTGATAATTGCAAAATAATGTTATGTTGTATGTTAGTGGGCTATGAGTTAGGTATAGTTTGATTCCATGTTGAACGTCAGAATGATTAAATAGTTTAATAGTTAGTTAATTTGTGCATTCATATCTTAATATTGTAAAATATGAATTTATCTTTTAAAAGTTGTTAAATTAAACTTATGGTATGTAATAAACGATAAAAAATTTCAAAGACAACTGAATTATAAATCGAAAGATTATTATATTTAACGAGTATTCATGTTATGCGATCTAAATGGCATGTACTTGGATAAAAAACATATCTTGTTACTACTTTTACACATGTATGAATATTGCATATAAAATTATTGTATTTTTAGGATTTATTAGATGAATTAATGGATAATAGTTAATCAAATATTTAATAGTTTAAATTTAATATTTGCATAATTGTTGGATATGTGAATTTGAATATAAAATTTTATAATAGAATTCGGAAGGGTTTCTACGTCGTTATATAAAAATTAAAAGTGAGATATTTGAAGTCAAGAATTTTTGCATTTGTAATGTATGATAAATTCACTTAGTTAATAATTATTAAATTAATTTGTTATTATTGTTGGTACGTAATAAACGATAGATTTTTTCAAAGACAAATGAATTATTAATCAAAAGATTATTATATTTAACGAGTATTCATGTTATGCGATCTAAATGGCATGTACTTGGATAAAAACATATCTTGTTACTACTTTTACACATGTATGAATATTGCATATAAAATCATTGTATTTTTAGGATTTATTAGATGAATTAATGGATAATAGTTAATCAAATATTTAATAGTTTAAATTTAAGATTTGCATAATTGCTGGATATGTGAATTTGAATATAAAATTTTATAATAGAATTCAGAAGGGTTTCTACATAATTATATAAAAATTAAAAGTGAGATATTTGAAGTCAGGAATTTTTGCATTTGTAATGTATGATAAATTCACTTAGTTAATAAATTATTAAATTAATTTGTTATTATTGTTGATGTGTATAATTTATGTTATATGATTTATATCTAATTGAATTTTGTTATCTAATTTGTTGAGTGTTTACAATATACTTATTCAGGGCCGGCCCTGAGCTTGTGGAGGCCTAAGGCAAAAAACACCGTTCATAGAATATGGAAGAAGGCAAAAATTTGAAAACTATCAAAGTGGAGGTGCTAAGGTGCTAAGGATTGAACTTGGGACTCTCAGGAAAGCAAAGCACGACCCAACCAATCAAGCCACAGCAGCTTTTACTTATGTAGCTGCAAATTAGATCATATAAAGGAAATTTCAGAAATTTGAGGCCTTTGACAGACCGAGGCCCTAGGCGACTGCCTTAGTCACCTTGGGCCAGGGTCGGGCCTGTACTTATTGAAACTAACCTTATTTAAGGATTAGTTAATGAATATAAGTTGACTAAGAATGGAAACAGGAAGAAAAACATTAACAAAATTTTCATATCCAAACCCAAACTTTCAAAATTTAGGCTAAAGGACAAAATTATGTTCTTTCTTATTTGCCAATGTCGATCTCCGCCTCTCTTTAACTGTTTCTACTCCTGCCAGCTCGCCCCTTCTCTAATTCTCATCGTCTTTAATATCTCCGTCATCGCCTGCACCTCTGATCATCATATCTTCGATGTTTTCACTAATGCCGCTAATAACGCCCTACCTAAAATTTCTTCCAATCTTGTCGTTCTCTCCCGATTTGAATGCCATACCACCTCGCCATAGTTATCCCTTGATGTACCATGCAACAGCTTCGTCGATCCAAAAAAAATAGCAGACTAAAAATGCTAAATTGAAACCTAACACTTAATTAATCTTTTTTCAATGGCTATGGCATAACAAATATCTTCTCCCCTTTTCCCGCCATCCACCTCGAGCCTTAAAACCATCCTTCCAGCTTGCATTCCTCCTTCCATCATACCTTCACCTACTTCGACTGACCCAACCTCCTCTATGAACGTCCCATCTACATATTCCAACCCTGCAGTTCCCCAATTGAATTGTCAACTGGAATAGACTTCCTTGTTTAACCATAAACACGCAATGTTGGGAAGTACATCCCCCTTGACGTGCTGCCCTCTTTCTCCAAGGATGCGATGGAGCACACAACAGCTGTTGTTGAAGCTGGTACTCTGGTTTGGAAAGAATCCTTGGTGGTGTTTTTCCTGGACAAGCCACTCTCTTTCACTACCGTTGTGCAAAAATTGACATCGAATTGGCGAATTAAAGGTTCTTTGAAGATTAACTCGTATGGTGTCTTATTCATGTTCCATCTAACTTGAAAGGGAGTCAGGAAAAAAATATTGATGGGAGATCCCATCATTATAAAAAGTAAATTGTTTATTATCAAACCCTATGATGCTTCAGTCGGTAATGTATGTGGATCGGTCAAAGTTGTGCCTGTTTGGTCCAATTTTAAAATATTTCGATGTTTTCTTGGTCACATATGGTAATCAACTGGCTAGCTAGTAGACTTGGAAAACTTCTGTGCTGAGATGAGACAACAAAAAAATTGAAAGGTTGGAGGACGCTAAGTGTCTCATAGAAGTTAAACCTGACCATGAACTTGTTGATGATTTTCTAGTTAAACTGGTTGATGTTGGAACTCAGAGAATTAGAGTAAAATATTTATGGAAACCAATTGTATGTATTACGTGTAAAGTTTTTGGATATAGCTTGGAGAGCGGTGAAGGAAATGCTGCTGTGAAATTGAATCAAGGAGAGAAAATAAGTAGGAAAACTGATCATGTTGTTGCTCAAGATAGGAGCACGCCTGTTACTCCTGTTGTTGTTAAAGGTAAACAGGCTATGGTCAACCATGTTAATACATTGAAAAGGGAAGAGAACATTCTTGATAGGAAGGAAAAGGCATTTATGGATCAAACCTGGCAAAAAGTAAGGCGTAATAACAAGATTGTCACTTTCACCACTTCCCTTAGCAAGGGCAAATATGTTGTTTCTGGGAACATGGCTCATGGGGATGTTAATCAAGGTGATCAGGTGGAGGAACTAAATCAAGATGAGAATTCTTTGGAAGAGAGGTAAATTGGTAATGACAAGGATAAAAGTCATGCTTTGAACTCCAGTGATAGCAATACTCTGAATACTTAGAACAAAATTGAATTTTTGCAAGACTTAGTGGAAGAATATAAAAAGAACAATCACATGAATACTAATGTGGGTCCCTCCGTAGTCTCCGTAGAGGACTTAGCTGATGTGGACATAACAAACAAAATAGTCTGAAAGTAGCAGATGATGACACATGCTTAAATAAAATAATTGTTGAACCAGTTACTGGATTTAATAGTGAGAATGTAGTAGATGGGAATTTTGTTGACAGTATTGTGGTTGTTGCTTTGGATACTATTCTATCTAGCGGCAATAGATTTGATGAGATTCCAAAATTTACCAAGGATATTAATTCTTATGATGCTATAAAAAGTGAGAGCGTTGAATTGGAACTGAACTGTAATCTTAAAGTTCGGTATGGCAATGTGGAGTCTGATAATATATTGAGTTGTACTAGTGTGCAAGTTGTGCATGAAACTGTTAGTCTTAGTGACATTATGTTGTGAAAGATTCCTTTGATCTTAATGTTTGCATACTTCTCATCTTCCCAACTCTGATCAAGACAACATTGAGGATACAACTATCAAGGATCAAATGGTGGATGTTGTGCTAGAATCAAATGACTCTGATTCCAGTGGCATTGTACCTTCTACTCCTAATTCAGTCAGACCGTTTGGCTTTCTTGACTCAAATACTCATCCTTATTCTAAAATTATTCCTCTACCAGGCTTTAAAGATTCCTCCGAGTCACATCTTTATAATGCTCAAAAAGCCAAGAGCAATTTGAACTCTAGCAAAAAATCCGAATCTAGCATATTGTTTGCTACTGACTCCCCAGTAGCGAAAGCAGTTCTTTAAGCCAATGACTCCTTCCAGATCTTGACTAGATCTATGGAAAACAACCTGAATAAATTATTTGAGTTCTCCAATGATACAAAACATTTGTATTTGTAACACTAGAGGAGCTCACTTGGATGTTAAGCTGGACTAATGCAAGTTGATGATAAAGAAATATAATATCAGTGTGTTTGCCATTCTTGAAACCAAGGTGAGTGAACATCTTACTGTTAGTGTAACACCCTGTATTTCCTGTGAACATTAACGAATTAAAGAATACTTAATTTTAAAAGTGGGAATTAAGTAAAATGGGTTACGCCATTGTGTTCGTCTCGGAATTCTGCTTGAGATAGAGTCCGAGTTTGCGTGGATCGAACTCCGTAAGAAGAAGTTATGGAGTTTAGAAGATTTCAAGTATAAACAAAAATTTAATTAAAAGTCAGAAAACAGTATGAAATTCGAAATTTGGTCAAAACAGCTGGGCGGGAAATTTCCCGCTCAGGGGTGTCGACCCCCCTAAGCGGAGTCGACATAGGTGTCGACCCCCTGTAGGGAGTCGACCCCTTTGAGATCCAATTCCTATGACGAATGTTTATAGCCTTAAGCTGATGTGGCCTTCTCTGATTGGCCTGATGATAAATTTCTGAGGTATTAGGGCTTATGTGTCATGATGTGGTTGGTTGGATGACACATCTCTTTGGTTTGGATGGCTCTGATTACTCCTAGACTAATCTAAAGGCTAGAATTAATCCTAGACTTCTATATAATCGCCCCCAAACCTCAATCCTAGGCCTCATAACCCTATTATATGATGTCGTCATGTTGTCCATGTCTAAGCTAGCCTAGTCTCCATCTTCTCTAAATTAGAAATCAAGTTAGAAAGCTCCAAACCAAATCCAAACTAGAGAATCAAACGTCTACATCAAAGGATAAGCTTAACAAATTCAGAAATCAGATCTCAGAATACAAGATCCGTTCTTTTTCTATAAGTTCAGTTATTATTCCGATTTAAACACCTAATAGAAATCATGACTGTAATAATTGGATTTAGAACTATGCCTAATTCTAATTCATGCTTATCCTTTTGTCAAATCTGAATTGCCTATGCCTATGAGACTATTGTGATTGATATAATGACACCTATCATTCCTATGGGACTGTTATGACTGACATAATGAAACCTATCATGCCCATGAGACTGTTGCAATTGACATAATGGAACCTATCATGCCTATGAGACAGTTGTGATTGATACGATGGAACTTATCATGTTCTACATCCTATGCCTATGAGACAATTGTGATTGATATAATGGGACTTATCATGTTGTACATCAAAATTAGTGATTCTCTTAAGTCCAATCCTATCTAATCTTTATACCTATGGTGTAAATTGCTTAGCTTGCCCACACTTATTATTAATGTACAACATGCCTGTTGAAACATGATCCTTGAATTGGGTATACCTTTACATGCCTATTTTTCCTTATGTCAATTCTTATGCTCCTTCTCTGTTTTTCCTTTTTTTTTATTTTCTTTTGTGAATAATAAATTCATTCGGAGCTTAGATTGAATCTCGTTGTACGTGCAATTATAACGCGGGAAAATTAGGTATAATTTAATTAAATTTTGGCATAGCATGTGAATGTGGCATAAAACTTGTAATGACTACACTTGGGAAATATTGACATAAAACATGGACACATATGACAAATATGTAAAATGGCTAAAGATGAACATGCCTAACCCGAAGTTAGATTGAGTTGCGGTGTAAGACGGCCCGGAACCACCCGGCACATCCAGCGACCGTAATAATATAGATATAATGTCAGAGGTTAGCGCATTAAGCCCAAAACCCGAGGTTAGGTTGAGTTGCGGTGTAAGACTGCCCGAAACCGCCCGGCACATTTAGCGACCGCAACAATATAGATCTAATGTGAGAGGTTGGTGCTTTAATGAATGAATTAAAGATAAGGAACAGACAGGCTAAGAATGGTAGGGTTAAGTTAACTAAGGCAACACATAACCAATATAACATGTTAAACAGATGGGTGGGGTTAGGTAAATTTGAGAACACTTAACCGTTATATCATTTTGATTAGGAAACCCTAGTAATAGGGACCCATTTCAGCAGTAACCCATATAGATGTATCACGGTACCCTGAACTAGGCAGGGTGGGGCACGATTATTGGGCTGATTATAAGCGGTCAAAATAGCGGTGGGTGGTGCAGCAGTGTAGGTTCCGACGGAGTATGGGCGTGCACGTACTCCGGAGTGGAAAAAGCAGGCACTGGGCATTAGTAGTATACACTAAGCATCTTGAATTTGTGTCGGGTTGCCTCCATAGGGATTGATACACCCCATGGCGGGACCAGCACAAGTATCTACAATCAAGCGGGGCCGAATGACACAAGTAATAAATGCATGCGAGTAGAAGCTGATCAGAAAAGGGATCACTTTGTTATGAACACATAACGGTAGTTGAAACATTCGTTAGTAGGTGTAGAAAAATGGAAATGAGTGCGATAGTATATTCAGTTTATCTTGCCTTATCTTATGTCATCTTATTGCTATGGTATTGTCCTATATTCAGTTTATTCATGTCATGACCCTTTTACCTGTTTACATGTTGAATAATCACAAGACTTACCAGGCTTATGTCTGACCCGTTTTCTTTCGCCTTCTTTTCTTCCGTTTCCCCTCCCAAGTCCGCAGGGAGGGAATACTTCAGCTTAGTGCAGACCTTTTCCAGCTTGAAGAGAGTAGATGTATTGCTTGGATTCTCTTTCCTTGGGCCATGGCTGTGGTTACACCTTTATTGGGGATTTATGCTGCTTTACTACTGTTTTATGCTTCTTTATGTACTTGGATTTTTAAATCAAGACAGATGTTTTATTGTAATAATTTAGAAGTTGGGTTTTGAGACAATGCTTGTAATGTTTTAACTGAACCACGTTATTTATGAAATGATTTCAGTTTTCCGCTGTTTATATGTCTGTCTTGTAAATTATCTGTGCCTTTTACCCAAAATGCTTCACCAAAGTTAATGCATTCCCTTAGTGAGTGACCTTAACGGAGGTGGGGTGTTTCACTTGGTATTAGAGCGAGCTTTATCAGATCAGATAAAAGTTATTGAAAAATGTTTTTTTTCAAGAAGAAATTTAAAGAAGCATTTTCAAGAAAATGTGTTGTTTTATTTTAAAGGCATAATCCCCAAAGCCATATGCATTATCTTTCTATCCTTTGTTTTGAACCTTTTCTTTTCGTTTTAGCATGTCTGGGGATCTCAATCTTCCCGAGGGCATACCGATACCTGGCTGGTTCAGAAGGTATCTGGAGGCTATGGCTGATGGCAGGCCCAGCAGACGTTCCTCCTCCCCTAGCTGCAGCCGTTACTCCTCCTCCTCCACGTGTGAATGCTTTCTCGAAGATATGTAGATACTTCTGAGCTATAGGTGGAAAGAATTTTAATCGGACTGAGTCATTTGTGGAAGCAAGAAACTGGCTCAAGGAAGCAGAAGATTTATTTGTTATCTTCGAAGTGGACGATAGGCAGAAGATACAATTGGTTGTATGGTTACTTAAGGATGAAGCCTCTTACTGGTGGGAAGTTACTAATGCTGAGAGACCAGTTGAAACTTAGGAGGATTTCAGAATGAGATTTGAAATGAAGTTCCTATCGCAAGCTGAATGAAGCCTATAGATGGAGAAGTTCTTAGCACTCAAACAGGGAAGCCTATCAGTTAAGGAATACGTCAACCAATTCAACCAGCTGGCTAGATTCAGACTGGAGTTAGTAAACACTCCTCATAAAAAGGCTCTTCGATTCGTTAAAGGGTTAAATGAGCCACTACATAGCCTAGCTATGCCCCATATACCTATGGGTGCGACTTTTGAGAGACTGGTGGACATGGCACTGTTACAGCAGGAAGACAAGAATGGCAAGGGAGAGGCAAAGGTGGAAGAACCCCTAGACAAGAAAGTGGAGGGATCGCAGAATAAGAAGACGGATTCCAGGAAAGGCAAGAAGAATAATAGACCCGTGATAAGAGGAAGTGTAAATTTTGTGGCATACTTGGACATCTAATTAAAGACTGCAGGAAGTAGAAGAGGAAGATGGGTGGTTGCTTTCAATGCGGCAAGACAGGACATATGGCTAAGGATTGCCCAAAAAGGAAAGGGCAGAGAACTGGATCTACTTCTAGAGGGTAGATTCACACTCTCATTGCACCTCCGCAAGAAAGAGGTAGAAATATTTCTGTTGAGAGTTTAGTTTATCTTTCTGATCATTCAGTTCGTACTCTTTTTGATTCTGGCGCATCGCACTCTTTTATATCTACTGCTTTAGTTGAATCTCTGCACCTAGATACCAGTATAGTAGAGGATCCCATGGTTGTTTCAAATCCAGTTGGGGGTTCTTCCTATTTATCAATGATTTGTTTGGATTTGGAATTTTCTATACTAAGCGTTGGGTTTAGATGTAATGCTTATGTTTTGGGTTTCACGGGCTATGGGTTGATTCTAGGCATGGATTGGTTATCCAGTAATGGTGCCATCCTCGATTGTGAAAAGAGAGTGGTTAGACTTATGACTCGCCTCGGTAACACTCCCGAAATCTCTTCTAATCCCATGAATTCTATTATGCTTAGCTACCTAGAATCTCATGATGTGTCTGTTGAAAACTTGCAATCTGTTAGAGTAGTCCGTGAATACTCGGATGTCTTTGAAGAGGTGAAGGATTTACCTCCGAAGCGAGAGATAGACTTCCGCATATACCTTGTTGATAATGCAAAACCTATTGCTTTACCCATTAGACACATGGCTCTAAGGGAAAGGAAAGAGCTCAGCAAGCAAGTTAAAGAGTTGCTTGAAAAGGGGTTCATAAGGCGGAGTATTTCTGAATGGGTGCTCCAGTGGTGTTTGCAACCAAAGCGGATGGTTCACTTCGCCTGTGCGTGGAATATAGGGAGCTAAACAAGCGGACCAAGAAGAATAGGCAGCCACTTCCTAGAATAGATGACTTGTTCGACCATCTCGTAGGTGCCTCGGTTTTCTCCCAACTAGATCTAGCCACCGGATTTCATTAGCTAAGAGTGGCTGAAGACATCATAGATAAGACCACGTTCGTGACCTCGGATGGTTTCTTCGAATGGCTTGTCATGCCTTTCGGCTTGACAAACGCACCCGCCTACTTCGTAGACTTGATGAGTAGGGTGTCCAGAGAATTCCTTAATAAATTTGTAGTGGTCTTCCTGGACAACATTTTGATTTTCTCAAAAAGTGAGGAAGAACATGCTTTGCATTTAAGGGAAGTTATGGATACTCTTCGTGCACATCAACTGAAAGAAAAATTCTCCAAATGCCATTTTTGGAGAGAAGAAGTAAGGTTTCTTGGACATGTGGTATCCAAAGAGGGAATAGCTGTGGATCCCGCAAAAGTAGTGCGGTGCAAGATTGGAAGATTCCACGGAATGCAACCGAAGTACGAAGTTTTCTCGGGCTAGCGGGCTTTTACAGAAAGTTCATTAAGGACTTTGTGAAGATCTCAACCCAACTTACTAGGTTTACAAAGAAGAATCTAACTTTTTCCTGGGATTTGGATTGTGATGTTGCTTTCCAACGATTGGAAAGGGCTTTAAGAACAACCCCGGTTCTGACATTGCCTGATGGAAGTAAGATGTTTATGGTATACACAGACACATGTGGTACCGGACTAGGCGTTGTCTTGATGCAAGAAGGCAAGGTAGTTTGATATAGGGGAAGGCAGTTGAAGGTACATGAGAAAAACTACCCAACTCATGATTTAGAGTTAGCTGCCATTGTTTTCGCTCTTAAGTCATGGCGTCATTACCTACTAGGAGACAGGTTTGAATTGTTTACTAACCATAAATCGTTAAAGTACCTTTTCTCACAAAAAGATCTTAACTTATGACAACAAAGGTGAATGGAATTTCTTGCCTCATACGATTTTTAGATTTCTTATACTCCTGGTAAAGGCAATGTGGTAGCGGACGCCTTAAGTAGGAAAAAGCTGACCTTAAGTCCTCTCTTTGTAGAAAGATAAAGCTTGGAGTACATGGCAAACTTTGACTTTAGACCCTCCTTTGAATTTGTACCTGGTTTGTTAGCTTTGCTAGAGGTGCGGCCTACTCTTTTGGACTCAATAGGAACCGCGCAACATGAAGACCCTCAGCTAGTTGATGTGATGGATAAGCTAATTAGAGGTGAGACTTCTAGTCACCTCAATAAATACTCCATTAATAACAAGGGTTAGTTGAGACGGGATGGAAGACTATGCGTCCCACAAGCAAGGGATTTGGTGAAAACCGTTCTCAAAGAAGCACACCATTCTAAGTTGACCATACACCCAGGTGGGGACAAGATGTATAAAGATATAAAAAGGGTTTTCTTTTGGAATGGCATAAAGAAGGATGTAGCTGAGTTTGTCTCTAAATGCTTGATATGCCAGCAAGTCAAGGCAGAGCAGAAGAAGCCTGGTGGTCTACTTTATCCTCTAGAGGTCCCACAGTGGAAATGGGATAGCATTTCGATGGACTTTACTGATGGGTTGCTTAGGTCAAGAAGGGGGAGTACCAGTATTTGGGTAATAGTGGACAGGCTCACTAAAAGCGCTCACTTTATACCTGCTAAGAGTAGGAGGACTGCCTCATCATTAGCATCCATTTATCTTAAAGAGGTAGTTCGACTGCATGAAATACCCTCTAACATATAAGTGATCGAGACCATATCTTTACAAGCGAGTTTTGGAAGAGTTTGCAAGAGGCTGTAGGCACACAACTATGCTTAAGCACTGCCTATCACCCTCAAACCGATGGTCAGACGGAAAGGGTGAACAGTATTAGAAGATCACTTGAGATTGTGCATTCTTGATTTTGGGGGAACATGGGAGGATCACCTTCCTTTGGTGGAGTTCTTCTACAACGATAGCTACCAAGCCACCATAGGCATAAAACCCTTTGAGGCCATGTATGGGAGACCATGCTAATCGCCAACTTGTTGGTGGGAGTCTACAAACAAGCTCGTACTTGGGCCTGACATGATCAGAGAAACTTCAGAGAAGGTGGACTTGATACGAAGACGAATCAAGACCGCACAAGATAGACAGAAGTCCTACGCTGATAAAAGAAGGACCGACCTTGAGTTTGAGGTTGGAGATAGAGTTTTTCTTAAAGTATCTCCTTTGAAGAATGTCGTTCTCTTTGGGTCCGTAGGAAAATTGGCACCAAGATTTGTAGGGCCATTTCCTATCATTGAGAGGATTGGGAAGATGGATTATAAAGTAGAGCTTCCCGAAAGTTTGGCTTGAGTACATAATGTCTTTCATGTCTCTCATCTACGAAAGTGCTTATATGAGTCTGCGGAAGTTGTGGAGCCAAGCATACTAGAGGAAATAGAAGTGGAAAGAGAAGCAACGGTGAGAAGAGTTCCAACTCGTATCTTGGGTACAGAAGTTAAAAAGCTACGCAATCGTGAGGTCAAGCTAGTTAAAGTACAATGGAGTGATGCTGAGGAAGAGGCGACTTGGGAGACTGAGGACAAGATACGTGCATCTTACCCTTATCTTTTTGAGGGTACATTCTTGATCTCTTTTTCCATAAGTTTATGCACGCTTGCATCTATCATTTAAGTATATCTCCTCGGTCCTATTCTTGATCCTTAGGTAGAAACCAATGAATGTAAACATGTATTTGAAAACATGTTATGATTGATGGTTGCAAGTGGTTGTAAGTGGTTGGTAGTGGTTGCTCGTGGATGCATATACACACACACACTAGGTACTAGATCGGCTCAGTCACTTTCATATTGCATATGCATATATGTATTTATATATGGATTGAAACTTGATGTGTAATCATGTGGACGTTGCATTTGTATGAATGATTGTGCACTCATGTAGAAGTTACAAAATACGATTAGGAATAATTGCATACATGATGGACTTATAGCACCGACATGATTCGCATCAAGGAGGTCAACTGAATCAGTAGACTGCCTGATTTTGCATTAGATAAGGACATACACACACACACTATGCATATGATCATGAAAACATTAGAAATCTTTTAAGGACAATGGATTCCCATGATTGATGGTCGAGTAGATGGATGTTGGATGTTAGGATACATTCTTCTTAACTTATAGATTTCGGGGACGAAATCCTTTAAGGAAGGGAGAATGTAACACCCCGTATTTTCTATGAACATTAACGAATTAAAGAATACTTAATTTTAAAAATGGGAATTAAGTAAAACTGGTTACGTCATTGCGTTCGTATCGGAATTATGCTTGAGATAGAGTCCGAGTTTGCATGGATCGGACTCTGTATGAAGAAGTTATAGAGTTCAGAAGATTTCAGGTATAAACAGAAATTAAATTAAAAGTCAGAAAATAGTTTGAAATTCGAAATTCAGTCAGAACAGCTGGGTGGGAAATTTCCCTCTTAGGGGTATCGACCCCCTAGAGGGAGTCGACATAGGTGTCGACCCCCATATAGGGGTGTCGACATAGGTGTCGACCCCCCCGTAGGGCGTCGACCCTTTTGAGATCCAACTCCTGTAACGAATTTTTATAGCCTTGAGCTGATGTGGCCTTCTCTGATTGGCCTGATGACAAATTTCTGAGGTATTAGGGCTTATGTGTTGTGCTGTGGTTGGCTGGATGACACATCTCTTTGGTTTGGATGGCTCTGATTACTCCTAGACTAATCTAAAGGCTAGAATTAATCCTAGACTTCTATATAATCACCCCAAACCTCAACCGTAGGCCTCATAACCCTATTCTATGAAGCCGTCATGCTGTCCATGTCTAAGCTAGCCTAGTCTCTATCTTCTCCAAATTAGAAATCAAGTTAGAAAGCTCCAAATCAAATCCAAACTAGAGAATCAAACGTCTACATCAAAGGATAAGCTTAACAAATTCAGAAATCAGATCCCAGAATACAAGATCCATTCTTTTTCTGTAAGTTCAGTTATTATTCCGATTTAAACACCTAATAGAAATCATGACTGTAATAATCGGATTTAGAACTATGCCTAATTCAAATTCATGCTTATCCTTTTTTTCAAATCTGAATTGCCTATGCCTATGAGACTATTGTGATTGATGTAATGATACCTATCATGCCTATGGGACTGTTGTGACTGACATAATGAAACCTATCATGCCTATGAGACTGTTGCGATTGACATAATGGAACCTATCATGCCTATGAGACTGTTGCGATTGATATGATGGAACTTATCATGTTGTACATCCTATGCATATGAGACTATTGTGATTGATATAATGGGACTTATTATGTTGTACATCAAAATTAGTGATTCTCTTAAGTCCAATCCTATCTAATCTTTATACCTATGGTGTAAATTGCTTAGCTTGCCCACACTTATTATTAATGTACAACATGTCTGTTGAAACATGATTCTTGAATTGGGTATACCTTTACATGCCTATTTTTCCTTATGTCAATTCTTATGCTCCTACTCTATTTTTCCTTTTTTTATTTTCTTTTGTGAATACTAAGTTCATTCGGAACTTAGATTGAATCTCGTTGTATGTGCGATTATAACGCGGGAAAATTGGGTATAATTTAATTGAGTAAATTTTGGCATAGCATGTGAATGTGACATAAAACTTGTACTAACTACACTAGGGAAATATTGACATAAAACTTGGAGACATATGACAAATATGTAAAATGGCTAAAGATGAACATGCCTAACCCGAGGTTAGATTGAATTGCGGTGTAAGACTACCCGGAACCGCCCGGCACATCCAGCGACCGCAACAATATAGATATAATGTGAGAGGTTAGCGCATTAAGCCCAAAAACCCGAGGTTAGGTTGAGTTGCGGTGTAAGACTGCCCGAAACCGCCCGGCACATCCAACGACCGCAACAATATAGATCTAATGTGAAAGGTCGGTGCTTTAGTGAATGAATTAAAGCTAAGGAACAGACAGACTAAGAATGGTAGGGTTAAGTTAATTAAGGCAACACATAACCAATATTACATGTTAAACAAATAGGTGAGGTTAGGTAAATTTGAAAACACTTAACCGTTATAACATGTTGATTAGTAAACCTTAGTAACGGGGACCCATTTCAGCAGTAACCCACATAGATATATCACGGTACCCTGAACTAGGCAGGGTGGGGCACGATTACTGGGCTGATTATAAGCGGTCAAAATAGCGGCGGGTGGTGCAGCAGTGTAGGTTCCGACGGAGTATGGGCGTGCATGTACTACGGAGTGGAAAAAGCAGGCACTGGGCATCAGTAGTATGCACTGTGCATCTTGAATTTGCGTCGGTTTGCCTCCATAGGGATTGATACACCCCATGGCGGGACCAACACAGGTATCTACAATCAAGCGGGGCCGAATGACACAAGTAATAAATGCATGCGAGTAGAAGCCGATCGGAAAAGGGATCACTTTGTTATGAACACAAGATGGTAGTTGGAACATTCGTTAGTAGGTGCAGAAAAATGGAAATGAGTGCGATAGTATATTCAGTTTATCTTGCCTTATCTTATGTTATCTTATTGCTATGGTATTGTCCTATATTCAGTTTATTCATATCATGATCCTTTTACCTGTTTACATGCTGAATAATCACTGGACTTACCAGGCTTATGTCTGACCCATTTTCATTCACCTTCTTTTCTTTCGTTTCCCCTCCCAGGTCCGCAGGGAGGGAATACTTCAGCTTAGTGCAGACCTTTTCCAACTTGAAGAGAGTAGATGTATTGCTTGGATTCTCTTTCCTTGGGCTATGGCTGTGGTTACACTTTTATTGGGGATTTATGCTGCTTTACTATTGTTTTATGCTTCTTTATGTACTTGGAGTTTTAAATCAAGACAGATGTTTTATTGTAATAATTTAGAAGTTGGGTTTTGAGACAATGCTTGTAATGTTTTGACTGAACCACGTTATTTATGAAATGATTTCAGTTTTCCGCTGTTTATATGTCTGTCTTGTAAATTATCTGTGCCTTTTACCCAAAATGCTTCACCAAAGTTAATGCATTCCCTTAGTGAGTGACCTTAACGGAGGTGGGGTGTTTCAGTTAGGGCAGCCAGGTACATTAAATCTAACTGGGAACTTTTACATGATTTTCAAGATGCTAGTTACGATAGGATTATGATCTTATGTGATCATACAATACATAAATTTTCCAATATTACGTCTTTAAGTCAACACATTCGCTATCACAACTTCCACATCTTACTACTTTACATTTATTTCTGCTCTTAACCCTGTTTCTGCTAGAAACACCATGTTTAAAATGCTACCTGTCTTAAGGCAGCATACATATCCTTGGATTGTGTGTGGGGACTTTAACTCCCCTTTAAAACCTTCTGACCGTGTTGGTGGTAGCCCTATCTCTCTTTCTGAAATAAGGCCCATTAACATTACTTGGAGTGACTCTAATCTTATTGAAATTAACTCCTATGGAGATGCATTTTCATGGAATAACAATAAAAAGGATGGTATTCGTACTTACTTTAAAATTGATCATGCCTTTTGCAATATGGTCACTCTAATTAAATGGCCTTCTTTGACCAATGAACTGCCTATGCCCCTGTTATCTGACCACTTCCCATAGGTTGTACAACTTGGAGAGAATGAAGTTAGAAGGAAACCTAGTTTCAGATTCTTTAATATTTGGATTGAGGAGTCATATTTTTAAGCATTGTTAAGAAAGAGTGGGATAAATTGTGATTTGGAAGCCCCATGTTTATACTTCATAAAAAACTTAAAGCCCTTAAGAACACTTCGAAATCGTGGGATAGCTTAAGTTTGGTTGTGGAAGTAGTCAATCTAATAAATGGATGAGACTACTTGAAAAAACTCAAAGTCAAATGCTACCTGACCCTAGATATCCCAGTCTTGCTAGTCTGGAAACCAATTACTCAAATAATCTTAAAGAAGCTCTTTACAACGAGTTTAATCAGCAAGTAGAAAGCAAGAATGAGATGGAATGACGACGGGGATAGGAACTCTTCCTTCTTCTATGCAGCTTTGAAAGCCAAGCAAAATGAGGAAAACATTCATGCTATAATTGACAAGCATGTTAGGTACACTTTTCTCAATTAGGTGTTCAAGATGCTTTTATTTAATATTTCTTAGAGCTCTTTGGCAATGTTTCTAACTTTGAATCTAATATAAAAGACATTAACCCCATGCTTTTCCCTAACCTTATTTATGAGAAATCTGAGCAGTTGTGCTCTGTTATCACTAGCGATGAGATTAAGGAGGCTACATTTTCTCTGAATAAAAACTCTAGTGGTGGCCCAAATGGCTTCATTGCCTTGTTTTCACTCACCGTTGGAATATAATTCATTCTGATGTTTACAATGTTATTCTTACTTCTCTCAAAAAAGGCCAGTTGATGGAATCTTTCAATAACTTCGTCATTGCTCTGATTACTAAAGTAAATGCTAACACTGTTCAAGCTTTCAGGCCGATTTCTTGTTGTAACACTATTTATAAATGTATTACAAAAATCATTACTAATAAACTGAAACTTATTTTGCCAAACCTTATATCTCCTAATCAATTTACCTTTCTTCCTTATAGAAATATTCTGGATAATGTTATGCTTGCCCATGAGCTCCTTAAAGGTTATAAAACCAAGAACATATTTCCTAGGGTTATGTTAAAGATTGACATTATAAAAGCTTTTGACTCCTTGCGTTAGAGCTCTATTATCAGGATCTTGAGTTATATGAATTTCCCTCCTTGTTTTACTACATGGATTTATTCTTGTATTAGCACAACTCATTTCTCCGTTAGTGTAAATGGTACCCCTGTGGGTTTTTCTGTAGTAGGCAAGGAATTAGACAAGTGGACCCTATCTCTGCTTACATTTTCATAATAGTAATGGAACTTCTGACTAGAGTGCTTGATGATGTAGTTAACAAGAAGTTATTTGTATTACACCCTAAGTGTAAAAACCCTCAAATTACGTCACTTATGTTTGCAAATGACTTGATCATCTTCTACAAATCTGACTTTAATACTCTTCAAAGCAGCTTAAATACACTTGAGCGATTCTACTTGATGACTGGGCTTTGAATCAATCTTGAGAAATCTTAATTCAAGATAGCTGGAGTTAATCCAGAATATATTACACATATTCATCTTCTAACTTGGCTAAAATGCAATGACTTTACCACTTCTTACCTTGAGTTGCCTCTGGCTACTTCCAGGGTAACTACACAATAATGTTTACCTCTTTTTGACAAAATCACAGGTAGGATGGATAATTGGGCCAATAAAATGCTTAATCAAGCGGGTAGGATCATTCTTATTAAGACTGTTATGATTGCTATGCATGTATGTTGGGCGCATACATATATTCTTCCACAAAAACTTCTTAGCATGATCAGGACAACCTTTATGAGGTTTTCGTGGAAGGGTAATATGCATATTAGATACTTGGCCCCTACTTCTTTCACTGTCATTGAAAGACCTATTAAGAAGGGGAGTTATGCATTTTTAATACTTCTACTTAGAACAAGGCTGCTTCAGTCAAGCATATTGACAACATTCTCATCAATAAAGACAACCTCTAGGTCTATTGTTCTCTTGAACATGTGCTTAAGTGAAACAACTTTTGGTCCTTAAATGCGCACCAAGGACTTAGTTAGACATGGAAAAGTTTACTTAAACTTAAGGAGAAAATTCTTCCTTACTTTAAGTTTAGAGCTAAATCTTATGACTGTATAAACTTCTGGAAGGATCCTTGATTGGATTGTGGATTATTATTGGTAATAATATCTCTTTCCTTGAGAAAATGCAGTATGGAAATGTTGGTTTCTTACTTCATGGAAATCAACTCAGATTGCTTGTGTCTTCCAACCAAAATATTACTTCCATGTGGAATAAAATCAACTCCACCTTCATTAAGGGTAGTGTAGGTGCTGCCACTTGTTGGAACTGGCAAGGTGAGTCGTTAGACATTAAAAATATACACTGTTTTTTGATCTGGGCTTCAAACATGCCTTTTTGTAGGTGGCACAAGGTTGTGTGGAGACGTGACAATAGTGCCAAGGAAAACCTGTGTCTTTGGAAGATTTTTTACAAGGCCATCTTCACCAAGGATAAGCTTCTCGCCAAAGGGATGGACATTGCACATCACTGTGATTTCTGTAGAACGCACCCAGAAACTATTGTTCACCACTGCTTTGAATGCTCCATGACTCAGCAACTTTGGACAATTATGTTGGCTCAGTTATGTAGAAGCTTTGATCACCAAAACAACTTACATGAATGGGAGATGATCCGAACAGCAATCAACAAGCATGATGAGAAAGCTAGGATTCTAACTTATGTTCTCAAGAAATTCGTTAGCTTAGTTTGGAGAGCAAGGAACTATCTTGTTTTTTATCTTGGAAAAGCGCAGTCTTTTGCTCAGCTCAAGCAAATTATTTTGCATGATATACGTGAGGGATTGAAGTTTCTTAAATTCACATTTGACCCAGGGATTTTTCAGGCCTAATCTCCGCTTGCAGCTTGCTATACTTATTGGCCAGTGTTTTTTTGTTTTTGTTTTCTGTGCTTCTTTGTCTTCTTGTGTTTGATATACCTTGTTTTCCTATATTCTTTTTTATGGTTTGTATTTTCTTAGTAACTATGTACTCTTCCTTGGTATATCAATAAAGTGGTAGAGGTCTTGTAACAACCCGGAATTTTTGAATCAATTTAAAAAAATTTAAATCTATTTTAATGGGTTTTGAATATTTATAATGATTTATTTTAAACAATAACGATTTAAAATTTATTTAATCGAAGTTAGAACGTATAAATTTATTTTAATAATAAAACGAGCCTAAAATGGCGTGGTAGTTTGAAATTTTGATTTTAAATTTCAAATGAACGTACATAATTCAATATGAATCAGAATTGGATGAACAAGATACGTTAGAATCTATTTAACTATATCTTTCTAATGAATGTAAGAAACTGAGATTTCACTTTATAAACTGTAAGTTATGTCCCATTTAAAATTTAAAATAGTCGCTATGGAATTTATATATATTTTAATATAAGTGAAAATTAGGCACACATCCCTAAAAGCAAATTTAATTAGGTTCACTTCCCTCCCTAAGTTTACATGTAAACCTGCCCCCTATTTTTGTAGTTTCACCATTTTCATTTTCTGGCCAAAATTTTTGGCGCTACAAGCTTTAAAAAAAAATCTAAAATCTGGAAATTCATAGAAGTTTACGGTAATTAAAAAAAAAGCTGCATACATGTATGCAACTTTTGCCAATAGTTGCATACATGTATGCATCTGTTGCATACGTTGTTTTCTACTGAAAGTCTAGAGCTAAACTTGCATACATGTGTGCAACTATTTGGAATACTTGCACACAAGTATGCAAGTATTGCATGAAAAAAACTGAACTGAAATTTTGCCTACAGATTATTGCACACTTGTATGCAAGAATCTGTATAACTTGCTTACATGTATTAAAAAAAAAGACAACACAGATTCAACGGTGAAATATTTGAACAGATGAATGCAAAAATTTTCAAATATGTGCATGATTTAACACAAATTACTGCATTTTTCGCTGCTTCTGTATATCTTTGATTTTGATGCATTTTTTGATATTTTTTTTGTTGAGCTAAATTTTTGTGCGAGTACATGTTTAAATTTAAATACGAATTTACGTTATTTTTTATATTTTTTGATGAATTTTCGAAAAATAGGGACTAAATTTACAATAAGTTTATGATCGGATGTGAGCCTAATTTAAAAACTTAATAGGGACCTGTAAAAAACGCACCCTTAATATGATATATAGCCCTTAAAAACAACCATGTTGCAAAAGACCTCCATTTTCCACGAAACCACTTTTGTTGTATCCGGAATGTCAAATTATTGTTAGGTTTCAAATTTCACAATTTTTGGAATTAATATGTAAGCGCAGTGAATTTAAACATATTTTGTCAGTTCAGTTTGAATTTAATCGAATAGAAAAACGCCATTTTTCTAACGACCTCCAAATTCGACTAAATTAATTTTTTTAGGACCGTATCGTCAAAACATAGCTAGATTTATTTTTTTTGTAATTTTTGGAGTCAGTATGTGTCCCCGGTAAATTAAAATGTACGTTGAATTCAATTTTGAATGTTATATTAATTTATATTTTAATTTTAAGGAAAACTGGTTAAAACAGTCGAATTGGCTTACGAAACATATCCCATTGTGTCCCGAATGAGGGTATTTGGTTAGGGGCGATAGTCGTTGGGCTTGACTCGGATTTAGATTGAGAAACAAGTATTATTGTAATTAATTAATAATAAAAATATATATAAATATAAATGTTCCTAACCCTAATCCCTACCCTCTTATTTCCACCGCCAGAAACGAAAGCAAGGGCGATTATCATTTAAAATTAAATCTCCTCCGATCTCCAAATCCGTTAAGCGAAATTCAAAACATATTGAAGCTAAATCGAAGAGCTACGCGAGCTCTACACAATCAACGGTCGTGATTTGATTTAAGCTTGTCGATTAGGAGAAATTAGGCTTCTAGGGTTCGTCGTTCGAAGGCGTTTTGCGCCGACATGGGGTGATCGAGTTGCGCCAGGTTCTTGGCGCTGGAGGAGAGCGTTGGCGGCTACTGCGTGGGCTTGTCAGATCGACGACTAGGGTTCCGTTGGAGGTGCGACAATGGATTGTTGAAGTCGACAATTTGAACGATGGCCTGGAGTACCGATTGGAAGAGAAAGGGGTTAATGCCCTTTAAAATGTAATTAGTGAATTTAGTTGTTAATTAATTATTTAAAAATGTAACTAAAATTTTAAACTGCCATATTTTTGTCACACGGAAACAGAATTCAGTGATTTCAGTTGCAATGCGATCGTGAAGTCAAACTTAACATTTCAGAACTTACCAGAATGGAAATGGAGCAAATTGTATTTTCAATTAAATTAAACGCGTGTTTAATTTAGTTGAAAAATACAATTCAGAAATAAAGAATGGTGGAGTGGAACCTAATGTGAGAATTCTCTCACTAAAATTATTGTACAGTTATTTATTTATTTTATAACTGAAAATATATAGAATTGCCAGTGTAGATTTTTATCAGTTTTAATCGTTATAAATTGTATACGGTGCCTGTTGCTTCACCTCCCTTGTCCACAAACCATAGACGGTTTAATTGACTGTATCGTGATTTGATTGTGATGCTAAAATGTTTAACATATTGAAAACTAGGTTAGTCTCGTGCACATGCACGGGTGCATTCAATAGAACTTTCATACAGTTCCGTATTTATGATTATGTCCTTACTTCGATACACGACCACATTAACAATAATTAAATTTAAAATTGTTTCAACTGGAACGTTAATTTTTTTGTAAAAGAGATTTAAAAAAATCATCAGCTTATTTGCCTACCAATTTCTTTCATTTTTTGTACTTTATTAACGTTCCAGTTTATTATAATTTGAAATCATTGTATGCGTACAATTTGAAATCATCTTGCAAATTCTCGTTAAAGTTTATATTATAACTTGAAACCATTGTATGAGTGGGCTGCGTTGTATAAGCATAATTTAATCACTGTAACATTACACACGGTTGTCTTCAATCGAACATCCATGCAGTACCATGTCAAATAACTGATACATTACACATTGTTTTTTAACCTAATAAGCAAGAACATGACATAAATAGAATCTAATTCATATGATATTGCTAACGTGAAAAGTTGCACAGAAAAAGGAAAAGAAAAAAAAACATAGATACACCTTTCATATGAAAAGGAAAAAAAACATGATGAAATGATATATGAAAGTCTATAACAATGCAACAAAATGACATTAGATAAAACTTATAGTGTCCAAACAAACTATGTAATACCGTGTCAAGTAACTGGCACATTGCACATTGTTTTTAAGTTAAGATCATAAATGATTTTAAATTGCATAGTCAACAACATAAATTATACTTGTGCAGATTCAAGGTTATATATATATATAAAAAATTGTATTGATATTTTTAAAAATATAGATATAAATAATTGTAGGTGCATGGTTACATGCTAGTAGATCAATACTAAAAATTATTATTGTGATGTTATAATATATTATTTTTAAAATAATTATTTTTGATAACGATTTAAATTAATGACAAAAAAATTATTCATGCATGTTCTAGCTCGAACTTTTTATCTATAGAATATATAAATTGTAGATATGAACTACCTTACTTAGATTGGTATAATATTTTACTGGTCATAATTTTAGATCGGTACATATGCACAATACAATACATAACAGTGGCAAATGCATGCTTATGAAATTAACTATAGTCTACATATGTTAGTGTTTTGCATTAACAACAAAAAATTTATACATCTTTCTTTGGTAAATAAATATCAAGTGCGAAAGAATGTATAACAAAATTACCACCTATAATTTCTACAAACACACGGACTGAATGAATCCATAACTCTCTAAGCAAACTGCTGAACATTAATCAGATCAATTGGAGATAAATCCTGCCCTGTAATAAAGAAGACAGAGTAAGTTAAAATGTTACTATTATTTTATAGAAAAGTTTTGTAACGACCACGAGATTTTCGACTCGGAAAATCGACACAAAACCCAACGTCGACTGTTCAGACATCGAAAATACCGGATCATTAATAGAAAGAAATAAGAGGATGAGAAAGATAAGATAGAACTAATAGAATAGAAGAAGAAGAAGAACACAACTGAGCAGAATCAGAGTAAACACGAATCTCACAGCGGAACGAATAAAATATATTATATAACATAACTTTGGAATACAAATCTGGTTTGTACATATATACTTACCATCATCAGAGTACAACATAACATTTGATACAGCGGAAATAACTCTATATAACTGACGGTGAAGCCTTCTGCTTTTAGCTCCTTCAAGCGTATCTGTAAAAGCCTGAAACACTTGACTGCCCGTACAAATTTGGGCACCCAAGAGTTTAGGGAAAACAAACAAAATAAACTCTGGGTCAGTCATGGGACTGGTGTGAGTAAATTCCAACCATACGATTTAACTTTGAAAATCCTTTTTGAAACAAAAAGGATAATAGTAAGACCAATCCACACATAAACATGGACGGCTTTTACCTTACTATAACCCAAAATATTTTTGATATCAAAATCCAGTGATATTATAATAATGTCTAATCAAATAAATAACCAAATAGTAGAACGCTTGCATCTCACGCTCTACATACATAGTATAAAATCAAAACCCGCAGGGCGCTTATTGGAGATTGGTTTCCAACTATGACAAGGTATGGGACCACCTTCCGATAATGTATCTCTAGAGGCGAATACACCTGGGTTCAACAAGAACGTCTTGCAACCCGGTCCACACATGACCGACCACTCATTTCGCTTGAGTGTATCGAATGTATATCACCAACGGTTGGACTCAAACCACCGTTCCCGAATGGGCAGAATCGATAGATTAAGAAACAAAAGGAATTTCTCTAGATAGGTGATTATACACCCTAATGGGAGCGACCCACATAGCCATGCTGCCTGCCCGATTTCTGTCATTTCCCGGTTGTGAAGCTTGAGGCTACGCCTACCTTTTAGAACATCTGATCACCATTCACTTTGAATGCCACATCGTCAAACCCGTCAAATCACTAGTTGATCTTCCCAAAATATTACGGGTATAAAAGCCAAGAGAAACGAATTTCTCCGCCACCAGACGTAATACCTTGAAAAGATCGTCTTCTGTGACCCTTAGGAATACTCTGTCAGACATTCGTCCATACAAGTTGTCCTGGGACTGAACAAACATAACAGTTCTTGAATTTCACTCCGTCTTCGATTATCTTCAACATAATCTAATTCGCAACGCCTATGCCTATACGGAGTGGTTCTCGGATATTAAATCCAACCGGTCTCTCCGTATCGACAACGATGGTCAAAACACTTCGATAGTCGGTTGTTTAATTATCGAAGTAAAAACAACATCCATTCAATGTACAACCAATATCACACAAATCACAGGCACTTTTTATTTAACATTCGTTCTTATATTTCTTTGGACAAACGTCACTACTTATTACTTTTGAATAAATGAATTTCAAAACAAGCTGTTTTCCTTCCCTAGGAAGTGCTACTGTATATCAACATCATGCTTAAGTTTGGTTAACAGCGTTTAATTTATCGTTACAGTTCAAATTTTCTATACGCTGCTATATCCCTTTATAACTAATCTTGACATAACAGTCACGCTTAAGCCTAGTCAACAGCGTTACTTTACTGCTATAGTTCTGAGACTTGCAATATGCTACTATATTCCACTTTATAATTAATCTCAACACCTCTTTCCGTTACAAATTCTTGACATCTCTTTTCATTACAAAAATCTTGATATCTCTTTTCGTTACACAAATCTTTGATAGTCGGTGTTTTAAAAATAAACATCCATCAAACCATTTCACAATCTCGGCACTTTCTAATATTTCATTATTCATATTTTTCTAGATATTTTCAAAACTTTTTAACCTCATACTTCTTTGAAAAACCCATTTCCAAATATTATAGTACTTGTTCACCCACATTCTAGAAGATATACATTTATTTAATATCTGGAACATTTCCATCTTCCTTACCTTTCTTATTTTCTGTACTTTTAGAGAATACACATTATTAATGTTGGAAAAACATTTCAAAACTCCATTTCTAAGCTTCTCGTTAATCAGATCAATTTAGTTTAACACAAATAGAAATATCTACTTACAAAATGTTTACTTTCTGACCACTATTCACTTTTATTAAAATATCATTTCGCAATAGGAATCTAGACTCGTTTTACTACCCTTATTTCAAATACGATCATACCCCAAACATAGAATTATACTTTATTTCATAAGCATCTTTAAAATCGACTACTTGTTTTTGATATACTTAAAACAAGTCATCGCCTCCTTGTTTAATCAAGATTCAATTTCTGTTATTTAGAAATAATAAATAATCGATTCTTCCTATTTAAACTCGAATCAATTTATATCTAACTCACGGTATTAAAAATACCAGTTTATAATAGAACTTCTATTATAATTTATAATTTCGCTTCAATTATAAAGATATAATTTTTATAATTGAACTTCGTTGATTTGTTTGACGGTCAACCAATTTCTTAACAAAATGGGTTTATGGTTGACTGTCGCTGATATCGTTTGTTTACCAAATCAATATAACGTTGAATTTCCATTCAACATGGTTCAAACAGTGCACAAACAGTACATCTAAATATTTAGGAATCCGGTTGAGTTCCTCCAACCGATTTCCGCATCCATAGGTGTTATTCAAATCAGTATCCAACCAATGATGTGTGCATATGCAATGATATATATATATTTCAACCAATTTAACTGTAATTTATCTAATCAACCATCACACAGCATTCAGCCATTATTTAAAATATAAATAAAATATTTTAAATAAAACAAAGTTAGTGAATTTACTCACCTTGGCGCGTTAACCGTTCAATAACGATTTGCGTCAGTCGATTAAACCCGGCGTTCAATTTCACTGTAAATTCCGATTGCCTCCATCTCTGTCCCGCTAAATTCCAAAATGCAGCGCTTGTTATGGTGATTCCATTGTCTAGGTTTGTCCGGTTGAGTTATCAATCTTTTTGATCCGGCTGTTTCCTTTTTCCGAATTTAAACTGTTTAAGCATATGCTCCAAAATCCTTCACGTCTATCGTTCTACTCCAGAAGTTTGCAACTACAGGCCGCTGTCTACCAGGTTTGACACAGCTCCACCCAACGGTACGACTGAACCAAAAAGAAACCATACTCGAAATGAACAGCAACCCCTTGCGAAGCACGAACCTCACCAGGTTCCTCTATTCACCGACTCACCCCTTTTCCTATTATTTTTTTCCACTTTTAAGTAGTACATAAATTTCCATTTTGACGTTCGCTCAACTCATGTTCACGCTAACAGTCCTTCCACGTTTCACCCTTTGTTACAACCGTGACCACCTGTTTTCATTCTCCCCATTATCAGTTCACAATCTTCCTTCAATACTTCAACTCTACTGATACCTCTCCATCGTGCTTCTCTCCCTTGTTTCTCTGTTAAAACCTTTACCAAACCCATCGTGCTTCTCTCCAGTAATCCTCTTCCATCGACCCATGCTCCGCGTTAACTCCATTCTCACCGTACACCCCCATCCACGCTTTCACAAACCCACGCAAAGCTTCTCAAAATGCACAGTGCCTCCTCTCCTTCCAGTAACTCACAAACATCCGCTCTTGTAAACCAAACCAGCCCATACACGAGTCTTAACACTTGCTGTTCGACTTCCCGCAGGCGATGATAGCTTCGAACAGCGTGAAACTAAATGAGGGTGGAGCGTAGCCTGAGAGTATTCAAGAGCGATGAGTTTCGAGATTTCGAATGGACGGCATATTTTTTTTCTATGATTTTTCTCAGCCATTAAAAGCTTCGAAGCTCAAGAGGACATGTCGAGTCCCTGCGTATTTATAGGATTATCAAAACGTGGAGGGCAAGGCATAGGTTTACTGTGTAACCATGAGTAGGTCGGCCAGTATTGTCTCGCAGGGTTTTGAAAAGACCATGTACGAGACTTGGCTGCTGCAATGTATAGTCGGTGAGAAGATATAGGGTACATGGTCTGCCTTCTTTGTCGGCAGTGTGATGAACATGGTTTGCTCGGTTTCGATAATAGACAGGCATGGTAAAGTAACTTAGGGTAGGTTTGCTGTTCATAGGGTAGGCTTTTATCTGTTTAAGTTTTACTTTGTCGGCAAGGCTTCAAGCATAACAAAGTACATGTCACCAACATCAATAGTGAAATGGCCAAGCGTAGCACCTGTTTCCCCTAAATAAATAAATATAAATAGTTTGCTTAGTTTGATTCAAAGTTATAAAGCATAGCGTACCCTATTACGAAAATTTCCATTCATGTATGTATTGTCACGGACAGAAGTAACAATACGATCGTGCCGAACGAGGTGCCACGATCCCAAAAATATAATAATATCGGTCGTTTAACTTATATTGTGAAACCCCGAAATATTGATACAGGGTGCAAAATACTCCAAATAAAAAGTTGCTTATTTAATTAATTAAAAATTACAGTAAAATTCTAAAAATTAAATTATCACTGTGCCTCAAAAGAATCTTGTCCAAATTCGAATCCGGTGTGTAGTTATATCGAATAAACCGTTACGGTCGATAACCGATTTTACAGCGACTTTCTGAATATTTGATTTTGACATATCTTGCAATCTATAGGATGAAATCTCAATATTTCACTTCTGTTAGAAAGATACAGTTCAACAGATTCCAACGTTTCTTGTTTTGCAGAAATCCGACTTAAACTGGTTTCTGTACACTCAGTTGAAGTTCAGAACGTTAAATTACGAACTGCAGCGTCGTTATGAGCTCGATTATATTGAATATATATTTTTATACGTTCAACTTCGTTTTAATTAATATTCAAATCTACTTATATTAAGAATTCAATATTTAAACTGATTTAAATATTCAAATATAAACCGATAAAAATGCGGGACATTACATTCCTTCCCCCTTAAAATAATTTCGTCCTCGAAATTGCTAAGGTAGGAAAAATGCTACAATTTCTGTTGTAAACATGTTAAAAATTCTTTTGGTTTACTTCATAATTTCAGTTCCAACTGAACTGATCAAAATATTAATTCCCCTTTTTGTAACGAAAATTTTCAAAATTCTGAAAATTTCTAACATTTTAATTTTTTTGAGAATTTCGTCAACCTCTTCGCTGCACGGATCATTCGGTACTACTACAATACGCCACTCTGGGCCTTCCCCCTTTATTGAGCATCCAACTTTCTCGTTTTCATTTGCAATCCATTCAGCATACGAAATGCATCTTCAACTGATCTCCATTCAATTTATTCTCAATCAATAATCCCAACTCAAATTTCTTTTTCAAACCCCAGTTCAATTCCAATTCCAAATAATCAAACTTCCCAACCAAGTTTGGTTCCATCCCCAATCTCATTTCACAACTTAACTACTTTGCCAAGTCAAATCCTTATTCCAGTACGATTTCCACTCACTTGGCTTCAGTTAAACTCAAATTTTATTGGACTTATTTAAATTCTCTGTTTATTTACTTCATACGTAAATTTTAAACTTCAGAATTCAAATTCCTGAGGTTTTGTTTAAATAAGTTTGAAATAATATACATATATATTCATAACATAGCAATTCAAAACGTTTGAATATCTGAACAACTTATTTCAAGACAATAATTCAAAAACAAAACCTTTGGTAGTAATCCGACACTTAGAAACTCGAAATTGAACACCGATAATGGTCGACTTCATCATCGGAATTCATTTCCCAGCGATCAAAGTGAGTTCAATACTATATCACTTTCAAAACTCATATTCAAATACTTTTATTTGAAATTACTTCAAAAATATCTTTTCGCAACTTGGATAATATTTCAAAATTTCCCCAGGATCTTAAAATTCCATACATTTAATTCAAATTTCATTTACAAACATTTTCATGTATCAGAATTTTTATTCCAATTCTGGCTTAAATTTCAGATTTAATTCATCTGATTTTATACCTTATACCCATATGAATTTCGGTTGGTTATTTACATAACCAACCCACTTATAATCTTATTCGATTATAGTAACGATCAACACTATAATAATCTCAAAATATATGCTCCTTTTTATATCAAAATATATTTTTGGGTAAAATTACTTCATTTACCCATTTTTCTCAAAACATACTGTGTCGAACTACTCTGTTCGAGAGTTTAGAAACACCTATCGACACAGTTTGCATTACTGTTTCGACCAGAATTCATAAACCACTCGCCAAACCAACCAACACAATATAAACAGTTTTCATATCAATGTACAAATACGCGCTCATATATATACACTCAAACTCAATCTAGGGTAATACTAACCCCATCTCTATTGAGTCACGCCACAGAGCCAAGGTAATCACTTAACCTTATGCTCTGATACCAACTGTAACGACCACGAGATTTTCGACTCGGAAAATCGACACAAAACCCAACGTCGACTGTTCAGACATCGAAAATACCGGATCATTAATAGAAAGAAATAAGAGGATGAGAAAGATAAGATAGAACTAATAGAATAGAAGAAGAAGAAGAACACAACTGAGCAGAATCAGAGTAAACACGAATCTCACAGCGGAACGAATAAAATATATTATATAACATAACTTTGGAATACAAATCTGGTTTGTACATATATACTTACCATCATCAGAGTACAACATAACATTTGATACAGCGGAAATAACTCTATATAACTGACGGTGAAGCCTTCTGCTTTTAGCTCCTTCAAGCGTATCTGTAAAAGCCTGAAACACTTGACTGCCCGTACAAATTTGGGCACCCAAGAGTTTAGGGAAAACAAACAAAATAAACTCTGGGTCAGTCATGGGACTGGTGTGAGTAAATTCCAACCATACGATTTAACTTTGAAAATCCTTTTTGAAACAAAAAGGATAATAGTAAGACCAATCCACACATAAACATGGACGGCTTTTACCTTACTATAACCCAAAATATTTTTGATATCAAAATCCAGTGATATTATAATAATGTCTAATCAAATAAATAACCAAATAGTAGAACGCTTGCATCTCACGCTCTACATACATAGTATAAAATCAAAACCCGCAGGGCGCTTATTGGAGATTGGTTTCCAACTATGACAAGGTATGGGACCACCTTCCGATAATGTATCTCTAGAGGCGAATACACCTGGGTTCAACAAGAACGTCTTGCAACCCGGCCCACACATGACCGACCACTCATTTCGCTTGAGTGTATCGAATGTATATCACCAACGGTTGGACTCAAACCACCGTTCCCGAATGGGCAGAATCGATAGATTAAGAAACAAAAGGAATTTCTCTAGATAGGTGATTATACACCCTAATGGGAGCGACCCACATAGCCATGCTGCCTGCCCGATTTCTGTCATTTCCCGGTTGTGAAGCTTGAGGCTACGCCTACCTTTTAGAACATCTGATCACCATTCACTTTGAATGCCACATCGTCAAACCCGTCAAATCACTAGTTGATCTTCCCAAAATATTACGGGTATAAAAGCCAAGAGAAACGAATTTCTCCGCCACCAGACGTAATACCTTGAAAAGATCGTCTTCTGTGACCCTTAGGAATACTCTGTCAGACATTCGTCCATACAAGTTGTCCTGGGACTGAACAAACATAACAGTTCTTGAATTTCACTCCGTCTTCGATTATCTTCAACATAATCTAATTCGCAACGCCTATGCCTATACGGAGTGGTTCTCGGATATTAAATCCAACCGGTCTCTCCGTATCGACAACGATGGTCAAAACACTTCGATAGTCGGTTGTTTAACTATCGAAGTAAAAACAACATCCATTCAATGTACAACCAATATCACACAAATCACAGGCACTTTTTATTTAACATTCGTTCTTATATTTCTTTGGACAAACGTCATTACTTATTACTTTTGAATAAATGAATTTCAAAACAAGCTGTTTTCCTTCCCTAGGAAGTGCTACTGTATATCAACATCATGCTTAAGTTTGGTTAACAGCGTTTAATTTATCGTTACAGTTCAAATTTTCTATACGCTGCTATATCCCTTTATAACTAATCTTGACATAACAGTCACGCTTAAGCCTAGTCAACAGCGTTACTTTACTGCTATAGTTCTGAGACTTGCAATATGCTACTATATTCCACTTTATAATTAATCTCAACACCTCTTTCCGTTACAAATTCTTGACATCTCTTTTCATTACAAAAATCTTGATATCTCTTTTCGTTACACAAATCTTTGATAGTCGGTGTTTTAAAAATAAACATCCATCAAACCATTTCACAATCTCGGCACTTTCTAATATTTCATTATTCATATTTTTCTAGATATTTTCAAAACTTTTTAACCTCATACTTCTTTGAAAAACCCATTTCCAAATATTATAGTACTTGTTCACCCACATTCTAGAAGATATACATTTATTTAATATCTGGAACATTTCCATCTTCCTTACCTTTCTTATTTTCTGTACTTTTAGAGAATACACATTATTAATGTTGGAAAAACATTTCAAAACTCCATTTCTAAGCTTCTCGTTAATCAGATCAATTTAGTTTAACACAAATAGAAATATCTACTTACAAAATGTTTACTTTCTGACCACTATTCACTTTTATTAAAATATCATTTCGCAATAGGAATCTAGACTCGTTTTACTACCCTTATTTCAAATACGATCATACCCCAAACATAGAATTATACTTTATTTCATAAGCATCTTTAAAATCGACTACTTGTTTTTGATATACTTAAAACAAGTCATCGCCTCCTTGTTTAATCAAGATTCAATTTCTGTTATTTAGAAATAATAAATAATCGATTCTTCCTATTTAAACTCGAATCAATTTATATCTAACTCACGGTATTAAAAATACCAGTTTATAATAGAACTTCTATTATAATTTATAATTTCGCTTCAATTATAAAGATATAATTTTTATAATTGAACTTCGTTGATTTGTTTGACGGTCAACCAATTTCTTAACAAAATGGGTTTATGGTTGACTGTCGCTGATATCGTTTGTTTACCAAATCAATATAACGTTGAATTTCCATTCAACATGGTTCAAACAGTGCACAAACAGTACATCTAAATATTTAGGAATCCGGTTGAGTTCCTCCAACCGATTTCCGCATCCATAGGTGTTATTCAAATCAGTATCCAACCAATGATGTGTGCATATGCAATGATATATATATATTTCAACCAATTTAACTGTAATTTATCTAATCAACCATCACACAGCATTCAGCCATTATTTAAAATATAAATAAAATATTTTAAATAAAACAAAGTTAGTGAATTTACTCACCTTGGCGCGTTAACCGTTCAATAACGATTTGCGTCAGTCGATTAAACCCGGCGTTCAATTTCACTATAAATTCTGATTGCCTCCATCTCTGTCCCGCTAAATTCCAAAATGCAGCGCTTGTTATGGTGATTCCATTGTCTAGGTTTGTCCGGTTGAGTTATCAATCTTTTTGATCCGGCTGTTTCCTTTTTCCGAATTTAAACTGTTTAAGCATATGCTCCAAAATCCTTCACGTCTATCGTTATACTCCAGAAGTTTGCAACTACAGGCCGCTGTCTACCAGGTTTGACACAGCTCCACCCAACGGTACGACTGAACCAAAAAGAAACCATACTCGAAATGAACAGCAACCCCTTGCGAAGCACGAACCTCACCAGGTTCCTCTATTCACCGACTCACCCCTTTTCCTATTATTTTTTCCACTTTTAAGTAGTACATAAATTTCCATTTTGACGTTCGCTCAACTCATGTTCACGCTAACAGTCCTTCCACGTTTCACCCTTTGTTACAACCGTGACCACCTGTTTTCATTCTCCCCATTATCAGTTCACAATCTTCCTTCAATACTTCAACTCTACTGATACCTCTCCATCGTGCTTCTCTCCCTTGTTTCTCTGTTAAAACCTTTACCAAACCCATCGTGCTTCTCTCCAGTAATCCTCTTCCATCGACCCATGCTCCGCGTTAACTCCATTCTCACCGTACACCCCCATCCACGCTTTCACAAACCCACGCAAAGCTTCTCAAAATGCACAGTGCCTCCTCTCCTTCCAGTAACTCACAAACATCCGCTCTTGTAAACCAAACCAGCCCATACACGAGTCTTAACACTTGCTGTTCGACTTCCCGCAGGCGATGATAGCTTCGAACAGCGTGAAACTAAATGAGGGTGGAGCGTAGCCTGAGAGTATTCAAGAGCGATGAGTTTCGAGATTTCGAATGGACGACATATTTTTTTTCTATGATTTTTCTCAGCCATTAAAAGCTTCGAAGCTCAAGAGGACATGTCGAGTCCCTGCGTATTTATAGGATTATCAAAACGTGGAGGGCAAGGCATAGGTTTACTGTGTAACCATGAGTAGGTCGGCCAGTATTGTCTCGCAGGGTTTTGAAAAGACCATGTACGAGACTTGGCTGCTGCAATGTATAGTCGGTGAGAAGATATAGGGTACATGGTCTGCCTTCTTTGTCGGCAGTGTGATGAACATGGTTTGCACGGTTTCGATAATAGACAGGCATGGTAAAGTAACTTAGGGTAGGTTTGCTGTTCATAGGGTAGGCTTTTATCTGTTTAAGTTTTACTTTGTCGGCAAGGCTTCAAGCATAACAAAGTACATGTCACCAACATCAATAGTGAAATGGCCAAGCGTAGCACCTGTTTCCCCTAAATAAATAAATATAAATAGTTTGCTTAGTTTGATTCAAAGTTATAAAGCATAGCGTACCCTATTACGAAAATTTCCATTCATGTATGTATTGTCACGGACAGAAGTAACAATACGATCGTGCCGAACGAGGTGCCACGATCCCAAAAATATAATAATATCGGTCGTTTAACTTATATTGTGAAACCCCGAAATATTGATACAGGGTGCAAAATACTCCAAATAAAAAGTTGCTTATTTAATTAATTAAAAATTACAGTAAAATTCTAAAAATTAAATTATCACTGTGCCTCAAAAGAATCTTGTCCAAATTCGAATCCGGTGTGTAGTTATATCGAATAAACCGTTACGGTCGATAACCGATTTTACAGCGACTTTCTGAATATTTGATTTTGACATATCTTGCAATCTATAGGATGAAATCTCAATATTTCACTTCTGTTAGAAAGATACAGTTCAACAGATTCCAACGTTTCTTGTTTTGCAGAAATCCGACTTAAACTGGTTTCTGTACACTCAGTTGAAGTTCAGAACGTTAAATTACGAACTGCAGCGTCGTTATGAGCTCGATTATATTGAATATATATTTTTATACGTTCAACTTCGTTTTAATTAATATTCAAATCTACTTATATTAAGAATTCAATATTTAAACTGATTTAAATATTCAAATATAAACCGATAAAAATGCGGGACATTACAAGTTTAATGGCTTGCAAGTCTCGTATTTTTTCGAAATGTTTAAAAGGTGAGATAACATAAATACTACTGCATTAAGTAACATAACTCAAGGATGATGGACCAGGTGTAGTGACATAAATCTACATATATACCTGTATGGTGAGGTTGTCCCCCGGCAATTGCATGATGAACGTACTACCCTTGTAAAACTCCTCCTCTAGCATGCATGATAAGCGTACTATCCTTGGTAAGACTCCTCCCCTAGCATATCTAACTCAGCAATTGCTTCATCAAATGCCTGAAATCAAGTCGGATTTTAAACGTTACCAAGCTGTAAATCATAAGTGCCTAAAAGGACACAGTCCTACAATTGAGTAAGCAACCTTTAATTTCTATATTTTCTCGATATATACATATCAAGATCGTACCATTTCAACAAATATATAATCAAATTAAGATTGTACCATTTCACCATGACACATGAAATCATATTCCAGAGACATGTGATAAAATCATAAACCATATGAGTAATTAATTTAATAACTCACTCATCCTTTTGCTACTTCCTTAACATAGTAGCAACACAACAAATATATAAATGGAGCCTACATCAGAAGAGGGAAAAAAATAAGTTATATCTTAATGATTAATTGAAATCTTCTAATATGACAAACAAACAATCCTTAATTTGTATCAGTAAAATATTCCAGCATGTAAATGATAACCTTACCAACTTAATCTTCTCCATTAAACTAAGAGGAACCGCGAAATTTCTTTGAGATGACGTGTTATGAAATGGTTTCTGAGATGCAACATACGTAGAATTCATGTCCATAGTTAAGTCATAACACACAAAAATCATACCAAATTTAACATATGTAGAATTAGAATGGTTTCTCACTAATCATCCGAAAGAATTATACCAAATTTAACTTTATTGACAGTTTAAGATTTCATCATTTATCAAGTTATGCAAAGTAATGATAGAAGGTATTTTTAATGTAATGCTCTAATACAAATTTTTATAACCATATCGAATGAGTCAAAAATGGATGAAAATGTCAAATTTTACTATGAAATCCATTTACAGTAATGTAAATGAAGAAAATACAAATAATACATATATGCATATCTCATATAATTGCAGTTGATTGCATGTAAATTTTAAAGCAGGGAATTTGGTCAAAGTGATTACAAAGTAAAGTTCCATTACATTCTTCTACATACATGCACAACTATGGAAACAAAGTAAACGAAATAATTGAAATAGTAACATTTGTATAGAAAAAACCCACAATTGCAAGTATAAATCAGTAGATATTTTCTTAGGTTATCATATAATATACACATGTGTATAGTTTTTCCATAAATTGGCTTGACTGATAACATACAGAGTAAGAAAAAAATGTCTTTATAGTCAAAAAAACTGTTGAACGTGATATTTGTTGATGTGCTGCTTTTGCTGTAAAATACACGTATATTTAGCAGTTCTCGTAAATATTGAATATACGTTTAACACGACAGTTATGATGTGCATAACTGTCCTTAAAAACTTAAACCGAAGTTTCTATGTTTGTGTAACGGAATATAGATTTATAAGAAGCCTATAATATGTGGCAACCTTGCAGATTATAAGTCAAAGAGTTTCTAAAGTATCACTCATTGTCGTTGTGTGTCTTAAATTTGAACCACATAATAGAGGAAAAATAGACATTGTCGATAAAGTAAATAATATGTTATAAGGCATTTTTTCTAAGATGTATTTGTGAAGCATACTTTAACATATGCACCATAAAAACTTATGGTTGCGTAGCATTATTGGTAGAAGAAAAGCAGATAAACTTTACATTCAACATGCAGTCAACTCGAAAATATAATAAGCAGTTAACTGATCTTACCTTTGCATTCGGCCAGCCTTTCCATGAACCACTTTATTTTCTCCTCAATCACAGCAAGCTCCGTCCAAGAGCCAGGTGGTTGAACCAAAAACTAAATCAAGCAAACGAAATAAACAATCAAATTATGGTTTGAAGACGTAAAACTTAAACTTGATTTGAACAAAACTGCATACATGTTTGTTTACAGAACAATGTTTATAATCAATAATGTAATTTGTTAACGAAACTGCACTATGAGTATGTAGTCAGGCATAGGTGAAAACTTATAGTAATTGTACCACTTATTTCTATTTTTATCCATTAAATGAATTTGCTGGGAGGTAAACTGTAAAGACAGTTGTTTGACATTTTAAAAACACATGGATACATAACATTTGCCATTTGGAATAAACACACGGATTGAAAATATATTAATTAAAAACAACAAAATTGGCGTTTTGGGATCAGATTTAATTTTCCTCAGCCATCTCAACTCATAGCTCTGTTTACTTGTAAACAGTATAAACTTTTATAGGGGAAAATATGTAAAATGTAGTGAGATATTATGGAATGGATAATAACTCACCATAACCATCTTTTAATGCATGCAAAGCATTTAATATTGTTGAATCAAGACACAAAGTCATAATCTTTTGTTCTATACTGTCTAGAAATGAAAAAATAGAGAACCCTTAAAACCTTTTAATCAAACATAACAGCAACAACTGCCGACTTAGGATTAGAGTCATGCATAGGAAAGAAAAACGAAGATATATGAATTAAACACAATTATATGCAGACTGTAATGTCTGAAAACTTCATTGTTTAATTACCTGCGCACAATATTGACTTAGAAATTCGAGCACAGGTCCATTACTAAGCAAAATATAAGGATGTTGAATATTATGAATAAGTGCTTCCAGCTACCATTTCCAAAACTCCAGAACTTTAGACTTCTAGTG
This sequence comes from Allium sativum, assembly GCA_030737875.1. Taxonomy (NCBI): domain Eukaryota; kingdom Viridiplantae; phylum Streptophyta; class Magnoliopsida; order Asparagales; family Amaryllidaceae; genus Allium; species Allium sativum. The sequence goes on along the minus strand of CM060922.1, from coordinate 729,830,630 downwards.
AGATCCACGTTTTAGGTAATTATGCTTGCAGCCGTAATTTTGTAAAACGATAAAGTAAGTACAGAGGTGATAAGTAAATATCTTGTTGGCATACACACAACATAAATACATACCTGTAAATTCAAATCATATATTTATTGCTAAAACCATATAACATGTTGTATGGCAGCACAATGCATTCTTCTTCATTAGTAAATGGAAATTTGCGAGAACATAACTCGACTAAGCAATTTCAATTCCTAAATTGGAGATTAGCATAAACTGTTTCTTACGATTAATTAACTTAAAAAAATAAATGGTAATTTAGAGATAAGGTCATGTAATGGTAACCGTCAACCTAAAATTGAATCAATTTAGTGGTTGATTCTAGCTGCATAATACAAAAAATAGTAGTTTAGATATCTTACAATAGAAAGCTGGTCACTGGAAAATAAATCATATGAAATCACGTTTGCAGTCCAGCTCTTAATCTTTTGCATTAAAGAAGAAAGGTCTAACTCTAGTAGGGTCAGCCATAACCTCATTGATGCTCTTTTTATAAGATAATGCTTTCGAAACTATATTGAATAATTTCAAGGGCCTATTATATTACAGAGAATAAAACACTGCTAACACGATATGTTAAGAATTTAGTTCTTCACTTATCTGATAATCTATTACTCCAAAATTTAACATTGAATGGCCCTAGATCCTTGCTAATAGCAAGACTATTTCCCACATACAACAAAAATAACAATTCAAAATTATATGAAATTCCAGGAGGTCAAAAATTACTAACTAACCTAAAGATAGGATCCATGAGTGATTGCTAGAATAATAAACTCATCTCGATCTTTAGACTGAGTGGGATCAACTCGGTAATCGCGCTGGCTAAAATTCCTGTCAAAATCAAGCAGATCAGAACAGTAGAAATTTACACGAAAGAAAATAATTAACAAAGGAAGTCGGTAATCGAAACGGTGGGTTGAACAACGAACTCATGTGGATGTTCTGATTGGGAGGGAGCTTCAACAAAATTTAAAGAACAACGCCATTAGAGGAAGCGAGAGGGTCTGTAGGACATCAAGGACTGGTGTGAACTACCACTTTCATTTTATTTTATTTATATTATTATAATTTTTGTATTTTTTTACATGTAACATTTGTTACAACAAAATACATGCGTAAAAACATGTCTGAGCAATTCCATCCTATATATTACAGACTTTATATTACCTTGGAAGTTAGATCGAACTGACCACGAACAAAGCGAACAATGCAATTTTTACCAACTCCAGAATCCCCAAGAAGAACCAACTGCTAAGAATTTGATGGGTTGCAGTGATTTAGTAATATTAAGGAAAAAAAATATTTAGCTGTAAAATCATAATCTTAGAAACGTGTAAAGTTGAACAGTCAATCTGCAAAAAAAGAATTTTTGCGAATTTTATCATATTAATCTAAGAAACCATTTGAAACAAACCTGTAAATTGCTCATTCTTCAGACTACTCAGTCATCACCGTTAACCTCGTACTCCAAACGATCAGGACTTAAATCAAACTAAATCAAATCCAGGAAATATTTAAACACCTTGTGCACGTTCTTCATTGCTGGCATATAAAAAGGAAAGAAGAAATCAAGAATGTTTAAAAATAACATAAATCAATTTGAAGGAAAAAAAACACAAAAGTGTATGTAAACTTTCATAAAGCTTACGGATCTGAAGAAGATGTCCAAATTTACTTGCCTCTAAGGTTGCGAACCCTACCAAAGAGACGGAGGTACACTACTTCGTCTTGCATCTTGAAGGAGCAATGAAAAAATAAAAATGATTTGGGGCTTGGACGGAGGAAGAAACGACAGAGAGGGAAAAAATTGATTCGGGGCTTAGATGGAGGAAGAAACGACAGAGAGAAATGAATTTTGCAGAGAGCGGTGACTTTTCCAGACTCTTCTTTTCTTGCCTTGAAGCTGAAGTGATAAATTAATTATTCTACATCGTGTAATGTGTCAAGTGTACACGGTATGCTTTGTTGGAATTCCATCTAACCTTAGTAACAATTTTTAATTGCTGGAAAGTGGACCCAGTAATAATTAGGTTAGACAGCTTTTTGGGTATCGATATGTTTTTTATTATTTTTTGGCGGAAGATCTGAGTGTCATGAGGGAATTGGAGGGATTTTTTTTTATTTATTTAGTGACATTAAAGAGGGAAAATGAGCAGATTTGGAGGGAAACTTAGGAGGGAAAATGGGTAGTTTTGGAGGGAAAACGACCTTGCTTTAGTATTATGTAAGATAATGTTAGCATTAATGTGGTAGTTGAAATTAAATTATAAATATCCATTTATAATTTAAACAGTGAAAATTGGTTAATCAGAAAATTAATTCAAACCGAATTAGAATTGGTTAAATTTGTTAACCAATAATTTATTTAAATCCACTATTGTTGTTTGAAAACCCCACATGGGTATTGGGATGATATTTGACATACACTGATCCCAATATTTAGTTGTATGTTAATCGATGGGTTGACATACTGTGGTAAGCATTATTTAATTATTTAATGCTTATACAGTTGTAAATTGCACTGTGGATGTGAATTGACTGTTTGATGATTATTTATCATCATTGTTGAATACATGAGATGTATGAAATCCATATAACTGAAATTATATGGTAATTGATTGAGTCGCATTCCAATTCAGTAATAAAGAATATTTTAAAATAACGAATATTTTAAATTAATATTCAATGAATAATCAAAATATGATTTTGATGTCTGATTTTGGATGGACACGAAAATATATGAAGCCGGGTCAAGTATAGAAATGTCATTTTAACCCGAACGGGTTTATTGATCGATTTTATTCATTTTATAATGAATATCGAAAAGAATTGATTTCAAAATCTAATATTTTGAAAATATTAACATTTATTATTATAATGATATATGGAATATTCAATTTTGATTTAAAATTGAAATGGAAGTTGGAATTGTTTTTAAAACGAATTTAAAACGATTTATAAAATACGTTTTAAATAGAAATCGACGATATATATATATTATATATATTTATATGGCCAGAATAGAACGCGCCGCGCAGCGACTGTTCGCGAATTTTGACCATTAACTTCAAATTAATGTAACGGGAGATCCGACCATCAGATTCTCCTAAAACCAGAACCGTTAGGTTCGTATCGAAAAGAGCTTTCCAATGAATATAAGAGATTTGAAATCTAACAGTAAGATTTTAAAAAAATGTCCAAATCAGTTTTGGAAAAAGTCGCTGTAAATGCAGTTCGATGACCGTATATGGAAATCGACTGAAATGGCGATATTAAAATTATTAAAAATATGGAAAAATTATGTAAAGTCATAATAAATGATTTGGAAAGATTTTGGATGAAAAAAAATCCATATTTGAAATGATAAAATATATTTTTATCGAAATGAACTAGTTATTAACGGGAATAATAATCCAATGTTTTAAATAAAAAATTGAATTGTAAAAAGGGGTTTTGAAATAACCAGAATTTTCCAATGAACAAATTGGAGTGGATTTGAATGGAAATAACCTTCGTAATATTTCGATATTGGATTCCATGATTACACATATATGGTTGAGGAATTTGGAAGATATATGTATCGTTATTCCCAATACGATATTTGTTGGTTTCAGAATTTGATATTGGATATAACCCAATATAATTTCTATTCAGAGCCTTGTATTTAATATAAAATTGGATTTTGGGTTTGTCATGAATGATGTCTTAAATAACATTGTTCTTAAACCCAGTTGAGAAGAGAATAAATCTTTTAATTAAGATTTAGAGAATTTTTCCAATTAATTAATATTTAATTGGAATTGAATAAAAGAATTGGATTTTTGGGTTTATCGTGAATGGTGTTTTAAATAACGTTCGCTCTTTAACCCAATTAATAGTGAAGATATGATTTGGAATTTATAATCTTTTAATTAAGATCGATTAAGGGGATTTTCAAAAGGAAACTTTTCCAGTTTAATATATTAAATTTGAATTGAATGGAATTTGATTCAGTAATAATTGAGATGAGCTTCTATGAAGGAAGTCTGTTACTATATATGGAATTTAAAAGGATTTGCCGTTATTCCATTTATATTATTAGTATGGTATAGGAATTTATGTCGATTATACACTGTTATGATTTCCGTGTAGATTCCATTTTGATGGAAGATGATTTTGGGTTTATCGTGAACTGTGTTTTAAATGACATTGGTTCTTTAACCCAAGTAAAGACGGGATTTATTTCCTAAATTTGAATAATCATTAAGTAATGATTTTTGGAGATTAAAACTAAGTGTAGTTTTAATAAATCTTTAATTAGATTGAAATGTTAATGTGGTAATTAAATTTTCCAAATTTGAGAAGTGTTCGAAAATGGAGTATCACTAGTTTACCTCATGCGATAGTTAAATCCTTAATTAGATTTGAACTTTAAATGGTAATTGAATTTACCAATAACACAACGGGTGTTAGATATGGAGTACTAATTTTGCTCCATGGGATGAATAGGTTGGGATTGGAAAAATAAAATAAATGGTTACTTCGGTAAGGCTTGATAATCCCGACTAGTTTGATAAACCATAATTTGGTTTAAAGTTGTGAAAAGATAATACAAAATCTTTTGAAATGGCTTCCAAGTGAAGATTTAAAGAAGAGGTTTAAATGAATTGAATCTTTGATAAGATTTATGGGAATAATTCCCAATGTAAAGAATATTTGAATAAAATAATATTCTGGATTGGAATGAGGCGTATGACGTGTTTTTATAGCACTTGATTATTGATTATAAAATACGCGAGTTATTTGGAAAGACCGGGTTCATTCCATTCTGAATAACTGATACGACAACTAAAAGTCGATGATAAAGACGGTGGTCGAAGACCAGAGATCTTCACGTCGCATGGATGATTACTGATGTCTTGATTGGGCTGATCCCCCGAGACAAGATAATAAGTGGTGATCGTCCAAGCGTACTTGGAGATCGATCGGATTTGCGAAGGCCTCTCTCCTGTATTGGACATATGAGACGAGGAATAAGGTGCCTTCGGTTTCGTTCAGACCCAAAATGGTCTTGTAAATGGTTATGTCTGACATTATATTGTGTGCTGTATTTGTTGATCTCTACTAAATATATATCTGCTTGGTGGCGGAGAATTTATTCTCTTGCTTAACACCCTTATCTGAGACGTACGAGCTTAGAGGTTATATATTGCCAGAAATCAATGGTATGGTATGGATTGACAACGTAGCATGTTAAGATGCAAATGATCAAGGCTTTTGTTGAAAAGCAGAGTCTTGTGGATGATGATCAAAGCATAGCTTTGTGTATAGCGTTAATTCATGAGCTTCACACCCCAGTATGAACCAGAAACGGGAAAGGGCCGCAGGGAGGACATGCGTTTCTTTTTAGTTAGGAGTGGTGTCATAATATGAAGCCCAGACATTTTACTTATGTGGATGATGGAAAGTGAGGTACCTTGGATTTGAGTCCCTAGTGGCTCTTGATATTGGTCGACGTACTGACCAGATTTTATGCCCCATAGGGCAGGGAAACGTATTATTCAGGAATTACTAATCCACTTAAGTGTGTATGGACCGGCCCTGCCGCTCCAGGTGCAGTTGCGGCTGAATCCTGAGGCACGGGGTAGAGTGTCTCGAATCGGAAGGAAGATCCCTTGCCTTGGTTCATGATGGAAATCCAATTTCCAATACGACATTCCAGTTTTAGTTGTAAACCTATATGGTGGCATAGTGGCATGGGACACTCATGTCGCCTATGATCGATACATTTATATTTGAAGTTGCTTTTGATACACTATTCACTTATAATAGTATCAAAATGATTTATTTTAAACGTACCAAGCATATTTGGCTATTATAAGGGAAAACTCTATTCTTCGGCTTGCATTGCATTGTGTGATGGGACCTGAGTCTTATAATAGCTTCATTTTTTGAAAAAACATTGCGTTGTTTTATTTTAAACTGAGATTCATGTGGAGTAAACCCGTTCCGTGTTATATGGCGTGGTCCCATGATTTCCCAACTTTTAAATTAAAGATTTAATTACTATTTGAGTTCTCACACCAGTCCCATGACTGATTCAAAGTTTATTGTTTCTATCTAAACTCTGAGTGCACATATTTCCACATGGGCAGCTAGTAGTTTTGGTTTTGCAGATTTCTTTTCACAGGATCCTGGTTTATAGTTGGAGCTATATTCGGAAAGCTTTGTATCCGTGTAGTCCCTTCAGTTGTAGTAGTTGATATTTTCCACTGCATTGTGTTTTGTATTTAAATGTAATTTAAAACTCTGATATTTTCCGCTGTGTAATATTATTTATTCATACTTTGATATATTCTTGTACTCTGATGTAATTGTTGTAATAGCAACGAAATGTTCTTATGTCTGTGTTCTGATGCATCGTGTTCTCAAAGCAATTCGCTGTTTTCCGTCTCTTCGGAGATCGGGGGATTTCAGGTCGTTTCAGGTCCACTCAACCCCGTCGGCTTTGCCAAAAAAATTTTGCTAAATTAATTTAGCATTAAACCGGGGTAATTGTATATTTAATTTTTTATAGTTCAAACATGTGGAATCATACTATTATTTTGCATACGCCAAATATGATACTGTACATAATTGTTAAAATGTTATACCAATCTACATTTCAAATATCATAAACATACAATGTTAAATTAAATTAGCATGACTAACACACGATGCTATGTCCATCTTTTTAGTTCCAAAAAATGCTAAATTAAACAAATACAATCAACAAGTGGTATTCATTTTTGTAGTTTTAAAAAATGATAAATCAAACTAACAGTATCATTCTTTTTTATAGTTTGAAAATTGCTAATTTAAATTAGCATCATACGCATGTCGTTTTCACTTTCAGATAATGATAGTTGTATGAGACATTTTTTACTGTTAATTGTACAAAAAAAGTAAATTAACAAGCTGCCATACCTCGACGTCGACCATCACCTTCCAATCAACGTCCACCACCTACGTTGTCACCTCGTAACCTAGTGAAGCCCAATTATCTTAATCAAATACCGTCGTCATCGCTTGATCTGCTGCTACCTCGCCATCTCGACCGACCACCACTTTCATCCAAGACCGCTACCACCTCGCCATCTCGACCGACCACCACTTTCATCCAAGACCGCTACCACCTCGTCAACTCCTAAACAATCTTATGCCATGTCGTCACCTGTTAAGCCTTCACTGTTTTAGTCTTCTTTTGAGTTTGGTGTTGTGATGCATATCGACAACATTTTTGGTTTTGGTACGAAAATGAATTTTTTTCCCTTTTTTGTATCTACAAGTTTTTTAGGTTTATCCTTGTTCCTATTTTCCTTTTGATTACGCTTATCAATTAGTTTAAATTTAAGATTATTTAGTTAATCTAAGTATGTGGGTTGGAAGTGAATCGAGGATCATTTATAAATAATTGTAGATTTTTTTTAAAAAGTAAGGTAGTGTCTGGTTTACTTTTTTAAATTTTGAGTTTTTGGACATATAAAAATTAGAACGTATGTGCATGATAAAAAACGTTTATTTTAGAAAATGAAGTTAACACAGAAAAAACAACACAACCTTTATTTGATTATTTATTTTTTCCTTATGTTAAAACTACCTATATTTTAAATATGGTTTTAAGAATTTTTGTGTTTAACTGTTCGAATAATTTTACTTTTTTGAATAGTATTTGAATTGTTTTAGATTTGATTTTAATTTTAAATGTAGATACGTTCTAGATACATTAGTAACTATTATAAGTTGGTTTATTATTTGGTTTGGTAGAAATCAGAGAATGTTTTACTCTGTTTATATTACTACAGATAGATTAATTATAAAGATTGTAACTTTTTGTTTAGATTGGATGTCTTGCCCTCTTTATAAAATGATTAGAGAACATAAGATTTAATGACTTTTAGTTAAAGTTAGAAATAATTTGAAACTGTTTATTAGGATTAATAAGTATTTAAGTCATAATGGAATCTGCATTTGTTATTGATAACTGATTTTAATGATTATTTAGTTGCTTCTTTCTATACTATGTTGTTATTTTATCCACGTATATGTGGATTATATATATATATATATATATATATATATATATATATATATAGGTTTTTAGCTTATTTTTTGTTTAGTCATTCTCAGGTTACAAGTAGATTGATTTTTGCTGTGAAGCTTATTGGACAGCAGTTCTGGAGAGTCCTGTATTTTATTATGTTGTTATGTACATATGTATTTGTTGGGTTGTATTATTTGGAGTGACTACTGTATTTCGTAGGAGTAGATATACCTCATAATCGGGTGGTGGCTTTGCCGGAACTCGATTTTGAAGTATGATGGGCGATGGTTTATCCAAAGCTCATCCATCTATTTCGTGTATATATGGTCATAGTCAGTGTTGATGTATGTACTATTGGTTACCTGTTAGGATATATATATATATATATATATATATATATATATATATATATAGGCAGGTTTCAATGACACCCCTGTTTTGGAGTACCCCAAATCAGGGTCGGTCCGATAGGGCTGGCTGCCCTAGGCGAACTTAAAATCTTAAAAAAAACTGATGTTACAGTAAAACAATATGGATTTGAACCCACTTCCTTCCACTTCTTTTCAACAGCCTTTACCACCCAACCATCAACATCTTTATTACTTATATGCCTTGTAGTATATTTATATAATAACAATTTTAAAGGGATGACCAGAATTTTCCTACCCCTTTCTCCTCCTCCCGCCGCGCTGCCCTATGCGACCGCCTTGGTCGCCTACCCCTTGGGCCGGCTCTGCCGCAAATGCACTCCGTTTATAGCCTCTCATTTATATTAAAATAAAATAGTGGTAAGAGAGATAGTGAGTGGATGGAGAGCGAGGGGGAAATATTTGGTGGAAATAAGGGGGTAAATGGGGTGCTGCACTATTTGGAGTGCCATTAAATGCTCGCCATATATATGTATATATGTATGTGTGTGTGTTAAAAAACATTTATTATTTGTGAAATATCAATATGTGTCTTTAATTTAAAATATTTTGATTTTTTACAATTAATCCATGAATGTTGTTCTTGATATAAACAACAAAAGTTGTCCAAAGATCCGAATCTTTTTAAAACGTCGAAAATAGGGAGAAAGACAAAGTCAGCAATTTTTTTAGCCAAAAGTGCTCTAGCAACAAACGTGCAAAGTTTAGCAGAATAATTTTTAGCAGTCCATAGAAGCGGGGGAGTAGACCTATTGAGTATTGACGGACCTACAGATCTTAACAGGTAAAATTGCTAACCAAACCCGAAAATTCGGATCAGTCTGGAACAAAATCCGTTCAAACCAAATCCACTTCTTCCCCCGACTGTCTTAATTTTACAGAAAAATCGTACAAAAACCCTAGTTCCCTGTTCCACCATGAGCCGCTATGATGCACGATCAAATGACCCTTCCTCCTACCGCGATCGTAGAAGGTAACAAAATTTATACTCTGCTCGACCTCTATTTTCGCAGCCCTAACTCATAATATCATGAAATGTAGCGATTATGGGAGGGGAAGCGAGTTGTCAGGAAAGAAGGAGACAGATTCTGTCCGTACTGCTGCAGATTTGGATGGACTGACTCCGTTCGAAAAGAATTTTTATGTAGAGTCAGCTTCCGTTGCTTCTATGAGTGAAAAGGAGGTCGAGGAATATAGAAAAAAGAGGGAAATTACTGTTGAAGGTCGTGATGTTCCCAAGCCTGTTAGGGATTTTAGTGATGTTGGGTTTCCAGGTATATTTAATTTGTAACATGTAAATATATGTTATGCTTGGTTAATTTGATCACAGTTACCTTTAAGGAGAATAAACATCATCTGACATTTTTGACGGACGATGTAAATTAAGAGCATCACTTTTCAGGTCATAAAAAATTACTGGAATTGCCCAGTTTCCAATTGGTGGTACAAGTTATGTACGTTGCTCACTACATTTAGCAATTTGATGTCGACTGATGCGAATATGATGCATACTTTGTAAAACCATACATACGTTGTACATGACACATACTTTGTATCAGTATCACCATTTGAAATTTCCTAATTTCCTTTGTAATGTTCGGAAGCTAGCAGCACTACATTACCACAGTGAAGAGCATACATGCTTTCTACGCTGTTTGAAATTAGGTATTTTTCAATTTTGTTATAGCGCAAATGATAATGCTCTAAATTAAAATAGGTTGTCTAGTTTTTTGCACCTATAAAATGTCTAGTAACGAATGTAACTATTCAGCACTTACTGCCAGGAGTATTTTGTAAAGTAATATTTTTCCAATCTACAATCTACCTTTAATTTCATAGCTCACTTTTTGTAGCAGTTAGGAATGAACAATTACCTACAATACGAAACTACACGTCTGTTATTGTAGCATCACTCTATATCAGCCACATGCACTATTATCACGTCGACGAGAAGTCTCGACTAGTCGACATGTCGCTCTATGAATTTCGACGATGATCGACTTATTCATTTTGACGGTAAACCCTAATTGGCCCAGAAACCCTAATTTTGGATCGACAGTAGTAAAAATAGATCGATGTTTTACTAATCGATATTTTACCTGGACATCGATATTTTGCCTGGAGAGAAACCCTAATTTCTTGGATCGAGAGCTGCTCCACCTCGCGACGCCTGCTCGCGGCTTCTCCTCGCTGCTCCTCCTCGCGGTTCAATACTTGATGAAGCGTGTAGACTTCTTTTAATTTTTATTCGATACCAATACAGATAATCATCTTTCAAATAATTTTAAAATTAAGAGGATCTAGAGTGGGGTCGATCACTTGGTAAGTTGAGTCAGCGAGCTGAAAAATGGGCTCGTTATTACTGTTTATCACTGTTACCTATTAATTCGACACTGCTACCGCTAATGCCTGTTAATTGGATGTCATTAATGCTAGACAAGATAATGATAATATTTTTTGGTTGTTGTCTATCTATAAATTTGTTCAATTTCTTATTTTAAATTTATGCTTCCTTTATTCTCCTTTAAATCATACAGATTAGGCTTGCAATTAATCTTGAAAAATGTCAAACAAGTAAAAGGAAGAAAATCCGACATTTCTATAATTTCAACAATTTTAAGAATATAATTAAAATTTTATCGTTTTGTGATTATTTGAACTTATTATAAATTTATAATTATATCTAATTATATTATATATTTAAGTCTAATAAATATATGTATATAAAAGACTTGTCGACTAGTCACGACTAGTCAGGCGACTTGTCGACTAGTCTTCTAGACGGTATTGACTCGACTTGGCGTCGTGATAACCTTGGCCACATGTACAATTCCATGAAAATCATTTTGGTGTTGCTCCCGATATTAGCATCTTGACATTTACCATGCGTGTTTACATGAAAATAAACTTGAGGAAAACATAAATTTGGATCATCAAATTTTATTTTTATGTTTTTCTGCAAGAGAATCGCCAATCATGAGACTGAAAAAACAGAGTAAAATACGTATGACACCGAACGCATAGTATAAATAAAATCATGAAATATGATTAAAAATATGTTAAAAAATGATTTTTTTTATGAATGCTATTAAAAACGTAGTAACTTAAACTTGAATTGCAAAATAATTTTATTATTCTTTATTTTCGAAAGATCATTCATACTGTAAATCGTAATATGCTTAAAACAAAAGGATCCAAAACATAAAAAAATTCAGCATAAATAGACCATAAAATACATAATTTCATAAGTAATATGTATGTAAAAAAGACAAGTATGAAAGTCATAAGCATTGTCGTATATATATGAACATACAGTGTGGTCATTTAACATGCAAAATGTAAAATAACAAAAGATTATCATAGTTAGATTTGAGTTTTTTAATTATTATTCTAGTTCAAGCACAGATTTAAATTCTAACAAAAAAAAACTAAGATCTCGGAGGATATTTCAGTATTTCGTCTCGGTCGATGTATCGTTCGATATTGCAATATCTCGGGTGATATGTTCGAAAGGAGATTTAGAGTGATATTTTCTGTTTCATTTTGAAAGGAGCCCAAAACGAGATCTCGGAGGAGATCTCGGGCGATATTTGCGAGATTTGAAACAATGATTGATAGTCGGCTAATTATAATAAACACAAACAAGTTTAAAAATAAAATAAGGAGAGACAAGACATAATTTTTTGTCGTGCGATTCAACTTTTTATTTCAACTCATGATTCTTATATGTATTTTTCCAACTAATAAAAAAAACCTAGCTTTTGACATTGATATTTGAACTCTTTATATTATCTGTTACTAGAGAAATTTTAGAAGTTTATTGCTGGGCAACTAGCTGTGAGGGTATAAAGGCAATTATTAAATATTCATGAGTCTATTGGAACATAAATATAGTCAAATTATGAACAATGAATCTCGATTACCGAGTCATAATTCATATTTTGTTTATATTTTATTTTTAATGGAGTTCTCACGATTGAAATTAATCATGTCACTAACCGTGTATCTCTGAAGTCTCTCCCTTTATATACTAAGCATTAGTTTTTTATGTTGATTGAATTGTTTATATTATTATGGTGTAAAAGCATTCAAAATAGGAATTGCAAACAAGTACACTTAAAATCAATCAACATTTTGCAAGGCAACTAGAATTATTTTAAACACATACAAAATAGAGTATTATAAGAAGTCCTAAAATATTTACTGCTTCTTTGTAATATAAAGCTACTAGGAGCAATAAGATATCTTGGGATATAACGAGTTAATTCGGTGAATTGTTTGTGTCGACACACTTTTTGGTCGAAGCTGTCGCATGTTAAGATTTTGGTTAGCAACGCGCTCAAGCGTCAACGTCGTCGTCAAAAAACACAAAGCAATTCGTTCGAAGTCGCGACGTATTCATAAAAGGCTTGAAAATAACGTCGACTCGCAAAATCGTCAATGGACTCTAAAGAACCGGAACAGTGAAAATACATGATCAACACGGTCCGATTAGCTCAAAACGCTTAAGCATGTTGGTCCGATCACGTGGCAAAACTCATGCAAAAATATATGGTTTTGGCAAAAAGAAGGTTGCACCCTTAAAAACAGCCGATCGACACGCGTCGATCACGAAAAATGATTCGGGCGACTCACGACGTTGAAACCTGGTAAATTGGCAAAAATTGATCTGGCATGTCAGAACTGCTTGATCGGCACGTGAAAATCATGAAAAACACATGTAAAACCTTGGTTGGTCACTCTGGCACTTTGGCACATTTGAAAATTCTGGTAAATGTGGCACGTTTAGAAATGGTTGATCAACGCGGTGGATCCCCCCATTTTCACGTGTGCGGCTCAGAAATATCGGCCTTGGCAAATTTGGCCTTGGCAAAATCGCATCACAAAAGTGATGCAATATTTCAGCTGATCGCATCGGCTCATACATGGATTTGTACGAGCGCGCATCGCATCCAGGTGATGCGATAAAATGGCTCGGCATGGCAAAGTGGCGGCTCCGGTTTTTCAGCATAGGATGCGATGCGATTTTTCATATGATCGCATCAGTGTGGATGCTATTTTCACCGAGGTGGATATGTCAAAACGTGATGCGAGATTTGGTAATTTGGTAAATGCCAGATTTTCATATGCGATGCAAATACCATGCAGATAAGGGTTTTTTAGTGGATCCGCACGCGATTTTTCAGCATAGGATGCGATGCGATTTTTCATATGATCGCATCAGTGTGGATGCTATTTTCACCGAGTTGGATATGTCAAAACGTGATGCGAGATTTGGTAATTTGGTAAATGCCAGATTTTCATATGCGATGCAAATACCATGCAGATAAGGGGTTTTTAGTGGATCCGCACGCGATTTCCGCACTTTTCTCGAATGCGAGTTTTCTCAAGTATGGGATGTAACATTTTTCAACCCGACCATGTAAAAGTGATGCGATTTCTTAGGATGCGATGTGAGGGATGCGAAATTTCGTATCTCGCCTATCAAAGATGCGAAATTTCGTACTGTGGTTCCCGGATCTCACATATTCCTACCTAATCCACTACCCATAAATACCCCTAAGCTTGGCGTTTAAAGAGGTTGGATTTAATTGGATTTTGGACTTCTTGAAGCTCGCAAGCATCATTAATGGCTTCCACCTTCTTCTCCATGACTATTGGACATAGCTTGGACCATTAAAACGTTGCACAAACGTTTGCCATCAACTTTTGGACATTCACAAGGACGTTTTCACTGCTTTTGGACTGTTCTTGGACATTTTTGGTTTTCTTGGACATTGAAACTACCTTTTGGACATTGTTGACTAAGCCAACATATTTTTCTCTTAACGAAGAAGAATGACATGTTAGTCAAAGTTTAGAATTAACAATTACTTATTGTTCTCTTGTAACGCTTTGTATTCCAACATTGTTCGAACTTGTACAACAATTGTAATAAAAAATTATATGATGAATGATTACTATAAAGTGGACGTAGCGTTATTGCTGAACCACTATAAAAAGTTGTGTCCTTCCTACATTTAGTTACTTTGGATTTGGATTATTTTGTTTTCTACAACATACACCCTCGAGGGTTGGCATACGTTGAATCGACGACAATTCCCCATGTCAACAGTTTGTATGTAGATAAGGTGGTGTACATCTCTGACGTATTTCTATTAGGGGGGCTTAGGTGTGTTGTAAATATGGTGTATGGAATTAACACTCCATATACTTCCTATATAAAAATAAAATAAGGAAAAATCAGAATATTTTTCTAGGTTTAGTTTATCATTTTATTTCAAGCTCAATCAGCAAGCAAATAAAATAACTTGGTTCTTTTATTCAAGCACTCATGCTGTATGATGTATCACCTTCCTTATTCAAAACATCTGTCCATCCAATGCTTTGCCAATCACACCAGTTTTTCTTCTTCTCTCAGTTTTTTTCCTTTTGAGAACCAGCCCACCATTGTTGGTATCAGACTATCCATTTGTGATATTGAATCAGTGCATTTTTTTTATAGCCTTGACTTCTGATAATTGAATATCACGATTCAATTGTTCTGTAGGAAAATTGATGGTATTCAGTGAATAAAAATGTGCAGGATCCATTTGTGATGTTTGTAAATTGCAAATAGTTTCGCACTTATATATTCAAATGAAGAATGATGGTATTCTGCTTTCAATTGGTTGCATGCTTGGTTAAAACAATCAAACATCATCTATTCAAGGCTTCAAGCCTAGCGAAGAATGACTTCGATACTGTCACTTTGTAGCATGTTCATCATATCGTCCCTTTATTATTTTGTGCATTCACATGTTTTCTCTATGTTTCACTATTACCTGTTTAATGTTGCCATAAATTTAGTAATTTTGTTGGCATGATTCTGTGAGATGTTTCCCATTGAAGTTTAGGAAGATGTCAAGTCCTTGTAGTAGGAGATTGACTTGTCATTACAATTCTAAGCTTGGATAATGTGACACATCCATTAGGAGTTAAGAATTTTGTCATTCAGATCAAATTTTTGTTATGCTCATAGTTCATCAATTCAATATTGAAGGGGGCTATATTTAAAGAGAATACATGTGTATTGTTGAGATCGCCTTCATATATCATTTGATGTGTCCTACTATGCAAAATCTACTCTATTGAAGAACGGTAATTATTGCAGAAGTAGTTTCTCAAAAAATACCAAATAAAAATTGAATCACCGAGCACGTGATTTTCAATGATCATAATTTTTAACTACGAAGTAAAGTAGGAGTATCCTGTATGAAAAAAGAAAAAAAAAAAGGTCAAAACATCGAATGTGGTTTATGTTAAACATCATGTGTGGCATTTAGCATATTCAGTTTTGGAGCATGCATATCAACAATTTGCATACCATTTATTTTCATAGTCTACTTACATCTAATTAAAGTTTGGAGAACTACTTTTTTTCTATCTTTCAGGTTGAACTGTTTGTTGCAGAATGCAAGATAATGAAATAAGAAGATCAATCATTTATCGCCAAGTCTATAATCTTGTTACTAATGTAGGTTTCTTCCTTCTTCTTCTCTCTCTAGGGGGGGGGGGGGTCTACAGTAGTTGTAACTTGCGACAGTAGCAACAGTTACGATGTCTAATAAAGATGTTCAAAAGAACTTTTGGTCAGATAAAGAACTATAATATTCTTTCAGAAAGTGTGGTAAAAAAGAAGGTAACAATTATTTGAAGTAATCGTACTTTGAATTGCTAATGTATATGTATTACATAAATATTTCAACTCCAGTTTCCTTGTAATGATGCAACATGCAAGGACTCAAAAAATAATAAAATTCGAATGGAAATGGAAATGGAATGCGAAGTTTGTAAAATTTGAATGCGACAGAGGAGAGACTTGGAGAGCTTATGTGCATGCTTAGTATAGTATTATGAATATTTGATATTTAATTACATAAATATACCATACACAATATATAATTAAAACAGAACATCGTGGTGAATTGGAGAACTGTGAAAAGCTTCGGACAGGACGTTTTTTTCTTGATGTTTACTGCATCAGCGACCTTTCTATGATCAGTCGGAGTAAGGAAATTTCATTAAATAAAATCTTAAGTCTTAACCAAAAATTTGTGTACAAAAACTACTCTATGCTTTAGT
Organism: Allium sativum; assembly: GCA_030737875.1. Lineage (NCBI taxonomy): Eukaryota > Viridiplantae > Streptophyta > Magnoliopsida > Asparagales > Amaryllidaceae > Allium > Allium sativum. The sequence goes on along the minus strand of CM060922.1, from coordinate 729,813,968 downwards.
ATGTCTCAATACCAGTCCTTTATCAAGTATGCTTTTGTTTTCCTACCCGACGAATATTTTTAATAATGCGTTTCACTTATAGTTAAAATGGACTTGGGATTACAGTATAATCATGTATCAATATTTGAATATTGTGTTATCATTTTTGGATAAGCCTACATATGTTCATGTGCCAAAATATAAAAGTAGATTATCGGTTATCATACAAAAATTGGCAGGAAGGAAGAAATGATGATATTTAATGTGAAACTATATAATGTTTATGCATTTACGTTGTTTAATTGAATAATAAGTTAATGAGATTATTTAATGTAAATCTGTCATAATAATTTTCAAACGATCTTTATAGTATTATGTTAGTAAACTTATCCTTTTGTGTTTCAATTTTTTTACTTAAACTGTTAAAATTAAAGCACAAATACTCAAGCAACATTGTAATATTTTAAGAACATGACTAAGTTTAATGATAGATATGCTGAAAGTGAAGTCTGATACGTCAATCAACAATGTATGGATATTGATAAAATATATCAGTTTAGTAACAATATTGACACTAAGTTTACAAGCTGATATTTTGGTACAGCTTGTTTTAATTGCTTTGCAAAATTTTATTGGAAATAATGTATTTTCATGCATGATGGGCACATATTTATACATCAAGCATTTTTAATTTGAAGTATCATTTATTGTCCATATTTATAGGTGGTATTCGTCCACTCATTTTTCTTCTCTTTTCCCTTGCAATTTTTCTTTTTCATTCTTCCTTTCATAATCTGAGTACACAACTTCACTTATGGATGAAATCACCATTTGAATTCCTAATTTCCTATGCAATCTATTTCCTTTGTTAGTAGTATAGATAGATGAGGTGAAAAATGAAGGCCTTCTATGAAAGAATACGAATTATGTATTGATGTTCTTAGTTATCTCTTGTTCACCAAGTAATTAACAAGTGAAGGTTCCATTTCTTTCCACCATTAGCCATCAACCTTTAAAATTTTGTATTGTGATCTTGTCTTGATTAATATTGTCACACCTGATAATTTTTCATATGATGTAGTCCCAAACAAGATGAGTATTATCTTGGTGTATGAATTCAAATCTTAAATTTCATGTTCATTTTGAACTTATGTTGAGGATAATGTATCAGTACAGAAATATATTAATGAAAATGTTAGTAAAACTTGAATGTTTATTTATGATATGAAAATGCATAAATAATCAAATCAATTACTGTTGACAAGTTGATATTGAGCACTTCTCACTATTAAACATGTTCGACTTAAAAAAAAAGAACTAAACTAAGTTTACTAACCCGATAAAAATAATAATGCAATATGTCAACGTAAAATAAACATAGCGTTTTGTATTCAATATCAGATTTGAGATATCCAATTATCCAAATAGATTATGATGGCTGGAATCTTAAATTTAGACCTAAAGTGATATCTTGGACGATGTCTCGGGAGAGATCTCACATACATACATACATACATACATACATATTTACATACATACATATATATATATATATGTATATATATATATATGTATATATGTGTGTGTGTGTGTGTGTCTGTGCCTGTGTATTTTTGTGTGTGTATGTATGAGTGTGTGTACCACCCCAGGTGGCCTCTGATTTTCTCCACTAGTTCCAATTTAAATAATATGTGTAGTGGGAAGAGAGAGAGAGTCAACTATTATTTAAATCGGAACTTGTGTGGAAATCAAGGTGCATTTAGGGTGCTGCACTATTTATACATATCTATGTGTGCTTATGTGCATGCATGCGGCAAGGATCGGCTGTACCTCTATCCCTTCCTAATTCAGCCATACATTCCAATTTAAATAATATGGTGACGTGGCCGGAGAGAAAATATATTATTTAAATTGGAATGCATGGATGAAATCGTGAGAAATAGAGGTGTAGCGAGAATTAGGTGTAGCCGATCCTCGCCTAAATAAGTGCAAGCTTGCTAATCCTTTTGTCTTGTTCAATATCTTTGTATGTCTGCATCACGGCATCACCGAAGTGTATCTTGTTTGTTAATATGCTTAAATTCATCTATAAGTTGTCATTTTCCTGACACATGGAGTTCTTCTTTTCTTTTCTTTTTTAATAAAAACATTCATGTCTTTTGTTGTATGCCTATGCCATTACATTTTACATGATTTCATTTTAATGTTTGCAAACAAAAATGTCTGCAGATTATGTCATGCAAGAAGTTGAGAGAGCTGGATTTACTGAACCTACAGCTATTCAATCACAAGGGTGGCCCATGGCATTAAAAGGCCGTGACCTTATTGGTATTGCTGAGACAGGATCTGGAAAGACACTTGCATATTTGCTGCCTGCAATAGTTCATGTAAACGCTCAGCCGATTTTAGGTGGGAATTCTGCTTTCGTCGTTGAAATATTTCGCAACGCGTTCATCATTATTGAATTATATTTATGAGATGAATCTTGAATTATATAATGTAGCTCCTGGGGACGGACCAATTGTTTTAGTTTTGGCACCTACACGTGAACTTGCAGTCCAAATTCAACAAGAAGCGACAAAATTTGGTGCATCATCAAAAATAAAGAACACTTGTATTTATGGTGGGGTTCCAAAAGGTCCACAGGTTCGGGATCTTCAAAAAGGTTGGTATCAGTATGTTTTTATGTTCTATGTGCATTGATCAATGTTTTTCTGAATTAGTTGTTATAGAGATGTTCCATGCTGTGGTATCGTGTAACTACGTTTTACAGTCTGTCTGAGAGTACGTTAGGTTTCATATGAAAGCTTGAGTGGGAAGGTAAGTTTTTGTTGGAAATCGTAGATACATCTTGCGGTAAGTGATTAAGGGAAAGATCTTCTGATGGAGACCAAAGTATTTGTCTGAGAATTTGAATATAACTTTTTGATCCTGTCAGATGTATGTATGAATGTTAATATTACATTTCAAAATATTGTCTGGACTGGAATAGCCTTTATCCCTTGTACTTCTCTTAATCAGGTGTTGAGATTGTTATTGCAACTCCGGGGAGGCTGATTGATATGTTAGAGTCTCATTATACTAATTTGCGAAGAGTAACATACCTTGTATTGGATGAGGCAGATCGAATGCTTGATATGGGGTTTGAACCCCAGATTAGGAAAATTGTTAATCAGGTAAGCTCCTTATCTTTGACTCTTCAGTATGATTGCTGGAGCATAAGGAGGTCTTGTGTCCAAGTTACTTCCGCATTAGTATTGAAGTGGATTCTTATTAAAAGAGCGATTAAACTTGCACGCAAGTTGTAAGATTTGTGCAGTGTATGTGGATGGAACATACCATCCAGCGGAACTTTATTTATGAAAATTTTATTTTGAAAATAATAATTCTGCAGTTTTCTGGTTCTTAATTCACTTTTAAATTCGTTTGTATTGTTCAAAACACCATTATTTAGGTAGTGGGTAGTCTCAAGTCATCACAGATTGAAGTGTTCTGTTTGATGCAACATTGCCCTGTCAATGATAGATACTTGGGTGATTAAGGTTTGTATGATCGATAAATCGGGGAGTGTTGGTTTTTCGGGTTTTGGGTTTTGAGTTTTGAGTTTTGTTGTCCTGCCCACTCTATATGACACATTAAACTGAAGGATCCTTGCTATAGGAGATGCAATCTTAGGACCATTTTTGGTTATTGCAGTTGCATGAGTTCTTTCGTGTACAAGCCTGATTTACTGCTTATGTCGTAGTCAGTAATTCCAGATCTTGTAAAATACAATTTTGGTAACAAAAATGTGTTGGTAAGGAACATGCATGCAATTTTAACTAGCATGCTGGACGTATCTTCCTATTATTCAGCATGCTGGACGTATCTTCTTATTATTGGCCTCCTGTATGTCCGTGTACTTTTACCCACCAATTGCATTTGTAATTCACATTACATATTCAGCTGCTGGATGTATCTTGTTATTGTTCAGACAATTGTAAACTGTAATGTTATAGCATCGAACAAATTAGAAATCAATTTCTCTTATTGTTATTGCAATGTTCTCCTAATATTTGTTTGCTGGTTCTTCGTATATTTTACTGTGGTACTTTCAATCCCCTCCATTTAAATTATTGCAAATGTTAAAAGGATTATTAGATGTGCCTACTATGAAATATTTACTATAGATATCCACAATGTATTTTGTATTTACGGAATAGAGAATCTCATTTCTAACATGACTGTCCTTTTAATGATGAGTTTAACACAACCGTTTTATTAGGGTTGATGTCTGCTCAAAAGTTGATATACTCATTGGATGAGATATCCATCCATATCTTCTGGTTTCGTATAAATGTTACTTCAGTGGTTCGTGCGATGTATGGTTTGTTTAAACCTCTATTGGAATCAATTTTGGACATAAAAACTGTTATGTCCAAATTACACAGTAAATTATGCCAACTTATGGTCATCTCGGTATTAACAGAATCACAAAACAGCTTATTGGTCTTGACTTTACAGTCTCGACAGGGCAAAACAAGCTGAAAGCCACAGTTGCCTGAGTGTAATATCAAAATTTTAGCTATTGTTAATTATATCGCATTTACTTGTTTTAGTAATCTGAGAGTATCATCAACGGTTATCAGACTATTAGACCATATGATGTTTTCAGCAAAATCCCCTCTTAACACTCATTCTTGTTGAACAAATCCGTCATGGGTCAGAAAAGTGCCCGATGTTGGATGCTTGTTTAACAAGTTCGTACTTTCTTCCAATGTTGTAGAAATTTGTGATTATAAGGTATTAGTATGTATTAGTAAAGATTTGTAATATTATGGTTCCTATTATGCCCGAGATGTCTTAACTCTTAACTTTTAATATTCAAGCGAGCACAGTACTGGCATTTTGCTTACGCTAATGTACTCGATTATCGATCATGCTCCTAGTCAGTTTAGTTACACTTATCTTTTTATGGCTTAAGTAACATGTCATTCCTTAATATCAACTTGATCGCTGGTGATATAATTTGGTTTAGTGAATTTATATATGGTAGCTGTAATCATTTCATTCACATTGTAGATTCGCCCTGATAGACAAACACTCTACTGGAGTGCTACTTGGCCAAAAGAAGTCGAGTACCTTGCGAAGCAATCTCTTTACAATCCATACAAAGTAATTGACTTTATGCTTAATGATGTAGATTTACCTTTATGTTCTCCATACGGTTGATTCTAATGAAAATTTATGCAGGTGATAATCGGTTCTGTAGATCTGAAAGCTAATCATGCAATTCAACAACGTGTGGAGATCGTATCCGAGAGTCAGAAATATAACAAGTAGGACATTCCCCTTGTATAAGTTATTTCCAGTATCATCTCTAAACATAAAAGCATAATATTTGCTTTGTTTTCAGCAACACATCATACCTAGTTCAAACAAACAACTTGGAAAATAAACATCTAAAATGTTGTGGGTGGTACTTGTCTTATGATATTTGACACCATGTTAAAGTGGGTTATATTTATACAGATTGGTGAAGCTCCTCGAGGATATTATGGATGGTAGCAGAATACTGATCTTCATGGATACTAAAAAAGGTTGTGATCAAATCACAAGACAGTTGAGAACTGATGGTTGGCCTGCACTGTCAATTCATGGAGATAAAAGCCAAGCTGAGAGAGACTGGGTCCTATCCGAGTTCAAATCTGGAAAGAGTCCTATAATGACAGCAACTGATGTTGCAGCCCGTGGTTTAGGTATTTCAATTATGAAGTGTGTTATTAAGAACTTGGGGATCTGTCTGATCATTTCCAGCATGGTTTAGCATCATCATTTGAGTTCAAAAATACCAACCGTACAAAGTCTGAGTAAATAATTGATATATTCTTGAGACTTGCTATTGTTTCTTATTGCACAGATGTGAAGGATGTAATGTATGTAATAAACTATGACTTTCCTGGGTCATTGGAAGATTATGTTCATCGCATAGGTAGAACTGGGAGAGCTGGAGCCAAGGGAATAGCCTATACTTATTTCACTGCAGCCAATGCTAGATTTGCCAAAGACCTTATCAGTATTCTCCAGGAAGCCGGTCAGAAGGTCAGCCCTGAACTAGCTGCTATGGCTCGAGGGGCACCACCCACATCTGCAGGTACTTTTGCCTTTCCACACATTTCAAGCTCATTTAGACTATTTTTGTCATTTGCTGTTTGCATATGAGGCTCAAATTTTCGACGTCCAAATATTCGTGCTCGGCAACTTGTTTTAAGTTCTGAGTGTTCAGATAAATTTTTGACCACTGAATATTTGAGCAGGACATGGTGGTTTCCGTGACAGAGGAAGGGGATTCGGTGGGCGATCATGGAGCTGATATTCTGCTACATTTATTGCAAGTAATTTTATGTGGCAAAATGTAGAATTGGATTTCTGACTCTAGAGGGCAGAGTATATCTTCTGGCTGTTTATGAATATATCCACACTTGTTTGAGAGGAGAAAACATGCAGATGATTGAATTGTATATTACACTTGAGGTCTTCCTTTTATTTGTCTCATTTCAGTGATTTTAATATTTACTGCTAGTGATCTTTACGTATTTTTCCCTGAATGTCTGAGGTGTATGTGCAAAACTTTGTACAGTTTTTTATTACTGGAACATCATTATTATTTTACACTGACTTTTGCTAGAGTTTTCAGTGGATGATAGTGTGTAGATTTTCAATTTAGTGACCTTCGAGGAGCCGTGGTTGTTGCATCTTTTAGAAGCTGTATGTTTTTATTTCTGAATCATACCAGCATGTAAACCGTGCGTGACGATAATATTATTAAAAATTATATTTATTATTTCAATGTTAAAATGTGAACTTTGTTATGTGATATATCATAAATTTTGATGTGCAATACATAAACTATTAATTAAAGTTGTTATTATTGTTTGTGTATAATTTATGTTCTATAGTATACAAAAACAATATGTATGCATGTCTATTTGATATTTTTTTTTTACTTTTTTGTCAATATAGATATGTTGTTGAAATTGATGTATGTTAGTAATTTATTCGATGAATTACTATTGAATAAAATTTGTTTAAATAAGTTACAAAGCTAGTTTAACTACATGACATAGTAGGAAGAATATTGTATTTTTTTTTTGCAAAAAAGTATAAATTTGTTGTGTCGTCACTGATGTTCAAAAAGAACTTTACGATATAATATATTGTAAAATTTGATGTAAGAAAAGCATAACTAATTTACAAATTAAGTTTGTCGTTACTGGTGACATACATAATTCATGTTATGTGATTTATACATTTTTGTAGTTGCATGGAAAACTACCATTTTTTAATATGAATATACGTAGTAGAATTCACGTATATTTTTAGGAGTTATTAGAAAAATGAACTAAATACACTTTAAGAGTACTTAAATAATTAGAATTTAGAATTTCATGTGTAGTTTAGTGAGGATTTTCTTTTAAAGGACAAACTTTGCAAAAAACTTGGTGAAAAGTATGTAAAGTTTCAAAATTAGGGAGAAAACACATTTACACTAAAAGTGGAATTCAGGGGGCTCACTATGCTTTTCCCATTTATACTAACATTTGTCCTTCTCACTAAATTCTAAATTTTCCATATTTTTCACCAAATTTTTTGTTAAGTTTGTTCCTCTCCCTATTTTCCACTGGTTTTAAACATATAGATTTAAATATAAAGTATCATGAAAGAATTGAGAAGATTAAGCAAACAATTGTAAACATATTAAAATGTAGGTTTTAAAGTGGAAATTGCTTTATTTAATTTATGATAAATTTATTGAGATAAGTGTATAATTTTTTTATTATTATTGTTTACATATATCATTTAAACCGTGTGACTTATCTAATTTTACATTTGGAAGAAAAACTAATTTTTTCCATTTTTGTAAATATGAACATGGTGTACAGTTTAAAACATCACACTTATTAGCGTTAATTAGATGAATTAAAACCAACTTATTGATTGAATTCATTTGTTAAATTCAAAATCACATATAATTAATTTATACATATTGACTTCAGTGTACAATGTTAAGTGATATTGTATAAATAACTAAATAAATTTTAAAATGTAGGCATTTGACATTAATATAATAATCCAATACACGGTAAATATGTTGACGTAAATGAGTTCAACTTTGAACTTATGATAGTTATTCATGTTATGTGGTTGACGTGTTTATATATTTGATTTTTTTTCTTATTTTTTAAATATAATTATGGTTAATTTTGATGTGATTTATTAGGTGAATCAATGAATAATAGTTTGCAAAAGTTATTTAAATAGTGTTAATATTATGTAATTAATTGTAAAATATAGTACTAAATGTAAAATGTTAGAAAAGAATTGAGAGAGACTTAAATGATTATAGAAAATTTAAAGCGTAGTATTTAGAGCTAAAAACATAATTTTGTAATTTTTAGTATTTAAAAGAAATATTCGTTAACTAAATTTATTTAAATTACTTAAATTTTGGGTTTTGTAATTAATTCAAATATGTGGGCTTAAATGTAAAATGTTAGGAGTTAACTCTTAATAAATGATTGTGTAAACTTTGAGATGTTCATATCAAAATGTAAAATGACGGAAGAAGTGAATAATATGATAGAAATAGTAAATAAGTGTAAAGTGGTAAACTAATTTTAAAATAAAATATCTAGAGAGAATTAAGGGAAGAGAGAAAATTCCCTTAAATTAAGTAGGGAGCTTTGAAAGGTTCTGCTTTACTATTATTTAATAGATGCGACCACGCATTGCAAGGCTCTTGACGATTTTCCTTTCAATTTTTGAGGTAGACTAGCGTGTTAGGTTGATGTTGTAAAAGAAATGGTAAAAAGACATACTTGGTCGGATACTTGAGCAACATAAATTCCGTTGACACTAATTTTGTGGTATGTTGCCATAGACAATGCTTTAGAAGCCTCAAACATTCACGTTTACACTCTAATCCATGTTTCTCTTCTTTGGCTTCCCTCCTTTGCTACTGTTCATCTCTTCTCCGGTATATATTTTGTTCATGTCCACAATTAGATTTTGACTACAACGACATAAGATTCTATCGTTGTAATGTTTACACAAAAGGAGTGATATCATCATGATTCACACATTGATGTGAGGGTTCACATGTCGAATATCTCGTTCGTAATGCAAACGTATATCTCATTCGCTAACATACTAGGCTTAAATACTTGGCTTAATACCGCGTCTACATTCGTCATGAATGCAGGCGCGTGCACGCACACACATATAAAAAGAGTTATGTGACACTTCTATTTGAGAGCATCGCTTTGGCATCCGAATCACAAGAGAGCTCCCTCATGCAACCCTTTGATTCCCTCCCCATGTTCATATTTAAGTAGATAATTCTTTCTCTATTTTCTCATTAACTTGAATATTTAAATAGAAAGGTGAGATGGAAACTAGGGAGCTATGAGGGAATTCATGAGAAGGGATGCAGATTCTAACTCTTATGCATGTTAAGGATGGAGAATGTGGATCTTAAGGTAAAATTAACACTAGGGGAGGGGGTGGGGTGAATAGTGTTTTAAAAAGATTATGGAAAATCTAAACAATCTAGAATAACTATATGGATTACACGTCAATTAACACACCAGAAATGATCACAAACACATAAACAATTACAGACACAGATATAAGAAAATATAAAATGCAAAAAAGGAAAGAACACACCGAATTTTATACTGTTTTGGATTACTCCTACGTCCAATCCCATGCAACGCTGGATTGCGTAGAGTTTTATTATTATCAATATCCAAGTACAATCCCTTCATTTCACGGCTACAAGGTTAACACTGCTCCAAACACCCTTAATTTCACAGCAACAAGGTTAACACCGCTCCCTTTCCTTGATTTTAGTGCTACAAGGAACACACCCTTCCCCAAACACTTCCCAAACAATTAAAATAGCCCTAGAACTCTTCAATTAGCACTTCAAACAAAGAGTGGATGATAGAGAGTGAAAAGAGAAGAAGAATGATATAAATTTTGTTGAAATTGACAGGGTATAAGTGTAGAAATCAAGAAAATTAAGAATTTTAATGGTGGTAAGTAAAGGGGTGAAGATGGAGAAGAAAGAATAATAAAAAATTCTAAATCAATCCTTTTTTATAGTGTCCCAATGGTTGCAACACTTATGCACCGTTACAAATAATGAAAAGACACTTCCTTTGAAAATTGAAAAAATGACAGTTATATGTTGACATGTCAAAACCCCTATGTCGACATACCCTTTGTATTTTTATTTTTAAAATCAAATTTCAAGTATTTAAACTAATATATATTCTGGAAATTCTTGAATCAAAACTAATGTTCCAAATGAAGTTTCTAAAGTATAAAAACATGTAAAAACATAGTGATATAGAATATAAACATATTTATAAAGTTATATGATTTAAAACTATATATATATGTATATATTGTAAACATATTATTATAAAAACTTTATAAACTATATATATTTGAAATCATTAAGTAAAATACTTATGATAATTTGAAATCATTTAGAAAAGAAATTTAAGAATAATTTGAAAAGGAATTTAAAAAGGAATTTTGGAAAAAGAATTTGAAATCAGAATTTGAAAGTGCTAACCCGAGTTTTACATATAAAATAGACTCTATTTACTTGGTATTCTTGAGCTCTTAAAATCTTAATATCTTGATACTCATGAGTCTTGAGTCTCTTTGAATATTTGAATCTCTTGGAACTCTAAAACTGTACGGTTTTCAGTATTAAATCCTACACACACACACACATACACACACACACACACATGTATATGTATATATATTCTAGACAAAGACGTTAGTATATATTTTATGATCAATGAATTAAAATAATAAGGTTTTTGTCCTCAAAACTTCATTCTCCAACAATCTTCCCCTTTTTGATGATGACAACCTTGATTTATAAAATATTTTTACTTGTTTACCTGTTTAATACCTGTTGATTCTGATTCATTGAATACTCCCCCTTTCACTGTGAATTCTATATAAATTCTACATACTCCCCCTTAAACTAAGCTTAACAAATTCCTATTTTATAATTTCTCCTTCTTTGTCATTAACAAAAAGAATCTTGAACTATACTACCTTAAAATCTATATGAATGACTTAATATAATTCACTCCCCTTAACTCTAAGGCACTGCTAAAGAAAACAAGGGTATATCCAAGAAAATTAATAAAGTATTTACAAACACTTTATTCAATATTTACAAGTATTTTAATCATATACAAGTTTGCAAACCAAACCAAATCAAGCAATTGTAGTCCTGGGGCATTTGCTAGAGTGCCTCGAAGCCGGCGAGGAGTACATCCCTTGCCTCGACTCATGATGGAATCCAAATTTCCAATACGAAATCACGGTTTTGATTGTAACTTATATATGGCGACATAGTGGTATGGGGCACTTATGCCGTCTAAGATTGATATTTATGATTGAATTTGCTTTTGAAACATATATGCACTAGTAATGATATCAAGTGATTTTGCTTTACACGTATTAAGCATATTTTGGCCATTATAAGGTAAAACCCTATCCTCCGGCTTGCGTTGCATTGTATGATGGGACTTGGGTCTTATAATGGCTGCATTTTTATAAAAAGCATTGCATTGTTTAAATAATTTACCTTGTTTAATGCACTGGCAATCACTGGAGTAAACCCGTTCCGCGAAAGTGGCGTGGTCCTATGATTTGCCTTATTTTTGTTGTTTATCCAGTTAAGTAGATTTCTCATAACAGTCCCATGACTGACTCGTAGTTTGTTTCACTTTGCAAACTTGGGTGCCCTTATTTTCACATGGGCAGCCTAGTGACAGGTAACAGGGTATATTTTGGCTTTTGCACTACAGCATGGAGTGCATCTTTTGGCTTGTATGGCGAGGACTTGACTTCTCAGTATTTTGGCTAATTGATATTCCGCCATTAGTACCTTATGTATATGATTTCCGCTTATTGCGATGTAGACAGATTTACTTCTATTATGTATCTATGATGTATATGTACCAGTGATCTTGATGTAGACTGATCATTTACTTCTATGCACTAAGTTGTATCCTACACTGTGCTACTTTGATGTTTATTACATGTTATGATTCTGCTGTCATATTGATTTAAATTATTCTATTTTCTGTTTATGCTATTATCTGTTCTCTGCTAATGACGATTAATGTGTTATATTCCAATGATTATCCTTAATTCCGTCGTACGGAGTTTTGAGATCGTCACAACAATAGTTTCAAACAAATTCAAACCAAATTCAAAACAAACCAAACAAATTAAATCATACCAACCAATTCAAATCAAATTCAAATGTCTTTTGGAACTTCTACCCGTCCGTCTCCTCCAAAGATTGGATCCTTTTTGATGACTTCCCAATCTTCATCTTCTTTAGTGGGTGGTGCTTTAGCGAGATTGTTGTCTTCGTCTCTAAAAAGAGAAGATGTTAGCCAATAAATGACATCAAAGTGCTTCTCTTGATGTTCTACCATCTTTATTTGACTCAATTCGAGATGTCGTTGATTACGTAGTATGATAGAAAGGATATTTTTGAAAGGATTCAACGTTTCTTCAAAATTTTCGCTCAAATTATGAATAAGATTTGCTATAATTTGATATTATAGGAATGGAATGATTAGAGAAGAAGGAGGAAGTTTATAATAAAATTTTGTGGAAGAAAGAGGCATTTATGGTTTGGAATTCGTTCGAATTGAGTAAACATTAGTTAGTTATTTAAATTTCAAAATTTGAACAAATTTGAAAACTTGGCAGTTATATGTCGACATGTGAATTCTTGCATGTCGACATACCCTGGGTAATTTTTGGGTATTTTAAATTTTTAGTTATTTATTATTATATTATTTTTATTTATTTAATTCTAATGTGTTTCCGCAGTTAATTAAAGATTGTTTTGACTAAAATAAACACCATCCATTACTACTTAAAAGCAAATACATTCAACCGATACAAGATACTAAATACGAGATTCGAAAGCAAATACAAAAGTTAACATAAACTAGATAAGCTTAGATTTCAGCGGATGATGATGAGGAAGATGATAAACCAATTTTTCTTCCTCGTTTGCCAATGAACTTGGACATATTGGTAAGAGTCTTCTTGATCTTCTTTGGATTCTTGGCTAATTTAACTTGGTTTTGGACAAGTGTTTCCTTGGTTATGGCTCTAGTGTTTATTGGACATTCAACACTTTTCAAAGAGGATTCTTCTTCGTCAATTTCCATTGGATTTTCCTCTTGTTGTTGTTGCATTCGAACTTGTTTGTCTCCGAGTGTTTCGTATGGTTTAAAAGTGATTGGAATTTGCATAAGATGTATATTTGCCGAGTTAAAGACTCTTCTTGGCACAAATTCCTCTCCTTTTAGATCCACTCCAAAATATTTAAAGATACGGGTAAGATAAACTCCATGATAAAGAGTGTTTTCTTTGATGGACATTTCTTTGTGCTTAAATTATTTTAAAATAACATCGGCCCAATTGATGTTATAAACACCAAACATAGCAAAGAGAGCTTTTTGGACTTTGAGGGTAGGCTTGTTGAAATTTCTGGAACGTGGAGTAATAGTATGTTGGTGGAGGAGGTTGACGATTCTTGCTTTTGGGCCAAAAAAGCGATTTTAAAATCCATGTTTTCGTTGCTTTCGAAAATGTGATGATAAGTCTCCAAATCCATTTCATCAATTTCGAATTCCAAAAAATCTGAGCCTGTACTCTTACAATTTAAATTATTGATGAAATTTCACAATCCAAAACGATTTGAGTGTCTTTTACGCTGCTCCATACTTGATTCTCATTTCCTTCGTAAAAGCCACGATCCAAATTTGCATTAAACATTTTAACGAGATTCGGGTAACATCATCGTTATCCCGAGCGTCGACCAAGCTTAGAACTTCATTTTGTTGAAAGAGAGAACGCAAATTATAAGAGGTAAAATTTTCGAAGATAGCGAATGCTCCTGCGTTGAATTTTCCATTTTCCATGTAGTCACCATAGGCTTGAATAGCTTCCTTATCATTATGGAGATGACCTTTAAGAGTTTTGGTCAATCTCATGGTTTTTGGTGTGCTAGAGGAAGCCATGAAAGGGTTGTTTTAAAGAGAATAGATATGAAGAAAGTTGTTTGAATTTTGAATGAGGGGTAGACATAAAAGAATAAATAAATAAATAGAGATTGAATGGATATCACAACTTTTCAAAAATTTATGACACCTTTTCAGACCTTGGAAGTTGGTGAAAAGTTGGAGGGAAGTTTGAAAGTTTAAACTTTTAAAATTCAAAATTTGAATTTCATTGACTGACACATATGTCAACATGTCATTATTGGTATGTCGACATATATAGGTGCATTTTGAAAAGACATTTGTCTATTTGACTTTGATTTATTATACTAAAGTTTTATATTTCAGTTTTGATTATTTCCTAAAATAATATTACTCCTAATAATCATAAATTAATTATTAATATTATATTAATATTTATTATGAATTTCAAATTTCTAATTTGAGTTTTAAAGTTCAAGTTTAAAGTTTAAAATTTTAAATTCAAACAAGGAAAACAAACAAAATAACCATTCATCCAAATCAACCAAAAATTTAAAAATTGATTAAGGTGTACCTGCTTTTTAGATCCATTTCTTTGATATTTTTTGAATTCTGAATCGCTATGAAACACATATTTGAATTTCCAGTTTCTGCCTCTTCATCACTTGATGATGAATCTGAATCATCTAAAGTTGTTGCATATGCCCTCTTTCCCTTCTTTGACGAATTACTATTGTCTGTTTGTTGATTTGATTTATCTAGATATGTACATATTCTCTTTATATGACCCGGTTTGTTGCAATTATAACATTTGTCATCATTTCTTTCCGAACTCCCTTGATTATTTCTCTGGAAATTATTTCTCCTTTTATATCTCAGAAATTTTCTGAAATTTCTGGTTATTAAAGAAATTCTTCATCATCTTTACTACTTGAATCAAAACCATTTTTTGTTGCTTTGAATGCTATAGATTTCTTTTCCGTGGGCTTATTTTCCTTTGTTTTTTGTAATGAACTTCGAACGACATCAAGTTCCCAATTAACTCCTCAAATTTCATTTCACCGACATTGTAGCTTCTTCAATCGCTAGTGTTTTCTGATCCCATTCTGGAGTCAATGAACTAAGATTTTTCTGACTTGGTCTTCTTCTGAATAAATTTTTCCCAATGCTATTAATGAATGCACGGTCTTCTGGAATCTGCAATACATATCGGAGACAGATTCATTCTCATTCATTTGAAATAACTCAAACTGATTAATTAGCATTGATATCTTTGTCTATTTGACTTTATTGGTTCCTTCATGAGTAACTTGTAATGTTCTCCATGTTTCACAAACAAATTTACAAACTGACACTCTATTAAATTCATTTCTATCTAATGAACAGAATAACATATTCATGGCCTTAGAATTACTTTGTGCATCAGCCTTTTGTTCATTAGTCCATTGGGCAAAATTAGTTGTGGGTTCAACATATTCAGTCTGTGTGCTATCCCATGTGTTTAATCCTACTGATTGTAAATGTATTTTCATTCTACATGCCCAATATGAATAATTACTGGCATTAAATGGTGGTGGTCTAACAGTGGACTGACCCTCTATAAAAGAACTATTATTACCAGTGTTGGTTGCAATTTAATATTTTCAAAAATTAGATTATGAACTTTTTGAAAACCTATGCTCTGATACTAATTGTTAAGTATGCAGAATGCGGATCTTAAGGCAAAACTAACACTAAATAGGGTGGGGGGTGGGGTGAATAGTGTATTAAAAAGATTATGGAAAACCTAAACAATTTAGAATAAATATATGGATTACACACTAATTAACACACCAGAAATGATCACAAATACAGAAACGATCACAGACATAAGAAAATATAAAATGCAGAAAAGAAAAGAACACACACTGATTTATACTATTTCGGATTACTATTACGTCCAGTCCCAGATAACCCTGGATTGCGCAGAGTTTTATTATTATCAATATCCAAGTACAACCCCTTAATTTCACGGCTACAAGGTAAACACCGCTCTCTTTCCTCGATTTCAGGGCTACGAGAACACACCCTTCCCTAAACACTTCCCAAACCATTACAATAGCCCTAGAACTCTTCAATTAGCACTTCAAACAGAGAGTAGATGATAGAGAGTGAAAAGAGAAGAAGAATGATATAAATTTTGTTGAAATCGGCAGAGTATAAGTGTAGAAATCAAGAAAATTAAGAATTTTAATGGTGGTAAGTAAAGGGGTAAAGATGGAGAAGAAAGAATAATAAAAAAATCGGAATCAGCCCCTTTTTATAGTGTTCCAATGATTGTAACACTTTTGGAACATTACAAATGGTGAAAGACACTTTCTATGAAAATTGAAAAATGACAGTTACATGTCGACATGTCAAAACCCCTATGTAAAACATAGTGATATATAATATAAACATATGTATAAAGTTATATGATTTAAATCTATATATATTATAAACATATTATTATAAAAGCTTTATAAACTATATATATTTGAAATCATTAAGTAAAATACTTACGATAATTTGAAATCATTTAGAAAACAAATTTAAGAATAATTTGAAAAGGAATTTAATAAGGAGTTTTGAAAACAGAATTTGAAAGTGCTAACCCGAGTTTTACATACAAACTAGGCTTTGTTTACTTGATATTCTTAAGCTCTTGAAATCTTGATACTCATGAGTCTTGAATCTCTTGGAACTCTAAAACTGTACATCTTCAGTATTAAATCATGTATACAAATCTTGCATCTATATATATATATATATACATACATACATGTATATATATTTTAGACAAAGATGTTAGTATATATTTTATAATCAATGATAATTGAAACAATAAGATTGTTGTCATCAAAACTCCATTCTCCAACAATGTATGCATACACACACTATACATACATACATACATACATAAAGGAAGCGACTATTTGAACATAAATATTTGATACAAATCAGGAGACATAAAATCTCAACCGTTTGATCAATTTGTCTTTATGTGAGAGGTGGAAATTAGGGGGTAATCCAATGATTGAGAATTTTTGTCAAATTTTGTGTTTACGTAGATTTTCATATATATATATATATATACACCAATTATTTGGACACAATTTGATGACATAAAAGATCGAAACTGTAGAATCTTTTTGTAATTATATGAAATGTGGAATTTCGAGGTGATACAATCATGGAGATCTTGTATACTATCAATTATTTCACCAATTTTAGGCTCGTCCATGGATACCCAAATATCATGATCACATCAAAATCTTAAAAGCGGATTAATATATGATATTCGAAAAAGGATACAAATGTCAATATGAAGATATCAACATTCAAAAATTACTTTTTCGATTTTTTTTAAAGACTATAGTTGATATTTTGTGTATTTTAGTACAATAATAAACATGCGTTTATTTTTTATAAGCTAATAGTTTGTATTCAATGAATTTAGTGCGTATTAATTGCTCAATATTTCTTATATTCTATTTATTTATTTTCATACCTTTATAACTTATTTGATTAAAAAAGTTTAATTATGCCAAACCGAATTTTTCTATTTAAACTTCTTGATTCATTGATCAATAGCAGATGAGCTAATTATACGACATCTAATTGTATCTCCGGATGCAGATATTCGAAATGATATAGGATGCATATGATACTATCTATATTTGGAAGTACCAATTTGTATGCTTACCAAGTTAGGCTCAAATAGACTCTCCCTATATGCATACACATATCTGTAATAATAATTGTAACATTTTAGATGTTATATTTTCTTGTGCCAGCGTGGACTATCAAAAAAATCCTCTACATATATTGTTTTATGTTAATATCACTTAAAAATAAGATCTAATAAATAAACTTTATTTACAAATTCAAAATGACTCTCCACAAATATTATCAAACCATATTATCACCTAAAAATATGTTCTAAATGATACATCTCCTTATAGATTCATCTTTATTAATTAAAAATAAGAATAAAAATAAATCAAATTTTACAAAATTATATGTTACAAACTTGAAATAAAAATTCAAACTAATTAAATATTTATGAAAATAATTTTCTTCGAAATATGTTAAACATGCACAACTTGCATAAAAATAAATAACGCAAGCGCATACCATTATAGTTGTATATGTGTATATATACATGCATACACACGTGGACATGTGCTTGCATGTGCGCGCGTGCACACACACATAATATATTAATTTGTAATAATAAGATACTATTGACGCCTAAAATTGGTCATCAACATCTGAGAGCTCCAAAAATTTGAATTTTTTTGTCCAGAGCCGAAAAGTGTGCGAGATGCAATAATAATATGCGAGAAAGTGAAGGACACAGTTGTTTATGGTGGTTCGATCCCATGTGGGGGCGTACGTCCACTTTGACGGCTTTGCTTATTTATTTCACTATTGATAAATTACAATCGAATACATCATTACAAGAAGTTACGATGATTTACGATTGGCACTCAAGAAAGTGAGAGGGTTTTCGAGATTGGCACTCAAGAACGTGGAGTGGTTGATTTTGGAAAACGGAAGTAGAAGTTCCAGGAGAAGTCATCAAGTAAGTGCAGATGCGGGATTGGACTTGTTGGACTAGTGGCTCGAATGCGCATGTAGGTTGTGGACGCATAGTTAAGCTATTAGTTTCAGGATCCAATCCGTAACCCAATCAATATGTAGTCGCATCTCGACTCGAGCATAACATTGGTGGTCGGTGATGCCTTGTCGATAGTTGTTGAGGCTGGGGATTGCCATCGCTCTCCGAGATGCTTGCTTTTGTGGAATCTCAGCACTCATGGAATGTTGGAAACTTCCGAGGCCTAGAATTTAGTTCTAGATCTCCTTCTCCGCGAGGTGAAGGTGCTTTTTAAAGATTGTTGCTCTGACGATTGCGACAAAGGTTAGGCCAGTGTAGGAACTGGTGGGAATCTGCCTCGGGTCCTACGATGGCTAAGCCGACGCAAGAATTGGTCGATGGCTACCCTCGAGCCCGTGTACCTCGGTGTCTCACAAGTCCGTCACTCCCACCAAGGGAAGAGGAGGGAAAGGCGAAAGCGGCTCTGGAAGGAGGAGGTCCATGATTGGTGGCGACCCCCTAGTGCCGAATCTCACTTTTGGTCCTTAAAGGCATGGTGTGGTTTTCATGTACACCCTGTCATTAGAAAGAAAAGATATTAGATATGTAGTTTGTTCTGGATGTGTGAAAAAGGAAATATTAGTTAATTTTATCTAAAATCACATTTCATGTTAAGTGTTCGAATGTTCGTCTCATGTTTTCCAACGTCCTGTATTTCCACAAGCGTACTTGTTGTTGCACTTATATAAATGTGATTGGTGATCCCACTCTGGGGGAGTCCCCACTTGTGCAGAGATCGCGTGCTGGTTCTGCTCATGGGATTTCCTTTGTTCAGGAGTCCCGAGGTGTGTGGAATCCAAGTCAGGTACCATCTCTCTTGGACTTCCTGGAGTTCGTTAGTCCTAAATCGTGAGAAGGCGTAGACGTCGCTATTCGTCCGACTTTGGCTCTCCCATCGTTCCTTCTGGTTTAGAGCACGAAGGCGTCATTTATTCGCCAAAGAGTGCCCGGATCCAGACCCATTGGGTCGGGTGGTGGCCGATGGGATGCCCCCAAGTCCAGAGACTTAAGAGCGAAACGATTTATCCTCGGTCTCATCATTGGTTCGAAATTCGAGTGTTTCCCAGACCTTGACCCAACAGGTCAGATGGAGCCGTGGGAGTGGTCCGTATCCCACTAGCATGGCTGGTGGGCTGCTCTCAAATCCGGGGACTTGGGAGCAGAACGATTTATACTTGGTCACATCATTGGTACGAGATTCGAGATTCGAGTAGGGTTATTTAGACTCAGTCGCGTCACAGGCTCGGGACTCGAGTGGGCCTCCGATAGAGCTTCTAGTCATTCCCCCAGTTAACTGTAGGGTTACCAGAGCTCAGAAGGAGGAAGACGGTTACGACACGACGAAGACGAGGCAATTTTCTGAGGAGAGGGTTCGCTTTCCATTCCCACTTTGCCACCGTTACGGGAGGTTAAAGGGGCAACGAGCCACGAGACGATACCATATAAGATGACCTCAGAGATCCTCGCATCATAGGGGCGGATGCAAGGCTAGTGGAGGACTGGTAACCTCGGGCCTGCTTCCGAGCGTGACTCCAGTAGTACTTCCCGGCGTGCCCCTAGGCGGCCGGAGTATCAAATGGAGGAGAAAGGCTACGACAATGCAAAAAGGAGGTGTCTTTTGGAGAAGAAGGCTTTGCTTCCTTCTCGTTTCACTTCCGATGAGGGAGGCAAAGGTGGGAACGGGCTACGAGCCGGTATTTCCGATGACGACCTCAAAGACCACTACATCATAGAGAAATGCCGCAGGGCTGGTGGAGGACTAGTGACCTAGGGCCTGCTTTCGAACGGGCCTTCGGTCGCGCTTCCCAGTGTGCCCCCAGCTAACTAGAGGGTGACTGGAGCATCAGATGGAGGGAAATGGCCATGGCAGAATGAAGAGGAGGTGTATTTTGGAGAAAGTTTTCTTTTTGTTCCTGTTTCGCTTTTGATGAGGAGGCAATGGTTGGAATGAGTTGCAAACTAGTATATCCGATGACAACCTAGAGTCCACTAAGCCATGGAAGTTGTGGTCCTTAGTGCTAGATTACCACGACTCGGCTTTGCACTCAGGGTTTGGTTGAAACTCCCCTCTTGAGAGGCTTGAGTCGGGTAGAGTTCTAGGGCATCGTTGGTTCGCTGAGTGTTGCCTAAATCCAGACCCTTGGTGTCGGATGTAGCCAAACGAGTGGTCGATGTTGCACCTATTCGGCAGGTGGACTTCTCCCCAGTCCGAAGACTTAGGAGAGGGGTTGTTCATGCTTGGTCTTGACGAGCCGAGGAGATGATCATGCAACATCAATTCTGTTGTCGGCGGAGGTACTAGTTAGTTGGAATCTTTGATGAGTGTTGAGTGGCTCGGAGATCCCATGCGGTATACCCTATTGGTACTGCTCAAGATGACCCTTACGGATGATGTTCTAGATGTTGTCTTGCAAGTGGTGACATTTGTTTGTATCGCGTTCGTGGACGCTGTGGAACTAACAGTGGTCTATATAGTCCCTTGGTGTGCTCGTTGGGCCCTTAGGCCTTGGCCTTCTGTACGGTTGGGAATTGCAGGTTGCAAGGTAGATGTTCTCGGGGGTGTCATTGAGAGGAGTGTACGTAGTTGCGGAAAGACGAAGGTCGAAGACACTTCCTCTTACTGTTGCGACTACCTCTGACGTTGTCAGTGTGAGCAAGATTGTGCAGAGCGATGGGGTTAGAGTCGTTGGAGCTCTGGGCTTTGTCTAGAGGCAACCTGTTGAGGTGAGAAGCTCGATTCCTTTATGCTATCTCTTGGCGTTGGAAATAGTTGGCATGCTCGCTTAAGATCTCTAGAATCTTCGGTTGCTTTCGGTCGATCTATGCTTTGAATTTGGAATCAGGTGGTATGCCCTTCACGAGTTGGACGAGTATGGTTCGAGAGGCAGGTTCCTCGACTTCGGCCAAGGTGGTGTTTGATCTTTCGAGTTAACTTTTAGGAGTTTCATTGGTGCCTTGGTAGATGTTCGAGACTAAGGGGATGTCTTTGGGCATTGTGACGTGCATCCTGGATTGTGCGACCAAACTCCTAGCGAGTTGGTTGAAAGTTGAGATGGCTCCTGGTGGGAGTCGAGAGAACCGTGATAGAGCCACGTCTTGGATAAGGAAGGGAAGACTTTTCACTTTGCAGCGTCGGTAGCGTGTGAAGAATCCACGTTTCCTCGTGGTGGTTAGTGAAGTTTGGAGGATCATAGTTCCTTGAGTAAGTAGTAATTTTGGCATGTCATAGGGCTTATGCCATTTAGCGTCAAGGATAGCTGGAGTAAAGAGGTTATGCCTCACTTGGTTACCCAGAATTTATTGGCGTGCCCCCAGTGATTCCCTCAAGGTCCTATGGATCAGGTCAGCGAGAATCAGAGGTTGGGTCCGTACCGTATTGTTGCGGTCATGATCCAATTGAGAAGTATGGAGCCTAGGGCATCTTTTCCAAGGAAGGTATTCGTCATTCTATGAGTCTCCAACCTTGATTGAATGACTTCGTGGAGGTTGGTTAAGGTGAACTTGGGCTTTGTTGGATGCTAAAAGCATAGGCGACAAGTCTGTACACATGGCAATCTGAGTCTTCCTAGTGAGAACTCGAGCGTTATTCCCTTAGTCGAGATTAGGTTCAGGCCAGGAAAGGACGGGATGACGCGTTCCCTCTCTGATGGTGAGCCTGACATTCCCAAGGTTGATTTTATGATGAGGCTTTGGATGTCGGGAGGAGAGACATATGTGTAGCCCGTGGAGACACGATTTGGAGGAGGCTGGATGCTCCTACTTGCCGTAAAACAGGCGATGTCTCGTTGAGCGTGTCGTCGGAGTCGGCGGATCAACTCCCTGTTTTGACTGATTCGGGACTCGAGCCATCACTCAGTTTCTTCCAGTCTTTGGGGGCAAGCGCAAAAAGCTGCGCTTGAGTGACTAGGGCCTCGAGGACCGGAGGTAGTGCCATGTCAATAGTGGCTAAGATGTCGGAAAATAGTCGTTGATGGACCGGAGTGTCGTGATTATCATTAGACGGTCTGCTAAGAATAGATTTTTCCTTGCTCTCCATTGTCGAGAAGTTTGATTGGTGGACAAGATGGAATTCAAAAAGTGGAAACTGAATTGCGATCGAGAATCGGTAGGAAAAGTCAACTTCGTCGATTTTGAGCGAAGGTATTGTTTGATGGAGGCTGAGTGCCCAAGTCTGCCTGAAGGCGGAGAATGTTTCGTTGATCATATGGGTTAAGCCATTGTGTTAATCCGATATTCTAGTGGATTTTGTCGACAAGGCATCGTTGAGTCTCGCCCAACTTGCACAATGTTTCATCGAATTGGGCTCGATCGATGAATCCGTTGAGGTTGGGAGCATTAAGGTTGGTCGGAGCTTCAAGGAGTCGAGGCTGAGGAGAAAATTCCAAATCAAAATCGATAGTGGAAGGTCCGGCCATGGGGTTCCTTCTTTGTTCACCATTGTCGATAGGATTGGTCGGTAAGCCTAAGAAAACTTAAGTAGCATTCCAAGTCTTAGTGACTGAGTAGAAGGAAAAGCAAGGTTTCGATTCCTCAAAGGAAGTAACTTAAAGTCGACCGTAGTTGCATGCTTTACGCACGTTCTCGGTGAAAGCATTAAAATGTTGACGCCTAAAATTGGTCATCAACATCCGAGAGTTCCAAAATTTTGAAACTTTTTGTCTAGAGCGGAAAAGTGTGCGAGATGTAGTAATAATATGCAGGAAAGTAAAGGAGACAGTTGTTTATAGTGATTCAGTCCCGTGAGGGGCCTACGTCCACTTTGAAGGCTTTACAGATTTTATTTCACTATTGAGAAATTACAATTGAGTACATCATTACAAGAAGTTACAAGATTTGTGATATTCGATTAGTCCTTGTTGCCGAGCTCCCTTGCCTGTCGGGGGCAGTCAAAGAGGTGCCGATGATGTGGCGGAGTCGGGAGGTTCTAAGGTCCGGAGAATGTCGGGAGCTCCCGAGGTCCGAAAGGTGTCAGGAGTTGCCGAGGTCCAGAAGGAGTCAGGAGTTGCCGAGATCTAGTAGGTATCAGGAGTTGCCAAGGAGGTGGCGGAGTCGGTAGGTTCCGAGAGTCATCAGAGTCGAAGGGTCCGAGAGTTGTCGGAGTCAGTTCCAAGGTTTGGAGAATGTCGGGAGGGTCTGAAAGATTGTCAGAGTCGAAGGATTCGAGTGGTTGTCTGAGTTGGAGGAAGTATCCCAGAGGGAGAAGGAAGTATTCCGGAAGAGGTATCCCGGACGAGGGAGAATGAAGTATCCCGAAGGAAGGAGAAGGAAATATCCCGGAGAAGGTATCCCAATGGGAGAAGGAAGTATCCCGGAGGAGGGAGAAGGAAGTATCCCAGAGGAGGGAGAAGGAATTATCCCGGAGGAAGTCTTCCTCTTTGTATGAGGATGGAAGGTGTTTAGGAGGTTTGGGGTGTATCGGGAAAATTTGGTGCCAGGGGTGCACTTAGAAATTAGAAGGCCCAGGGTGTACCGGGAAAGTCTGTTGTCCGGGGTGGACTGGAAAAATCTATCATTCGGGATGTACCAAAAAATCTAGAGTCCGGGGTATACAGGGAAATTATATCGTCCGGGGTGTGTCGGGAAAATCTATCGTTTGGGGTGTACCGAGAAAATCTATCGTCTGGGGGTGTACGGGGAAAGTCTATCGTCCGGGGTGTACCGGGAAAATCTGGAGTCCAGGGTCATCTTCTTCTCCAATGGCCTTGCTGCCATTAATGATGCTTGGGAGCTCTTAGAATCCCAAAATACCAAATGAGAAGCCAACTTCTCTTTTGTTGGAAGCGAGGGGGTATTTATAGGAATAGGTGGATAGTGGAGTAGGTGAAAAGGGATAAAAAGGAGTGGGAAAAAGGATAAAAAGGAGTGGGAAATCGCATCCTAGAAGCGTACACCAGAACATCACATACCATGCTTGTAGGTAAAAATTCACATCCCTCATGTAGGGTGTGAATTTTCGCATCCAAGGGATGCAAAAATTCGCATCCCAGAGGGATGTGTTGCACCGTCTCGCTGACCCATCGCATCAGAAGGATGCGATGGCATCACATCCGAGGTATGTGATGGCATCACACCCGGAAGGAGGCGGTTACATTGCATCCTGTGGATGCGATGCTATGGCATCGCACCCTGAAGGATGCAGTTACATCGCTTCCTATGGAATGCGACAGTATCGCATCTTGAGGGATGCAATGTAGACAGGAGGCGCGAAGCTGTGATACAAGGGGGAAGATGAGGTGTGCGATGCGACGAATTTGAAGCAATTCGATGGTACTGGGGAGGCGATGGTGGCTGGTGAGTCTGATGCGAGGTGAGCTGATGCGGTGTGGTTTGAAACGATGCAATGGTACCAGGGAGGTGATGCGATGGAGGCTGGTGAGTTGATGCGAGGTGAGATGTTGCTGTAACGTTCCAGATTTTCGGTCATTTAAATAGGAATATTTAAATCTGTTTATACATTATATTGGAAATAAAATGGATTTTATATTGAATTTTATTTATCAAAAATGGAGCTCGAATATATATATATATATATATATATATATATATAATTAAAACGAAGTCGAAATGACGTGGTAGTTCATAGTTTCCGATTTCAACTTTAACTGAATACACAGGATCCAGTATAATTCAGATTTCTGTGAAACAAGAGACGTTTGAATCGATTTGATTATATTTTTCTAACGGAAGAGAAAAATGGAGATTCCATATTGTAGATTGCAAGTCACGTCCAATTCAAATTTTCAAATAGTCGCTATGGAATTCGTTAGTAAACGATAACTTTTATATATACATATATATATATAAAGGATTTACATATATAATTTGAATATCATTTAACTAGAAATTTTAGAATATTGGGTTATGAATCTATATCGGTTTATTTTGAAGTTGTATAATAATATTTCAGTATATACGATAATGTTGGTTCATTTTTAATAACGGAATTATTTTGGAATTTTAATTATATTTTATCGATAATATATAGGCCTCGGAAATGATTATTTTTCAAATTACCTCCATTTTGGATGAAACAAGTTTTATTGGGATGCATCTGGCTAGTTATTGCTAGATTTCCAGTTTGGGGCCAGTCAGAGTTATTTCGTCAATGTGTACAATTTAAGGGTGAACCGATAATTTAAAGTAATGTCGATGTGCAAATGGAATCGGTTTTCAAAGAAACTAGTTTCGTTGGGACCAAAATGTTGAGACGTAACGGTATGTCCATTTTCGTCGTGTTTGGGGTTCGTATACTGCAGTGAAAATTTTAAAATGTGCAATGACAGTTGACAGTATAATTTAATAACCAAACTTAGCCAAAACACATTAAAATAAAATATATAAAACATTTCCTTCATTGTGATGTAAACGTAGGGTACTAATACACTGCCACAAATTGAGAAAAAACAAAGGTACAATACTGCCTTAGTTTACATCTCAAATCATGGAGCTAGTTATCCAAAAGGAAAACTAATGCAGACCCTAAAAACAAGACAATACGTACAACTATTCTTCCATACTCCTATTACTTGAACAAGGCTAACGAAAAGAAACTCAATGCAGCTTAACCCTTAAGTAAAAAACTCCACCCCTACATCAGCTACTCTAATTTTGTAACCTATGTGTACCAGCAGACATCAAACCATATGCTATGATAAACCCTTGCATGCCTGGTCACGTTTACTCAACGCAACCTAATTTAATCCACGCTGTTGAAGACACATCAATTATCTTTTCAGTAAAGCTACGTGAGACAGGCCTAAGGAGAAAACGTTGCACGTACACACATGATTCCTCCTAACAATGATGTGCAGACCATTTTATAGATTTACAGACCCCCTGTCTCCTTGTATTAGATGGTGATCATATCTCATAATCCCCATCGCCTATAAATATGCATTTGTGTCACTGCGTTTGTTTTGCCTCCACCATAAAACATGCAAGTCTGTTTATGAATCATGAATGTGTATACATATAATTCCTTTCACCAATACACTCTGGAAAGAAGCTCTCACATACATAAAAAAAAGCATGCATTCCAAACATGAAGTGTTGGCCTGTTTGGGATCGAGTGCAAATTAGAGGGGGTGTTCGTGGCGGATGTGGTGATAGGGAAACATAGTGCAAGGTGTGGGATTCAAGCAAGAAAGGTTGGCAAGGAACAGTGTGTAAGGGGTAAGTCGAGTGTGTCCGTAGCATGTAGACGCAAGGAAATGGTGCTGGGGATTCACGTGAAACAGCGGAGGGAAGGAAAACAGTCAGTGGTATAAAGAGGAGCAGTATGCAGGGTTGGCATGAAGAACACATGATGGAAAGGGTTAGAAAAGGCACGGTGGTGTGCTAGTCAGGTAGTTTAAAACAAAGTGTATGGGAAGATGTGAGCGGTTTTGCGTTAAGTATAGGGTATTGGGTTGGTCAGAAGCATACGCGAGGATGAGGCCGAGGGGGCTCCGGTGAAGTGGAATCAGCAGGTGAATAGCGTTGCTGACCTGGAAGGAACACTGTTGCGTGGAAGCTCGGCGGTGGAGCGAAGGAGATCGGAGCATGTACTAGTGGCGCATGAGTTCGACTAACGTGAGTTTGGGGTGCAGGGTTTTGACGTGGGAATGAATGGGTAAGGTAAGGTAGCAAAATGGGAGAACTTTTGGGAAGAGCTTGTGTTAACAACAGCCAGGGTATAACATTCGATTTGTGTGCATAATTTTAGCATATAAAACGTAACCTGTATATATATATATAATGCTTAATCAACCTTATTGACATGCCCAAATCCATTTTTGAGTTGCCAAATCCCACGCGAGCATGCCCAAGTATTTTAGTAACGTGCCTAAGCTAGAGACGTAATATGGGATAGAACTATCTAACCATTCGTGACGACCGTATATGAACTTTCACATGGAAAGCCTATATTTGGAAATACAATGTAAATACTATCATATTTGGGTCTAATATTAAGTAATGTGCCAAGAAAAATAGGATGCGACCCTTAAATATCAAATGTTTGAAGAATGGATTAGTTAAAGAAATTAATATAGGGCTGGTTAATTAAATTTTTAATGTGTTTGAATGTTGTCAGAATACGACAAGGCCAAGGACGTTGCAATCGTATCGGCGGACACAACATTATAGAGCTGATTCGGACAAAGTTGGGCACAACCGGTAGTTTTAATTAAATTAGACAATTGTTTAATTTAATTTAAATAAACCGTTTCGGAAACAAATGGAAACCTAAGGTGAGTTCAACTCACTTAGTTGATCCCGCTTATATTTTAATAAGCCAGGTTTTATTTGTGTGCGATGTTTGTCAATGATTGGATGACTGTTTGTTTGTATGTTGAATATTTTTAGATATTAACTGATTAGATTAAGTGTTTGTTAAACTGCTTATTTCTGTTTACCGTAATAAATATATGGTCATATTGAATCTGAGGTAACCCACTGCGATGCAGTGAAGTATAGGTTGGAGGGATCCAACCGGATTCCTCAAATATGTTGTTTATTTCCATATTATATGAACTGTTTAATCAATATGATTGATTATTGATTGTTAAACCCAAACCCAACACTTGTTGATAACTAATAATGATATTGGTTGAGAAAATTATCAGCACATGGCCCAAAATGAATCATTTTGTAAAGATTGATTTACCGTCAGGAAGTTAAAAAATTATTTATAATTGGAGATGGATTTTTGAAATCTATTTTTATAAAGATTATTTTTATATGCAAATTACGAGAAGGAGATAAATAATTATTATTTATTATTTAAAATTGAAAATGGTTATTAAATGATTTTATAAAACAAATTATAAGCTGATAAGAAGAAAGTAATGTAATGATTAAGAGTTGGATAAATTGACAATTAAATGATATTAAGTGAAGTTAAGGGAAGTGGAGTGTAATGATATTTTCAAAACTGAAAATGGTTTAAAAGCAAACATTTTGCAAATGTGAATGCAATTAAGAAAGTTAGACACTGACTAGAGATTATTTGAGTTGAATGACTTCTTGAGTATCGATCTGATGTTGGTTTCGGCCTTCGGGGTTGATATTTAGGGAGTTGTTCTCTTACTAGTTTTTGGCTAGGGACTAATGAATGTTGAGTAATGGAAATTAAAAAAGATTTGGTAAACTCATAACGATATTTTTGAGATTAACGAGATGAGATTGAATAAGTTTAATTAAAGAGGCCAAGTGATGTTGAGTACTATACTAGTGAATTCAATTTATTTTTTTATGGATGATGGTTGTTTATTTTGATAGTTAAATCACCAACTATCAAAATCTGGCCAAGTCGATTATTGGTACGGAAAGACCGAGATCGAATTTATATTCGAAAAACATTCCAACCAGCAAATACGTAAACGTTGAAGATGTTCATAAGATGATCGAGATGGAGCAATTGAAGATCGTGGATCTACATAAGCGGAAGGATTACTTGTCGAATATTCTCTGGAGTGCAACCAGCGGAGTTATGACGTGATTCAGTCATGGTTGATGTAACACCCCGCATTTTCTGAGAATATTAAATTAACAAATTAAAGAGTACTTAATTTTAGAAGAAGAATTAAGTAAAATGGATTGTGTCGTTGCGTTCGTCTCGGAATTCTACTTGAGATAGAGTCCGAGTTTGCGTAAATCAGACACCGTATGAAGAAGTTATAAGCCTTAGAAGTTTGTATACGCCCAAGGAAGTATATAGTATATATATACATATAAAATAGTTCCAGAAGTCAACACAGGGTTCAAATCTCGAATTTGGGTCAAAGCAGGCTGAGCAGGAAATTTCCCGCTCAGAGGCGTCGACCTCTCCAAGGGGATTCGACATAGGTGTCGACCCCCCTATAGGGGTGTCGACATAGGTGTCGACCCCCCATAGGGGAGTCGACCCCTATCGGCCCAAATCTGGCCGATGACGTGTTTCGCCATGTGTCGCTTTCTGATTCGCTGCGTGACATGGTATTCTGCTTTGGACGATTCTGATGGCTTCTAGACTGATCTGAAGGCTCTAAATATCCCTATACACCTATAAAAAGACCCCTAAACCTATTGTTTTCTCCACACGAATTCATAGGCGTCTATATGCTGCTAAAACCTGAAGTGACCTAGCCTCCGCCTTAATTAATCAAATTAGAGTTTTCAAGTTAATAATCAAAGTCTACATCAAAGGAATAGCTAATCAAATTAAGAAATCAGATCCCAGAATTCAAGACCGTTCTGTAATTTGTGAGTTCATGTTACTTTCAGAAATAAAATTTAATTGTGATTCTGACATTGTATAAATCTGAATATGAGATTATACCTATCTCTATCTATCTTTCTATATCTGTTTGATCTATCTCATTGATATTATGATGTCCATTCTTTATCTCTTCTTTCCTTCTTCCCTTTTTGTTTTTATAGCCAGGCTACTGCGAGCTTGAGCCAAATCTCATAAGAGATGAACGTACGTTAGGAAAAATTGGGCATAATATATGATTTTGACATAGCCAGCGCTAAAATTGGCAGAAGTATTAAATTATGTAAAATTGGGCATAACTTATTTGAGGACATAACACATGTTGTATTTAAAACATAAAGTGTATCGAACATATGACTTGAGATTTGAGGCGTAAAGTATATTGGACATATGACTTGGGATTTGGGGCGTAAATTGAACTGTAAACATGTAAGGCATAGTACATATTGTGGTTTAAGACCTAAAATTGGGGCATATTATATATGATAGTTTATGACTTGGAAGAAGGGGATTATTGTGTATAGTGATATATGGCTTAGGCATGAAAACCTATAGTAAGATAGGGACAACTGTTAAATGTGAACACGCCTAAATTGGGATTTTGGATAATTGGCATGCACTGTAATTAAAGGCTATAATTTGGCATAGTTTATACTGTGAATCATGAATTGGGAGTTTTTGGAGAATATTCTGTATGGTGCAATATGATTAAACCTTAGGGCATGTGTTATATTGTGAATTATGACCATGATTTTGGGCATGTAAGTTTATAGGCTTAATTTACGATTAGGCGAGATATGTTAATGGAACTTTAAGTGATGTTTAATTTGTCAAACTGACTAATATGCTGAAATTTGTTGAAAGTGAATACTGTAATTGGAAAGCCTACGATGTAGATGAATAAATTGACATAACTAGCCTGAAGCTGGAATAATCTGCAAATGAACCAATTGGCTAAGATAAACATGCCGAGACTGGAGGTTAGACTCCATTTGCGGTGGAAACCTGCCCGGAACCAACCGGCCTAACCAGTAACCGCAAACGGTCAGTCTAATGTGAGAGGTCGTAGGCATAACTAAGAAATGCTTATACACGAGGTTAGGTCTGGCTTGTGTTAGAAGTTTGCCCGGAACCGCCTGGCACATCCAGCGGCCGCAAGCTATCGACCTAATGTGAGAGGTCTGTGCATTAATAATTAATTAATGCTGATCAAAGATGAATATGATACCCAAAACGTGTTAAGTGGGTAGGGTTAAGTTAACCTGAGTAAGATGACAACTTAACCAACATTACATGAACAAGTGGATAGGGTTAGGTTAATAAGGAACACTTAACTAATATGATATAATGAATGAGTAGGGTTAAGTTAATAAGGAAACACTTAACCAATATGTGAATGAGTAGGGTTAAGTTAAGGGAAATACTTAACCAATATAACAAGATGAAAAGTGGGGTTAAGTTAATAAGAAACACTTATACAATATAACATGATGAAAGGGTGGGGTTAAGTTAATGGGAAATACTTAACCAATATAACATGATGATCGAGTATGGTTAAGTTAATAAGAAACACTTAACCAGCATGACATGATGAGTGGTGGGTTAAGTTAACATGAATGGACAAAACTTAACCATTAAATAAACAAACTTGAACCAGTGAGGAGGGTTAAGTACATATGGGGTTGGTGGGTAATATTAGTATATATAGGCCCACAAACTTAACCATTAAATAAACATTTGAATCAGTGGGAGGGTTGAGTACATAACCGATTGGTGGGTAATATCCATGTATATAGGCCCAAAAAACTTAACTAGTAGGAAATCCTAGTATCGAGGACCCATTTCAGCAGTAACCCACATAGATGTATCAAGGTACCCTAAAACTAGGCAGGGTAGGGCACGATTACTGGGCTGATTATAAGCAGTCAAAATAGCGACAGTGGGTATGTCAGTGTAGGTTCCGACGGATTACGGGCGTGCACATACTCCAGAGTGGAAAAAGCAGACACTGGGTACCAGTAGTTATACACTGTGCATCTTGAATCGTGTCGGGTTGCTATCATAAGCACTGATACACCTTATGGTGGGACTAGCACAGGGTATCTACACGCAAGAGAGGGCTAATTGACACAGACACAAGGAAAATTAATACGAGTAAGGAGCCGATCGATAGGGTAGTAAGGGTACATCTAACATCTTCACGGCAATCTGGCTGATTGAGGTAAGATCCTCATACTAGATGTACACCTGAAGGCTACCACAATTGCGGGGATTGGGATCACATTATCATATTATCATTTTACACAAATTACTAGTTGGGACACTAGTTAGGCTGTGCAGAGTTATAGAAACCAGAATAACAAGGTAGTAGCGAAGCAGAGAAAGAGTAGAAGCGCATTCAGTTTATCTTGCCTTATCATATCATATGCTAATCTTATGTTCTCTTGATATCCTAATTATCATGATATTGTCTTATATTCAGTTTATTCATGTTATGTTAGTTTTACCTGTTTACATACTGAAAGTCACTGGACTTACCAGACTTATGTCTGACCTAGTTTGTTTCGCCTCTTTTCTTCCGTTTCCCCCCCAGGTTCACAGGGAGGAATTGTTACCACTTAGCTCAGTTTTCATTCCAAGCACGGAGGTAGTCAATGTATTGCTTTGGACTCTCTCTTCCACTGCTATGGCTGGTTCATGCTTTGTTGGGGAATATGATTGTTATTTTTATGCTTCTTTTATACTTGGAAGTTTTTGAATCAAGACAGAAGTTCTATATATTACCTTTAAGTATGATTAAGACAATTGTTGTAAAAGCTTTACTGAACTACATTGTTCATAAAATGACTTTATTTTCCGATGCTTTATTTGTCTGTCTTGTAATTTATCTGCATCTTTTACCTAAAACGCTCCACCGAAGTCAAGTCATTCCCTATGTGAGTGACCTTAACGAAGGCGCGGTGTTACATATGGTATCAGCGCTGAAGGTTACCGGATCAGATAAAAGATTTGAAAAATTATTTTCAAAACGGTTTTAAAAGAAGC
The DNA here is from genome assembly GCA_030737875.1 of Allium sativum. NCBI lineage: Eukaryota > Viridiplantae > Streptophyta > Magnoliopsida > Asparagales > Amaryllidaceae > Allium > Allium sativum. The sequence goes on along the minus strand of CM060922.1, from coordinate 729,780,937 downwards.
AGTTTCTAAAGAAAAAGTTTCGTTTTAAAGGCATATTCCCCAAAGCCATGTGCATTATCTTTTGATCCTCTGTTTGAATCCTTATTTTCCTTCTTTACTGGGTCTCCGGGGCTTCCGGTTTTCTGGTAGGTAACATCATCGCGGCATGGTTCTGCAAGCTTGATGAGACTATGACACCTATCAAAGGGCGAAGAAGTTCCCAACTTCCATATAGCCGTAGTAGTTTCACCTGTGGCTAATTTTCTTTCAAGCTTTGTAGGGTTTTCCGTGCGATGGAGGCAGCTTTCAAGAGACTTGCCAACAAGCCACACAAGGATGGCAAAGATGAGAATGAGGGAGTTTGGCTAAGGAGCACAACCCAAGGATGAGAAACTCATGGATATGAACTTGGTTCACAAAGGAGGAAAGAATAGAAAAATCTAAGATAAGAGGAAGTGTCGTTATTATGGTATAACGGGTCATATAATTAAGGACAAGGGTAAGAACAAAGGACAGGATTTTCAGGAGGGCAAGTTGATTGACATAGAAATATGTTTATTTTATGCTCTTATATCTTATCTTTTGTATATAAATAAATATTACTTGGGTATTGTTTTGTTACTTTTACAGATATTCCAACCCAGCCCGCATGCAAACAGTAAAGTAGAGAAATAGAGATCAAATTGCTGTGTATTTGCATTTTGAAGAATTGTAGATGAAGATCTCACCTCTAGCTGCTGTTGGACAAGAAAATGATTGGTAGAAAGACCATGTACATATCAAATCAAGGGAAGCTTGTCAAAGAACCAAAAGGAAAAGAAGAAAGGCCAAAAATTTAATAGATTTAACTAAGGCCCATTTGAAACTCTCATTGTAAACTCTTTTGTGAATTCCCTAAGGCCTATCTATCATTGTATTAGGGTTAGGGTTAGGGTTTGGCTATCTATCCTATAAATACCCTAGTAATGTCATTGTAGCCACCATCCTATCCATTATTCTGTATTCTCTTCTCCATTAATAAAAGTTCTTCCTTTTTACTATTTCTGCATTTTTCTTTCTTAGCAATAGGTGTTGTCTTCACAATTAGTTTTGGAAGAGCACCAATTGTATTTTACATTTGTTTCATTAGTGATTAGTCGTTTGATTAGTTTCAACGACAATCCTAATTTTATTTTTGTTGTTCTTCTTATTCTGCACTTTTATTTTCTGCATTGTTGTTCTTGTTTTGCAATTTACTTTCTATAGTGATTAATCATTGATTAGATTCAACGATAATCCTAAGTTCGCAATTTCAGTTTGTTTTTATTTCAACAAAATCTCCAGGCTTCGTCTAACTTGCCCAAGAGATTAGATAAATAATTTGATTTTAATTTACCTCCCTGTGTTCGACCTGTATGCTACACACCTGTATGCTTGCAGAATTTAATTTAAATGTCGCGCTTTTCTAACTCATAGATTAGCGACGATCAAGTTTTTGGCGCCGTTGCCGGGGAGGTAACGATTAAATTTTATTATTTATTTAATTTCTGATTCGTGTTAGTTTTTGTTTTATTTTTATTTTTACTTTTTGTTTGATTTTTTTTTAATAAAAAAATATAAAAAAAAACAAATTTTCTTCTCTGTTCTTCTATTCGACCTGCCTTTTTAACTCTTTTTCAAATTTTTCCCTGTTGTCCTTTTACATTGTTTTCTTTGCTAATTTGAAAAAAAATATTACATTAGCTTTCTTTCTTTCTTTGCAATTTCTCTTCCTGTTTGAGTCCTTGAAATCTTTCCTGTCTTGCTTCAAATTTCCTGTGTTTTGCAATTTCCTTTCTATTTTGGACAATTGCCGAACCTTGTAACCACTTCCAGTCTTCACCGACCACCGACGTTCAAGTCCTACCCAAAATTACCCCTCTTCCCTCAACACAAATCACGCATAAAACCATCTTCATCTTCCAAACCCTCCGCCCTACGTCAAACAGCTTCCACCATCTTGCCATACCACAAAATTCACTACCTTTCACTCGCAACCACCATATTCATCACCGCCCCACATCCAATTTTCAGTACCCTCACACAGCCTTCACAGCTACAAAGACAATCAGTCCACCTTCTCTTCAAACCTCCCTCTTGAACTATCACAAATTATCCCTTCCTCACAAACCTCTGTCTCCACAAAAACTGTCCGTACTACAAAACATAATTCAACACTCCTTTGCCAAGCCACAATCCACACCACCTTTCTCCGCTGATCTCAGCGCCATCATCCCTTCCCAAAAACCAGAACCGTGAAAAACGAAAGCATACACCCGAAAACCCCAACCCTAAGTCGCAACATCTAATCAACACCTCGCTGCCATCTCCAGGCCTCATCGAACCCTTAACCCAAAACCATAGATCCACCTCAAATACCCCATCGCAGCAGCACCTTTTTCTCCGTTCAACTCAACAAAATTCAATAGCACCAGACATCATCGATCACACGCCAGCTTCCACAACCCGCGCATCTACAAATCAAACCGTTCGCAACCACACCCTCAACGTCCCAAACCCTGCGCCCTCCTCCTGGTATCACGCAAGCTTACCCAGACCAGTTCCCGACATCGCAGATCCCCTTTCAACGCCGGTAACCCCACAATCAATTAGCAGAAACCCAAATTTCAGAACCGCTATCTCCAAAACTGCAGCAAACCCAATTCGAAAGCCCCAATTTAGAAATCCGATTCGAAATCCAATCGTTCGTTTTATTTTAATCGATTTTGAAAAAAAAGAAGAAGCAAGAAATCTGTATTTCCCTGAATTGGTTGTAGACCATTTCGTTGTTTTTATTTGGGGTTTGGTGAAAATATATAATAAGCGGCTGAGGGGTAAAGTTGTTTTCAATTGGGTTGCACCTGTTTAATTGTGTCAAGATTGGTTTTGACTTAGTCTAAAGCCGTTTTATTGAAGTAGCGATTTTGAGTGCACCATCCTCTTTTGTTGAGTCCGGTTTCGTCGAGTTGTTTCATAGCACTTTGAGTTTAGTCTTGAATTTTTTTTTTAGTTCAGTCAATTTATTAGTTATTTTTTTCTTTTCTTTTCGATAGTTTTTATTTTTTATTTTGTTTGTTTTGCTTTTCTAAAAAAAAAATTACAAAGAGAAAAGAGAAGTGAAGAATTCAAGCAAACGAACAAGGGATTCAGAGATCTGCAAGTTGAATTGTCGGAGCGATTGCACACCAAGTGGGGTGTGAACGCGCTAGCGCTACCCAAATTCACTGGACGGACTGCCGATCAAGGTGAGAAATTTTTAAAACACTACAGGTGCTCTGCTGCAAAAGAAAAAAAAATATAGACAATTGTTGTAAAAATTTTCTGCAGGGACAGCGGCTTGAATGTAAAAATTTTAATTTCTGCAATTAATTTGTGTGATTGTTGTTATTTCTGCACTTTTTATTTATTCTGTTAAGGGCAACACCCCAATTCACATAAGGTGAGGGATTTCATCACCCTTTCCTTAGCCCACAAACTGCATTTCATCTAGAATTTGACTAATAATAACGGTTAGACATTGGACTTAAGGGAGTCACGGGCTCATCTAGGGCTTAATTGTATTGTGATAGTTGATTCATTTGGAACGAATTATTTCTTGGTGTCTAGACTACGGCAGAGAAATAACCGTTTATAAATATTACGGTGATTCGTAAATATTATATCGGTTGTTACTCTGAAGGTACTTAAACCTTCGGTTGCATTGCTAGGGTGATTCCTGGTGCACCGATAACTCCTGTCCGTTAACTGGCTGAGAAATCTTTTGATCTAAGTAATCAAACGCATCACTTTATAATTTTGGGTTAGTAGCCAATAAGGACAGAAAATTTCGTTGTAGCTAATTTCTGTGCTTGCATTTAACAACAATGAGTGAAAAAAGTGTTAGCCAACAAAATTCTCCTAGGGGTTCTAGAATCAACCAAAATTTTCCAACCGAATTGGATCAAAATCGAGTGAATCAAAACTTTCCAAACTTTGGGGATCAAAACCAAATAAATCAAAATTTTCAAAACCTCAATATCCAAATGGATAGACCCTTATCTCTTCGTGATCGATGTTATCCAACTAGGACCGTTCAACCCTCTGTCATCGTGTTCCCACCAGCTGAAGGAAACAATTTTGAGCTAAAACATTCTTTTATCTAAGGGGTACCAAAGTTTACTAGATCTGAAAATGCTTATGAATTTCTGAGTGAATTTGAATTGTATGCTTCCACAACAAAAATGCAACAACTATCTAACGAATCGATCAAGCTAAGGCTAATCCCATTTGCACTACTTGAAAGTGCTAAAAGATGGCTAAATTCTCTTCCAAGACATTCCATAAGAAGTTGGGATGAATTTGTCACTGCATTCTTGAAAAAGTTTTTCCCTTTCCATAAAACTCTAAAAATCCGAACCGAGATAAATCAATTTTGTCAAAATGAGGGGGAAACTTTTTCAAAATACTTTGAAAGATTCAACCAACTATTATATAGTTGTCCTCATTATGGAATTCTACAAGATCACTTATGTCAAATTGCATATGAAGGGCTAAACTATCAGACTAGAACTCAACTAGAATCAATGTGTAGAGGAGACTTTATGTCTAAAGCAGCCGATGAAGCTTGGCAATTCTTAGAAGATTATTCCGAAAAGGACATGCAATGGGAATCGATTCGTGTTCCCATTCGTACTTCTACTAGAGGAGTGCATGTCGTGGACCCAAGTCAAATTCCCTTAGAAAATCAAACTCCTCAAGCCGGAGAAGGGTTACCCCACTATTACTCTCAGGACCAAGCCAATGCTATTGCTCAAAATAACCCTTACTTAGCCACGTACAATCCTGGTTGGAGGAACCACCCAAATTTTTCTTGGTCAAACCCCAATAATTCAGCTAACCCATCTCACGTGCAACCCTTTATTCCCAATCCAAATTATCAAGCTCCACCTCCAATTTCTCAAACCTCTCAAACAACATCTCAATCCAAGCAACCTTACAGGCACCCCAATTTTCAACCATCAAACCAATCCTCTCAAGCTTCTCAACCATCACAAGACATTGTGCATTTAGAAAAACAAATGGAACAAATGATGAATATGATAAAGGAACTAGCGAAAAACAACTAGAAAGGAAAGTTGCCGAGTCAACCTGAGGTGAATCCAAAATATAACTCTCGTACTGTGAATTCTTGTGAGGACGAAAACCATAATCCAGTCAACGCTATTACAACCCTTCGATCTGGAAAGAGGATTGATAATAACGTGGGCGACCCTGACGAACCTTCTAACTCGCCCTCAATGCCAAATCTTGATGATCACCCATTGGCTTCGAATGCCAATTCCTCTAAACCTCAAGTTTCCTTAAATGTTGGCAATCCCAACGATTCTTTTTCCAGTGTCGGCAAACCCGACCCACCTTCGAAAATTAATGTTGGCAACACCAACATTCCATCTTCTACGACCTTACCACCTTCAATTTCCTTGGAAAAACCTTCTTCTTCGAATGATGAAACTGATCACAGAGTCGAAAAACCAATAGCTCCATTTCCCCGTAGGCTCGATAATAAGAAGAAAGCGGCAAATTTCGATAAAATTTTGGAAATTTTCAAACAAGTCCGTGTGAACATTCCTCTTTTAGACACCATTGAACAAATTCCTCAGTATGCTAAATGTCTTAAGGAATTGTGCACACAAAAACGTGCAACTAATGTTCCAAAAACCGCCTTTCTAACTGCAAATACAAGCTTTTCTCTTTCGAATCTTACCCCAGTCAAGTACAAAGACCCTGGCCGCCCTACGATTGATTGCAAAATAGGAAACACCCATATCTCTCGTGCCCTACTCGACCTTGGTGCCAGTGTAAATCTTCTTCCTTATACTGTTTATTGTCAACTTGGGTTAGGAGAAATTAAGCCAACAAACATCACTCTTCAGTTAGCTGATCGATCTATCAAAAAGCCATTGGGAATTATCGAAGACGTCTTGATTCAGATCGAATAGTTTTACTTCCCTGTCGATTTCATAGTTTTAGACACAGAGCCTGTCTCAAATCCCAAGGGTCAAATACCGTTGATTTTAGGACGGCCCTTCTTAGCAACCTCAAATGCTGTCATTAATTGTAGGAATGGTCAACTTCGACTTTCCTTCGGGCACCTAACCATTGAGCTAAACATCTTCAATCTCAACAAACAACCTAGGGATTTTGAGACTGATGAAATCGACATGATTCAAACCATAGTTGACGAAACCTCTAAAGACACTTCTGAAGCCCTGAAACTATGTCTGGAACATTTCGACTCCGATTTCGACGAACTTGAATACATTTCTGAACTGAATGAATTTCTTGACTTAAATCCTTTGTCTTTTGAATCTAACCAAGGAATGTTAACCAATGTTAACACTCAAGAACATCCTAAGTTAGATCTCAAACCCTTGCCACAAGACCTTAAGTACGTATACTTAGACTCCTCAGAAACTCTTCCCATAATCTTGGCCTCTGATCTTACCAAGGACCAAGAAGAGAAACTCTTAGAAATTTTGCGGGAAAATAAAGAAGCCTTGGGGTGGGAACTGAGCGATATAAAAGGAATTAGCCCGTCAATTGTGGAACATCGCGTGCATTTAGTTGATGAGGCTAAACCCATCCGTGAGGCTCAAAGGCGATTAAACCCAAACATGAGAGAAGTGGTCAAGGAGGAGATAATCAAATGTCTAGACAATAACATCATCTATCCCATCTCTGAAAGTACATGGGTGAGTCCGGTACAAGTCGTACCAAAAAAATCGGGAGTCACAGTGATCAAAAATGAAAGTAGTGAGCTCGTCCCAACAAAAATCAAAACAAAATGGCGTGTGTGTATCGACTATCAAAAGCTCAACTCAGCCACACGAAAAGATCATTTTCCCTTACCTTTTATTGACCAAATGCTCGAACACTTAGCGGGTCATGAGTACTACTGTTTTCTCGATGGATACTCTGGCTATAACCAAATCCCTGTTGCTTTAGAGGATCAACACAAGACCACCTTTACTTGTCCCTTTGGAACCTTTGCTTATCGTCGCATGCCTTTTGGTCTTTGTAATGCCCCCGCGACTTTCCAAAGGTGTATGATGAGTATCTTCTCTGATATGGTGGACGAATTCTTGGAAATATTCATGGATGATTTTTCAATCTATGGATCATCTTTTTCCCAATGCCTCACTCATTTAGAACTCGTCCTAAAACGTTGTAAGGAAAAATCACTCGTGCTTAATTGGGAAAAATGCCACTTCATGGTAAAAAGGGGGATAGTTCTAGGTCATGTCGTCTCCAAAGATGGCCTTGAGGTCGATAAATCTAAAATCGATTTGATTGCTAATCTGCCTCCTCCTAAGTCTGTTAAAGATGTTCGTTCATTTCTTGGCCACGCGGGATTCTATAGAAGATTCATTAAGGATTTCTTGAAAATTTCAAAACCTCTCTCGAATTTACTTGCCAAAGACGTTAAGTTCGAATTCTCCAATGACTGCAAAACATCTTTTGAAACCCTTAAGTCAATCTTGACCACGGCTCCCATCATTCAACCTCCTGATTGGACTCAACCCTTCGAACTTATGTGCGACGCTTCTGACTTTGCAATTGGAGCCATCTTAGGTCAGCGTATCGATAAACTCCCTCGAGTCATTTATTACGCTAGCAAAACCTTAAACGAGGCCCAATTGAATTACTCAACTACTAAAAAGGAATTTTTGGCAGTTGTCTTCGCTCTTGAGAAATTCAGACCATATCTCATAGGATCCAAAGTCATAGTTTACACTGATCATGCTGCCCTCCGATATTTGCTTTCTAAAAAGGATGCCAAGGCCCGCTTGATTCGTTGGATCCTTCTTCTTCAAGAATTCGATATAGAAATACGAGATAAAAAGGGTTCTGAAAATGTCGTAGCTGATCATCTCTCTCGAATTGTGCTCGAAAATGTTGACGACACCCAAATCGATGACTATTTTCCTGACGAACAAATTCTTTCCATCTCTAGCACCCCTTGGTACGCTGACATTTTGAATTATCTTGTCACACAACAAATGCCCGCTGAATGGTCAAAACAAGATAAACAAAAATTTCTCTTGAAGGTTCGAAACTTCTATTGGAACGACCCATATCTTTTCAAATACTATCCAGACCAAATCATTCGAAGGTGTGTGCCCGATCATGAACACCAAAGTATTCTCTCCTTCTCACATAACCATGCTTGTGGCGGTCACTTTGGAGCAAGAAAAACTGCTGCAAAAGTATTGCAAAGCGGTTTTTATTGGCCCACACTCTTCCGTGACGCTTTCGAATTTTGCTCTAAATGTGAGCGATGTCAAAGAACGGGTCGAATCACTAAGCGAAACATGATGCCTCTCAACCCCATTTTAGTGATTGAATTATTCGATGTTTGGGGCATCGATTTCGTGGGACCATTCCCTAATTCATTTGGTAATCGTTACATCTTGCTTGCGGTAGATTATGTCTCAAAATGGGTTGAAGCCATTCCGACCAAAACCAACGACAACAAAGTTGTTGTCAAATTCCTCAAAGAAAACATCTTTTCGTGCTTTGGCACACCTCGAGCTATCATTAGCGATAATGGCACTCACTTCTGTAATCGTGCTTTTGAGTCCTTGCTCAAGAAATACTCAATCACACACAAGCTGTCAACACCTTACCATCCACAAACTAGTGGGCAAGTAGAAGTTTCCAATAGATAAATCAAACAAATTCTTGAGAAAACCGTGAATTCCAATAGAAAAGATTGGTCCATAAAACTGATTGATGCACTTTGGGCCTTTCGCACTGCTTATAAAACCAATCTAGGGATGTCACCATATCGATTAGTCTTTGGAAAGGCCTGTCACTTACCTCTTGAATTGGTGCATCGTGCCCTTTGGGCCATAAATTTTTTGAATTTTGACTTAGAGAAAGCCGGCTCACATAGAAAGTTACAAATTTCGGAATTAGAGGAATTAAGAAATGAGGTGTATGAAAATGCGAAAATCTACAAAGAAAGAACCAAAGCCCAACACGACAAAAACATACTGCGTAAGGAATTCAACGTAGGTCAAAAAGTTCTTTTATACGACTCTAGACTTCACTTGTTTCCAGGAAAACTCAGATCTCGATGGACTGGACCTTATGTTGTGAAAACAGTATATCCTCATGGAGCGGTTGAAATTGAAAATCCTAGGAATGGAAAAGTCTTCAAAGTAAACGGTCAACGACTGAAACCATTTTTGGAATTCGAGCAATATGACGAAGATGACCCTATCGATCTGCATGAGCCTGATCATCCACCATGAAATCAGGTTGTACACGTTCTTTTTCTGTTATTTTTTTTTTTCATTTTTTATTTTATTTTTGTTTTTCTGCGTTAGACAGTTGGGACACTGTCTCAATCAAGTGTGGGGAGGAGTCTGCATTGCATTCTTTTGATTTTTCTTTAATTTTTCTTTCTTTCTTTTTCATGTAGGACCATCATACATTTTATATCGTAGTAACATACCATTAATTTTTTTTTTGGAAAATACGACTCATTTTCAATTGATACAACAAAATAAGTTTACAATTTTTAGCCAATTGATAGTATTTTTTTCTCTCAACTTAGATCGAATAAGAAATATAATGAAAAGTTTAATTTTGAGGGATAATAGTGTAACCGGTACATAGGGAGATTCTTAGGTGATGGCCATGAAATCTATTCTATATTGTAGACTTTGTTTAAATAAGTGGAGGACTTAAAATACTTATAATGGCTTGTCAAACCTTTAAAACTAAGATGTGCTAAGTTGAATTCGCGTAACTCTCTTTTTGTGCTTATAAATTCAATAATAATAATAATCCAAGGGTATCCAACATTGCTTGTATATCGAGCGTTGGTGTGCAAACCCACCAAGCACTATCCGACACGTTGTTGACAAAGTCAGCGTTGGAATATCTTGGTCTCATTTTATGAGATTGGACACCTAAGGATTACCGACACGTTGTTGACAAAGTCAAAGTCGGCCTGCACAATCCGCCAAGCTCTTTACCCACTCTCCGTTAGTCCGCGAGGCAGAGCATGGGTGGTAAACCTTGGTCTTCTAAGTTAGGTGTATGTACTTAATCATAAATTTTAAAATTTTATAGAATAAAGAATAAGCGATGATGCCCAAACACTTCTTGACCTTATTGATTTGACTAGCCATACATGAGAAAATTAGAATACCACTTTACAAACTGTGCCAAGCAAACTAAGAATCTATTTCATGGCTGCACTATGTTATCTACCGAACCAACTGGCCAAACTGAAATTTAACATTTGAAAACTTGATATATATTGAAAATTTGTGACAAGTTGAGGTATCTAAAATAAAATCAACTAACTAGAAATTGTTAATTTAATTTGTTGTACCGCTTTCTTGAAACAAGTCGTGTTTTCATTTTTTGTTTTCAATTGCATAAGTCCTCTGCATTCATGTAGTTCCATTAAAACCATATCATGCTGCATTTGGATTTTGTGGGTAGTATCCGCTGAAAACCCTCACGAGACACCACTCGTCCTACTAGGGACACCTAGAGGTTTAACGGCTTGTTGCATACGCTCAATGCAATCGTGTTTCCTACGAAAGTGTGACCTATCTAGTCTAGTTTTTTCATTTCTTGTTTTACTCGAGGACGAGTAAAAGATAAGTGTGGGGGTATTTGATTGACATAGAAATATGTTTATTTTATGCTCTTATATCTTATCTTTTGTATATAAATAAATATTATTGGGTACTGTTTTGTTACTTTTACATATATTCCAACCCAGCCCGCATGCAAACAGTAAAGTAGAGAAATAGAGATCAAATTGATGTGTATTTGCATTTTGAAGAATTGTAGATGAAAATCTCACCTCTAGCTGTTGTTGGACAAGAAAATGATTGGTAGAAAGGACATGTACACATCAAATCAAGGGAAGCTTGTCAAAGAACCAAAAGGAAAAGAAGAAAGGCCAAAAATTTAATAGATTTAACTAAGGCCCATTTGAAACTCTCATTGTAAACTCTTTTGTGAATTCCCTAAGGCCCATCTATCATTGTATTAGGGTTAGGGTTAGGGTTTGGCTATCTATCCTATAAATACCCTTGTAATGTCATTGTAGCCACCATCCTATCCATTATTCTGTATTCTCTTCTCCATTAATAAAAGTTCTTCCTTTTTACTATTTCTGCATTTTTCTTTCTTAGCAATAGGTGTTGTCTTCACAATTAGTTTTGGAAGAGCACCAATTGTATTTTACATTTGTTTCATTAGTGATTAGTCGTTTGATTAGTTTCAACGACAATCCTAATTTTATTTTTGTTGTTCTTCTTATTCTGCACTTTTATTTTCTGCATTGTTGTTCTTGTTTTGCAATTTACTTTCTTTAGTGATTAATCGTTGATTAGATTCAACGATAATCCTAAGTTCGCAATTTCAGTTTGTTTTTATTTCAACAAAATCTCCAGGCTTCGTCTAACTCGCCCAAGAGATTAGATAAATAATTTGATTTTAATTTACGTCCCTGTGTTCGACCTGTATGCTACACACCTGTATGCTTGCAGAATTTAATTTAAATGTCGCGCTTTTCTAACTCATAGATTAGCGACGATCACAAGTGCATGCTCTCACCGCTAGCGTACCTGAGAGAGAGGTAGTGAAGCTTCGGTTGAAAAAGTTTAGTTTTTTTTATCATCCTGTTAGTACTCTTTTTGATTTTAGCGCTTCACATTAGTTTATATCTGCTTCCATAGTTGAGTATCTGCACCTTAGTGCTTGTATAGTAGAAGATCCCATTATTGTCTCAAATCCAATTGGTGGTTCGGCTCATTTATCTTTGGTTTGGGAGGATTTGAGAATAGCCATATTGAGTATTGAGTTTAAGTGTAATGCTTATGTTTTTTTGGTTTCATGGGCTATGGGTTGATTCTAGGCATGGATTGGTTAGCTAGTAATTGTGAAAAGAGGGTAGTTAGACTATTGACTTGCCTCGGGAATACCCTCGAGATTTCGTGCGATCCTAAGGGATCAGTTTGGCTTAGCTACATAGAATCACTTGATGCATCTATCGACAATTTGCGATCCGTTAGAATATTCCATCAGTACGCAGATGTTTTTAATCAAGTTAGGGGTTTGTCCCCTAAAACGTGAGATAGACTTCCGCATATATCTAGTTGACAATGCAAAACCATTTGCATTACCTGTACGACACATGAATCCAAGGGAAAGGAAGGGCTCAGTAAACAAGTAAAAGAGTTACTTGAAAAAGGGTCCATAAGGCGAAGTATTTCGGAATGGGGTGCTCCAGTCGTTTTCGTTACAAAGGCGGATGGTTCACTTCGCTTGTGCATAGATGATATTTTGGAATGAGGAAGAACATGCTTTGCATCTAACGGAAGTCTCGGATACCCTCCAAGCGCATCAACTTAAGACGAAGTTCTCAAAATGCCATTTTGGAGAGAAGAAGTAAGGTTTCTAGGACATGTGGTGTCCGCAAAAGTAGTTGCGGTGCAAGACTGGAAAGTCCCAAGGAATGCAACAGAAGTAAGAAGCTTTCTTGGACTAGCGGGCTAATATTGGAAGTTCATTAAGGACTTTGCGAAGGTATTAGCCCCACTTACAAGATTGACGAAGAAGAAACTAACATTTGCTCGGGATATTGGTTGTGATATCGCTTTCCAACAATCCAAGAAGGCTCTTACAACGGTCCCAGTTTTGACTTTTACCTTATGGTAGCAAAAGGATTACGGTATACACGGATGCATGCGGCACGGGACTAGGCGCCATTTTGATGTTAGAAGAAAGGGTAAGGTCGTAGCAGATGCCTTAAGAAGAAAAAGGTTGACTTCGAGTCCTCTTTATGTGAAAAGGAAAAGTTCAAAATACATATCAAACCTTGATTTTAAACCCTTCAGTTAACTTAGTAGTCAACATCGCTAGGAGTAAGACCTACGCTTTTGAATTAAATAGGGACTTCACCTTAATAAAAAAGCTTGCAAGAAGCCAAGAGTACACAGTTATGTTTAAGCACCGCTTATCATCCTATGACAGAAAGGGTGAACAAGATTTTGGAAGACCATTTGAGGAAATGTTAGCAAGACACGGCAGAAGCTGTAGTGCCAAGTATACAATAAGAAGAAAAGGTGGAACGGGAGGCGACGGTGAAATGACTTCCAACGCATATTCTGGAAACAAAAATTAAGAAGCTACGCAAATTGTGAAGTTAAGACGTCAGAGCAATATGGAATGAAGCTCAAGAAGATGCGACTTAGAAGACTGAAGACTAAATACGCGCATCATACCTTTTTTGAGGGTATATCCTTGATCTCTCTTTTTCTGAAAAGTTTATTTGCTAGTCTTTATCTTTTAAGTATATCCTCTCGATCCTATCCTCGATCCTTAGGTAGAAGCCAATGGATGTAAACATGTGTTTGAGACATGTTATGTTTGGTGGATGCAAGTGGATGTAAATGTTTGCTAGTGGTTGCTCGTGGATGCATATACACACATTAGGCACTAGATCGGCTCCGTCACTTCCATATTGCATATGCATGAGTGAATTTATATTTATATGAACTGAAACTTGATGTGTTATCATATGGATGTTGCATTTGTATGAATGAGTGTGCACTCATGTAGAAGTTATAAAGTACGATTAGGAATAATTGCATACATGATGGACTCATGGCACTGACATAATTCACATTAAGGAGGTCAACTGAATTAGTAGACCACCTGATTTTGCATTAGATAAGGACATATACACACACTATGAATATGTTCATGAAAAGCATTAGATACATTTTAAGGACAATGGATGCCTGTGATTGATGATTGAGTAGATGCATGTTGGATGGTAGGATATGCATTCTTCTTAACTTAGAGATTTCAGGGACGAAATCCTTTAAGGAGGGGAGAATGTAACACCCCGTATTTTCTGAGAATACTAAATTAACAAATTAAAGAGTATTTAATTTTAGAAGAAGAATTAAGTAAAACAGATTGCGCCATTGCGTTCGTCTTGGAATTCTGCTTGAGATAGAGTCCGAGTTTGCGTAAATCAGACACCGTATGAAGAAGTTATAAGCCTTAGAAGTTTGTGTACGCCCAAGGAAGTATATATACATATAAAATAATTCCAGAAGTCAAAACAGGGTTCAAATCTCGAATTTGGGTCAAAGCAGGCTGAGCGGGAAATTTGCCGCTCAGAGATGTCGACCCTCCCAAGGGGAGTCGACATAGGTGTCGACCCCCCTATAGGGGTGTCGACCCCCTTATAGGGGAGTCGACCCCTGTCGGCCCAGATCTGGCCGATGACGTGTTTCGCCATGTGTCACTTTCTGATTCGCTGCGTGACGTGGTATTCTGCTCTGGACGATTCTGATGGCTTCTAGACTGATCTGAAGGCTCTAAATATCCCTATACACCTATAAAAAAACCCTAAACCTATTGTTTTCTCCACACGAATTCATAGGCGTCTATATGCTGCTAAAACCTGAAGTGACCTAGCCCCCATGTTAATCAATCAAATTAGAGTTTTCAAGTAAATAATCAAAGTCTACACTAAAGGAATAGCTAATCAAATTCAGAAATCAGATCCCAGAATTCAAGACCAATCTGTAATTTGTGAGTTCATGTTACTTTCAGAAATAAAATTTAATTGTGATTCTGACATTGTAATAAATCTGAATCTGAGATTATGCCTATCTCTATCTGTCTTTCTATATCCATTGGATCTATCTCATTGATATTATGATGTCCATTCTTTATCTCTTCTTTCCTTCTTCCCTTTTTGTTTTTATAGCCAGGCTACTGCGAGCCTGAGCCAAACCTCATAAGAGATGAACGTACGTTGGAAAAAATTGGGCATAATATATGTTTTGGACAAGGCCAGCGTTAAAATTGGGAGAAGTGTTAAATTATGTAAAATTGGGCATAACTGATATGTAAATGATTTGAGGACATAACACATGTTGTATTTAAAACGTAAAGTGTATCAAACATATGACTTGAGATTTGAGGCATAAAGTATATTGGACATATGACTTGGGATTTGGGGGCGTAAATTAAACTGTAAACATGTAAGGCATAGTACATATTGTGGTTTAAGACCTAAAATTGGGGCATATTATACATGATAGTTTCTGACTTGGAAGAAGGAGATTATTGTGTATAGTGATATATGGCTTAGGCATGAAAACCTATAGTAAGATAGGGATAACTGTTAAATGTGAACACGCCTAAATTGGGATTTTGGATATTTGGCATGCACTGTAATCAAAGGCTATAATTTGGCATAGTTTATACTGTGAATCATGAATTGGGGTTTTTTGGAGAATATTCTGTATGGTGTAATATGACTAAACCTTAGGGCATGTGTTATATTGTGAATTATGACCATGGTTTTGGGCATATAAGTTTATAGGCTTAATTTATGATTAGGCGAGATATGTTAATGGAACTTTAAGTGATGTTTAATTTGTTAAACTGACTAATATGCTGAAATTTGTTGAAAGTGAATACTGTAATTGGAAAGCCTATGATGTAGATGAATAAATTGACATAACTTGCTTGAAGCTGGAATAATTTGTAAATGAACCAATTGGCTAAGATAAACATGCCGAGACACGAGGTTAGACTCCATTTGCGGTGGAAACCTTCCCGGAACCAACCGGCCTACCCAGTACCGCAAACGGTCAGTCTAATGTGAGAGGTCGTAGGCATAACTAAGAAATGCTTAGATACGAGGTTAGGTCTGGATTGTGTCAGAAATTTGCCTGGAACCGCCCGACACATCCAGCGGCCGCAAGTTATCGACCTAATGTGAGAGGTCTATGCATTAATAATTAATTAATGCTGATCAAAGATGAATATGATACCTAAAACGTGTTAGGTGGGTAGGATTAAGTTAACCTGAGTAAGATGGCAACTTAACCAACATTACATGAACAAGTGGATAAGGTTAAATTAATAAGGAACACTTAACCAATATGATATGATGAATGAGTAGGGTTAAGTTAATAAGGAAACACTTAACCAATATATGAATGAGTAGGGTTAAGTTAATGGGAAACACTTAACCAATATAACAAAATGAATGAGTGGGGTTAAGTTAATAAGAAACACTTAACCAATATAACATGATGAATGGGTGGGGTTAAGTTAATGGGAAACACTTAACCAATATAACATGATGATCGAGTAGGGTTAAGTTAATAAGAAACACTTAACCAACATGACATGATGAGTGGTGGGTTAAGTTAACATGAATGGACAAAACTTAACCATTAAATAAACATACTTGAATCGGTGAGAAGGGTTAAGTACATATCGGGTTGGTGGGTAATATTAGTATATATAGGCCCACAAACTTAACCATTAAATAAACATGCTTGAATCAGTGGGAGGGTTAAGTACATAATGGGTTGGTGGGTAATATCCATGTATATAGGCCCACAAAACTTAACCAGTAGGAAACCCTAGTATCGGGGACCCATTTCAGCAGTAACCCACATAGATGTATCAAGGTACCCTGAAACTAGGTAGGGTGGGGCACGATTACTGGGCTGATTATAAGCGGTCAAAATAGCGGCAGGGGGTACGTCAGTGTAGGTTCCGACGAATTACGGGCGTGTACGTACTCCGGAGTGGAAAAAGCAGGCACTGGGTACTAGTAGTTATACACTGTGCATCTTGAATCGTGTCGGGTTGCTATCATAGGGACTGATACACCTTATGGTGGGACCAGCATAGGGTATCTGCACGCAAGAGAGGCCGATTGACACAGACACAGAACTGAAACAATTCATATTAAGATAAAACCACTTTCATGTACATGAAGGGTCGGACCATATAATTATTCATAATACATCATATCAGTTCCAAACATTCAGTTCAATTTTAATTAACAAACATGTTGTACCGAGAATCAATACATATATTAAAACATATTATAAACATATAATACATGAAGTTGACATTAGCTATGTATCTATATACAGTTCCATAAATCGAATTTATGTGGAGTTGCCAAGTTGCATTTGGTTTTAAGAATTGCCATGGACCCTTCCTCAACATGTTCATTCTTGTGCTTTATGGGTCAGTCATACTGAGTCCAGCATCAAGATTGAATCTGCATCATTAACAAATAAATAGCAGATTTTTATTCAGTTTGAAAAGTAAACAATGCATTATTTATTGATTTACTTGTATACATCATATGCATATTTAACATCCATATGCTATGAATAAAAGTCTATGTTTCATCTCAGTAATAAGCATTTTGTAATTTCTGTGTATTTGTATAAACCAGGCTTCTAATACATATAAATCAACATTTATATATTCTATACCCTAATTCATAATTCAAATTGAGAATGTATGATAATTATGGAACATCAGCAAGTCATACTTGCTCTCGCAGGTTCATCTCAATCAGAATACTGCATTCACATAAATTAATATTTTGTATACCCTTATGCAAGGTATCAGTTGCAAATCAAATATGCAGTGAACTTGTTGAATGAATGCAGTACATTATGAAATTGCAATATCATATCAAATATACAAATAAGAAGTTCTGAAAGAACTAAAACTTTTATAAAGAAATACGTTCTAATATGTATATAACAAATATACATACTAACGTGAATGTAAATTAAATCTGTTATATACAGATTGTGACCTGACTTCATTCCAGATTTTGAAATCCAACTTTAATCCTCAGATTAAAACATTACATGAATACAATGAAGTAAGTCAAACTTATCCAATGTATTAAATCATTTTGCTCCATAGGATTAAATACACAGATTTAAAAAAAGTTAACTAGAATGGGTTTTGATCCCAAAGTTAAATCAATTTCAGATTCTACATTGATTTCTAGTAGAAATCTAACATACAATTATATATACAACCTAAGTCAAGTCCTACTTGGCCCAGCTAATACAGAGTGTGTGTGTGTGTATATATATATATATAATAGCACATATGAATATCATATCAAATTCAAAGTTCAGAAGAAAATCTGCCCATTAAATTAAACAAAATGTAACTAAATCATGTGTGTGGTGCTCAACCATTGGGTCTGACTTAGCTAGGCTGCATAATACGATCATGGCCTTAGAGACAAAAGTATGAATTATTCTACATTTTGAGCAAATGAATAATACTGAACAAAATGTTCAACATGCGATCCAAGAGTTATATAGAAAATATAATTGACATAAGATGTGTAACAACCCGGAAATGCGAGCCAGTTTAAATTTTTTATTTTGGCAATTTTAGCGAATTTTGAATATTTAAAATGAATTATTTTAAATAATATCAACGAGAAATTTATTTTGAATATAATTCGAACGTATATATTTATACGCGTCGTCGTTAGAATATAAATAATTATATATAATTATAAAAGGAATTGAAAATGGCGCGGTAGTTCGATAATTCGATTTCAAACTTCAATTGAATGTACCGGGTGCAAAATAAACCGGATTTTAGTGAAACCAAAAATAATAGGATCTATGTAAGGATATCTTTCCAACGAATCCGAAAAATTGAAATTTCATAGCGGGGATCAAAAGATACGTCCAATTGAAAATTCTGAATAGTCGCTATGGAATTCAGGCATTTAAAAATTGCCATTTTGCAAACGACCTCGGATTTCGACGAAACCACTTTTGTTGGATCCGCGACGTCAAATTATTGTTAGATTCCAAATTTCATAATTTTTCGAATCAATATGTGAGCGTGACAAAGGAAAACGCGTTTGACCAGTTTCAGTTGATTTTAATCGACTGGAAAATGGCCATTTTTCCAACGGTCTCAGAATTCGACGAAATTAGTTTTGTTAGGACCGTATCGTCAATACGAAGCTAGAAAATATTTTTCTGCAATTTATAGAGTTCGTATGTTACCCCGGTAAATTGAAATGCGCGTTCAAATTCAATATATAAAGTTATATGTTGATTTTAACGGAAACTGATTGTAACGATCGAATCAGCCTACGATACCTATCCCATTGTGTTCGGAATGGGGGTAATTAGCTATGGACGGCAGGCGGTGGGCCTCGTTTCGAGGTCGAAAATAAAAGTTGCTTTTTGAAATTAAATAATTAAATAAATTAAAAATAATCCCTCCTCTCTCTACCTTTATCTCTCTGGCCCCCTTTTGTTCATCCATTTAAACGAAAAAAAAACGAATCGCTCCACCAGCGATGGAAACCGCTTGTCGCCGCCTCAGGCGTGGCGTCGCCCAACGCCAGGACCCCGCCGCCCCCCTTCCATTTCCGATCTCCCCCCCAGCCTCCCTCCCCCAATCGATTTCAGACCTCGCGAGACCCTAGTCCTCTCCGAAAACCCCGACGCCGACCATCCACCCCCCTTGCAAGTCCGACGCCGCCACAGCCTTCACCCTCCTCTTCCGTTCGAACCAAAAGACTTCCTCCTCTCTGAAACCCCCAAACGCCCCACTGCTAAAGACTTCCTCCGACCGCACCCCCACTGATGAACGCAGCACCCCTCCGCCCTCCGACACGCTGACGAAACCCTCCCCTTTTCCCAAGCTTCGACTGTACGTTTTCTTTTACTTTATTTATTACTTTTATTAGGACAAAATCTGATTTTTATTTAGTAACAAGGTCGGGTCTTTATTTTAGAAAAGGTCGAACCTTTATATAGAAGAAAGTATGATTTTCATTAAAGAAAAATCGGATCTTTTTATATTTTCATAAGGTTAAAGTTTATATTTTTAATATGAAAAAGTCGATATTTTTAACATGAAAAAGTCGATATTTTTAATATGAAAAGTCGATATTTTTAACATGAAAAAGTTGATATTTTTAACATGAAAAAGGCGATATTTTCAACATGAAAAAGGCGATATTTTTATTCTACGAAAGGGCGTGATTTTTATTTATACGATATGCATATAAAAACATGATTATGATATGAACGGTAAAAAAACATAAAAATGTAATATCTTTATATGAGTAGCGGATTAGAAATATAATTTTTATATTATAGGAGTATTAAAAATATAATTTTTATACTACCGGCGTATTAAAAATATGATTTTTATATTTTAGAAAGAATAAAAAATTCGATTTTTAATTTATAGAAGCGATAAAGAAATTATGTTTATAATGAAATAGCGAAAAGATTATATTTTTGAAGTAGGAAAGATATGATTTTTATATTATAAAATTAATAAAAATATGTTTTTTATCATATGTGAAATATAAAAATATAATTTTTATACTAGTGGCAGATTAAAAATATAAATTTTATAATAGAGAAAGGTTAAAAATATAATCTTTATATGATAGGAATATTAAAAATATGGTTTTTATTAAAGTAGAAATATAAAAATATAATTTTTATATAGTTATGATAATAAAAATTCAATCTTTATATGAGAAGTAGAAATATAAAAATGTAATTTTTATATAGAAAGAAGCGTTGTAAATATATGAAGTGAAATAAAAATCTGAACTTTATTTTATCGTGAAGTAAAGATAATATAAAAATGTGATTTTAATATATGTAGTGACTACGGGCAGTGAAAGTGACAGAGGGCGAGTGGCGAAGATTTTCTACATATGAAGAGTCGCGGTGTTTGGTATAGCTTGGGTGAGAACTTCTCACTCAAAATTTCTTTTTCTAGTTATATATATATACTAGGATGCAGACGGTGTTTAGTAGCACCCGACACCACTGCCCACAGACCATGGACTTGTTTGTTTGGTTGCATAGATTAGTTAGATCATTTGATTTGAATTTGATTGTTTGGTGAAATGGAATTGAATTGATTGATATGTGAATGGCGTGGGCCATTATTAGATCGGGGATAAGGCTAGGCCTTGTCCCGTTTCTAATATCATGTCGTTATGCCGCCTAAATTTTCTAAAATAAGTTAGAAAAATAAAGATATCATTTTATTTAATAAATGAACCGAATAGAATATTCATAGGTTGAATAAAATAATTCGATCGTTAAAAATATAATTTTTAACGTGAATATGAATAAATATTCATTTACAAACGAGACGGTTTGTTTATGTACACCTATTTGAAGGACATTGATTGGGACGATAAATTTTACACATCGCCCAACTGCACAAATAAAATCTGTGTTTGATTGTTTGAAACCCCACACGGGTATTGGGATAAAGTACGGCATACACTAATCCCAATAATTAGTTGTATGTCGATCGATTGATTGACAGGCTATTATAAGCGTTAGATATCTATATTTGATGCTTATACAGTGTAGTGCACTTTGGATGATGGTTGATTATTTTCGTTGTGATTATATACATGTGGTGTATGGAATCCATATAATTAACGTTATATGGTAATTGATTGGGCCTCATTCCAATTTAGAAATTAAAAGAATATTATAAAATAAAGGTTCATGTGTTGACAGTACTCATCCGTTGAGATTAGTCATGTGTTGAACGAAATATTTTAACAATAAAATTTACATCTTTATCATATATAAAATTAGAAACTAATTGGAAAATAGACAAGATGAGTGGTCTCCTGGGTATTGACCTGATGTTGGTTTCGGCCTTCGGGGTTAATATTTAGGGAATCGTTCTCTTACTAGTTTATGGTTGGAGTCTGATTTAAATCAAACGATAGATACCATAATTTTTGTAAAATATATTGAATAACAAAATTAGTCACACATGGACAGTACTCATTCGTTGAGATTAGTCATGTGTTGACAAAAATATAGATTCATTTGTTGAATAGAATAATGGAATTATTGAAATATATAAAGCTGTATTGATTAGAGATGCGCTATTTTGACGCGAACGATATTTATATCGATTATATTCGTTTTTAAATTTGAATTGAATTAAATAGAAAACCAATTTGAAATGAATCGAATACAAAACCAATTTGAATTGAATTGAATAGGAAACGAATTCGAATTGAATCGAATAGAAAACGAATTCGAATTGAATCGAATATAAAACGAATTCGAATTGAATATAAAACGAATTCGAATTGAATTGAAAATGAATTGAAATAGAATAAAAATCGATTTGAAATGAATTCAATTTGAATTGAAATTTGAATTGAATAGAAATGAATTTTAAAACGAATTTATAAGGAAAAATTCAATTTTGATTTGAATTGAAATGGAAGTTGAAATTGTTTTTGAAACGAATTTAAAACTATTTATAAAATTCATTTTAAAGGGAAATCGATGAAATATATATTATATATATAATATAATGGCCTGAATAGAACGCGCCGCGCCGCGGCAATTCGTGAATTTCGACCATTGATTTCGAATGGACATTACGGGAGATCCGACCGTCGGATTCTCCTAAAACTGGAACCGTTGGGTTCGTATCGAAAAGAGCTTTCTAAGAATATTAGAAATTTCAAATCTAACGGTTGGATTTGGAGATACGTCCAAATCAAATTTGGAAAAGGTCGGGGTAAGTGCAGTTCGATGGCCGTTGATGGAAATCGACTGTACGGGCCTTGATAAAATTATTAAAAATAGTAATAATTTGTATAAAATCATAAGAAATGATTTGTGAAGAACTGGGATGAAAAATCCCACATTTGTAAAGATAAAAATAGATTTTTATCGAAATGAACTAGTTTTAAACTAAAATTATACCCATTTATTTTTAAATAAATAATTTGGATTTGGGTTGTAAATAGAATTGATTTGTGGGTTTATCGTGAACAGTGTATTAAACAACACTTGTACTTTAACCCGATAATAAATAGAATGTGATTTGGGTTTATCGTGAACTGTGTTTTAAATAACACTAGTTCTTTAACCTAGTAAAAGGAGTTTTAATGAATCTGCAATTAGATTGAAATGTGAATTGATAATCTAAATTATCAAATTTGGAAAATGAGCAAGGATGGAGTATTACCAGTTTTGCTCCAAATCGATAGTTAAATCTTTAACTAGATTTGAACGTGAAATGGTAATTAATTTTACCGATAACACCACGGTGTTAGATATGGAGTATTACCAGTTTTTCTTCATGGGATGAATAGGTTGGGATTGGGAAATAAAATAAATAATTACTTCGGTGTGGTTCGCTAATCTCGACTAGTTTAGAAAACCATAATCTGGTTTGAAATGACATCCAAAGGAAGATTAAAGAATAAATTCAAAGAATTTATCTTGGATAAAATTAATGGGAACCTTTCCCTAAGAATATGAAATTTAGACTAGCTATAGGTTAGTTAAGAAGAATGGTTTCCTGGATATTGATCTGATGTTGGTTTCGGCCTTCGGGGTTAATATTTGGGAAATTGTTCTCTTGCTAATTTGTGGTTAGTGGCTGCTAAATTGGAATGAAGCGTATGTTGTGTTTGTGTAACATTTGTTTTTAATATACGCGGGTTGTTCGGAAAGGCCGGGTTTATACCCATTCTGAATAACCTATTCGACGATAAGTCGAAGATGATGACAGTGGTCGAAGACCGGAAGTCTATACATCATCTGGATAATTACTAATGATCCTGATTGGGTTGTACACCCAAGAGGATGGAAATAGTTGGTGGTCATCCAGACGTACTTGGAGATCGATGGATATGCGAGGAAAGTGCCTCCGGTTTCGTTCAGACCCAGAACGAACTTGTAAATGGATTGTGTGTCTGACATTGGATTTTATTCTGTGTTGATTGATTTCTGTTAAATATATATCTGTTTGGCGGCGGAGAATTTATTCTCTTGCGTAACGCCCTTCTCTGAGACGTACGATCTTAGAGGTTATATATCGATAGATATCAATCGCATGGCATGAATTTCCCGTGTGGCACGCTGAGTTGCATGGATCAAGGCTTCTGTTGAAAAGCAAAGTCTTGTGGTTGATGATCAAAACACGGCCTACGTGGCAGCTTTGTGTATAATGTGAATTCGCGAGCCTCACACCTCGGTATGAGTCAAAAACGGGATACGGACCGTTGGGAGAACACGACGTTTCTTTCTAGCTTTGGTGGTGTCAGTGACTTACCAGCCCTGACATTTATATACTTTTCACATATGTGGTTATTGGAATGAGGCGCCTCGATTATAGGTCTGTAAGGACCGGGAAACGTGTGTTCAGGAATAACTAATCCTCAAACGTAAGAGAGGACCGGCCCAGCCGATTCCAGGGGTTGCCCAGAGTGTGTAGTCCCGAGGCATTTGCTAGAGTGTCTCGAAGCGGAGAGGATCTTGCCCCTTGCCTCGACTCATGACGGAAATCCAATTTCCAATACGTGTATTTCAGTTTTATTTGTAGAGCC
Source organism: Allium sativum (assembly GCA_030737875.1). Lineage (NCBI taxonomy): Eukaryota > Viridiplantae > Streptophyta > Magnoliopsida > Asparagales > Amaryllidaceae > Allium > Allium sativum. Next base: position 729,756,672 of record CM060922.1, on the reverse strand, counting down.
TAGTATGGCGACATAGTGGGATGGGGCGCTTATGCCATCTATGATTTATATTTATGATTGAAATTGTTTTGACACTATACACTTATCATAGTATCAAATGATTTGTTTTTAAACCGTACCAAGCATGTTTGGCTATTATAAGGGAAAACCCTATCCTCCGGCTTGCGTTGCATTGTGTGATGGGACCTGGGTCTTATAATAGCTTCATTTTTCAAAAAAGCATTACGCTGTTTATTCTATGCACTGGTATTCTTGGGAGGAAACCCGTTCCGTGTTATACGGCGTGGTCCCTTGAATTACTCTCTTCTAAAGTAAAGCTTTAAATAACTGTTTTAGTTCTCACACCAGTCACATGACTGACCTGGAGTTTAATGTTAACCTAAACTCTGGGTGCGCCTATTTTCGACATGGGCAGCTAATAGTTTTGGTTTTGCAGATTTATGTTCACAGGATCCTGGTTTACAGCTGGAATGATATTCGGAAAGCTCTGTATCCGTATATCACCTTCAGTTGTGCTTTGTATTATTTTTCCGCTGCTATGTAATTTATTGTAATCTCTGATATTTGTCGAATGTAATTTATTCATTCATACTCTGTATATTCTTGTATCTGATGGAATTGTTGTAATATACAATGAAATGTTCTTCTGTTTGTGTTCTAATTTGTCCTGTTCTCAAAACGATCAGGGGTTTCGAACGGTCTAGATCGTTTTAACGACTGATTCAGATCGAGCGAAATTCCTTGCCGTTACAGTTGGTATCAGAGCTTTCGTTTACAGAGCTCGAGAACAAGACACATTAGAACCATACAAAAGAATTCATCAGATATTGGATTAGTAATATCTAATTAGAATGACTCGTTAGAGATAGGATCAGTAGTATCCTAGAACGGGTGTGAAGAGTATATTTTTCAAATGAAAGCAATATTGTTTTGAAAATTTAAACCATTTTATACGTATTTGAATATTTATTTATTTTGTATTTGGACAATCGAGTATATAAAGATTTCGCGTATACGCGTCATGAACGTATATTCGAAGTTTTAATATACTGGATAGATATAGAATTACACTCTAGTCGCCCGGAGATGATGTTGATAATGACCATGGCATCATCAATATTTATGTTCGTGTTTCGAAGGTGTGATTTGTATATATTTCCATTAGACTGGTGTGAGAACCAAAACTTATATATCTAGATTTATTGTTGTGAATTGGCATCAAAAACATGATTTTCTTTATATGTAGTAAAATTTATGAATTTGAAACGTTAATCCACTAATTGATTGATGTTTTTGTTGTTTGTTTATTTGTTTGATAATTTTGAACCATTATGCCTAATTGTATCAAATATTGAATTGTATTGAAAATTGGTCGCATTTGCATGCATATACAAGTACTTACATTGAACAGGTCATAGCAAGGAGGCTAGAGCAGAGAATAAAATTTGTTTGCCCGACAAATAGGTACATGTTTACTATAATTTACTGTTTTGTTTGGGTGATGATGATTTTATGAGCCTATTGGCTAGCCGCTTGGCTTTTCTTTTTGAGATCAGAAGGCCTGTATGGCAATTTCGGGATTTTCCCGTGCTCCCGGTGTAGGGGAGGTTATGGCGAAATTTTTGGGTGTTAGCCAAATTTTTGAAGAATTTGAAAATTCTCAGAAACTGAAAAGTTGAAGAACTTAAGCCGTAATCAAAATACTGGAAGTTGAGTTGAATTGTTAAACAACTTTTGGCTTCGTTCCTTTTCGGGGACGAAAAGTTTTAAGTGGGGGAGATTGTAACAACCCGGAAATGCGAGCCAGTTTAAATTTTTTATTTTGGCAATTTTAGCGAATTTTGAATATTTAAAATGAATTATTTTAAATAATATCGACGAGAAATTTATTTTGAATATAATTCGAACGTATATATTTATACGCGTCGTCGTTAGAATATAAATAATTATATATAATTATAAAAGGAATTGAAAATGGCGCGGTAGTTCGATAATTCGATTTCAAACTTCAATTGAATGTACCGGGTGCAAAATAAACCGGATTTTAGTGAAACCAAAAATAATAGGATCTATGTAAGGATATATTTCCAACGAATCCGAAAAATTGAAATTTCATAGCGGGGATCAAAAGATACGTCCAGTTGAAAATTCTGAATAGTCGCTATGGAATTCAGGCCCTTAAAAATTGCTATTTTGCAAACGACCTCAGATTTCGACGAAACCACTTTTGTTGCATCCGCGACGTCAAATTATTGTTAGATTCCAAATTTCATAATTTTTCGAATCAATATGTGAGCGTGGCAAAGGAAAACGCGTTTGACCAGTTTCAGTTGATTTTAATCGACTGGAAAATGGCCATTTTTCCAACGGTCTCAGAATTCGACGAAATTAGTTTTGTTAGGACCGTATCGTCAATACGAAGCTAGAAAAAATTTTTCTGCAATTTATAGAGTTCGTATGTTACCCCGGTAAATTGAAATGCGCGTTCAAATTCAATATATAGAGTTATATGTTGATTTTAACGGAAACTGATTGTAACGATCGAATCAGCCTACGATACCTATCCCATTGTGTTCGGAATGGGGGTAATTAGCTATGGACGGCAGGCGGTGGGCCTTGTTTCGAGGTCGAAAATAAAAGTTGCTTTTTGAAATTAAATAATTAAATAAATTAAAAATAATCCCTCCTCTCTCTCTACCTTTATCTCTCTGGCCCCCTTTTGTTCATCCATTTAAACGAAAAAAAAAACGAATCGCTCCACCAGCGATGGAAACCGCTTGTCGCCGCCTCAGGCGTGGCATCGCCCACCGCCAGGACCCCGCCGCCCCCCTTCCATTTCCGATCTCCCCCCCAGCCTCCCTCCCCCAATCGATTTCAGACCTCGCGAGACCCTAGTCCTCTCTGAAAACCCCGATGCCGACCATCCACCCCCCCTGCAAGTCCGACGCCGCCACAGCCTTCACCCTCCTCTTCCGTTCGAACCAAAAGACTTCCTCCTCTCTGAAACCCCCAAACGCCCCACTGCTGAAGACTTCCTCCGACCGCACCCCCACTGATGAACGCAGCACCCCTCCGCCCTCCGACATGCTGACGAAACCCTCCCCTTTTCCCAAGCTTCGACTGTACGTTTTCTTTTACTTTATTTATTACTTTTATTAGGACAAAATCTGATTTTTATTTAGTAACAAGGTCGGGTCTTTATTTTAGAAAAGGTCGAATCTTTATATAGAAGAAAGTATGATTTTCATTAGAGAAAAATCGGATCTTTTTATATTTTCATAAGGTTAAAGTATATATTTTTAATATGAAAAAGTCGATATTTTTAACATGAAAAAGTCGATATTTTTAATGTGAAAAAGTCGATATTTTTAACATGAAAAAGTTGATATTTTTAACATGAAAAAGTTGATAATTTTAACATGAAAAGGCGATATTTTCATCATGAAAAAGGCGATATTTTTATTCTAGGAAAGGGCGTGATTTTTATTTATACGATATGCATATAAAAACATGATTATGATATGAATGGTAAAAAAACATAAAAATGTAATATCTTTATGTGAGTAGCGGAATAGAAATATAATTTTTATATTATAGGAGTATTAAAAATATAATTTTTATACTACCGGCATATTAAAAATATGATTTTTATATTTTAGAAAGAATAAAAAATTCGATTTTTAATTTATAGAAGCGATAAAGAAATGATTTTTATAATGAAAAAGCGAAAAGATTATATTTTTGAAGTAGGAAAGATATGATTTTTATATAATAAAAATAATAAAAATATGATTTTTATCATATGTGAAATATAAAAATATAATTTTTATACTAGTGGAAGATTAAAAATATAAATTTTATTATAGAGAAAGGTTAAAAATATAATCTTTATATGATAGGAATATTAAAAATATGGTTTTTATTAAAGTAGAAATATAAAAATATAATTTTTATATAGTTATGATAATAAAAATTAAATCTTTATATGAGAATTAGAAATATAAAAATATAATTTTTATATAGAAAGAAGCATTGTAAATATATGAAGTGAAATAAAAATCTGAACTTTATTTTATCGTGAAGTAAAGATAATATAAAAACGTGATTTTTATATGTAGTGACTACGGGCAGTGAAAGTGACAGAGGGCGAGTGGCGAAGATTTTCTACATATGAAGAGTCGCGGTGCTTGGTATAGCTTGGGTGAGAACTACTCACTCAAAATTTCTTTTTCTAGTTATATATATATATATATATATATATATATATATATATATACTAGGATGCAGACGGTGTTTAGTAGCACCCGACACCACTGTCCACAGACCATGGACTTGTTTGTTTGGTTGCATAGATTAGTTAGATCATTTGATTTGAATTTGATTGTTTGGTGAAATGGAATTGAATTGATTGATATGTGAATGGCGTGGGCCATTATTAGACCGGGGATAAGGCTAGGCCTTGTCCCGTTTCTAGTATCGTGCCGTTATGCCGCCGAAATTTTCTAAAATAAGTTAGAAAAATAAAGATATCATTTTATTTAATAAATGAACCGAATAGAATATTCATAGGTTGAATAAAATAATTCGATCGTTAAAAATATGATTTTTAATGTGAATATGAATTAATAAATATTCATTTACAAACCGGATGGTTTGTTTATGTACACCTATTTGAAGGACGTTGATTGGGACGATAAATTTTACACAACGCCCAACTGCACAAATAAAATATGTGTTTGATTGTTTGAAACCCCACACAGGTATTGGGATAAAATACGACATACACTAATCCCAATAATTAGTTGTATGTCGATCGATTGATTGACAGGCTGTTATAAGCGTTAGATATCTATATTTGATGCTTATATAGTGTAGTGCACTTTGGATGATGGTTGATTATTTTCGTTGTGATTATATACATGTGGTGTATGGAATCCATATAATTAACGTTATATGGTAATAGATTGGGCCTCATTCCAATTTAGAAATTAAAGAATATTATAAAATAAAGGTTCATGTGTTGACAGTACTCATCCGTTGAGATTAGCCATGTGTTGAACGAAATATTTTAACAATAAAATTTACATCTTGATCATATATAAAATTAGAAACTAATTGGAAAATAGACAAGATGAGTGGTCTCCTGGGTATTGATCTGATGTTGGTTTCGGCCTTCGGGGTTAATATTTAGGGAATCGTTCTCTTACTAGTTTACGTTTGGAGTCTAATTTAAATCAAACGATAGATACCATAATTTTTATAAAATATACTAAATAACAAAATTAGTCACACATGGACAGTACTCATTCGTTGAGATTAGTCATGTGTTGACAAAAATATAGATTCATTTGTTGAATATAATAATGGAATTATTGAAATATATAAAGCCGTATTGATTAGAGATGCGCTATTTTGACGCGAACGATATTTATATCGATTATATTCGTTTTTGAATTTGAATTGAATTAAATAGAAAACCAATTTGAAATGAATCGAATAGAAAACCAATTTGAATTGAATTGAATGGGAAACGAATTCGAATTGAATCGAATAGAAAACGAATTCGAATTGAATCGAATATAAAACGAATTCGAATTGAATTGAATATAAAACGAATTCGAATTGAATTGAATATAAAACGAATTCGAATTGAATTGAAAACGAATTGAAATAGAATAAAAATCGATTTGAAATGAATTCAAATTGAATTGAATAGAAATGAATTTTAAAACGAATTTATAAGGAAAAATTCAATTTTGATTTGAATTGAAACGGAAGTTGAAATTGTTTTTGAAACGAATTTAAAACTATTTATAAAATTCTTTTTAAATGGAAATCGATGAAATATTTATTATATATATTATATATATAATATAATGGCCTGAATAGAACGCGCCGCGCCGTGGCAGTTCTTGAATTTCGACCATTGATTTCGAATGCACATTACGGGAGATCCGACCGTCGGATTCTCCTAAAACATGAACCGTTGGGTTCGTATCGAAAAGAGCTTTCTAACGAATATTAGAAATTTGAAATCTAACGGTTGGATTTGGAGATACGTCCAAATCAGATTTGGAAAAGGTCAGGGTAAGTGTAGTTCGATGGCCGTTGATGGAAATCGACTGTACGGGCCTTGATAAAATTATTAAAAATAGTAATAATTTGTATAAAATCATAAGAAATGATTTGTGAAGAACTGGGATTAAAAATCCCTCATTTGTAAAGATAAAAATAGTTTTTTATCGAAATGAACTAGTTTTGAACTAAAATTAAACCCATTTATTTTTAAATAAATAAATTGGATTTGAATTGGGTTGTAAATAGAATTGATTTGTGGGTTTATCGTGAACAGTGTATTAAACAACACTTGTTCTTTAACCCGATAATAAATAGAATGTGATTTGGGATTATCGTGAACTGTGTTTTAAATAACACTAGTTCTTTAACCCAGTAAAAGGAGTTTTAATGAATCTGCAATTAGATTGAAATGTGAATTGATAATCTAAATTATCAAATTTGGAAAATGAGCGAGGATGGAGTATTACCAGTTTTGCTCCAAAGCGATAGTTAAATCTTTAATTAGATTTTAACGTGAAATGGTAATTAATTTTACCGATAACACCACGGTGTTAGATATGGAGTATTACCAGTTTTTCTTCATGGGATGAATAAGTTGGGATTGGGAAATAAAATAAATAATTACTTCGGTGTGGTTCGCTAATCTCGACTAGTTTAGAAAACCATAATCTGGTTTGAAATGACATCCAAAGGAAGATTAAAGAATAAATTCAAAGAATTTATCTTGGATAAAATTAATGGGAACCTTTCCCTAAGAATATGAACTTTAGAAACTAGCTATAGGTTAGTTAAGAAGAATGGTTTCCTGGATATTGATCTGATGTTGGTTTCGGCCTTCGGGGTTAATATTTGGGAAATTGTTCTCTTGCTAATTTGTGGTTAGTGGCTGCTAAATTGGAATGAGGCGTATGCTGTGTTTGTGTAACATTTGTTTTTAATATACGCGGGTTGTTCGGAAAGGCCGGGTTTATACCCATTCCGAATAACCGATTCGACGATAAGTCGAAGATGATGACGGTGGTCGAAGACCGGAAGTCTTTACATCGTCTGGATAATTACTGATGATCCTGATTGGGTTGTACACCCAAGAGGATGGAAATAGTTGGTGGTCGTCCAGACGTACTTGGAGATCGATGGATATGCGAGGAAAGTGTCTCCGGTTTCGTTCAGACCCAGAACGAACTTGTAAATGGATTGTGTGTCTGACATTGGATTTTATTCTGTGTTGATTGATTTCTGTTAAATATATATCTGTTTGGCGGCGGAGAATTTATTCTCTTGCTTAACGCCCTTCTCTGTGACGTACGAGCTTAGAGGTTATATATCGATAGATATCAATCGCATGGCATGAATTGCCCGTGTAGCACGCTGAGTTGCATGGATCAAGGCTTCTGTTGAAAAGCAAAGTCTTGTGGTTGATGATCAAAGCACGGCCTACGTGGCAGCTTTGTGTATAACGTGAATTCGCGAGCCTCACACCTCGGTATGAGTCAAAAACGGGATACGGACCGTTGGGAGAACACGACGTTTCTTTCTAGCTTTGGTGGTGTCAGTGACTTACCAGCCCTGACATTTATATACTTTTCACCTATGTGGTTGTTGGAATGAGGCGCCTCGATTATAGGTCTGTAAGGACCGGGAAACGTGTGTTCAGGAATAACTAATCCTCGAACATAAGAGAGGACCGGCCCAGCCGATTCCAGGGGTTGCCCAGAGTGTGTAGTCCCGAGGCATTTGCTAGAGTGTCTCGAAGCGGAGAGGATCTTGCCCCTTGCCTCGACTCATGACGGAAATCCAATTTCCAATACGTGTATTTCGGTTTTATTTGTAGAGCCTAGTATGGCGACATAGTGGGATGGGGCGCTTATGCCGTCTATGATATATATTTATGATTGAAATTGTTTTGACACTATACACTTATTATAGTATCAAATGATTTGTTTTTAAACCGTACCAAGCATGTTTGGCTATTATAAGGGAAAACCCTATCCTCCGGCTTGCGTTGCATTGTGTGATGGGACCTGGGTCTTATAATAGCTTCATTTTTCAACAAAGCATTGCGCTGTTTATTCTATGCACTGGTATTCTTGGGAGGAAACCCGTTCCGTGTTATATGGCGTGGTCCCTTGAATTACTCTCTTCTAAAGTAAAGCTTTAAATAACTGTTTTAGTTCTCACACCAGTCACATGACTGACCTGGAGTTTATTGTTTTAACCTAAACTCTGGGTGCCCCTATTTTCGACACGGGCAGCTAGTAGTTTTGGTTTTGCAGATTTATGTTCACAGGATCTTGGTTTACAGCTGGAATGATATCCGGAAAGCTCTGTATCCGTATATCACCTTCAGTTGTGCTTTGTATTATTTTTCCGCTGCTATGTAATTTATTGTAATCTCTGATATTTGTCGAATGTAATTTATTCATTCATACTCTGTATATTCTTGTATCTGATGGAATTGTTGTAATATACAATGAAATGTTCTTATGTTTGTGTTCTAATTTGTCCTATTCTCAAAACGATCAGGGGTTTCGAACGGTCTAGATCGGTTTAACGACTGATTCGGATCGAGCGAAATTCCTTGCCGTTACAAGATGTCTACCTAAAAGGTTGTGTTTTGAGTTTAGCCAAAGCTGGGTCAAGGCATGACTAGATATGGATCTTGGAACACCATTATATGTATATAATGATTTACATATATATACAGAGGGATGTTAATTTGAGTGGGAGCATATTTTAGTTTAAATTACACATTTATGTTAATATAAAATTTTGATTGTCAAAGTTTATATTAAATAAATTTTAAAGAATCAGATATTATTTATTATCTACTGTAGATATTAAATAATAAACAACTCCGATAATTTAAATTAATCCTTAAGAAGGATAAATTGAATTAAATCAAATTTCTTGACTGACATTGAAATTTGAGGAATATCCTCAAACAATTTAAACGTAATTGTTTTAGAAATAAAGAGAGGATCTAAAATAAGTTTAAGTATGACTTCAAACAATTAAGATATAAATAAATCTACTTATACAACTCTAGTATTAGATACTAGATATGAATAACATAAGTGTATGCGAATTTACATAAATTGCAAAATAAGTAGAAATCTGATACAATGACAAGTGGACTTACAAATGGGAATGAAGCAAATGTTGCTGAATTGTCCATAGGAAGTTGATTCTTGTTGTATATGTTGGCTTAATTAAATAAATAAAACAATTATTATTATGAAATTCCGATTAAAATAAATGTTATAATAGATCTTGTTTAGACAAGTTTGAACTTCATTTGTAATAAAAGAATAATTGTTATTCATTTTATTTAAATAAAACATCGTATGGAATTTCACAAATAGTTAATGATCTTTGTAAATCCTTAACTATAATGTACTTGACATTAATAATGAGTGGATTAAATTTAGTGATTTAAATCCAACATACCTTTAGTATTACCGGTTAGCCCAATAAACAAGTGTATAACAAAACTCCATAATGATGGAATTTTGAGATCATTTGATTTTGAATTATATGAATAATACAAATCTTGTTTATTAGGTAAAATAACTGGATCCCCTTTCACTTGACATAGTGATTAAGTGATAAGTATTGGGTCTCGTACATAATGATGTATATGGAGCAACGAATACATAAACTAGAGGCAGGTTTTATAACTTCATTATATTTACTGATGATATCAGTAGATACGGATCTATGCATCTTATGAAACACATATCAAAATCCTTTGAAAAGTTCAAAGAATTCAAAATGAAGTTAGAAACCAATTTTAATAGAAAATAAAAACTTTCGAATAGATCGAAAGAGAATATTTAAGCCAACTATATAATGACTATCAAAATGAGTTTGAAATTGTTTCACAACTCACTCCACCTAGAACTTCATATTAGAATGGTGTATCTGAACGGAGACATCGCACCTTATAAGATATAGTACGATTAATGATACGTCATATAGATCTTCCAATAAATTAAATTAAAAACAATTATATTAAATCCCACTAAAAGGATTTAAAGACGCCATATAAGATATGGACTAGGAAATGTCCTAGTGTGTCTAATACGTAGATTTGGGATGAAAGACGTTTGTTGAACGTCCTTCCTTTGATAAGATCGGACCCAAATCAGATAACTATTTTGTGTAATATCCACAAGAGACAAATGGATATTAATTTAATAAATCCTCTGAGAATAAAATGTTTATTGCTCGAATTAGTATTCATTTAAAGGAGAGCCAGTCTCTAAGACACCGATGGGAACGAAATAGAATTCGAAATGTCTCGGAAAACACAAAATGCCATTGAATCTTGTATAGACAAGAAATTGAGTGGGAGTGACACAATAATTCTAATGTTGTATATTTTGATAACACGTTAATTATTGTGAATAATGTTAGTTTTAAAACAAGAAATAAATACTGATTCTAAGAAAGAAAAATGTTTGGATTAAGAAGTTCGTGATTGAACTTAATTCGTTGTTGATCCAATGATTTACATTGCGATAACAATGTGGCTATTGCTCAGGCCTAAAACGTTAAACTCATTATCGATCCAAACATATATTTAAGAAATATAATTCTTATGTGAAATTGTTCACAGTAGAAATAAACATATCTGCAAAGTTACAAAAGTTGTAATGTTGCAGACCTACTGAATTGAACTTTGTCGCAACAGAAGTTTAATTGTCACACTAGTTTCATGAGTATACGATACGTAAATGATTGACTCTAGTGCAAGTGGGAGATTGTTAGAGTTTATGCCCTAGAGGCAATCCATTTGATGAGATAGATAACAATGTTGTTGTTATTATTTTATTTGGAATAAAATATATATATTCTGTTGTGTTATATTTACTGCGTAATAAAAGTATTAACATAACAGAAGTCCTTAGAATAATAATACGGAATTATGTAGTTCGAGTAAGACTTGAACTTGAGATTATATAATTATTAAATATTATAATTCTTAAATGTCCCTAGTCAAGTTTTATTGCTTATAAAGGACAACACTAAAACGGTGAGACTAGTATGTTGATTGACTGATGATCACATCTCATTGATCATTAATATACATGATATTAATGTCAAAACATAAATACGTATTGGAGAATATCGTATTGGGCTGACCCATCGTGAGATAACTACATGGAATATAATTAAAAGTATCATAAGTTATTCTCATAGTGACAGTGATGTAATGGTCCTCAGACCTGAAATTATTATAATTTTATTCGATGATATTTGTGTTTTGATATCATCTAAAGTTATTCGTAACAGAGTAACGATAACGGTGATTATTGGATACATCTCGAATCGAATGAAAATTATGAATGATCTAGATGGAATTTAACCCTACGATATATTCGTAGTGATATCCATGGGCCTCTTGATTGAGTGAGACTGTGAAATGCATGGTCGTGCTCAAATATTGATTTGTTTTAAACAGTCTACTCATCGATCGAGATAAAAGGATTAAATTATAAAGAGGATGATACGATCCATGCCTTGAGTTTAATCCTGGATATATTGGTTAAAAGGATTATATTACATTGATACACTGGTCACGAAAAAGGTTGTATTGAATCATTAAAATTGTTATAACTTGGGTAATAGCGATGTATTACTAGATGCCGCTCACTGTTTACAGTTTAAATATTGTTTAAATTGTTGCCAACGTTATGATAACCTATAGGGTCACACATAAGAGCGTTGTATAGGGTGAGAACTGTTCTTAATAAAGGAAATCAAAAAGGTTGATTTTTCTCTATAGTTTTGAATGGTTGAACGGGTAAAAGGGGTTATCAAATATCTCGCAAGTCATATATTATAAAACAAGGACCGGTTCCTCATTTTATAAGAGATCACAGTTATACGAGACAGAAGAAAAACCCTAGATCCCAAAATCGGCTAGTACCGAATCACCTTTCCTCGATTTGACTTCGAGAACGACGCTCGTGGATTTCTTGTAGAGGCGCGGCGTCATGTCGAGCTCTCCGATTTGATTCAACCTAGATTCGTCATCAAATAATGAAGCAAAGGAAACCCTAGGTATGAATTTAAACTCGATTCATTGTTTTTCGTAATAGATCCTTTTTAGGGTTTACGTAATTCGCTGCAATATCATGTTGAAAAACCCTATTTGAAATAATACGAATAAGGAGCCGATCAATAGGGTAGTAAGGGTACATCTAACTTCTTCATGGCAATCAGGCTGACTGAGGTAAGATCCTCGTACTAGATGTACACCTGAAGGCTACCACAATTGCAGGGATTGGGATCACGTTATCATATTATCATTTTACACAGATTACTAGTTGGGACACTAGTTAGGCATTGCAGAGATATAGAAACCAGAATAACAAGGTAGTTGTGAAGCAGAGAAAGAGTAGAAGCGCATTCAGTTTATCTTGCCTTATCATATCATATGCTAATCTTATGTTATCTTGATATCCCGATTATCATGATATTGTCTTATATTCAGTTTATTCATGTCATGTTACTTTTACCTATTTACATACTGAAAGTCACTGGACTTACCAGACTTATGTCTGACCTAGTTTGTTTCGCCTTTTTTCTTCCGTTTCCCCCCTAGGTTCACAGGGAGGAAATGTTACCACTTAGCTCAGTTTTCTTTCCAAGCATGGAGATAGTCGATGTATTGCTTTGGACTCTCTCTTCCACTGCTATGGCTGGTTCATGCTTTATTGGGGGAATATCATTGTTATTTTTATGCTTCTTTTATACTTGGAAGTTTTTGAATCAAGACAGAAGTTCTATGTATTACCTTTAAGTATGATTGAGACAATTGTTGTAAAAGCTTTACTGAACCACATTGTTCATAAAATGGCTTTATTTTCCGTTGCTTTATTTGTCTGTCTTGTAATTTATCTGCATCTTTTTACCTAAAACGCTCCACAGAAGTTAAGGCATTCCCTTTGTGAGTGACCTTAACGGAGGCGGGGTGTTACAGTTGAAATTTTGCGGATTGCAATGACTTATCGGTACTGATCCTTTGGATGCGGTAGGAGGGTGCCTTCGGTTCATCCTGTTCCTGGATGACTTGTATGGACAATGCGAATGGTGGCCAGATGTTCCAAAACTCGATTATAACCTCAAGCCTCATCAACTGGGAAATGACAAAAATCGGGCAGGCAGCATGGCTATGTGGGTTGCACCCATTAGGGTGTATAATCACCTATCTAGAGAAATTCCTTTTGCTTCTTTAATCTATCGATGCTATCCCTTTTCGGGAAATGGTTGCTTGTCCTAACCGTTGGTGATATACATTCGCTACACTCAAGCGAAATGAGTGGGCAGTCATGTGTGGCCGGGTTGCAAGACGTTCTTGTTGAACCCAGTGTATTCCCCTCTAGAGATACACTATTGGCAGGTGGTTCCAAACCTTGTCATAATCGAAATCCAATATCCAAAAAGCACTGCAGTTTTGATTGTATACTGTATATGTAGAGCGTGAGATGCAAGCGTTCTGCTAAATTGATATTTATTTGTATTTAGACACTATTATAGTAACAGACTAATATATGATTTTCAAACTGCTTTGGGTTATCGTAAGGTAAAAACTGTCCGTATTTATGTGTGGATTTGGTTTTATGATTATCCTTTTCATCTAAAGGATTTTTAACTTTAAAATCAAGTTGGATGATATTATAAACTTAGCGAGTTTTTCTCGCTCTGGTTCACCAGACTGACCCAGTATTTGTAATGCTCGGGTTAGACCGGGTTGTACATGTTCAGGTCATTGGATAATATGAGTTCAGAAGACATGCTGGAGGAGTTCAAACATATGATTTTATCTAGTATACTCCGTTGTGTGTTGTATTTGAGGATAGGTTGTTATAACTATCTAGATTTGTCTGTTGTACTCTGATGTATGTAAGTATATTACTTCAATCTTTCAATAATGTCATTTACATATTATATTTTGTTCCACTGCGATGTGAGACTCTGTGTTGTGTTGGTTCTCCTTCTTCTTCTATTATAATATTCCTTTCTTTCTTACCTTACCGTCTAGTTTCTTTCTATTGACATTTGGGTTTCCAGTATAATTTGGGTTGGACTGGTGTTGTATGATCAACTCAAAAGGTACTGGAAATTTGGGTTGTTACAGTTGGTATCAGAGCTATTGATTGAGTAGTAACCTTGGCCTTGTGGCATAACTTATAAAGATGGGGTTAGTAATACCCTAGATTGAGTTAGAGTGTATATACGAGAGAGCACATTTGTAGATTTTATATAAAATATTTTGTATTGTGTTGATTGATCAGTTCAAGTATTGGGAAGCCATACTGAACTGGAAACTGAGACAATATTATTTTCTAAAGAGGTTAAATGAAATAATTTTTCCCAATTAATACTTTTATAACAAAAGGAAATAATTTTCTATATTATAGTAATATTGGTTGTTTGGATGTTTGTTTGATTGGAATTCAAATCGAATTATGAGACGGAATTGGATTGGTTAGAAACCGATTGGTTAATTGGATATGGTGATAATACTTAACCTTGTTAAGTGGAATTGAATAAAATAAATTGGAATGTGGAAGTTGAATGGATAATAATGGAAATCAATCGAATATTAACCAATTGATATTAATGCATGTCAAAATCATACTAAACGCAGACCAGTAAATATTAATGCTGAATATAATATAAATTGGGGGTGGTTATGAATTGTTTGATTTATTGAATCTTAGTTGGTTTAATTAAACTCAATGAGTTAAAGATTGAATGAATTGAAAAGCAAGGAAATAAATCCCGGTATAGTGAAATGGAAATAAGATTGGTTGTGAAGTGGAACAGAATTATTTAACCAGAATTGTAATTTGCATTATACGTGGAGTAAATGAGGAATCCTGAAGGCTGTGGAGATGATTTGGTTATACAGACTGGAAATGCAGACGATAAGCAGCTACTTGATTTCCTGCAGAATTGGAATTGAGTTGCCCGATAAATAGGTAAACTTTAATTTATTGGTTGGTGATTGATTTTATACCCCTGAGTTGGGTAGCCATTTGTCTTTCGGTTTTCTTTTGGAGAATTTGAGGCCCTAGGTGGCAGTCGTAGTTGTACCAATCAAACCATGCAGATGAGGTGCTGGCGAAAATTTCGAAACTTTTAAAGAGTTTGAATTTATTGTAAAATAATTATTCAGAAAATAATTGGGTTCAGAGCATTCTTCCTATCTTGTAATTTCGGGGACGAAATTCTTTTAAGGGGAAAGAATGTAATGTCCCAGATTTTCGGTCATTTAAATTGGAATATTTAAATCTATTTATATATTATATTGGAAATATAATAGATTTTATATCAAATTTTATTTATCGAAAATGGAGTTCGAATATATATATTTATATATAATTAAAACGAAGTCGAAATGCCGCAGTAGTTCATAATTTTCGATATGAACTTTAATTGAATATACAGGATCCGATATTAGTTGGATTTCTATGAAATAAGAAATGTTTGAATCAATTTGATTATATTTTTCTAACGGAAGAGAAAAATGGAGATTTCATATTATAGATTGCAAGTCACGTCCAATTCAAATAGTCGCTATGGAATTCATTATTAAACGATAACTTTTATTTAATATATATAAAGGATTTACATATATAATTCGAATATCATTTAACCAGAAATTTTAGAATATTGGGTTATGAGTCTATATCGGTTTATTTTGAAGTTATATAATAATATATTTCGGTATATACGATAATATTGGTTTATTTTTAGTAACTGAATTATTTTGGAATTTTAATTATATTTTATCGATTATATATAGGCCTCGGAAATGATTATTTTTCAAATGACCTCCATTTTCGATGAAACAAGTTTTATTGGGATGCATATGGCTAGTTATTGCTAGATTTCCAGTTTGGGGCCAATCATAGTTATTTCATCAGTGCATGCAATTTAAGGGTGAACCGATAATTTAAAATAATGTCGTTGTGCAAACGGAATCGGTTTTCAATGAAATTAATTTCATTGGGATCGAAATGTAAAGACGTAATGGTATGTCCATTTTCATCGTGTTTGGGGTTCGTATATTGTAGTGAAAATTTTAAAATGTGCAGCGATAGTTGACGGTATAATTTAATAACCAAACTTAGCCAATACACATTAAAATAAAATATATAAAACATTTCCTTCATTGTGAAGAAAACATAGGGTACTAAATACTCCGTCATGGATTGGGAAAAAACATAGGTACACTGCTGCCTTGTTTACATCTCAAATCGCGGAGCTAGCTACCCGAAAGGAAAACCCATGCAGACCCTAAAAACAGGACAATACGCACAACTACTCTTCCATACTCCTATTACTAGTTGAATAGGGCTAATGAAAAGAAACTCAATGCAGCTTAACCCTTAAGTAAACAAAGCCCAACCCAACATCAACTACTCTAATTTTCTACCCTATGTGTACTGGCAGACATCAAACCACATGCTATGATAAACCCTTGCATGCCTGGTCACGTCTACTCACATGCAGCCTAATTTAATCCACGCTGTTGAAGACACATCAATTATCTTTTCAGAAAAGCTATGTGAGACAGGCCTAAGGAGAAAACTTTGCACCTACACACATGAATCCTCCCAACAATGACGTGTAGACCATGTTATAGATTTACAGACCCCCTATCTCCTAGTATTAGACGGTGATCTTATCTCATAATCCCCATCGCCTATAAATATGCATTTGTGTCACTGCGTTTGTTTTTCCTCCACCATAAAACATGCAAGCCTCTTTATGAATCATAAATGTGTATATATATAATTCCTTTCACTAATACACTCTGGGAAGAAGCTCTCATATACGTAAACAAAAGCATGCATTCCAAACATGAAGTGGTGGCCTGTTTGGGATCGAGTGCGAATTGGAGGGGGTGTTCGTGGCGGACGTGGTGACAGGGAAACATAGTGCAAGGTGTCGAGTTCAAGCAAGAAACGTTGGCAAGGCACGGTGTGTAAGGGGGAAGTCAAGTGTGTCCATAGCATGTGGACGTGGAGAAATGGTGCTGGGGATTCACGTGAAACAACGGAGGGAAGGAAAACAATCAGTGGTATAAAGAGGGGCAGTATGCAGAGTTGGCATGAAGAACACACGATGGAAAGGGTTAGAAAAGGCACGGTGGCGTACTACTCAGGTAGTTTAAAACAAAGTGTATGGGAAGATGTGAGCGGTTTTGCTTGAAGTATGGGGTATTGGGTTGGTCAAAAGCATACGCGGGGACGAGGCTGAGGGGGCTCCGGCAAAGTTGAATCAGCAGGTGAATGGCATTGTTGACTTGGAAGGAACACTGTTGCGTGGAAGCTCGGTGGTGGAGCGATGGAGGTCGGAGCATGTACTGGTGGCACATGAGTTCAACTAACGTGAGTTTGGGGTGCTGGGTCTTGATGTGGGATGAATGGGTGAGGCAAGGTGGCAAAATGGAAGAACTTTTTGGAAGAGCTTGCGTTAACAGCAGCCATGGTATAACATTCAATTTATGTGCATTATTTTAGCATATAAAACGTAACATGTATATATATATAATGCTTAATCAACCTTATTGACATGCCTAAATCTATTTTTAAGTTGCCAAATCCCACGCGAGCATGCCCAAGTATTTTAGTAACGTGCCTAGGCTAGAGATGTAATATGGGATAGAACTGTCTAACCATTCATGACGACCGTACATGAACTTTCACATGGAAAGCCTATATTTGGAAATACAGTGTAAATACAATCATATTTGGGTGTAATATTAAGTAACGTGCCAAGAAAAATAGGATGTGACCCTTAAATATCAAATGTTTAAAGAATAGATTAGTTAAAGAAATTAATATAGGACTTGTTAATTAAATTTTTAATATGTTCGAATGTTGTCAAAATACGACAAGGCCAAGGACGTTGCAACCGTTAGGGCTGCACAAAGTATGGGTTGGGTCGGGTTGGACCAAATACTACATCCGACCCGTATAGGTATGGGTTTAAGGTAGTTCAACCCGTATCCGACCCTATATGAGGTTGGATATGGGTTGGGTTGGGTTTAGTAGGGTTGGGTTGGGTTGTTTTATTATAATAAAAAATGAGAACATGAAAGAATTTTTGTAAAAATAATATTAAAATATTCAGCATAATATATCATATTTTTGCTAGCATGATTCATTTAAAATAACTGATTCATTATAAGACATATATTATTAAAATATTATTGTAAAACACATCGTATGAAATTAATTTACTACATAGTAGAACAAGGTATTTAATTTTAAGATACATCAAAATGCTCTTTAAAGTATATTTGCCAAATTCTATCTAGTTTGGATTGACATTATATATGTTTTTGTATATTTACTATAGAATAGATAAACATTATTCTAGGGTTATATTATTCTAATTTTAAGTGGATTGATATTAAATTAGTTTTTTAATATAGGGTTGGGTTGGGTTAAAATAAGGTTGGGTTGAACAAAATATCAAACCCGATCCGTATATAGTATGGGTTACAAATTGTAACCCATATCCGACCCGAACTAGAATGGGTTGGGTTTATGTGGGTTGGGTCGGGTTGGTGGGTTGGGTCGTGTTGGATATGGGTTGTGTGCAGCCCTAGCAACCGTATCGGCGGACACGACATTATAGAGCTAATTCGGACAAAGTTGGGCACAACCGGTAGTTTTAATTAAATTAGACAATTGTTTAATTTAATTTAAATAAACCGTTTTAGAAACAAATGGAAACCTAAGGTGAGTTCAACTCACTCAGTTTATCCTGCTTATATTTTTATAAGCCGAGTTTTTATTTTGTGTACGAAGTTTGCCAATGATTGATGATTGGATGACTATTTGTCTGTATGTTGAATATTTTTAGATATTCACTGACTAAATTAGGCGTTTGTTTAATTTAATCGAATTAAATCATTATTTTAACAGTTAGATTCCAAAATAGGTAACTTACCTTGTTGGTTACGTTTATAATAATATAAACATATTAAATGGACAATTGAATGCTTGGTTGGATGTTATAAATTGATTGTTGGCTATTATTAGTTAAACTGCTTATTTTTGTTTATCATAATAAATATATTGTCGTATTGAATCTGAGGTAACCAACTGTGATGCAAGGAAGTACAGATCCAACCAGATTCCTCAAATATGTTGTTTGTTTTCGTACTCGTAGTGTCCCGAAATTCCGGTACAATTTGAGCTGGCCAAATAGCACAAGTACAAACCACATTGCTCTGGAAGCCAGAAAACTAATAGAAAGAAAACAGAGGGTGAGAATAGATATGATAGAAACTTAGAATAGAAGAAAAAGAATACATAACATCAGAGTAAACACGAATCTCACAGCGGAACGAACAATATATAATAGATACGTAACTTTGAAATAAAATCAGTATATGTATACAGTAACATTATCAGAGTATAACACTTACAACACAGCGGAAATAACTATAGCTATTAAATCTTGAAGCCTCATACTCCAAGCTCTCCAAGTATATCTGTAAAATCCTGACTACTTGACTGCCCGTACAAAATTGGGCACCCAAGAGTTTAGGGAAAACAAAATAAACTCTGGGCCAGTCATGAGACTGGTATGAGTAACCACTTTAAAATAGTTTGGGAAAATAACGATATCTCATAAGACCACGCCGTATAACAGAACGGGTTTTTCCCTTATGAGAATCCAAATTAATTTGATTTAACCTTCAAATCATTTTGAAAGAAACAATGATCTTTTATATCAAAACTCTTTTGATATTATAATAGTGTCTATCAACCACAATATAATAATCATCTTGCAGAACGATTTCATCTCACGTTCCACATATATAGTATACAATCAAAACCACGAGCACTTATTGGATAATGGATTACCAACTATGACAAGGTATGGAACCACCTTCCGATAGTGTAACTCTAGAGAACATCTTGCAACCCGACCACACATGACCGACCACTCATTTCGCTTGAGTGTATCGAATGTATATACCAACGGTTGGGATCAGCAACCGTTTCCCGAATGGGACAGCATTGAATAGATTAAAGAATGAAATGAATATCTCTAGATAGGTGATAATACACCCTAATTGTTAGCCAACCACTTAGCCATGCTGCCTGCCCGATTTTTGTCATTTCCCGGTTGTGAGGCTAGAGGCCACGCTTATCTCTAACAAATCACACATTTATTCACTTTGAATGTCACATCGTCATACCCACGAAATCACAAATTGATTTCCCCAAAAATACAACGGGTATATAACTTAGAGAAACGAATTCCTCCGCGACCAAACGTACATACGTTGGAAGAGATCAACTTACGCGATCCATTAAATATACTCTGTCATACATTCTTCCAAATGGGTCGTCCTGGGACTGGACAAACCAAAGGCACTATTCTGTAAATAGGACAGCCCTTGCATAACTCCGTATTCAATTATCTTCATCATATTTGATCGCAACGCGAATGCCCATACAGAGTGGTTATCAGAAAATGAATCTGATCCCGATCTCTCCGTATTGACAACGGAAAAATGGTCAGAAACTTCGATAGTCGATGATTTAACTATCAAAGAAAAACATGTGTACAATCAACGATATTATTTCCAGATGGAAATTCTATCGATCGATCATCAATCATCATTTATCTCTTAAATTAATCTATCATTAATTTATTCATTTCCTGTTTCCATATATTCAACATTCCTTATTTTCTAAATTTAGAAAATATACGTTATTAATCATCGGAAAACATTTCTATCTCTTTTCCACGTATTACTGTCATTCCAGTATTCCTTATCATCAACATTTCATTTTCTATGATTAGAAAATATCTCTGATTATATTTGGAAAATGTTTCCAAAACTCATTCATTGGATTTAAACAGATGTTTAAATAAAACATCGCTATGCCAACTCAAACCATTACCTTCATTAACTGAATTCACTTAACCAACCTTCACTATCGAACCTTAACCATTCCTTAGTTAAAAATGGAGTCAATCAAGTTGGGGTATAACTACCTTTCAGACCTTAACTGAACAACATTTCTAACCTCGAAATAGACAAAGTTCATATTCTAAATCTTCAACCAACTTCCTTATGTAACTCTCGGATTTTATTTACGAATCCACTTCTTTATTGAAAAACATTGATTATAACTATAGCGTTATAATCCCTACTTCTGAAATATCTAACTCTAAAATATAACTCGATTAACTCAAATTAGTTAACCCTAACTCCATTAACTTTAACTCGATTAACTTTAATTCATTAACTCTTATCACTTAACTCCTTTCGAATAAACTATATTCGATTAAATCCTTTTGAATAAACTATATTCGATAACTCCTTTAACTCTGTTCGAATAAACTATATTCGATTAACTCCTTTAACTCTATTCGAATAAACTATATTCGATTAACTCTTTTAACTCTATTCGAATAAACTATATCGATTAACTCCTTTTGAATAAACTATACTCGATAACTCCTTTAACTCTATTCGAATAAACTCTATTCGATTAACTTTTATTCGATTAACTAATATTCGACTAACTCTTATTCGAATAACTAATATTCGACTAACTCTCTTCGATAACCAATATTCGATTAACTCTCTTTTGAATAACCAGTATTCGATAACTCTCTTTCGAATAACCAATATTCGATAACTCTCTTTTGAATAACCAATATTCGATAACTCTCCTTCGAATAACCAATATTCGATAACTCTCCTTCGAATAACCAATATCCGATAACTCTTTTCGAATAACCAATATTCGATAACTCTCTTTCGAATAACCAATATTGGATAACTCTCGAATAACCAATATTCGATAACTCTTTTCGAATAACCAATATTCGATAACTCTTTTCGAATAACCAATATTCGATAACTCTTTTTGAATAACCAATATTCGATAACTCTCTTTCGAATAACTAATATTCGATAACTCTCCTTCGAATAACCAATATTCGATAACTCTTTTCGAATAACCAATATTCTATAATTCTATTTCGAATAACCAATATTCGATAACTCTTTTTGAATAACCAATATTCGATAACTCTTTTCGAATAACCAATATTCGATAACTCTTTTCGAATAACCAATATTCGATAACTCTTTTCTATCTTGTTAATTCCCCTTTATAATCCTATTTATTTTCCAAATAAATATTGCTTTTATAATTTTATTTATTTTCCAAATAAATATTCCTTTTATAATTTTATTTATTTTCCAAATAAATATTTCCTTTCCAATTCCTTTTCAATTCTATTTGTAAATGTTTTACAAATATTTCCTTTTCAATTCCATTTGTAAATGTTTTACAAATATTTCCTTTTCAATTCTATTTGTAAATGTTTTACAAATATTTCCTCTTCAATTCGATTTGTAAATGTTTTACAAATATTTCCTCTTCAATTCGATTTGTAAATGTTTTACAAATATTTCCTTTTATAAAATCCTTTTATTTTATAACCCTTTTCTTTTATAAAATTCTTTGATTTTATAAATATTTCTTTTCAATATAACATTGAAAATTTCCTTTTTAACATTCCAGTATTCGTTATGGTATTTAAAATACCAAATAACAATGATCAATATCATTCTAACACACATCATCAACAACAGATTATATATCACATCATATATCATCATATATGAAAAACAATAAAATAAATGTTGAGGAATCCAGTTGGATTCTGTAACAACCCGAAAATCTGGGCCAGCTTAAAATTTTTATTTTGACAATTTTAGCGAATTTTGAATATTTAAAATAGATTATTTTAAATAATATCAACGAGAAATTTATTTTGAATATAATTCGAACGTATATATTATATACGTCGTCGTCAGAATATAAATAATTATATATAATTATAAAAGGAATTGAAAATGCGCGGTAGTTTGATAATTCGATTTCAAACTTCAATTGAATGTACCGGGTGCAAAACAATCCGGATTTTAGTGAAACCAAAAATAAAAGGATCTAATTGATAATATATTTCCAACGAATCCGAAAAATCGAAATATCATAGCGGGAATCAAAAGATATGTCCAGTTGAAAATCCTGAATAGTCGCTATGGAATTCGGGCCATTAAAAATGGAGATTTTGCAAAGGACCTCGGATTTCGACGAAACCACTTTTGTTGGATCCGTGATGTCAAGTTATTGCTAGGTTTCAAATTTCATAATTTTTCGAATCAATATGTGAGCGTGGCAAAGGAAAACGCGTTTGACCAGTTTCAGTTGATTTTAATCGACTGGAAAATGGCCATTTTTCAAACGGTCTCGGAATTCGACGAAACTAGTTTTGTTAGGACCGTATCGTCAATACGAAGCTAGAAAATATTTTTCGGGAATTTTTCTAGTTAGTATGTGGCCCCGGTAATTTGAAATGTACGTTTAAAATAGTATATATAGAGTTATATGTTGATTTTAACGAAAACTGATCGAAACAGTCGAATCAGCATGCGATACATATCCCGTTGTGTTCGAAATGAGGGTAAAACGCTAGGGACGACAGGCGGTGGGTCTCGTTTAGAGGCCGAAATTAAAAGTTACTTTTTGAAATTAAATAGAAAAAAAATATAATAAAAAAATAAAACCCCTCCTCCCTTTTATCATTGCTCAGGACCCCAATTCAAAACACTTTCAAAATCGAAATAAAAATAAGAAAACGAATCGCGCCGCCGCCCAGGGCCTCGAGCCACCGCCGAAGTCCTCCGCCGCCCTCAGGCGCTCTCCACACTCGACCTCCCGCTCGCTTCCCCTCTCTCCCTCTATCCCTTGATTTGAACGCCGCCCCAAACCCTAACACAGAAAACCGCAACCCCTACCCCGCCTAAACCGGGCCCGCCAGCGCCTACTCCTCCACGAACGACGACGCTCCGACACCCCCTCCTCTGCAGCACCGAACGATGAAGCCCCCTCCCCTCCGATTTATACTGTGAGTTTTTATTTACTTTTATTTCTATATTTTAGTTATAAAAAGTAATAAAGACCCTATTTTTGATATGAAGTAAAAGTAATAAAGATCCTATTTTTAATATGAATAAAATTATTTCCATAGAAGAAAGGATTTGATTTTCATAAAAGATCGGATCTTTATTATAGAGAAAAATGGGATTTTTAAATAGGATTTCTGATTTTTAGTTCATGAAAGAGAAAAATATATATACTTTGTTTTGAAAGAAAAAAATATATACTTTGGTTAGAAAAATAGGATGGCTAGAATAATAAAAATATAATTTTTATTTAACTAGAGTAATAAAAATATAATCTTTATTAGCGGTAAAAATTCGATTTTTAACCTAGTAAGGACTCGATTTTTGACATAGTAAAGATTCAATTTTTAACAGTAAAAGAAATATAGGGGAAAGAATATATTTTTATAACGACAAAGATTTGATTTTGCAACATAAGAAAAATATAATTTTTACATACGGTAGAGTATAAAAATATAATTTCTATATAATAGGGTATATAAAAATAAAATCTTTTCATTTTGAAAAAGGGAAATCTTTATTTTAGAAAAGGTGAAATCTTTATATGAAGAATGGCGTGATAAAAATATAATCTTTACTATATGAACATCGATGTGAAAATATAATTTTTATCTATATAGTAGCGGAAGTAAAAATTTGATTTTTATATATTGAATAGCGAAGTAAAAATTTGATTTTTATATATTGAATAGCAAAGTAAAAATTTGATTTTTATATATTGAATAGCAAAGTAAAAATTTGATTTTTATATATTGAATAGCAAAGTAAGAATTCGATTTTTACATATGTAGAGAATACGGACAACGAAGATGACAAAAGTGCGATAACGATGAAGATTTCTATCAAAGAAGAGTCAAGATGATTGGATAGCTGTTGGTGAGAACTCCTCACTCTTCAATTTCTTTTTCTAGTTATATATATATATATATACTAGGATGCAGACGGTGTTTAGTAGCACCCGACACAATCGTCCACAGACCATGGACTTGTTTGTTTGATTGAAAAAATTAGTTAGATTATTTGATTGAAATTTGACTGTTGGGTGAATTGAAATTGATTTGATTGATGTGTGAATGGCGTGGGCCTTCACTAGACCGGGGATAAGGCTAGGACTTGTCCCGTTTCTAGTATGGTGCCGTTATGCCGCCGAAATTTTCTAAAAATAAGTTAGAAAAACAAAGATAACATTTTATTTAATAAATGAACCGAATAGAAAATTCATAGGTTGAATAAAATAGTTTGATCGTTAAAAATATAATTTTTAACGTGAATGTGGATAAATAAATATTCATTTACAAACCTGATGGTTTGTTTATGTACACTGATTTGACTGACATTGATTGGGACGATAAATTTTACACATCGCCCAACTGCACAAATAAAAATCTGTGTTTGATTGCTTGAAACCCCACACGGGTATTGGGATGATATTTGACGTACACTAATCCCAATAATTAGTTGTATGTCGGTCGATTGATTGACAGACTGTTATAAGCGTTAATATTTATATTTGATGCTTATACAGTGTAGAATGCACTTTGGATGATGGTTGATTATTCATCGTTGTTGATATATACATGTGTTGTAGAAAATCCATATAATTAACATTATATGGTAATTGATTGGGCCTCATTCCAGTTTTGAAAAAGAAAGTTTTGGAAAAGGAAGTTTTGAAAAAGAAAATTTTTAAAAAGGAAGTTTTGAAATAGAAATATTTGAATAGAAATATTTGAAAAAGAAATATTTGAAATAGAATATTTGAAAATAGAAACATATGAAGCCGTGTTGATTAGATTGACGCCATTTTGACGTGAACGATATTTATATCGATTTTATTCATTTTATAATGAATATCGAAAGTGATTTCAAAATCTGATATTTTGAAAAGAATTGAAATTCGAATGGAAATTGAATATAAATGAATTCGAATTGAAATTGAATATAAATGAATTCGAATAGAAATTGAATATAAATGAATTCGAATGGAAATTGAATATGAAGTTAAAATCGTCTTGAAAACGAATTAAAAAAAAACCATTTATATAATACGTTTTAAAAGGAAATAGATGAAGTATATATTATATATATAATATAATGGCCTGAATAGAACGCGCCGCGCCGCGGCAGTTCGTGAATTTCGACCATCGACTTCGAACGGATATTACGGGAGATCCGACCGTCGGATTCTCCTAAAACCGGAACCGTGGGGTTCGTATCGAAAAGAGCTTTCTAACGAATATTAGAAATTAGAAATCTAACGGTTGGATTTGGAATTATGTCCAAATCAAATTTGAAAAAGGTCGCTGTAAGTGCAGTTCGATGGCCATTGATGGAAATCGACTGTACGAGCCTTGATAAAATTATTAAAAATGGTAATAATTTGTGTAAAATCATAAGAAATGATTTAGAAAGGATTGGGATGAAGAACTCCATATTTGAAAAGATAAAAATAGATTTTTATCGAAATGAACTAGTTTTGAACTAGAATTATAATTCTATTTATTTTTAAATAAACAAATTGAATTAGAAAAGGGTTTTAAAAATAACCAGAATTTCCAATGATTGCATTGGAGTGGATTTGAATCGAAATTGTCTTCGGAATATTTCGATATTGGAATTCGTGATTATACAGATGTTGTTATGGAAATTTGAAAGATATAAATTTATATCGTTATCTCCAACACGACATTTGTTAATCGTAGAATTTGATATTGAATATAAGCCGATATATTTTCTATTCAGAGCCTTATATTGAATATCAAATGTGATTTGGGTTTGTCGTGAATGGTGTCTTCACTAACACTGTTCTTGAACCCAGTTGAGAAAAGATTAAATCTTTTTATTTAGATTTAATGAAGTGTACCAATTAAATAATATTTAATTGGAATTGAATCGTTATTGATTTTTGGGTTTATCGTGGATGGTGTTTTAAATAACACTCGTTCTTTAACCCGATAATTAATGAATGTGATTTTGGGTCTATCGTGAACCGTGTTTTAAATGACACTGATTCTTTAACCCAGTTAACGATTAAAACTAAGTGGAGTTTTAATGAATCTTTAATTAGATTGAAATAATCGAAAATGGAGTATCACCAGTTTTGCTCCAGGCGTTAGTTAAATCTTTAATTAGATTTGAACGTGAAATGGTAATAGAATTTACCGATAACACCGTGGTGTTAGATATGAAGTATAACCAGTTTTACTTCATGGGATGAATAGGTTGGGATTGGGAAATTAAAACCAATGATTACTTCGGTAAGGTTCGCTAATCCCGACTAGTTTGAATTGATATTCAAAAATAGATTAAAGAATAAATTTAAAGGATTTATCTTTGATAAAATTAATGGGAACCTTTCCCTATGAATGTGAAATTTAGAAACTAACTGTCGGTTAGCTAAGCAGAATGGTTTTCTGGGTATTGATCTGATGTTGGTTTCGGCCTTCGGGGTTAATATTTGGGGAATTATTCTCTTGTTAATTTACGGTTAGTGACTGATGAATTGGAATGAGGCGTATGTTGTGTTTGTGTAACACTTATTTAAAATATACGCGAGTTATTCGGAAAGACCGGGTTTATCCCATTCTGAATAATTGATACGACGATAAGTCGAAGATGAAGACGGTGGTTGAAGACCGGAGATCTTCACGTCGTTTGGGTAATTACTGATGATCTTGATTGGGCTGTACACCCAAGAAGATGGAAACAGTTGGTGATCGTCCAGACGTACTTGGAGATCGATGGATATGCGGGGTACTAGGTGCCTCCTGTTTCGTTCAGACCCAGAACGAACTTGTAAATGGACTGTGTGTCTGACATTGGATTTTAGTATGTGTGATTGATTTCTATTAAATATATATCTGTTTGGCGGCGGAGAATTTATTCTCTTGCTTAACGCCCTCCTCTGAGACGTTACGAGCTCAGGGGTTATATACTGATGGATATCAAACGCATAGAGTGAATTGCCTGTGTGGCATGCCTAAGTGGCAAATGATCAAGGCTTCTGTTGAAAAGCAAAGTCTTGTGGTTGATGATCGAAGCACGGCCTTTGTGGCGTAGCTTTGTGTAACGTTTAATTCGCGAGTTTCACACCCGGTATGAACCAAAAACGGGAGACGGACCTCAGGGAGGACTTGCGTTTCTTTCTAGTTAGAAGTGGCGTCAGTGGTTTTACACGCCCTGATGAGTTTGACTTATGTGGTTGTTGCTGTTGCGAGGTGCCTCGGATATATCGGTCGTTCTCGAACCGATGGAGCCATTCGTTGGCTCATTTACGCCCCAAAGGGCGGGGAAACGTAGTGTTCAGGCATAATAATCCACATCAGTGGACCGGCCCTGACGATTCAAAGGGTTGATGCGTTCTGATCCTGAGGCTCGGGCTAGAGAGTCTCGAATCGGTTGAGGACTATCTTTTGCCTCGGTTCATAGATGGAAATCCAATTTCCAAATACGTGACTTTGCGATTTTGATTGTATAACCTATATATGGCGACATAGTGGTATGGGGCATTCATGCCGCCTATGATTGATACTTATGATTTGAAGTTGTTTTATACACTATGCACTTATAATAGTATCAAATGATTTCTTTTAAATGTATCAAGCATTCTTGGCTATTATAAGGTAAAAACCCTATCCCCCGGCTTGCGTTGCATTGTGTGATAGGACCTGGGTCTTATAATAGCTTCATTTTTCTTTATTTAGCATTGCGCTGTTGTTCTATTCACTGGTATTCTTGGGAGGAAACCCGTTCCGTGTTATACGACGTGGTCCCTTAATTTACCTAATTTTAAAATAAAGATTAATAACTGTTTTAGTTCTCACACCAGTCCCATGACTGACCTGGAGTTTATTGTTTTAACCTAAACTCTGGGTGCCCTTATTTTGACACGGGCAGCTAGTAGTTTTGGTTTTGCAGATTTATATTCATAGGATCCTGGTTTACAGCTGGAACGATATCCGGAAAGCTTTGTATCCGTATATCTCCTTCTAGTTGTGTATTGTTTTATTTTCCGCTGCGATGTTTTTAAATGTAATTTAAATCTCTGATATTTCTGTGTAATATTCATTTATACTCTGTATATTCTTGTAATCTGATGCATTGTCGTAATATACAATGAAATGTTCTTTCGTCTGCGTCCTGATTTGTCTTGTCCTCACAGTAATTCGTTCTTTCTCATCTCTTCGGAGACCGGGGAAGTTCGGGTCGCTTCATTTGGTATCAGAGCTTTGGTTTACAAAGCTTAGAGAACAAGACACGTTAGAACCGTACGAAAGAATTCATCAGATGTTGGATTAGTAATATCCAATTAGAATGACTCGTTAGAGATAGGATCAGTAGTATCCTAGAACGAGTGTGAAAAGTATATTTTTTTTAAAAAAATGAAAACAAATTTTGTTTTGAAAATTTAAATCAATTATTCGTAGTTGATTATTTGTTTGTATTGATTTGGACAGTCCAGTATATAAAGAATTTGTATATACGCCTTGCAAACGTATATTCAAAGTTTTAATATATTGAATAGATATAGCATCACACTCTAGTCGCCCGGAGATGATATTGATGATAGCGATCGCATCATCAACATTTATGTTCGAGTTTCGAAGGTGGGCTTTCTATATATTTCCTATTGACTGGTGTGAGAACCAAAACTAGATAGCACTTATTGTTGTGATTTGGCATCAAAAATGTGATTTTTGACTATATATCAAAGTTATGCATTTGAAAAACTAATCAACTAATTGATTGATGGTTGTATTGTTTGATTATTGTTTGAATAATTAAAATTTGAACCATTTAGTTCATTTGAATCAAATATTGAATTATATTGAAATTAGTCGCATTTGCTTGCATATACATGTACTTACATTGAACAGGTCATAGCAAGGAGGCTAGAGCAGGGAATAAAATTTGTTTGCCCGACAAATAGGTACATGTTTACTATGTAATTTACTGTTTTGTTTGGGTGATGATGATTTTATGAGCCTATTGGCTTTTTCTTTTTGAGATCAGAAGGCCTGTATGGCAATTTCGGGATTTTCCCGTGGCTCCCGGTGCAGGGGAGGTTATGGCGAAATTTTTCGAAAATTTAGGGTGTTAGCCAAATTTTTGAAATTTTTGAAAATTCTCAGAAACTGAAAAGTTGGAGATTGGAAGCCAGATCGAACATAGAGTTGATGAATCAAACCACTTTCGACTTTGTTCCTTTTCGGGGACGAAAAGTTTTAAGTGGGGGAGATTGAAATGTTTTACAAATATTTCCTTTTCAATTCCATTTGTAAATGTTTTACAAATATTTCCTTTTCAATTCTATTTGTAAATGTTTTACAAATATTTCCTCTTCAATTCGATTTGTAAATGTTTTACAAATATTTCCTCTTCAATTCGATTTGTAAATGTTTTACAAATATTTCCTTTTATAAAATCCTTTTATTTTATAACCATTTTCTTTTATAAAATTCTTTGATTTTATAAATATTTCTTTTCAATATAACATTGAAAATTTCCTTTTTAACATTCCAGTATTCGTTATGGTATTTAAAATACCAAATAACAATGATCAATATCATTCTAACACACATCATCAACAACAGATTATATATCACATCATATATCATCATATATGAAAAACAATAAAATAAATGTTGAGGAATCCAGTTGGATTCCTCCGACCTGTTTCCCTGCATCCACATATGTTAACCAATGTAATTAACATCAATTTCATTTCAATATGAAATATTCTGATAAACAGAATCAATGTTTGATTAACGATATATATATATATATCCTTATCTATAATTTCAAACAATCAATCAGCAATTCAATCAAACAGTCAGCACAAGCAAATCAATCATCATTTATCAGTTCTAAATATACGTTATAAAAATATGAACTGATAGAGTTGGTGGGTTTTACTCACATTGGACAGTTATCGTTAAATAACGAATAACTATCTTTGATTTGATTATGACAATTTATTTTGCTATAAATTGTAATGGGCTCCAATTCGCTCCCAGTCAGTTCCATTTCGTAGCTGTCGTCCATACGATCCTAACAGATCTTGTTTCGCTGAATTTCGATATCGTATGGTAAAGTTATGATATTACGAAGTTAATACACTTTTATATACAAATTATAAATATTCAAAACCATATTGGGCCTCACCCTTCTTCATAGTCGGCCCAATAAACCCCCAGACCTGCGTGCTACAGTGCTTCCTCCCCCAAATGGAAAACATGATCTCCAGTACTTCAAAATACACCATAGCCGCACTTTGTTCCACCATATCTCCTTCATCTCCACATTACAATCCAAACCGAATACACCATTGTTCTTATCTTCACAAAGGCTCCAACTCCATCACCACCAAGTCACGCTCAATGCTCACCTCCCAGTCGCGACTTCGACCACGCAATGCCCTGGTCCGACTCCATCGCCGACTACTCCATTGTTTTCACTGCAAACTCCAAATCGCACCACAAGCTCAACTTCGATGCTCAAACCATGAACCAAGGCATACATCATCCATAAACCGCAACCTTAGTTCTCGCGTTAAAAACCCATGAACAAAATCCTTCATCGAACTCAACCAAATAGATACCAGATCGAAGCTTATTCTGATACGAAGCCGATTATACTAGTTTTGGATTTTATAGTATTTGATTTCCTTTCAAATGGATTTTTTTAAAGCTCTCGTTTTAGGTTTTGAGGAAGAATACAACGGCGGGTTTGTGTTTGACCAGACAATGAGTTGAATTAGGTTTTTAGGAGGATGTTAGGGTATATATGTAGGGAAGTATAAATATTTTAATATTCATTAGTTTATTTATTATTAGCCCAACGCTGTTTATGATTGTCGTTAAAATTTCCTATGGTCACATACAATATCCAAAAATCACAAAAATGGACATGCACCTACTGTTTGACATTGCAGACCCAACGAAACTGGTTTCGTCGAATTCCGACTCTGTTTTCTCATACAGCGTACTTTTAACCGTCAGAATACTGACTGTTTTTCACATTAAAAATCCGTGCCACACACTGACTTCAAAAATCACGAAACTTGGAATCTAATAATAATTTAATGTTACGGATCCAACAAAATTAGTTTCGTCGAAAACGGAGGTCGTTTGCAAAACTGGCTATTTTTAAAGCTCTAAATAACCCATTTAAATATATAAAAATATTTAAAAATAATTAAATTAAATATAAATAAATATATATTATCATATATATATTCACACAGAATATCGTATAGCTCCAATTGGATTTATAACTCGATATTCAAATCCCGTTTGAATCGATATTCAATTTATATTGAAAAATTCATTTATATAAATAAATCATTATAAATTATAAAGGAATTCCAAAGCGACCTTTCTAAAATTTGATTTGGACATAAATCAAAATCTACATGACGAAATCCTGATTTTTCTCTTCCGTTAGAAAAATATCGTTCAACAGATTCAAACGTTTCTTGTTTCACAGAAATCCGATTTAAAACGGATTATGTATATTCAATTAAAGTTCGAATCGCCAAATTGCGAACTGCTACGCCATTTCGAGCTCGATTATAATTATAATATAATTTATACGTTCAACCATCGTTAATTAAATATATTCGTTATCGTAATTCAATTTTAAACTGAATTATATATTTTGAATTGCCCAATTCATGCCATATTGCCATTTCAGCTAATTCTGATTATTTCAAAATTAAATATATTATTTAATTATTATATTAATTATATATTCAAAGTTAGTTAATTTAAACAACCATTTAAATTTCTTAACACTATTTGAATAACTAAATAAATTAATTATCATACCGTAAAAATTATGGGACATTACAGTACTATATGAACTGTTTAATTAATATGATTGATTGTTGATTGTTAAACCCAATTCCAACACTTGTTGATAACGAATAATGATATGGTTGAGAAAATTACCGGCAGATGGCCCAAAATGAATCATTTTGTAAAGATTTATTTACCGTCAGGAAGTTAAAAAATTATTTATAACTGGAGATGGATTTTTTAAATCTATTTTTATATAGATTATTTTTAAATGCAAATTACGAGAAGGAGATAAATAGTTATTATTTATTATTTAAAATTAAAAATGGTTATTAAATGATTTTATAAAACAAATTATAAGTTGATAAAAAGAAAGTAATGTAATGATTAAGAGTTGGATAAAATGATGATTAAATGATATTAAGTGAAGATGAAGGAAGTGGAGTGAAATGAGATTTTCAAAATAGAAAATGGTTTAAAAGCAAACATTTTGCAAATGTGAATGAAGTTAAGAAAGTTAGAAACTGACTGGAGATTTTTTGAGTTGAATGATTTCTTGAGTATCGATCTGATGTTGGTTTCGGCCTTCGGGGTTGATATTTAGGGGGTTGTTCTCTTACTAGTTTTTGGTTAGGGACTAATGAATGTTGAGTAATGGAAATAAAAAGAGATTTGGTAAAATTATAACGATATTTTCGAGATTAACGAGATGAGTTTGAATAAGTTTAATTAAAGAGGCCAAGTGATGCTGAGTACTATACTAGTGAATTCAATTTATTTTTTTATGGACGATGGTTGTTTATTTTGATATTTAAATCACCGACTATCAAAATCTGGCCAAGTCGATTGTTGGTACGGAAAGACCGAGATCGAATTTATATTCAAAAATGATTCCAACCAGCAAATACGTAAACATTGAAGATGTTCAGTAGCTGATCGAGATGGTGCAACTGATGGTCGTGGATCTTCATAAGCGGAAGGATTACTTGTCGAATATTCTCTGGAGTGCAACCAGAGGAGTTCTGATGTCATTCGGTCGTGGTTGAGATTTTGCGGATTGCAAGGACTTATTACTACTCATCCTTTGGATGTGGTAGGAGGGTGCCTTCGGCTCATCCTGTTCCTGGATGACTTGTATGGATGATGCGAATAGTGGCCAGATGTTCCAAAAATCGATTATAACCTCAAGCCTCATCAATCGGGAAATGACAAAAATCGGGTAGACAGCATGGCTATGTGGGTCGCACCCATTAAGGTGTATAATCACCTATCTAGAGAAATTCCTTTTGCTTCTTTAATCCTATTGATGCTGTCCTTTTTCAGGAAACGGTTGGTGATCCCAACCGTTGGTGATATACATTCGCTACACTCAAGCAAATGTATACAGATATGTTATCCAAATGTATATCTATAAGACATAAAATAAATGTTACAATATATATATATATATATATATATATGTGTGTGTGTGTGTGTGTGTCTTTACTAATAATACAAATACTTCAGAATTGTGAGCTTTTATACATTTCCAGAAAAGTGCATTAACTTCCTTACAGCAGAATTCTGAAACTAATTATAATGCAGGGCAAATGCGTCTTTGGTCATCCCACTTTGTACTTACCCACTAACACGCCGCAGTTAGTCAATCCACTACCTATTTTTTTCATTTTTTTTTCTTTCTTCACTACATTCTTCCTATTTTCCTCTCTTCGTCATGTTTTCTTCCTACTCTCAACCCTAAACTACCTCCAGATTTTCTAATTATTCAACCCTTAGTGGATTCGAAGCTAAATTCCTTCTCTTCTCACTCTTACCGCCT
Source organism: Allium sativum (assembly GCA_030737875.1). Taxonomy (NCBI): domain Eukaryota; kingdom Viridiplantae; phylum Streptophyta; class Magnoliopsida; order Asparagales; family Amaryllidaceae; genus Allium; species Allium sativum. The sequence continues at coordinate 729,721,937 of CM060922.1, read as the reverse complement.
TGGCCTTTTCACATCTGGCAAGAAATTGTGCTTCAAAAATGGTGCTTTAGATCGCCTTTTAAGTTTCCGTCAAATCTGCCACTTCACCTCACCTTTTCCAGTGGACAAGCCCTTATTCCGCCTCAATGACAAGATCATAAGTTAATTTGTTTTATAATTCCTTCATTACTACTAATTAGTATAATTTTTTGTTGCTGTTGTATGTCAGATCAGGCACTCCTCTTCACCTCTGGTCGTGGACGAACCCTTCTTCCGCCTCGACGATGACATCATTGGCAAAATCAATTTATAATTCCTTTCTACCAATTAGTATAATTTGTTTGTTCTTGCTGTTGTATGTTGCGATTTATCTTCAGATCTGACAATAGGTTACAAGTTTATCGATCGTATTTCATTGTTAGCTTCAATTTTAATAGTCTGAGCTTCAATTTTGGTACTTTATTTTACTTGATTATTTTTCACCAGATTTTGACAGATATAAACTGCACCATTACATTCACTTCTTACACATATAACAATGGTTTACCTTGCTGTTCACCTACTGTACATTCAGTTGCTCTTTTTTAACTAATGGCCGATAAGCTTTGTTCTACCCAAATCTACTATCATCAATTTTCATAACTTACATAACAATTGTTTTTTTGCCTTAAGTATGTTTGATAATATGTCTAGGAGATGTGTGCATCATGTATTTAGCCTCTCTAAATATTGGAAATTGCGCATGTACCGTATAGCTCTCAACTCAATACATGTAACTGACTTAGTATAAATTGGTATCTTAGTCACAGAACTAGGAAAATTACTTCGTGTGTTATAGTTTTCTATTATATACCCTTTTCTTTACAGAATGGTAGCCAAACGTAGATTGAGAATTTTTCTTTACCATTTGTTTGGCCATTTTCAAAAGGAAACACACTTCATAATTGCATGTCTGACCTCTGTAAGTTGGATATCTGTATGTCTTTTTTTTTATGATTTATTTTGAATCTGTAAATAAACCTGCTATGTTGACTAAATTAGCTTCCTGTTTATTTTTCTAGCTATAAGAACTTTTAGGTCATATGGTAGCATATGCTTATTGGTGGCTTCAGTAGTAATTTATTTTAAATTCAATATGTTTGCAAATTCTTAATGGATATTTCATATCTACATTATTTCCCCGTTTGTTCATTCAAATACAATTTTGCTGAACTACAAAGGATACTTTTATTGAGGTTATAATATTTTTGAATTTCTTGGTTTGTACTGCTAATTTATTGGGTTTTGAGTTTCGGATCATTAGAGATGCATAAGTCTATATAAACTATTTGAATTTTATATGTTTTAAAAGTACCAATTTTACATGATTGCATTTTTTTCCAATGAAATATGGTCTTTTATTTTGCTTTAATTTTGCGTCTATTAAGCTTAGCCATCTGTTCTAATTTTAGTACTCTCTGGTAAATGTTTTGATACTTCGATGCACATTTTTACTTAAAATGATTTTGTCCTTCGTGTCATCATTGGGAAAACATCTCTACCGTTTTAATCGCCAAAGTAATGTTTTCCGCCTGGCTGTGTATTCTACAAATTCTGTTAATATTACATATATTTATGTAGCAAAAAGAACTAATATAGTTGCAAGTTTAGTATAAAATGCATTGTGAAGCAAAAAAAAAAAACTTAAATTTTCATGTGTTTTTCAAAAATAATAAATTATTAAAAAAAGTCGGTTGATGAATGATTACATGACTAGGAAGAGAGCTTAAGATAATTATGGCTGCTCCAATCTTTATAATTTACTTGAGGGTGGTGGGGATAACATGCTATAGGTGACGGTAACAGAATGTTTGATTGGTTAATCTGTTAGGTAGATAACAACTATGAGTATAACAATATCACTTTCTTTGACATTTTCAAAACATTGATTGTCTTTTATTCTGCACTACACACTACTATTGTTTTTCCTTCTAAAGCTGTACCAGTGATTTTTTGTGGATACTTTCCTATCACAGATAATTTTATATGACTACTCCCTTCCTTGCCATTATGGTAGAAATGCTATAAACCAGTGACAAGAATTTTTTGTGTCAAGAAAGGGCAAATAATTTGATATGCTATTGTGCTAATGCATACAATGTAGTGATTTTCAGTATTTTAATTTTTTAAATGCATACTGTATTACTGGATAATTGCAAAATATATGGCCAGCAAGTGCAAAATTTGGTGTATGGTACACTAACATTTTATATCTGAGCTTTCTAAAATTATAACTGATCACTAGCATAAAAATATGCTTAATTTTCATTTCAGATTTATGCTGAATAATGATAAGAAAGATGTTGTGGTAATCAATTTTTAAATCTACGTTTTCATCTGAACTAAATATAGGAAACCTTAAGATTCGTGATTTTGCTTAAATATTCGTAGTTACACGTGTTGTTTTTAATCAACATGGCAAGAAATAGAAATATGACAGCTTATTTGGTTTAATCAACTTAAGCTTTGACTTTTTTTATCAAAAATTACATTTGATTTTTAGTTCACTATGTATGATGGCATTAGTAAAGACTGCAATACGATTTAATTTCAAACATAAAGGGTTATTGGTCTATATCAGTCTTGTTTTACTATAACACTTCCTGATTATACTGAATTGATGTAATTCCTCTCAATGATATAGCATGACTAATCAATGAGAATAAATATATTTAATTAATGTTTCACATGCTAATTATATAAAGAGAACTATTATAACCTACCAGTCTATTGTCTTCTTAATGGTGCTTAATGGGTAACTAAAATAAATTGCGAATGATTTTTTCCTTCATTCGCCACAATTGGGTATATTAAATCAAGCTAAATAAAATTTGGGCCAATTTCTAACAAGCAAGTGTGATTTTGTAAATAAACATAAGTCTGAATCTCTGTACTTATTTTAGTATAATTTAGAATAGCATATGAGGAATAGAATAATAGGCATTAGTGGGTTGCTCAATTTTAGATTGAAATTTGTCTTAAAAGAAAGTGATGTGATATGTATGATACATGGTATAATTTTGAAATTAATGTTAATTTAAATTTTAATAGGAAAAATGGATTTGAAGTTTTTGGAAAGTCTAAAATGTCTTCTTTAATTTAATCATCTGATAACACCATTGTTTTTCATTTCTATTTGATACATCCATCTATAGTAACCTGCAGCACCATTTCCTCCCAACTAGATCAAAAATTATCTAATCAAACAACTCAGACTGTTCCAACAAAAACGAATCAACTAAAGCAAATTTCAGCAAGGCTTAAAGAGTTTTCGCTGGATAGCTCTAGATTGGTATAACAGTATTAATTTGTCCATCACCACTGGCCACCCCAGTTCTTCTTAGCTGTTCCATTTACTTATCAACCAGTTATCTCATTTCATTTCGATCCCCTAAATAATAAGATGATATTTTGAATTTTCATCTTTCTTTTTTACTTCCTCATCATTTTTGGTATTTTAATCATTTGTTTGAGCTAGATAAGAAGAGGGAGGCTCCGACTTTCGATAATTCCAACTCACACGCATAATTTTCTCACTGTATAATGTAATTTTAGTTCGATTAAAAAATGAAGAATGGTTTTAAGATATGAATGGATTGCCTACCATATTAGATTGTTGTCGTATAGTTCTGGGTGTTTGGCAAGTCAAGATACCACCATCAATTGGGCCGATTGAATTAGGCGTGCAAGTGTTTTTTTTATTTTCATTCACACGTATTTGGTTGCAGGTTTTTATGGTCTTCCCCAATTCAATTTGCGACTTTTTTCATGGTGATGCCATCCTTTAAAGGTAAGTTATTACTACTCTACTTTTTTGATTATGCATATGCTCCCTTAATCTTAAGGTCAGTAGCACATAAGGTTATGTTCATGATGAGGTCTGATTCATTGATCTGACGTAAGTTTAAAGAACTCATTTGCATTTTAATGATAGATTAGTTTGTATTCATTTTTATAGCTACTTATGGGCATGGTTTTATGTGCTTTAAAAGCCTACAGAATGAAATATAAGCCTGAAAAAAGATAAATTATAAAACCTTTTTACTCTTTCGTTACATTGAAATTTGTTTAGCTTTGTCGCTAAGAGCAACTCCAGTGGTGACCATTCAGGGCTGAATATTAAGGTAATTGCACCCAGTGGTGCAATTACGCCTTAATATGAAGGCCCCGATTCAGGATCCAGTTCAGGATCCTGAATCGGATCCTGGCGCCTGTTGTACAGGCGCCAGGATCCAGGCGCCTACAGTGTAGGCGCCAGAAGCTGGCGCCTACAGTGTAGGCGCCAGGATCCTGGCGCCTGTACAACAGGCGCCAGGATCCAACCCCCTTCCCCCGGCTGCTCTGACCGTATTACCCCTCCAACGGTCGTTTTTTCGAATTGCAACAGCTATAAACGGTCATATTTTAAACCACAACGGCTATAAACGGTCATATTTCTTCTATATATTCATGTATGAATATCACTTTGAAAGACACACAGATTTATTTACTTCCACCCATAATCGTAAGCAACAAGCTATGTCATTTCCATTCAACTCGTACAACGAAGCGATGAATTCGAATACTTGGGATATCGATTCTCAACCAGTCGAGGATTTTATCCCTCGTTCTGCTCCTCCGGTATCGTTTCATTCATCTGCTCCTTGGACTGCAGACGAAGATAAAGATCTCTGCTATATATACTGCCACTTTTCTAACGACTCGGCGAAGGGAAATGACCAAAGCAGTGAGATATTCTGGGGTAAAGTTATGGCAGCGTACAACAAGAAACATGTATCCAAGACGAGATCAATCTCTGCACTTACTGGTCGATTTGGAAAGATTAATCGACAAACCCAATTCTTCGAGTCTCAAGTTCACAAAATCCGAACTGCGAACCCTAGTGGAATGGGAGGCGAAGCCGAACTGGTAATAATCTTGAAAACCATAATTTGGTTAAATAATTTTTCCATTTCTATAGCATGAATGTATACAAACAGTTATTACGTTATCATTTTCAGAAGCGAATGGCGAACGATCAATTCTTGAAATTATTTCCAAGAGAAAATGGTATAAAAAAACCTCATTACTACCAGTTTGCTAATTGTTATGACGTACTCGTTAGTAATCCCAAATGGAGTTCTTGTAATGCGAAGAGCTTAAGAGATGTTCAATCAAAGGGTAAAGAGAAGAAAAAGACAAACCGAAATTCGTATACTTCAAGTCCAGGAGATTCTTCACAACACGATTCTAACGAGGGTGCAGAAGAAAACCCCCAAATTGATGAAGATGCTAGACCAATGGGTCAACATGCTGCGAAAAGGAAAAATGCTGTTCAAACCCAGCTTGATTCTCGTTTGGCCCAGATGTACGAGAAACATGCGAAAGAAAATGAAGATCATCTACGAAATAGTTCAGAAAAACTGGAGATACTAAAACAGTTGACCGAGATTGAACGGGGTAGGTTCGAGTTGGAGCGCGAACAACAAGAGAGTATGGTAATGGAAAAGGATGTTACGGGAATGGATCCACTATCTAAGCAGTACTGGATGGATTACAAACAGCGTATTGTTGATAGTCGGGCCGGATCAAGACGTATGTAATTTAGTTTAGGTAGTGGTGTATTCCCATTTATACTGTATTTGACTTATGAAGTCATGCACAACCTTTATTGTATCGAATTAAGTAGCGTTTTATAGTATGAATTAAGTAGTGATATTCTATTTTGTTTATGTCCGTATATATGTATCAACTAATAAGTACCACATTAAAACAATTCAACATACTACATAACATAAATTGTACAGATTACAAAGCAAATAAACTTAATAAAACAAAGCTTATGAAATTTAATCTACTGATTGCCATAAGAGTTCCAAATGTGATCCATTAGATCTTTTTGAAGCCGATTGTGAAGTGCCGCATTACGATATATTTCATGTTTATCGGCGTTAAACATATCGTACTGTCCATGAATTGGTTCATCGGAAATTCGGAATATCTGAGGGGGTTGTCTAGATCCTTCGTACTCGTAATCTGGGTAAACCATCTCTCGTTCATCTTCAATTATCATGTTATGCAGAATGATACAACAGAACATAATTTTAGACATTTTCGACCGCTTCCATAACCTACAAGGATTACTAACCATTGCGAATCTCGATTGAAGAACCCCAAAAGCTCGCTCAACATCTTTCCTTTGCCCCTCCTGCATACTAGCAAACTTTTTCTGTTTCGGAGTTAGTGGATTTGAAAATGTCTTCACAATCGTGCTCCATTTAGGATAAATTTCATCTCTTAAATAGTAACCGTGCTCGTATGTGTTGTGCCCAATTGTAAACGATACCGGAGTTGATTTACCTTGCGCCAAATCGCTAAACAAATGTGATCGCTCAATAACATTGAGGTCGTTAAGTGAACCAGACATTCCAAAAAACGCATGCCATATCCACAGATCATGAGATGCAACAGCTTCTAAGATGATTGTTGTTTTTTTTTCTTTACCATTGTACGCTCCATGGAAAGCTTTAGGACAGTTCTTCCACTCCCAATGCATACAATCTAGACTCCCTAACATCCCAGGCCAACCGCGATTTTCGTGCATTTCACGCAATCTAGCAACGTATGCTTCGTTGGGAGTACGGAGGTATTCATCCCCGTAAATGTCCACCACTGATTGACAGAAATGATCTAGATTTTCCAATGCGGTACTCTCAGCAATACGATAAGCGTCATCTAGAGCGTCGGCGGGCGTGCCGTACGCTAACATCCTCAAAGCTGCGGTCATCTTTTGATGCCCACTCAATCCTTGTTTTTTTGCAGCGTCCTGCTTAAAAACGAAGTATTTATTATTCAACTGAATACTTTTAAGAATTCTTACAAATAAAGGTCGACTCATTCTAAATCGTCTGCGGAAAATGGATGGGCCGTAAGTTGGATCTGAAGCAAAATAATCTTTTACTAGTGTTTTATGAAATGCCGCATGATCCCGGTGAAAGTATCTTCGACCCACTGTTGAGCCACCGTGTTGTCCGCTAGTGGATCCGTACGCTTCATGGTAGATTTGTATTAGTTCCTCTTCTTCTTGCTGTTGAGCTGAAGCGTACGCTTCGTTTTCAGAGTCGCTATCGCATAACATTATTGCTTTCAGTAAATGACCAGACATTATTTTGAAAGTTATAAGTTGTGAATGTAAAATGTAGAGTTTGAAATGTGGTTGTGAACCTTACTGTCCAACCAGTATATGTATACCATGGAAGCGCTTGGACTAATCAATCTCTTTTCCAATCCCATGTGACTGTAGCCATGATGAATTGTTTGTATGCTCCATGTTAGTGTGTCAGTGTACAATGTACATGGTGAGACTGTAGCCATGTTATGAATGGTCAGAAATAATGGCTGTCTTGTGAATGGTCATATTTGTGAACTGTAGCCATGATGAATTGTTTGTATGCTCCATGTTAGTGTGTCAGTGTACAGTGTACATGGTGAGACTGTAGCCATGTTATGAATGGTCAGAAATAATGGCTGTCTTGTGAATGGTCATATTTGTGAACTGTAGCCATGATGAATTGTTTGTATGCTCCATGTTAGTGTGTCAGTGTACAGTGTACATGGTGAGACTGTAGCCATGTTATGAATGGTCATAAATAATGGCTGTCTTGTGAATGGTCATATTCGTGAACTGTAGCCATGTGGGAATGAAGCCATGGATGGTATGGTCGTATTCATCTATAGTGTATGGTCATATCCTCCACTGTACACATGTGACTGGATGAATATACACATGTGACTGGATGAATATACCTCTATAACCTTTATCTCTTCAAACAACAACGTTCCTTTCTATGGCCGATTGGGAAATAAGTGATGAACAAATGGACAGCTTATTTGATGAGTATGAACGAAGTCAAGTCAACGAGAATGAAGCTGGATTAGTTCCTGATACGCAAATTGACGAAGTTCCTTTGCAGGTCCAGCATCGGGTGCTTCTAGCTCCGCGTCCAGCTCCAAAAACGCGTCCAGCTCCAGTAAGGCGACCTCGTAATTGTGGTCAAGCATCGACATCTACACGTCCCCCATTTTCATCCAAGGATTTGCTAGCCCTCGTCAATGCCTATATTGAGGTTGATAAAAGAGAATGGAAACTAATGCAGAGTGGAGGGGGTTTAACATATGAAGAAAGATGGGAATTGATCACGAGGCTACACAACAACCATCGTTCTCGGCCGACTAGACGAACATCGGTTGAACTACAAATGGCTAATCATCATTTTGCAGATTCTTGTGATCGATACACAAAGATTATCGAGACAATTGAAGACGAAAACCTATTTAAAACAAATCGAGCAACATATGATTCTCGTTATTTGTTCGAATACGGTGAGGATTTTGTTGGCTACGAAGCGTATAAACTTCGTTACGATTGGCTAACCCGTTATGGAACTGATTAGGAAACTCCCTTATTAATTGTAATGTATTTTGAGTTTGCTGTTTGTGTTTGTAATGTATTACGTAAGTGGCTGCCTTGTGTTTGTATTAAGTTTGTATTGGGCTAGAGTTGTATTGGGCTAGAGTTGCTACCATCTCTAAGTTTGTATCAAGTTATTGAAATGTGGTTGCGTTCAAGAAGAAAACAAGTTATTGAAAAGTAGAACCAGTGTCCCTTCACATCATGACAGTAAGAAAAGCAGATTCTCTACAGTATTAAGTCAGGCGAAACAGTGAGCAGTAGCATCATTATTTATTTTACTGTTTTCTGCTCCCCGTGGCTATATATGTTACTCAAATTACGCACATTATATCTCACTCAAACCACTTCGTTCTCATTCAAGTACTTCCTCCTCCTTTTATCACTCACTCAAAATGCCTTCTTTGCCATCAGAAACTGACTCTGATGAGCAGGCGTGGGAACAGATGAGGCTTCAGCAGCTCGAAGATGAATTCGATTTTTTAATGCAAATTAGGCCCCAAGAAGTGCAATTGCCACATCTAAATCGTCCACAAGAAGTTCAATAACCACATGTTCAACTGTCGAACCAACAGGCTCTCGCTCAACCACAACAAGAAGTAGAGTTCTATCGAGTACCACCGCAAGAACATGAAGGTGAATCTTATCGTGTACTTTGCTACTGCGGTCATGCGGTCCAACTTCTGGTTCGAGCAGAAGGCGACAATATTGGGCGGCGCATGCGGGCTTGTCCATCCTACCCAAATGGATGCAGGTACACGGAATGGATTGACGAGCCGTTGTGCCCTAGGGGAATAGTATATGCAAACAAACTCGAACGAGAGATAAGACGTCTCGAAAATCAGGGAAAAAATGGCTTTATACAAAATTAAAAACAAAATTAAAAAAAGAAGCTTGAGTGAAAAAATGAGGGAAAAAATGGCGGAGGGGGGGTTTACAGGCGCCAGGATTTGGCGCCTGTAATACAGGCGCCAGGATTTGGCGCCTGTATTGTAGGCGCCAGACCACTGGCGCCTACTCACCCATTCAGGGCTGAATATTCAGTGGGCTGAATATTCAGTCCTGAATCCACTGGAGATGCCCTAAGATTTCAGAACTAACATCAAGTTCAGTGTTATTAATTACAAGAATAGCTATCCTTCTCATTTTTATTCTTCGTCAAAATGATGGTTAGTTTTTATCATGACATAAACTATTCCGTATACTATTCTACTCCTTACATGATTAGGATATGGAAAACTAAAGAAACATATACAGTATAGGTAAAAATATTCTAAAGGTAATTTGGCACTTATATTGTTTGCATTGCCATATAATTTAGAGTGAATATGTGAATGACATAAACTATTCCTTCTAACATTCCATGCAAAATTTGACATTATTCATAAAATTACAAAGAACTTTGTATTTTTTTTTGTTTTTGCACTTTACTCCTATAATTGATATTGAAACATTTATGCTCCTTTCTTCGTTATGCACAGTTATGATGTCAATTTTTTTGAGAACTGCGAGGCAGTTCTCAGTTGGTGCTATTCCTAACCTTAGTCTCTAGAGCATCATATGAGCTGGCCCTGTTTCTGTAGTTTCACATATGCAAGGCAGTTCTAAGTTGATAGCTTTAATTGTCCGCTATTACTGTAAAATAATCTGATCCAGGCTCCAACTCCATTTCCTCAGAGTGGTTATCAGTTAGAATGTGTATTTTCATTTGTATCTGTATCACCATTATAGCTAACATGAATCTAAAATGGAGGGTTTCATATTCAAATGCATGTACATTATTTATACCCTTTCTGTATTGTTGATAGTTGTTTCAAATGATAGAATGTTGTGTGGGAAAAAAAAGAATATGTAAATGATATCATCTATTAAAAAATGATATGTCTGAACTTATTTGTTGAAATATACCATATTCAATGGTACACTGATTGCTTCACTGTCATCTTATTATTTTACTGCTTTATACTCACTTACGGTTCAATTATGCTTTTTATAAAACATGACATATTTTCCTCTTCTCTGTGCACGTTCAATGCATTATTGTGGTTTGACTGGCTTTTGCATACAACTTGTAAATTATTAATTCAATGCATATGTTTAAATGGAGTAGAAGGCTGCATAATTTAGTATTTACATGAAAATTTGGATGCATTACGCATCAAATATCATGATAATCAACTGCTCTAAATAACTTTAACCAAGATGGAACTGTACGCAACTGTATGGAGATGTACTCCACATTAAATTATTTTTTGTTTCTCCCAGTTGTTTGGCCTGCTTTTTATAAATATATACCCAGTTGGGTTTTCCTCCCATCTGATACTGCGTGATGTTGCTAGCCTTTTATGTGGTTTCCGTTCTTACTTCTCCTGCCGTCCTTACACATAACCCATCTTCGCTTCGGCGGTCTTCGCACATGTCCAACGGACGTGCCTTTGCATCAGTGTGTGTGTGTGTGTATATATATATATGTGCGCGCGTATGTGTGTGCATGCACGTATGTGTGGGTATGTATACATATATAAATTGTATTCCATTTCAAATAAATTTATAAATATGGATGTGTATATATAAATGAATTATACATGGGCTTTTCACATCAAATACATACATACACACACATGTATATATAGTATATGTATATATAGTATCAGGCTTGGCTTCTGTCTCTGTTTGTAGTATCAGGTTGGATGGGTGGTCAGTCCTGTTGGTTGCGGTGCTTTGGATGTTGAAGCGTGTTTTAGTGGGATTTCAAGGTGGTTGCTCGTGGTAGGGTTCACGTGGAAGATCATTTGTCCCAAGAGGGATTTAGGTTCGAGTTTCCAGCTGTTAGTTAGTGTCGTGCTTGTTTTTGCTCCGGCCTCTTTATAGGGGAGTGTATGGTCTTTTATTTCTTTTCAGCACCTGGCTTCGGGTGTGTTTCGGTGACTGTTGTAGCCTTTTTTCCGTATTGGCTATTTTACGTGTGGTTTCTGTTTTGTCCCATAGACTCAGTTGTGAGTTACACGCAATTGTCTTGTTTTTGTTTTTGTGAGTCATCGAAGAAGTACCGTTTGCTCCATTTTTGGTACTTATATATGTCTGTTTGTTAAAATAAACATAAATTTATAAGAAATTTAAAACATTTATGGAATTTTTTTACTACAAAGTCGAAAGCAACACACACACACACATATATATATATATATACATTAAATGTATAAATTTGTACATATACACACATATCAATCAACCTCTGGTGGCCAACCATAGCGGCCGATCGGTTGACCTAGGAGAAATTGTAACAACCCGCTAATTCTGAACCAATTTAAAATTTTTATTTTAGATAATAGTGATGAAAATTTATTTTAGTCGAAGTTAGAATGAATTTTTTTATTTTAATTACAAAAGGAGTTAGAAATAATGCGGTAGTTTGAAAAGTCAAACTTGAACTTTGACTGACTGTACAGGATGCAAAATTTAACGAATTTTAGTGAAACTAAAAATATTAGAATCTATTTAAAAATATCTTTCCAACGAATCCTAAAAATCAAAATTTCATAGCGGAAATCAAAAGATATGCCCAGTTTAAAATTCAGAATAGTCGCTGTAGAATATATATATATATATATTAAAAATAGCCATTTTTCAAACGACCTCCGTTTTCGACGAAACCACTTCTGTTGGAACCGGAATGTCAAATTATTGTTAGGTTTCAATTTTCATAATTTTTAGAATTAATATGTGAGCATGACAAAAGAAAATGTGTTTTGTCAGTTTTAGTCAAATCTGATCGATCAGAAAATAGCCATTTTTCAAACGGTTTCAGAATTCAACGAAATTAGTCATGTTACAACCGTATCGTCAAAATATAACTAGAAATATTTTTTCCGGAATTTTAGAGGTCGTATGTGGCCCCGGTGAATTTAAATGTAAGATGGAATTAATAAAATAAATGATTTAAATATTAATTCAAATAAAACAGACTGAAGACGTTCGTTTGGACTGACGAGACCTAGCCCATTGCGTCTGGAACGGGGGTATTTGCCTAGGAACAACTTTCGTTGGGTTGGAATTGGATCTGAGAAGAATTTACGGGGTTATTTGTAAATTTGAACATTTAATATTTTAATATTATAAATAGAATTGAAAACCTAACCCTAGAACTAATGTGACCAGCCGCCATATCAAAAACGAACGCAAACCATGCTCCGGATTTCAGACCCTAATTTCTTCAATCCTAGTTCGAATCAACCTAGGGTTCTTTCGGCAAAATCAAAGTGCTCCTCAAGCTCTACAAAATCATAAGGTGATGATGGAGTTTACTGATGCGGATAGGGGGATTTCGGTGCTCAAACACGATCGGTTGGGTGCGGATTTTGAGGAAGAGGAGGCGTGCGAGGTGGGTCCCATTCCAGGCGGTGGTGTCTCTCATGAAGGCCTTCGTCGTGGAGTAGTTAGATCGGGAGATGGCGGGTTGTGGTGGCGCGCGCAAGGAAGGGTTCAGCGTGAAAATGGGTTCGGCGGTTTTACTGAGAGCGACGATGGAACATAATTAACGTGAGGATTAGTGTTATTAATCACTTATTAATTATTTTAATTAAATTGTTATGTAATGAAGGTTTAAAATTCAATATCGTTCTCGTATTAGATCGGAATTCAGCGAAACTGAAAGCGTCGGGATCGTAAAATCAAGATCTACAACATGACACTGACCAGATCTGAAAACAAGGACTTTGAAAATTCAGACAAGTCGTGGTGAGATTTCTATTTTTAAATTAAAATTAATTATTTATTTTGGTGTGAAATTCATATTCTTTCTATATAATATTCATGTGGTGTCATGTATATATTTATTGAAATGTTGATTGTGATGTATTGCGGTGAATCACTGAATGAATTTGTGTGTATCATGTTTGTTATTCAAACTGAATTATCATTGTTATAAGATTGTTGAAATTTACACTCATGTTAATTATAAAATTAGATTCAAATAATACTATCTTTTGTTTATTAGATGTTGGTAATTAACATTTATGTTAATTGGAAAATTAGATTTAAAGGAAATATTTTTATTGTCAAAATTTAGACAACAAAAATTATAGATGTTAAAGAAACATTTTAATTTCAAATTAGAGGCAACAGAAAGAATAGTTTATCTAAAAGTATCATTTTTATGTTTAAATTAGAGAAAATAAAAGGTTAGATTGAAAAGATTATATTTTTTATTGTTAAATGGATACAATTAGAAGATATTATGTTTTTATAGTCATATTTATTACAATAGAAAGTGTAGAATTAGAAAAATAACATTTTTATTATAAAATATTACATAGAAATAAAATAACATTTTATGATTAAGAAATGTATATTAGGGTAAAAATACCCTTTTTGTTAGAAATAGTGCATTAGAGTAAAAATACCTTTTTGTATAAAATGATACATTAGAATAGAAAGTACATTTTTGTATTAAATATGGGATTATAAAAGAAATAATATTTTTAGTATAAAATATTACATTATAAAGGAAATAACATTTTTGTTAAAATGTGGCATTAGAATAAAACATCATTTTTTGTCATAGAATGTCATGTTGGATAAAAGACCATCTTTGTTAGAAATGATTATTTAGAATAAAAAAAATATATAGTTATTAAAGATCACACTTCTATTGATAACTTGTTTCAATAAAAAAAAGATTTAACATTTAAGATTTCATTTTTGTTGAAAATTGGTTTAAATAAAAGGATTTAACATTAAAGACTACATTTTTATGTAATGTTGTATACAATAAAAAGAATTGAAATAAACAAAGATGTTCTTTTATTTGCATTCTTTTATGCAAATATATACATAGAAATATAATTATTCTTTTATTTGCATTTTTTTATGCAAATATATACATAGAAATATAAATGTTCTTTTATTTGCATCCTTTTATGCAAGTATACTTAGAAATATAAATTGTTCTTTTATTTGCATTCTTTTATGCAAATATACATAGAAATGTAAAATGTTCTTTTATTTGCATTCTTTATGCAAATACACTTTGAAATATAAAATATTCTTTTATTTGCATTCTCTAACGCAAATATGCATTGAAACAATTAAAATCATATTTTTGTTTGTAATTTTAGATGCAAACAAACAATTAGAATTAAAACCATATTTTTTGTTTGCAATTTCAGATGCAAACAAAACATTAGAGTTAAAATTACATTTTTGCAATTATAAATGCAAACAAATACACTAGAATGAATATGACATTTTTAATTCGTATTTAAGATAGAAATAAAAATATGATTTCAAGAGTCACATTTTTGTTTTGTAAATTTAGTTGCAAACAAAGCATAAAGCATTAAAAAGGATTAAATTTCTATTTGCGTATTTAGATGCAAATAAACATCGTAGTTAAAAGATTATATTATTATTTGCATTCTTTGATGCAAATAAACACCGTATTTAAAAGTTGAATTTTTATTTGCATTCTTTGATGCAAATAAACCACCGTATTAAAAATTGAAATTGTATTTGCATTCTTTGGTGCAAATAAACTATGAAATTAAAGGTTGTATATTTATTTGCAATATTGAATTAGAAATTGCATATTTATTTGCAGTCCTTGACGCAAATAAAATATTAATTAAAAGTTGCATATTTATTTGCATTCCTTGATGCAAATAAAATATTGAATTAGAAGTTGCATTTTATTTGTATTCTTTGATGCAAATAAAACATGAAATTAAAAGTTGCATTTTAATTTGCATTCTTTGATGCAAATAAATCATAAATTAAAATATTGCATTTTTATTTGCATTTTAAAAAGCATAGTTTAAGAAGTTACACTTTTGTTACATTTTAGTTACAAACAAAAGAACAAGATTAAAAATATCATTTTTACTTTTAAACTAGAGTAAATATAAAGATTGCGATAAAATGAATTCATCTTTGTTGTAATTTTGTTAAATTAAATAAAATGTTTTTATTTTCATCATAGATTATAATAAAAGATTAGAATTAAAAAGATATATTTTAAGTGTCATTTTAGCATCGATAAAAAGAGTAAATAGATAGATAAGGTTTACTTGTCCTTTTGTTGAAATTTAAAAAGATACTTTTTATCATTTAAATAGAACG
This sequence comes from Allium sativum, assembly GCA_030737875.1. Lineage (NCBI taxonomy): Eukaryota > Viridiplantae > Streptophyta > Magnoliopsida > Asparagales > Amaryllidaceae > Allium > Allium sativum. Next base: position 729,706,354 of record CM060922.1, on the reverse strand, counting down.
ACACAAAATTTATTTAATTTTGTCATTTTGAAAGGTTAAGAAAAATAATCACTTTTGTCAATTTACACTAGTTGAAACAAAATAATCACTTTTGTCAATTTACCCTAGTTGAAACAAAATAATCACTTTTGTCAATTTACACTAGTTGAAACAAAATAATCACTTTTGTCAATTTACACTAGTTGAAACAAAATAATCACTTTCGTCTTTTGTCTATTTACACTAGTTGAAACAAAATAATCACTTTCGTCAATTTACACTAGTTGAAACAAAATAATCACTTTCGTCAATTTACATTAGTTGAAACAAAATTATTCACTTTTGTCAATTTATATTAGTTGAATCAAACATTCATTTTGTCGAATTATATTGGTTGATACCAAAAAGGACATTTATGTCAAATAAGAATTAAACACAAATAGCATTTTGATAAAATAGAATTGTCGGCAAATGAATGTATCACTCTTCTTATACATTTTGTTGAGATAGAATTTACATGCAAATATAATAACCATTTTATTTGCATAACACAACATAGAATTTATATGCAAATATAAAAATCATTCTTATTTGCAAACTTACATTAGAATTTAATTTCAAATAAATATTTTTATGTGTTAGTTTATATATTGAAATATATACAAATGTTATTATTTCTTTTACGTTAAGAATAATTACATACAAATTAAGTATAATGAAAATTACCTTTTATTTTTCATCCACAATAATGTCATATAATTAAATTACATTCTATTAGATAAATTCATTAACCACTTATTTATTTATATGTATTGTTGTTGGCTGAAAACCCACACGGGTATTGGGATGATAATTGATATACACTAGTCCCAATATTTATTTGTATGTCAATCGATAGATTGACACGCTGCGATGAGCATTATTATTTCATTTTAATGCTCACACAGTTATGACTTCACTCTGGATGTTGAATGAATAGTTTGATGATTATTTATCAATTGTTGTCATTTACATACGATGTGTGAAATCCATATAACCAAAGTTATATGGTTAATGATTGAGTCGCTTTCCGATTCAGAGTATCCTTCATATAAAGAATATTTTTAACAAAGAATTTCTTTTAAATAAAGAATAAATCTTTCAACTAAGATTTGTGGTATTTCAATTTACATTTATTTATTGGAAATTGATTTTTGGGTTTGTCGTGAACAATGTTTTCAAATGACATTGATTCTTTAACCCAGTTAAGTATAAGATTTATTTCTTAAACTGGAATAATTTTAAAGTAGTGATTTTTGATATTAAAACTGAATTGGAATATTAATAAATCTTTGAAAATAAGATTTTAAGATCTAAATTTAAAAGATTTTATCTTTGATAAAATTAATTGGAACCTTTCCCTAATAATATGAATATTTTATTTTAAGAATATTCTGAATTGGAAAGAGGCGTTGGATGTGTCCTTATAACACTTGATTTTTAATTATAAAAATACGCGAGTTATTCGGAAAGACCAGGTTTAACCCATTTTGAATAATTACTACGACGATTTAAAGTCGAAGACATTGAAGACGGTGGATGAAGACCGGCGATCTTCACATCGAATGGACGACTACTGATGCCTGACACTGGGTCGCTCCCAGTAAAGGGTTAAGTGGTAGTTTGTCCGGACGTACTTGTTGATCGTCCGGATACGCGAGCACCTAGGTGACTCCGGTTTCGTTCATACCCAGAACGAACTTGTAAATGGATATGTGTCCGACATTGAATTTCACGTCGTGTAATTAAATTGATATCTATTAATATATTTCTGTGGTGGCGGAAAATTTATTCTCTTGCTTAACACCCTTCTTTGAGACGCACGAGCTCGGAGGTTATATATTGGTAGTTATCGATCGCATGGTATGGACTGTCAATGTGGCATGCCAAGATGCAATTTGATCAAGGCTATTTGTTGAAAAGCAGAGCCTTGTGGATGATGATCAAAGCATAGCCTATCTAGGCATAGCTTTGTGTATTTCGTTACCACGCGAGCCTCACACCCCGGTATGAGTCAGAAACGGAGCAAGGGAACGCAGGGAGTGCACACGTTTCGTTCTAGCTAGAAGTGGTGTTTGGGTTTAACCCGACCCGACATTTTACTTATGTGGTTGATGGATTTTGAGGCGCTTCGGATTTTTTATTGGCCGCAATGGCCAATTTATAGGTCCAATAGGATCGGGAAGCGTGTGTTCAGGCATAACTAATCCGACCCATTGCACTATTGGGGGACCGGCCCTGCAGGATCCAAGGGTTCGCTAGCGTACGAATACTGAGACATTGCTAGAGTGTCTCGAATCGGTCAGGAGATCGTTCCTAGCCTTGACTCTCGATGGAAACCCAATTTCCAATACGACATCCTGCGGTTTTGATTGTATACCTATATATGGCGACATTGTAGGATGGGGTACTATGCCGTCTATGATTAATACAGTATGATTGAAAGGTTTTTAAAACATATATACACTAATAATAATATTAAATCCGTTTTTTATCGTATCAAGCATTTTTGACCATTATAAGGTAAAACTCTATCCTCCGGCTTGCGTTGCTGTTACGACCCGAGCTTCCCCGGTAAGGAAAGCCCGGATTGAGATGAGGACAAGGCAGATCAGAACGCAACCAGAAGAACATTTCATTGTTAATTAAAACAATTCATCAGAATACAAGAATATACAGAGTATAAATAAATAATACACATTCGATAAATATCAGAGATTACAATACATTACATAGCAGCGGAAAATAATGCAAAGCACAACTGAAGGAGATATACGGATACAGAGCTTTCCGGATATCATTCCAGCTGTAAATCTGGATCCTGTGAATATAAATCTACAAAACCAAAACTACTAGCTGCCCGTGTCAAAATAAGGGCACCCAGAGTTTAGGTTAAAACAATAAACTCCAGGTCAGTCATGTGACTGGTGTGAGAACTAAAACAGTTATTAATCTTTATTTTAAAGTTAGGTAAATCAAGGGACCACGTCGTATAACACGGAACGGGTTTCCTCCCAAGAACACCAGTGCATAAAACAACGCAATGCTAAATAAAGAACAATGAAGCTACTATAAGACCCAGGTCCCATCACACAATGCAACGCAAACCGGATGATAGGGTTTTTACCTTATAATAGTCAAGAATGCTTGGTACGTGAAATTTCATGTTTTATTATTACTATAAGTGTATAGTGTATAAAACAACTTCAAATCATAAGTATCAATCATAGACGACATAAGTCCCCCATACCACTATGTCGCCATATATAGGTTATACAATCAAAACCGCAAAATCACGTATTGGAAGTTGGATTTCCATCTGTGAACCGAGGCAAAAGATAATCCTCACCGACTCGAGACTGTCTAGCTTGAGCCTCAGGACCCAGACACAGGTGAGCCCTTGGATCATCAGGGCCGGTCCGCCGATGTGGATTAAAATGCCTGAACACTGCGTTTCCCCGCCCTTTGGGGCGTAAATGAGCCAAATGACTCCATCGGCTCCACACAGTCACCGATATATCCGAGGTGCCTCGCAACAGCAACAACCACACATGTGAAAATAATATAAATGTCAGGGCTGGTAGGTCACTGACACTACCCTAGCTAGAAGGAAACGCATGCCCTCCCTGATGTCCTCTCCCGTTTCTGGTTCACAACCTACGTGTGAGGCTCGCGAATCAACGTTACACAAAGCTATGCCACACAGGCGGTGCTTTGATCATCAACCACAAGACTTTGCTTTTCAATAGAAGTCTTGATCAATTGCCACTTAGGCATGCCACACAGGCAATTCACTCCATGCGATTGATATCCATCAATATATAACCCCTGAGCTCGTACGTCTCAGAGAAGGGCGTTAAGCAAGAGAATAAATTCTCCGCCGCCAAACAGATATATATTTAATAGAAATCAATCACACAGAATAAGATCCAATGTCAGACACACAGTCCATTTACAAGTTCATTCCGGGTCTGAACGAAACCGGAGGCACCTTGTACCTCGCATATTCATCGATCTCCAAGTACGTCTGGACGATCACCAACTGATTCCCTCCTCTTGGGTGTACAACCCAATCAAGATCATCAGTAATTACCCAAACGATGTGAAGACCTCCGATCTTCGACCACCGTCTTCATCCTCGACACAATGTCGAATTAGTTATTCAGAATAGGATAAACCCGGTCTTTCTGAATAACTCGCGTATATAATAAACAAGTGTTACACAAACACAACATACGCCTCATTCCAATTAAGAATATTCCTTTATTCAAATATTCTCACACTTTGGGAAAGGTTCCCATTAATTTTATTAAAGAAAAATTCTTTAGATTTATTCTTTAATCTTCCTTTGAACATCAATTCAAACCAAATTATGGTTTATCCAAACTAGTCGGGATTAACGACCCTTACCGAAGTAATCATTTGTTTTAATTTCCCAATCCCAACCTATTCATCCCATGAAGTAAAACTGGTAATACTTCATATCTAACACCACGGTGTTATCGGTAAATTCAATTACCATTTCACGTTCAAATCTAATTAAAGATTTAACTATTGCCTGGAGCAAAACTGGTGATACTCCATTCTCGATCATTTCAATCTAATTAAAGATTTATCAAAACTCCACTTGGTTTTAATCTTCCCAAAAATCAATATTAATGATTGTTTAACTTGGGAAATCATATCCTATCTTTAACTGGGTTAAAGAACCAATGTCATTTAAAACACAGTTCACGATAAACCCAAAATCACATTCTAATCCAATTCCAATTAAATCCCATTTAATTGGTACACTTCATTAAATCTAAATAAAAAGATTTAATCTTTTTCTCAACTAGGTTTAAGAACAGTGTTAATGAAGACACCATTCACAACAAACCCAAATCACATTTGATATTAAATACAAGGCTCTGAATAGAAAATATATCGGTTTATATTCAATATCAAATTCTACTACCGACAAATATCGTATTGGAAATAACGATATAAATATATCTTTCAAATTTCCATAACAATATCTGTATAATCACGAAATCCAACCTCGAAATATTCCAAAGATAATTTCAATTCAAATCCATTCCAATTCAATTATTGGAAATTCTGGTTATTTTCAAAACCATTTCAAATCCAATTTATTTATTTAAAAATAAATAAATTATTATTCTAGTTCAAAACTAGTTCATTTCGATAAAAATCTATTTTTATCTTTTCAAATATGTAGTTTTTCATCCCAATTCTTCACAAATTATTTCTTATGATTTTACACAAATTATTACTATTTTTAATAATTTTATCAAGGCTCGTACAGTCGATTTCCATCAACGGCCATCGAACTGCACTTACAACAACTTTTTCCAAATTGGATTTGGACATAATTCCAAACACAACCATTGGATTTCAAATCTCTAATATTCATTAGAAATCCCTTTTCGATACGAACCCAACGGTTCCGGTTTTAGGAGAATCCGACGGTCAGATCTCCCGTAACGTCCATTCGAAGTCAATGGTCGAAATTCGCGAACTACCGCGGCACGTTCTATTCAGGCCATTCTATATATATAATAATATATTATATATATTTCGTCGATTTCCTTTTAAAACTTATTTTATAAATCATTTTAAATTCGTTTTCAAAACGATTTCAACTTCATATTCAATTTCAAATCAAAATTGAATATTCCACATCATTAATCTATAAATGATAATATTTTCAAAACGTTATATTTTGAAATCACCTCCTTTTTCTATATTCATTTAAAAAAATGAATATAATCGATATAAATATCATTCGCGTCTAAATGGCGCATATCTAACCAACACGGCTTTATATATTTCAATAACTTCGTTATTCTATTCAACAAATGAATATTTTCTTCAACACATGAATATATATTTTTATTCAACACATGAATATTTATTTTATTCAACACATGAATTTTCTTTCTATTCAACACATGAATTTTCTTTCTATTCAACACATGAATATATATTTTTATCCAACACATGAATATTTATTTTATTCAACACATGAATTTTCTTTCTATTCAACACATGAATTTTCTTTCTATTCAACACATGAATATATATTTTTAGTCAACACATGAATATTTATGTTATTCAACACATGAATTTTATTTCTTATTTTCCAAATTGGAATGAGGCCCAATCAATTACCATATAATGTTAATTATATGGATTCCATACAACACATGTATATAATAGCAACGATAAATAATCAACCATTATCCAGAGTGCACCACACAACTGCATAAGCATTAAATATAAATAACTAACGCTTACACAGTCTGTCAACCCATCGATTGACATACAACTAAACAATCGAGATTAGTGTACGTCAAATATCATCCCAATACCCGTGTGGGGTTTCAAATCAACAAACACAGATTTAATTTGTGTAGTTGGGCGATGTGTAAAATTTATCATCCCAATCAATATCAGTCAAATGGGTGTACATAAACAAATCGTCCGATTTGTTTATTAATATTTATCTTATATACATGTTAAAAATTATATTTTTAACTATAAAATATTTTTTTCCACCATAAAATATTTTATTTCATTCCACGTTACACAATCAAATAACACAATACAACAAATAAACAAACAAGTCATCCATGGTTTGTAGACGACGGGTGTCGGGTGTTGCTAAGCACCGTCTGCATCCTAGTATATATTTCAAACTAAAAATAGAAATAAAAGTGAGGAGTTCTCACCGAGGGTTCCACTCCTCCATTCTACTTCTGAACATCTGAACCGTTTGGATTTGCCCGTACTTCCAACGCAGTCTTCTCCACGTGCATTTTAATCAGAGGAAGGCTTGGCGGTTTGCTGCTGATTGAGGAGGATGGGAGTTTTGTGCTCGGCGGCGGAGGTTCATGATATGGTGGTAGGTGGAGCTGCTCGCGAGTTTTAGGGGGGGGGGGGGTGGGCGTCGAACAGAGGGGAGAGGCGATGGGGTTGGGGGGGTCCTGAGGTCGCGGTGACGGAAGGGGGTAGCGGCGGTGGGGCATGGGATGTGGGGGGGGGGGGGTGGGGCTTCGATTTGAAAAGGGGTAAGAAGGGGGATTTGGTTTAGAAGAGCAGGAGGCTACGGGGAAGGAGATGAAGGCAGAGGGGGGGGGGTCGCGGCAGCTCGGCTGAAGTGGCGGTGGGGCCTGGACGTCGACGGCGGCGGGTTTCTTCCCCCCCGTCACTGCTCTCTCTTCCTTTTTTTTTATTTAATTTAGATCTGAACGTTGACTGTGAAGGGTGAGGGAGGAGAGAGTTTATATTATATATATTTATTTTATTTCATTACAAAAAGTAACCTTTTATTTCGAACCCGAAATCGAACCCACCGACTGTCGTCCCCAGCTAATTACCCCCATTCCGAACATAATGGGATACGTACCGCAAGCCAATTCTAATGTTACGATCAGTTTCCTTTCAAAATCAAAATATAAATCTATATATTGAATTTGAACACACATTTCAATTTACTGGGGCCACATACGAACCCTAAAAATTCCCAAAAAATATTTTATAGATTCGTATTGACGATACGGTCCTAACAAAACTAATTTCGTCAAATTCTGAGACCGTTTGAAAAATGGCCATTTTCCAGTCGATTAAAATCAACCGAAACTGGTCAAACGCGTTTTCCTTTGCCAAGCTCACATAATGACTCGAAAAATTACGAATTTTGGAATCTAGCAATAACTTGACATTCCGGTTCCAACAAAAGTAGTTTCGTCGAAAACAGAGGTCGTTTGCAAAATGGCTATTTTAAGGGCCAAAATTCCATAGCGACCATTCTGAAATTTCAACTGGGCATAACTTTTTATTCCCGCTATGAAATTTCAATTTTTCGGATTTGTTGGAAAGATATTCTCAAATAGATTCTAATATTTTTGGTTTCGCTAAAATCCGGTTTATTTTGAATCCTGTACATTCATTTGAAATTTGAAATCAAAATTTTAAACTACCGCACCATTTTCAAATCCTTTTATAATTAAAATAAAATATTTATATTCTAACGACGATCTATATAAATATATACATTCTAATTCTATTCAAAATAAATTTCTCGTTGTTATTATTTAAAATAAATCATTTTAAATATCCAAAATTCATTAAAATATCCAAAATAAAAATTTTAAATTGGCTCAGATTTCAGGGTTATCACAATCTCCCCCACTTAAAACTTTTCGTCCCCGAAAAGGAACGAAGCCGAAAGTTGTTTCACAAATCAACTCAACTTTCATTATTTTTATTACGGCCTAAGTTCTTCAATTTTTCAGTTACTAAAAACTTTTCAAATTTTTCAAAAATTTGGCTAACGCCCTAAATTTCCAAAAAATTTCGCCATAACCTCCCCTGCACCGGGGACTTCGGGATATTTCAAATAGCCACCCATGGCCCTCACCAATCCAAAAGAAAAAGAAAAAGCCAAGCGGCTAGCCAATCGGCTCATAAAATCATCAAAAGCCCAAGAAATACAATAAACATGTACCTATTTGTTGGGCAAACAATTTTATTCCTCTTCTCTAGCCTCCTTGCTATGACCTGTTCAATTTAAGTACATGTATATGCATGCATATGCGACAATTTTCAATACAACTCAATATTTGGTTCAATTTGGCTAAAGGTTCAACATTTTAATTAATCAAACAACACAACCATCAATCAATTAGTTGATTATCATTTCAAATTCATAATTTTGATACATAGTCCAAAAATTAGATTTTTGATGCCAAATCACAACAAATAATCCTATGTAAGCTTTGGTTCTCACACCAGTCTAATGGAAATATATAGGTATCTCACTTTCGAAACACAAACATAAATCTTGATGATAGAGCTCCATCATCAAAATCATCTCCGGGCGACTAGAGTGTGATTCTATATCTATCCAGTATATTAAAACTTCGAATACACGTGGATCAGACGTATATACAAAATCTCTATATACCTGATAGTCCAAACCAATATAAATAAATATTCAAATACGAATAATACGATTTAATTTTTTCAAAACAAAAATTGTTTTCAATTTAAAAATATACTCTTCACACTCGTTCTAGGATACCACTGATCCTATCTCTAACGAGTCATTCTCATTGGATATTACTAATCCAATATCTGATGATTTTTTTCGTTTGGTTCTAGCGTGTCTTGTTCTCCGAGTTCTGTAAACCAAAGCTCTGTTACAAACCTGTTACGACCCGAACTTCCCCGGTAAGGAAAGCCCGGATTGAGTTGAGGACAAGACAGATCAGAACGCAACCAGAAGAACATTTCATTGTTAATTAAAACAATTCATCAGAATACAAGAATATACAGAGTATAAATAAATATTATACATTCGATAAATATCAGAGATTACAATACATTACATAGCAGCGGAAAATAATACAAAGCACAAGTGAAGGAGATATACAGATACAGAGCTTTCCGGATATCATTCCAGCTGTAAATCTGGATCTTGTGAATATAAATCTGCAAAACCAAAACTACTAGCTGCCCATGTCAAAATAAGGGCACCCAGAGTTTAGGTTAAAACAATAAACTCCAGGTCAGTCATGTGACTGGTGTGAGAACTAAAACAGTTATTAATCTTTATTTTAAAGTTAGGTAAATCAAGGGACCACGCCGTATAACACGAAACAGGTTTCCTACCAAGAACACTAGTGCATAAAACAACAGCGCAGTGCTAAATAAAGAACAATGAAGCTATTATAAGACCCATGTCCCATCACATAATGCAACGCAAACCGGAGGATAGGGTTTTTACCTTATAATAGCCAAGAATGCTTGGTATGTGAAATTTCAGGTTTTATTATTACTATAAGTGTATAGTGTATAAAACAACTTCAAATCATAAGTATCAATCATAGACGGCATAAGTGCCCCATACCACTATGTCGCCATATATAGGTTATACAATCAAAACCGCAAAGTCACGTATTGGAAGTTGGATTTCCATCTGTGAACCGAGGCAAAAGATAGTCCTCACCGATTCGAGACTGTCTAGCCCGAGCCTTTGGACCCAGACACAGGTGAGCCCTTGGATCGTCAGGGCCGGTCCACCGATGTGGATTAAAATGCCTGAACACTGCGTTTCCCCGCCCTTTGGGGTGTAAATGAGCCAAATGACTCCATCGGCTCCACACAGTCACCGATATATCCGAGGTGCCTCGCAACAGCAACAACCACACAGGTGAAAATAATATAAATGTCAGGGCTGGTAGGTCACTAACACTACCCTAGCTAGAAGGAAACGCATGCCCTCCCTGATGTCCTCTCCCGTTTCTGGTTCACAACCGGGGTGTGAGGCTCGCGAATCAACGTTACACAAAGCTATGCCACACAGGCGGTGCTTTGATCATCAACCATAATACTTTGCTTTTCAACAGAAGCCTTGATCAATTGCCACTTAGGCATGCCACATAGGCAATTCACTCCATGCGATTGATATCCATCAATATATAACCCCTGAGCTCGTACGTCTCAGAGAAGGGCGTTAAGCAAGAGAATAAATTCTCCGCCGCCAAACAGATATATATTTAATAGAAATCAATCACACAGAATAAAATCCAATGTCAGACACACAGTCCATTTACAAGTTCATTCTGGGTCTGAACGAAACCGGAGGCACCTTGTACCTCGCATATCCATCAATCTCCAAGTACGTCTGGACGATCACCAACTGATTCCCTCCTCTTGGGTGTACAGCCCAATCAAGATCATCAGTAATCACCCAAACGATGTGAAGACCTCCGGTCTTCGACCACCGCCTTCATCCTCTACACACCGTCGAAATAGTTATTCAGAATGGGATAAACCCGGTCTTTCTGAAAAAGTCGCATATATAATAAACAAGTGTTACACAAACACAACATACACCTCATTCCAATTAAGAATATTCCTTTATTCAAATATTCTCATACTTCGGGAAAGATTCCCATTAATTTTATCAAAGATAAATTCTTTAGATTCATTCTTTAATCTTCCTTTAAATATCAATTCAAACCAAATTATGGTTTATCCAAACTAGTCGGGATTAACGACCCTTACCGAAGTAATCATTTGTTTTAATTTCCCAATCCCAACCTATTCATCCCATGAAGTAAAACCGGTAATACTTCATATCTAACACCACGGTGTTATCGGTAAATTTAATTACCATTTCACGTTCAAATCTAATTAAAGATTTAACTATCGCCTGGAGCAAAACTGGTGATACTCCATTCTCGATCATTTCAATCTAATTAAAGATTTATTAAAACTCTACTTGGTTTTAATCTTCCCAAAAATCAGTATTAATGATTGTTTAACTTGGGAAATCATATCCTGTCTTTAACTGGGTTAAAGAACCAATGTCATTTAAAACACGGTTCATGATAAACCCAAAATCACATTCTAATCCAATTTCAATTAAATCCCATTTAATTGGTACACTTCATTAAATCTAAATAAAAAGATTTAATTTTTTTCTCAACTGGGTTTAAGAACAGTGTTAATGAAGACACCATTCACAACAAACCCAAATCACATTTGATATTAAATACAAGGCTCTGAATAGAAAATATATCAGCTTATATTAAATATCAAATTCTACGACCAATAAATATCGTATTGGAAATAACGATATAAATATATCTTTCAAATTTCCATAACAATATCTGTATAATCACGAAATCCAACCTTGAAATATTCCAAAGATAATTTCGATTCAAATCCATTCCAATTCAATTATTGGAAATTCTGGTTATTTTCAAAACCATTTCAAATCCAATTTATTTACTTAAAAATAAATAAATTATTATTCTAGTTCAAAACTAGTTCATTTCAATAAAAATCTATTTTTATCTTTTCAAATATGTAGTTTTTCATCCCAATTCTTAACAAATCATTTCTTATGATTTTACACAAATCATTACTATTTTTAATAATTTTACCAAGGCTCGTACAGTCGATTTCCATCAACGGCCATCGAACTACACTTACAGCGACCTTTTCCAAATTTGATTTGGACATAATTCCAAATCCAACTTTTGGATTTCAAATCTTTAATATTCATTAGAAAGCACTTTTCGATACGAACCCAACGGTTCCGGTTTTAGGACGTATTTTATAAATCGTTGTGCGGCGCGTTCTATTCAGGCCATTCTATATGTATAATATATATACTATATATATTTCATCGATTTCATTTTAAAACGTATTTTATAAATCGTTTTAAATTCGTTTTCGAAACGATTTCAACTTCATATTCAATTTCAAATCAAAATGAATATTCCACATCATTAATCTATAAATGATAATATTTTCAAAATGTTATATTTTGAAATCACCTCCTTTTTCTATATTCATTTAAAAAAACCCGAATATAATCGATATAAATATCGTTCGCATCTAAATGGCGCCTATCTAACCAACACGACTTTATATATTTCAATAACTTCGTTATTCTATTCAACAAATGAATATTTCCTTCAATACATGAATATATATTTTTATTCAACACATGAATATTTATTTTATTCAACACTTGAATTTTCTTTCTATTCAACACATGAATTTTCTTTCTATTCAACACATGAATATTTATTTTATACTTTCTATTCGACACATGAATTTTCTTTCTATTCAACACATGAATATATATTTTTATTCAACACATGAATATTTATTTTATTCAACACATGAATGTTATTTCTTATTTTCCAAACTGGAATGAGGCCCAATCAATTACCATATAATGTTAATTATATGGATTCCATACAACACATGTATATAATAGCAATGATAAATAATCAACCATCATCCAGAGTGCACCACACAACTGCATAAGCATTAAATATAAATAACTTACACTTACATAGTCTGTCAACCCATCGATTGACATACAACTAAACAATCGGTATTAGTGTACGTCAGATATCATCCTAATGCCCATGTGGGGTTTCAAATCAACAAACACAGATTTTATTTCTGCAGTTGGGCGATGTGTAAAATTTATCATCCCAATCAATATCAGTCAAATGTGTGTACATAAACAAATCGTCCGATTTGTTTATTAAGATTTATCTTATATACACGTTAAAAATTATATTTTTAACTATAAAATATTTTTTTCTACTATAAAATATTTTATTTCATTCCTCGTCACACAATCAAATTTTACAACACAGCAATCAAACAAACAAGTCATCCATGGTCTGTGGACGACGGGTGTCGGGTGCTGCTAAGCACCGTCTGCATCCTAGTATATATTTCAAACTAAAAATAGAAATAAAAATGAGGAGTTCTCACCGAGGGTTCCACTCCTCCATTCTACTTCTGAACTTCTGAACCGTTTGGATTTTCCCGTACTTCCAACGCAGTCTTCTCCACGTGCATTTTAATCAGAGGAGGGCTTGGCGGTTTGCTGCTGACTGAGGAGGAGGGGAGTGTTGTGCTCGGCGACGGAGGTTCGTGATATGGTGGTTGGTGGAGCTGCTCGCGGGTTTTAGGGGGGGGGGGGTGGGCGTCGAACAGAGGGAAGAGGCGATGGGGTTGGGGGGGTCCTGAAGTCGCGGTGACGGAAGGGGGTAGCGACGGTGGGGCATGGGCTGTGGGGGGGGGGGCTTCGATTTGAAAAGGGGCAAGAAGGGGGGTTTGGTTTAGAAGAGCAGGAGGCTACGGGGAAGGAGATGACGGCAGAGGGGGGGGGGGTCGCGGCAGCTCGGCTGAAGTGGCGGCGGGGCCTGGACGTCGACGGTGGCGGCTTTCTTCCCCCCGTCACTGCTCTCTCTTCCTTCTTCTTTTTTTATTTAGATCTGAACGTTGACTGTGAAGGGTGAGGGAGGAGAGAGTTTATATTATATTATATTAATTTTATTTAATTTCATTTCGAAAAGTTACCTTTTATTTTGAACTCGAAATCGAACCCACCGACTGTCGTCCCTAGCTAATTACCCCCATTCCGAACAAAATGGGATATGTATCGCAATCCAGTTCTAATGTTACAATCAGTTTCTGTTCAAAATCAAAATATAAATCTATATATTGAATTTGAACGCACATTTCAATTTACTGGGGCCACATACAAACCCTAAAAATTCCCAAAAAATATTTTCTAGATTCGTATTGACGATACGGTCCTAGCAAAACTAATTTCGTCAAATTCTGAGACCGTTTGAAAAATGGCCATTTTCCAGTTGATTAAAATCAACTGAAACTGGTCAAACGCGTTTTCCTTTGCCACGCTCACATAATGACTCGAAAAATTACGAATTTTGGAATTTAGCAATAACTAGACATTTCGGTTCCAACAAAAGTGGTTTCGCCGAAAACAGAGGTCGTTTGCAAAATGGCTATTTTTAAGGGCTAAAATTCCATAGCGACCATTCTGAAATTTCAACTGGGGATAACTTTTTATTCCCGCTATGAAATTTCAATTTTTCGGATTCGTTGGAAAGATATTCTCAAATAGATTCTAATATTTTTGGTTTTGCAAAAATCCGGTTTATTTTTAATCTTGTACATTCATTTGAAATTTGAAATCGAATTTTCAAACTACCACGCCATTTTCAAATCCTTTTATAATTAAAATAAAATATTTATATTCTAACGACGATCTATATAAATTTATACGTTCTAATTCTATTCAAAATAAATTTCTCGTCGTTATTATTTAAAATAAATCATTTTAAATATCCAAAATTCATTAAAATAGCCAAAATAAAATTTTTAAATTGGCTCAGATTTCCAGGTTATCACAGTTGCATTGTGTGATGGGACCTGTGTCTTATAATGGTTTCATTTTTCTAAAGAGCATTGCGTTGTTTTAACGATTTACTTTATTTATGCACTGGCAATCCAATGGAGTAAACCCGTTCCGCGATAGCGGTGTGGTCCTGTGGTTAGCCTTCTTATTAGTTAAGTTAAGTAAAGATTTCTTACACCAGTCCCATGACTGACCCGTAGTTTGTTTCACTTTGCAAACTCGGGTGTCCTTTTTTCCACACGGGCAGTCGAGTAGCTTGTTTTAAAGATATATTGGGTCGGATTCTGGATCGAAGCATAGAGCTGTGTCCAGGGCATTGGTAGTCTTCCGCTGTGATTAATTTAATTATTCCGCTGCATTGTATTAGTTTTGTTGTAATTAAATCTTCCGCTGTATTATTTATCAATGTACTCTGATATATATTCTGTACTCTGATGTAACATTATTATAATGTTTATAAAAGTCTGTTGTTATCTGTTCTGATGTGTTGTATTTCCAGAGTTAATGTATTCGGGTTTTGAGCGGTCTTGGTCGATTTCGCGATCGATTGGGTCGGGTGAAACCCGGGTCGTTACAGTTGGTATCAGAGCCAGGTTAGCTCAAATCTTTGGGGTACAACTCGTTAGAACTGAACAAAAAGACTCATCAGAGATTGGATTAGTAATATCCAATAAGAATAACTCGTTAGAGATGGGATCACTAGTATCCTAGAACGAGTGTGAAGAGTATTAATTTAAAATAAAATAAAAATGAAAACGAATTTTGTTTTGAATCTAAAATCTTATTATACATATTTGAATATTTTATTTTATTTTATTCTATTTTGGACAATCGAGTATATAGAGATTTTAATATACGTTTGATCCACGTGTATTCGAAACCTCAAATATACTGGGTAGATATAGAATCACACTTTAGTCACCCGGAGATGTTATGATGGTGGTTCGAAACATCATCAGAATTTATGTTCGAGTTTCAAAAGTGGTATATCTATATATTTCCATTGACTGGTGTGAGAATCAAAACTAGATAGGGTCTATTGTTGTGATTTGCACTAAAAATATGATTTTTGACTATATATATATAAAAGTTATATATATTTGAAAAGTTAATCACCTAATTGATTGCTGGTTGTAATGTTTGATAATTAGTCTAACTAATTAAAATATTGGAATGATAATTTATTTAACCAATATATAAAAGAATGATAAGTTTAACTAAACTAAATTTAATATTGAACTGAACTGAAAATTGATTAAAATTAAAAGTTGAATTGGTTAATTAAACAAATTTTAGCTCCGTTCCTTTTCGACGACGAAAAGATTTTAAGCGGGGGAGATTGTAACAACCCGCTAATTCTGAACCAATTTAAAATTTTTATTTTATAAATTTTAATAGTAAAAATAATTTATTTTAAATAATAACGATGAAAATTTATTTTAGTCGAAGTTAGAATGAATTTTTTTATTTTAATTATAAAAGGAGTTAGAAATAGCGCGGTAGTTTGAAAAGTCAAACTTGAACTTTGACTGACTATACAGGATGCAAAATTTAATGAATTTTAGTGAAACCAAAAATATTAGAATCTATTTAAAAATATCTTTCCAACGAATCCTAAAAATCAAAATTTCATAGCGGGAATCAAAAGATATGCCTAGTTTAAAATTCAGAATAGTCGTTGTTGAATACATATATATATATATATTTTAATATTAAAAATAGCCATTTTCCAAAAGACCTCCGTTTTCGACAAAACCACTTTTGTTGGAACCGGAATGTCAAATTATTGCTAGGTTTCAATTTTCATAATTTTTAGAGTTAATATGTGAGTGTGGCAAAAGAAAATGTGTTTTGTCAGTTTTAGTCAAATCTGATCGACTAGAAAATAGCCATTTTCCAAACGGTCTCAGAATTCAACGAAATTAGTCATGTTAGAACCGTATCATCAAAATATAACTAGAAATAATTTTTTTGAAATTTTTAAAGGTCGTATGTGGCCCCGGTGAATTTAAATGTAAGATGGAATTAATAAAATAAATGATTTAAATATTAATTCAAATAAAACAGGCAAAATACGTTCGTTTGGGCTGACAGGACCTAGCCCATTGCATCCGGAATGGGGGTATTTGCCTAGGGACAACTTTCATTGGGCTGAAATTGGATGTGAGAAGAATTTACGGGTTTATTTGTAAATTTGAACATTTAATATTTTAATATTATAAATAGAATTGAAAACCTAACCTTAGAACTAATATGACCAGCCGCCATATCTAAAACGAACGCACACCATGCTCCGGATTTCAGACCCTAATTTCTTCAATCCTAGTTCGAACCAACCTAGGGTTCTTTAGGCAAAATCAAAGTGCTCCTCAAGCTCTACAAAATCATAAGGTGATGATGGAGTTTACTGATGCGGATAGGGGGATTTCGGTGCTCAAACACGATCAGTTGGGTGTGGATTTTGAGGAAGAGGAGGCGTGCGAGGTGGGTCCCAATCCAGGCGGTGGTGTCTCTCATGAAGGCCTTCGTCGTGGAGTAGTTAGATCGGGAGATGGCGGGTTATGGTGGCGCTCAAGGAAGGGTTCAACGTGAAAATGGGTTCGGCGGTTTTACTGAGAGCGACGATGGAACATAATTAACGTGAGGATTAGTGTTATTAATCACTTATTAATTATTTTAATTAAATTGTTATGTAATGAAGGTTTAAAATTCAATATCTTTCTCGTATTAGATCGGAATTCAGCGAAACTGAAAGCGTCGGGATCGTAAAATCAAGATCTACAACATGACACTGACAAGATCTGAAAACAAGGACTTTGAAAATTCAGACAAGTCATGGTGAGATTTCTATTTTTAAATTAAAATTAATTATTTATTTTGGTGTGAAATTCATATTCTTTTTATATAATATTCATGTGGTTTCATGTATATATTTATTGAAATGTTGATTGTGATGTATTGCGGTGAATCACTGAATGAATTTGTGTGTATCATGTTTGTTATTCAAACTAAATTATCATTGTTATAAGATTATTGAAATTTACACTCATGTTAATTATAAAATTAGATTCAAATAATATTATCATTTGTTTATTAGATGATGGTAATTAACATTTATGTTAATTGGAAAATTTGATTTAAAGGAAATATTTTTATTATCAAAATTTAGACAACAAAAATTATAGATGTTAAAGAAACATTTTAATTTCAAATTAGAGGCAACAAAAATAATGGTTTTTCTAAAAGTATCATTTTTATGTTTAAATTAGAGAAAATAAAAGGTTAGATTCAAAAGATTATATTTTTATTATTAAATGGATACAATAAGAAGATATTATGTTTTCATTTTTAAAAAGCATTGCGTTGTTTTAACGATTTACTTTATTTATGCACTGGCAATCCAATGGAGTAAACCCGTTCCGCGATAGCGGCGTGGTCCTGTGATTTGCCTTCTTTTTAGTTAAGTTAAGTAAAGATTTCTCACACCAGTCCCATGACTGACCTGTAGTTTGTTTCACTTTGCAAACTCGGGTGCCATCTTTTCCACACGGGCAGTCGATTAGCTTGTTTTGCCGATATATTGGGCAGGATTCTGGATCGAAGCTTAGAGCTGTGTCCAGGGCATTGGTAGTCTTCCGCTGTGATTAATTTAATTATTCCGCTGCATTGTATTAGTTTTGTTGTAATTAAATCTTCCGCTGTATTATTTATCAATGTACTCTGATATATATTCTGTACTCTGATGTAACATTATTATAATGTTTATAAAAGTCTGTTGTTATTTGTTCTGATGTGTTGTATTCCCAAAGTTAACGTATTCGGGTTTTGAGCGGTCTTGGTCGATTTCGCGATCGATCGGGTCGGGTGAAACCCGGGTCATTACAGAAATAGACCACCAAGAGGGTTTAGACCTAACTCGAACTTGGGATGTGACTATAAGTCGCCCCCATTTCCTTTAACCACTGCCACCCTCATTTTTTCCTTACCAATTTTCAATCGAACATACTCCTCTCCTTCTCCCACTTGCAACCTCTCTCTTTTATTCCTTCAACAATCGATATCAAAATTCTTACGTGTTAGATCTCACTTGAC
The DNA here is from genome assembly GCA_030737875.1 of Allium sativum. NCBI lineage: Eukaryota > Viridiplantae > Streptophyta > Magnoliopsida > Asparagales > Amaryllidaceae > Allium > Allium sativum. Next base: position 729,687,471 of record CM060922.1, on the reverse strand, counting down.
CACTACTCCAGATCTAAACTCTTTTCTTCTTTCTCCGACTGCTTCTCACCTCATGGCACTACCCCGCAACGAGGACGCTCCTTTTGGCCATCTTAGTCTCACTCCACCAAAATCCATCTAGCTCGATCATAGCAAGCAGAAAGATCGTCACTTACCACAAATTGGAAAATTTTGATTTTCACAAAGGGCAATCCGTGAAATTAGGAGATTTCGCCCCATTTGGGTAGGAAGAGCTTTTCATCGCTACATGACTTGTACCAATCCACTGGTTCGAGACCTATAAGTGGGAATGTTACTCATGCTACGTCCATCTTCTCGATGCATAGGTGACATAGAATTTCGAAGGATACAACAACTATATTCAATACGAGGTGAAGATGGTTTTGATTGAGCTGACCGGTGAGGATATTATTGGGATTTTAGAGATATTTGCATTGGGCACAATTTTGGATGATATAGAGATGTCTGATCCTGAGATTTTGTGTCACATCTTTTCTAGAGATATCTGTGTTTGGAGGGCTGATAATCTGTGATCAGTTGTCATCTCTTCCGTTGCATCATTCAACATAATATTATTCTAAAGATGGAGAGCCTCAACCATATTTATATCTTGATGAAGAAGGACACATATGCTAATTGGTGATGTACATTGTAACACCCTGTAAATTTAACAATATTAAAAGATGATAAATTAAATAATAATTAATTTAATATTCAGAATTAAAGGAAATAGACTGCACCATTGTGTCCGTCTCGAAATTCGGGTCAAAATAGACATTTGGTTTGCGTAAAACGGACACCGTATGAAGAGGATATGAGAGTTTAAAGTTTGTATACACGCAAAAGAAAAACATATATACTATATGAGTCAGAAACTAATCCAAAATCATTCAAAATTGAAAAAAAATGTGGTGGTAGTTTTCCAGCTCTAGGGAGTCGACCCCCTAGAGGGGTGTCAACACCAGGGTCGACCACCCCTACATAGGGGTTGACACCCCTAGGGCTGAGGTGGCAGACGATTTTAGGGGGCTGGCAGCTATATATACGGGTCCATTTCTCTTGTTTTCTTCACTGGAAATCAATGGAGGCTAAATGCTGTCACCTGGATTGAATAGGATTCTTTTCTTCTTCTACTACAACTAAAAGATTAGAGAATCAAGATCCATTCTTCTTCTATTTTCTAATCCAAACACTGTGAGTTCCTAGTTGCTTTTAGATTTAAATATTTAATAGTAAACGTGATATGACTATAGTTTGGATTTGTTCATATGACTAAATTATACCATATCCATTGTAAATTGTGAATATTTGACATTCTGAATTGGTTAGGATTTGGATCTCAATCTTTATCTTATCAAATCTATTGTAACTTCTATGACATTCTATGATGTGGATCTTGACCTTATTTGTGTTAGATCTATTTTTAACTATTGAATCTGAATTATGTGGACATCTAAATTATTAGTCAGATCTAGTTTATCACCTTGTGCCTATCATACTAGATCTGAACTAGTTGGACATCTAAATTGTTAATTTAGATCTTATTATGCTTATTATGACATCATAGTTATGTTAGAATTAGTTAACTACCACAAGTTCATCAGATTTATGCTTATATGTTTACCTTATCACCATGCTAGTCTATGTTTATGTTAGAACAATCACCTTTGTCATATTCCCATCACTTTTCCCTTTTTATCGTTTATCACTAGGCTATTATCTTGCCTAGGCATGTCGCGAATGATGAGAATGCGCTAATTAAGGAACGAGGGAAAAAGGTTAGAATTGGCATAATTTAAATAATGTTTATATGAATTGGACATATAATTCAAAATGGGAAAAAGGGGCATAATCACCTATAAAGAAATAGGTGAGAATCTGGATAATAATGAAATGTCTAAGATTAGAATTAGAAATTGTAATTGCACTTATGACACGAGGTTAAGTCGCATTAGTGGTGGAAGTCTGCCCGGACCCGACTGACATATCCAGCAATCGCTAATGTCGAACCTAATGTGAGAGGTCTAAGGGAATAAATATGAATCAGGCTTAGACATGAGGTTAGGCCCAACTTGTGGAAGAAGTCTGCCCGGACCCGACCAGCATATCCAACATCCACAAGTTGTAGGCCTAATGTAGGAGGTCTAGCCCATTATAAACATAAATAAAAATATGGTAATAAATTGGAATACTCAACCAAGTGGAATCCATAGGGATTGTGTGAACATGAACATGAATAAGGGGTTAAGTAAACTTAAACAATGAGAGGGTTAAGTTAAGTATATCTGAGATGGGTGAGTAATATCTAAATATAGGCCTACGAAAGTTAACCAATTGGGGGGTTATGTAATTAAAGACACCTAGTGGTATACATAACCGGTGGAAATAATGAAGTTATGAAATTAAAGACACCTTCTAGGGTAAGCATAACTTGTAGAAATGATAGGGTTACGTAATTAAAGATACCTAATGTTATACATAGCCAACGAAAACCTAGTGGGGGATACAAGACAAAGGGGAGAGCTTTTATCATATTGTGTGGGACCCGTTTCATCTAGTAACCCGAAGTAGGTATCAAACATGTACTCTGAACTAGGTCAGAGAAAGGGAACGCTTACTGGACCGATTGTAAGAGATCCAACCGTGGAGGACGGTGTGGGCGGCGCAAACCGATTGGGCTATGTGCATGCATAAGCCGGGAAGAAGGGGATAAGACGACCTTGACTCCTGTAGATATGGGGATGTGCATATCAGCAGAGGGTTGCCACTTTAGGACTTGATGCATCCTACGGTGGGGCCGACACGGAGTATCTACGCGGATTAGGGAGCCGATCGATTATGGTAGTAGTTAGGATATATTTGGACGTATGCCTAAGTCTATCACCTCATAGTGGAAGGGATCATCTCATTCTGGTTATACTAGTAATAGTGCAGAGTAATCATTAGGGAAGCTTATACACCTTATCCAGTCTACTTTGTCACACCTGAATTCTACGTAGTAATCTCTCTTATCCACTTTATATGCCTGTCATACTACTTTTATTTATTTACTTGCTAAAAGTAACTAGACTCGCCATACTTTATGTCTAACCCTTTTTGTTTCTCCTTCTTTCTTCCGTTTCCCCCACAGGTTCGTAGGGAGGGAATTCTCAGGCTTAGTAAAGACTCGGTTATCATTTAGTTGGAGCTGCTTTCGAAGTATAAATCAAGTTCTTATCTCTACTATGGCTTAGCTCTTTTTGGGGAATTATGCTTTTTATTTATGTACTCTGATGGTGCAAGACAGAAGTTATATTATTGTAATGGTTTTTGTGACTTATGGTATTTTGGACCACGATGTTATGTTTTATGTTGAAATAAAAAATTTGAAATTCCGCTGTTGCTTTTATATTTGTCTTGTAATATTCTGTGTCTGCTTACCTACAACGCTTTACGAAACTTAATGCATTCCCTTAGTGAATGACATTTACTGACGTGGGGTGGCTCACTTGGTATCAGAGCTGAAGGTTACCAGATTATTGAAAATTATTTTCAAAAGAATTCTTAAGAAGCATTTTTAAAAAAGAAAAGTCTAATTTGAAAAACATTCCCCAAAACGCCATAAGTAATATATTTCGATCCTTTGTCTGAATCTCTTTCCTTTTCTTTTTCAGCATGTCTGGGGAACCCAACATTCCATAGGGCGTTACGGTATGATGGTTCCGTAGGTATCTAGAGGCCACGGCACCTACCGAAGGCCAAGGAAACATTCCTCCCCCAGCTGCACCTGTCATTCCTCCTCCACCTCCACGTGTAGACAAATTCTCAAAGATCTGCAAAGATTTTCATGCTATGGGAGGGAAGCCATTCCATGGAACTGAGACGTTTGTGGAGGCAAGGAACTGGATCAAGGAGACCGAGGACTTGTTTATAATTTTTGAAGTAGAGGATCGAAGAAAGATTCAGTTAGCTGATTGGCTATTGATGGATGAAGCTTCATTTTGGTGGGAGGTAACCCAAGTAGGCCGTACGGTGGAAACTTGGGATGACTTTAGATAGAGGTTTGAGATGAAATTACTTTCCCAAACTGAGAAGAGCATGCAGATGGAGAGGTTCTTAGCACTCAAGCAAGGGAACTTGATGGTTAAAGCGTATTTGAACAAATTTAACCAGCTGGCAAGAATTGGACTGGAACTAGTAGACACGCCGCATAAGAAGGCTTTGCGGTTTGTTAAAGGACTAAACGAACCCCTTTATGGGTTATTTATGTCCCATATCCCAATGGGATCCACCTTTGAAAGACTTGTTGATATGTCCTTGATGTATGAGGAAGAGAAAGGGGAAAAGAAGGAGGTTAATGCTGAGGAAACAACGCAAAATAAGAAGGTGTGGCCCAAGAAAGGCTAGCAGCAATAACAACAGCAGAAGAAAGGTGGAAAGAATGACAAGGCCAAGGATAAGAGGAAATGTCACAGTTGTGGGAAAGAGGTTCACTTGATCAAAACTGTAAAAGAAGGAAGAACACTTGCTTCAATTATGGAGAAGTTGGACACTTTACTGGGGAGTGCCCGAAGAAACAGGGATCGCAGGGACAAGGTCAAAGGGAAGAAACTTATGGGGGCTAGGTGCATGCTCTCGTGACCAGTGCTCCTGATAGAGGTAGAAAAATTTCTATAGAATGTTTAATTTCTCTTTCAAACCATCCTATAAGAACACTTTTTGATTCTGGCGCTTCACATTCATTTATATCTAGTTCCGTGGCTGAATCTCTGCACTTAATTACTAGTATGGTAGTGGATCCCGTAGTTATATCAAACCCCATTGGCGGTTCGGCTCATTTATCTATGATTTGTCGGAGTTTGAAAATATCTGTGTTAGGCGTCGAGTTTGAGTGCGACGCGTATGTGCTTGGGTTTATAGGCTATGGGTTGATTCTAGGAATTGGCTTACCATGTATGGTGCCATTCTGGATTGTGATAAGAGGGTTATTAGGCTCCTGACTTGTCATGAGAGGGTTCTCGAGATTTATTGTGAACCACAAGGATCGGTTATGCTTAGTTTCCTAGTGTCTCTTGATGCATCTATCGATGATCAGCAATTTGTTCCAGTAGTCCGAAATTATTCTGATGTTTTTGATGAGGTACGGGGTTTACCTCCGAGGCGCGAGATCAACTTTCACATATATATATATATCTGGTGGACAATGCAAAGCCAGTTGTATTACCAGTGCGTCATATGGCTCCGAGGGAAAGGAAGGAGTCAAGTAAGCAAGTACGGGAGCTACTTGAGAAAGGATTTATCAGACGAAGCATATCCGAATGGGGTGCTCCAATTGTATTCACAACTAAGGTGGATGGTTCACTTCGTTTGTGTGCGGACTATAGAGAATTGAACAAACTCACAAAGAAGAATAGGCACCTACTTCTGAGGATAGATGACTTGTTTGACCAGCTTGTCGGGGCGTCGGTATTATCTCAGTTAGACTTCTCCACTGGGTATCATAAGTTGAGGGTGGCTAAGGACAGTATAGACAAGACTGCTTTTAGGACTCCAGATGGTTTCTTTGAAGGGCTAGTTATGCCTTTTGGGCTGACGAATGCACCCACCTATTTTGTCGATCTGGATGAGTAGGGTATTTCGAGAGTTCCTAAATAAATTTGTCATAGTCTTTGTTGATGATATTTTGATCTTCTCCAAGAGCGAAGAAGAGCATGCCTAGCATTTGAGAGAAGTTTTGAAAACTCTCCGTGACCATCAACTTAAGGAAAAGTTCTCAAATGCCATTTTTGGAGAGAAAGGAGGTGAGATTCTTAGGGCATGTAGTCTCCAAAGAAGGGATAGTTGTGGATCCCGTGAAAGTAGTTGCGGTGCAAGATTGGCAGATTCCTAAAAATGCAACAGAGGTGGGGAGCTTTCTTTGATTGGCAGATTAAGTTCATTAAGGACTTCGCAAAGATATCAGCCCCTCTCACCAGGCTGACGAAGAAGAACTTGGAATTTTCATGGGATATAGATTGTGATGTTACTTTCCAACATTTGAAGAGGGTTCTTACTACAGCCCCAGTCTTGACTTTGCCCAATGGGAACAAAGTGTTTACAGTTTACACTGATGCTTGTGGTATAGGGCTTGGTGCGGTTCTGAAGCAAGAAGGAAAGGTAGTGTGTTATGAGGGTAGACAGTTGAGAGTTCATGAGAAGAACTACCCCACCCATGATCTAGAACTAGCTACCATAGTATTCACGCTAAATACGTAGCGTCCTTATTTACTTGGAGAGAAGTTCGAGTTATACACTGATCATATATCCCTCAAGTATCTGTTCTCATAGAAGGATCTTAATTTAAGGAAAAACGGTGGATGGAGTTCTTAGCTTCATATGATTTCGAAATCGCTTATACCCCTGGCAAGGGCAATGTGGTGGCTGACGCACTAAGTAGGTAGAGGATGGCCTTAAGTCCTTTGTTTGTGTAGAGGAAAAGCTTGGAGTTCATATCAACCTTTGACTTTAGACTCTCCATCGAGATTTTGCCTGATTTGTATGCATCGCTAGAAATACGACCAACTCTTATTGATTAGATAGGAGTCTCGCAGCAAGGTGACCCACAGATTTTAGACATCATGGATAAGCCCAGAAAAGGGGAGACTTCTTGTCACCTCAGTCGATATACCATAGGTGAAAAGGAGTGATTGCAACGAGATGGAAGGCTTTGTGTTCTTCAAACTGGAAGTTTGATCAAAGCAGCCCTAGAAGAAGCCCACCATTCTAAAATGACTATTCATCTAGGAGGTGACAAGATGTATAGAGACATGAAAAGGGTTTTCTTTTGGGATGGGATGAAGAAAGATGTGGCAGAATTTGTTTCTCAATGTTTAGTTTGCCAGTAAGTTAAAGCTAAGCAAAAGAAGCTTGGTGGTTTACTTTATCCTTTGGAAGTTCCGCAGTGGAAATGGGAGAGCGCCTCTATGGATTTCATAGATGGTTTGCCTACATCAAAGAAAGGCAATACCAGTATCTGGGTTGTGGTAGATAGACTTACTAAGAGCGCTCACTTTATTCCCGTTAAGAGTAAGAGCACGACATCATGGTTGGTGGCAATCTATATCCGAGAGATAGTTCATCTTCATGGAGTACCTTTCAGCATCGTAAGCGATTGTGATCCCATTTTTACCAGTGAATTTTGGAAGAGCATGCAAGAAGCATTAGGTACACAGTTGTGTTTGATCACCCCTTATCATCCTCAGTCCGATGGCACAGAGAGGGTGAGCATAATTCTTGAGGATCTTTTAAGGCTGTGTATCCTAGACTTCGGAGGGGCTTGGGAAGAGCACCTTCCTTTAGTAGAGTTTTCCTATAACAACAGCTATCAAGCCAGCATTGGCATGGCACCCTTCGAAGCATTGTACGGACGACCCTGTAGATCACCAACTTGTTGGTGGGAATCTACAAAAAGGTTATTACTTGGACCAGGTATGGTTAGAGAAACGTCTGAGAAGATTGACCTTATTCAACGGCGGATGAAGTTGGGAATCTACAGAAAGGTTATTACTTGGACCAGATATGGTTAGAGAAACGTCTGAGAAGATTGACCTTATTCAACGGCGGATGAATACAGCCCAATATAGGCAGAAATCCTACGCAGACAAGAGAAGGAATGACATCGAATTTGAAGTGGGAGATTTAGTTTTTATTAAAGTGTCACCTCTGAGGAATGTGGTTCGCTTCGGATCTGTAGGGAAATTGGATCCGGGATTTGTAGGGTCGTGTCCCATAACAGAAAGGAATGTCCAAATGGCCTATAGAGTGAAGCTACCCGAGAGATTATTTGGCGTTCATGACATTTTCCATTTTTCACATCTGCGGAGGTGCTTACATGATACCGCAGAAGTGGTTAAGCCAAGTATACTAGAGGAGATGGAAATAGAATGGGAGGCAACAATTAGACGAGTTCCTACCCGTATTCTTGGATCAGAAGTTAAGAAGCTACGCAATAAAGAGATCAAGTTGATGAAGAGTCAATGGGGAAACAACCCAGAGGATGCAACTTGGGAGACCAAAGATAAGATTCATTCTTCGTACCCTTTTCTTTTTGAGGGTATGTTCTTAACTCCTTTTTCCAAAGCTTTTACCTATGCTTGTTTCTGTCATCTAAGTATGTCCTATCGATCGAATCTTTGACCTTTAGATAGGAATCCTATGGATGTAAACATGTGTTTGAAACATGTTATCTTTGATGGATGCAAGTGTTTGCTAATGGCTGCTCGTGGATGCATATACACACACATTAAGCACTAGATCGGCTCAATCACTCTCATACTGCATATGGATATGTGTGCATTTTTCTTTCTTTTAATGGATGGAAATAGATGTACTATCAAATGGATGTTGCATTTGGATAAATGAGTATGCACACATTTAGAAATTACATATTATAATAGGATTATTTGCATACATATTGGATTCATGGCACTAACATACATTGCATTGAGGAGGTCGACTGGATCAGTAGACTGCCTAATCATTGCATTAGTATTGGGACATATACACATACCTTTGCATATGTTCATATACACATTAGAAGTCTTTAAGGACAATGGATTCCTGTGATTGGCGGATGAGTAGATGGATGTGAATGGTAGGATACATTCTTCTTAACTTGGAGATTTCGGGGACGAAATCCTTCGAGTGGAGGAGAATGTAACACCCCGTAATTTTAACAATATTAAAAGAGGATAAATTAAATAATAATTAATTTAATATTCAGAATTAAAGGAAATGGACTGCATTATTGCGTCTATCTCGAAATTCTGGTCAAAATAGACATTTGGTTTGCGTAAAACGGACACCGTATGAAAAGAGGATATGAGAGTTTAAAGTTTGTACACGCGCAGAAGAAAAATATATATACATATGAGTCAGAAACTCATCAAAAATCGTTCAAAATTGAAAAAAAAGTGGCTGCAGTATTCCAGCTCTAGACAGTCGACCCCCCTAGAGGGGTGTCGACATCGGGTCGACCCCCCTTAAGGGGTGTCGACACCAGGGTCGACCACCCCTACAGGGGGGTTGACACCCCTAGGGCTGAGGTGGCAGACAATTTTCGGTGGCTGGCAGCTATATATACGAGCCCATTTCTATTGTTTTCTTCACTGGAAATCAATGGAGGCTAAATGTTGTCATTGCCTAGATTGAATAGGATTCTTTTCTTCTTCTTCTTCTACAACTAAAAGATTAGAGATTCAAGATCCATTCTTCTTCTATTTTCTAATCCAAACACTGTGAGTTCCTAGTTGCTTTTAGATTTAAATATTTAAAAGTAAATGTGATATGACTATAGTTTGGATATGTTCATATGACTAAATTATACCAGATCCATTGTAAATTTTGAATATATGACATTCTGAATTGGTTAGGATTTGGATCTCAATTTTTATCTTATCAGACCTATTGTAACTTCTATGACATTCTATGTTATGGATCTTGACCTTATTTGTGTTAGATCTATTTTTAACTATTGGATCTGAATTATGTGGACGTCTAAATTATTAATCCGATCTAGTTTATCACCTTGTGCCTATCATATTAGATTTGAACTAGTTGGACATCTAAATTGTTAATTTAGATCTTATTATGACATCACAGTTATGTTAGAATTAGTTAACTGCCACAAATTCATCAGATTTATGCTTATATGTCTACCTTATCACCAAGCTAGTTTATGTTTATGCCAGAACAATCACCTTTATCATATTCCCATCACTTTCCCCTTTTTATCGTTTATGACTAGACTATTATCCAGCCTAGGTATGCCGCGAATTATGTGAATGCGCTAGTTAGTTAGGAAACAGGGGAAAAAGTTTAGAATTGACATAATTTAAATAATGTTTATATGAATTGGACATATAATTCAAAATGGGGAAAAGGGGGCATAATCACCTATAAAGAAATAGTGAGAATTTGGATAATAATGAAATGTCTTAGATTACAATTAGAAATTGTAATTGCACTTATGACACGAGGTTAGGTTGCATTAGTGGTGGAAGTCTGCCCAGACCCGACTGGCATATCCAGTAGCCTCTATTGTCGAATCTAATGTGAGAGGTCTAAGGACATAAATACGAATCGGGCTAAGACAAAAGGTTAGGCCCAACTTGTGGAAGAAGTCTGCCTGGACCCGACCGGCATATCCAGCATCCACAAGTTGTAGGCCTAATGTGGGAGGTCTAGCCCATTATAAACATAAATGAAAATATGTTAATAAATTGGAATACTCAACCTAGTGAAATCCATAAGGATTGTGTGAACATGAACATGAATAAGGGGTTAGGTAAACTTGAACAATGGGAGGGTTAAGTTAAGTATATCTGAGATAGGTGGGTAATATCTAAATAAAGGCCCACGAAACTTAACAAATTGGGGGGTTATGTAATTAAAGACACTAGTGGTATACAAAACCGGTGGAAATAATAAAGTTATGAAATTAACGACACCTTCTATGGTAAGCATAACTTGTAGAAATGATAGGGTTATGTAATTAAAGATACCTAGTGGTATACATAGCCAATGAAAACCTAGTGTGGGATACAAGACAAAGGGGAGAGCTTGTATCGTATTGTGTGGGAACCGTTTCATCTAGTAACCCGGAGTAGGTATCTAACATGTACTCCGAACTAGGTCGGAGAAGGGGCACATTTACTGGACTGATTGTAAGAGATCCAAACGGGGGGACGATGTGGGCAGTGCAAACCGACCGGGCCAGGTGCGTGCATGAGCGGGCCAGAAGGGGATAAGACGACCGTGAAACCTGTAAATATAGGGCTTTGCATATCAGCGGAGGGCTTCCACTTTAGGACTTGATAAATCCTACAGTAGGACCGGCACAGAGTATCTACGTGGATTAGGAAGCCGATCGATTAGGGTAGTAGTTAGGATACATTTGGACGTATGCCTAAGTCTTCCACCTTATAGTGGAAGAGATCATCTCATTCTGTGTAATAACCCGGAAAATGTGAACCAATTTAATTTTTTTAAAAATTGGGTATTGTCAAGGAATTTGAATAATTTAAATAGCATATTTCAATAAAATAAAGAATAGGGTATAGTAAGGCAGTTTGAAATTTTGAATACAAACTTTGTCTGACTGTACCGGGTGGAAAATATAACGGATTTTAGCGAAACTGAAAATATTTAAATCTGTTCATGAATACCTTTCTAACGAATCTAAAAAATCGAAGTTTCATAACGGGGATCAAAAGTTATGGCCAAATGAATTTTCAGGAAGGTCGCTATATAGCATATATAGCCCTTGAAAATAGATATTTTGCTTACGACCTCGGAATTCGACGAAAACACTTTTGTTGGGTCCGGGATGTCAAACTATTGCTAGATTTCAAATTTCATAATTTTTGAAGCTAGTATGTGAGCGGGGCAAAAGAAAATGTGATTGGTCAATTTCTACTAAAATGGATCGACCTGAAAATGGACATTTTGCATATGAGCTCAGAATTCGACGAAACTGGTTTTATTAGGAACGTATCGTCAAAACAATGCTAGATTTATTTTTCTGGAATTTTTTGATTCAGTTTGTGGCCCTGGAAAATTGAAATGTACGTTCAAATTGAATATAAAATGTTTCATACTTTAATTTGAAAAATAACTGACTGTAACAGTCGAATTGGCCAACGAAACATATCCCATTGTGTCCGGAATGGGGGCATTTAGCTAGGGGCGACAATCGTTGGGTTGAAATTGGTGTACGTTGGCTAGAAGGGGTAATAAAGGAATTTAAAAATATAATATAATAGAAAATATCTCTATTTTCTCTCTCACTTCAGAAAACCCGATTAACCCTAATATCGAACGGCGGAAATCGTCGAAGCCTTCCCATCGATTTCGCCGCTGCCACAGCCAATTTCGTCGCCACCTCCAGTTAGCAATTCTGATCGCCTTCCTCCCCTCTTCAAATCAAAGCAAGCCTCGCCAAAAACCATCACCAATTCGCGTCGAATTTCCTCCAGGAAGTTCGCCTCTTTGAAGCGCCGCCGTGCCCTGCTGGAGCCGCCGAGTCTGCCGCCACCACCATCGATCAGAAGCTGGTTCGTAGCCCTTCAACGTCGCAGGGTCTGATCGGAGCAACGAGGTACGTTTTGGATTTAAAATCAAAACCTAGTTTTGAAGGTTTGAAAACCCTTCTGCTTCGAATTTCTGAAATGAAAATAACACTTTTAAGTGTTGCAAAACTTTGAAAAATAATATCTTTTTCGTTCGTTAACGAAATTTGATGAAACAGGAGACACCGTGACCGTAAGGAGGCTCTCTACCATCTAGCAGAAGCCGCGGATTTTTCTGATCTTCCTACGATTTTTAGCACTACAAAAACCAATGTGAGGAATCTAAACTAAATTGTGTGAATGGAATCGTGTTGTATAAATTATATAAGCGAAGTGTAAATTATATACGCATTGTATACCTCATGTACATGTGTTGTATAAGTTATATTAGCGATGTATAAATTATACAAGCGTTGAATGAAACATATATGCTTTGAATTATGATGAAATGCAAGTGAATTATAGAAATAATATATATATATATATATACACACTCCCCTCGTCCACAGACCATGGACAATATTTATTGCTTGTGATTGACGTGATATTATATGGTATGACGAATGGTTGGAAATAATTGTTTGTGGTTGATATTGTGGTTGAAAAATACCTTTGTGGTTGAAAAATACCCTCTTGTGGTTGAAACAAATTAGAATAGGATTGTGGAATTGAAATTAAAACATGCCGCCTGCGTGCGAACTAGATGCATGATCCCCATTGTCAAAAACCGCGAGGTTTTAAGGTAGAGCGAGGAGCCGTACTAGGGACGGTCCCGGTTTTAACTACCCTGCCGTTATGCTGCCGAATTTTTTTAAAATATTCATGTGTTAGAATAATTTTCATTCGTTGAAATGAATTACATATGTTGAAAAAATATTCATGCGTTGAGTTGAAATTCATTCGTTGAGTTGAAATTCATGTGTTGAATATTATTTGAATTTAAATAAATAGCTTAAGCGATGAAAATCACATTTTTATATATATAAAAACTATAGAGAATATTCATGTGTTGAATTGAAATTCATTCGTTGAATCGAAATTCATGTGTTGAATATTATTTGAATTTAAACAAATAGCTTTAGCGATAAAAATCACATTTTTATATATATACAAACTATAGAGAATATTCATGTGTGGAATTGAAATTCATTCGTTGAATCGAAATTCATGTGTTGAATATTATTTGAATTTAAACAAATAGCTTTAGCGATAAAAATCACATTTTTATATATATATACAAACTATAGAGAATATTCATGTGTTGAATTGAAATTCATTCGTTGAATCGAAATTCATGTGTTGAATATTATTTGAATTTATACAAATAGCTTTAGTGATAAAAATCACATTTTTATATATATACAAACTATAGAGAATATTCATGTGTTGAATTGAAATTCGTTCGTTGAATTGAAATTCATGTGTTGAATGTTATCGTATTTTAAAATAAAATGAATAGACAATAAAAACTACATCTTTATTGTGAATATGAAGTGTTAAAAACATTCACGTGTTGAATAAATATTTTTGATGATAAAAATATTTCTTTTATCATGTATACGCTTTGATAAAAATACACACTTGTTGAAATAAATAATAGTTTGCTAGAAATATTATTATTAGCTTTGTTCTGCATATATATACATGTGTTGAACAGGGAAAATGGATTAGCTGTAGAGTAAAGAAATTATTTGCGTGCCCGACAAATAGGTAAGCCTTGATGAGTTGGCTGCGCAATTTTATTTTTATATCAACTCCTGTGAATGCCATTAGATGCGAAGTGCTGGTTATTCTGTGTGAAATAATAAACATCGCCATAGGATAGTAACAATTAATTTTGAACTACACTACATGGCATACTTCTTGACGAAAGGCATACTTCATCATATTCCACATAAGCAATTGGAGCTTGTGTGACGAGGTGGAAGATTTACCATATGAGCGAGAGGCTTGTATGGCGATGATTATATACTACAGGTTGAACTGATGACTGATATGGAGTATATAAAATATAACGATAAATTGCCAGATTAATAAAAACCCCACACGGGTCTGGAGTTGACAATAATCACGTCTCTCTAGTTACTAGATACGGCACATGGACTATTTATTTCCACACGGAGCGGGGTGACGAGAATTTATTCTCTGGAGTTATTATCTATACACGCTCCCCCGTAAACACCAAAATATATCACTATAAATATGTGGATTCTTTATAGGATTTATTGGGTACCTAACACAGCCCAATAAATTTCCAAACCCCTCCCCGTACAAATGAGGTTATGGCGAAATTTTTCGAAATATTAAGGCGTTAGTGAAATATTTGAAGTGAAAACGAAGTTGAAATTAATGAATGAACTATATTTGAAATTATAGAATGAACTATATTTATATATATAAATATAAATATAATTAAAAGGAATCGAAGCCGTGCAGTTCGTGTTTTGGAATCGTAATTTGAAACGATTAGTACGAGAAATCCGACCATCGGATTTTCCCGAAACCGCAACCGCTGGGTTCGCCTTGGAAATATCTTTCCAACGGCATCAACCTTGTAAAAATCCAACGGTTGGATTGTCTAGAATGTTTAATTCAAATCTGAAGAAAAACAGCGCCAGAATCGTTTATATTTATATATAAATATAAATATAATTAAATTAAATCGAATAACGACGCTGCAGTTCGAATTTTGAAACAGTAACATCAAACGACTAGTGTGGAAGATCCGACCGTCGGATTTTCACGAAACTGGAACCGTTGGGTTCGCTTTGGGAATATCTTCCCACTGATATAGACTTTGTAGAAATCCAACGGTTAGATTTTCCGATATGTGTAAAACAAATTAGGGGAAAAACAGCGCCAGTGCCACGGCACGACCTAAAACGTCGTTTAATTAAATATGGCCATTTTTAAATAAATAAAAATGGCGAAAAATCGTTATAAAATATTATAAGCAACATAGATTGGAAATAAACTAATTTGGCTTGATCTGTTTGATATTTGATGGTTGTATGTGTTTGACACGCAAATAACACTAAAGAACTGAAATATGGATGTCGAATAATATAACCATAGAAAGAATTGATTTGAATTCTAATTACGTGAATTATTTGAAAAGGCCGAGCTAGCCCTCATTTCAAATAATTGATCGAGCGATTCGAATTGGGAAATGCAAAGACGATTCAAGACCGACGATCTTCGTATCGGTTGGATGGGCGCTGCTGAGTTTCCTGACCGGAGTAGCTACCGGGAAGGAACGGAAGTAGTAGCCGTCTGAACGTATGCGTTGATTGGATGGATATACGAGGAATTTGACGCCTCCGGTTTCGTTCAGACCCAGAACGGACTTGTAAATGGACTGTGTGTCTGGCATTGGATTTTGTTCTATACGGATTGGTCTTTGTTAAATATATATCTGTTTGGCGGCGGAGAATTTATTCTTTTTCTTAACGCCCTTCTCAGAGACGTACGAGCTCAGAGGTTATATATCGATAGAAATCAATCGTATGGAATGGATTGCCTATGTGGCATGCCAAGATGCTGTGATCAAGGCTTCTGTTGCAAAGCGAAGTCTTGTGGTTGATGATCAAAGCACGATCTAAGTGGCCTGGCTTTGTGTATAGCGTGGATTCGCGAGCCTCACACCTCGGTATGAGTTAAAAATGGGATAAGGACTGCAGGGAGAGCACGACATTTCTTTCTAGCTATGGTGGTGTCAGTGACTTGCCAGCCCTGACATTTATATCTATTTTTCACCTGTGTGGTTGTTGGAATGCGAGGCGCCTCGATTATAGGTCTGTAAGGACCGGGAAACGTGTGTTCAGGAATAACTAATCCTCAAACGTAAGAGAGGACCGACCCTGAAGCATCCAGGGTTACCTAGAGTGTGTAGTCCTGAGGCATTTGCTGGAATGTCTCAAAGCGGAGAGGAGCTTGCCCCTTGCCTCGACTCATGACGGAAATCCAATTTCCAATACGAAATAACGGACTCGATTGTAGAACTAGTATGGCGACATAGTAGATGGTAGCTATGCCACCTATGATTGATATTTATGATGCTATTCGTTTTTGAAACATATATGCACTAGTAATAATATCAAATGATTTTGCTTTACACATATTAAGCATATTTGGCCATTATAAGGTAAAACTCTATCCTCCGGCTTGTGTTGCCTTGTATGATGGGACTTGAGTCTTATAATGGCTTCATTCTTTTTAAAAGCATTGCGTTGTTTTAAAGAATTTACTTTGTTTTAAATGCACTAGCAATCACTGGAGTAAACCCGTTCGGCGAAAGTGGCGTGGTCCTATGATTTGCTTGTTACTGTTGTTTAAACTGTTAAATAGATTTCTCATACCAGTCCCCATGACTGACTCGTTGTTTGTTTCACTTTGCAAACGCGGGTGCCCTTATTTTCACACGGGAAGCCTAGTTCACAGGTGACAGGTTGTTTTTGGCTCTGCACTGTTGCATAGAGTGCATTTTGGCTCATGGCGAGGCTGACTTCACAGAGATGACTTTGACATTTTCCGCCATTAGTGTACTTATATTTTGATTCCGCCACAGGCGATGCAGACTGCTTTACTTTCAGTACTTATTATCGTATATATATGTACCGCCTTCGGCGATGTAGACTGACACCCTTATTATGTCTCACTGCATGTATATATTCCGCCTCTGGCGATGGTGGCTGATCATTTCTCTTTTATTCAGTAAGTTATATCCTACGTTGTGTTATTCTGATGTTGTTACATGTTGTAATTCCGCTGTCATATCCATGTAAAATTATTCTATTTATTGTTTTTGCTATTATCTGTACTCTGTTATGATGATTGATGTGTTATATTCCAATGATTATCCTTAATACCGCACCTCGGATTTGGGATCGTCACATTCTGGTTATACTAGTAATAGTGCAGAGTAATCATTAGGGAAGCGTATACTCCTTATCCTGTCTACTTTGTCACACCTGTCTTTTATGTAGTAATCTCTTTTATCCACTTTATATGCATGTCATGCTACTTTTTTTATTTACTTGCTAAAAGTAACTAGACTCGTCGAACTTTATGTATGACCCTTTTTGTTTCTTCTTTCTTCCGTTTCCCCCCAGGTTCGTAGGGAGGGAATTCTCAGGCTTAGTAAAGACTCGGTTATCATCTAGTTGGAGCTGCTTTCGAAGTATAACTCAAGTTCTTATCTCTACTATGACTTAGCTTTTTTTGGGGAATTATGCCTTTTATTTATGTACTCTGATGGTGCAAGACAGAAGTTATATTATTGTAATGGTTTTTGTGACTTATGGTATTTTGGGCCACGATGTTATGTTTTATGTTGAAATAAAAATTTGAAAATTTTGCTGTTGCTTGTATATTTGTCTTGTAATATTCTGTGTCTGTTTACCTACAACGCTTTATGAAACTTAATGCATTCCCTTAGTGAGTTACATTTACCTACAACTTAATACATCATTTGGGCTTGCATCTTTATGCTTATACGGTCGATCAGAGAGTTGGTACCTCAAGGACCACTTTGCATATTGTCACATACTCATTCGCTTGATTAGGTATTATAATGTGAATATGAGTGGGAAAGCAGCTGTGAGGAAGATCCCATCTGATATCAATAGGGCAAAAGGATAGGTACTCTGTTTCCTCCAAAATCTCTACCAACACCAATCGCAGAGAAGAAGCCACAACTACAGTTGGAGGCAGTATGGGAGGAGGGAGCCAAAGGATACAAGAGTTTTAAGCTTGTTGGCTTGTTGCTATCCAATAGATTCAAGTAGAAATCCAGAAGATTAGAGCAAAGCACCAACACCAAATGCGTTAGATTGGGTGCATAACCATCATGCTACGACCAATTCGACGTCGCATCAACGACTCGAGCTCCAGACATGGAGCGAGACCTTCTTATATTATGTAGCGATGTTTATTGGATTGTTGTATCTTTTACTTCGAACATTATTTTTTCTTTTAGGGTGATCACTTAGGTCATAAATGTTAGTCATCTCTTGTAAAATGCTTATACAAGGTTATGAGAATGTTCGTATTTATCTACCATGTTATTTTTTTAGGATATGTGAATCACAATTATATATGATACAATATAAAAATGGAAATGTCTTAGTGGACACTTAAATCACAGTAAATGTAATATATGACTAGAAATTTTGATTAGGTAAAATTTTTAGAAAATGGCAGGTTAAGAGTTTGTTCTGGTCGTAGCTCATTACTTATGTTCTATAGAATTTAAATTTTTGGGGTATAGACATTTCTTATAAAATGTTTGGTTTTATGAGTTAAAGCTAGTCATAGAATTTTAAAACTTGGTATTTTTGTTTTGGACATAATCAACTTTCGATTATACTAGAATGTGGCTTGAATTGTCAATTTATTTGAAAAGGAAAATGTTTAGAAAGTTTCCATTGATTTGAAAAGTTAGTTCCAAACGAAGGTTTTGGGTTTTAAATTATTTTTGTCTTTTATGTAATTTTTATCCAAATTGATTTCAAGTGAAAATTTTCGTCTGAATATTTTAGAACTTTATCTTCTAAACGACGTACAGTCTGGAAAAATAAGAAAGATTTTTGCAAAATACTTTATTTTAAAAGCACATTTTAAGCGTAGGAAAGATAAATACTTTAGAATTTATGAATTGAGTGGTGCAACCATATGATTTAATACAAGCGATAACAAGGAAAAACCATTTAATCTTGGAAGTTCTATTGCCATATCTTGTCAATGACGTATGCGAGCCTAAATTTTAAACTCAATTATATTTTGGAGCTTAAAAAACAGGCCCCCTTATGCATCTTATACGTGGGAAATTTTAAGCAAATATTGCACAAGGGGAAAAATTCACAATAGGATGTGAAACTTATAAAGTAGTAGGAATGTTAAATTCTCCACCTAAAGTCCTTTTCTTCGACATAAGAGTGAGAATTTAGGAAGTGATTTGTTAATATGTTAGATATTTGGATGGTAGGAATTGGATATAAAATTGGTTGCATCATACTTCTATTCGTAGTAGCATGAGGATTTTGAATGAAAAGATTTTTCTTTAGAATCTACATACATATACAATTGCCTATATAATATAGGTGTTTGCATCATATTTCAAAAGATATTTTCAAAATAATGCATTCGTATAAGAGGATTAAATTTAGAATCATTCGAGATGCATATTTTCTGTATTGTGATACACTAGCACTTTTGACTACAAAGTGATCATGCGTTAATTAATTATACAATTTATGATAATTGAAGCCAAAGTCATGATTTAGTCATTAATACAATTTTGAGGATGAAATTATTTTAAAGGGGGAATAATGTAACATCCGCAATTTTAGCTTTAGTTATTTAATTAGTTAGTTACTTAGACTCTAAAAACAGAATTTGTGAAAATAATGAATTTAACCATAAAACTTACATCATTGCATTTATGGTGAAATTTTGAGCAATGTTCATATTTGAAGGTTTGTGATCGGAGCCCAAACGAGTAAGTTACTGACGTAAAATGTATTCGAAACAAAAATAATTAAAATAAGAAAAATAACCTAATTAAGAAGGGCCCATAAGTCAGTTCCCTTCTAGTCAACCTGCTTTTAAGCCGTTGACCAAGAACGATTGATCTTTAGGCAGGAAATAGTCGTTTACTTCCTATTTTGGCAGCTGGGTTCCTTATCCCAATGATCCAAGTTTATTGTAGTTTTATTGTACGGTTGTGGTTGATTCTAACGCCTATAAATTCAGGCTTAACATCCCCTTCTTTTCTCACATTTCTTTGACTAGAGTAATGAAACTCTATCATATTTTCCCCTTATTTTCTCATATTTCTTTGACTAGAGTCATGAAACTCTATCGTATCATCATTTTCACTATGTTTTTAAAATATAAAAATGTGAATTTTTTTATGTACATACAAATTAGATAAGAATATAAATAATATAACAAGAATAGTAGGTAAGATGGACACTTGTCCTTGTTTGGTGTAATAGTTCCACACGTGGTTCCTTTCTATCAGGAAAAGAGAAGTGTTCAGCCCTTTCTTCCCCACTTCGTCTTCTTATACACACCATTCCCTTTTCATGTGTGATAACCATCTCCCCTTATCAACTTAAACATTCTCAGATCCGTCATTTTCCCTTTATCCCACTTTACTCCTCACCACAGCGAAACTCTCCCCATCAGGCTTCACCACCGAAATTTTGGCCTCCACCTGCCACTCCCCTGACAACCTTCAGTCCATCTAGTCCAGTGCCCACCACTCTTTCCTTCTCTCCCCTTGAAACCTGAGGGAATAAAGTATATACGGTGTTCGATGTCTGGATGTTATTCGGGATATATACTTTTGCGCTATGTATTCGGTGTCCGATGTCTGGATGTTAACCGGGAATACTTAGCTTTGTGTCCTCTAATGATCTTTCGTGTCAGGAACCATCATGTTGGAAACCCAACCTCCAATACGAGCCCATACGATTTTGATTGTATACCTGTATGTCAATATAACCAATTAGGTTATGAGGGCTATGATTCTAGATTTATTTGCGAAATGATTTTTTGACACTATGTACTAATGATAATATTAAAAGAGAATTTTACGTATTAAAGCATTTTTGGTTATCATAAGACAAAACTCGCCCATTTGGGGTGCGTTTACATTGTGTGATGTGGGACGAGCTTATGATAGCTTCATTTCCCAAAGTCATTGCGAATTTCTGTGCACAGGAATTCACATGGAATAAACCGGTTCCACATTAGCGGCGTGGTCCGGTGAATGTTCCCAACTCTATAATCAAGCCGAATAATAACTGTTTTGAATTCTCACACCAGTCCCACGACTAGCCTGGAGTTTATTGTTCCCTACCTAAACTCTGGGTTCCCAAACTTTTGCACGGGCAGCTAGTAGTTTAGTTTGCAGCTTAAATTTTCGAGTAGATTCAGTTTGGAGATAGAGTTTCATTTTGGTCTTACTTCTTCTGCTGTGAGCCTTTTGTTTCCACTGAGCTTATGGTATTCTCTGAATTATTTGCAACTCTGATGTAAAATTTTGTATTGAATTGAAATTTTGTTGTTGTTTGCATTCAAATATGTTAGTACCCATAACCATCCGTCTTTCTGAACGATTTAAGTTGGTTTAATTACCAGCGAGAATCGGGTAAAAAGGCGGGTCGTTACAAATATAAATAATATAACATCGAGTTTACCATCAACCCGGGGTGTGAGATTTGTCGACGTCACGATATACACAAAGCTACGCTTCAATAAGCCGTGCTTTGATCATCACAAGCTCATTTCATAACTCGAGTGTGCCACATTGACAATTCATGACATGTCACTGATTTCCATCAATACATAACCTCTAAGTCCATATATCTTAGAAACGAGAATAATATATTACCACAAATCTGATATATATTAACAGAAATCAGTGTTATGCGGTCAATTTCAATGTCAGATACAAATTCCATACAAGTCCGTTCTGGGTTTGAACAGAAAAACAATCCGAAAATATTCAAATATATTCAGATCTCAAGTGAAAAATCGAAAAGCTGTGGAGGTAGATCTACCTTGAAACCTAAGGGAATAAAGTATATACGGTGTCCGATGTCTGGATGTTATCCGGGGTATATACTTTTGCGCTATGTATTCGGTGTCTGTTGTCTGGATGTTAACCAGGAATACTCAGCCTTGTGTCCTCCAATGATCTTTCGTGTCAGGAACCATCATGTTGGAAACCCAATCTCCAATACGAGCCCATGCGATTTTGATTGTATACCTATATGTCAATTTAACCAATTGGGGTTATGGGGGCTATGATTCTATATTTATTTGCGAAATGATTGTAACACCCCGTAAATCAGTTAATACTAATATTCACAAATGAAAGAATAATTAATTTCAAATATAATAATATTGGGAAACAAGCTGCGCCATTGTGTTCGTCTCGGAAAAATACGCGAAATAGAGTCCGAAATTTTGTAAATCGGAGTTCGTATGACCGAGATATGGCCTCGAGAAGTTTCACGAAAAATTCATATTTTAAAACAGATTTCAAAAACGCAGAAATGGAGGCAGGCGGGAAAACTCCCGCCCAGACCAGGTCGACCTGGGGGTCGACTTGGGAGTCGACCTGGGGGGGGGGGGGCAGGTCGACACTAGAGTCGACCTGGGAGTCGACCTCCCTGGTCGAGCCCAGGTGACCTGGGTGCATCTGGTTGGGTTTTCGGGCTGTGTTTTGAAGGCTGGACGAAATCTAATGGCTCTAATCTATTCCAGGGTAAATCTAATGGCCTAAATGTATCCTTACATCTATAAATAAGTGGGTAGACCCTAAACCTAAATCACTTCAAAAATTGGAGAGCTACCGACATGCCATTGCCATGGAGTTCAGCATAGCCGTCACAAATTAAAGAAGAAGAAGAAAGCCTAACCTACAAACTAAATCTACTCAACAACAAATCAAATCAAAAGACTCTTTCTCTTTCTCGTCTTAAAATTGTGAGTATGATGATTCCCACAATGATATTATAAAATAATTTGATTAAGTTATGAATGGATCACAAGAAAGTGATATGAATTGTAATTGTAAATTCTATATTGTGGATCTCTTGTTATTCTATTATGCTCTCATATGTTGTTGTGAATTATATGTTGTAAAGGCTCCTATGCTATGTTATGCTATGATGTAAATCATGTTATGCAACGTTATGCTATCATGCTATGCTATGTTGTAAACCATGCTATGTTATGTTGTAAATCTTATATATGTTGTAGATCTCATATTATCACACATGTTGGAAATCCATAAGTTATATGATTATGATATCATGCTAAGTTGTGTTGAATCGTACAAGTTGTAAAATCATGATGTTGTTATTTATGCGAATTGGATCATGTTTTAAAGTTTGTGTTTTTCTTCTACAAATTAAATGGATCATGATTATGGGAATTTGCCTATTAAGTTAGGTGTACCCATATACATGAATCTACAATTTAATGGATCTTGATTATGGGAATTTGCCTATTGAGTTAGGTGTACCCATAAACATGAATCTATGATTAAATGAAACTTGATCATCGGAATTTGCCTATTAAGTTAGGTGTATCCATATAAAACCATATTGTTAAGTTAGATGATGTTGATTCACACATGTACCTGTGCAAGTTTATGAAATTGGATTAAGATCATATTATGTGAATCATGAACAAATTGACACCTTTAGATTCATGACATGTATAATTCTTATGCAAGTTGTATTTTGGACATATATGCAAGTTTCACCCTTTTTATGACTAGATCTATTTTAGTCACATGTATATGTTGTGGTTGCTGTGATAATTTCTTTTATGCTATGAGTTATACTATTCGAGTCTAACTTATATTTTACGTTTAATGAACGAAACGTACAACGTGGGGTTGGAATAATATTAAAAGATTTAATATTGAGAATTTGCATGAGATAGCCTTAAAAAGGCATATAACAAAATTGGGATGTTAAGAAATTGCCTTAAAAGGTGGAAAATTTAATTAAGACATTAATTGGAAAATTAATGTGGATAAATGGACATAATCTAATTATGGATTAACTTGAATTAGAATGCCTTTAATGGCATATAATGAACTTGTGATGAAATTTGGTATGATTTTACATACCATAAATGGATGGCCACAATTGAGTCAATTATGGACATCGTTAAAACTGGAAATTAATTAATAATTCAAATAGGGAATTATTAAAATTGGGGGAAAATGGATTATTAATAATAATCAATGCTTGGGACACGAGGTTGGACTCGTTTGTGACGTAAACCTGCCCGGACCCGCCCGGCAAATCCAGTAGTCACAAATGTCGGCCCAATGTGAGAGGTCCTAGGCCCAAACTAAAGCATAATAGTTGTAAAGACACGAGGTTAGACTCTTTTATGGTGTAAGACTGCCCGGACCCGCCCGGCAAATCCAGCTGCCATAAATGCCAGTCTAATGTGAGAGGTCTTTATGAGGTTATGGCCTTAATGAATTTAGAAATACTTAACCAGATAATCATGTAAGGTGGGACATGGGGGTTAAGTAGGTGCCTTGGGTGGCATGAGGAATCTAGTGGTTGCCCTTAGTGGCATTTGAAATACGATTAGTAAAGACTTAACCAAACACACATGTAAATGAACATGACTAAAGGGTTAAGTAAGTGCCTTGGGTGGCATAAGAAAATATGATTAGTAACACTTAACCAAAGTAAATATGTAAGTGGGACATGGGGGTTAAGTGGGTGCCTTGGGTGGCAGGTGGAATTACTATAAGAACCCTTAACCAAATTCGGACATGTAAGTAGACATGGAGGGGTTAAGTGGGATATACTAGAGGGGACCAAGCCTAGGTGGGAAGCTTGGTGGGGGCCCTTTTCAGACCAGTAGCCCATTTCGTATCTTTGTAAGCTCGACCCAAGTCGAGGACGGGACACGCCTACTGGGCCTGATTGTTAGAGGCCAAAGCGGGTTAGCGGTGGCAACGCAAGTCCAACGGGTTCACATGCGTGCGTGGCCCCGGGCTGGTAGGTAAGACGTTGTTGCATCGTGTAGGTATAAGCCGTGCATCTCCGTTGTATTGGGTTGCCACTTTAGGGGAGTGATACACCCCACTGTGGGTCCAGCACGGGTATCTACGAGTTAGGGAGCCGATCGAATGGGGCAGGGTAGTGAACACACCTAGTGGAGATAGGAGCAGGCGACCCTATGTAGTCAGCTAGGGATATATAAAGCTACCACTATTATTATTAACTACTAAGGGGGTACACCTAGTGGAGATAGGAGCAGGCGACACTTATGACGTCAGCTAGGAGTACATGGAACTACAATTGAAGGGGGTACATCTAGAGGGGATAGGTACACGTTGGTTACCTATGGTAGCAGCTAGAGATATACTGTTAAATGAGGAGGATAGCAGGTACATCTAGTAGTACACGAAGCTATCATCATTCTATTTAAGTCAAGAGGGATCAAGATTCTAGAGTGACTAGTATGGGTGCAGTTAGTGTTAGTACAGTACAGATCGGTACAGTACAGTAGAATATAATAATTATCCTATATTGATTAGCAAGCGCCAGTAATATCAGTGTTAGCAGACCAGTGTGGTGCAGTGTAATAATTATCCTTTAGTAATTAAGGAGCGCCTAAAAAGTTGCCTTTAGCGATTGTCTATGTCCTTTATCTGCTCTTTCATAGACATTTCCTTGTTTTCTAGTCTATGCCTTAGTCTAGTTATTTTGATAATAGTATTGTAGAATTATCATACTCGCCAGACTTTATGTCTGACCCCCCCTCTTTTCCATATTTTTCTCCCTCCAGATCCTCAGGTTGGACCCAGCTTTAGTGGAGTCAGATTGGATTGCGTATCTCTTTCGGAAAGCTAGGACTGCTGAAGTAAAGTCCATCTTGTTATCTTTTTTTTATAATGGCTATTTGTGTAATGGGATTATGTATTTGTTTTATCAAGATGGATATTGTACTTGACCCTGATTTATGGTATTAAGATGTAATCAAACATGTTTTGACTTTTGCTGCAATAAAATAAAGTTTTTAATTTCCAAGTACTATCTTATATCTGTCTTGTTGTAATTTTACTGTTCTATATTCACTTATAACCTCCATGGAAGTTAATGCATTCTCCTTGTGATTGACATTAATGGACGTGGGGTGTTACACGTGGTATCAGAGCTTAAGGTTACCAGAACAGATTTTTTTTTTGAAAAACTATTTTTCTAAAGTATTTTTGGAAGAAGTGTTTCCAAAAACATGTCTTAGTGAGTAATTTTAAGAGGAAAGTTTTATGAAAAACATAATCCCTAATAGCCATATCCTTTCCTTCGATTCTCCGCTTGGGTCTCTTCCTCTTTCCCTTTTCGAATCTTTCCCCTCCGCGTGTAGATAAGATAAATAAGGACTTCCGTACGAAGGACGGAAAAACCACTTCAAGGGACTTCGACGTTTGACGGGCTAGAAGTTGATTCAAGAAAGTGGAGGGCTTGTTGGTACCTTTAAAGATGGACAATGGGGAGGAAGGTTCAAATAGCTGTTAGGGTAACAAAGGACAAAACCTCATCTTGGTGGGAGGTCACGAATGGAGAATGAGAAGAAGAAGGCTAGTTATAGGACATTTAGTGAAGGACTGCCCAAAGGAGGGGCAGAGGGTAGAGTCCACCTCAGGAGGACAGGTGCAGGCTCTTATGGCACCCAGGCAGGCAAGGGGGCAAGTTCAGGCTATTGAGGCCCCACCGCTGCAAGAACGAGGTAGAAAAATTTCTGTTGAAAGCTTAGTTTTTCAGTTTGATCATCCTGTCCGTACCTTATTTGATTCTGGCGCTTCATACTCGTTAGTATCTGCTCAGTTAGTTGAAATACTGCACCTAAATACTAGTCTAGTTAAGGATCCTATTCTAGTCTCAAATCCGGTTGGCGGCTCATCCTTAAATGGTTTGTTGGGATTTGAGAGTGTCTATCTGGAGCGTTGGGGTTGAATGCAACGCCTTCATTTCACGGGCTGTAGTTTGATTCTAGGGATGGATTGGATAGCCAGGTGTGGTGTCATCCTAGATGGGGAAAGGAGGGTAGTTAGACTGTGACTCGTTATGGAAAGACCCTCGATATTTCTTGAGACCCTAGGGGTTCAGTAATGCTTAGCCGCATAGAATCTTTTGACGCATCCAACGGTGATTTGGAATTTTTTGTGTGGTCCGTGAGTATAGTGACGTCTTCGATGAAGTGCGGGGTTTACCTAGAGACACGAAGTAAGCCTTTGTGTGTGCCTAGTGGATAGTTCAAAGCCAGTTAGGTGAGCAATGATGGCTTTGGAGCAAGACTGGCAAGGACAGCCAGAGTCGGTTAAGTGCTCAATTATTTGGCTGTTTTACTAATATCATCTCACGTAGGTCATCTGAATTTGAAGGAGGTATCCCTTGGGTGTTTGTCTGATATTGGTTTAGGCCTTTGGGGCTTGCACTTGGGGGATGTCGAGTTTGACTAGGATAGTCTGCATGAGAGATGGATAGTTGTGATGATTTTGCATGGGATATCATCCTGGTTTTCTCTAGAAGCGGGGAAGAACATGCCCTACATTTTAGGGAGGTCTCAGAGGAAGGGTAATATGTTATGAAGGAAGACTATCGAAAGTCCATGAGAAAAATTGCCCTACCCATGACCTAGGATTGGACGCCATAGCTTTTGCGCTCAAGTCTTGGTAAAAGTTTGAGTTGTTTAAAGACCATAAGTCGATAAAGTTTTGGTCTCTCAGAAAGATTTGAACTGGAGGCAGAAAAGGTGGAAGGAGTTCTTGCCGTCCTGCGATTTTGAGGTAACATATACCCCTTACAAAGGGTAACGTTGTGGTGGATGCCTTAGGTAGGGAAGGATCGACATCGAGTCCTTTGTCTGTTGAGCGGCATAGCTTAGGGTTTATCCCTACCATTTACTTTAGACCATCCATTGGTTTTGTACTCGGTTTGCTAGCATCCTTAAGATTAGACCTACGCTTGTGGGACGGATTGGAGAGGCACAACGTGATGACCCACAGTTGATAGAGTTAGTAGAGAAACTCATAAGAGGGGAGTCATCAAGCCACCTAAGTAGATATACCTAGATAATAAGGGTTGGTTGCATGAGTACGATAGACTTTGTGTATCACGGGACGGGAGCTTAAGGAAGGTTATTCTTGATGATGCACATCATTTAGAAATGACCATTCATCCTGGCGGGGACAAGACGAAAAAGGACATGAAGCAAGTTTTCTTTTGGGTCGGTACGAAGATGGATGTGGCCGAATATGTCATTAAATGTTCGGAGTGCCATCAAGTAAAAGCGGAGCAAAGGAAACCCGATGGGTTACCAAAATCAAGATACGGGGATTTGGGTTGTAGTAGACAGACTTACTAAGAGCGCCCATTTCATTCCCGTGAAGAGTAATAGGACTGCTCCATGGTTATCTTCCGCATACATTAAGGAGATAATTAGTTTGCACGGTGTTCCTTCTAGCATGGTGAGCGACCGTGACCCTATCTTCACTAGCGAATTTGGGAAGAGCTTACAAGAGGCGGTAGGGACTCAGTTATGTCTGAGCACCGCATATCATCCTCAGACAGATGGCCAGACCAAGAGGGTGAATCATATTCTTGAGTATTTCTTTCTTTTAGGTCATGTGTCTTAGGCTACGGAAGAGAATCGACTTGATTTAAAGAAAGATGAAAATGGCGCAAGGTAGGCAAAGATTATATGCCAACAAAAGGAGGACCGAGCTGGAGTTTCGCATAAGGGACATGGTCTTTATCAGGGTATCTCCATTAAGGAACAATGTTCGCTTTGGATCAAGAGGGGAGTTAGCGTCAAGATTAGTAGGGCCGCTTCCTATCAGGGAGATGATTGGGCAGAGTGGAAGTTGCCTAAGAGACGTAGTGGTATACATGATGTATTCCATGTATCACAGTTGAAGAAGTGTTTGCACGAGACCACAGAGGTGGTGGAGCCGAGCTTGCCTAAAGAGGTGGAAATAGAACGTGATGCAACAATTCGACGAGCTCCTACAGGCATTCTTGGGTCGGAGATCAAAAAGTTGAGGAATCGAGAGGTCAGACTAGTTAAAGTGCAATGGGGAGATGATGAGCGCAACGCCATTTGGGAGACAGAAGAGAAGATGCGTTCGTTGTACCCTTTTCTTTTTGAGGGTATGTCTTTTAATTTCTCCTTTATCGCTTAGCTTATCTTATCTTATCTTTAGTATATCCTCTCGTTAGTATCTTTGACCTTTAGTTAGGATAAATCCTATGGTTGAAACATGTGTTTGAGACATGTTATGTATGATGGATGCAAAATGGATGCAAGTGTTTGCTAGTGGTTGCTCGTGGATGCATATATACACACACTTTAGGCACTAGATCGGCTCAGTCACTACATATTGCATATTGCATAAATGAATGTATTTAGTATAATGGATGTATAATGGTTGTACCATCATATAGATGTTGCATTCGGTTGAATGGGTGTGCACGCATATAGAAGTAGTATGTAAGCAATTAGGATCTTTTGCATACATAATGGATGCATGGCACTGTCATGAATTGCATCAAGGAGGTCAACTGAATCAGTGGACCGCCTGATTTTGCATTAGATACGGACATATACACACACTATGCATTTAAACATAAAAGCATTAGAAGTCTATAAGGACAGTGGATGCCAGTGTTTGATGATTGAGTAGATGGTTGATAGGATGTTAGGTTAAACATTCTTCTTGACTTGAAGATTTCGGGGTCGAAATCCTTTAAGGAGGGGAGAATGTAACACCCCGTAAATCAGTTAATACTAATATTCACAAATGAAAGAATAATTAATTTCAAATATAAGAATATTGGGAAACGGGCTGCGCCATTGTGTTCGTCTCGGAAAAATACGCGAAATAGAGTCCGAAATTTTGTAAATCAGAGTTCGTATGACCGAGATATGGCCTCGAGAAGTTTCACGAAAAATTCAAATTTTAAAACAGATTTCAAAAACGCAGAAATGGAGGCAGGCGGAAAAACTCCCGCCCAGACCAGGTCGACCTGGGGGTCGACTTGGGAGTCGACCTGGGGGGGGGGGGGGGCAGGTCGACACTAGAGTCGACCTGGGAGTCGACCTCCCTGGTCGAGCCCAGGTGACCTGGGTGCATCTGGTTGGGTTTTCGGGCTGTGTTTTGAAGGCTGGACGAAATCTAATGGCTCTAATCTATTCTAGGGTAAATCTAATGGCCTAAATGCATCCTAACATCTATAAATAAGTGGGTAGACCCTAACCCTAAATCACTTGAAAAATTGGAGAGCTACCGACATGCCATTGCCATGGAGTTCAGCATAGCCGTCACAAATTAAAGAAGAAGAAGAAAGCCTAACCTACAAACTAAATCTACTCAACAACAAATCAAATCAAAAGACTCTTTCTCTTTCTCGTCTTAAAATTGTGAGTATGATGATTCCCACAATGATATTATAAAATAATTTGATTAAGTTATGAATGGATCACAAGAAAGTGATATGAATTGTAATTGTAAATTCTATATTGTGGATCTCTTGTTATTCTATTATGCTGTCATATGTTGTTGCAAATTATATGTTGTAAAGGCTCCTATGCTATGTTATGCTATGATGTAAATCATGTTATGCAACGTTATGCTATCATGCTATGCTATGTTGTAAACCATGCTATGTTATGCTGTAAATCTTATATATGTTGTAGATCTCATATTATCACACATGTTGGAAATCCATAAGTTATATGATTATGATATCATGCTAAGTTGTGTTGAATCGTACAAGTTGTAAAATCATGATGTTGTTATTTATGCGAATTGGATCATGTTTTAAAGTTTGTGTTTTTCTTCTAAAAATTAAATGGATCATGATTATGGGAATTTGCCTATTAAGTTAGGTGTACCCATATACATGAATCTACAATTTAATGGATCTTGATTATGAGAATTTGCCTATTGAGTTAGGTGTACCCATAAACATGAATCTATGATTAAATGAAACTTGATCATGGGAATTTGCCTATTAAGTTAGGTGTATCCATGTAAAACCGTATTGTTAAGTTAGATGATGTTGATTCACACATGTACCTGTGCAAGTTTATGAAATTGGATTAAGATCATATTATGTGAATCATGAACAAATTGACACCTTTAGATCCATGACATGTATAATTCTTATGCAAGTTGTATTTTGGACATATATGCAAGTTTCACCCTTTTTATGACTAGATCTATTTTAGTCACATGTATATGTTGTGGTTGCTGTGATAATTTCTTTTATGCTATGAGTTAGACTATTCGAGTCTAACGTATATTTTACGTTTAATGAACGAAACGTACAACGTGGGGTTGGAATAATATTAAAAGATTTAATATTGAGGATTTGCATGAGATTGCCTTAAAAAGGCATATAACAAAATTGAGATGTTAAGAAATTGCCTTAAAAGGTGGAAAATTTAATTAAGACATTAATTGGAAAATTAATGTGGAGAAATGGACATAATCTAATTATGGATTAACTTGAATTAGAATGCCTTTAATGGCATATAATGAACTTGTGATGAAATTTGGTATGATTTTACATACCATAAATGGATGGCCATAATTGAGTCAATTATGGACATCGTTAAAATTGGAAATTAATTAATAATTCAAATAGGGAATTATTAAAATTGGGGGAAAATGGATTATTAATAATAATCATTGCTTAGGACACGAGGTTGGACTCGTTTGTGACGTAAACCTGCCCGGACCCGCCCGACAAATCCAGTAGTCACAAATGTCGGCCCAATGTGAGAGGTCCTAGGCCCAAACTAAAGCATAACAGTTGTAAAGACATGAGGTTAGACTCTTTTATGGTGTAAGACTGCCCGGACCCGCCCGGCAAATCCAGCTGCCATAAATGCCAGTCTAATGTGAGAGGTCTTTATGAGGTTATGGCCTTAATGAATTAAGAAATACTTAACTAGATAATCGTGTAAGGTGGGACATGGGGGTTAAGTAGGTGCCTTGGGTGGCATGAGGAATCTAGTGGTTGCCCTTAGTGGCATTTGAAATACGATTAGTAAAGACTTAACCAAACACACATGTAAATGAACATGACTAAAGGGTTAAGTAAGTGCCTTGGGTGGCATAAGAAAATATGATTAGTAACACTTAACCAAAGTAAATATGTAAGTGGGACATGGGGGTTAAGTGGGTGCCTTGGGTGGCAGGTGGAATTACTATAAGAACCCTTAACCAAAATTCGGACATGTAAGTAGACATGGAGGGGTTAAGTGGGATATACTAGAGGGGACCAAGCCTAGGTCGGAAGCTTGGTGGGGGCCCTTTTCAGACCAGTAGCCCATTTCGTATCTTTGTAAGCTCGACCCAAGTCGAGGACGGGACACGCCTACTGGGCCTGATTGTTAGAGGCCAAAGTGGGTTAGCGGTGGCAACGCAAGTCGAACGGGTTCACGTGCGTGCGTGGCCTTGGGCTGGTAGGTAAGACGTTGTTGCATCGTGTAGGTATAAGCCGTGCATCTCCGTTGTATTGGGTTGCCACTTTAGGGGAGTGATACACCCCACTGTGGGTCCAACACGGGTATCTATGAGTTAGGGAGCCGATCGAATGGGGCAGGGTAGTGAACACACCTAGTGGAGATAGGAGCAGGCGGCCCTATGTAGTCAGCTAGGGATATATAAAGCTACCACTATTATTATTAACTACTAAGGGGGTACACCTAGTTGAGATAGGAGCAGGCGGCACCTATGACGTCAGCTAGGAGTACATGGAACTACCATTGAAGGGGGTACATCTAGAGGGGATAGGTACACGTTGGTTACCTATGGTAGCAGCTAGAGATATACTGTTAAACGAGGAGGATAGCGGGTACATCTAGTAGTACACGAAGCTATCATCATTCTATTTAAGTCAAGAGGGATCAAGATTCTAGAGTGACTAGTATGGGTGCAGTTAGTGTTAGTACAGTACAGAACGGTACAGTACAGTAGAATATAATAATTATCCTATATTGATTAGCAAGCGCCGGTAATATCAGTGTTAGCAGACCAGTGTGGTGCAGTGTAATAATTATCCTTTAGTAATTAAGGAGCGCCTAAAAAGTTGCCTTTAGCGATTGTCTATGTCCTTTATCTGCTCTTTCATAGACATTTCCTTGTTTTCCAGTCTATGCCTTAGTCTAGTTATTTTGATAATAGTATTGTAGAATTATCATACTCGCCAGACTTTATGTCTGACCCCCCCTCTTTTCCATATTTTTCTCCCTCCAGATCCTCAGGTTGGACCCAGCTTTAGTGGAGTCAGATTGGATTGCGTATCTCTTTCGGAAAGCTAGGACTGCTGAAGTAAAGTCCAGCTTGTTATCTTTTTTTTATAATGGCTATTTGTGTAATGGGATTATGTATTTGTTTTATCAAGATGGATATTGTACTTGACTCTGATTTATGGTATTAAGATGTAATCAAACATGTTTTGACTTTTGCTGCAATAAAATAAAGTTTTTAATTTCCAAGTTCTATCTTATATCTGTCTTGTTGTAATTTTACTGTTCTATATTCACTTATAACCTCCATGGAAGTTAATGCATTCCCCTTGTGAGTGACATTAATGGACGTGGGGTGTTACAATGATTTTTTGACACTATGTACTAATGATAATATTAAAAGAGGATTTTACGTATTAAAGCATTTTTGGTTATCATAAGACAAAACTCACCCATCTGGTGTGCATTTGCATTGTGTGATGTGGGACGAGCTTGTGATAGCTTAATTTTCCAAAGTCATTGCAGATTTCCGTGCATGGGAATTCACATGGAGTAAACCCATTCCACGTTCGCGGCGTGGTCCGGTGAGTTTTCCCAACTTTAAAATAAACCCGGAATAATTAATGTTTGAGTTCTCACACCAGTCCCAAGACTGACCTGGAGTTTATTGTTCCTATACCTAAACTCTGGGTGCCCATAATTTTGCACGGGCAGCTAGTAGTTTAGTTTGCAGGTTTAGTTCAGCGCTGGTTTCTTACTGGAGCTAGAGTCTTTTTTGGTTTTTCTACTTCCGCTGTAAGCAAGTTTTTTCCGCTAAGCTGATGGTATACTCAGATTCATTGTAACTCTAATGCAAACATTTTGAAATGAAATAAAAGTTCTTTTCCTTTTGCTCAAATATGTATGTACCCATAACCATCCCTCTTTATGAACGATTTAAGTTGGTTTAATTACCGGCGAGAATCGAGCAAAAAGGCAGGTCGTTACATATAAGTGAATTAACTTTACACGTTATTGAGGTAAATTATTTATAGTTCTATATTTATTTTCTCTTCCAATCTCAAATATTTTCTCAAAACTGAATTCTAATATATATACACGCACTTTCTCTCTCTCTGTCTTTTGTACATGTTTCTTGCATCTAAAAGGATTTGGAACTGAATCAAAAGCTTCACTTCAGATCCAGGGATTTGGAATGTTCTTATGAGGTGAGTGGAGGATTTATAAATTGTTTATAGTATATTTAGCGTACTGCGATGCATACGTTTGATTCTTGTTCCTAAATCGACTATTTATATGAATTTTAGGCTTAAATTAGTGTAGAAACCTATTGTCTACATATTATTTCATTAGATCTATTTTGTTATAATTTTCATACCCTGATCTAAAAATTAGCCCCAAGTTTACAGAATTTGAATATTGTATTTTCTACTCCAGGTCTATAGTTTGGGTAATACGATATTAACCTGAGTTAAATTATTTCCCAATTTATGATAGATTTTGGATTTTACAATGTTTAATTTACGATAAGAACATCCGTTGATTTTTTTTAATTTGTTTACATTCCCAATTTTCTTACAAAAACACGATATTTGATTTAACAAGAAAATATACACAAATAAAAAGGAAGTATTGTGTGAAATATATGTTTATATTCCATAGTTTAGACTGTCAACTCTGAATAAAAAGTAATTAATCATTTCTTGAAATTTCAAATTGAATCAATCTTTTCTTTTATTATCTCTTGTTTTGAAACAATTTACAGAAATCATATAGATTTTGATTAACATAGAAATTTGTTTATCTTATGCTCTTATATCTTATCTTTTGTATATAAATAAATATTACTTGGGTATTGTTTTGTCACTTTTACAGATATTTCAACGCAGTCCGCATGCAACCAAAAAAGTAGAGAAATGGAGATCAGATTGTTATATATTTACATTTTGAAGAATTGTAGATGAAGATCTCACATCTAGTTGCTGTTGGACAAGAAAATGATTGATAAAAAGGCCATGCACATCTCAAATAAAGGAGGCTTGCAAGAGAAAAGGAGAAAAGGCCTGGAACTTGTTCCAAATGACAAAAGTCCTAAAACTTACTTGAAATAGCTAGGCCCATTTGTAATTAGGGTTAGGGTTTGGTTATCTCCTATAAATACCCTTGTAATATCATTGTAGCCACCATCCTACTTTTCTATCTTAACCTCCATTAATAAGTTCTTCTTCTTCTTCTTTTATTTTCTAGCATTTTTCATTTTCTTAGCATTTGGTGTTGTCTTCACAATTAGTTTTGGTAGAACACCAATTGTATTTTACATTTTTTTATTAGCGATTACTCGTTTGATAAGTTTCAACAACAATCCTAATTTTACTTTTTGTTGTTCTTCTTTTTCTGCAATTTTAATTTCTGCATTTTATTTGTGTTTTGCATTTTATTTTCCAAGCCATTTGTGCCATCTATTCAATTAGATTTGTTAGAGCTCAAGTTGTATTTGCTATTTTATTTTCATTAGTGATTAATCGTTTTATTAGATTCAACAATATTCCTAATTTTGCAATTTCAATTTGTTTTTATTTCAACCAAATCTCCAAACTTTGTCTAACTCACCCAAGAGATTAGGTAAATAATTTGATTTTAATCTACCTCCCTGTGTTCGACCTGCATACTACACATCTATGCGCTTGCAGAATTTATTTCAAAATCTGCGCTTTTCTAATCCATAGGAAAGCGTCGATCAAGTTTTTAAATCGTTACCTCCCCGGCAACGGCGCCAAAAACTTGATCGTTGCTTTCCTATAAAATAGAAAAACACAAATTTTAATAAATACTGCAAGCACACAGATCGTGTAGTATGCAGATCGAATCATAGGGAGGTAAATTAAATTAAATTATTTATAAAATTTCTTGGGCGAGTTAGAAAAATCTTCGAGGTTGGTTTTGAAAGCAAACGAAATTCAAACTGCAATTAAACTATTATTGAATTGAATCAGATCTAAATCTAATCAAATCTGTATTCAATCCAATTGACCTAAGGAAGCAGTAAAAAGAACAGAAATTGAAATTGCAAAAATTAAAATAACAAACAGGAAATCAAATTAGGATTACCGCTGAATCTAATCAGACGGTTAATCACTAATGAAAAATAAATGAAAAAGACAAATAGTGTTCTACCAAATCTAATTGTGTAGACAGCACTAATTGCTAATAAAATAAATAAAAAACGCAGAAAAGAGAAGAAGAAGACTTTATTAATTCTCGGATTTGTGATTGATGTATGGTGTGGGATGTCTTGCGTGGTTTGTTGTGTGGTGTGGTGAAGCCTGCTAGTTGAAGCATTGGCGGAAGCGTGGATGAAAGATGCAATGTTGATGGGAACGATGGTATATTGTGAGTTGTTTATGCGTTTGATCTATGGTGTGGGTGACGGTTTTGGTAAGGAAGAAGGATTCGTAAACTATGTGGGCTTATGTGAAGTCTGTTCAGATGTAGATATTTGGAAGAAAAGTAGGTGTAGGTATGTTATCGATCGGTTTGCAAAGGATTTTCAAGTAGATTCAAAGTTTTTCCAAAGTTTTCTCGAGGTTGAATTCTATGGTTTGTAAGATTCAGTCTGGAATTATTTGAAGGTTGAAGGGTGTGGATTGTGTTGATCTGTAGTGGGTGGTGAACGTGAAGGATTGTCTGCATTAACAGCAATGGTGGTTTTCTGGGGAGAACGTGGTCCGAAGATGTGTGATGGGTTTTTTTGTCGGATGAATCTAGATTGAGGGATGGATTATGGTTTGTGGCGAGGGGCTTCAGGGTATTATGAGGAGAAGGTGCTGGGAAGATTGCGTGGAGAAGATGGAACCGCAGACGTTGGTTGTTGGAAGGTTGGTAATAGGACGATGGGAGACTGGTGATGCTATGTTGTTGAAGGCTCAGTACATTGGTTTAGTGTGGAGTTTTTGAACGTGAATTGAAGTTAGTAAGTGGATTGTTTACGTGATGAAAGGGGAGTGCGGTTTTGAAGGCTGAACTTGTTGTCAGATGGGGAGGTGAACGGTGGAATTGCACTGTAAACAGAGAGAATACAGAAGAAAGAAACAGAAGGAAGGAAATTTGTTTTTTTGTTTCGTTTTGTTTGATAGAAGGAATAAATTTGTAAGAGGGAAGAGAAAAAATGAAAGAAAGGAGAAAGAAGTTGAAAACAAGAAATAAAAGAAAAATGGAAAGTTTTCTTTTTCTTTAGAAAAGTGGAAGGAATTATCAATAGGGAAAGAAATGAAATTGAAAAAAAATTGAAAGTGGAAAGAAATAGATTGATAAATAAAAGGAAAAGAAATAAAAGAACAAAAACGAGCAAGATTTTTTTTTCTTTCTTGTATAGCAGATTATAATATCATTAAATAATACAAAATCTCACCAATAAAGATTTTTTCTTCTTTTTCTTCTATATATACAAGAAAACAAAAAGGAAAAAATATAAAAATAAAATAAAAAACTAACACGAATCAGAAATTAAATAATCAACAAAATTTAATAGTTACCTTCGCGGCAACGGCGCCAAAAACTTGATCGACACTTTCCTATGGATTAGAAAAGCGTAGATTTTGAAATAAATTCTGCAAGCGCACAGATGTGTAGTATGCAGGTCGGACATGGAGGTAGATTAAAATCAAATTGTTTATCTAATCTCTTGGGCGAGTTAGATGAAGTTTGGAGATTTGGTTGAAATAAAAACAAACTGAAATTGCAAAATTAGGAATATCGTTGAATCTAATCAAATGATTAATCACTAATGAAAATAAAATAGCAAAGACAACTTGAGCTCTATCAAATCTAATTGAATAGATGGCACAAATGGCTTGGAAAATAAAATGCAAAACACAAATAAAATGCAGAAATTAAAATTGCGGAAAAAGAAGAACAACAAAAAGTAAAATTAGGATTGTCGTTGAAACTAATCAAACGACTAATCGCTAATAATTTTTTTTTTGTAAAATACAATTGGTGTTCTACCAAAACTAATTGTGAAGACAACACCAATTGCTAAGAAAAAGAAAAATGCTAGAAAATAAAAGAAGAAGAAGAACTTTTATTAATGGAGGTTAAGATAGAAAAATAGGATGGTGGCTACAATGATATTACAAGGGTATTTATAGGAGACAACCAAACCCTAACCCTAATTACAAATGGGCCTAGCTATTACAAGTAAGTTTTAGGCCTTTTGTCATTTGTAACAAAGTCTAGGCCTTTTCTCCTTTTCTCTTGCAAGCCTCCTTTAATTTGAGATGTGCATGGCCTTTTTATCAATCATTTTCTTGTCCAACAGAAACTAGACGTGAGATCTTTATCTACAATTCTTCAAAATGTAAATATATAGCAATCTGATCTCCATTTCTCTACTTTTCTGGTTGCATGCGGGCTGGGTTGAAATATCTGTAAAAGTGACAAAACAATACCCAAGTAATATTTATTTATATACAAAAGATAAGATGTAAGTGCATAAAATAAGCACATTTATATGTTAATCAGATATCTTCGTAAAAAGTCAAACTTCCGCAAAGTAAATATTGAAGAATATTCTAGTCGGTAGGTGAAATAAGAATATTCAATTTTTTTGGTAGAATTTTAATAAGATTAGGTTTATAAGCATTTACTGCATAAATATATAAGAATGAAATCTAATTAGTAATAATAAATTACATATAACATTTATTTAGGAAATAAGTTAATTATTGGTTTAATTACACAACCATTAACGGAAATAGGAAGCCTAATAATTCCTATCAAAGGGGCAATACTTTTGAAGTTGTCTACAATTGGATAATAGGATACATAAAATGTTGTCACTCTAATTAATAAGTAATAATAGGGATAGAATTTAAGAGTTACAAGTAATAGGGTCACATGGAATAATGAGATCGATAAATATGGAATACACACTAGAAAGATTACTAATTTGAAATTAATAATTATACATAAATGTCCTAAGAAATATCCATTACGATTATTATAGACAAGCTTCCTTTATGGTATGAACACTAGAAAAGGGTTTGTGATAATTGGATATTTAAGCAACTCATATAGCCTTAAATATATAAAAAGGTATTTTTTTTAAGTTTAGATCCATTATTAATCTTAGAATAATAATTAAATGTAAGATAATATGACCAAATATTTACATAGATTTAGGATAGTTATTTAGACTTAGTAGACTGGGATAGGTAATAAAGTCACTTGACAGAAGACGACCAATCACATTAAGGCTATCAATAATCGGTGCACTTCTGCTGATGTGAGACCTAACCAATTATAGAACCCTTAATAATACTAGAGAAAAAACCTTCTTTGGGGGTAAAGCTATTAAGTGCTTGTTCAAGGGCCCTTCTTTTTCATAATCAAGAAGCATTAAATGATCAATAAAAAATTGATAACTAAGAGCAATAATGGATATCTTTGGAGGTGTTGGCTTCGAAACTAACGTATTAAGTGGCTGGTGTAAGGGATGTCTCTCCCTATGTAAGTATTAAGTAGCCAATCAAGGTTCCAAATTTAACAATTGAGAGTGACAATGGTAGGAACATTGTCCTTATATTGCATGCTTCGGGGAAATGTATTAAGTGGTTGATCGATGATTCGCCTGTATCAAGTGTCCTGAAGGATTGCTATGCACTACCAGCTATATAGTCACTTAGTGGAATCCATTTAGGATATATGTATCAAATGGCGAGGAGTCTGTTTGTGTCCCTTTTTATAAGAATGTAGTGGTTTGAGTACCATCTCTCAAAATGTTTCATCTGTATTGGCAATATTGCGTATGAAGCACCGGTTAGATGGTACTTATGAGGAGTTCACCTAGGATATATTTATTAAATGGAGAAAGTATACCACTTTCCTATTTTATAGGTTTTAGGTGGCTTGGGTACTATCTTTCATATTTGTGGGATTTCTATTGCCGATAATCATGTATGTAGCCTTCGTTAATTGTTAGAGGTCTCTTTTTCTAGGAATAATAAACCATCGATAATGATATTAGGAGTACATCTTACAG
Organism: Allium sativum; assembly: GCA_030737875.1. Classification (NCBI taxonomy): domain Eukaryota; kingdom Viridiplantae; phylum Streptophyta; class Magnoliopsida; order Asparagales; family Amaryllidaceae; genus Allium; species Allium sativum. Next base: position 729,647,529 of record CM060922.1, on the reverse strand, counting down.
ATAATTATTAAGTGATATAGGGACTATCTTAGTGAGATTCGAAATGATCAATGTCCTCCTATTATCTTTTAGAAACATTTTGTGATAGGTCTTAAAGACGAGGGTGTTCCTCAATTGAGGTCTTAAATGGCCAAACTCTAAATATTTCTCTTTTGGTAAGGCTTCATAGAGTTCGGGGTTAGTAATTATGGGAGTTGGCTCTGCATCATATTTCGAAGTATAATGGCTAATTTACTTCATTGATATATCATACCATTGAATAAAGGGTAGTTGGTTGGTCGTACATGCAATATTAGGTTAATTTACATAACCTGGAATATAAACACAACAATCAAATGAAAATCAATTGATATAAGTTACATTATGAACATTATATGAAATTTGTTGTCATCGAACATTGTTTGACCCTCCTCTTTACTACAACCTACATGATAAACTTATGGAAATAGGCCATTGGAGGACGTGATTGGTTGTTGAAGATGTCTTCTTCCTCTTATGCTCGATATTGATGTGGTGATTGTTATCCAAGGAACACCACCGATTCCAAGATACTAGTCATAATCAATATTTATATCCTATCTTGTTTCTACTATGATTTACATTTATAAATCTCTAATGTGCTCATGCTTCCATGCAGGTACTTAGTTTAATGAACTATGCTTTTATAGATTCATTTTTTATATTGAAGTTTAAGATCATTGAGTTGTGGGTTGTTAGAAGAGAACCGTGTAATTTTATTACATCAATATTTTCAGTTTGACCTTACTTATATTAGCCAATAGAAATTAATTAAGTGCATCATTTCATAATTACCTAATAACTATCACTATTTTACCACTTGATCGCCTCTAATACACGTCCAACAATTAGAGAGCTTTGTACATTTTAGTCTTAGTGGAAGTATGTATCAATATACATTCTCTATACACCTTGACTAGGATATTAAAATGGTATATTTTTTATTTTGATAAGTTACTCATGGTTGCATACTTTGTAACTACTATCATAAATCACACCATATTGATTTTCTGGTAAATATATTTTAATTAAATTAATTAATTGATATAAAACTTTGTAGCAACTATACAATAGAAAGAAAGCACCTTTTATTTCGAAGAAGACTGGTTAATTAGGTTGATATATGCAATAAATTACGTAATTGCATCTAAAATAGACCTCTAACTCTATAAATAAATAATCATATATTATACTAGTTTTAGATTATAAACATCCAAATGCTATATTTTGTATCAAAATAGTTTTACAATAACATCTCCCGAAATACAAGAAAAAATTATAATTAAAAAATTATAATAAATACAATGAAATTATACATTAAACATAACTATTTATTGGTTTACACATTTTAAATAAATATGAATTAATTATATAAGGCATCTCGTTGTTATATCCAAAATATCATGCTTTCAAATTATAGTTTTGAATAAAATAATTCCAATCAATATTTCTAAACTTAAGGAATTATATGTGAAATATATTATTAGATTGATATATTATATATGTGAAATAATTGTAAGCAATTATTTATCTAGTAAATTGTGACGACCCAAAATTTTGGAACCAATTTAAAATTTCAAGTTTAAATAATTTATTTGAGGATTTATAGTCGATTAGAGCTCATTTTAATTAATTAAAAATAATAAACAAAGTCTATTTTAATTTTTGTTTGCATATTATAGAAGAGTACGAAAAACCGGTAAACATGACCGAAAAATATATTTAATAATGTGTCAGATTTTATGTCAGTAAGTTGTATGACTGTCTTATGTACATAAGCTAGTTTACTAATTAATTGAATGAACACACAACAAAGTGTAATTAAACCACTCATGAGATAATTATCCTAAGGACCTTAGCTTGAACCCCACACCATCTTCCCTATGGTTGACAACACACCGTACACAATTGCACTTATCCCCCTTGCCTTAGCCTATAAGCATAAGCCTCCCTCTCCACCAAATCACTTTCCTCTCCACTCATTTTCTTCTTGCTCTCCTCTCCCTTTCTCTTTGCTCCACTCGAGCCCCACCCCATGGCCACCGCCGTCCAGCCCCCTCTCCCGCGTCGCCGTTCTCCCGCCCAACCAGCCTTCCCCTTGTCATGACCCCACCTCACCCCAAAATCCCCAAACCCTATTCAAATCCCTAAAAACCCACACCCCTCCTCTCTATTCCACCAAAGCCGGGACACCTCAGCCCATATCGCTGCCATGGTCCCGCTTGACCCACCTCCAGCCACGCACCACCAGACCCGTAGGCCTCACCCTCAAACCTAAACCCAATAGCACCCCAAAACCCGACTCGTTATCTCCTCGAACCAAATATACATCCACCTATTCACCCGTCATTTTATAAAACTATATAGCGTCGAACCTCCTTTCGATTATTTTTTAGAAAACTCTGGTGATGCCGAGAGGCTATGTAACGACCGCGGGATTTTCGACCCAGAAAATCAACATAAATCCCATGTCGACTAATCAAACATCGAAAACATTGGGTCATCAATAGAAAGAAATTAGAGGATGAGAAAGATAATATAGAACTAATAGAATAGAAGAAGAACACAACTAAACAGAATTAAAGTAAACACGAACCTCACAGCGGAACGAATAACATATATTATATAACATAACTTTTGAAATACAAAATTCTGTATCATATATACATACCACTATCAGAGATCAACATATATACATCACAGCGGAAATAACTCTAAATAACTAACGGTGAGGCCTCCTGCTTCAGCTCCTCCAAGTGTACCTGTAAAAGCCTGAAACACTTGACTGCCCGTACAAATTTGGGCACCCAAGAATTTGGGGAAAAAACAAAATAAACTCTGCGTCATTCATGGGACTGGTGTGAGTAAACTCCAACCATATTGTTTAACTTTGAAAATCCTTTTGAAAAGGATAATAGTAAGACCAACCCACACATAAACATGGACGGTTTTTACCTTACTATAACCCAAAACATTTGAAATCATATCTTATCTGATATTATGATAATGTCTAAATACAAATAAATAAAATCTAGCGGAACGCTTGCATCTCACGCTCCACATATATAGTATACAATCAAAACCGCAACGCTTATTGGAGATTGGATTCCAACTATGACAAGGTATGGAACCACCTGCCGATAGTGTATCACTAGAGAGGAATACACTGGGTTCAACAAGAACGTCTTGCAACCTAGCCCATACATGACCGACCACTCATTTCTCTTGAATGTATCGAATATATTGCCACCTACGGTTGGGCCCACATAACCATTATCCGAAGATACAGAAATGAGAGAAGAACAAATATGAATTTTCTCTAGATGGTGACAATACACCCTAATGGGAACGACCCACATAGCCATGCTGCCTGCCCGATTTTTGTCTTTTCCCGGTTGTGAGGCTTGAGGTTATAATCGCTCCAGAACATATGATCACCATTCACTTTGAATGCCACATCGTCAAACCTGTCAATTCACTAATCGATTTCCAAAAATATCACAGGTATAAAAAGCTAAGAGGAACGAATTCCTCCGCCATCAGACGTAATACCTTTAAGAGATCAATCATACGTGATTTGTTAGGTATACTCTGTCAGACACTCGTCCATACAAGTTGTCCTAGGACTGGAAAAACAGAAAGCACCATTCTGGAATAGAACGACCCTTGCATTTCATTCCGTCTTCAATTATCTTCAGCATAATCTAATTCGCAGCGCCTATGCCTATACAGAGTGGTTCTCGGATAATATATCCAACCGGTCTCTCCATATTGACAACGATGGTCAAAACACTTCGATTGTTGGTGATTTAACTATCGAAGTAAAAACAAACATCCATTCAAATGTACAACCAATCATCACACAAACACTGGCCCTTTTATTTAATACTAACTTTCTAGTTTCTCATATTATTATAAACTCTTCATTATTTCCCTTCCTCGGAAGTATTATATCATACTTCAAAAACTCCTTTAGGCTTCCTTTACTTCGAAAATAGTGATATATATATATATATAATCTATTCAATATTCGATTATCATTTCTTATATGACCTAAAACCAATGTCGAATGACATATTTTATCATTAATGTTTTTATCAATTTCCAAACTTGAAGATTTCCGTTTAATACGGGAAATATATTATATCTCAATTATTCGTCTTTATTTCTACTGCAATACGCTGCCATATTTCCCTTTATAACTGTTAACCCATAAAAATTGCGTGTTCAATATGTAGGCAAAACCATGACGTTATTCGATAGGTCATGGGGCTTGATGCGTAAATACCAGATCGTTCTAAAGCCATGTCGTAGAGATAGGAAGGAGCCATGTCGTCTTCAACTGTGGCATATCAGTCAGATCGTCATACTGCGTATCAAGTCAAACAGCTAAGTCATGTGCGTCCGTGTCGCAACCAAGACTCTTCTAAATCGTATCGCAACTCGTCAAGTCGTTCCCAAGGTCAAGGCGAAATATCGTAAGATAGGGCTGAACTTCATGTCGGTCAGTGACATGAAGCTATATCACTGTTATCCATGTCGTTCGGCGGCATGATCTACGAGTAATTCGTATCGGCCTAAGACCATGTTAGGTGAGCCAAGTCAGATTCAGGAAACATACCATGTCGCCCCGAGGAAACCAGGTTGGCCCCAAGTCGTGCCGCATTTCATTCATGGCGACAGAGTAAAGTAAAAGCATTTGGCAATCACGCCGTCCATCCATCGTGTCGTTCAACGACATAAGGAACAAGTGGACGACATAAGGAGCAAGCTGCAACTCAAGATCTCAATACAAACCATGTCGTGACCTACCTATGCCGCGAGATATGAAAGCCAAGCCGTTAGAGTCATGTCGAAAAGGAGGAAGGTCATCCATACTACATCGGGTCGCTTGCAATCATGTCGCGCCCTTCCATGTCGTGCACCACTCATAACATTGAGGCTAAGTTGTCATGCAACATGGCACCGTTGCGTGCTATAAGCCTAAGGCACAAAGAAACATAAAGTTACATGACATAAGTCATGCCGTTCAGCCTTCATATCGTTTAACGACATAAAGGACTAGTTGCCATTCAAAGTCCGAAGCTAAACAATGCCGCATCTTATTCATGTCGCCTCCAACTAATGTCGAATCACACCAACGATACGAGCCATGATAGGGGAAGTCATGTCGTTTCGAGAGTTCAAGACGCCAGGGGCTTAACCCGCCATACGACATACGCCATATCGCTGACGACATAAGTAAGAGTCTGAGTCGTGTCGGGGGGCAACATGAATCAAGTGATTTTCTGCATAATTACAAAACTGCCACCTGGTCTAGAAAACTCCTATAAATACCCCCCTCATTTCTTCATTAAGGGGGATCGAATCTTGAGACCACGAAGTGCTGCCGAAAATATTCCATAACATTTTTAATACTTATCCAACACGAATCCAACATGATAAGGGGAAGATTAATCCATGGATCATGATCCCTATCAAGCACATCCAAATGATTCAAGAGTTGAAGATTGATTGAGCAAGCCTACATGGAAGAGGGATTCCTTTCAATTCTACCACATCTACATCAAATCTCCGCTGAATAATTCTCTTCTCAATCATCTTAAGTAGATTAAGTGTGATTCATGAGTGAGGGAGTGATAAAGTTGATGTAAGGGAGAAGTTAATCTTGTAATTTGCATATTGGCAATGAAATTTCTTATGAAAGTGGATGTAAACCCTTATTGGGTTGAACCACTATAAAACTTGGTGTCTTTTTCTTATATTTCAATTGTTGTAAGGCTCCACTTTTCATTTTTGTGAGACATTTCTTTACATTTTTGGTGTTTTTCCCAATTTTGTGGTAAACAATAACTAATGCAATACGCTGCTATATTCCCCTTTATAACTACCGCAATACGCTGCCATATTTCCATTTATAACTAATGCAATACTCTGCTATATTCCCCTTTATAACTACTGCAATAAGCTGCCATATTTCCCTTTATAACTAATGCAATATGCTGCTATATTCCTCTTTATAACTACTGCAATACGCTGCCATATTTCCCTTTATAACTAATGCAATACGCTGCTATATTCCCCTTTATAACTAATGCAATACGCTGCCATATTTCCCTTTTATAACTAATCTCGACGTATATGTTCGTTACAAACTAATACCATCCCTTAATAGTGGTGAAATCGTTCAAGCTGGGGTAGTTTACTTACCTTTCAGACCTTGATCGACAACATTCTTATCTTAGAATAGACGTACGTCTGTAACTCTAAACTCCCTTTTACTTATAATATTCATCAAACCATATTTCTTGCTTTATGGTCTTATAACACCATATCCTTACTTTGGAAACTTGGTCATTATTTATCTATTTATTAATTCTTTGCTTCGTCTCCCTAACATAATGTAACGACCCGACAAAAGGTGATCTTGGTTATCCGATATACAACACATATCGAACATCTAAGGATCGAAAATAACCGGAAAGTTAATAGAAATAAGTTAGAGGGTGAGAATAGATAAGATAGAAACTTAGAATAAAAGAAGAAGAAGAACCTACAACATCAGAGTAAACACGAATCTCACAACAGAACGAATAAAATATAACATAACTTTGAAATAAAAGATTGTACTTGAATATACACATCATTATCAAGTACAACACTTAAAACACAACGAAATAACAATAGCTATATGAAATCCTGAAACCTCCTGCTCCAGCTCTTCAAGTATCTGTAAATCCCGACTACTTGACTGCCTGTACAAAATTGGGCACCCAAGAGTTTAGGGAAAACAAAACAAAATAAACTCTGGGCCAGTCATGGGACTGGTATGAGTAAAATAGTTAAAAATAGTTTGAACAAGTAAATGATATCTCATAAGACCACGTCGTATAACGGAACGAGTTTTTCCCTTATGAGAATCCAAAATATCTTTATATTAAAAACCTTTTGATATTATAATAATGTCTATCAACCACAATATAATAATCATCTAGCAGAAACACTTTCATCTCACGTTCTACATATATAGTATACAATCAAAACCGCAAGCACGTATTGGGTAATGAATTTCCAACTATGACAAGGTATGGAACCACCTTTCTGTAACAACCCGTAAAATCTGAACCAGTTTAAAAAATTTTAAATTGGCTATTTTGGAGGATTTTAAATATTTAAAATAAATATTTTAAATAATAACGACGAAAAGTATGTTTCAATCGATGTTTGAAAATGAATATAATTAATTTGAATTATGAACATGGCCTGAAATAGCGCGGCAGTTTCGAAATTTCAATTCCAACTTTGACTGACTGTACCGGGTGCAAAATAAAACGGATTTTAGTGAAACCAAAAATATTTAAATCTGTTAGTGAATATATTTCAAACGAAATTGAAAAATCGAAGATTCGTAGCGGGAGTCAAAAGTTATGGCCAAATGAATTTTCAAAAAGGTCGCTATAGAAATTATATCGCCCGTGAAAATAGACATTTTGCAAACGACCTTGGAATTCGACGAAACCACTTTTGTTGGATCCGGGATGTGAAGTTATTTCTAGGTTTCAAATTTCATAATTTTTGAAGCTAGTATGTGAGCGTGGCAAAGGAAAATGTGTTTTTGGTCAATTACAGTTAAATTGGATCGACCAGAAAATGACCATTTTTCAAACGGTCTCAGAATTCGATGAAACTCATTTTTTTGGGACCGTATCGTCAAAACATTGCTAGATTTATTTTTGGGAATTTTTCGAATCAGTATGTGGCCCCAACAAATTGAAATGTACGTTCAAATCAAATATTGAATGTTTTATATTTTAATTTGAAGGGAAACTGGCTGAAACAGTCGAATGGGCCTTCGAAACATATCCCATTGTGTTCGGAATGGGGGTATTTAGCTAGAGGCGACAGTCGTTGGGTTTGAATTGGTGTTCGTTCGGAGGAAGGGGTATTTTCGGATTTTTGAAATTAATAAATATATATAAAAAAATAGGCCAATAGAATTCTTTCTTCCCCACTCCGCTTTGACCAGTCAAACCCGCTTCTCCTCACTGTCGAACGGCGGAAATAGGTCAGGATTTCAAATCCACTTTTCTTCCAATCCATACAGTAAAATCGATCGATTCTTTGGGGAATTATGGAGAGAATTCCCCCCTCTACAGATCCATACAAGTTTGGGAGTACATCGTTCAGTATTCGCCTCGATTCACCTCCGCAAAGTGTTGCCGCTCGCGCCGGATTTCCTCCCTCCGGCCAAGTTCGAGTGCGACGAAATGGGGACCCCTGGAGCGGATTTCCGAGCCCGTTGTTATGGTGAAGTCTGATCGAGGCAACACTTCACGGATTGGAAGCAAATCATAAACCTAATTTTGAATGGTAAGCTGAAGGTTACGGCTTTGATTATTTAAACTGATTATAACACCATTAAACCGTCGCAAAACTAATTGAACTTCTAAAAATCGTATCTTTTTCATTTGTGATCGAAATCCAGTGAAACAAGAGACATTGGACTCGCGTTGACGCCTTCTACATTTTAGAAGAGACCGCGTATTTTTCTGAGCCTTCTGCTATTTTTGGTGGAGTGGAACCCAATGTGAGATTTCTAATTTATAAACGATATGGAAAACAATGATGTATAAATTATATAGTCGATGTATGAGTTATATAAGCGTTGTACACCTCATATATAAGCGTTGTATAAATTGTATGTTCGAGGTATAAGTTATATATGCGTTGTAAAAATTATATATGCGATGAAATGAATTGAAGTGAATTGAAGTATATTTATATACGAATATATATATATATATATATATATATATATATATATATATGTACTCCCCTCGTCCACAGACCATGGACGATATTTATTGGTTGTGATATTGTTTGGATTATTTGGCTGATGTGAAATTTGGTGAATAATATGAATGGTTGATAGAATTGTTTGTGGTTGAGAATGATTGATTGTGGTTGAAAAATACACATCTGTGGTTGAAAACAAAATTAGAATAGACCGTGGAAATGAAAATAAAACATGCCGCCTACGTGCGAACTAGATGTATGAATCCCCATTGTCAAAACCGCGAGGTTTTAAGGTAGAGCAACGAGCCGTACTAGGGACGACCCCGGTTTTAACTACCCTGCCGTTATGATGCCGAAATTTTCTGAAATATTCATGTGTTAGAATTATTTTCATTTGTTGAAATTATTTTCATGTGTAGAAACTACATTCATGTGTTGAATAGAAATTCATTCGTTGAATAGAAATTCATGTGTTGAATGGTAGTCGTGTTTTGAAATAAATAGTTTTATAATAAAAATCACATTTTTACCATCTATATGAACTATATAAAATAGTCGTGTTTTGAAATAAATTGTTTTATAATAAAAATCACATTTATATCATCTATATGAACTATATAAAATAGTCGTGTTTTGAAATAAATTGTTTTACAATAAAAATCACATTTTTATTATATATACGAACTATAGAGAACATTCATGTGTTGAATAGAAATTCATTCGTTGAATAGAAATTCATGTGTCGAATGGTACTCGTGTTTTGAAATAAATTGTTTTCAAAATAAAAATCACATTTTTATTATATATACGAACTATAGAGAACATTCATGTGTTGAATAGAAATTCATTCGTTGAATAGAAATTCAGGTGTTGAATGATACTCGTGTTTTAAATTAATTGCATTTACTATAAAAATCACATTTTTATTATATATATGAACTGTTAAAAATAGTGAAGTGTTGAAATAAATGTTTGTTGGATAAAAATATCATTTTTATCAAGTGTATGAAATGAGTATGGTTTTGAATTCGAAGAATCGATTATATTTGTGTATATATATATATAAATATAATTAAAGTAAATCGAATAACGAAGCTGCAGTTCGTGTTTTGAAACCGTGATTTCAAACGATTAGTGCGGGAGATCCGACCATCGGATTTTCCCGAAACCACAACCGTTGGGTTCGCCTTGGAAATATCTTCCCAATGGCACCAACTTTGTAAAGATCCAACGGTTGGATTGCCTGGAATGTTTAATTCAAATCTGAAGAAAAACAGCGCTAGAATCTATTATATTTATATATATATATAAATATAATTAAATTAAATCGAATAATGACGCTGGAGTTCATATTTTGAAATCGAAACTTCAAACGAGTGTACCGGGAGATCCAACTGTCGGATTTCCCCAAAACTGAAACCGTTGGATTCGTTTTGAAAAGATCTTTCTAATGATATTAAATTTGTGAAGATCCAACAGTTGGATTTTCAGATATGTGTAAATCAAATCTGGAGAAAAACAGCGCCACGGCCGCGTTATGGCCTGAAGCGTTGTTTTGAATAAATTGGCTATTTTTAAATAAATAAAAATAGCGATAAATCATGATAAAATATTATAAACGAGATGGAAATAAACTGAATTTGCTCGGTTTATGTGATATTTGATGGTTGAATGTGTTTGGCGTGAAAAACTACATTAAAGAACAGAATTGGTGACGTCGAATAATTTAACCATTGAAATGAATTGATTTGAAATTCTAAATATACGTGAATTATTTGAAAAGGCCGAGTTAATTCTCATTTCAAATAATTGATCGACGATCGAAAGTCGAAGATATGAAGACGATGCAAGACCGATGATCTTCACGTCGAATGGAGGGGTGCTACTGATGCTCATGATAGGAGTAGCTACCTAGAAGGGGTTGAAGTAGTAGCCGTCCGGATGTACATGTTGATTGTATGGATGTGTGAGGAATAAAGATCCTTCGGTTTCGTTCAGACCCAGAACGGACTTGTAAATGGACTGTGTGTCAGACATGGGATTTCATTCTACGTGATTGATAAACATCAGTTGCATGGCGTGAATTGCCTGTGCGGCACGCTGAGATGCAGTGATCAAAGCTTTTGTTGAAAAGAAGGGCTTTGTGGTGGACGATCAAAGCAACGCCTATGTGGCATGGCTTTGTGTATAAAGTGAATTCGCGAGCCTCACACCCCGGTATGAACCAGAAACAGGAGAGGACTGCAGGGAGAACATGCGTTTCCTTCTAGCTAGGAGTTGTGTCAGTGTTTTTACACGGCCTGACATTTTACTTATGTGGATGATGGATAGCGAGGCGCCTCGGATATATCGATCGTTCTCGAACCGATGGAGTCATTCGTTGGCTCATTTACGCCCCATAGGGCGGGGAGACGTAGTGTTCACGATTTCGTCTAATCCACATCGGTGGACCAGCCCTGAAGATCCAAGGGTCGATGCGTTCTGATCCTGAGGGGCGGGCTAGAGCGTCTCGAATTCGGTAAGGACTATCCTTTGCCTTGGTTCATGACAGAAATCCAATTTCCAAATACGACACCGTGCGGTTTTGATTGTATATATATATGGCGACATGATATATGGTACCTATGCCGTCTATGATTGATATTTATGATTGTATCTAAAATTAGAAACTAACTGGAAACGAGCAAGGACGGATGGTTTCCTGGGTATTGGTCTGATGTTGGTTTCGGCCTTCGGGGTTAATACTTAGGGAATCGTTCTCTTACTAGTTTACGGTTGGAGTCTTATTAAGAATTAAACGATAAAATTTACATTTCAAATGATTTGTTTTCCTTGTATCAAGCATATTTGGCCATTATAAGGTAAAACTCTATCCTCCAGTTTGTGTTGCATTTTGTGATGGGAACCGAGTCTTATAATGGCTTCATTTTTATAAAAAGCATTGCGATGTTTAAAAGATTTATTTGTTTTAAAGCACTGGCAATCCAATGGAGTAAATCCGTTCCGCGAAAGTGGCGTGGTCCTGTGATTATTCATATTTGAAAATGTGTTAAGAAGACTTCTCATACCAGTCCCATGACTGACTCGTAGTTTGTTTCACTTGCAAACCCGGGTGCCCCCTTTTCTACACAGGCAGCCTTGTATTCAGGTTTTAGCCCGCTCTTTCTGGATAGCTGGAGCTGAAGATGGATTCTATCATTTATCTCTTTTTATGCTGTTCAGCTCCTGTTGTACATATTATGTTTTCTTTTCCGCAGTAGACATTTATGTATAACTGAACTGTATTTTGTACTAAGTATGATCCTATATATTGTGTAACTCTGATGATTATATTTATCCAGTGTATTCTATTGTGCATTATCTGGTGTATTTATTTATTTATGTTCTGCTGTTATCTGTTTATGTGTTATATTCCAAAGATTACCCTTGCCACCGTCTTATCGGGAATGGGGTCGTCACACTTTCGCTAGTGTACCTCTTGAGAGGAATACACTGGGTTCAACAAGAACATCTTGCAACTCGGCCACACATGACCGACCACTCATTTCGCTTGAGTGTATCGAATGTATATCATCAACGGTTGGGATCAGCAACTGTTTCCCGAATGGGACAGCATCGACAATAGATTTTTAGAAGTAAATGAAACTCTAGATCAGGTGATTATACACCCTAATAGGTGCGACCTACATAGCCATGCTGCCTGCCCGATTTCTTTCATTTCCCGGTTGTGAGGCTAGAGGCCACGCTTATCTCTGACAGATCACACGTTTATTCACTTTGAATGTCACATTGTCATACCCGCCAAATCACAAATTGATTTCCCTAAAAATACCACGGGCAAACAGCTAAGAGAAACGAATTCCTCCGCCACCAAACGTAAATACGTTTGAAGAGATCAACTTCCACGATCTATTAAATATACTCTGTCAGACATTCTACCATACAGGTCGTCCTGGGACTGGACAAACCGAAGGCACTATTTAGTACAACCATCTTAGGCAATCGTTATCTAAGATTTATACAACAGCCCATGCACTTTACTCTGTCTTCAATTATCTTTGGCACATATGATTCGCAACGCTTATGCCAATACGGAGTGGCTCTTCGGATAATATTCCAATCGGTCTCTCCATTTTAACAACGTTAAAATGGTCGAAAACTTTGATAGTCGGTGAGTTAACTATCAAAGAAAAATACGTGTGCAAACAACGATATTATTTCTAGATGGATTATATCGATCAATCATCATTTAACATTGATCTCTTTAGTTCATTAATTTACTTATCTCCTCATTCCATATATTCAACATTTCTTATTTTCAAAATTTAGAAAATATACGTTATTAACAATGGAAAACATTTCCATTTCCTGTTTTCTATATTAGAAAACATTTCTGATCTCTTATTTGGAAAACATTTCCAAAGCTCCTTTATTGGATTTAAAAAGATGTTTAAATAAAACATCGCTATGCCAACTCAAACCATTTACTAAATTCACTTAACCATCATTCACTATCAAACCTTAACATTCCTTAGTTAAGAAGGAGGTCAATCAAGTTGGGGAATAATTACCTCTTAGACCTTAACTGAACAACGTTTTAACTTCGAAATAGTCAAAGTTTATCTTTTAAACCTTTAACGAACTTCTTTACGACTCTCTCGGATTCAATTTACGAATCCATTTCTTTATTGAAAACATTGGTTATAACGATAACGTTATAATCCCTACTTTCGAAATATCTAACTTCAATTATAACTTTTATTCTTTAATGTGGATAAAATAAATAAACACCTAATTTATAAATAAATAAATCTTGATTTAAACACCAGAAAGTATAAGTACTTTCCCGAATTCAATATAATCGAATTCGCCGATTAACTCTCTTCACGTAATCTCTATTTGATTAACTCTTCTTCAAATAACTAATATTCGATTAACTCCCATCGAATAACTAATATTCGATTACTCTTTCTTTCGAATAAACGATAGTCAATAATCTCTCTTTTCGAATACTATATTCGATTACTCCTTTTCGAATAACTAAATTCGATTAACTCCTTTCGATTAAACTAATCGATAACTCCTTTCGAATAACTAAATTCGATTAACTTAACTCAATTCGAATAACTAATATTCGATAACTCCTTTTAACTTGATTCAAATAACTAAAATTCGATAACTCCTTTTAACTTTATTCGAATAACTAATATTCGATAACTCCTTTTAACTTTATTCGAATAACTAATATTCGATGACTCCTAATTCGACTAAGTCTAATCGATTTATTCTAATTCGATTAACTCTATTTAATTACTCTATTGGTTAACTTTAACTCTAACTGGTTAACTTTAACTCTAACTGGTTAACTCGAACTGGTTAACTCTAACTCTAACAGGTTAACTCTAACTGATCAACTCTAACTGATTAACTCTAACTGGTTAACTCTAACTGATCAACTCTAACTTATCAATTCTAACTGGTCAACTCTAATTGATTAACCCTAACTGGTTAACTCTAACTGATCAACTCTAACTGATTAACTCTAACTGGTTAACTCTAACTGATCAACTCTAACTGATCAACTATAACTAGTCAACCCAAATTGATTAACCCTAACTGATTAACCCTAACTGGTTAACTCTAACTCATTTACTCTATTCGATTAACTCTAATCGAATAACTAATATTCGATTAACTCATTTTGATTAACTCATTTCAATTAACTCTTTTCGATTAAACTCTTTTCGATTAAACTCTTTTCGATTAACTCCTTTGATTAATTCCTTTTCTATTTGTTTATACAAATAATTCCTTTTCTATTTGTTTACTTAACAAATAACTACTCCCTTTCAATTCTATTTATTTAACCAATAAATATTCCCTTTATCTTTTCTGTGTATTTCCCAAATGAATATTCCTTTTATCCTTCTATTTATTTTCTAAATAAATATTTCCTTTATACTTCTATTTATTTCTTAAATAAATATTTCCTTTATACTTCTATTCGTAAATGTTTTACAAATATTTCCTTTATATTTGTTTTCACAAATAATTTCCTTTATATTTCTTCTTTGATTTTATAAAGTATTTTCTTTTATAAAATCCTTTCTTTATATATATAATCCACTGATTTTATATAAATAATTTATTTTCAAAATGCACTTTGAAAATCCCCTTTTTACATCCCAGTATTTCTTATGGTATTTAAAATATCAAATAACCATGATCGATATCATTCAAACACACATAATCACCAAAAGATTATATATCACATCATATATTACAATATATGAAAAACAGTAAAATAAATGTTGAGGAATCCAGTTGGATTCCTCCAAGCTGTTTCCCTGCATCACAGATGTTAAACAACATAATTAACATCGATTTCATTTCAATATGAAATATTCTGCTAAACAGAATCAATATTTGATTAACGATTTATATATATATGTATCGTTATCTATGATTTCAACCAATACACAGACAATTCAACCAAATAGTTAACACATAGCAATCAACAGATGATTATCAGTTCTAAGAATACGTTATAAAAATATAACCGTTCAGAGTTGGTGAGTTTTACTCACTTTGATTGGTTATCATTAAATAACGATATTCGTTCGTCCATTCAGATCGGACAATTTATTTTGCAATAAATTGCAACTAGCCCCAATCCACTCCTAGTCAGTTCCATTGTGTTGTCACCGTCCATACGATCCCAACGGATCTGACCGTTCGAAATTCTAATAAAGCATAGTCGAGATACTTAATTTACAAATTATACAAATATTTAAAATGGATTAAACTATTTTAATTGATTTTGGGCTTTACCCAATAAGTTGGCCCAACCACTTCCATCCAACCGCTAGCCAGACCCACCTTCCTTATCAACCCGTCTTTCCCAAATAAAATCCGCTCCGCTCAGATGAAAACTCCACCACCACGAAATCCTTCTACTCCTTCTCGTTCAACAAAAATCAAAACCAAAATCACTAGACATCCCCTCGTCTACTCCTCTTCGCATCCATATACAACTCGTCAAGCTCGAGCCCCCCTAACTTTGACCTACTGCCATATGCCGCCCTTTTCAATAAGGTGCGACACCTTCAGGTGCCGATACCCACCAGAAACCACCAGTAAGTAGCGCACTTCACCACAAGCAAGGGAACGATCTACAACTCCCCTAACTCGTACCAACCATGTCGGGATCCGAGCTGCTTCCTACACACGGCTGCCCGATACAGTGATCGACAATTTCCATCTTAAAACAATTCAAACCCATCATTAAACCCTCATTAGACTCTTCGGTACGTCCTTCTTTTCTGCTGTAACCGAACCCGTGGTCCTATGACCATGTTGACGCACGACATCTCTCCTACCCCGTCCAGCATTCCATCACTTTCAAACATCTTTTTTTTTTTATTCGGCCGAGAAGAAAAGATAGAGAAGAACCACTGTGATGTATTTATATATGCATTTAGTTGGATGAGTGGATCATTGAAGGCCACGGTATTTGTTTTGAGACCACAAAAGAACGACAGTTTTAGAAGGGTGAAACGTGGACACTTGTTTTTGGTTAAGCATGAAAGAATCACATTTATATACATACGTTTACTTATTAAGGGTACTTTATTTCGTGAAATTTCGTTTGTTTACGAACTGCTATAACAGAAATAACCATACCGTTGTGTCGAGCTCGGTGTCACGATCCCAAAAATATAATAATATCGGTAAGTTAGCTCATATTGTGAAACCCTAAAATATTATTATAGGGTGCAAATTACTCTAAATAAAAAGTTGCTTATTTAATTTATTAAAAATTACAATAAAATTCTAAAAATTAAACTATCGTTATGTCTCAAAAGAACCTTGTCTTAATTCAAACCCGATATTCAAATATTTTTAAATAACCGTTATGACCACGAATGAATATACCGCTGTTTTTCTGAATATTTAATTTGGACATAACTAAAAATCTTCACGACAAAAATCCCGATTTTTCTCTTCCACTAGAAAAATATACTTCACCAGCTTCTAACGTTTCTTGTTTCATAGAAATCCAATTTAAAACGGCTTCTGTATATTCGATTGAAGTTCGAATCGCCAAATAACGAACTGTAGCGCCATTTCGAGCTCGATTATAATTATAATATAATTATACGTTCAAATTTCGTTTAAATAATATATTCGTCAATATAATTCAATATAAACTAAGTTATATATTTTATATCATCCAATTCACACCATATCATGAATTATGTTATTTCCGATTATTCCGGAAATATATTATTCTATTATTTATATTAATTAAATATAATTATTATTTAATTCCAGTTATTGATATCGCCAACTCGATATTTAATAATTATATTAATTAATTATTCGATAGCTAAAAATGCGGGTCATTACATGTAACACCCCACGTCCGTTAGTGTCACTCACAAAGGGAATGCACTAAGTTCTGTGGAGCATTTAGGGTAAAAGATGCAGTTAAATTACAAGACAGACAGAAATTAAACAGCGGAAAATAAAACTTTGCTTTATTGATAAAATAGTTTGTACAAAGATTTCTTTACAATATCAGAGTGTCATCTGTCTTACAAAATAAAGAAGCATAAAAATACATTTATATTCCCCAATTTCAGCAAGAGCCAGCCATAGCATCTGAAAAGAGAATCCAAGCAAAACTTCGACAAATCTTCAAGCTGGGAAAGAGTGACAGTCCAACTTAACCTGAGCTATACTATTCCCTCTTTTACTACCTGGGGGGGGGGAACGGAAGAAAGAAGACGAAGGGAAAACAGAGTCAGACATAAAGCCTGAGTAAGTTTAGTAACTTCTAGCATGTGAACATGGAAAAACAAAACGACATGAATTAACTGAATACAAGATAACACCATGATGATAGGGTTGGCAAGATTAGACAAGATGTGCTAAGCTAAGATAAACTGGATATGCTCTAATACTTTCGCCGCTTCGCTATTTCCTTGTTATACTGGTTTCTATATCTCTGCACCATCTAACTAGTGTTCCAACTAGTAACGATAACGTGATCCCAACCCCTGTAGTTTCCATTGCCTTCAGGCATACATTTATTATTTATTACCTAGATCTAATCTAGGGTTTTCTATCAAGTTCTTTCTAGATTTAACTAGAGTTTTACGCTATCTGCTGAACGCTTCTCGAGTTCAGGGTTTATGCCACCTAGTCCAACTAGGGATTACGCTACCTGTCGAACGATGCCCCCAAGTCTAGGACACACTACCTAGAGTGGTATATGTTCCTATACTTCCCCACGCATGTATCGCGAATCGTTATCGCTTGTCTAGATGCGCATGTCCTATAATGTGCGGTCCGAGTCCTGTGACAGGGCAAATCAAGGAATACAGAACTCGGTTGGGAGCTTTCAGATATTTGCCGATGCAGATGCTAAGGTCTGTTTTTATTCCAGTGGCTATGGTCCCACCTGACCCCTCCTTCAACTAATGAAAGGCACACCTTGTAAAATGAGAACTATACGCCGGCCCCCGGTGCCCCACTATCCTATGGCCATCCTCACCCATAACTAGAAAGCAAGTATATGGTCTTTTGGAGTTCTCCACCTTTCCGCTTCACGTATCTCGATTGACTCAAGATGGATGGTAGACGACGAGTCGCTATCACAGGGCTACCGTTTGCTCGTAGAATCACGCCGATCCATCCTGGTCTTTAGGTTGCCATGTATTGCAACCAAGGCTTGGTTCTTCTACGCAGACCTTAACCTCTGTGGGCCCAGGCGGATCATCTGCAGCCTCACAGAGGGATACCAAGAGTACCCTCACGTCCCCTCGAAGCCTTGGGCTTCGTAACCCAATTCGTTGGAGCCTTCTTTTTAATCAGACGGACGTTCACTCCTCCTCGTGTTATACTGAGAATTACTACTTAGTTTTGTCAACTAAGGTTTACCACTTAGTTTCCAGAATCGTTGTTTTCTTAACTAAAGTTTACTACTTAGATCCTTTTAACTAAGGTTTACTACTTAGTTCTCTTTTCCGTCAATTTGGATTGGTTAAGTGTCATTTGTCAATTCAAGCTAACATAGCCCTCTTCATTTATCCTGTTAAGCTGGTTAAGTGTCATCAGCAATTCACGTTGACTTAACCCTACCACAAACCAAGTTATATTGGTTAAATATTTCTTATTACTTAACCATACCCCTTCATCCTGTATTGGTTAAGTGTTCCTTTTTAACTTAACCTTGCCCGTTTGTTTTAACTAACATGTTATTAATGGTTAAGTATTATCCCTTCATGTTTTAGACTTAACCTCATTCCTTTATCACAATCTGATGGTTAAGTGTTCAGGTTTACTTAACCCTACGGTCTAGCCCAGCTAACATATCAAAATTGGCTAAGCATATTAGATTTTACTTAACCCCAACCTCTAGTCTAGTTAACATATTAATTTGGCTAAGTGTATTAACTTTACTTAACCCCTACAAGTCTCGTTTTGCTACCTTGAGTTTGGTTAAGTGTCTCTATGGACTTAGCCCTCCCATTCTAGCTTAACTGTGTTAAGTTGGTTAAGTGTTCCTATGGACTTAACCCTCCCATTCTAGCTTAACTGTGTTAAGTTGGTTAAGTGTTCCTATGGACTTAACCCTCCCATTCTAGCTTAACTGTGTTAAGTGTCAGTCTGCACCTAACCCCACCCATTAGTCTAGTTATCATGTTGAACTGGTTAAGTGTCTTAGTTAACCTAACCCTACCATTCTTGTTCTAGCTTTAACTAAATAAATTAAAGCCGCTACCACTCACATTAGACAGGTATTGTTGCGACTACTGGATGTGCCGGTTGGTTCCGGGCAGGTTTATATCGCAACTCAGTCTAACCTCGGGGTAGGCATATTCGTGTTTTCTAAGTTCAAAGGGTTTCAATTTATTTTCAAATCAAGTTTTGAAAGTAACCATCCCGTTCGTCGGATCAGTTAGGGATAGCCAGGGAGAGAAGGAAACTTGTATTTTCCAAACCCAAGCCTAGACACTATCCTCTCTGTCACCCTAGAACTTTCTGGTGTTTCATTAAAAGAGATGTCGTTAATAAATCTTTAATTTGTCTAAATTTACATTTCTCATTTAGGACAAATTCTATATGTAAATTATTCCTAATTTACTTATTTCCCAATTACTCTTTTAATGTAATATGTCTACATTTATTTCTATGGCCCATTTTCCCTATATATCATATTTATGCTTTTTGGTATGTAAAATATACCAAATTAAGTGTCACTAACCATGATTTTGCTAAACCTGACAGTTATTCCCAATTATGGCCAATTTCACATTTATGCCAATATACTTACCGTGCCAAATTAGCTAATCCAATTCCGATTCAACATTCTAATTCACGTCAAACTAGACTTATTACTCTAGTTCACTATTCATGTAAATGCTAGATTTACACGTCAATACTAGATTCAAATTACACATCTTATAATTTATGTCAAATTTATCCTATTTGCATTTCTATGAACATGCCATAATACATGTTCCCAATTTAGGCCAATTTCCAAGTAAAACTACGTTTTTAGTAAATTTCATATTTTGCCCAAACCGCATTCCCACCGTTCGTATAATCGTGATTCAGTCTAGATTATAAATAAAGCTAGATTCGTAGAAAATAGGGAATGAACCAAAGATGCTATGCAAAAGATGGGCATACTAACTGGCATAAAAAGGGTTGAATAACGACGTCGGTTCAAGAACATGGGTAGACCTAACTTAATAGGTAAATTCCCAAGGTCTAAAACCAAGAATAGACAGAATAGAGACATAGGTTCAAGAACATGGGTAGACCTAACCTAATAGGTAAATTCCCAAGGTCTAAAACCAAAGATAACCAAGAATAGACAGAATAGATGATCGGGTTTAGACCCAATTTCATAGTCACAAAACTTAAGCAACACTTTCCTAGTCATGAATCACAGGTATTTAATCACAGATGTCCTTGTTATGTCATAGGTAATAGTTTATATTTCCAAATCAAAGGCATAGGCTTAGTCAAGGAAATAATCCTCATAGACACAGTCATAGTCATAGGCAATGTTCATAGTCATAGGAAATGTCCATAGTCATAGGCAATGTTCATAGTCATAGGCAAATGTTCATAGTCATAGGCATATGGTTTTAAGGTCCATAGTTTCATAGTCACGGTCTTATTTGTCATCGAATCATAATAGTTCTTAATTAGGTTCAAGAGTATAGGTACTGATTTGAATAGAGAGAGAGAGAGATTTGGCATATTCTTTTATTCCTTCAATTTCATGTCACGAACAGAGAAAAACGTTCAAATCTAGAAATAACTGACTTACAAAGATTTAGATTAGAAAAGAAAGATGGCGTTGCTATGATTCGTGCGACGTTAGCCTTTGATCCTTATCTTGAAGCTTTAATCTTGATTCGAATCTCTTCTTGAAAGTCTTTAAGCAGCATCTCCTCGTCTTGATTTATTTTATATATATTATTCTATTTATTATTTATTTTTTAAGTGGAGGAGAAGAAGCCATGTTCACTAAGAATCTTTACAGCATAAGGGTAGAGAAGAATTGTGAATAGAGGAGGAGACTAGGGCTGTTTATATAGTGTAGAAGTCAACGAATCTAGTCAGAATGACATCTAGATGCAGAGAAACGAACCAGGTTCAGATAGCTGGAAAAAGCAGGGGGGTCGACACCCAGGTCGACTCCCTAGTCGACCTGGGGGAGGGGGGGGTCGACTCCCCAGTCGACATGTGGGGGGGGGGGTCGACTACCCAGTCGACTCCCCAGTCGACCTGGGTCCTGGGCGGGAAATCTCCCGCCCAGCCCGCTTCTGAGTCTGATTTGAAATTTGAACTTTGCTGAAACTTCCGGAGGCCATATCTTCCTCATACGGACTCCGATTTATGCAAACTCGGACTCGTTTTCATGCAGAATTCCAAGACGAACGCAATGGCACAGCCCGTTTCCCTTGATTTTAATTTTAACTTTTAATTCTGCCTTGATTTGTGAATCTTAGCGCTACAGAATCACGGGGTGTTACATTCTCCCCCACTTAAAAGGATTTCGTCCCCGAAATCTTCAAGTTAGGAAGAATGTGTCCTACCATCCAATCACCCATCTACTCAACCATTCAATCACAGGCATTCATTGTCCTTAAAAGATTTGTAATGCTTTCATGTTTATATGCATAGTGTGTGTATATGTCTTTATCTAATGCAAAATCAGGCGGTCTACTGATTCAGTTGACCTCCTTAATGCGAATCATGTCAGTGCCATGCGTCCAATCATGTATGCAAGCATCCCTAGTTATGTAAATACTACATGCGTGCACAGCCATTCATCCATATGCAACATCCATATGATAACATATCAAGTTCAACTTACAAACAAGTACATATTTGTAAATGCAATGTGCAACCGTCCGAACTTGATCTAGTGCCTAATACGTATGCATATGCATCCACGAGCAACCATTAGCAACCACCAATCATAACATGTTTCAAATACATATTTACATCCATTGGCTTCTACCTAAGGATCGAAGATACGACCTAGAGGATATACTTTGGAAAGAGAGAAACAATTATGCGCAAAGCTCCTAAACAAAAAAAATCAAGGATGCACCCTTAAGGAAAAGGGTATGATGCTAGTATCTAGCCTTCTTGAGCTTTACTCCACTGTATCTTAACTAATTTAACTTCACGATTGTGAAGTTTCTGATCTCCATTTCCAAAATAAACAGATGTCAATTACGACACCAAGTATATGTACTAAGATGATTAGAGGTCTCCCTCTTATCCGCCATGCCATAACTATAAGGGTCGAAAGGTTACTACGTGCTTTTTAGAGTGCCTGTCACATCTATTCATCTCTCACGCAAACCATCCTAGTCGAACTTGACATCCCTTAAGTACAAGCCCCAAAGGCCTAAACCAATATCAGATAAGCACCCAAGGAATATCTCCTCCGAACTTAGACGATCTATGTGAGATGATGTAAACAAACTCGATAGCTATTCTCAAATCCCTACTAACCAAAAATAAACTGGTCGGACCACCAATTGGATTTGAGACTCTAGTGGGATCTTTCTACTATCTAAGTACTATGGTGCAGAGAATCAACTATGGAAGTGGATATGAACAAATGCAAAGGGCTAAAACCAAAGGAAAGAGTATGAACAACAAAACTAGACTCTTCCAACAGAACTTTACCACCTTTCTCCTAGGTACGCTTGGCGGTGAAAGTATTACTTGCCCTTCTGAAAATCTTGTTCCTCGTTCTTGCCCTTGTCCTTAATTATATGCCCTATTATACCCTAGTAAAGATACTTCCTCTTGTCTTAGGTTTTATAATTTCTTCCTCCTTTGTGAACTAAATCTACATCCGTGAATTCCTCATCCTAGGGTTGTGCTCCCTAGCCAAACTCCTCATCCCCTTCCGTGTGTAGTCATGTTGACAAATCTCTCGAAAGCTGCTTCCATCGTACAGAAAACCCTATAAGCTTGAAAGAAAACTGGCCGTAAGTGAAACAACCACAGCCCTAGATGGAAGTCGGGTACTACTTTGCCCTTCGATGAGGTTTCCTCCCAGAAAGCCAGGAGCCCCAGAGACTCAAGAAAGAAGGAGATAAGAAAACAGAGGAAGAGAAAAAGTGCGTATGGCTTTGGGGAATATGCCATTAAAACAAAACTTTTCTTTTGAAAATGCTTCGTTTAAAACTGTTTTGAAAATAATTTTTCAAATCCTTTATCTGATCCGATAACCTTCAGCTCTGATACCACGTGTAACACCCCACGTCCGTTAGTGTCACTCACCAAGGGAATGCACTAAGTTCTGTGGAGCATTTAGGGTAAAAGATGCAGTTAAATTACAAGACAGACAGAAATTAAACAGCGGAAAATAAAACTTTGCTTTATTGATAAAATAGTTTGTACAAAGATTTCTTTACAATATCAGAGTGTCATCTGTCTTACAAAATAAAGAAGCATAAAAATACATTTATATTCCCCAATTTCAGCAAGAGCCAGCCATAGCATCAGAAAAGAGAATCCAAGCAAAACTTCGATAAATCTTCAAGCTGGGAAAGAGTGACAGTCCAACTTAACCTGAGCTATACTATTCCCTCTTTTACTACCTTGGGCGGGGGGGGGGACGGAAGAAAAGAAGACGAAGGGAAAACAGAGTCAGACATAAAGCCTGAGTAAGTTCAGTAACTTCTAGCATGTGAACATGGAAAAACAAAACGACATGAATTAACTGAATACAAGACAACACCATGATGATAGGGTTGGCAAGATTAGACAAGATGTGCTAAGCTAAGATAAACTGGATATGCTCTAATACTTTCGCCGCTTCGCTATTTCCTTATTATACTGGTTTCTATATCTCTGCACCACCTAACTAGTGTTCCAACTAGTAACGATAACGTGATCCCAACCCCTGTAGTTTCCATTGCCTTCAGGCATACATTTATTATTTATTACCTAGATCTAATCTAGGGTTTTCTATCAAGTGCTTTCTAGATTTAACTAGAGTTTTACGCTATCTGCTGAACGCTTCTCGAGTTCAGGGTTTATGCCACCTAGTCCAACTAGGGATTACGCTACCTGTCGAACGATGCCCCCAATTCTAGGACACACTACCTAGAGTGGTATATGTTCCTATACTTCCCCACGCATGTATCGCGAATCGTTATCGCTTGTCTAGATGCACATGTCCTGTAATGTGCGGTCCGAGTCCTGTGACAGGGCAAATCAAGGAATACAGAACTCGGTCAGGAGCTTTCAGATATCTGCCGATGCAGATGCTAAGGTCTGTTTTTATTCCAGTGGCTATGCTCCCACTTGACCCCTCCCTCAACTAATGAAAGGCACACCTTGTAAAATGAGAACTATACGCCGGCCCCCGGTGCCCCACTATCCTATGGCCATCCTCACCCATAACTAGATAGCAAGTATATGGTCTTTTGGAGTTCTCCACCTTTCTGCTTCACGTATCTCGATTGACTCAAGATGGATGGTAGACGACGAGTCGCTATCACAGGGCTACCGTTTGCTCGCCGAATCATGTCGGTCCATCATGGTCTTTAGGTTGCCATGTATTGCAACCAAGGCATACCCTTGGTTCTTCTACACAGACCTTAACCTCTGTGGGCCCAGGCTGATCATCTGCAGCCTCATAGAGGGATACCAAGAGTACCCTCACGTCCCCTCGAAGCCTTGGGCTTCGTAACCCAATTCGTTGGAGCCTTCTTTTTAATCAGACGGACGTTCACTCCTCCTCGTGTTATACTAAGAATTACTACTTAGTTTTGTCAACTAAGGTTTACCACTTAGTTTCCAGAATCGTTGTTTTCTTAACTAAGGTTTACTACTTAGCTCCTTTTAACTAAGGTTTACTACTTAGTTCTCTTTCCCGTCAATTTGGATTGGTTAAGTGTCATTAGTCAATTCAAGCTAACATAATCCTCTTCATTTATCCTGTTAAGATGGTTAAGTGTCATCAGCAATTCACGTTGACTTAACCCTACCACAAACCAAGTTATATTGGTTAAATATTTCTTATTACTTAACCATACCCCTTCATCCTGTATTGGTTAAGTGTTCCTTTTTAACTTAACCTTGCCCGTCTGTTTTAACTAACATGTTATTAATGGTTAAGTATTATCCCTTCATGTTTTAGACTTAACCTCATTCCTTTATCACAACCTGATGGTTAAGTGTTCAGGTTTACTTAACCCTACGGTCTAGCCCAGCTAACATATCAAAATTGGCTAAGTGTATTAGATTTTACTTAACCCCAACCTCTAGTCTAGTTAAAATATTAATTTGGCTAAGTGTATTAACTTTACTTAACCCCTACAAGTCTCGTTTTGCTACCTTGAGTTTGGTTAAGTGTCTCTATGGACTTAGCCCTCCCATTCTAGCTTAACTGTGTTAAGTTGGTTAAGTGTTCCTATGGACTTAACCCTCCCATTCTAGCTTAACTGTGTTAAGTTGGTTAAGTGTTCCTATGGACTTAACCCTCCCATTCTAGCTTAACCGTGTTAAGTGTCAGTCTGAACCTAACCCCACCCATTAGTCTAGTTATCATGTTGAACTGGTTAAGTGTCTTAGTTAACCTAACCCTACCATTCTTGTTCTAGCTTTAACTAAATAAATTAAAGCCGCTACCACTCACATTAGACAGGTATTGTTGCGACTACTGGATGTGCCGGTTGGTTCCGGGCAGGTTTATATCGCAACTCAGTCTAACCTCGGGGTAGGCATATTCGTGTTTTCTAAGTTCAAAGGGTTTCAATTTATTTTCAAATCAAGTTTTGAAAGTAACCATCCCGTTCGTCGGATATGTTAGGGATAGCCAGGGAGAGCAGGAAACTTGTATTTTCCAAACCCAAGCCTAGACACTATCCTCTTTGTCACCCTAGAACTTTCTGGTGTTTCATTAAAAGAGATTTCATTAATAAATCTTTAATTTGTCTAAATTTAAATTTCTCAAGTAGGACAAATTCTATAAGTAAAATTATTCCTAATTTACTTATTTCCTAATTACTCTTTTAATGTAATCTGTCTACATTTATTTCTATGGCCCATTTTCCCTCTATATCATATTTATGCTTTTTGCTATGTAAAATATACCAAATTAAGTGTCACTAACCATGATTTTGCTAAACCTGACAGTTATTCCCAATTATGGCCAATTTCACATTTGTGCCAATATACTTACCGTGCCAAATTAGCTAATCCAATTCCGATTCAACATTCTAATTCACGTCAAACTAGACTTATTACTTTAGTTCACTATTCATGTAAATGCTAGATTTACACGTCAATACTAGATTCAAATTACACATCTTATAATTTATGTCAAAATTTTCCAATTTGCATTTCTATGAACATGCCATAATACATGTTCCCAATTTAGGCCAATTTCCAAGTTAAACTACGTTTTTAATAAATTTCATATTTTGCCCAAACCGCATTCCCACCGTTTGTATAATCGTGATTCAGTCTAGATTATAAATAAAGCTAGATTCGTAGAAAATAGGGAATGAACCAAAGATGCTATGCAAAAGATAGGCATACTAACTGGCATAAAAAGGGTTGAATAACGACGTCGGTTCAAGAACATGGGTAGACCTAACTTAATAGGTAAATTCCCAAGGTCTAAAACCAATAATAGACAGAATAGAGACATAGGTTCAAGAACATGGGTAGACCTAACTTAATAGGTAAATTCCCAAGGTCTAAAACCAAAGATAACCAAGAATAGACAGAATAGATGATCGAGTTTAGACCCAATTTCATAGTCACAAAACTTAAGCAACACTTTCCTAGTCATGAATCACAGGTGTTTAATCACAGATGTCCTTGTTATGTCATAGGTAATAGTTTATATTTCCAAATCGAAGGCATAGGCTTAGTCAAGGAAATAATCCTCATAGACACAGTCACAGTCATAGGCAATGTTCATAGTCATAGGAAATGTCCATAGTCATAGGCAATGTTCATAGTCATAGGCAAATGTTCATAGTCATAGGCATATGGTTTTAAGGTCCATAGTTTCATAGTCCCGGTCTTATTTGTCCTCGAATCATAACAGTTCTTAATTAGGTTCAAGAGTATAGGCACTGATTTGAATAGAGAGAGAGAGATTTGGCATATTCTTTTATTCCTTCAATTTCATGTCACGAACAGAGAAAAACGTTCAAATCTAGAAATAACTGACTTACAAAGATTTAGATTAGAAAAGAAAAATGGCATTGCTATGATTCGTGCGACGTTAGCCTTTGATCCTTATCTAGAAGCTTTAATCTTGATTCGAATCTCTTCTTGAAAGTCTTTGAGCAGCATCTCCTCGTCTTGATTTATTTTATATCTATTATTCTATTATTTATTTATTTTTTAAGTGGAGGAGAAGAAGCCATGTTCACTAAGAATCTTTGCAGCATAAGGGTAGAGAAGAATTGTGAATAGAGGAGGAGACTAGGGCTGTTTATATAGTGTAGAAGCCAACGAATCCGGTCAGAATGACGTTTAGATGCAGAGAAACGAACCAGGTTCAGAAAGCTGGAAAAGCAGGGGGGGTCAACACCCAGGTCGACTCCCCAGTCGACCTGGGGGGGGGGGGTGGTCGACTCCCCAATCGACCTGGGGGGGGGGGTCGACTACCCAGTCGACCTAGGTCCTGGGCGGGAAATCTCCCGTCCAGCCCGCTTCTGAGTCTGTTTTGAAATTTGAACTTTGCTGAAACTTCCGGAGGCCATATCTTCCTCATACGGACTCCGATTTATGCAAACTTGGACTCGTTTTCATGCAGAATTCCAAGACAAACGCAATGGCGCAGCCCGTTTTCCTTGATTTTAATTTTAACTTTTAATTCTGCCTTGATTTGTGAATCTTAGCGTTACAGAATCATGGGGTGTTACATTACAATCTTTCCGCCTTAAAATAATTTCGTCCTCGAAATTGCTAAGGTAGAGGACGACCTTATCTATTGGGTTAAAATTTATCTGTTTACCTCTTATCTCCTATTTCTCCGAACCAATTAATATCGACTAAAATATTAATTCCTTCCGACTAACAAAAATTTCAAAAATCCGGAAAATTTTCTAACACCTTAAATTTTTGGAAAATTTCTCCATAACCTCCTTTGTACTGCCCTATCGGTAAAACCACAACTCGCCTCTCTGGGCCATCTCCATCCCAAAAGAAAATCAAACAGCCAAGCGGCTTGCCAAATCAGCTCATAAATCACCAAACTCATATGAAATATAAACTTGTACCTTTTTGTCGGGCATATCATTATATCACTTTCACTTAGTACCAACTCAGCATATTCCGATACATTTCCAACTCTTAACTTATCCCTCAATTCCATTTCAGATTATCCTCTAATCAATTTAAGTTATACTTACTCCACAAGTTACACTTAAATTCTAGAATTTAAATTCCTTGGTTTTCTTTTTATTTCAATAAATTTAAATCATAAATCACAATTCAAAACCTTTGAATTTCTGTATAACTTGTTTTCAAAACAAAATCTTTGGTAGTAATCCGTCACTTACAACTCGAAAATGAACAGCGGTGATGCAGGTGTCATCATCGGAATCTATTTCCCAGCGATCAAGTGAGTTCAATACTGTACCACTTTCAAAATCATTTCCACATACTTCCATTTTGAAATCAGTTCAAAACATCATTTCAATGCTTGTAACAAATTTAAAATCTCCCAGGATTTTAAAATTCACGTATATTTAATCCATGTTCTTTTGCAAACACTTCTCCAAACTTTCAAGTTTAAATTTCAATTCTGATTTAATTTCAGATTTAACTCATTCGTAACACTTATACGAATCTTAATTGGTTATTTACATAACCGTTTCACTTTTATAATCTTACTCGATTATAATAACAACCAACACATCCAATATACTAATATTTCAAATATTAATAATTCCTTTATATCAAAATATAATATGGGCAAAATCATTCCATTTATCCCTTTTTCCAAAACATACCGTGTCGGTACATCGTATTCGAGTGTTTAGAAATCCTTATAGATACAGTGGACCAAACTGATCGACAAGAATTCACAAACAACTCAACCAATAAATCTCCACAATATAAAACAAATTTATATTGAATAACAAATACGCTCTCGTATACATACACTCAAACTCAATCTAGGGTATTGCTAACCCCATCTCTACCGAGTCACGCCACAGAGCCAAGGTAAATCGCTTAACCTTATGCTCTGATACCAACTGTAGCGACCCGGCAAAAGGCGATCTTGGTTATCCGATATACAACACATATTGAACATCCAAGGATCGAAAATAACCGAAAAGTTAATAGAAAGAAGTTAGAGGGTGATAATAGATAAGATAGAAACTTATAATAGAAGAAGAAACTACAACATCAGAGTAAACACGAATCTCACAGCGGAACAAATAAAATATAACATAACTTTGAAATAAAAGATTGTACTTGAATATACACATCATTATCAAGTACAACACTTACAACACAACGGAATAACAATAGCTATATGAAATCCTGAAGCCTCCTGCTCCAGCTCTTCAAGTATCTGTAAATCCCAACTACTAGACTGCCCGTACAAAATTGGGCATCAAAGAGTTTAGGGAAAACAAAACCAAATAAACTTCGGGTCAGTCATGGGACTGGTATGAGTAAAACAGTTAAAAACAGTTTGAAAAAGTAAACGATATCCCGTAAGACCACGCCATATAACGGAATGGGTTTTCCCCTTATGAGAATCCAAAATATCTTTATATCAAAAACCTTTTGATATTATAATAATGTCTATCAACCACAATATAATAATCATCTAGCAGAAACACTTTCATCGCACGTTCTACATATATAGTATACAATCAAAACCGCAAGCACGTATTAGGTAATGGATTTCTAACTATGACAAGGTATGGAACCACCTTTCGCTAGTGTACCTCTAGAGAGGAATACACTGGGTTCAACAAGAACATCTTGCAACCAGGCCACACATGACCGACCACTCATTTCACTTGAGTGTATCGAATGTATATCACCAACGGTTGGGATCAGCAACCGTTTCCCGAATGGGACAGCATCAACAATAGATTTTTAGAAGTAAATGAAACTCTAGATCAGGTGATTATACACCCTAATAGGTGCGACCTACATAGCCATGCTGCCTGCTCGATTTCTTTCATTTCCCGGTTGTGAGGCTAGAGGCCACGCTTATCTCTGATAGATCACACGTTTATTCACTTTGAATGTCACATCGTCATACCATCCAAATCACAAATTGATTTCCCTAAAAATACCACGGGTATACAGCTAAGAGAAACGAATTCCTCCGCCACCAAACGTAAATACATTTGAAGAGATCAACTTACGCAATCTATTAAATATACTCTGTCAGACATTCTACCATACAGGTCGTCCTGGGACTGGACAAACCGAAGGCACTATTTAGTACAACCATCTTAGGCAATCTTTATCCAAGATTTATACAATAGCCATTGCACTTTACTCTGTCTTCAATTATCTTTGGCACATATGATTTGCAACGCTTATGCCAATATGGAGTGGTTCTTCGGATAATAATCCAACCGGTTTCTCCATATTAACAACGTTAAAATGGTTGAAAACTTCGATATTCGGTGAGTTAACTATCAAAGAAAAACACGTGTGCAAACAACCATATTATTTTCAGATGGAAATTATATTGATCAATCATATTTAACATTTATCTCTTTAGTTCATTAATTTACTTATCTCCTGATTCCATATATTCAACATTTCTTATTTTCAAATTTTAGAAAATATACGTTATTAACAATGGAAAACATTTCCATTTCCTGTTTTCTATATTAGAAAACATTTCTGATCTCTTATTTGGAAAACATTTCCAAAGCTCCTTTATTGGATTTAAACAGATATTTAAATAAAACATCGCTATGCCAACTCAAACCGTTTACTGAATTCACTTAACCATCATTCACTATCAAACCTTACCATTCCTTAGTTAAGAAGGAAGTCAATCAAGTTGGGATATAATTACCTCTCAGACCTTAACTGAACAACGTTTTAACTTCGAAATAGTCAAAGTTTATCTTTTAAACCTTTAACGAACTTTGTTACGTCTCTCTCAGATTCAATTTACGAATCCATTTCTTTATTGAAAACATTGGTTATAACGATAACGTTATAATCCCTACTTTCGAAATATCTAACTTCAATTATAACTTTTATTTTTGAATGTGAGTAAATAAATAAACATCTAATTTATAAATAAATAAATCTTGATTTAAACACCAGAAAGTATAAGTACTTTCCCGAATTAGATATAATCGAATTCGCCGATTAACTCTCTTCGAGTAATCTCTATTTGATTAACTCTTCTTCGAATAACTAATATTCGATTAACTCCCTTCAAATAACTAATATTCGATTACTATTTCTTTTGAATAAACGATATTCGATAATCTCTCTTTTCGAATACTATATTCGATTACTCCTTTTCGAATAACTAAATTCGATTAACTCCTTTCGATTAAACTAATCGATAGCTCCTTTCGAATAACTAAATTCGATTAACTCCTTGCGATTAAACAAATCGATAACTCCTTTCGAATAACTAAATTCGATTAACTCCTTTTAACTCGATTCGAATAACTAATATTCGATAACTCCTTTTAACTCAATTCGAATAACTAATATTCGGTAACTCCTTTTAAATTTATTCGAATAACTAATATTCGATAACTCCTTTAACTTTATTCGAATAACTAATATTCGATAACTCCTAATTCGACTAACTCTAATCGATTTATTCTAATTCGATTAACTCTATTTAATTACTCTATTGGTTAACTCTAACTGGTTAACTTTAACTCTAACTGGTTAACTCGAACTGGTTAACTCTAACTGGTTAACTCTAACTGATCAACTCTAACTGATTAACTCTAACTGGTTAACTCTAACTGATCAACTCTAACTGATCAACTCTAACTGGTCAACCCTAATTGATTAACCCTAACTGGTTAACTCTAACTGATCAACTCTAACTGATTAACTCTAACTGACCAACTCTAACTAATCAACTCGAACTGATCAACTCTAACTTGTCAACCCTAATTGATTAACCCTAACTGATTAACCCTAACTGGTTAACTCTAACTCATTTATTCTATTTATTAACTCTAATCGAATAACTAATATTCGATTAACACATTTCGATTAACTCATTTCAATTAACTCTTTTCGATTAACTCTTTTCGACTAACTCCTTTGATTAATTCCTTTTCTGTTTGTTTATACAAATAATTCCTTTTCTATTTGTTTACTTAACAAATAACTATTCCCTTTCAATTCTATTTATTTAACCAATAAATATTCCCTTTATCTTTTCTATTTATTTCCCAAATGAATATTCCTTTTATCCTTCAATTTATTTTCTAAATAAATATTTCCTTTATACTTCTATTTATTTCTTAAATAAATATTCCTTTATACATCTATTTGTAAATGTTTTACAAATATTTCCTTTATATTTGTTTTCACAAATAATTTCCTTTATATTTCTTCTTTGATTTTATAAAGTATTTTCTTTTATAAAATCCTTTCTTTTTATATATAATCCATTGATTTTATATAAATAATTTATTTTCAAAATACACTTTGAAAATCCCCTTTTTACATCCCAGTATTTCTTATGGTATTTGAAATACCAAATAACCATGATCGATATCATTCAAGCACACATAATCAACAAAAGTTTATATATCACATCATATATTACAATATATGAAAAACAGTAAAATAAATGTTGAGGAATACAATAGGATTTCTCCAACCTATTTCCCTGCATCACAGATGTTAAACAACATAATTAACATCGATTTCATTTCAATATGAAATATTCTACTAAACAGAATCAATATTTGATTAACAATATATATATATCGTTATCTATGATTTCAACCAATACACAGGCAATTCAACCAAACAGTTAACACATTGCAATCAACAGATGATTATCAGTTCTAAGAATACGTTATAAAAATATAACTATTCAGAGTTGATGAGTTTTACTCACTTTGATTGGTTATCGTTAAATAACGATATTCATCCGTCGATTCAGATCGAACAATTTATTTTGCAATAAATTGTAACTAGCCCCAATCCACTCCTAGTCAGTTCCATTGTGTTGTCGTCCATACGATCCCAATGGATCTGACCATTCGAAATTCTGATAAAGTATGGTCGAGATACTTAATTTACAAGTTATACAAATATTTAAAATGGATTAAACTATTTTAATTGATTTTAGGCTTTACCTAATAAGTTAGCCCAACTACTTCCATCCAACCGCTAGCCAGACCCACCTCCCTTATCAACCCGTCTTCCCCAAATAAAATCCGCTACGCTCAGATGAAAACACCACCACCACGAAATCCTTCTACTCCTTCTCGTTCAACAAAAATCAAAATCAAAATCACTACACATCCCCTCGTCTACTGCTCTTCGCATCCATATACAACTAGTCAAGCTCGAGCCCCCCGACTTTGACCTGCTGCCATATGCCGCCCTTTTCAATAAGGTGTGACATCTTTAGGTGCCGATACCCACTAGAAACCACCAGTAAGTAGCGCACTTCACCACAAGCACGGGAATGATCTTCTACTCCCCTAACTCGCACTAACCATGTCGGGATCCGAGCTGCTTCCTACCTACGGCTGCAATGTACAGTAATCGACATTTTCCATCTTAAAACAATTCAAACCCATCATTAAACCCTCATTAGCCTCTCCGGTACATCCTTCTTTTCTGCTATAACCGAACCCGTGGTCCTATGACCATGTTGACGCACGACATCTTTCCTACTCCGTCCAGCATTCCATCACTTTCAAACATCTTTCCTTTTTTTATTTGGCCGAGAAGGAAAGATAGAGAAGAACCACCGTGATGTATTTATATATGTGTTTAGTTGGATGAGTGGATCTTTGAAGGCCACGGTATTTGTTTTGAGACCACAGAAGAACGACAGTTTTAGAAGGGTGAAACGTGGACACTTGTTTTTGGTTAAGCATGAAGGAATCACATTTATATACATACGTTTACTTATTAAGGGTACTTCATTTCATGAAATTTCGTTTGTTTACGAACTGCTATAGACATAAATAACCATACCATTGTGTGGAGCTCGGTGTCACGATCCCAAAAATATAATAATACCGGTAGGTTAGCTCATATAGTGAGACCCCAAAATATTGTTATAGGGTGCAAATTACTCCAAATAAAAAGTTGCTTATTTAATTTATTAAAAATTACAATAAAATTCTAAAAATTAAATTATCGTTATGTCTCTAAAGAACCTTGTCTAAATTCAAACCCGATATTCAAATATTTTTAAACAACCGTTATGACCATAAACGATGTTAGCCCACTTTGTGAACTGGGCAACACAAAGTCGAGATGTAAAACGTTGAAGAACTTAGAAAGCATCATAGCGGATCGGATCGGAGAGATGTAGCGGATCGGATCGGAGAGATGTTGCTGTTCGGATCGGAGAGCTGCTACTATTTAGATCGAAGAGACGCTACTATTCGGATCGGAGGGCTACCTACTATCAGTCGGATCGGAGGGTTATCTACTATCGGGTCAGAATGGAGCAGAGCGAAATGGATAAGAACTTAGTTTCAGCTTAATTCGGGTCGGATCGGATGCCCTGATCCGACCCCCTTCTGCACGCTCCTCCGATCTGAATCCATATTCCACATCATTTCCCCCCATGATCGCCTGATCATTCGGAGCGGTTATGACTAGTTCCTACCCATGATGACCACTACTTTGATGCGCTGTCAGCACTAGAATCCATCCGAACCCGAGGGCGATGGGATGGAAGACACGTGGCTCCGATCCGGATCGGGTTCTGACCAAATTTTCATGTATAAATACCTTGCCTGGAGACAATTAAAGGGATCTTCTTTTTGACACTTTGAGAGTTCAACCACTTTCATAAACCGAATTCCAGCACTCCCGGATAATCCAAATCATCTTTCAACATTTGTTTTGAGACAATTGAGTGAATGTATGTGAGTTGTGAGTGAAATTGAGTGAATATCTCATTGTAATTGCAACTATATCATCGAGAATAGTGATTGACAAGTGGACGTAGGCTTTTCAACGCCGAACCACTATAAATTCTATGTCTCCATTTTATTTTTGATCTTATTTTATTCTGATTTTAGTCAATTTGGGTGTTAGAACCACTTTTTGGTCTAACACTTTGGTGCTTTCACTGAGAATCATCTGAATTCTCTGTTTTTCGGGATTATCGTTCTACTTTTTGGACCGTTGAGTTCAAAGAAGTTAATCCTCAAGTTTCGACGCTCTTGAATATTTGTTGATTGATTGTTGAAGAACTATGGCCAAAGGAAAAGTTCAAAGAAGTTCAAACTAGTCGAGGGAACGGAGTTGGTGAAGATCAGCAAAATGCGGTTGTGACGAGGTCTCGTGGGCAGTGCTCGGCAGTGGAACGAACTGATGAAGGAAATACGAACCACACTCAAGGGGAGAGCTCCGATCCGGGTAGGAGAATCTGAAGCAGTGCACTCCCCCAACCTGAACCGACCCGAACAACTCGCACTACACCGACCCGAACAGGTTTCCCAGCTCCGACCTGAACCAGTCTCCCAGCTCCGACCCGACCTGATTGCAAATCTCCGAACCGACCCGACACTTGGTGATGTTGGAACCTCTACTCGAGTCCCATCAAATGCTCCGACTCCAGCCACCAGGGTCAATGATCAGGTCAATCCATCCGCGCCTATTACTCAAGGAGATTTCTCGCGCCTACTTGACATGCTTGAGAGTACTAGGGAGGCTATGAAAATCCACGAGCGCACCAATCTCATGATGCAAGAAAACATGAGACTCATGAGCAGGGAAATTAGCGAACTCCGTAGACAGAGAACCCCATCACCGGTTCGCCACACACCAAGGGATCAGTCTTCTTCTTCCGATGAAGAACGACCCCGTGAAAGAAGGCCGCTCGAACGACCTCAGAATTTGGAGCAGCTGACGTTCGGATCTTTGGGGTCCCGCGAGGATGCTGCACGAGTACTAGGGCCCAATGATCCAAGCTTGAGAGAGCCTATGTTGTTACCGATGCAGGGATCCCATGTATTACCTAGAGACCCTAACCTTACCAATCCCACTCAGGGGCAGATGCTTCAGCCCCTTCCTCCCGAGATCGACCGGGAGCGTAGGGAACGAAGCAGAGTAGAAGCAGCTCAAAGAAGAAGGGCGTCCCCTGAGCAAGAGCTCAGAAGAAACCCAAACATCAGAAGAAGGGCATCTCCTGAACAAGTGCCCAGAAGGAACGTGGATACCAGGGCCAGGGAGCCTGAACAACCCCTGACTAATGCTGACGTATGGGCAATGGTATGCCAGATTATGTCCGAAAGTCGGAACTACACCAATGAAGATTATGGCATTGAGCGAAGCCATACTCCGTTCACTGATGACATCCTCAACTTTCAATTTCCCCGACGCTTTAACCTGCCGCAGATGGACAAGTACAATGGGAGAACCGATTCGGGACAGCATTTGATGCGATACTCGTGGCTCATGAATGCTGCTGCTGCCCCTGACGCAGTGAAGTGTAAAGCATTCCCGATCTATTTAGAAGATGTGGCGCTGCTATGGTTTACCCGACTTCCCCCTCGTTCGATATCGAATTATAGGGAATTGAGCGAATGTTTTATTAATCAGTTCCGACTCCATACCCGAAAGTCTAAAAGTGTTATTGAATTATCAAGAATTAAGCAGGAGCCAGGAGAGTCTTTGAGGTCATATCTTGACCGTTTCAACTTAGCTGTGACTGAAGTTAGTGACCCGCACGAGCCCACCATCTTGATGGATTTGATGGAAGGAGTCGATCCTGACTCCGAGTTTGGAGATTACCTTATGGGAAGCCACCTCCCACGAGGGAGTTATTTTATGAAAAGGCTGATATTCAGTTAAGACGAGAGGAGGCCAGGGAAAACCGAAAGAGAAAGTCTGGAGCGGCTTCAAAAGAGAATGTTCAAAGTAATGTCGCCGTGAAGCAGTCTGGAGAAAGTTCCGGAAAAGTTGAGGTGAATGTGGGAAACAAGAGTGGAAACGACAATAATGGAAACGGGGGCAACAACAACAACCGTAACGCGAATGGTAACAGAAGAAATAGAAATAGGGGAAGTGATCCTAACAAAAGACCCCGGTTCCAGACTTATGAGAATTATACACCATTGAACGACACTCTGGAGAATATTTACTTGGATACATACAATGTTTTGCAATATAAAAGACTGCCACCCCGCGACTCAACGGAGAAAGAAATGGAAACTGGAAAGTTTTGTTTGTTTCATGGAACTCATGGGCATTCAACCAATGAATGTCGACATTTGAGAGACGTTATTGAGAAGCTGCTGCGCGAAGGGAAATTGGATGAATATAAGGTTGCCCCGAGAGACAGGAGGCAAGGAGAACAGGCTCCAAAACAGATCCAATCTGCTCCCAAGCCTACAGCGCAGCAGAAAGGCAAGGGAATTGTTATCAACTCCATAGTGGGTCGGCCCCACCCAGCGATCCACAGTTTTAGAGCGATGGATCAATATGTAAATGCAGCTAAGCACGTAGATGTGGATGAATGTGATGATTTGGAAGATATCGCCCCCATAAAGCAACAGAAGACAATGTTTGACGACATGGTATTCCGTAGTAGAGATAATACCGGGATCCAGTCACCCACCGACGATCCGTTGGTCATTACCACCACCATTGGGGCCGGCATTAGTTCATAAGGTGTTAGTGGACAATGGAAGCTCTGTTAATATTTTATTTAAAAAGTCATTCGATCAGATGAAGCTTGAATCTGAAGATTTGAAGCCATGCGAAGGTTGGATCCGAGGCTTCAACGGAGCATCGACAACTCCAATGGGGTACATAGAATTGCCCGTAACCTTGGGGCAAGGAGAACGCCGAAGAGTACGGATGCTTCAGTTCGTAGTATTGGACGTAGATTCGCCTTATAATGCATTTTTGGGAAGACCTGCCCTTGTTGAGTTCAGGGCTTGCATCGCCCCTTAGTGTTTATTTCTTAAGTTCCCAACTGAAGCTGGAACTGGAGTAATGAGAGGAGATCAAGTCTCCAGACGGGCCTGCTATGTGGCCGAATTAAAGATGTTGATGAAGGGACTTAACATCGAGAGTAAAGTTGCCTCGCCTCCTCCAAAGGAGGGCTCGACGTAGCAATTAGAGGGATCGGCCCCGAAGGAGTTGCCCAAAGGAACGCTTGAAGACCTGGATCCCAGAAAAGACGAGGAACCAGAGACTAGAAATGCAACTCCTAATGAAGCGACAGTGGACATTCCCATTGATGAAGCTGATCCAACAAGAGTTTTGTAGATTGGATCCCAGTTGGATCCACGTCGGGCCAAAGAACTAACTGACTTCCTGAAGGCAAATTTGGATGTGTTTGCCTGGACCCACGCCGACATGTGTGGGATATCGCCATCCGTCATAAGTCATTCACTAAATGTAAACCCGAAACACCCGCCGGTAAAGTAAAAGAGACGTATGCTGGGCCCAGAGAGGTCGGCCGCTCTGAAAGAAGAAGTGGAGAAGCTGAAACAGAACGGATTTATTAGAGATTCGACATATCCCGACTGGATATAGAATCCCGTCTTAGTAAAGAAGCCAAATGGAAAGTGGCGGACTTGCATTGATTTATCAGATTTGAACAAAGCTTGCCCGAAAGACAGTTTCCCACTTCCCAGGATTGACCAGCTTGTAGATTCGACAGCGGGACACGAACTTCTTTCTTTCATGGACGCATATTCCGGGTACAACCAAATTCCTATGCACGTGCCAGATCAAGAACACACGAGCTTCATTACAAATATGGGGTTATACTGCTACGTGGTCATGCCGTTCGGATTGAAAAACGCTGGAGCCACTTATCAGCGCTTAGTGAACAGGATGTTTTATAATCAAATAGGGAAGACTATGGAAGTTTATGTGGATGATATGCTTGTTAAATCGAAACAGTCCTCCAGCCATACGCAGGACTTGGCAAAAATGTTCGGTATCCTGCGATAGTATCGGATGAAGTTGAATCCTTTGAAATGTTCATTTGGAGTAGCATCGGGAAAGTTTCTAGGCTTCATTGTGAGCTCCCGAGGGATTGAATTCAATCCCAGCCAAATATCAGCGATAAGAAACATTGAAGAACCAAGGAGGATTAAAGATGTTCAAAGTCTTGCGAGGAAGGTAGCCGCGTTGAGTAGGTTCATCTCCAAAGCCACGGACAAATGCATCCCATTTTTTGATTTGATTAAAAGGGGAAAGAAGAACTTCGAGTGGACTCCAGACTGTGTTGAGGCCTTTCGAAATTTATTGGAATTGCTAGAAAAACCACCGATTTTGTCAAAGCCAGTGGATCACGAAGAGTTATTTGTTTACTTAGCAGTTTCGGCTCACGCTGTTAGCACAGCCTTGGTTCGAGAACAAAACAAAGTGCAAAGGCCAGTATATTATGTAAGCAAGAAATTGGCAGTGGCAGAACGCAACTACCTAAGGATAGAGAAGCTTGCTTACAGCCTCCTAATCGCCTCCCGAAAACTTCGTCACTATTTCCAAGCTCACCCAATAACCATATACACTGACCAACCTCTAAGGCAGGTGTTGCAGAGGCCCGAAGCATCGGGACGATTGATCAAATGGAATATTGAATTAAGTCAGTTTGATTTAAATTTTCAGCCGTGGAGGTCGATCAGGGGGCAGGCTCTGGCTGACTTTATAGCAGAGTTCACAATCCCAGAGGAGGAAGTAATCGATGACAAAGTGGTTAAGTCCGAAGATGAGCTAAAATTAGATCCATGGAAGCTGTACACAGACGGAGCCAAGAACGACCGAAGGTCCGGAGCTGGAATTGTCTTAGTCACTCCAGAGGGACGGTCGTTGTATTACGCTCTACGATTAGAATTTTCAGCGACTAATAATGACTCTGAATATGAAGCCCTGATTGCCGGGCTGAAGCTTGCTAAAGACCTCGGAATAAAAACGTTGGACATATTCTGCGACTCCAAAATAGTAGTTTGCCAAGTGCGAAAAGAGTTTGTGGCTCGGGGACCTCGACTCATTGCCTACCTCGGGAAAGTGGAAAAGCTGTTGAGCAACCTGGAGCGATACAACATAATGCATATCCAAAGAGCCGAAAACCATAAGGCAGACAGGCTAGCAAAGCTAGCTAGTTCCGACAACCCGGAAAAAACTGAAACAATTCCAATTGAAACGTTGGAATCGCCAAGCTTTGAGTCGATGGAAATTGAGTTCGCTTTCGAAGCAGAACCGGAGAAGGAGTCGTGGATGACCCCAATTAAGAACTTCCTTCAGAATGGGACACTCCCATCAAAGAAGAGTGAGAGACGGGCTATAGTTCGCAAGGCTACCAGATACGTCCTTCAAGATGATACTCTTTATAGACAAGGATTTTCTATGCCCCTGTTACGATGTATAGCGCACATCGACATCAAACGTGTACTAAGAGAAGTACATGAAGGTGAGTGTGGAGATCATATAGGAGGTCAGACTTTAGCGAAAAAGATACTGCGGTATGGATACTTCTGGCCCACGATTAATAAAGATGCGGCTGATTATTCACGACGCTGCGATAAGTGCCAGAGGTTCTCCAAAATCCCCAGAGCACCGTCGACCCAACTCAAATCGATGGTGAGTCCTTGGCCTTTTGCCATGTGGGGAATTGATATCATCGAAGTTCTACCAATTGGTAAAGGAGGAGCGAAATATGCAATAGTCGCTGTGGACTATTTTACGAAGTGGGTAGAAGCTGAGCCTCTAACCAAGATCACGGCAAGAAAGGTGATAAGTTTTGTGGTTAGAAATATTATATGTCGATTCGGGATCCCAAGGACCATTATAACTGATAACGGAACCCAGTTAAATGGTGCTGAATTCAGAAATTTCTGCCAGAAATATAAGATCGACAAACGGTACACTGCGGTTGCCTATCCACAGTCGAACGGGCAAGTAGAAGCAATAAACAAAGTTATAAAATCCATCCTCAAGAAACGGTTAGAGCGCGCAAAGGCAAAATGGGTTGACGAATTCCCCTTAGCTTTGTGGGCATATCGAACAACGTTTGAGATAGCTACTGGTCATACCCCTTTCTCTCTCTCTTTTGGTTCAGAAGCAGTAATTCCAGTAGAGCTTGAGGTTCCCTCCCACCGGGTGACGTATTATGACCCGATGACGAATCAGACACTCTTACTCGAGTCTCTTGATGAAATCGAAGAAAAAAGGGACGAAGAAGATTTGCGTGCGGTAAGACATCGACGTTAGATGGCATGCTATTACAACAAAAAGTTCGTCTTAGGACTTTTGAACCAGGAGATTTGGTGCTAAAGAGAGTCTTTCCATCCCTTCCTCACCTCGGTCCAAAGTGGGAAGGACCCTTTGTCATCCAACGGAAATTTGAAACAGGAACCTTCAAGTTAACGACCGTAGATGGCGAAGAGGTACCTAGGGCATGGAATGCCCAACACTTGATGCGATATTTGGATTAGAAATGTTGTACTCATTGCTATTTTCCTTATGAACTCTGTAAAAAGGCACGACTTGCCTTAGGAAAGTCTGATGATATGAATAAAGAACTATAAAGTGGATGTAGGCTACGACTTAGCCGAACCACTATAAAAATATCGTGTGTCATTTACTTTCATGCATTATATATATACCTTCATCTACTATTCTGTGCGATTATGGAATATAAGATGATTTAAAACCTGAAAGGTTGAAAACAGTTTATACGCAAGAAAAAGAACAACGACTATTTGTGCGATAAGACATAAAAGAATGGGAAGACGACATTCTTAACTCTAACTCTCGAGAATTGAGAGAGAGTATAAAGGACGGGAAGATGGCGTCCTCTGAGGCTTGAAGGTGCACCCAGACAAGAGACCGCCTCAGTAAGAACTCTAACCTGAGTATAAGACAGGAGAGTATAAAAAATGCCAGAAAAAACGACAGGCATTGACGGCACAGAGAATGCAACCCCGTCGAAAAATCGGGAACATTCTGACTACTTGACTAAGTCTTGAATAGTTTTTTGAGATTGACTGGGGGCATATATGTATACACATATTTCCTCCCACCATAACTTTATTACACAACTATAGTAAGACATGCATTCTTACATAAATGCAAAACTAATGACTAACAGACATTGCAGAAAAAGAATTATTTTTTATTTACAAATGAATGAATTTCTACAGGAAAACAGTCACGAAGAAGGTGCAAGGGCCACCCTTATAGCAACAATTATTGGTCAACTAAATGCTAAAATAACGCAAGACAACCCACTATTTAGACTTCGAGGGAGGCTTGGACTTCTTGGCGGCTTTCTCCGCATCCTTCGCCTCTTTTTTGGCCTCCGTCAAGATGCGCTTTGATTTTTTCTTTCCTGAAGCTGAGGTGCTGGAATCGGTTGACTTCTTCCCGGAGGGCGGAGCGCTGGAATCAAGAGAAGATTTTTTAGCGAGTTCCTCTGTAATAGATCTAGTTGAAAGCTTAACAACTAACCTTGATCCCGCATCCACAACTGCGAGGGGCTTGAGGCTTTCAGGGTTTAAGTCTTCAACTTTTAACTGCAAGCGTTTATCTTGGTCAGCTTTCAGTGCAGCTAAAGTAACATCATCTGCGCTTTTCGACTCCCCGACTATTGCCACCTCCGGATCTTCCTCATGTCCTCCGTCGCCGCAATCATCCTTTAAGGCATCTATCATTTCGTCATCACGAGGAGTGTCAGCCTTAGACGGTTCGCTTCCTTCTCCTAAATCTAAGGGAGCAGCCTTGTCCTTTCCCTCTTTTGCCTTCCGCGTAGGCTCCGCCCCAAGGGCGGTTCCCTGGGACACATCTGTCTTCCCGGACGGCTCAATACCTACAGAGTGAGAAGCAACAGTTATCAACTCAGGAGAAAATAATGGGTTTTTCATCGATTGCTCAATCACATGGCAAAAGGTAGAAATAGCCTTGACGAATTGAGGTGAAAATGTAGAGATACCTTCCGAAGACTTCTCGGCTGGAGTAACTGCTGTCTCCGATGCCGTTTCGGGAATAGGGGATAAAAGAGTTGTTCGAGGGATCCCCGGGTTTTCAGGATCATATCCCTCTACTTCAGAAGTTACGGGGGCAGTAGAAGAGGAACCAGCCTCGGGAATG
The DNA here is from genome assembly GCA_030737875.1 of Allium sativum. Lineage (NCBI taxonomy): Eukaryota > Viridiplantae > Streptophyta > Magnoliopsida > Asparagales > Amaryllidaceae > Allium > Allium sativum. Next base: position 729,603,906 of record CM060922.1, on the reverse strand, counting down.
TTCTTTTGCTTAGTCCTCCGCCTTTCTTCGTCCATAGCAGCAGCAATGAGGCGGCGCCCTTCAGCTAGGCGTTCTGGCTCATCATCTCTTAAATATTTATCCATCAGCTTGTCCTCGTTAATGGAATCAACCTTGAGCTCCTCTTTCTCCCACTCAACGATTTGACACCATACTTGGACTAGAGTAGATGGATAATCTTCAATCCAAGAAATGTTTCGGCGGCGGATGATATGCGCAAAGAATTCAATCATTAATTCGCCGAAACCCTGAACCTCTCCCTCAGCCTCTGACAATTGTTTGCGGGCCTCCTCAGCGGATTTGATAGCACATTCGACGTTGCCCTCCGCCAGGGCAGCTCTGTTCTCCGCCTCCATTAGCTTAGAAGCCAAGTCAGCATTTTTCTTTTCTAGTTCAACATTCCTCCTTGCTAACTCGGCATTTTTCCGTTCAAGGTCAGCATAGGCAAGGCGCGTTTTAGCGGCATCTGACTTAGCGTCTTCGGCTTGCTTTTTTAACTCAGAACGCTCTTGAGTATGAGATTCAAGCAGATCATGGTAACATTTTTGCATATCTTCAAATTGTTGTTTGAAGCTAGTAGCGTCCCTTTGAGCAACAACAAGCTGGGCCTTTGTGTCCTCCAAATCTTTTCCTAGATTCTTTAAGGCCTTTGCATCGTCTTCAGCGGTTTTTTGCATCGAGTCAACATTCGTGATTAAAGTGCGGATAATTCTAGAAAGGTTGCGTGAATACTTGAACATTTCAGAATACTGTCTCTCGACCGCGTCTATCTTCGCTTTGGCCTCATCTGCCCACCTTGAAGAAATAGGCTCAAGAGCAGGTAAAAAAGTCAAATTTTCGAAGTAATGTTCGGGAAATTGCTCCTCCAGATACGCCCGCTTAATTGCAGTTTCAGCATCTAGTGGTGGAGGGGCGGGGATCGTCAGCTCAGTATCCCTGTGCGTGGAGGATTCAATAGCCTCTTTATCTGTTCTAGGCCGTTTAGCAGAGACCTTGCGTTTGCTTCGCGACTCAGTATCTTTTGGCGGACTTCTCTCCCTGCTGCGCTTTTCTTGAGAAGAGGTTGAGTCTTTTGGTTGCGGCCTGTCCTCTTCCCGACGACCTTGGTAACCTTTATATCTCTCTGGGTCCGTCCGGACAGGAGAGCGAGAATGCGAGGTTCGAGAGCGATAGGGTTCATAAGGCCTTCTCTCCTCCCTACTGCGATCGTTGCGGCGATCATACTCAGTATCATAAGGTGGATTAGACATGCTGCGGCGGAGTTTCCTAATATCATAGTAAGATCGGGACATCGTGCCTGCACAATAAGATAAATGAAATTCAGAATCAATATTTTCACAAAGAGAAAGATGCAGTGAGTTGTAATGTTATTGTGTAAAGTGTATCCTAAGTGGTGTTTTTCCCCCCAACCAACCCGAGTCCGAAGCTAGACTAGTACGGGCGGGCTCTTTGGCCTTAGCAGGAGTAGTATCTTTGGAAGAAGTGAAAACTAAAGGATTCTTCCTAAATTCCTATGAAGTGTAAATGGTTTCAGGTAAGGGGAGGTCCCCCAAACCCTGAAACAGCTGGTCATCAGTACTAGGGACATCTCCCTCAGAAGCATCGACCAGTGACTCTTTGGAAGACGTTGACTTTTCTGGAGAAATGGCATCCTCGGGAACAGTATACCCTTCGCGATGCTTTTCCGCCATGTTAGCCAATTCATCATCTTGGGTAGAAGAAGGAGAGGGTGAAGCTTGAAGAGGCACTGTAGGAGCTCTCGAACTTTCGCCCGTTTCGGGGATTACGTCCATTGGGGGAATATATACATATGGAGCCGTCCCATGACCAATGCTACGAGTAACAGATAGCAACCCATGAAAATGAAGATATTCGTCCTTAAGGACTTCGTCAATAGTTAAAAACTTCTGATCTCCATTAAGGAGCTGGTGCATCCGGTTAAAGAAAACTTGGTCTGATATTTGTTTTGGGTTATCGACTGCAAACAAAAAGAAAAACGAGTTAAGGCAATGGCTTGAATGTATAGAGTCGAGATTTAGAAAACTAGTGCTTTACTTGATTTCGTCCACCTCCTAGCACACCCTGGTTGTCGCTTCACATAAAACCATTCCAGCCTGGAATCCCCAGCTTTACTGCTGAATGGCGCTGGAATTATTTTCCTCTTAGGGACAGACTCAAAGTAGCAGAAAGAAGGAATCTCTCGAGTCTGATGCTTGAAGTTGTAGAAGAAATGAACGTCATCGAAAGTGAGCTCTATGCCTAAGATCTCACGGTACGCAACATATAAGGTGTACAAGTAAGCATAAGAATTAGGGTGCAACTGCATGGGAGCAATCCGCATTTGTCTTAGAAAATCGACGATGAAAGGAGAAAATGGAGGGATAGCACCGACCATGCACATCAACCGAGTAATTGCCATATACCCTTCTGGAGGGTTGTGGGGACGATCAGTTCTCGAAGGCACCAGGGTGTCCCTTTTTAGTATCCCGTATTTCAGACAAATTCGGATAAATCTGTCGTTGTCGATCGTCGATTCAACAGAATCTTGGGGTGATTCCAATATGACGGCAGATTCAAATTCATCAGGAGCTCGGTCGTCGCCAATCCCTCCTTCTTCTTCATAACCTAGGGAAACTCCACCCTCCAAAGACATATTGTCGCTTTCGCGAGTTCCAACCTCGTAGTATGAGCCCTCATCATTCCATTCTGGATCCGAGGGAGAAGATATGTCCTCAAGAGTAATTTTGTTGGATGTCTCCGGGGCCTCCTTCTGCCCGGCTAGTCTAGAAGAGCGTCTGGGTCTCATGGTCACAAAACTATTGAAGAAGCAATAACACAAGTTAGAGTAAATTAGCCCGTATCCCCCCGTGCAAGTGTGCAAACTAAAGTGTAAACAGTGTATCCGGAAAGTGTAAAGTTAATATTTGAAAGTGCGAAGCAAAATTTTGACAAAGTAATAAGGATCAAGCCAGTTCTTGATGTCTAGTTAAGTTCGCAAGGCACTATCCTAACTGTCCATTAAGTTGAAGATTATGCCAAGAGTTGATTGGGCTAGTTAAACGAGTTTTTATGCCTTAAGATGGACTGCCCTTCGGTTCGGTTTGGGCGCATTCATTGGGATCGGATCGGGGGCGTAGCCTTGCCTTGGACTCGGATAAACATTGAAGCTCAGAAATCAAAATCGGATCGGCTCGGAAGTAGATTCCCCGAATGGGTCGGGTCGGATCACGTAGTCATGCCTCTCCTCCTTTATCTTACAGTCCGACCCGATCCGGTTAGGTGAGCTCCATTCCCCCCTTCTTTAACTACTTGCCCCGACCCGATCTGAACTTCTGGTCTTCTTTTCTTTTTCCCTTTCTCTACTTGCCCCGACCCGATCCGACCTTCTGGACTTCTTTTCTTTTTCCCTTTCTCCACTTTCCATACTCCACCACCCGAACCGAGTCCCTGCGATCTTCTTCTTCTTCCTCTTCTTTAGTTTTAGACCCAATATCATCTCCAACGCCCCAGTCATGATCAAACGAATTACAACTCCCTCTCCCAACGCCTCGAAGCAGCAACGAAGCCACCAACAACAAAAATGAAGGGGGAGGGTGTTGTAGCGTGGAAGCTACATCTAAGTCGGTCGAATCGACCGTAGATTTCGATTAAAACCTATTATCATGAAGTCGATCAAGGATTCAAATCTACCGAGGTGTATAAGTTGGAGATTCGCGCAAGAATTGTAAAAAGTTTTTCTCATCTGAATTCTGGAGTTTCAGAACAGAACTCGAAAAGTGATAGGTTAAAAAGAAAGTGAAAGGAAAATCGAGGCTGGACTTATATAAAAACAAGGTGACTATTCGTATCCCCGTTCGGACCGGATCGAAAGCCCAGTAGCATTGCTTGGCCCACTAGTCCAATGTGCAATAGAAGTAGAAGGGGATCCGTTCGGGTCGGAATCCGAACCGAACAGGATGTCATATCTCAGCTTGGCATAAGAATTATATTAAAATTTAAAGAAGAGGATGAAAGCACAAGGAAAGTCAAAGGAAAGATTACCTAGAAGGCGATATGCAATGATAATCAAAGCATGCTCCGTTTCCAACAGGAGCATCCTTTGAGGGGGCAAAATGTTAGCCCACTTTGTGAACTGGGCAACACAAAGTCGAGATGTAAATCGTTGAAGAACTTAGAAAGCATCATAGCGGATCGGATCGGAGAGATGTAGCGGATCGGATCGGAGAGATGTAGCAGATCGGATCGGAGAGATGTTGCTATTCGGATCGGAGAGCTGCTACTATTTAGATCGAAGAGACGCTACTATTCGGATCAGAGGGCTACCTACTATCAGTCGGATCAGAGGGTTATCTACTACCGGGTCGGAATGGAGCAGAGCGAAATAGATAAGAACTTAGTTTCAGCTTAATTCGGGTCGGATCGGATGCCCCGATCCGACCCCCTTCTGCACGCTCCTCCGATCCGAATCCATATTCCACATCATTTTCCCCCATGATCGCCTGATCATTCGGAGCGGTTATGACTAGTTCCTACCCACGATGACCACTACTCTGATGCGCTGTCAGCACTAGAATCCATCCGAACCCGAGGACGATGGGATGGAAGACACGTGGCTCCGATCCGGATCAGGTTCTGACCAAATTTTCACCTATAAATACCTTGCCTGGAGGAAATTAAAGGGATCTTCTTTTTGACACTTTGAGAGTTCAACCACTTTCATAAACCGAATTCCAGCACTCCCGGATAATCCAAATCATCTTTCAACATTTGTTTTGAGACAATTGAGTGAATATATGTGAGTTGTGAGTGAAATTGAGTGAATATCTCATTGTAATTGCAACTATATCATCGAGAATAGTGATTGACAAGTGGACGTAGGCTTTTCAATGCCGAACCACTATAAATTCTGTGTCTCCATTTTATTTTAATTTTAGTCAATTTGGGTGTTAGAACCACTTTTTGGTCTAATAAACGAATATACCGCTGTTTTTTTGAAAATTTAATTTGGACATAACTAAAAATCTACACGACAAAAATCCCGATTTTTCTTCTCCACTAGAAAAATATACTTCACCAGCTCCTAACATTTCTTGTTTCACAGAAATCCGATTTAAAACGACTTCTGTATATTCGATTGAAGTTCGAATCGCCAAATAACGAACTACAGCGCCATTTCGAGCTCGATTATAATTATAATATAATTATACGTCCAAATTTCGTTTAAATAATATATTCGTCAATATAATTTAATATAAACTGAATTATATATTTTATATCGTCCAATTCACACCATATCATGAATTATGTTATTTCCGATTATTCCGGAAATATATTATTCTATTATTTATATTAATTAAATATAATTATTATTTAATTCCAGTTATCGATATCGCCAACTCGATATTTAATAATTAAATTAATTAATTATTCGACATCTAAAAATGCGGGTCATTACACATAATTTCATTTATAACTTCTTTTATCAAAAATTATTTACTATCTTCGTCCTTTGACATTTTTCTCTTTATTCGAATTACTTTACTTGGTTCAAGTGCACATCTCATTACAACTCAATACCCGTTTAGTCTTTCATACTCCTTGGAAACTCTTCCTAGTTTCCATTATAACTATTTTATCTACAACGTTTCTTTTTAAAACATTATTTGAAATGTGAATATTATTTCGTATAGAAATCTGATTTCATTAAATCTAAAATCAAATACCATTACTGGTAAAAATCCTATCCATCCAAGTTAATTCCTGAATTTATAATCCAACTTTGTTTCATAACTACGCTTTCAAATCAACCCCTCCTCAATTATAAATTTAGTTTATAACTTGATATTGATTACATATCCTATTTTAAATCTATTGGTTTTAAAATCAATATTAACTATCTTATTAGATTCTATAATATATTCCTGACCATAAATACTTTCATAATCCTCGACACAGCCGAATATCCAATTATAAATCAAATGGATTTATTTTTAATCCCTACTTACATCCTGAACGTTGAAATAATTTCACCGTTCCCCTTTAAAATGTATGCTTGAATTCATATTTTTCCAAATTTCCCAATGATGATTATTTTATCGTTTTAAAATCAAACTTCTTATTTTATATAATTAAAACAAGTTATTGCTCTAGCCCAATAAATATTAAATTTCTATTATTTAAGTATAATAAATAATAGATCCCTTTTAAACTTGAATTCCTTTCCAATATATCCAAGGTATTTAAATATCTGTTATTTCAGGGCCATGTTATTCAAACATTTCAAGCACACGATAATCAATCACATATTACGGTTATATCAAACAATGCAATATATGAAATAAAATAACAATATAATTGTTGAGGAATCTAGTTGGATCCCTCCAACCTATTTTCCTACATCCACAGATGTTAGTAACATATATAGCATCCTTTCATATCAGTAACAACATCAGTATTCAATCGACATTTTGTATATATATTACACTATATATTATTTCAGCCAAATAATTTAGTAAATCATCCAAGCAAACATCGCACACGACATTCAATCAAATATTATAATATTTCAAAATAGAACAGAGTTAGTGAATTTTCTCACCTTGCGCGTTAACCGTTAAATAACGATTTGCGTCAGTTTGGATTTGCGCCCGTTGGAATCCCCTCCTCCGAAACCAAGAATGTAACGACCCGTATTTTCTACCTATTTATTTGGATTATTTTAATTATTTAAAGATTGGTTTGAATTTAAATAATCGAATTTAACGATTTTACTTGGAATATATTATGTAAATAAATAATAAAATATTATTTTAATTTCCAGGATGTTGGAAATATAAAATTTTAAATATATTGTGACCGGGCAGTTTAAATTGGTCAAATATTGGTTATATTGAAGATATAGCGACGATTTCATTTATTTAACGACGGTCGAGCGATATGGTTTATAATTTAATCAAATAACGAGTTGTAGCGGCGCGGCAGTTCGCGATTTGGCGTTTTGAACTTCAATTGGTCGTACCGGGTTAAAAATAAGTCGGATTTCCTCGAAACAAGAGACGTCGGGACCGGTTTGACGATATATTTCCAATGACAAAGAAAAATCGAGTTTTCGTGTTGTAGATTTTATTTTATGTCCAAATCAAATTTTGGAAAAAGCGCTATGGAACTTCCTTTATATATATAGCGCTGTGTTTATATAGAATAAAGGGTTTTTAAATATTTTAAATATCGATTTGGCTTGGAATTCAACCCGAGATATTTTATTGTGGTAGTATACGATATTCTAGTCGTGTATAGCCAATTTCAATATTTTGATAATTTTATATTGAGGTATTTTAAAATTGGTTTATTTTATTTGCATTGGCCAATTATAAAAGGGCCATTATTCAAACGACCTCAGTTTTCGACGAAACAAATTTTATTGGGACCGCAATAGTAAATTATTGCTAGATTTCAAGTTGCACGCAAAACGGTGTTATTATGTGAGCGTCGAAAAATAAAATGCAAATATAAACGACCATTTGAACGTGAACGAGGGCCGTTTGGGCAAATAGACACGGAATTCGACGAAACAAGTTTCATTAGGACCGTATTGTCAAATTATACTTTGCCGTCCATTCGCGTCTCGAACGGGGTTTGTATGTGAGCGCAGTAGCGAATAAACGACGTTCGAAAACACGAAATAAAATATCGTTCGTCACATCGATATAAATAAATATTATTTTCTTTTATAAATAACATCCCCTCAGCCTATATTTCTGGCCATTTCCACCCAACATTTTCCAGCCTCCACAAAATTGCAGAAAAGCCCTCATTTACAAATTAATTTATTTCTCTCATTTGGTAAAGAATTTAGGGGGGGGGGGGGTTCCAAAGGGGAAGTTGTAGATCGGGTCAAGATCTAGCTGCTGAGAAAAGTTGGGGGTGATCGATCGACTGTGGTGGCCGGAATTCACGATGAACAGCGAAGATTAGTTTTCGTTCTTGGCCCAAATTGGAGAGATTTAGCCAATTTTAGATGATGAGACCTTGGGGGTTTTGTAGAGGAGGGGCAAGGCTTCGTTTTGGCTTTGGTATGAGGTTGAACGGTGGTCCAGGAGGTCGTGGCATCGAGATGAACGGAGGTGTACATTTTTGGGTTGTTTTCAGAAGTGGTGAGGGGTTTTCTTCGATTTCCGGCGGCTTTGGCACTTTCTGGTGTCGGATCTGAGGATCAGTCGAAGGGCCAAAGCGTGGGCTGTCGTTTGGTGGTGGTGCCAGGGATTCCGGCGGCGTGTGGACTGAGATAAGGGGCACGTGGTGATTTCCGTTCATCTGAGGTTTACGGTGGCTGGAGTTCTCCTGGTGGGTTGCGGATTCTGGTGGAGGAGCGGCGCTGCTGGGCGGACGTGGTGACAAGGTTGTGGCAGCCCCCGGTGGTCGGAATCATCACCAGCGATGGTGAGTTGAAGTGGAGCAAGCGTGTATCCCTGTGAAGAAAGTGATCGGGTTTTGTTCAGATCAGACAATGAAAACGCGTTTCCTTGATGCTGACGTGGAATCATCATTTCCTAATCATGGTTTTTAACGTTAATTAAGGTAATCTTTTTTTTAGTTATTTGATTAATTCGAAATTAGTTAGTTATATAATCGTATATACGTTCAAACTTAAATTGATCGTAACTTTCTCGTATGTTAATGGATTTCAGCGAAACTGGATCTGTTGGGATCGCAGGGACGAGACCTATCCGATGGCACTGACTAGGAGTCAATCTGACGCAGCTGAAAATTCAGCTAATTTCGAACGTTTGACTGAAGTTAAATGCAACAAACGCGTCAACCGTCAACCAGAACAAAATCTGGTGAGTTAATTCTCACACCTTCTGGAATACTGTGATGTGGTAAATTCATATTAAAATATAATTTACCTTTAAAAAATATAAATTGGTTGATTGGTTGCTGTTGACTGTTATGGTTGATTGGATGCTGTTATTCAGATTTAATCGTTTTAAATTAGTAGATCATATGAAATTTATTTCATATATTATTATGAAATGTATAACGAGCTGTGATGTAGGGAAGAACAGGTTGGAGGGATCCGACCGGGTTCCTCAAATATCATATATATGTTGTTTGTTGTTTTATATTATTGATATTGAACTGATCAAACCCCCTATGGTAGAAAAACCAGTTGAGTGTGATGGTTGAATAGATATTTACCCGTGTTGCGTTTAAAATCAACCGGCAGTGTTGATTTGGAAATTGGCAGTGAATGATTATAACTTAAAATCAACCGGCCTAAATTGGCAGTTCAATTAAAGAATAATGAAATGGTAATATGGCTTGACAAAAAGGAGTGATAAGGGTTTATAAAGAGGTTTATAAATCCAAGTTTCCAAACAAGGTTTGTAAATGAGATTTATAAGTGGAATTGTGCTTTAAGTTAAAGTTGTGTTTTAATGAAGACTTCCTTAATTCAAGGAACTAAGTAAAGAGATTATATTGAACGTGGATTTCAAATGTAAGAAACGGTTCATAAAACCAGTTTGAAATCGAGATGGTAAATAAGATTTTGGTGAAATGGTTAAGTGACGAACTGATATTATGCTGAGATAAGAACGTTGTCGATCAAGGTCTGAGAGGTAACTAAAATACCCCAACTTGATTGGCTTCACTATTATCGAGGAATGATATTAGTTTGGAGCGTGTGAAGGTGTTGAAATTGATTTTACCTTATACGAGGAATATCGAATTCTAATGCAGGGTTTTGGGAAATAAATAATATTGCAATATTAGTTTCAAAAGAAGTAAGAATATTGATTTCAAATTTTGTTGAACTTTTGTTATTCAATTAGGGTTGATCGAATATAGTATTTGAGATAGAGTTGGGCAAATATAGTTATTCAGGAAGAGTTGCCATTGCGTACGACTACTAGCGTAATTCGCAGGGCTGCAAATAGCCTACGGCGGTCGGATGTTTCCTAAGGGAATCAGGCGTAACCATTGTGATTGCTGTGATCTAGAGTCAAGCGAATGGAGTAAGTCGAATATTAGTTAATCAATAGGAGTAATCAAGTCAAGTTAGTCCAGTTGAGTTAAAGAGTCAAGTTATGTCAAGTACTGAATCCGCAAACTCATGTGATTCACACAATTGTTATTTGATAGTTAAAACACTGACTATCAAATCAGACCAATACGATTGTTGGTATGGAAAGACCGGGATCGAATTTATATTCAAAAACCATTCCGACCAACAAATATGTGAAGATGGTAATTGAAGATGGAGCAAGTGAAGACCGTGGATCTTCATAAGCGGAAGGACTACTTGTCGAATTTCTCTGGCTTGCAACCAGGGTTATTTGATTTGTAATTCTGTCGTGGTTGAAATCTACGGATTGCAAGGACTACTCGCTACTGATCCTTGGGATGATTCCTATATAAGGATGCAGTAGGAGGGTGCCTTCGGTTCATCCTGTTCCTGGATGACTTGTATGGACGAGTGTCTGACAGAGTATTTCCAAAGGGGTCACGTACGTTGATTTTTACAAACGTATCTCTGTTAGCGGCGGAGAGGGGCACCTCTCTAGCTTAACGACCAGAATACTTTTGTGGACGTCAGTTAGTGATATCTGGCGGATCTGAGATGTGGCATTCAAAGTGAATGATGACCAGATGTTCTAAAGTAAATTCTAGCTTCAAGCCTCATCAACCGGGAAATGACAAAAATCGGGCAGGCAGCATGGCTATGTGGGTCGCTCCCATTAGGGTGTATAATCACCTATCTTGAGAAATTCCATTTGTTCTTTAATCTATATTCGATGCTGTCCCTTTTCGGGAGGCGGTTGCTGATCCCAACCGTCGGTGATATACATTCGATACACTCAAGCGAAACGAGTGGTCGGTCATGTGAGGGCCGGGTTGCAAGACGTTCTTGTTGAACCCAGTGTATTCGCCTCTAGAGATACACAGTCGGAAGGTAGTCCCATACCTTGTCAAGTTTGGAATCCAATGTTCAATAAGCGCCGCGGTTTTCGATTGTAAACTATATATGTGGAGCGTGAGATGCAAGCGTTCCTCTAGATTGTAAATTATTTGTATTTAGACATTATGATAATATCAGATCAAAGTATGATTTCAAAATGGTTTGGGTTATAGTAAGGTAAAAACCGTCCGTGTTTATGTGTGGGCTGGTCTTACTATTATCCTTTGATTTCAGAAAGGATTTTCCAAAGTTAAACAAGTGTGTGTTCTGTGAATTTATCACTGATAGTATTCCAGACTAACCCGGTGTATTTTTCTTTGCTTCAAATGTGCTCGGGTTAGACCAAGTGTGTTTCCAGGTTAGGTTCACTTGGAGTTTCAGGAGCTAGAAGCAGGCGGCTTCACCGCTAGTTATATAAAGTTATTCCGCTGTGTCTGATGTATGTTGTACTCTGATGATTGGAATGTATATACAGTTCTTTGTATAAAAAGATTTATTATATTTTATTCGTTCCGCTGTGAGATTCTGATGATGTGTTCTTCTTCTTTCTTCTATTCTAATATATCTTTCTTTCTATTCTCACCCTCTAATTTCTTTCTCATGACAATCTGGGGTTCGATAATTGGGTTTTTGGCAAGTAGTACGGGTTTATGTATTGTTGTCGAAAATTCGAGCGTCAAATTTTTCTTGGGTCGTTACAAAGAAGAACAGCCCATCCGCATACCATTCCACTATTTCGCAGATTGTACCTTTTTCTTTTACTCCCTTCCGGTTTGGAAATTTAAAGTGTATTTCTTCCATTCGGATTCACCGTTACTTTCATTACTCTCCATTCATATCACCATACTCACACCTAACCTCATACTACATTATTTGTTAAGCATCAATTTATAATCAAACATGAATTCTTCATCTTGTTTCCTTATATTTTTCGCTCTACTTGCCCTTTCTTCATTGGCTTCATCCACTACCAGTTTTTTCGCAAGCTTCATATCCACTGCCGAAATTATTTTACTTCCAAAATCCTTCCAAACTCAACGTAAAATCAAAGTAAAGATCCCACAAATCTTTCTTTCCTAATCACGTCATTTACTTAACAAACATGATCACCAGACGCTGCTAACCCATTTCACCACCGACTCCAAAAATGAACCTGACTTCTCTAGCGATACACTTGGACTTCCACTCCTTACTACTAACGTCAGTTTCAAAACAAACGTTTTAAACCCCAACTCAATTTCTTCTCAAGTCAAAAGTCGTTCCCCATTATACCACATCACTCCAGAAATTGTAATGTTCTTCAATCTGGTCATACCAGATTAGCAACCAATCCCTTGTTTTTGTAACCCTTTACATTATTAATGATAGCACTACAGATTACACATTTTCTCTATTTCGTTCCCAACATCCGTTCATTGCCTTTTACCCAACTCTTCCACCTGCTCACGCTACCTGCACCAATGTGCGGTCCACACTATCTACCTGCTTCACCACAAATACCCCCTTGAACTATTTTAATAGCCAACTCCATGCCGTTACACCCCTTCCCAACATCTACTCCTATGCGTGAACTCACGCAATAACTACCCTCTCTTATACTTCTCCTCTCCTTTGATAAATGATGCCTGCTCCCTCCACAAACACAATGGCCGCTGCCATATTTTCCATTCACGAGTTTGCACGCGCATGTACAACCACGTGCTCACTACCCAGTCCGTCACGACTTTCCACTCAAATGCAAATAACCCGCAAGAAGCTCTCCTTTGATGTACTGCTTTGAATCCTAATCTAACGGTGCTCGCTACAGGAGAAAAAGAAAAGACGACTGTTTTAATTTACTTTGTTTTTCGCCATTAACACATAGTGGAATTTTTCCAGAAGCAGGAATAAGAAGCAGGGACGTGAGAGGTATATTTATCTTGTTTTCAAAACGTGCATGCCACGGAGTAGCTGTAGATTAGGGTAAGACTATTCCATTGCTTTGCCATAAAGCTATAGGGGATAGTTGTTCGAAGGTATGAAGTCTTCGACATGAAGAAAAAATAAAAGAAGGTACAAGTGATGTAACAGAGTGTACTTAAATAAATATATGAAAAATCCTTCTTGCGCAAGTAATAGGAAATATGAGGGGACTGTTTGAAAATAGTAGGTTGGCTATTGATGAGATTATACATGGCAGAGGAGATGGCTACATAACTTAGGCTTGTAGATATAGGAACACTGTGAAAGGATGTGGTACAATTTCTTGGTTACTAAGTTATCATATGTATATTTGATTTATGTATGGTTTACTGGGGGAAAAATACCTTGGTTGTTTGTATTATTTGAATAATATGTGAAATAAATTTTATTTGGTTACCCTGGACTGCTATGGACAAAAATAAAAATACAGTCGTGTTCAGCGAGGGCCACGATCCCAAAAATATAATAATATCGGTAGTTTAACTCATATTGTGAAACCCTAAATTATCGATATAGGGTGCAAAATACTCCAAATAAAAAATTGTGTATTTAATTAATTAAAAATTATAGTAAAATTCTAAAAATTAAATTATCACTATGTCTCAAAAGAATCTTGTCTAAATTCGAAACCGATATCTAGTTATATCGAATAAACCGTTATGGTCGATAAACAATTCTACAATGACTATTTGAATATTTGATTTGGATATATCTCACAATCTATAACGCAAAATCTTGATTTTTCACTTCTGTTAGAAAGATATAGTTTATCGGATTCCAACGTTTCTTGTTTCGAAGAAATCCGACTAATAACGGGTCCTGTACACTTAGTTGAAGCTTAGAACGTTAAATTACGAACTGCCGCGATATTACTGGCTCGATTATATTTAATATATATTTTTATACATTCAACTTCGTTTTAATTAATACATAAATCTACTTATATTACGAATTCAATATTTAAACTGATTTAAATATTCAAATACAAACCGATAAAAATGCGGGACGTTGCATTCCTTCCCCCTTAAAAGAATTTTGTCCCCGAAATTACTATGATAGAGAAAATGCTACAATCCATATTATAACCAGGTTAAAAATCTTTTATTTTATTTCTTATCTTCAGTTTCAACTAAGCTAATTAATTTCAGTTAAAATATTAATTCCTTCTTATTTACAAATATTTCCAGAAATTCTAACTCCTTCAATTTCCGAGAAATTTTGCCAATATCTCCTCTACATGGCTCAATCGGTACTACTGCAATTCGCATTTCTAGGCCATCTCTAATCCCAAAAGAAAATCAAATGGCCAAGTGGCCTTCCAAACCGGCTCATAAATATCTCATATCCAATATAATATAAACGTGTACCTTTTTGCCGGGCATTCAACTCTATCACTTTCATCTGCTATCCATTCAACATATACCATTTTATTTCCACTTGATTTCTATTCAAACTATCCTCGAACCACATCATCCACTTATAACTTCATTCAAACTCCAATTCCAAACTCAATCCCAACTCTTAATTCATCAGTTCAATTCCATTCCAGATTACCTCTAATCCAAACTAATTTTATTTAACTTAGTTAAATTTTCTATTTATTTACTTCATAAGTATATTTTTAAATCTCAGAATTCATATTCCTGGGGTTTTTTTTATTTCAAATCAGATTGAAATCATATATAATTCAAAACATTTGAATTTCTAATAACTTGTTTCCTCACAATAATTTAAACAAAATCTTTGGTAGTAATCCGTCACTTAGCAACTCGAAAATGAACACCGATGATGTCCGGATCACCATCGAAATTTATTTTCTAGCCATCGAAGTGAGTTCAATACTATATTATTTTCAAAACTTATTTTGAAACGATTTCATTTTGAAATTACTAAAAAATATCTTTCATTATTTTTGGAAAACATTTCCAAAATCTCCCAGGATTTTAAAATTTCCATATATTCAATTCAAAATTTATTTACAACACCTTTCCAAGTTTTAGAGTTTTATTACAATTCTGGTTTTAAATTCAGATTTAGTTCATCTGATTTTGCATATTATACTTATATAATATTTCGATCGGTTATTTATATAACCAACTCAATTATAAATCTTATTCGATCATAATAACGATCAACACATCTAATATACTATAATAATCTCAAGATATATACTTCTTTTATGTCAAAATATATTTTGGGCAAAATTATTTTATTTACCCAGCTTTTTAAAACAATACTATGTCAAATTTCTCTATCCAAGCATTAATAAATCCCAATCGACCACGTCAGCTAAACGTGTCGATCTCGAATTGATATACTACTTAACAGATCAATCAACACAATATAAAACAATTTTTATACTAATTTACAAATACGCGCTCATATATATACACTCAAACTCAATCTGGGGTGTTACTAACCTTATCTCTACTGAGTTACACCATAGAGCCAAGGTGATCGCTTAACCTTTAGCTCTGATACCACTGTATCAACCGTGGGATTTTCAACCCAGAAAATCAACATAAAACCCATGTCGACTAATCAAGCATCGAAAACATCGGGTCATTAATAGAAAGAAATTAGAGGATGAGAACGATAAGACAGAACTAATAGAATAGAAGAAGAAGAACACAACTAAACAGAATCAAAGTAAACATGAATCTCACAGCGGAACGAATAACATATATTATATAACATAACTTCTGAAATACAAAATTCTATATCATATATACATACCACTATCAGAGATCAACATATATTCATCACAGCGCAAATAACTCTAAATAACTAACAGTGAGACCTCCTGCTTCAGATCCTCCAAGTGCATCTGTAAAAGCCTGAAACACTTGACTGCCCATACAAATTTAGGCACCCAAGAATTTAGGGAAAATAAAATAAAAAATAAACTCTGGGTCAGTCATAGGACTGGTGTGAGTAAACTCCAACCATATTGTTTAACTTTGAAAATCCTTTTAAAATAAAAGGATAATAGTAAGACCAGCCCACACATAAACATGGACGGTTTTTACCT